>OX443562.1:17326588-18576588 GCA_949372485.1 Cheilosia soror | reverse complement strand
AGACAGAACACCACCTTGAGAGTAGCCCATGTTTACCCATGTCATGATGCATTTGCCACAATCCGCTTCGGTAATCAATGTCCTGTACATTAGCATTTATTTAATCCACAACACCAATGTTTCATCTATACCGTGATGTCTAGCTGCGTTGCACATGCTGTCAAAGGTCGCATTATCAAAAGCACCCTCAATATCGACGAAAATACCCCCAACGCGTACTCCTTCCGATCAAGAGCACTTTCGATCCTACCAACGAGGTTCTGAAGCACAGTTTCACAGGATTTTCCGCGCTGATAAGCATGTTGCATCTCAGAAAGAGGATGTAATCGCAGAGCAACATTGCGCACGTGCAGCTCAACCAGTCTCTTCAAGCTTTTCAGCAAGAAGGAAGGCAGACTTATGGGTCTAAAATTACTTAATGCGGCCCATCTAGCGTTCGCTTCTCTTGTGGCTTTTCTCCCTGCTTCAAGCTTGAGTTGGCAAGGCGGAATGTTCACAGAGAGATCAGCTTGTTCTAAAACAGCTGTCTTGCTAATTTGTCTGCTTTCTCATTGTCTGGAATCCCTTCATTCAGTAACAATTCCTGTCAGGATTCTTAGGTTGTTTTTATCCAGATTAGTTAGAAAATATAATTTCTGAGGGAGAATTTTGGGAAGAACTGTTTGGTGCACTTCTGTGTTTTAAGCCAGAGCTCATTAGATTCGATTTGAGCTAAACTCCTAATGTATTCCCTGAAGCATCCCTTACTGACACCGCAGAAGGGTTCAGGTCCGACAAGTGGCGTCCAGTGAGTCAGCCGTTTCGCTTCCAGTAAAGCCCCTGTGGGCTGGAATCCAGTGTAAGATGACTAGGTTTTTCTTTGCTAGTTCGTAGATGGTGCTGTGTACTAAGAGCACTTCACAAACTTCGATTTTATTTCAGTCGATAAAGAAGGTAATACCTCCAGTTGCTATTGCCCTTACCACAGACTCACAGGCTGCTGTTGTCACTGCCAGGACCTCTGATGCTTGGAAGACGCTATACTATGGTCGGGGAGGCGTATCGATTTTGATATACCCACCGATATACCCCAGTGTTTCCATCACCTATAATAATCCTGAAGATTATCTCCGTCTAACCTATAAAGGATTACAAACCGGCCTTCTATTAAACAAGACCAAATCGTAACCAACTTTCTGCACGATAATATTTTCTACTCCATTATAATGTAATTATTTCGGTAGCCGTTCATTAATTAGCTGTGTACCAAACAATTTGTCCTTAACAAATGGCAAAATTGTACCAGCATGCAATAGGTACCTATACGAATTTCTGAGCTTAATTATTGTGCTCTTGTCCTGACAAATTATACCCGGAACTATACGCACAACCGCCACAATTGCACTGCGTATTCATAAAATGCACATTATAACAGAGTTACCAAGCGTATACCATAAACACCGCGCTCCGCCGGCCGGCCGTTCAGCTGCAACCACCACACAACTCAAAACGCATCCGGCCACATCCATTTTGGTATAGGCTGCGGTACGTTGCACGTTTACCGCGCCGCATTTTATATGGCAATAACAATGACGTCGTCGATACACTGATGATGACGATGATATGCTGTGCCATTGAGTTTTTCAATTTCGAGTACCAACATTTTCCGCATCGGAAATACGCAATTAGAACATCTCATTGTTGCATCGAGATACAATAATTCCAGAAAATACATCTATGAGCTGGGCAGGCTTATTGCTATTCTATGGCATTGTATGCATGTGTCTGTGTTCATGGTTAAAATTCAAAATAAATTGATTGCCATCGGTTGACAGTGCCCGCGTCATGCCTCTAAATACCATATGCTAAGCCCTCTACTAGTTCGCACATAGGAATTGATCAAACAAAAAAAAAACAACTTTCGAACAATGTAATTTCGAAATTTCCGATTTACCATCGAGATCCAATTAAAATCGATTTACCACACCAGGTTTCACCGCTTCTCCCCACATATGCAAATGTGCGCTGCAAAATTTGTCTGTCTAGATGTCCTTGCCCTTTGTTCAATTATAATCCGATATGTCGGCATTGCATTGGTTGCTAAATATATTTGACAAAACAATAATATTTGATTATACGAGTAGTGCATGGAATGTACAATGGTATGGTATCCCAATTCCAAACCGAGTATTTGTCGTGCGATAAAGGGATAAGCTGGTGTTGAATAATTGCCGAGACAAAAGAGACAAATATGTTCCAAATGACTTTTTAATTGATTCCTGAATTTTAGCTAGAACCCAAAGAATGTTGATGATGCCATGTCTTACTGTGTTATTGATGAAAGACAATGTCCTTTTTGTGATGTCCATTTTGGTTGACGCAAAACCACAATCTTTTGACGAAATTTTCCATCCCTTCTTTCAAAACTACATCGCGGTCCGGTCTAAGTCTAAGACCACGAAAGTCAACAATTGACCAAGGCTGTAGTGTTTGTGTACCTGTACAGTGTGTCAATTCTTAGAAAAGGCATTCACACCAACTTTAAAGTCGCCTACACGGTACCGAATGGGCGAGTTATACAAAGTAATGTCAAATTTTGGTACCCCAACTATAAGGTTGGGTGAGGTTATGAACTTATGAACGGGTACGGGTGTGAGATGGAGCTCATTACGTGTCTAATTGGAGACCTTAAAGGTCTAAAACCCAAACCAAAACAGATCAAGTTACTGGCAGTCTTAGGAAGGTTAGGTTTATGGGTTTATGAGCCTGGCGAGGAATATACTTCGTGAGACCCTCAGGTCAATACTGACCCATTGTGACGACCGTCGGGGAAAAAGGTACTCATTACAACCCTGTCTCTAAGTACTGGTGATCAATTACTTAACTCCAATCAATGGCCAATCTAGGTATTGATGCTATAGGATATGCCGACAACGTAGCATGTAGCAATCGTTATCAGTGGCAAATTTTAAAGCACGGTCTCAGAAATACTGCAGCATGCACTATCCATAATTGAAAGATGGTGCAACAAAGAAGGTCGTTCTGTAAATCCTAAAAAGACGACTATCGTACCTTTTACCAGACGGAGGAAGCTAGATCTACTAACTCGCCCCACTATGTATGGCGAAACCATTGAATTTTCACCGGAAGCCAAATATCTGGGAATCAGCCTTGACAGTAAACTATCATGGAATCTACAAATAGAACGGATCGCAAACAGAGCCACCAGATCTCTTTGGATCTGCCGTCGAGTCTGCGGTAACAATTGGGGAATAAGATCCCGGATGATGTACTGGCTATATTTGCCTGTGGTAAGACCAGCGATTACCTACGCTGCCGTGGTTGGTGGACAAAAATTAACGAAGTCACTACAGTGAAAAAGCTAGAACGGATTCAACGTATAGCCGGAAACTGCATGACGGGCGGTCAACGCTCCACACCGACCACAGCACTGAATGTCATCCTAGGCTTATTACCTATTTAAGTACACATTCAAATGGAAGCAAGACTAAGCATTCATCGCCTATTCCATTCGAATAATATCGACCCATATTCCGATTATGGAGGTCACCTGTCATCCTATATTGGATTCCAGGCCACAGGGGATTTACTGGGAAACGAAACGGCTGACTCTCTGGCCAAAGTCGGCGCGACAACGCCACTCGTCGGACCTGAACCCTTCTGCGGTGTCAACAATTCTTCCCAAAATTCTCCCCCAGAAAATCCTATTTTCTAACTAATCTGGATAAAAACAACCTAAGAATCCTGACAGGAATTATTACTGGCCATGGTCTTATGAAAAAACACCTTCACCGAATCGGAGTCTCACCAGACCCCACATGTAGACTGTGCCTAGAGAGTGATGAATCCTCTCTTCACGTGTCATGGAATGTCATGGAATGTCCGCCTCTCTTCAGCCTTAGAAAGAAAGTCTTTGGCGAAGAAATCATTACCTCGGCAAATCTTGCTGAATTACCCCCAGAGAAGATACTTGTCTTCCTGACTGTCTCCGGAGTAAAAAGATGACTCTAGGACCCTACCAGGGACGGCACAATAGGCTCCTTTAGAGAGGCCGCAGTGCCAGGGCCGGTAAAGGCTCTTCCGACCAATCATCTAATCTACTTAAGTTAAGGTGGCGATACAGTCCGGGATGGACGTGGACTTCAATTACTGACTGTGCTGTTTGTTAGGGATCCCTACGTTATTTCCTTTTCCAAAATCCCTTATTGGACATAATCACTCATTTTTTTTCTTCTCTTTTTCCAAAATCTCCCGCGACGAAATCCCCTATGCCAAAATCTCCCACAAAGAAACTAAGCTTTGCATATAACCTTGCACCTACTCCAAATCCCGCAGTGACCACGAGCACGGGGGTTGCATACGTATCTCACTTTTAACACTCACTTTCATTGCTTTGTATATCCAGTGAATTATAGGCGTTTGCAGTCCACATCGTCTACCAAATGCCCTCTTACAGGCATAGAGTGCAGAGTATGCCTGCAAATGTAATAGTGAAGTCAAATACAAACATGTATTATACAATATACATATGTATATAATAATAAGTGTATTAAGCGATTACCTCTCTTTACATTGTACAGACAATAAAGTCAGTTGGAAACTAGAACTCGACAGACGTGTTTGATTTCTAAACATCTGGATACACTACAGAGATCATTCCAACCTTTCTTTGCCCTTTCTTCGATATTTGCTTTCCAAGATAGCTTATAGTCTGTAATGACGACGAATGAGATATTTCGCCTCGAGTGGTAGATCTATTGTGATGCCATCTAGCCGTGATAGTGCAAGTAACGTATTTTTCTCCATTTAGGGGACAGAACGAGCTCATTTTTCTGAGAATTAACCCAAGACCCAAGAGTTGATCTAAGTCATCTTCTTTCTTATACAAGGTGGCGCAAAAGTAATCCTCCTATCAGAAAATGCTATAAATTTTGCGATTGGCCCCTAATGTCAGTTCTGTGTTGACATTTGTGTAGTAAACACATGCGAAATACACGTTAATAAACAATGTTACGCTACACTGCTCCAGAACGCGGAATATTGGTGACTATTTATTTGAGCAATAGGTCGGTGACTTTGGCACAACGTGAATTTCGACGCAGATTTCCTAGCCGTCCAACGCCTACTGGTGAAACACTGCGACGTTTAGCCGCTCGCCTCGAAGAGACTGGCACAACACGAGATGCTGCCAGGCGTGGCAGACCCCAGAGTAGCCGTTCTGCAGAGAATATTGCTGCTGTAGCCGAAGATGTCATGGACATGAAGACGTCGCGGGCCAAACGGTTACTGTGAATGGTGAGCGCTACAGAGCAATGATCAACGAGTTCTTTTTGCTGCAACTTGATGAATTGGGATTGGAAAACATGTGGTTCCAACAGGATGGTGCAACGGCACACACTGCACGTGCCACAACCGATATGCTGAAGGATGCATTTCCCGGGCGCCTAATCTCCCGTTTTGGCGATTTGCACTGGCCAGCAAGATCGCCTGATTTGACCGCTCCAGACTTCTTTTTGTGGGGCTTTTTGAAGTCGCGGGTTTATGTCAACAAGCCTCAGACTCTTGCAGCTCTTAAAGACAATATCCGTCAAGAATGTGAGGACCTATCGCCGGAAGTTTTGGCCAAAGTGATAGAAAATGCCATAAAAAGGGCTCAAATGACAATCAACTGTGGCGGCGGCCATTTAGATGACATCATATTCTCGACTTGATGTAAAAAAAAATTAAAAGACCAAATAAAAATAATTCACAAGAAGAATCAAAGTTGTTCATTTTTTTTTTAATTACAGCCAAAAAACATCGGAAGGTTATTTTTGCGCCACCTTGTATATAAAAATGAAGTATCCGACTGACAGATGATCAACGCCCAGCCTAAACCATTTGCTCTACAAAGCTGAAATTTTGCACAGAGGTTTTTTTTATGATGTATACAACCACTAAGGAAGGATTTTTTTGAAATTCTACCCCTAAAGGGGTAAAAGGGGGGGGGGGTCAAAGTTTGTAGGGGAAGATTTTTATTTTTCATCCGATTGAATTCAAACTCGGTTTATGTACACTCTATAAAAAATAAAGCAAACTAATTTTTCAGATTTTGCAAAATTCTACCCTTAAAGGGGTAAAAGGGGGGTCAAAGTTTGTATGGAAAATTTTTATTTTTTATCAGATCGACTTCAAACTCGGTTTGTGTCCCTTTCTTAAGTCACGAACCGTTCGTCGTATCAATTTTAAACTTTGTAGTGCGTCCCAAAATCTTTCGCCGTTGAATATGCTTAGTATCTCTTAAGCTATGAGTACACGACATGCCAAACACGACATACGCATGCCAGTCTGACGTCAATTTGACGTCACCTAGATTTAGGTAGGTTTTCTGCGCGATATATAAATATAAAAGAGGGAACTAAACTGACTGTGAAGTAGGGATGCCAGACGTCCCGCCAGGCGCGGGACTGTCCCGCAAAACGTATTTTTGTCCTCAAAAGTCCCGTCGGGCAATTGTCCCGCGAAATGTCCCGCAATTTATTTATATGTCCCGTTGGTCCCGTCAGAAGAATAATTACCTATTTGTTCGAGTTATTATTTTTTTTTTTTTGAGTAATATTATCAGTGTAACAAACATGTCTTTAACTTGTATTATTTGGCTGCACTGTTTTTACATTTTTTTCATTTGAAGTGTCTACACATTCTTCGACACTCGAATACACAAACGAAAGAAAGTATCGAAATGGTCGCATTCAATACGCTTTTGCCTAGCTAAACAACAGCCTCTGATTGGTTGATTATTAATTCTATGATAAACTGTCACCTAAATATTTAGAGGTGCCTGAGCACATTGAACGGGGCCGTTTTCATTTGCATTTCATATTTTCTTCCGGTCTGAATTGCGAACTCAAAAGGTAATTCAAATATTTATAAACCTATAACTAACAAAACTATAAGATATCGGTTTTTTAGATATGTGTCTATGTAAATAAAATGAGTTCCACGGATTCGGAATGTGATGTGCTCATTCGTGACGAAAAAACCAATTCTGATACTTCAGGTTCAGACCTAATTGTAGCTAGCTGCTCAAGTGCAAAAAAATCAACCCCCCCAAGAAAAATTATAAAAATATCGAAAAGAAAAGTGCAATACAACAAACAATGGGAAAATACATACGATTGGATCTGTTCAAACAAGAACTCCACAGAATTCGCAGAATGCAAAGTCTGCATTTGCAAATTCACTGTGTCCCATGGAGGAGAAAATGATGTTAAACGACACCTGCAATCAAAACGGCACCTTAATTCAATTTCAACCCCAAAATCAAGGACAATATCGAATTTTTTCTCCAAAGGCCATAAGGAAAAGAACGAAACTAGTGTAGTTGAGGCTACATTAGTTTATCATACCGTCAAGCACTCGCATAGCTTCAAATCTGCCGATTGCACAAGCAAACTAATGACATGCTTATTTCCGGACTCAAAAATTGCTACAAAAATATTGTGTGGGAGAACAAAATGCACGAAAATTGCGGAGAACATCTTGGCTCCTGCTTCAAGAAATATTCTGATATCGGACTTAACCAAGGACTATGGAAAACCATTTTCAATCGGAACAGACGCATCAAACAAAGGTAACGTCAAGACATTTCCGTTAATTGTGCGTTATTTTAAAAGTACCGAAGGCATTTGTACAAAATTATTAAATTTTTATAACTTGCATTCAGAAACTTCAAAAGATATAGCAGATTCGCTCAAAAGCGCAATTCTGTCTTCAAATTTATGCTTCAAAAATGTAACAGCTTATTCAGCTGACAACGCTAGCGTCAATTTTGGTAAACACCAATCAGTTTTTACTGAACTTAAAAAAGAAAATGATACAATCATTCCAATGGGATGTAATTGCCATATATTGAATAACGCGTTAAAAAAAGCACAAATTGTGCTGCAATTCGACATTGAAAGCATTATTGTAATGACTTATAATGAATTTAGTTCAAGTGCAAAAAATATAAGCGAACTTAAAGACCTTATGGAATGGTGCAATGAAGAATGGTCCGACTTGCTTAGGCATGTTCCTACTCGTTGGTTGTCATTAGTTCCTGCTGTTGATAGGCTTCTTAAACACTTCAGTTCTGTTAAAAGTTATTTTCTTTCTAAACAGAAAACTCGGCCATATTTAAAAAAATTTTTTGCTTCTGAAATCGCTGAAGCTTATTTAGCATTTATTTCACATGTGGGTGAAGTTTTTAAAAACGCCGTTATCGCCCTTGAGAGTGAAGACACTACTATTATTAACTTGTATAATATAATGAACGATGTCAAAAAGTTATTACAGAATGAAAAAGAACATAAATATTTTGGATCTTTGACTCGCACTTTGTTATTGAAATGCGATAATGATCAACTTGTTAAAACATTTTCCAGAGAGATTGATGCATTTTATGAAAGTGCTATTGAATATTTAGAAAAAAAAATTGATTTCAACAGTAATTTTGAATGTTTATCAGCATTAAATTTTAAAAACGAACTTGAGTTTGAAAATTATCTTAAAATTGTTGAGCTATTTAAAATAAAAAATGTAAATATTGATTTATTGTTCCAGGAATTTATTAATCTTAAATCTTTTTATGAAAATGAATGTAGTAATATTCGAAATGAAAAATCTGTAAATATTTGGGTACATTTTTTTAAGAAAAATACAGCCCCTAACTTCGAAAACATATGCAATTTTGTTTTTTCTTTGCCTGTTTCAAATGCCAGCTCTGAAAGAATTTTCAGCTTTATGAAGAATTCCTGGCGTGAAGAAAGAAACAAAGTTTCTATGTCTGTATTAGAAGCAGAACTGTTAATAAAACAGAACTACAGTATGACTTGTAGGGAATTTAAAGAGTTCTGTAAGACTGATTTCGGTTTAAAAGAAATTGTGGCAAAAATCACATCTTCAAACAAATACCTATAATAAAATATGTATACTATTTATCTAAAAGTATGTATTTTTTTTTTAAATGAACTGTGTGTACCTATTAATTGCTGTTGTGATTAGTTTTTAAGTTGTTTTGTACCTGAATTACTTCTTATTTATCTTATTTATTTCTATGTACCTTAGTATTCAATACCATACCTAAAGCCTAATGTCAAAATAAAGACCGATGTTAAAAGATAAAACAGTGTTTGCTTTTCTTCTCGAGCATTTTTCAAAGTTTTCAGAAAGGAAGTTTTTGTTTCCAATTTGAATTGTCCCGCAGAGGGATTTTCAAAATCTGGCATCCCTACTGTGAAGGAATATCTGTGTACCAAATCCTGAGGACTGCGCGATCGAAGCCGCGGGCAAAAGCTAGTCAACTATAATAATTGAATTCTGCGGTCTTAAGCTTGTGTCAAATATTGACGAAAATACAACTTCAAACGCTGCAAACCTGCCTATCATCCTATTAAATGGTCGGTGGTCAGGACATGCAATTGCAATAATTTATTGGCTTAAGCTGGAGCACTTCTAAAAAATGCGTTTTTCTTCTTCATATTGTTCCACATGTTTGTCAAAAATCTAACTAGCTTTTCAGCACTATTTTAATTTGTGTATCAAGATGTGTATTTGTATTGTGTATTTGATGCAGGCCACTGACGTTTAAATGTCAGATGCCAATCCCATTAATCTCAGCAGTTTCTACAAAAAAAAAAAATACGTCATCAAAGCGGACAGTTCTCTTGAAAAACGGAAACATTCTAAAAGATGAATGTCAGGTCAACGGCACTTGAAAGTTGAAAACAGCATAATAGAGACACATAGCGGTAATAAAATCATTAACACCATTCTTGTCGTCGAAATTCATAAATTGAATTATTGTTGATTTTTTCAACTGATTTACGGCACTTAACTTTACCAATTACATTGTGGAACAAATCAAGCTTTAATTATACCGTGAAATTATCACCGCACGAGAAACATAAGCCGATTCCAATTGAGCGCATTAAAAATTCCCAACACACCCCAACACGGGCCATCAAACCGGCCATTAAAACGCCAGTTTATCGGGACAGAAAAGCGCCCCTATTGAGAAACGGAACAAAAAGTAACTACCCCATATAACGATGAATATCCCATTCATTTGCACTATATACACTCGTAGCGTATCTCTCTCGCATTCGTATCTCTATGAGTGCAAGTGCATTTCAAACAGTTCCATATCCTGTTGTGCTGGAAATATGTTAGGCGTTAACAAGCCTCCCCCCAACCATTTATGAGGCGCCACCTCTTCAACAAAATGCAACTACTCGTACCTCCGCGTGCTAATAAAAATTCAACATGAAATATTCAACCGATTCGATTGCATTAAAATATCTTCCGGATAGTTCGTCCCTATACACTAATAGGAGTCACACAACCACACGGTGTTTTTTTAGGCAAATTTCGCTTGCATAATCCTTTTTTCTATACCTACTCGAAACCTTGAAAATCGATCATTTAGGGGCCATTTTTGAAACACCAATATGCACTGTTATGATTGGGGGTGCTAGAGAGTGCCTTTTAGCTGTTCAAAAAGTGTGAACAAAAAATTTACTACGATTAAATAATTCCACAGCTGGAAAAATGTTTTATTTCGAACATAAAACGATACGACAATTTGAGTTTTTAGTGGTGGCACGGCTGTCAATATGGGGTGGGACCCAACTCCAAGGGGGGTGGTTCCCTATACAATTAAACATTGTTCTCTGGGCTATAAACTTTGGTGCGGGATAACGAAAGGGACGATATTGACGGCGATGAATGGTGTTGGCACAGAAAAATGTTTTGTTGTTTTGTTTTTTTCGAACAATTGGAAATATGTTTGTACATTTTTCAATAAAAGTTCCGGCGCGGCAGAGAACATATCTGTGGATATCCATTTTTGAATTCAATTCGAGCAGGGATATTGGTTTCGGGCAAATTTGTGAGTCTAGAAAATTTGGTTGACATTTTAATGATAGCCAGAGTTGCGAGACCGTTTTTGACAATATTGTGTCAACGAAAACGGTTTCATTTTCCCGATGGGTATTTCATTTAGTAGGGCAGTGGTTAGTGTGCTAGACTACTGTGCGAGGGATCCCAGGTTCGATCCCCGGAAAAACACAAATTACATCCTAAAGTTTCTTCTACTGCGCCACCTCTCGCGAACGTCTGACAAGCATCCGAGAGTATGACTGTCCTGAAAAGCCGTTCGGACTCGGCGTAAGGTCCCTTCTTCGTCCGAAAAATAGAAACTCCCACAAACGAATGGTTGCGAAAAGCTAGGCCTAGGGTGCCAACCCGCCTGTTGCGCCACCTATAGGTATTTATTTATTTTTATTTCATTTGGTTGAAGCAAAGTAGAATAGGAACCTATACCCGGATACCCCAGGCATACCTGCGGATACACAGGAAATACCGCGAGATAAAATGGAAAATGAAAGAACTTTGGCATTAAGCTATGAATACGAAAGAACTATCAAGTTTCAAAACACATAATGAACATGCAACTATACTTTTGTCGAAATTCATCATCAGAATTCTTTAAGTGACCAAATTCTGACACTTCTGTTTTTTTTTCAGGAACCGAACCTTACATTTCGCTTCACCGTCAGTTGACCAAGATAACTTTCCTACAACTTTAAGGTGATTATAGGGACTTTGTCCACCTCGGCTCCGCTATAAACTCTGACACATCAGCAGAAATCAAACGAAGAGTTACACTTGCCAACCACTGTTTCTTTGGCTTAAGAAGGCAAATGACTATAGTAAGGCCTTATCAAGAAACACTAAGAAGACTGACAATATAAGACCTTCATCATCCCAGTCATGCTCTGTGGCACAGAAGCATGGACGTTATAACAAAGGCGGAAGGAGATCTTCTTGGTCCCGTTTGCGTTGACGGACTTTCGAGGAGGAAATTACGCAGGGAAGTCTACCAGCTGACATCGACCTGTTCAGAAAAGTGCGTATCTCTCGACTAAGATGGCTAGGTCATGTAGAACGAAAACGCTCCGGCCCGAAGAGTTTTCTATGTCAACCCGGAGGGATAACGCAGTAGAGAAAGGCCTCACCTAAGGTGGCGCGCACAAGTGGAAGGGGACCGCAACCAACTTGAAGTGCAAAACTGGAGACTGTTCGCCAAATATTGGGCCAACTAGAGAGACGTGTTGGTAAGTAAGTAAGTCAGTTGACTAAGAGCTTGGCGCTATAGCATTAGTGCCAAATGAGCGAAATCCGGCCAGAAATTATCAACCCTCTAGCTCTCTCATTACATAAAAGTAGACTGAAAATGTGTCGAAATACCCTGCGATTACCAAACTGGAGTGATAGACAAGAGGAAATAAAAGGGATTGCTCCTTCAATGGTGGAAAATCGTTGTTAAGTCTCCTCGGCCAAGGTGTTAGAAATACGTTGCAGAGCTGTGATCAAGTCAGACTAAGAGGGGATGTGTAATTGAATGGGCATCAGCGCAACTGATAAGTTTTGAAAAAGGCTTGAGAGTATGCTACATCTGTTTGCACTTACTTTTGTTGACTTGAACAAGGCATACGATCAAGTAGCTTTAGCTAGAGGAGCATTGAATTGACGGCTCACTTTTGAGATTCATTCATTCTATTTACACAAACTGACTGCATAAGTTTTGCAGACGTTAAATTAATACCTCTTACCAAGTGTGTTGGATTTTTTCAGGAGTTCGTTTGGTCTCCTCTTCATTACTTATATGAGCTAGTAGCTAAAAACGCAGCCTTGGCATAGACCATTTAGAATTGAGAGATTTAAGGATAGATTAGATTAGATTAAAAGTCAGGAGATCCTTCATTGGCATCTGGCACTGCGGCCTCTTTAAAGAAGACTATTGTCTCTTCCCTGGTGAGGTCCTAGAGCCATCTTTTTACTCCGGTGATAGTCAGGAAGGCATAAGTATCTCCTCTGGGCGTATGTCAGCAAGTTTGGCTGTAGTAAGTTAAGGACAAGCCATTAGCCCCTCGCCACATGACTTGGTTATCCTTGGGCCCTCTCCGACTATGTTAAAAAGAGCTTCGGTAGATTTGTAGCCGTTGGTATTGAAGATGAGGTGTATCAACAAAACTAAAGTAGCTAATGGTGATTGATCTGATCAGTTCGTCGCGAAATTTCCTGACCGCCTTTGATTTTGGATTATATTGGCCTTAATCGACTTTGGACACCCGGCTTGGGTGTCATCAAGTATCTTTATATTCGACGGAGGAGGGTAGGTGACTGTCTTCTCTGTGTCATGGAGCTTTTGCTATTGACAGAATTGCAGCTTGGAATGAACTAAGCGCTTCCGGTAATCTAAAAGATTTCTCTCTCTGTAGTGGCTAAACGAGTAAAAATCAGCTCCCGTGCCTATCTCCATTTTCAAGCCATAAATATTTGGATTGCTACGGTAAGCCCTCAACCACCCTACAAAACCCTTCTTGACGAGTTCATTGTGACTACTAAGCACAAAACATACCTCAACATCACAGTGGAACATCAAATCGAAACAACAAGCAGGCCAGTAGCTGAAAGATACCAAAGATTCTCGGGAAAAAAATTATACTAAACTCCCACTCTTCCCGGCTTTGGTATACGACTTTGATGAGAAGGTTAAAGTCGTTATAGGGAATTGTATTGTCCTTTCTGTCTGTAAAGCTTTGGGAGCTATATTTCCTGGTAATTTTTCTTTATTGATGGGCAAGTTCATTGGAAGGATATGAAGCATCATATGTGCATTGTCCACCCTTGATTGGGGAGCTAATCTCATAACTTCCATCGTGCAAGGTGCTTCTAGGCTTTGCAGTTTGCTTGGTCATTCAAAAACTGAACTGACGGTCATCTTCAGAACTCCTAATCAATGCATTCTGCATCTGCATGTTCGTGGATTCCCATTGAAATAGGTGGAAAAGCTTATGTATCTCAGGGTACTATTCACGAGCTATGGAAGTTTTCCTATAGTCGGGGTGGATACATTTTTAAAAAGCTATAGGTCATTCTGTTGTATAGCGTATAACCTATCGTTTCTGTGGCTTATGGCAGCCTCGTATACGGTGACCGGTAATAAACAAGACCACTTACCTAAAAGCTATTATGAGAGTTGGCAATGAGAAGTGCAACCAAATGACTTGAGGCAGTTTCCAATCTGTTTCCGCTAAACGTCTTTATTCAATCATGGGCCCTAGTGCTGGAACGAGCCATTCCTACCGTTTTTTGCTCTGAGCTGGCGGTCTATTATATAATGTAGTTTGTGGCCATTCATATTACAGACTACATCACGCCATATATCTACACCTCATAGCAGGAAAGAGGAAAGAGTATCTTTGCCGTATACATTAAAAAAAATGGACATCAATGTAGAGTCAGGCATATTCTTCAAATCGTTGGGCATATCAACATTTGTACGCCTTCCAGAGTATCTCCCAAGCGGAGATCCCGACAGTAACAAAGCAGTCAGTTCCGTAAATCTGAGATATTGGCAATACACCACATTTAATTACTCCTTACTCCCTTACTCCTAATTGCGTTTCGCCCCGACTATCCTTCGCTCAATAATCCGACACAAAAGTAATAATTATTTCGACAGAATAATCCAAAACCAAACAGACTTTGACAAAATTCAAAAATCTACTACCTCCGATAAATTTTCTACGACCAATACGTCCACTTTATCGTGTTCGGATATTTTTTTTTTTGTCTACTCCTCATCAATACTTTGTATAGTGTATTTCCTTTTTATTTGCCTTGTGTTACATGGGAATGTTTACAGTAGAAAATTATTACTCCGATAGTGGGAATGAGGGAGGACCGAACGAATTGTGAACACACACCATCAGGTTCAGGACATATGTACGCTATCGATGACCACAAGTAAACAAAAATTACCAGTCGTGTTGGTGACACCACTGTATCGAGAAGTACACCAATTAATGTAACTAGAACAGCGAAATTAATTGTGCTCGAGTTGCTGGGTATTGCTCTGGTCCGTTGTTTAATGTTTGCTCCAATTAAATTGAACAACAGGTTCAATGATTGTGTGTTACCTCTCTATACGTGCTTGTAGGTTAAGTTAATTATATCTTATCCCGCAGGATGTATTGTGTTATAGATACATTTGTTTTGATATGCCTAACATTGAATGGATGTGATGTATTTTTTTTTTTTTAGAAATATAAATGAATTTTAAATTCGGACGCTTGAAATCTTGAATTATCTACCAGATACTTATACCTATATTTTTGGTCCTTTGCAGGTATAGGAAGTATGATGTTTGATTATACCTTCGGGTCTTATCTATAATGCTATCTGAAAATAAATTACCTAGATAGACAATAAGTTTTTAATGACTTTAATGAGAGATTACTTTCCACAACGTGATTTGAATTTTGTATTTGCTGGACCTTATTCAGGGTAGGTATCCCTTCGCAAGGTATATAGGTAGGTGAATGTACATTTTTTACATTTTTTACATTTTTTAGTAATGTATTCTTAATCTCGGAGTAGTGGAGTGGTTTAGAATGGCTGGGTTGTTGGCATTAGGTAAGGCTTTTGACGATGGCCGGTAGTGCAACTATACCTTGTTAAGGCACCCTGTAACCGAAGAATTTCCAGATTTAAGAATTAACCCAAATTATCCCAGATAATTTTTTTATTGAATTTAGCAATTACTTTTAGAAAGCTGGCTACTTAGGCATTGAAACAAAATTATTAAAGTATTTATTCAAATTTCGACTTGCCGTTTAGGGATGAAGCTGGTAACTATACTGTCAACCGAACCTTTTCAAATCTACTATAGACGGCCAGCGCCACTCTTTTGTCCTATATTCGTAAGGCTGTACTGTGAGGGGATGGAAAAATGTCAGATAGTCCGCCTTTGGGACTGAAGTGAAATGATAAAAATTGTTTAGGGTTAAGAAAGAAATCGTGTACATTTCTAGAACTTTGTAAAAGATCAAACAACCCTTGTAGCTAAAAGAAACTACAAAGACGTATGCACCCAAACTAAAAAAAAAAAAAAAACAAGATATTTCAAAAATTCTACGTCTATCTTGTCAGAGACTCTAGATAGAGTTTTTTGGCGCAATGACCGCATATTTCTAGAGCGCATAATCAAAATTTCGATTTCTATTCGTGAACTCGCAAATCAATTTCTTTTTACCTCCAGACGTGAACCAAAAATGTTTTTTCTTTGCTATCCCTTAAGGGTATATTGATGAACTAGAATCCGCTATTACCTAATCTTACTCATGTCAGAAATTTTGGCAGCTCAATTCAAAAATTCAAAATAGCTAAGTCTTATGTCATTTTCCATTGGTTTCACTCGAGGCTTAACTGATTCTGGAATCCAATGAAACAAGAAAACTCCTTCTGTACTCACCCCCTGTATATTTGCAGCAATTTAAGTGCAGAACTAACGTACATATGCAAGCATCTCGGGGCGCTAATGAAGCGTTATAGGTTTGCCTTTCCCGGGAGAAGTATTTAAAAAAAAAAAAAAGCAAATTTGCACGAAAATTTGGTGAAAAATCGAATGACAGGTCAAATTCTATAAACAACGACAGCAGAGAAAAAAATGTGCACGACTGGGTCGCACGTAACTTTCTCGTTTATTGCGAATCTCACATATTGTTGAAACGTCAAAAAATGTTGTTTAACTGCTGCCAGCTGGCTTGAATAAAATAAAATTGCACTTGTGTAAGTTCATCTTGAGTGAATTCTGACTTGAAATCGAGAAGCGAAATTCCCTTCTGAGAATCAAGAGAAGAGTATTTTTTGCACCAATGGAACGGTTTTAAAATTCAGAAGTTATTTTCTTGATTCCGGACAAGCTTCTTTTTAACCAATGGAAAAAGACATTAGTGCCAGACGGTCTTCCAGCCGAGTTTTACAAGCAACTTTTGATACATTTTAGAACCCTTTAAAACAGTCATCATCTGTCAGTGAACGTTTCCCGGAATATTTTAAAAACTCTCACAACTTGGCCATTTCTAAAAAAACACTGATCCTTTCTTTGAACGAAAATTATGAAGGATTCTTCATTCTTAATATATTACTGAATTGGGTGAAAGTGGAACAGAACAGTGTCCTTAGCATTTTTCTGGCTGGTTTTCGAAGCAAATTTGTCGACAGTGGATCCGATTTTTATACTAACAACAAGCTTTTGCACGCGGCTTTGCTCGCGCAGACCTCAGGGTTTGGCACACAGAAATTCCTTCACAGTCTTTTTTTATAAATATATCGCGCAGGAAACCTACCTAAGAAAGTAACCTAAGGAGCAGTTAGTATCTCTTAAAATTATGTCTAACGCCCTATTGGTGAAAACACTTCAAAAATATAGATATGATCAATTAGTTTGTGAAGCACGGGAATCTCAACAAAGATCACACTATAGCAGACTGAGCCACTATCTATGGAACACAGCCTTGGATTTACCCTAAGGCCAACTAGGTCCAGGCCTAGGGCATCACGACAGATGCGGCACCACGAAAACTGCAAAGCAAACGCAACAATTGAAATTGAATTTACATGACGATTCTTCCAATTCTTCCTAGTCTTCATCACTTATATAAGGTCTAGCCAGATCTTTCTGACTTTTGATGGGAGTTTTCTTTAAAACATAATGTCAATCCCAATAGCTTCTTGAAAGTTCAGGACAGGGTCAACGAAAATATTTTCTGTGATGTTTTTTTTTTTTTTAATGTACTCATTTGATAGACAGAAGCGTTTTTCAGATTATGATTATACCCCTTCCTTCGACTATAAGGTCTGGCCAGACCTTTCCGACTTTTGAACCGAGTTTTCTCTAAGAAAAAATGGACATAGCTTCTTGAAATTCCATGATAGAGTCAACACGTATTGTTCTGTGGATTGGTAATCCATAGGCATACCGTAAACCCTTAGATAAAGAGTAGAGTTTGTCAATTCATGCACCTTCCGCACAAATCATTCAAATTATGCATGTTTTATGATTTTATTTGATGCATGCATTTTTTTTCTCATTCTTTTGTGTCAGTCATGTCGTTGGTAACACTGCAGATTAGGAGAGCGAATGAAGAATCCGTGGGTTATAAAAATCGAGGGTTTTAAAAAGGAAATAAGTTCTTTTATATTTTCTGTTTTGTCACTTTTATTTTTATGCAAAATGTGTGCCTGTGCAGGTCTGGCCAGACCTTCTGGTTGACGGGAAGTTATAAAAAGCTATAATTGACAGAAGGATTAAAACAAAACTTCACCAAATTCTTCTAAATATTTAAATACAGACTCTTGCCGCAATGTGCTGGATCTACCAGAATTTCTGAATATATTTTTTTCACTGTACCCCAAAAATACTACAGTTCGCATTTCGTTCGCTTCGAATTTCCCGGAAGAAGATTGTGTTCGTCGGCGAGTTCATTTGAGAAACCTTAATTATATTCCACACTGCCCAGATCTTTCTACACTGTGCAACCGGAAAGATCGTGAGGATGTGTACCACTCTCTAGCTGTATAACCCCATTCTAACAGAATTCCGGTTGAATATCTTTGGAGTACGTACGATGGAGTTAGATGAAGCGATCAGCATATTCAACAGCTATAAAGTTTGGACGCATTACAATGTTTCAAATCGATACGACGAACGCAACGGTTCGTGAATTAAGAAAAGGCCCCCCTTAAAAGGGGTCATCGCCAATAACTCAAAATAAAAATAAATAGGTGGCGCAACAGGCGGTAGACTAGGCCTAGCTTCTCGCAACCATTCGTTTGTGTGAGTTTCTATATTTGAGACCAATGGAAGGGACCTACAATTTTATGCCGAGTCCGAACGACTGAATTGAGCAGCTTTTTCAGGACAGTTTGAAGTCAATCGGATGAAAAATAAAAATCTTCCAATACAAACTTTGCCCCTCCCCTTTAGGGAGCTTACCTTATATTTTCATAAAGAAAAGTGATAGGCAAACGCAGTAAAGTTAGGTTAAGGCTACTGCCAATTACTGTTCTGGGTCTTAGCAAATAAATCCCAAAAACAGGGATAAATGTCTTTAAATGTTCATTATACGCGTCCACTCTTTAGGTGGTGATATTGGCCCGGTTTAAAAATTTGGTTTAACGACTACATCAATAAGTAGATTGACTTGATCTTTATACCAATGAAGCCTTTGTTAAAAGGCCGTTGCATCCACTAAAAGGCTCTATTTTACGGACTTTATGCCCAAGCTGAATCATTGTCCTATATATTTCTTCAAAGATGGCCACAATGTTACAGTCAATGGAGCTATAGAGCCTATATGCCATATACTTATGCCAAACTTAATAGACATTGTCAACCATTTAACCACACAGGCAATGTCATCAGCACTGCAGCAGCATCAGCACATGCCAAGCCAAGAACAACATCCTTTGATACTAAAATACATCAAAGGACACGTATCATCAATTTTCATTTCGAGAATAATTCATTTTTAACTGCTTTTTATCCGCATGCATGCAGATTCATTGCATTTTATTTATAAACCCTCCTGTTCCGAACCTGGACATGTCACGCGTCTGCAATAGTAATAGTAAACCTGCAGAAAGGAACTCAGATTACAAGGGTGCTACAGTTACGGGCAAAAAGTGTCGTTGACATCTTCAGTGAAAATTCAAAATAGATACACGATTGCATCGTGGAGCAATTAACCCTCCACTCGTTTGATTGATGTCAAAGGACACGTCCAATTTGTTCCCAATATCTGTCAGGACTTCTCTGTAACATTTGCGGTGGGGCAGTGACATTTTCCGTAGCAAATAAAATTAAACCACAACAACATGAAATTCAATAAAAGTCCCTCCAAGCACCACCGCCAGAAAATCCATCTGATAAATATCGGGTACATTGTTTTCTCTTTCCTCGAAATTAAATAAATCCCCTTCAGAGAGAGAGGGAGGCATCAGAGCAAGGTCGAAAAACATGTGTGGTCTGTGGTCATCCATGCGACACCGGTAACCAGAGACAGGGCCAACCGAAATAGAGTTAAAACATCTGCTAAGCCAGGCGAACATCCCAACTTACGCGGTCGCCAAACATTAGTTACACTATCAGGGAACCACTTAACCCACCGTCCCACAAGAGGCGCGGCCCAGTGGGCTATATGAATTTCGGACCAAGCGCCCGGAGAAGACTTTTTGGCAAAAATCCAAACACTGTATAGTGTGAAAGGATATATATTGATGGCATCGCAAGTAGAATAGAATAAAGAAGAACAAAAAAAAAAAAAAAAACTTCCAAGTCGAAGCCACGCTCTATTAGAACCGCTCGTCGTTTGGGTGAACCCAAAAAAAAAAATACAGCAGCACACAGTCCAGAGGATGTGAAAAACTTTACAACTCATTTAACATGATAAACGCCCGACGGCCGATAGGCTTTGCCTTAAATAAAATTTTCGTATGCTCCTTGGAGAGTGGATAAGAAGCAAGAAGGTCGACTGCAACGACAGGGACACAGTTTGCATATATTTTGCATACAATTTAGGATAGATACATCAGTTCACAGCCAGCAAACAGCTATTGGCACGGTTTGGACAGTCTGATGTTGTACTTTCTATCGCAAATGCCAAAGGAGGGCGCAAATAGAATGGTTGACTGTGACTACCCCCACATCACCACCGCTGGAAAGCCTGTTTAATCTTTGATTTATTATTAGTGGTGGTGGCCGTTAACACTAAATAAACAAAAGTCAGATTTGGGTCAACCTATCTTGCAGTGGATGGAAGGGTGGGCAATGTATTTGTGCAACCAAAGCTGACGAGTTTGTTTTTGCCAAGGTCGCGCGGAGTCAATTCGAAGTGACTGTAAGGTCAGCTTTTACACTGACCTTCACTTTGGTGGCCAATCGGGCCAATATACACCACTTGAAGAGTGCGACAGTATAATGAACATTTAAAGACATTTATCCTTGTTTTTGGGATTTATTTGCTAAGACTCGGAACATTAATTTGCAGTAGTCCAAGGCAGGATCTAGGTCCTAGGATACTTCTTCATTCACAAGCGTTGTTGTAATTTTCAGCGCAGTTGATACATTGTTTTCTTCGGCTAACTTGTACCAGTCTTTAATTGACGCGTAGATACGTCTAATACTCGTAGTTATAGCAAGAAATATTTCTGAAAGTTTTTCGTAGATCTTAACCTAACTTTGCTGCATTTGCTTTACACATTTGTTTATGAAAATATAAGGTAAGCCTGATTCTACAAATATATTAGGCAACACGTATCTCTGCAAATTTAACACAAACGGAAGAGTTATTAGCGAAAACCTAGAACCAATGGAACTACTTTCGGAATTTCCCGAACTTGACAGGATCTGTGCGGTTATAGACTGCCTGAAGACACTATGATGCTTCAGCAAAAAAATTCTCCACGTAAATGACAAACAGAGTGACTAGCAAAAGCGTAGCCCGTGGTATACGGATGGTTCCAAAATGGATTCAGTTGTGGTAGCTGGCTTTTCATGGACCAAACCGAAATGTCTCAATACCTATGGGGAAAAGCCCCAAAAGCAGAGCTCCATGCTATTAAAGATTGCGATAGCATTAGTTGCTCTTCCTATCCACCTCTTGTAAAAGAAGACGGCGCGATAGCAACAACACGTAAAAAAAAGGCAGATCTTTTCGCTAGCACGTTTTCAGAGAATTCCAGCCTAGATTCTGCACAACTAGAGCCACCAAACATCGAGGGTGCAAACATCGATGGCAGAAGTTAAATTTCGGCCTCGAATAATTCAACGCATCCTTAAAGAATTAGATTGCAATAAGGCAACATCGGCGTTCTCTAAGTTGAGCTACCTATTTAGAGCAAAGAGGTACTTTAGCCCCAAGCAACTTCTCCTTCTCTACAAAGCACAGGTTAGACCAGGCCTGGAATATTGTTCCCATATATGGAGCTCGGCCCCAAAACATTCACTTAACCTACTTGACAGCATACAGAGACGAGCAGTTCGACTTATAACGAAATTATTTCAAACGACCTATAATAGATGGCAGTATGGCACACTCAGCACACAAACCTCGACACAAAGCAAATCGCACGAATTGTTCGATGACATTTGAGTGTTTTCGTTTCTCTCCGCCGTGAACCAAAAGAGCTAGTGCTTATTTTTGCTTCAACGAAAAATCGGGTGCTAGCAGTCTATGTATAGTATGTCAATGCTCATGACCATCAGTACACTTGACAACAGCGAGGACATCAACTTTCCAAAACTCCTTCTGTTACAGGACAATCAAAGACATATATAAAAATAGAGAAGACTATAAAAGAACTCAATACGCAACCTTGTGCGAAACCAGATTCTGTATGAAAAGTGGATGATTTTAATTTACTTTGCAAGAAGTTGCTTGTAGATTCTACTAGCTTAAATATCCGTAACTTTCTATGTCAAAGCCAACTTTGAAAGTATCATTTGACATCTATATATATATGTATGTATATGGATGGACTCCAAAATGGACTAGGGTGTGGTAGTCGGCTTTTCACGTACCAAATGACTCTATACCTATAAGAGGGAAAGCCCCAAAGGCAGGCCTTAAAGGCGCTAACAGCCATACGTTCACGGACCGGTCAGTTAATTAGCTATAAAAGCCCTTAGCTTACCCATTATTGACTTCAAATCAGTACTAATGTACTGATTCAACACCCTCAAAACACTAAGTACTAAGAATAAAACCAGATTTCAGTGTGTTTCCTTCTCATCCATGAGGTAACTGAAGGAAAACACTGATGAACTAGTCAGAAGAGACTGATGCTGGAAACACATGTCGAATACATCGATATCGTTCAATTTGGACCCAAAAAAATCAGTGAGGTAGCATTGTTCTCTAGCGCTTGCCGTTAATAGTGATAGCCTCACCGACAAAATTTCTAAAAAGGAACGAACCAATGACGCCGCTGGTCCAGAATCCGGACATCGATGATCGACCCGTCACAATTGAAAAGCCATTTATAAAAAAATTCAAACTGGCTTACTAAGATATTTGCGTCCGCAAAACTTAATAACCATCAAACCGATTGAGCTCAAGTTTTTAGACAATCTTAGACTTATGGGTCGAGCCCGGATTCTGTGAAGTTTGAGCAGAATTGGACACGTGACTGCAATTCCTGCATTAGCTGATGGATCTTGTAAGCAATTAGTTCTTTCATTTTAAGTTTGACACATGACATGTTGCGATTTCAGCACTCTGGTAGGTTGAATTCCGAGTGTCACTACAACTAGAGATAAATGTCATATCCTCTACATCGAGATTTGTCAAAGATTCTAACTAGAGGCAAACTAGATATAAATAGGTATACCTTGCCTCTGATTCTAACCACTTTGCAGTTTTCCACGTACAAAGCAATATAGTAAATCATTGGTTATGAGGTAGGTGCCTCTCATCACTTTTGGTTCGCCTATTCATCCGAAATAGACTAATCGATTCCAACATTTTTATAAACATCCTTTCATTGTCATCAACTTTTAAATCCGTTGCTACCCTTGTGTTATTTGCATTTCCAACTATGAATTTCGGTAATAACTGCAACTGTTGCTCCATCTTGACTCTCGCGTTGCAGTTGAAGCAACAAATCATATACACCGAGGAGTACCTAGTCTTTCGTTCAATTTATATAGACCGGAATTATTTAGAGTCGTTGATGTCTCGTTACAAGTTCGATAGACTTCCTCTATACAGCTGGACTCAGGATATAAATATAATGAAGATGTTTCGTTATCCCGCACAAGCACCCTTGACCAGCTCTTTCTCGTTTATATAGATGCTTCTATCATAATAGTGCCTTTCGTGTTGGCACATACTCTTACTCTACTCTGCTCCACAGGACGACATCAAGTATACAAATCATCACCACAGTGCGGGTTATTTCTCTGGAGGTGGATGATAACCTACGGAGGTTTTGATGGAACCACTGGGACTGGGCAGTCCGCGGTAATTGAGTGCTGGTTAGTTGGTTGGTTTATGTGGCTGTTACCACAACTCACGTTTTGAAAAAAAAAAAAAAAAGGATAGGAACAGAAGTGAAACTCGAAACTGGTCGGTGGAGTTAAGGACATTAAAGATGTCACTGAATTTTATGCCTGATATTTGTATTTGCGCAGCTACGTCATTGGCTAAGCTTGGCTACTTAAATTGCTAGGGATCAGTGGTCTGTACTGATTGCTCAAGTAGTTTCATTATTCTAGCATTGTCGTAAGTTGACCAAATTTTGTCTTGAAATGATGGAACTCTTGAGATTCGTCCACTCACTCCCTGCCATCGAAGTAAGCTTAGCTGAAGTTAGGTGTCATTATTTAGGCCATATTTAAAGGTCCATTGTGATACCACATGAGGGGAGTAGAAAGTGGTCAGAAAAAACAATATAGACCAGGCATTAACAGTGGGAACTCTATTGCTACCTACAAAATTCTTATTTGAGAGAGAGAGAGATATATCTGTGGATACTGCCTCATTTAAGGGTTATCGAAGTAAAGTTGCCGGAAATATACACTGATGCGGCTTAAACTGTATCCACCTCCACCAAAAAATGACGTTTCGTTGCTTTGCTGAAATTGGTGTTGCCAAATGGTTAAAATCTAAAAATTAAAAAAATAGTATTTATTTTTAAATGAAAATAAAGGGTAAAAATGGCTCGATGACATTCCGGGGGCCGTCTAAAACTTCTATGTTGATGACTACATCCAAATCAAGCACAGCGAGGCCTGCCAACCGACCTCATTGGCTTTATGGCTCCGTTTGGTAGTCGCACATTAGTTGTACAAGTTATTCCGTCTACTTCCGGGTACACTTTCACGATTCTAGCCAATTGTTAAGCTTTGCGAATCTCATTAGGTTCGAATAGAATTACTACGTCACCGACTTCTGCTGGCTTGGTCACCTTGTGTCACTTTGTCCTCCTCATTATTTCGGGCAGATACTAAAGGCACTTCTTAAATTGGGCCATCAGATATAGAGACCGCCGACCTTGCTGCACGCTTTATTTTCGAAAAAAAATTCCAGGGGCCGAAACATCGCGATCTTCCTCATCGAACAACATGGAGTTCGGCGTTAGTGCCTTAGGATCCCCAGGATCAATTGGCGCGTTACGAAGCACGTCTTACTTACTTACTTACTTACTTAAGGTGGCGCTACAGTCCGGGGTGGACCTGGGCCTCAACCAACAAGCGTCTCCAGCCAGCACGATCTTTGGCCAGCTGCCTCCAGTTTCGCACGCTAAGTTGGTTGAGGTCCCCTTCACTTGCGTGCGCCACCTGAGTCGCGGTCTTCCTCTACTGCGCCGTCCCTCGGGTGTGGATTCGAAGATCTTCCGGGCCGGAGCATTCACGTCCATTCGCTCTACATGACCCAGCCACCGCAGTCGTTGGACCTTCACTCTTCTGGCTAGGTCAATGTCGCTGTACAGCCCGTACAGTTCGCCGTTGTATCTCCTCCTCCATTCACCGTCTATGCAGACGGGACCGAAAATTACTCGAAGAATTTTCCTCTCGAAGCAACCAAGAGTAAGCTCATCCGCTTTTGATAGAGTCCATGCCTCTGCACCATAAACTAGGACTGGGATGATTAAGGTCTTATAAAGGGTCACTTTAGTTGTTCGAGAGAGGGCTTTGCTACTCAATTGCTTTCTTAGCCCAAAGAAACAGCGATTGGCAAGAGTTATTCTTCGCTTAATC
The DNA here is from genome assembly GCA_949372485.1 of Cheilosia soror. Taxonomy (NCBI): domain Eukaryota; kingdom Metazoa; phylum Arthropoda; class Insecta; order Diptera; family Syrphidae; genus Cheilosia; species Cheilosia soror. Next base: position 18,550,955 of record OX443562.1, on the reverse strand, counting down.
TCAGCGCTGGTGTCATTGTCTGAGTTAATAGCGGAGCCTAGGTAGACAAAGTCCCGAACTACCTCAAAGTTATATCTGTCTATAGTGACATTCTGTCCAAGACGTGGGTGTTGGGTGTCCTTTCTCGATGACAGCATATACTTTGTCTTGCCCTCATTGACCGCCAAACCCATCTTTGCCGCCTCCGTCTCAATGCTCACGAACGCGCCAGTGACATCACGCTGCGTTCTCCCGATTATGTCGATATCGTCGGCGTAGGCGAGTAGATGGACGGACTTTTGAAAGATAGTGCCTCTGGTGTTAGCGTTTGAGTTTTGCACTATTCTTTCAAGAACGATGTTGAAGAAGTCACATGACAGCGCATCGCCTTGTCTAAATCCTTTTTTGACATCGAAGGTCTCGGTGAGTTCTTTACCGACCTTGATGGAGCAGCGTGCATTCTCCATTGTCATCCTACACAAACGGACGAGTTTGGCAGGGATGCCAAAACTAGACATTGCTCTGTAGAGCTCGTCTCTATAAATGCTGTCATAGGCGGCCTTAAAATCGATAAAAAGGTGGTGGGTATCGATTTGAACTTCCTGGGTTTTCTCCAAGATCTGCCGCAGTGTGAATATTTGGTCGATGGTAGACTTTCCTGGCCTGAAGCCACACTGATAGTGACCAATCAGGTTGTTGACGAAAGGCTTCAGGCGTTCACACAGCACAGCAGATAAGATCTTGTAGGCGATGTTAAGAAGACTAATACCTCTGTAGTTGGCGCAGTTAAGAGGGTCTCCTTTCTTCAGGATCGGGCAAACAATGCTAAGGTTCCATTCATCGGGCATACTTTCCTCCGACCATATTTTACAGATGAGTTGGTGCATGCTCCTAACCAAGTCATCGCCAGCCGCTTTGAATAGCTCGGCGGTTAGGCCATCTGCCCCAGCGGCTTTGTTGGACTTAAGCCTAGATATCGCTATCTTCACTTCGTCCAGGTCAGGTGGACGGAATTGGTCTTCATCGTCCAGGTTGAATGGTTCATTCTGCCTGACAGCGGGATTTAGTTCGTCATCGCCGTTAAACAGTCTGCAGAAGTAGTTCTTCCATATCCTTAGCATCGACTGCGATTCTACTACGATGTTCCCTTGTTCGTCCTTGCAGGCTTCGGTTCGGGCTCTGTAGCCTTGGCAGGTTCTTTTTACCCTTTGGTAAAACTTCCGAACCCCATTCCTGCTGTAGAATCTCTCTATTTCCTCGATCGCGCGCTTCTCGTGCTCTTTCTTTTTCCTCCTGAGAAGCCGGTGTTCGTCTCTTCTTTTCTGCGCGTAGAGCTCACGAGCAGCTCTAGTCCTTTTTTGCAGCGCCGCTTTGTATGCCTCTTGTTTCGCTGCATGTGCTTGCCGGCACTCGTCGTCGAACCAGGGGTTTCGTTGTGGTGGTCGAGTGAAACCAAGCACATCAGAGGCGGCGTCTCTGATGGCTTTTTGACAATGTTGCCACTGGTCTTCAATACTTGATGCTGGCTGCATAGAACATCTTGAGCAATTGAGAGAGACTTGATCAGAGAAGGATCTGGTGATCTCTTGCGATTTTAGCCGTCCGACGTCAAACTTCCTCACAGTATTTACTTGTCTTGGCGGTGTTCGGGATATCCGAAGGCGTACCTTGGCTACAACAAGGTAGTGGTCCGAGTCAATGTTGGCCCCTCGGAACGTTCGGATATCCATAATACTGGAGGAGTGCCTTGCGTCGATCGCATGGTGGTCAATCTGGTTGACGGTTGATTGATCGGGAGATCTCCAAGTGCCTTTATGAATATCGAGATGCGGGAATCGCGTACTTGATATGACAACATTTCGCCCCGCCGCGAAGTCGATCAGCCTGAATCCGTTATCGGAGGTGGTGTCGTGTAGGCTGTACCTCCCGACAGTACTACCAAAGATGCCTTCTCTTCCTATCTTTGCATTAAAATCACCTAGGACAATTTTAATGTCATAGTTAGGGCACTGCTCGTATGTCTTGTACGAAGCACGAAGCACGTCTTACCGTGGGAAAACTCCTCTGAGAATGAATTCAACGCTAATATTGATTGATTGAAGGATGCGATCCAACGTTCCACCCAAACATGGGTACCTAATAAGTAGGAATTAATCGTAAGAGAGCTCCTTCGTACTTCGCTGCATGCTCGCTTAAGGCCAACTCAATCTCTATGACATCTTTCTCCAGGTGATTTTTTGTGCGGTCAAACTTAAGGCCGTTGTCACTATACAAAAAGCCTGTGACTACTCGATTTGTAAGAAAGAAAATGTCGAAGTGCCATAGTGCATTGGTCTAAATTCAGGAGCCAGATCACGTTAAATGAAATCGATCGAACGATATCGTTTTCATTAAACCTGTCTCTATAATACCTGTGGCAATAGACAGAATCCGCTTTTGTCGAAACGATATCGTTCGATTGTGTTCATTTTATGTGATCTGACCCCGTGTCGTTCAAAAGCTCAATTTGCACTGCTCCAAAGGTAAGGCAGGTTTCTCTTCCGAATTTGACGATCAGCGGTCTGAAGCAATCAATGCCGACATGAACGAAAGGTCTAGAATCGAAAGTTAAGCGTGCCACGGGAAGCTGACCCATCATCAGCATTGGTAGAATGGTCGTATTACGGGATGCACACACCAACGTTGCCTTTTGAGATCTCGAATTCATACGGATTGTGCCTTCGTCATCATTAAAAGGTGAAAAACTGAGTATAGAACTCGAGCTGGTCACCGAATATACTGCCGGTAATGATTTAATTTCAGGCATCGTGTTGAACCTTTCGAAATATGTAATCAATCCTGCGAAATTCCTTGGAGGTGCTAAACGCTTCTTTATCAACAAAGTTTTTACGGAGAATATCCTTGAAGCGAAGTAGGAAAGCGATGACTTTGACCAAAGAAGACCATCTCGCCTGAAACCTTGGTAAACAGCTCATTGAATACAGCAAAACTAGTCTCAACTTGACTCGTCTGATTCATGATGATATTTTCGACAAAGTTGTTGGCTTCTAAAACTTCAGACCACTTATATTCGGTGTGACGGGCCACTTAGCAAACGGACTTCTCAGGAAAGAAGGGCCAGTTTACCATCTGACATATTGGTTCCCCGTGGATGAATCGCTCCACCTTGTCCCATCATCCACAACATTATCCGAAGTCTTAACATAAAACCATTGACCGGGAGAGGTAGAGTCCAATATTTCTCCCACTCGCACCGCAGCAAAGGAAGGAAACTTAAACGTCGCGTCGCTCGTAGAGTTGATTCATGATAGTGGGGTCTCAGAATCGGAGAATTATGAATCCTTATGCTGTGTGAGCACTTGATAGTAGACGTAAGGCGGACGCCTATATGAAACCAGCTTGAAGCTCAAGTCTTGGAATAGATAGCTTTTTTACTAGGGCTTGCTTTGCTTTTGCCATCACCAGCGACACTTCGACTAAGCTACTATACGCTCAATGCGCAAATAGGCACCTGCAGCAAAGGCCTTCTCTGATGCGTTCTCAAAAACGACAAAGCTTACTCTCGACTCAACTGGAGCCGATGACAGATATCGACGGAGGATCTTGAGACTCTTGATATTAGGTATCTTCATTTCTTTAACAAATGCCAGCCACTGAGTTCTTAAATGGAAGGATACTGGTTTATCCCAATCAAATCCTTCCCCTCAAACTTCCTGTAGAACGATTCAAACCACGGGTTTGTGGCTGACATCAAGTCAATGAAGAGGGATGACGATCTTACCAACGGATATGTGCTCACGGATTTGTCCTGCAAGTTAGGTTCCAGGTCGTATCAGAATTGCCGAAACATGATAGTATCCTTGCGTCATTACAGAACTTTGAAGATCTCGCTGCGAAAGTCAAACCATTGGAGCCAGCAGGTGGATTATAAACTTCCTCTTCACGTGTAGGTATCACAGCGGACGATAAACTTCTTCCGCAGATGAAAAGCAAAGAGCGAAACAACGTCTGTCAAATTCATCAGCTGTTGTTGAGCCGGCCGGGAACGTGGACTAGAATAATCTCAAACCCATGACTTGCCTAGGGCCAGTGTCTTCCTGATGCAGTCCACAATAAGCTTGAACGGAGACGCGGTCGAATCAGACTGTCGGCGAAGATGGCTATCTTTTGTTCGGTTGTCACTTTGATTCGGAGCAGTAAATAGAACTTCTGCTTGAAAACCGTTGCCGGAGTTTGCGAGGTGAACAGATTTGGATATATTTAGTTCTGTTTGAAAAACGCACGTTCCACAGTTAATTTATTTTATGTATTTTTTTCCTAGAACAAGAAGCATAATGCAACACCTTACACCCACTCAAACGCAACGTATCTGCAGTGGTAAGTTGTTTCTTCAGTTTAAAGATGTATGAGCCAATCGTGACCCTGTTAAGTTTGCTTTAAGTTTTCCTTCTTCACCGTTCCGTCCAAAGGTACTCGTATAATGTAGGTATAGAGGTGTGCAAGGTCTCGTCGCTCGTAAATCCATTCAGCAATGGCAGGGTTCCATTTAATCGCTTCGATAACATAGCATCGACTCTAAGAGCGTTCAGTTCAGACACATGTTGTATATACCGTTAAGTCTGCTAATGGCCACTTATTTATTTAGCGATAGCTTTATTCTGGTGCGGCTTAATCGAAGAACGGCTAAATCGAGTGCAATTATCTGAGCTATACCAATGGGGAGGAATCAATTAAACGGAAACATAAAGAAAATTGAGAAAATCTACCACTAAATTGACACGCATCGCACACACCCCTCATACACAAACCACAAGGACTCACAATGGTCAAGCACCCACCCACCACTTGCCTTGGTCCATATAATAGCCGTATATACAAAAAGACCTCCTCAACAACATCCGCATACTTATTGCTTACTCCTTGGAATGGAATAGATATGCGATGTTGTTGTAGAGATATCCTGTTGAAGGCATCACGACGATTCAATTTCAGAAACAGAACCCAGCCAAACAAAGTCGCATTAATTTCTTCCGATTGACCAGGAAACCGAGTGGGTTCGAATGGCTCTCTATTCAGTCCAATTTTGCACACATATCCAATATGGCCCGGAATCTGCCATATTGTATGTGGATAAATGCGTCTAATTAAAAGGAAAACACTGAAGTAAAATAAGAAAATGCCAACACTAACACACACAGCACACACTTAAACAGACAGACAGAAGAAACACCAGCTAAAGGAAAATCAAGAGGCAAACCTCTCTCAGTTAATTTATTGTAATGACGGTTGCCGTGGCAAGGCAAGCCCTCTAATTCACGCCAAAGCTATATGATGGTGGTGCGGCTAAATCCTCATCTCATCATCTGCATCCGCAGATAAACAATTCCCGGTCGTGTGCTGATTCTCTCGTTCTGGCTCTAGAATGTGGTTTCAGTTTCAGTTTCAGTTTCAGTTTATTTCCGGGCATTAAAGCGAATAAATAAATTCCATCGCATCATGGTGGGAAAGAAGTAATTTCGAGCTATACGAGCTGTACGAGCTATAGCGAAAGGATTCCCTTCTTCTCATTGCGGAATAGTTATATACTTTTTATATTTTCCGAGTGCTTCTCGGAGCAGTTGTTTGTTTCGTTTTATTGTTTTGTCGTTTTTGCTATGTACCATAATCCGCATCACGAGCATTCAGTGAACTCTAAGGACAAGAGTTGATACTTATGCTGGCCGCGGTCCCAATTGGATATTTTTGCAACAAAATTGCTACATTTGGTACATTTTGCAACTTGGAAGACTTCGATTGTTGGTCCTGGTCATAGTTTAATGTGTTTCGTTGGAATTGTGCGCTTTAAAGGACATTCATTATCATTTGTCCAGCAGAAATCACAAAATTCAGCGTCAAATCAGTGCAGATATATACTAAAGTCGTTTGGTCTGGCCCTGAAATCACATTTCTGGCTCTAAATCACATTTTTGAGTTGGCATCGCTGAATTCAGGCAGTACGTCAGTGGTTAAAAGAGATTTACATGATCCTGAGATAGAAGATAATCGGGAAAAGTCAGAATGACAGGTACCTTGCTGACATATGTGAAGCTGAGGTGAGTAAGAATTTTCAAGATGGTGGCAGTGACAGATGAACGCTTTATGGTCAACGACACTTTTATTACTCCGATGTAGGTTAGTGGCACCGAAATATCACGTCTGCTTCTATTCGACGAAAACAAAGGCACTCGGCTCCAGAAAGGTTTTCTATCAGTGTAACTTCTTGATAGCTTAAAAAAACATAGCTATATTTTCAAGAGACACAAGGTTCCTTTGAAAATGGCAACTATAGCCCCGGAATATGAAGAAACTACGTCACAAATATGCACCTGGAACTTACCTACCCTCTTCTGCTTACCAAAATGTCCTCACGAGGTAAATGTTAGGTTAGTTAGGTTAGGTGAGTGGATTGGCAAGCAGGAGAAACCTATACATACTTAGATCAATGTAAGTTTAAGTTAAGTTAAAGTTAATGGTACCGATGCACGTGTCATTCAATTGAGCTTAAGTAGTTCTCCTCGGCGTTAGGCAATAACGCCCAAATCGATTTGGAAATAACGCCCAAAAAAAACTCGTACAATTTGTTGTTGCAAAATTTTCCGTCGTTTTGGGTGTTATTTCCTTTCCAGGGTTCGTTTTTTTTTGACAAGCAGTAAAGCCCAAAATGGTAATTGGAAGTGCATAGACAGTGGAAGAGGTATGAAGGGGTATGCTGCCCCCCCCTGCAACCCCCATGCTTAGGGTTTCTGTTGGATTTTGGAGTAGGTTGGAGTTTATACTGCAAAAAAAAAACCTTCAATATATCCAATTTCACACATACCCCAAATCTGACAGAAACTCCAAGCAGGCGGGTTGCAGAGGGGCAGCATGCTCCCCCATACGCTTTAAACTGCAAATTTTTTTTGGGCTTTATTTCCATCTTGTTGTTTTTTGGGCGTTATTTCCAAATCCATTTGGGCGCTATTTCCTTGGGCGTTATTGACTAAAGCCGTTCTCCTCTCGCTCCAATTGCCAATGACATTTGGGCAGTATTTAGGTTAGGGTTCAGATAGGCCATGTGTTGATGCTGGAGTTGTTTATAAAAGGTGGGCCAAATACAAGTTTCTTTTTAAAAATGCAATAAAATAAAATGTTTTCCATGTATTATGGCTTTATTAGTAAGAGCAAACATTCCTATTAATTATGAAATACAACGTCCGTTCAAGTGGCCACCTCGGCTGGCTTCGCAATGGGGCATTCTGTCACTATAATTTTCCAAGGCCCTGTTAATGTTGATATTGGCCTTAAGTGCTTGAATCGTTTCCGAATTGTTGGCATAACATCGGTCCTTCACGGTTTCCCACAAAAAAAAAATCCAAAGGGGTAAAATTGCAGCTCCGAGGCAGCCAATTGGCATCGACAAGTCGGCTGATAACACGATTTGGGAATTTGGTGCGCGAAAGATCGATTGTGGCATGGCGCGCCATCCTGCATGAAGCAGATGTCGTCGTCCAAATCCATGTCTTCAATTTCAGAAAAAAAAAGTCGGTGACCATGGATATGCAACATCCACCGTTGACTGAAACGTTGTTCTCAGAGTCATTTTCGAAGAAAAATTGTCCAATGATGCCACCACTCTACAATCCGCACTAAACTGTCACTCCATGTGGATGCATTGGCTTCTCGACAATAACGTGCGGGTTGTCCGAGCCCCAGATACTTCAATTATGGTTGTTAATGTAGCCGCCGAGATGAAAGTGCGCCTCGTCAGAAAAGATGATTTTTCGGCCAAAATTGTTGTCCAATTCAAGCTGCTCTAAGGCCCAAACCGCGAAGCAATAACGAAGCGGATGGTCCTGCGCTTTCAATTGCTGAGTCAATTGGACCTTGAATAATCCGAGAATTCTTTGTGCAGAATTCTCCTCAGGCTAGTGCGTGAAATGTTGAGCTGTTGAGTTATTGTTGTTGAGTCTCACACTCTCGCAAATAGCAAAGTTGTAATCCTCACTGCTTCTACTTCGATTCCAGCGGGTATGAAATCTGTGATGACGTCCAAAAAGAGTATAAGAATAAGGGACCTATAAGACATTCCACTTTATATTTTAAAAAAGTCCGAAACCGCCCTACTATTCCACATCACTGATTCATTTTTTTTTTTTTATATATCTATTGAAAAGAGCTTTTAAAAAAATTGATACCCCGATCGGTGACAGTTTATAGAACAGGCAGTTTCTGTTTACAGTGTCAAATGCGGCTCTAAATTCGATGAAAAGCGCGTAAAGTTTTTTACCTTTATTTTAGTAGCCTTCCGCTGTAGGTACTAGTAAGGTTAACAATTTGGTCCACTGTAGAAAAACCTTCTCTAAATCCTGCCTGAAACTGGCTCAGCTTGTTATTCACTTTTACCCATTTTGCTAGCCTTGAATTCATAAAGCCATAACAATTTTATTTATTGTATTCATGAACGATATACCTTTTTTAAAGTTTGTTTATTATAGACCCTTGGATGCGTTGATGCCCTAGAGCTTTATGACTCTCACACTCTGGAAACCTATATGAAAAACCTACGGATACCTCTCCATCCCGAGGTATTTACAAATTTAAGTAGGTCATTTATGAACCTCGAAACATTAACTACACAGGATTACATTTCTTATGTGACAGAGTTCTGGAAAGAAAGTGTTGGGTGTCCTTATCACCGAACCCTATCCATCAGGTCATCTGTACTGATTGCCATTTTCTTGGTATGGTATTTCAGTATATCGTGTCCGGTGATAATACCCACAATCGAGGACAAGGATTTCATGTCGAATTGTAAGATTCTCTCAGTTTTCTGTGTGTTATAGATTGGCCATATTTTCCTGGTTATGCCACAGGAATTGAGCCATATAGATAGGTATGGTTGATCCGATGGATATCGCTTGATCTTCGTAACATTCATCCCTGCCTGCGGGGGAAACACCTGGTAAATAGTCTTGTGAAATCTAGCCGAGGAGTGGTGTAGTCCGTGCATTCATTACTGTATCTGTTCAGAATTTATACAGGAGCCGTTTGGCTGTTTTTCCAGCTTTTGGTCTGACTTAACCAAACCGAACTGGTAAAGTAAAAGGTTAGGTAAATTTTAGATACTACCTGAAGAATGCAAAACGTCTGTCTATCTGGTTGTCCTTTATACGCCTCCAGAATATTTCTTCGATCCGAAATCCATGGACCTTCGTTAATCCGTGGATTTCTGAAGGAGGTCATAGGCGCTATATGAATGATTTCAGATCAAAGGGGCATGCCTCCCATAATATGATAAAAAAGACTTAAGATGCTATATCTTGGCAAAAAAAAAATATTTGGATCGGAATACCTTGACAGTTTGACGACAAGATATATACGGATATCAAAGATCACGGTGAGATTATTTCTGACCTTAAATGGAGCTAGACACGGCTCTATATAACTCGTCGCTATAAAGACTGTCATTGCAAACTTAAAATCGAAAAACGTGTTTTATTTCTCCAGGATCTATTATAGAAGTCAATATTCCGTAGTTTGTGGTCTTGTGGTCTTTTTTTTTTTTTTTTTAAAGGGGATTCCAAATCCCAGACGAATCTCGGTCCATTGTACTATCAAGCAGGAACCCCGTTTTTGGTGTAGAGGTGGAGAAACTCTGCTCTTATATTCGTTTCTCTTTATGGTCGGTGGCAGTGTATTGCTGTCCTCCGCCGGGGCTCGAACTACACCATGGCCACCGCCGGTCTTGTGGTCTTACCGGCTCTAAAGTCACACTGGTAAAGGCCAATCAGTTTTTTGACAATAAATTATACCTACTTAAGATGCCTCTGTCTGATACTGAGGTTATATTCAGCAGATTTATTTTCTTCCGACCAAATCATGGAGATCAGTTGGTGTATGCTCTCTACCTAGTCGTCTGTCGGTATCTTAAATAGTTTTGCTGCCATATGCCGTCTGGTCCAGCAGTCTTATAGGGCTTGAGTTTATCCTTAAATCTTGGAACGGAAATCTTAGCTTTCATAAACGAAATGGCTTCTTCTGCCTGACAGCTAGATTTCGGTCTTCTTCACTGTTTAACAGTCTGAAGTGGTTTTTCCATTATCCCCAACACCGACAATGACTTCCTACTAAAAGGTTTCCTTATGCTGATCTCTCTCTATTCGGGTGGTGTTGCTTTGACACTTTCTTTTAACCCTTTTTGGTAAAAGTTTCGCACAATGTTTCTGGAGTAGCACCTATCTATTTCCTCAATCCAGTGCTTCTCGTGCTCTTTCCTTTTTGTCGATGTTTTCCCTGTATAGGGTGTACACACGGAGAGACCCCTTCTCATCGCTGGATTTGGTCTCTTGAACTTTTTTAAAGGGCCTCATTCTTGGCTTCTATGTGCCAGCTGGCAGTTCTCATCGAACCAGAGTTTACGATGTGGAAACACCAACCCGTCTGACAGTGCTACCACTGGCCCTCCGCATCTGATGGGCCTTGATGCCGACTGTGAGGGAGGTTTAGGGATTCCCACCTCAAAGTCAACTAACATATATAGTCGCCATCACATATGTACTCCACAAATCCTCTAAATATGTATGTATAACACACGCAAATTCGCCCAGAGTGCCATTCCACATTTACCCCCACCTCGCAGCCTGTCACTAAAATAACTAACAGCATGTCATTCTAAACCTAATTTAAGCTTCCTTTTTTTGATAAAAGTTAACAATATTTGTGGAACCCAATACACAGGCAAACACTTAGAAGAAGAAATCATTTGATGCCTTCTTTGAAACGGGATATTCCTCTGAAAAGCAACTTAATTAAAGGATCCTACACAATTTCGGTGTCGTAAAGCCTTAAAGCTCCTATACCTATATACCTCGATTCACAAGAGGGACCTCCATCGTTCACTTTCAATTAGCCGCCATCTCGGAATCAAAGTCCTCCCATTCTGCGTCTGTGAAGTAGCTTAACGCTTCAATCTGCAAGGTTATCACCCCCCCAAAAACTATGACTATTCCAAAATGCTTAGCTACCTACTTTCAATTAATTAAACGGCTTTCCTCCGGATTATGTGGGAGGCGGCAATATGGTGGTTGAGTGCCATGCCAGATAGCGAGTGACATTCAGCTTCGGCTTACTATCTGACAATAGCATTCCCCGGTTGGTTCGTCCTTTCCTGCGAGGAATACGTAATCTCCAAGTAGCAGTGACAACTTTTCGCCTCCCCCAAAGCCCCACCTGCTTCGATTTCAAGGAAAGATGCCGCATCCTTCTAAGTGAACGAAAAAAAAAACAGCAACAACCGAAAAGCAGAACACAACGTCTGTATGGACAGGTCATTAATTGCAATCTTCCCTTTTGTCTCCTCTCCATCAGGGTGTGGTGGGAAATCTAAAACTATACGAAATAAATTCGGAACAGCAAAACTATACTGCCGTCCGACCCTATGCTGAGTGCAACTCGTGTGGCAGTCGGCAGGATTGCTATAGCTGTAGCCCTTTAATAGGGCTACAAAAGTGAGGCATTGTTTATGGCTCTCATTTCATTATCATGATTATGGGTGGACCTCCCACTGCGCACAGATGAGCATAAATGCGAACAATGTGCCCATTCGGAGGGGCATTTAATTACCACTTTATGGCCAGTGGGTAATTTTTCCAACTTTTTTACTTCCATCATTACCCTCGCCATGGAGTAGGTATTTTTCTCTTTTGTTTCCCAACAATGAAATCCTATGTAAATATCTGCCTGGTGGAATGAGTGCGCCACTGCCAATATTGCGAGGCGGACAGGGAACGTTAATGCCTTCTACCCCGACGACGCCAGAATTAGGGTTAACCCGTGATTTAAAATTAACGCCGACGCTAAAGTGGTTTTTATTAGCTGACGTTTTGTATACGGCGCGGGTGGTGGGTGGTGGGTGGTGGGAGATACTGAAAAACGGGCCGATAACGTCGGAAAGGACAAAAGTTACTCAATTTCAAGTTCTTCCCGAACAGGAACAAATAGTCCTACAATGACGACGGTTCACGGAGGGAGACGTAATTGCGGTGCGGTTCGGTTCAATGATAGTAAAACGAACAGAACATAAATATATTTAAATCCCTTTCAACAGTTGCTGGAGTCGAAAGTCGTCCCTATGGCCCTTGTCATCGTCACCGTCACCATCACCGTCGTGTCGGTCGCGTCGTTCTCAACTCGAGTATTAGGCGCGCGTTTCGATCCGTTTTCTTGCCCAAGTTCATCTATTCATCGGTGACACTTTATTCCTTGATGGATTTTTTATCGTTTAGATTGGGACTGGAATTGCCTGTCATCCGGAGTGGCGTCTTTCGTTCCTATTATTTGAAGATGTATCTGCAGGCGGGGTGGCATATTTTATAGGCGCTTAGCTGTCTCTATATGGTGTGTATATATACACGGATGATTGATAGATGAACGACAACAGAGCTGAGAGTGTTTGCAGCTCACGCTTGCGCTTGACTTGAAGACGTTCGCCATCAGTTTATCGCTCTTTTACTGTATATACGATGGCGTTGCTTGAACTCAATGAAAATCGATGACAGGATATAATAAAATCGTGCGGGATTGCCGCAACAAATCCAAATAATTCAAGTGTAATGAAACGTTTATGTTTCGCTAGTCAATTGTTATGGCACGGGGCAGTTTGATACAATATGTGATAGATGGTTACGAACGACAAATTGTTCGCAATTTATTCCCTTCATTCTGGACATTCGGTTTGGTCATTCATTATACCGCACCTGCAACACTGATACGATTTCCTGTCAAAGGGAATAATATCTCATATCTCTCCTCTGACGAAGAGTCCATTAGTTAGCCCAATGAGCTCATATGTCATGAAATATTTAACACCACCAAATAAAAGGACATTTTCATTTTCCCAAATGTCAGGGAAAACTTTCCGTTTGCCAATAAATCCATTATAATTGAAAGCGAAACGATTCATTAATGCGATTCATCAACCGGTAGTATGGCCACACAAATGAAAACAACGCGAAAAATACTGTATCTCATTATTTACGATACAAAAGTCCAGCACGGGGACCATCAGCAAAAAACCCAAACAAAAAAAAAAGGATTAAAAAGATGGGGGCGACTTATATGGGGAAAATTAAAAAGCAAACTCAGCTAAAAGGAAATTTAATTTCAATTCGTGTCGATCAGCAAAAGGTCGGATTTTGTTTTTTGTTCTACCTTAATGAAGAAATGAATAAAATGATATGGGGCTACATCATGGGGTAAATATTTGGGACGATATGATGGTATACCCTAGAATATACTGTTTGGAGATGATTAATTTATTAGTGGGGGTATTTTGAAGTAAGACCCCACAGGAAATGAGTTTTGATTTTGATAACATTAATCCCATTTAACATTCGCGGAAAAAAAAAATTATAAAATTCATCATAATAGAAATTTGACAGTTGAATGGCGGCCATATTTGAAAATTTAATTTGTATGTCATGGACATAATTTTTTCATATAGAACTAGCATCGAAATCGTAGGAATATGTCATAATATCTATTAAGGCCTTCTGTCAATTTCAATTTTCTGACACTTTATGAAAGTGTTTAAAAGATATAAGTTCACCAAACTCAAATCTTAAAGAAGAAATTTATCTAATGTCAAGAATTTTAGTGTTTCATTTCTTCTTCAGTACTCTAGCAAAACGTAAGTAAAACAAAACGTCAAAAAAAATTGCCTATAGGACAATTTATTACCCGGAGCAGGGTAATTTTTTGACAGCTGAAAATTAATTTTCCACCACGATCGTGTCGGAAATTTATCCAAATTCAAGTTCTGTTTGAATTCAACTTTTTTGCGGAATTATGAAAAAATTTGACGAAAGTGTGTTGAATGACTGATCGAGCAGTCGCACAATTGTCAGAAAATCGTGAATAAATTCTGATGGAAATGCGAGAAATTAGACCGTGATCACAGATCTGCAAGCAAGGTGTTCTGGCAGATCATCCGCGCTCCGTCTTAGAGAAACAATGTGGAACATTATTGAACTAATCAAATCCAAAGGTGGTACACTTCTTTCCAATGAGGAGGACAATTTGCGCAGATGGAGCGAGAACTTTTTTGAATTGCTCAATCCAATCCAGGGCATTGAGGATGACACATCCATCGCCTTAAGCAGGGCGGAAAATAGTCACATGGTAGAGGAAGTCACTTTTGCGATCAAATTGCTAAAAGCTGGCAAATCAGCCGGAGTGGATGAAATCCGGCCAAAATTGCTCAAGGCCTTAGGTGAAGATGGAGTCAAATGGCTCTCTCGTGTCATTAAAGTGGCCTGGGAATGCGTCGAAACTCCCAGCGATTGGCAGATTGGAGTGATTGTGCCCCTTTTCAAGAAAGGGGATAAAAGGGATTGCTCCAATTACAGGGGTATATCACCAATAAGCCAGAAGCTTTTGCCGGCATTGGAGTCAAAGTTTTTGGCTTAATTGGCGAGATAGAGGTGGCAAGTAAGATATTTTTTTTATAAATATAAAGCGGTGTCGAATGCTGTTTATCTTGGTATCGATGCGAATACGTAAGAAGACAAGCGTTCTCTTTTCAGAATCCGCGATCAAATGTTTCTCTCTTCACCTCCGCGTTGCGTTTACCGCTGTAGATACTGAATCGACTGGAGATTAAGTGACCAACTCCTTTGGAAGGTGTAAGCAGACGAGATCAAGTGTCCTTATTTCAAAGTGGACCCTGAATAGCCTGCATACAGTCGAACAATTAGCATAGGTCCCAGACCTTGAGGTTAAATTAGGTTTCCGAGTTGCTGAATTAGAGTAGAAGTTAGCTTTCAACGGCTCTCATTCAATGACAGAGAAAGTGAGTGTATACTTGTGAATAACTTCATCACTTCTTATCGATATTAGTCTACAATTGAGGGGATCCACTAGCAATTTGCGGTGGCCAAGTTCCTGGATGTTGTCCATGTCCTTTATTGAAATTTGAACTGGAATCTCTACATAAATTATAGAGCAAAGAAGACAATGAATAATATTATAAGTCTGCAATAGAATATTCTCCCGAACCTGGGGTCTTGACCTGAAATAGTCGTGTGGCATTATAGGGCGGTAGTCAATATTTCCATAATTTAGTCCCAGGCTACCAGCACCAACCTTAAAACTATGACAAAAATACAATCAAGAATGACCAACATTGGCATAATACTGAAGCAATGAAAACCAACCAATAGCAGCAGCTCTGGAGGCTACACTTCTTTTTAAACACTTGAACTTTTCGTTAAGGAATCTGCTTCAAACAATGCCCTTCATTCGGCTTAGCCAGACTAGAAGTTAGAAGCACAGTCTGATGGTTCACGGCCAAATTATGTATACCTAAGCTCTGAGCACTTAACTTCCCGTTGAAGCTTCTAAATCCCTGTCAAGAAAAATTACGGATTATTGGCATGCAGCATAATGTAAGACTCTGCTAGGTTTCTGGTTACCAAGATTACGAAATGAAAGAGTTGATGAACTGCCAAAAAATGGATTTCTCTTAAACTAAATCAGGCCGTAATGACTTTTTCGAGTACTGTACGTACAGACGATGCGGTGACAAGCATATGCATGGGGATCCTTCAGCCCTTCACACTTTCTAAGACACTGCCCAGCATTCTTTCTTATCATAAATAGAAAAATACTTTTTCGATGACTTAAAGAACTTCCCAATAGGTCCGTACATATGACTTGTTTAAAAAGAAATTGAACTGCCTAGGGATGGCATATGCCAATCCTTATTTACATAGATTTTTGATAGTGTGGGACTCATAAACCTCAAGAGCAAACGGAGCTCTGACCAGTTTAGTCAAATGCTTGCACAATGTCCAAGAGTGTGGCCGAACAACAAATTTTATTTTCTTCAAGAGCTTTCTCAATTATGTCAGTCTTCCAATGCACTTGATCGATCATCGCGATCAAGTGCGCCGCGTATAAGGCGAATAACCTCTACAAGTACATAGTTGTAAGCGCCCAAATAACATGCTCTCAAAAACATTGGAAATGATAAAATAAGCGCGACCATCTATACGAGCCTTTGAGAAGCACCGCAGGAGGTAAAGACCAAACTTAATACGAGTAGTTGGCGCGCACAATTAGAGAGCGATATCAACTAACTTGAGGTAGGGGCAGCGCCGGTGTACCTGCGAAACATAATTGCAAATTACTTTACCGATAGAAAGTTGAAGTGTCAGACTGACAATGATGGAGTTAAATACTACAAAGTTACCGCGGGAGTACCACAAGGCTCTGTTCTTGGACCTCTCCTTTGGAATATAATGTATGACGGAGTCCTGCGACTAACGCTGCCTCAAGGAGTTAAGGTGATCAGTTTTACTGACAATGTCGCCGTAGTAACAATGGCTAAACACATCCACAAAATGGAGTCAGCTACGGATGAAGTAGTTGCCAGAATCAAAAAACGGCCTGGAGTCTGCCGGCTTAGAACTAGCTGACCATATAAGACCGCACATTCAGTACGCCGCCGCCGGCAGGAAGGCCTCACAGATGCAAGCAGCTCTTTCCCGGATGCCACCAAACATCGTTGGACATGGATATACCATGGAGGATTCTGCTATCTATATTGGTCAGCCTGCACCGGTCTGGGCAAGGGGAAACAAGGAGAAAGCTCTCCTCAGCTTACAGATTCTGCGCAACAAGAACTATAAGAGGATTTTGAACAATCTCGGACGAAGGAGCCTCCGTTATATCTGAAATAACCCCCATCGACATTCTTGCCAGCGAATTGCAAAGGATCTACCTTAGGTACGGGGGATAACACGACAAAAGGCAGATGGACCGTCAAACTGATCCCTACCATCGAGGTCTGTACAAAAAGAACAAACGGGGACTGCAACTACCACCTTACGCATAGTTCTTATTGGGTCTATCGGAAATACGTCCACAGATTTGGTCACGATAGTTCGCCTTTTTGTCCCGAACGCCCAGACGAAGAAAAAGATACGGAACACGCAATGTTCCATTGTATGCGCTTTGCAGGGGAATGTTCGAACTTACCAAACCCCCAAAGCCTTATAAGTCATAATGTTGAGGTCAGAAGATTACTGGCTGCAGGTATGCTCCTTTATAACGAGCTTCCACGAAGAATTAAGGAGACTTGAAAGGCTTAGAAGAGCCGAAATTGTGGACGCAAAAGATTTAGCATGAGTTGCTAACCAGTCGCGCGAAGTAATACATAAAGACAGATTATTGGGGTTTTGCGAATCGTGCATATGTTGGTAGCACGGGCTACACCGCACCTTTAGAACGAATGACACCCTTGCGAAGATCCGGCGAAGAATTACCCTAAAAACCGTTGCTACTTCGGTTGGCAAAACAACTGAGTTCAAAACTCCTAACTCGAAGGACGAAATGTGTGCTCTACAAAACCCTTATCCTGCCAGTTCTGCGAGTGCTGAACGATAAGCAAGAAGGGAGAGCTGATACTGGGCTCCTTCGAAAGAAAAATACTTCGGCGGATTTTTGGTCCTGTGTGGGAGGAGGGCGAATGGAGGAGAAGATACAACCGCGAACTCTATGAGCTATATCAAGATGTGGATGTAGTCCAAAAAGCCAAAACACGTCGACTACATTGGCTCGGGCACATCGAGCGAATTGACTATAATGCTCCTGCCAAGAGGATCTTCGAATCCCCAGCCCCCAGGTTCGAGAAGACAAGTAAGACCGAACCTCCGTTTCAAAGACCAAGCCATCGCGGATGCCAGAGCGCTTGCGCTTGGTCTCGACAACTAGAAGCAGCGTGCCCGGGATCGTAGAGAATGGAAGGCTGCAGTAGTCTCAGGCAGAGACTCTTCACGGGTCGGGAGCTCGATAAGTAAGTAAGTATTGGCGAAACCACAAAAAAAAGGCAGGTGGTTAAGAATCTGGTTTCTAACTCCTTGATAAGGAATAATGAGGGGAATGAGTTATATTATCTCTGTGGGTAAATATACGGTATCTGTATATGAGCGTATGCGCGGTCTTTCTGTCTTGTGAAGTTGCCAGCGTTTCGATGACGAAATTCGTCATTGTGTCTTTTTTATCGCATTTAACTACCTATCATGCATCTAAACTCTTTATGGGTTATAAGATGTCCAAAAGGTGAAACTATATGTCATAAAAGCGTCGTTACTTTCAGGAATAAGCGTTGTTGCCATTGGTTCTCGGTAAATCGCCTCCGACACAAAGACTTTTCTATACCTATTCTTCGAACTTCTACTACCCTAAAACATGTGTCGTCCTTCGGCCCTTTTTTAGATTCTTCTGCAGCCCTCTCAGTCTAGGACGCACACTTTACTGATTACAAATGCATTTATGTAAATGGCCGCCATCTAGACTAGATAAAGTTGCTCCCTGGATTCAAACTTATGCCGGCACCTCCAGAGGCTCAAACTCTTGCCTTTTTGTGGCCTGCACTTCTAATAGATAATATCTTTTTCGATCTGCTACTAGGCTGGAACGAACTATTGGCTGGATTGGTAGTCCAGTCTACTTCCCCTTGTCTCTCCTGCTCTGCCTTCTGTGCTGCTGAGGTACGCAAAATCTATAGACCGTCAAAGCAATCGGCGCACATCTTTGTGTCCATTCTAGTAAACAATAAACTTACCTGCGAGTTGGAGCTTCTTTGAGGTTTTTTGGTTCAATGTTTTGCAAAACCCAGCAACTCCTTTCCGCATGAAATGCCAACATCGCACAATTTGCCTTATTACCTATTATCAGCATGCAGAGTTACGAAGCCTCTGAAATCACGACCTACCCCAAGGGTATCTATACGTCCATAAGCAAACAAATTAAAAACCATAATTTACACAACCGACAGAGTCCAATCGAGTGAGTGACTAAGTGCGAGTGCATTGTGCGAACACATGACTGCGTGTGTGTCAGTTCCAGTGATGCCAACTGAGGCATAATTATGCCTTTTAGGCATAATTCCGATGCTTGAGGCATTGAGGAATAATTTTGAGAAAAGAGGCATAATTTTTGCGAAGTTTTTTTATAATCAATCCGTAAAAATAAATTTTGAATTTAGTAAATCTGGTGATGAAATCAAAGTCGCTTTAATAATTTTCATTTACCACTGTGCGTCATGCTTATTTTTCAATTCTCTACTAGACTTACTCACTAAACCCAAACAAGAAATGTGATATGGTATGCAAATGCATTAGGGCGGCCGCACATTTAATACGAATTTGTATAGTACGCAAATCTATGAATACTGGTCGTACAAATTCAGTGCGAACACCGAATACGATTTTCTCAGTATCTTCGATTTTGTGCCTGATGAATAATCTGTACCTGGAAGATAATTTTCTTCTAACTCGGAGACTACGGCGGCGGCGTCGTCGCTATCGTAAAACCGAATACATATTTAAAAAGAGACGAATTCAGTGAATTTCATTATATTATGGAAGACTTACTACATAATGAATTCCAACAAGTTCGGATTGTTTTCGGGCGTCGGAACTACACATACGTATACGTATGACAAACTCGCATCCAATGTGCGATGCGGGCTCCCATAGTACCTGCTTAGAGAGTGGGGATCGTTTTCGTACCTGATCGCACGAGTCAAATTCGTACGAAAACGACTCCAATTTGCGGCCGCCCTTAAAGTTTATTTTCGTTGCTAGTAAAAAATAAACTTTAAAAACAGTTTGTAATAGTTTATTTTAAAGATGAGTTCAAGTTCAACTGATCGCGATGAGTTTTGTGCAGACCATCGAATAAACACCGTCTTACGTGAAGTTAGTTTTTGTTTTTCATAATTTTAGTTACAAATACTAGGTTTCTTAACTATGTTCCTACTAATGAAAGTTTAACACATAAATTGAAACTTTCTTCGTTACATATCTTTTTTACCAAAAAGGCATAATTTTTTTGGGAATGAGGCCTAAAAACTTCGATGCGGGTTGGCAACGCTGGTCAGTTCACACGCAGCGCGTGTATTGTCAGCACGAAGGATTATTAATTAAAAAAAAAGAAAGAGAGGTGTAAATCAATGTCGTGCGCTTACTGTAAAAGGGAATTGAAAATGTCTCACCGGATACCACCGGATAATTTACGCCTTTAATCTCTGGTCTTTAATGATTCAGAAAATCTGCGAAAAAAAAACAACAACCAACTGCGTGGGATTATAAGGTAACACAAGACAAAAAGGATAAAACCATTTCCCTCTTCTGTTGTCATTGTTCCTAATCCCAAGGCAAGATAACGCAATCCGATACCAAGTCTAACCGACAAAAAAAAAACAACAATAAAACAAAAACAATGCACAAGAATGCATAGGAAAAAGCAGAGCTTTAGCCAACATAGGGAGTGACCTAATAAGGAAAGGATACCTCTATAGCTGAGTTTTCACTCGCTATTTACTCTCCGCCGGCGTTTCTCTCAATTTGTGCGTTTTCCACAGAAACAGTAGCGGGCGGAAGAGTGTCTCTCACTCTCCCTATCCTTATTTCCACATTCCACTGGAGATGCAAGCTTTTTCTGTGCTCTCTCTCCCTCTCTCTCTCTCTTTCTCACTGTGTGTGCAGATTTTATCGATTTCTGTGCCGGGGAAGAAAGCTTCAAAGGTAGGTAGCCCCAAAACCTTGCTGTTGCTCCACAATCTCATCCAGCCCACCACCCACGTTCCAGAGGCCAAATTCATCGGCGACGGTGATTCCTCTTTGTGCACCGTGTGTATCTGTGTCTGTAGGTGGATGAACTGTGTACCCACAGTGACCCCGGTGGGGTTCACTCATTCTCAAAAGCATCTGAGCAAATTTTTCTTTTTTTCTTTTTTTTTTTTGGTTTCGATAGTTACCATACCATCGCATCCTGAAATTACAAGAATCTCTTGTACACTTTTCAGGCATTACACGTGGAAACAACAAAATGGATGAAAAAAAGATTATCCCTCTGTGCGGTCGCTCTTGGGGATGAGAGTGGTCTATGTGTGTGTGTGTGTGTGTGCACATTAAGTAAGGTAATTAGGCCGTATTCCATTTTTTTTATTTTGCTTCTTTTTTTAAGGGCCGACGACGTGTCGTAGCCATCAGATCTGCTGAAATGGTGATGCGCCCTCTGTGCTCTGTGTCCCGTGCGGAGATTACTCGTTTCTTGTTTTTTTGTTGTTGTTATTCTCATTAATTGTAGTACATTGCTGGACGATAATTGTAATTCACTGGGTTGAGTAGTTAGAGTCACGAGGGCGCGGGCGGCAATGAAATGGTGCCTCCTGATCCTCTCTGTCAATTTGCATTTAAATTACGAAATTTAGTGCGCACCGTAACAGAGAGAGAGAGTAGGCTATGAAAATGGGGCTACGAGGTGGAGGTGTGCAAGAACACAATTAGCCTGACCTCGACCTATTGACATCTGGCATGAACCAAACAACACAACGTTTAGAAACGTACCTACATTTGACATCAGGGTTGATGGCGAAAAATCTAAGCTTGTCGTTTAGAAACAGTTTGCATTGTCACACTTGTCCTTATCGGGTTGTTGATGCTGGTTTTGTTGTTGAAACTCGATTTGGAGCAGTTAACAGTTTGTTTCCTAGTTAGAATGGCTGTTGTCTACTTTTTTGGTTATAGTTCGCTGTACCTAGTGGGTACTTATGTTCGTACTTGAAAGGTTTTTTTTTTAAAGGAACCGTGGCTAAGTTTCAACATTTCTATGTAGGTACGTATAGAGATTAGAAAGTTAAGGGACTCACGTAAAGTTTTGATTTGAATTTTCGGATTGGGGTCCCTTTTTGAATTCCCCATCAACTTCAACAACGGTTGATAATGGTGGGTTTATTTTAGAAACTTTAGAAACTTTCTTAGCTGGTGGTGTCCGCTGGTTGTCTAAGTACCTCGACTGGCAGACCCGAGCGAGAGGGGCGAGCAAGACTCTTCCCCACTAAAAGACATCCGCAAGATCCGACAAATTCCCTAGATGCGGAATCTTCAGTTACAGCCAGACTGATGTATATTTAGTCCTTCAACTTTTTCGAAACCTATTGGTGTAGGAATTTAAAATTCTAAGCCAGGGTGTTAGAAAGAGTTTGGCGGCACATGAACCCTTAATATGCCAAACAGACAACATTCACATCTCGAAGTGGGTTGCTGGTGCCTGTTACTAGAGCTCTTGTCCTAAATGTTATAAAATTTAGCAAGTTGGGGGTTGCGTATTGGGATAACTTTTGTACAAAGTGAAACATGGCATTAATTCGGAAGTAACTGAAGAGTGGTATTAGCCCTTAAATGGAACTTTTAACAACAGAAAATTTCAATCAACAGTTTTAACTCAATTAAAAGAATGGTTCAGGACATTACTTCTGGAATACTATTTAGGCCTACTGTCCACGTAGCTGCACTTCATACGCACGCTTTCGTCATTTGCATCTTGTTGTACCCTTGCTTGCAGCTTCCTTGATGCAGCTTCCATATAAACAAACGAACCACAGTCTACGAAGCGGCAATGCAAGCTGCATAAATGACGACAAGCGTATTTTGCCGCTCCGCCATGGACAAAGCAAACAAGCGTACACCAAGATGCAAATGACGAAAGCGTGCGTATGAAGTGCAGCTACGTGGACAATAGGCCTTAGGCGATTTTTTTACAAAGCGCAATCTAGTCAACCGCTCTTTGGAACATTCAAGGCTCTATCTCAGAAATAATGCCCTGAATGTTAGGCTTTTAAGGCCTGAACAGATTGCGACTTCTAAGCATGCATCAAGAGGCTTCTCATAGCCCCACAAGAAATAATCGAGTGGCGTCCAATCGCACGATTTTAGTGACCAATTCACTATGGTCCATCCCGCGATAGTAGCGGCGCAACAGGCCTATAAACTTCTCACAATCGTCTCCTATTAGTCGAACAGCTCGTCTCTGATGCATGCTGTCAAGTAGGCTAAGTGAATGTGTTAGGGCTAATCGTGAACTTCACACCCAAAAGGTTGCGCTGGCATCTAACTCTCTAGAATTGGCCCTAGATGATGCGCAATTTTTTTACTGGGTCTATGTCGCTTGAAGTACCAAGGAAATATTGAGCAAGACCTTAATCATCCCGGTCCTGCTGTATGGTGCAGAAGCATTGACCTTTTATCAAAAGCTGATGAAAACCTCTTGTCACGCTTTTGGAGAAAGATTCTTCAAGTGATTTCCGGTCCAGTTTGTATCGATGGAGTGTGTAGGAGGGGATTTTACGGGCTATATAGCGACGTTAGCTTATAGTCAAAAAGTTCAAGAGCCGCGTGAAGTGCATGGACAACAATGCACCAGCCCGACGAGTCTTTGAGTCCACCCCTGAGAGAACACGAATCAGAGGAAGTGGGGTCTTCTCAGGTGGTGCGCACAAGTGAAGAGCGACCTCAACTATAACTTGATGTGTGTAACTGATGGAGGCAGCTAGCTATGGCTGGAGGGGCTTTTTGGTTGAAGCCGTGGTCCACCCCGGTCTGTGAGCGCCATCTAAAGTAATTAAGAATGTCGCTTCTAATGCAAAGCCCTAAGAAGAACGTTTCTCTCGAAGCGCCCGAGGATATTATCTTCATTCATTAGTTAGTGTCCAAGCTTTAGCGCCATAAGGCAGAACTGGAATGTTCAAGGTCTTATATACGGAATCTCTTTATAGCTCTTCGAAATAGGGTTTTATTATTCAAACCCTTCTCAGCCCAAAGAAACATCGATTGGCAGGCGTTATTCGTTATTTCTTCGTCAGAATTTATAGCAGAGCCGAGGTAGACAAAGTTCCTTATCTATCTCTAAGTTATAGCT
The DNA here is from genome assembly GCA_949372485.1 of Cheilosia soror. Lineage (NCBI taxonomy): Eukaryota > Metazoa > Arthropoda > Insecta > Diptera > Syrphidae > Cheilosia > Cheilosia soror. The sequence goes on along the minus strand of OX443562.1, from coordinate 18,527,192 downwards.
GACGATTGTGACGTTCTTTCCAATTCGTCGAAGAACACTATACACTTGGTTTTGCCCTGTTTAACCCTTAACCTTTTTTACCCGCTTCCGTTTCTAATCTAGCTAATGTATCAGTGACAGCTCACTCATCTCTAGCTGGCCCAGCAGTTTTGTTGGTCTTTCTTTATCTTCTTAAGGACTCGATGTTCCTACCATCTCTTTTGCTCTTATAGAGCTCGCGAGCAGCTCTATAATACCCTTCTGGAATTCCACTTTTCAAGTGTACGCATCTTCATTGTTCATCAAACCATGCGTTTCGTGGTGGTGGTCGGGTAAAACCCAGCACATCAGTTGCGGCCTTAATGACGGCTTTCTAGCCACTGATCTGCTGTTAAAAAATCCCGTCACAAAGCAGTCATTTAAATGTCGCTCTGTGTGATCGCCATTTTTGGTAGCGTCATTTAAATGACTGGGAAAATGGCGCACCAAATGGCATGAATTAAGTGTCATTTAAATGGCGGAAAAAAATGGCCGTGTGATCGCTCTTCAATGACGCCTACGACAATGGCATCCCAACGGAAAATTCTAAATGACTTGCAGTGCCCGTCATTTGATTTTGGAACACAAATGACGATGATAGTCATTTCGTGTGATCGCCATTTTTCCAATGACGAATCGTAGCTTAAATGTCGCTCTACTGCGCCATTTTTTCCTAACGTCACAGCGCCATTTAAATGACTCAAAAAAATGGCCGTGTAATCGTAGCTTAAAAGCTGTAGTCAGCCTTGAAATTGTGACATATGACGATAATTTAATCAGTCTCAATTCAAACAGAAAACTTTTGCCTGATGAACAAAATACCTCGCACACATAAATGGTTTCAAGTCCCAGCTTAAGCCCCATAATGTAAGCTAACGCGGTCTATTTGAGAATATTGTGCACGTTAACTATTGTGTGAAGGTCCTTAGTGAAGACCTCAAAATTCCAACCCCTATAGGTATAAGAAAGCGTCAAAACTCATTGCGAACAATACAATGAGCGCATGTCACAACGATAACTATTTCAAGCTGGGAAGAGGTACTATAGAAAAGGATAAAGGATAAATGTGACCATTAACCACTTATTACAATCTTTGGTAAGTTAACATTTGCGGACTTCCCAAAAACGCCTAAACCTAAACCTATATTCGACTTAAATACGCGATTATATGGTTCTCCTGTCATTTAATGTGCTGTTGCTGGCATGTGCAAGTCATTCTCATTTGTTATCCCAATTATTCCTAGCTAATTAACACAATTAATTATCCCAATAAACAGCTCAGCCAACAGGATGCACCGCACATACCGCAATCAATTATTTATCTATATAGATAGGCAAATGAACAATTGTGGATCTCATCTGAATTAATTGTATCCGAAACCATCAAATGGCACTTAGGATTTTATTAAACCTCTTGCCGCTCACCTACCCTTTCAATCCAGCTCTAGGTAGGCACCTATAGATTATATGAACTGCGCCCAACAATGAAGCTTCATAAAAATTGAAACGCGCTGGGTAAACCGCATTGTTCGTCGTTTTGTTTATTTGATTTCCAAGAAAATAACAATTTTATGCGCGCCATCTTTTCATTTTGCACCACCGCACCGCCGCCATTTTATTCGGGCGAATAATCTTTTCTAATAAATCTCTAAATCATCCATCCCCGGTGCCGAATCAATACCGCAACATAAAAATAATTCCGTAGGTACTTTTGGGTTTCAATCACTCTCGCACACGAGATGAAGGTGGCAAAAAGGGCGGGCGGTTTTATTTTAGTACTGTGGTTAAAATATAGGCAACTTTAACGCAGTTAAAATTGTAATAAAACAAAATTCTAAAATTACACTTTAATGGGTGCGGATGCTGTGCGTGACGAAGCAAGTCATATTATACTCTTTATGTGTGTTCATGACGTGTTGTAGGGGTTGCTTGCAGGTTTTCAGTAGGTTTCGAAATTTTTGGCTGTTTTTTGATCTGATGAGATACATTTTATTTGATTATTTTCGTTAGCAATAATGAGTTTGACCAACTATTGAAAACTGTCAAAACGAACGAATATTCACGAGTTTTGACAGTCCGTTCACATTAAAACTTTTCTTGGTCGCGGACGTTCGCGAATTTCCGCCATCAGTTTTTACTGGCAATTTCTAATTTGAGGTTAAGTTTGAACGAATTTTTTATTCGCTAATTTGTGGAACGCGATATAATGTTGTGGATTGTGAACAAACTTTGACAATTCGCGCCAAAGGGGTTTTCGTTCGCGGCAAAAAGTTTTTAATTCGGAATTTCGTTATTTTAAATGTTTATAAACTTGTTTTCTCGATACATTTTGATGGAGCAATGAACTATTCTGTGATATTTTCTGTTTATAAATTTTTAAAAAGTGGTTTGTTCGCATTTTATCAATTCGCTCGCATGTGAACTTTACATATCTACTTTGAAGCCTCTTTAGGTAGACTTCGATGGACCAGTAGTTACGTCAATATTGTCGGATTATTGTACATAATCTTGACTTTTCATGTGTTTTGTGGACTCTCCGCGATGTGGCCCCAAGCAGTCGAATTGACACGCGCAATGTCAACGGAACTCAACTCTGATATCGATGCAATTATCGATTGGGGTGAAAAAAAAACTGAGTTGACAGTACTGTCTTTTGTATCTGAAACGAGGATAGGTACTAACGATGTCAAACTCAAATTGGAAGAAACTGAGAAATCAGAAGGCTTGTCAATGCGCATGTCTGTAGACTCAGATCTTTGCTGGAACCAAACAAATTATAGAAGCTGCTAAAAGTGGTTTCAGATGCATTGGATTCCTCAAAAGATGCAAAATGCTCTTTAGTCCTACTAATTTGGCAACAATCTGTAAAGCCTATATTCGTCGTCCAAAACCCGAGTTCAACTCACGTGTATGGTCGGGAGCATCCGCATCCTGCTCGAGTCTATACTCGATCGTGTTCAACAGCAATCATTGACATTGATTGGAAATAAATCTGTCTGGAGTTAAATTTCTTCACTTGAGTACCGCCTTCTCTACCGGTATCTCCAACACAATTCTTTGGAAGAATTACATAGTTGTGTTCCGTCTGTCTGTTTACTCAAAGCACACGTGCTGCAACTTCTGCACATCGTTTTATCCTGAAACCACATCTGAAAAGCAGTTCTGTGGAAACAGCACTACATAAGGTAACTAGAACCATCGGAAAGTCCTTAAAGTCCTAGAAGAATTTACGTTAGCAAGCCTTTTTGGACAAATATGGTAAATTCAATAACCTAAACACAGAAACCATTATATCCTCACTTGAGGAGCTTGGTTTGGCTTACTACCTGACTAACTGGGTTAAAACAATGCTTAACAGGAAACTCATTAACAGCAGTCTTGGAGACATTACCTATGATTGAGAGATCGGTTAATAGAAGGTTGCCACAAAGTAGGTTTTATCTTCTCTCCTATGGAACATTTCAATAAACAAACTTCTTATTTTTCAACAAGAATATCAAGGCAGACGACATAGTTGTGCTGATTTCAGGAAAATATCTTCCCACCATTAGTGAAGTCATGGAATCTGCGTTATCAGAACTATCAAAGTGGACGGAGAACTCCAAATTAAACTGGAAACGGAATACGGAGGAAAGAATGAAAAAAGGGCTAAATGCAATTTACGCCTGCATAAAGGCTTTCGGGAAGAAGTGGGGCTTACAACCGAAGGTACAACGAGTTCACTAAAAGCTACACCACAACTAGGTGTAGAAATGTTGCCGAACCTACAACCCATCGAGCTATGCACTAAGAACGTGGCAGTTAAATGTGCTCTCAGAGTACGAGAGAACAAAATTTGGAAGTTCGAATCAGTGCAGAGAAATAAGTGCCTAGTGGGAAATAAGGCCACTTTCGTAAATTGGACTTAGTTTCTATGTATTTCCCTCAGTGGACTTAGTTCATGGGGACTTATTTCCCTGCACCGTCCGAATCGTTCGGTAACTCACGCATATTTCACATCTTTGATCAGAGCGGACTCATACCACTCACAGACTACAAGAAACCGAGGTATGACTTTGACAAGAAATTTACAGTCTGTATACCAGACAGGAAGGACTGGTTCTCCCCGGGTACTGTCATAAAAGGTATATCTTCACAGATGACTCCAAGACGGAGAATGAAAAGTGAGCAGGAGTCTTCTTAGAAGAACTATATACCAGCCATTCATATATATATACTGACTGGCAGATCAGTGCAGCATTTTCCCGGCAGAGATCTACGCGGTTAAGAAAGCACCTCAAACTGTCTTACCGAGGGAACTACCAGCAATGGAAATCACCTTCTGATTGGACAGCCAAGCAGCACTTAAAGCGGTTAACTCCAATTTGGTAAACTCCAAATACATACGTAAGTCAGTGCCTCTCGGCATTGAAAGTATTAAACCATCACACAGTAATGATGTGATGGGTTCCTGGACAAGTTGGTATAGAAGGGCAGCAGATAACTTGGCCAGTTTCGGTTCTGAAATGGACGTACTATTAGCTCCACAGACTATTACTAACTTTGAAAGCAGCTAAGAGAGTCATTGAGTCAATGTCACATCAAACTTGGCGCGCATAACTCTCCGTTATCCATTTTTCCTGCTCTCTATCACTATATGAGTTTCAAAAACTTTAAAGGACAATGTCCCAAGTGATGAAGACTTAACAAAAAATCACAAAAAAAGACAGACTTGTAAAAGATCGTACCTTTTGTGTTAGTTTGTAGGTTTCGCGTAATTTTTTTAAGTTTTATGCTGAAATATTTGATGTTAAAGCATGATAGCGTCTCGCCTGGCTAAAGTCTCTTGCTGCAGTGAGATTTTTCAATCATCGTTCTACAGAGGTTCTACAGAGGTTGAATTTGGCTGGGCTCTGTATAGCTCGTCTCTATCTATCTATTCTTTAAATTCGACGAGAAGATGGTGAACATCGATTTAAACGAGCTTCTTGTATTTTTTTCCCGAATTTTTCTAACCTAAAACTGTCATTTATTAGACCACGAAGACGGTCACACAATAAGACCTCTATGCAATGTTAAAAACATTGACAGCTCTGTAGGTGGTGCAAGGTCTCTACCCTTGTGGACCGGGCAAAGAAAGAAAGTTGATGCATGCTGTCTACTTAGTCATCTACAGCTTTTTCAAAACGCTGCGCCAGGTAAACCATGAGCAGCTTTGTTAGTCCTTATAGCTCACTGCTCATCGTGTTGATCAGGTAGATGGACGTTTTTTTTTATTCTATCGTAGCGTCGTCTAAATTAATTGATTTATTCTGCACAATATGAGGATTTTGCGAGGTCACTTCTCTAATAAGTCGAAGGTATGATTTGAAGATGTCGCAATCGACAGCCCTAATATGGGCGCCATTTATACGTTCGATCGATATAGAAAGTTGTACGATTGTTGTTATTGTATAGTCCATTCCAGGTAGCGTATCAAAGGCGAAGGCTTATAAAATGGTTCAACAAATTCATGTAATCTTTACACCATTCGGCTGATTTTCTCGCGGTCCCTCACCAGAACTATCGGGGTAGCTCGAAAAATTTTAAACTTTCTGTTTGGTAGTTAATTTCCAGAATGTTCGTATAAAAAGTTTTTAACTTCACTCAACCCTTTTAACTCATATATAGTAAAGTATGTCGAACCTGCATAATTCACATAAGTCGACGACATTTAGCTACTACAATGGGCTAGTTAATCCGCCATGACAGTTATCTCTCTGTAATCCTTTTTCTGTGTTAATCTATTCCAACAGAAATTTGTATTCAACCTCTTCCCCGCAGCTCGCATCTGCTTTAGCTTTGCTGAATGCCATACAACCTCATGCTGAACGTCATTTTGAATGATGGCAGCATATTGTCTACGAAAAATTATCTCAAAAAATGTTCCTTGCGAACAAAGGACGAAAAATAGAATTTATTCATGGAATTCAACTTTCGTCGTCGTTCCAGAGTCGGCAAATCAACTCATTGTTTTTTTTTTTTTAACGTAGAGCTTCGTTCCATGAATGAGCGATGTAAATATAAAGGTATCTCTATACATATGGATATTCTCGTGACCCTGTCAGGATTTGCATTTTTCAATTGTGACTGTGAGCCACCCGCAATCCACCAACTTGGCGGCATTTTTTTCACAGTAAAGCTTAATGGGTCACCAAACTTTGGCGGGTATTCCTCCAAGTTGCGTGCAAGACCACCGTTTTCAAATTAAAAATGAAAAAAAAAATCCTTGCGCAAGTGAAAAGCAATTAAATTGAATTCAGGAATTTTACGGTTTTTTTTTTTCTTTTTCAACTGTACGCCCTTGGCTAAACATGGAATGGGTTGGATAGTTGGCTATCACCTTCTAAAGCCTTCGCCGAAACATCTCAACGGTGGGAATGTGATTTTCGTTTTGTGAGTCAGGATGCTAGTTTTGCGCCAGACACGTATCCGTGCGGTTTTCATATATACGATACAAGTCCATTCACATTCACGTATATAGTGTGTACACCTTTACAGAAGCCTGCAAAGAAACATGTCCGTTTGTGAGTCGAGTCGTCCTGCAACATTTGGTTGCTCGTATAGAATACCTATGTACACTACCTTGTACGTGGTGGGTGGCCAAGTGCAGGTTGGTTAGAATATATTGAATCACGTACATATTCGTATCCTCATATCGTTCTCACATCGTACCGACGACGACGACGGTGGCACCCAGAGGTGCTGCCGCATGGCACACACAGCAAATTTGTCACTCAGGCGGCCATGAATGGATGATATTGTTTTTCAGGCAGGATATACGTTGTTTCTCCCCATCTGCACCACTGTTGTGTCCCGGACCCGGTGCTGGTGCTGGTGCTGGTATTTTTCCCGGTCTGATTCGTAGTCGTGGTATTTTTTGCACCCCGTCTGTTTTTCATTCATTTCATTTCGCTTTTTTGCACTTTTAATTCGTCCTTTTTAGATCCTTTCAGTGTGTTTCGTCGTCCTCGTCAGCCTCGTCATCGTTCTCACATGACAAATGTGATGTTTTCGTTTCGAACAAAGTTTTCCATCAGAAGCAAATGTATGTCCATTACAGTAGGTATAGCGAGGGTAAATGGTGACTTATTTAACCAGTGGAACTAAAGCCGACTTAAGTACGGGTATGGGCGGCGGACTATGTATATTCAATCCAACGCTTTAAATAATATGTCGGAAACAGTAATGTAGTCGCCAACAAAGAGTTCTCTTTCTCTTTTTCTTTTTTTGTACATGTGTGATTATTCTATACGCTTTGTGAATGGTTGGAGAGTGCCGGAATTTCGCACATCGCTGGAGTGCTAAGGATCTGCACCACAATTGTCCTGAGGGTGCTTATAGGCGGGGTAGAGGAGCTCTTTACTTCCGGAATTAGTTAGGCACAATGTGGATGGTTTAGCTGATGGTATGAAAGGTGAGAAATCTTCAGTTTAAATCGTTTGGACTAATGGAGTTGGTTTTTCGATTGACATTTTGTTACCCTTGATGTGGCGCTTTAGCAATTCCTACAGTTTTTATCTGTGTTGGTAGTTGGTTTTAGCCCTCAGTGACATTATTAGGTTAGGCTAGTCATTGTCATTGTATTCTAATTCTGTCAAGCTAACGCATTAAAGTGAAGAACGCGGTGGAGATCATTGCTCACCGCGTTGTCCAATAGATGTACGAGTTCGTATTGCTATAGTTGGTCATAGTTGTGCATCGCGTTGAGCAAGGATTTTAAAGCAATGTGCTGTATATGAACAAGAGCTAGCTTTTGCTAGTACAAGGACTTGCCTCAAGTCGGTTTGAAAAAAATCGGGCTTGTTAAAGTACATAAGTTGGTACTGACCATTTGTTTGACTGAAAGTGAGCTTTACTTGCAATATCTTTCAGGTTTGATAATCCCCTTCACGAGTCGCGAAAAAACATCCCAAACGACCTGAAAACCCCACAAAAATTACACTGAAAAAGTTTTAAATACACTTCAAAAGACGGCTCGAAAAACGCCCCTAAAAACGGCGCATAAAACTTCCCGAAAAGGCCCTCAAAAACTCTCCAAAAGCACTTGAAAGAACGTCCCAAAGAACACCCCGATAAACGCCCAAACAAATCTTCAGAAAAACGCTCCAAAACCATAACAAAAAATACGCCAAATATGCCTCATAAAACACATACAAACAAAACTAAATAGCTCCGAATAACGCCCTGAGAAACACCACAAAAATGAGCCAATAACAAGGCTAAAACACCACCTCATTAATCATCCAAAATCATAACAAAAAAAGACCCAAAGGCCCCCAAAAACTCTTCAAAAGCGCTTGAAAGAACGTCCCAAAGAATACCCTGACAACGCCCAAAAAAACCTCCAGAAAAATGCTCCAAAAACATAACAAAAACCAGCCCAAAAATACGCCAAAAATACGCCAAAAATGCCTCATAAAACCACCAACAACAAAACTAAATAGCCCCGAATAAAGCCCTGAAAAACGCATCAAAAATGATCCAAAAAACACGCCCAAAAACACCCCAAAAATGACCAAGAAAACACCCCCAAAAACGTTGCAAAAACTTCATAATTAGAGTTATGCTTCCAAACTCGGCTCTAAAAACGTCCTAAATAACGCTCTAAGAGACGCCACAAAAATAATTCAAAAAACGAGCCCAAAAACGCTTCAAGAAGCGATCAGAAAAACAGCCGAAAATTGGCGCAAAAACTTTATAAAAACACTGCCAAACACGGGTCGCTCCAAAAGACGCCGAAATAAACCACACAAATTACTTAAAAAAAAAGGCCCCATAAAACGCCCCCAAAGAAATCCTCAAAAAAGGCGTGAAAAAACGCACTAAGAGACGTTAAAAAAAAAAAACACCGAAATAAATGCAAAAAAAAAAACGTATACGAGAAAGTTAAAACGCGAATCACGAAAAACGGGGCAAATAACGGACTAAAAAACGCCACAAAAATTACCAAGAAAACGCCCCAAGAGGCGGCTAGAAAAACACCCGCAAAAAACGACGGAAAATCTTTATAAAAACGCCTCCAACACGATCCAAAAGACGCGCCGAATACTCCCCATATAACGCCCTAACAAACACCACAAAAACTACCCAAAAAAGAGCCCAAAAATACGCCAAAAACCACCTCATAAAACACCCAAAATCATAACAAGGTTAGGTTAGGTTAGGTTAACGGGTTGGTGAAGCTGAGTAGCCTCCTCTTCACCCCACTTAGGTCCTTGTGAACCCATTGTGATACCCTTCGAAGGGGTTAGCCGTGTTGTACTGGCTTTATTTCATCCTTCCCATGGTTACTCGACTTTGTCCAACCATCTCGCTACCCTCAGAAACCTGTAAAGATTGGATATTGAGACGTTAGAGAGTTCTTGGATATCCTGGAAGCAGTAACTTCCAAGTGTTCTATTCCTCAAGTGACAGAGACTCGGGCAATGACAGAGAAAGTGAGGGGTATCCTCGTGGGCCTCTTCATCACCGCAGCCTCTACAAATGTCGTCGTTCTTGAGATTTAGTTTCATTGTGTGGCTTCTTAGAGGGTTGTGACCAGTGAGGGAGCCAACAATCTTAGACAGCGATACTCTATCGTATCGCAGAAGTTGGTCCTGCTTTTGTTGTATTCTGGCCACATCTTCCGTGATATGTCACAGGTGGTTAGTGTTTTCCACCTGATGTTGGCTTTCATTCGGATCTTGTATTCCACTCGTTCTCTGAGACTGCAGATTGGTGGTTTGATCGACTGAAGTGCCTGGTCTAGGTCCATTGCAGAACCTTTTCTTGCCAGTTCGTCAGCCCTCTCATTACCGGTTATGTCCCTGTGTTCAGGAACCCAGCAGAGATTCGTATTATGCTGCGAGCCAAGAACCTTGAGCTCTTCGCGACAGCGGCGAACTAGTTTGGATTTTATCTCATTATTAGAGATTGCCTTGATAGCCGCCTGGCTGTCAATAAATATGGTAATATCATTCCGCGGTACTGCCAATATTGAAAATCATAACAAACAAATTACCCAAAAAATTTCCTAAAAAACTTCACAAAAATGATCCAGAAAACGCTCCAGGAAACGTCGCGAAAAACATCCCAAAAACCGCCGCAAAAACTTTATAAAAACGATTTTAAACACGGCTTCAAAACACACACACCGAAACCAAATAATGCCCTGAGAAATTCCACAAAAATGATTCAAAAACACCCGAAAAATGTGTCAAAAAACACCTCATACAACACCAAAAATTCTAAAAAAGCTCTGCAAAAGGCCTCAAGAGATGCCCCAAAAATCACCTAAAAACATAGCCAAAAACGACTCAAAAATCGTACCTACGGAAAAACGCTCCCAAAAATGTGCCAAAAAAACGCCGCAAAAGTGACTTAAGAAACGCACTAATCACTTCAAAAGAAAGCTCGGATAAAACGCGAGTCACGAAAAACTTCCCAAATAACGTCCCGAGAAACGCAACATAAAGACCCCAAAAACCTACCAACAAACATTCCGAAAAACGCCCCAAAAATTACTCGAAAAAGACACTACGAATAGCCTTAATAAAAACGCTTCGAATAACGCGCGACGACACGAGAGTGACGCAAAACGTCCCAAAGAAACGCCCGGCCCTTAGGAACGCCTGAAAAACGCTCCAAAAACGAAACAATAAAAGCCCCGAAAAATATCTCAAAAGTAAAATAATAAACGCCAGAAAGAGGAGCCCAAAAAATTGGACAAAAAAGGAATTTACCTAGATGTCGAACTCAGTTTGAAAGAGTACCCCAGCCAAATTGTCGTGCGCGACTTTTGTCACCTAGCTAATGGATCCAGCTGCCTTGGAAGGCTTATTAGTTGAGGTTAACGTCTGTAACTATAGTCCTTTTGACATTATTTTATAACCACATCGGCCGACAACGTCTTGATCTTCAGAATTTCTTTGATTGTTCTCGCTAGTTCCACCTTAATATTGATAAAAATGCACATCCCAATGGGTAACTTTTTCTGTCGGATGCACACGCATACCGAATCCTACCACCAATAATGAGGAACAAAGAATATATTGATATTGGGCAACCTTTCGGATTGGTTAAAGGCTAAACCTCCAGGACTCAGTTGGATGGTGCCAAATTGACGAACACAACCAAAAATGTCTTAAAAACCATCAAAAGCTACCACTTTTTTCTACCCTTTCTACTTATTATTTTCTCTCCTTTTATACAATAATTTTCTTTTACCTGAGACAAAATATTCACCTGGGCGACAGCCTCATAAATACTCGTTCTGCTAAACCACATAGACTTAAGGGTCTGGGAGGGTGACTGATTTAACTCCCTCTGATGTAAATATCGACTTATTTTGTACACGTCTCAGACATTTTAATATTTTTGTTAGTGTCTTTTCTTTATTCGTTTTACTCGTCGAAAACTTGTTGCTGCCATTCGCGAATCAGTTTAAATTATTTATCAGTCCTTCGAGCTGTGCATTTGTGTCAACTTGAAAAGGGTCCTCATTTTGTGCGGTAGGTAAGCTCTTTTGAAATGGTCTCGTCGTAAGAAGAAAAGAGTCTTGTCTGCAAAATCTGTCTACATGTGTGTGGAGTCTGTTATTTGCCAGCAACAGTTAGAAAATATAATTATCCACCATCATTGAAAGTACAAAATCCATTTGCCCTTGAGAGGGGAGGGGTCCAAGTCGGTTACGGTTTCGAATATGGCAGAGCAAACCTCTTCATCATTGCTAATAACCATAAAACGCGTAATGGAATAATTTCGTTTTTAAGGCATGCCATAAAAATGTTACACTCGAGTTAGTCAGGCTTTTGATGAGGCGTACATGTGTGTATATGCGACAAACGATATATACGCAAGTGTTTTTTAGTGTGTAGCAAACTCCTTCGAAGGTTGCGCCGAGGACGATATTTTGAGATGAGTTTAAAAAATGCATAAAAATTTAAAATGCGTACGAACGTAAAAGTAAAATTTACACTTTTTCACACAGGTAGGCTTAAAAGGTAGTAACTTGTGTAAAACAATCACATACATGGCATTAGAGGTGGTTCTGCATGTAGAGGAGACAATTGACATGAAGGAACGGGATATACTATACAGCCATACACACACTCAGACAATATAGAAGGGAAGGGAGAAATAAAGTTTAAACAAGCATGAGGAGGTTTATATTTACAGCCTATTAGTTAATTTAAAGCCCCTCTTCGTCACCGTACTTAACCGACTAGAAATCTATGTAGGAGGTTGCTTTCACGGTTTTTAGGGTAAAGGAGTTTTTTTTTTGTTTATATGGCAAATAAATTTGTCATATCAAAACACATTTGAAAAGTGTGAAGAATCGTTAAATCTTCAATTACTTCCTGGCAAATCAAATCCTGTTTGATAAGTGGTTTTAAGATGACGAGTGCTGAGTTTCACTTTACGATTTCGTCAATATCGTAATTGAAATTTTGATTTGGTTGCATTTTTGTTCTTAACTGATTCTCCATCAACACGGAAACAAAAGTTTTTGGAATAAGAAGAGGACACTGAGAGTGAATAAAGGATCGAATGTGGAAACTTCTGATATTGGAAAGAAAGTACATGAACATGACCTCAACTGCATAATGATGCATGCGCTGAATTTCTGGACGATCTGACGCGAGCAGTACAGCAAGCAAGACAAACGAACAGAACTTTTGTTTGACGTTATTGAAGTGAGTTCTGTCACTTCAGAGTAGTATACCAGCAGATGAAACAGATATGCAGAATTTATTTTCCATTGACGAATGTAAAAGGTGTCCCATAATTCACGCAAAATTTGAATTTTGAGCCATTTAATAGTACAGTGATGCCAACGCAAAAAAAAGATAATAATGTGACAGCTGACAGTTCGGGGTTAGTAAAAATGGAGCGCTATACGAAAGAACAACGCATTTTCAGTCCACAATTTTCGAACAAAATCATCTTTAGTGATGAAGCTCATTTTCATCTTGATGGCTTCGTTAATCGGCAAAATTGTCGCATTTGAGGTTCAAAAAAACCACAAGTAATTGTTTAGAAACAAATGCATCCACAACGCGTGACTGTTTGGTGCGGATTTTGGGCTGGAGGCATTATCGAACCATTCTTCTTCGAAAATGCGACTGGTCAGGCAGTAAGAATTAATGGTGTTCGTTATCGTGACATAATAACCCAGTTCTTAGCGCCAAAATTACAAGATGATGTGACCAACATGTGGTTTCAACAAGACGATGCCACACATACCATACAGCCAGAGAAACAATTCAATTGCTACATGAACCATTTTCTAATCGTGTAGTCGGCCGTTTTTGCAATCAGAAATGACCATCCAGATCTTGCGATTAACCACTTAACGCCATTTGACTTTTTTCTTTGAGGTTTTTTTGGAAGTCAAAGGTCTATGCAAACAAGACAACCGGCCACCTACGCCTTGAAAGAGGAAATTGGGAATTGTATTATAATGAAATTCAGTCACATTTATGCGAAACGGTCATAGAAAATTTCAATACAAGAGAGTACGTACTTGCCAGCAAAGTCGTGGCGGCCATTTATCCGATGTGCTATTCAATACATAACCTCAATCTCTGTACATCTATATATATAAAAATGAAGATTCAGACTGACAGATGATCAACGCCCAGCCTAAACCATTTTCTCTAGAAAGCTGAAATTGCACAGAGGTTTCCTTTATGGTGTATACACGCACTAAGGAAGGATTTTTTGAAATTCAACCCCTAAAGGGGTAAAAGGGGGGGTCAAAGTTTGTATGGGAAAATTTTTATTTTTCATCCGATTAACTTCAAACTCGGTTTGTGTACTCTCTATACGAAATAAAGGTAATTAATTTGTCCGATTTTGAAAATTTTGTTTGAGGTCCGAGTTATTGACGATGAACCCTTTTGAGGGGGACCTTTTCTTAATTCACGAACCGTTCGTCGTATCGATTTGAAACATTGTAATGCGTCCAAACTTCATAGCTGTTGAATATGCTGATCGCTTCATCTAACTCCATCGTACGTACTCAAAAGATATTCAACCGGAATTCTGTAAGAATGGGGTTATACATACTGCTAGAGAGTGGTACACATCCTCACGATCTTTCCGGTTGCATATGTTGCACAGTGTAGAAAGATCTGGGCAGTGTGGAATATAATTAAGGATTGGCTAACTAAGAAATATGTTGTGTTCCATAGATAGTGGCTCAGTCTGCTATAGTGTGATCTTTGTTGAGATTCCCGTGCTTCGCAAACTAATTGTAGTCAGTCAGGTCTTCCTTCCACCGGACCAAAATGATTTGAGAAAAGTAATATATCAGCTCAAGTCCAAAATGGCCATTTGACAATTTATGGCTGCGAGAGAAGACTTGGTGGAGATTTGACTAACCAATGCCTAACGATTGAAATCTCTGCTAAAAATTACTCGCAAAAAATTAGGTTATCTCTACGATGCTCTCTCGTTTATTGTGTGAACCGGTAAAAAGGGGGATGTTTGTGGTATCTGCTGGCGCTGGGCATTGGAATGATAAAAGTGACGAAATATCGGAAATTAATTTCCACAATTTAAAGAAGTTGTTGCGGCGTAAATATGTCAAAAAAGAAATGTCATCTTGAAAGCAAACAAAAATGACTATTGCGAGAAACAGATTGGCACAGCAACAGCAACTTTGACAGCCACAGCGCACTTTTTAGAGCCCCTGCTTTTTAATGGCTGAAGTTACATTACCACAGCAACATCGACATCGACATCGACGTTAGAGCTAAGTCCTAAATTCAATGTTGCTGAGCAACGGCTACCAACACCACGGTGACTTTTTCAGTTCTCTCAACTTTCGAATGCTGACATACTGAAGGTGCAGCATCATTACCAGATATAGACAAAAAAAGTTTCAGCAGTTTACAAATAATTATTCTTATAATAAATTATTTATAAAATACTATTTTATTTTATTTTTGATTTAGATTGCCTTTCATTTTCGATTGGCAAAAGAAATCAATTCTTTTTTGTGATCTGCAGGCGTCAAATTATTTACTGTCGGTGGGACGTGATTTTGAATTCTAGTTTTACTATATTGCAATGTGGAAACGAGTTATCTACTAATTCAATCGTCGTGAGTTGTATTAAAATTAATGTTTGACAAGCTATTAAAAGAAAAGTCATGTACCTAATATCATTTTTATTTCGCTTTTACCATTTATTTTGGAGGATATAAAAGGTAATCTGGCAATGCTGCGTTGCAATCAACTCTCAACAAATTTTGTTTTCCTCCCTTGACAAAGTTGCTGTCGATGTTTCCAATGTGTTTCATGCGACTTCTGCTGTTGAAGTTGCTGTTGCTGTCAAAGTTGCTGTTGCTGGTGCTGTGGTAATCTGTTTCTCGCATATCAGTACACAATTGAAGAAGTTGGTGAGTGTCAAAGAAAGAGTTGCCAGATAAAGCTAATGGCATTAGAAAAGTAAGATAAAATAAAAGCACAAATGTCAAGTCATTATCCAGTCCTCAATCGAGGTTCTGTATAGGAAGCGGTGAAAGTTAATACATATGTACAACACTTTTTACTACCCTTTAAAAATATCCTCAAATCCCATACCCCCACCAAGGTACTATTTTTCGAAATATGTATAGCATTTTAAAACCAATTCCCCGGTAGTCAAAATGTGTTGTTTTTTTAAAAATATTCAAGAAGAGCAACAGGATCCCCTTGTATGTATGTATTGCTTACATTGACAAAACATTCCAATCGATTCAGAGAGAAAGGAGCAAAAACAACGTAGCGTCATGTCATCCTCCTATAGTGTATCCGTCAAATTCGAACAACGAAAACCGAAAACAAGATGATTTTATTTATAGGTAAAACGGAAATTAAGCAGCTCATTCATTATTCAGTTCGAGACTTCCCTTAAAGGGAAGTTGTATTAAATTTGTGCGCGCCGCACACACACAAACACACAGAAGCACATAAAAACCTAACGACTGACAAGACTCGGTCGTGCTTTCGACAAGAAGATTATGCGTTTAAATACCGGACGTAGATGAAATTAAATCTTCTATCGATTGATTTTCTAAAGCAAAGCGACTTTTATGTCCTTTTCCTGTTGCGCGCTGCTATTATTGTCTCGCGCTCGATTCACGGATTGTAATTACGATTTGACAGACGAATGGAACGCGTGTAGAATCTGTATAGTAGCCCATTCGAAATTCATGAGTTATTTTAAACTGACGAAGGACTAAAAGGAGTGTGTATAGTATAGCACAAAAGTAATGAGCGCTTTTAATGAGGACGATATAGACGAACGCCCAGCATTGTCGCAGATGAAAGAGCTGCGTAATTGATGATTTGCATTTGAATGTGGGTTGTGTAGGTAGTTATAGGTGGGTGGTCCTGTTCTCAATTGAACTGAATTCGATGTAAATTAGCAGCTGTTGCTTCTGCTGCTGGCTTGATTGTGGATTCTTCTCCTTATGATGTGACATTTTAATTTTGTACTTTTATTAGGTACTCCCTTTCTCCGTCTTTTTGTCTTTCAAAAATTTAAATTCACAGCTAATTCAATGGAAAATAAAGCAAGAAGGGGAAATTTTATGTTTGGAAAATATTTTCACAACTCGGGTTTCGGGGAGATTTATATTAAGGAAACGTTTTGATGATTCCAAAATAAACAAAAATTATATAATTTTCTGGAATCGTTTGAAGAATTTTAAAGGTTACTGCGTTGGTGGTTGTCATAGGGAATAATATAGGCCAGGAGCATCTGATTTATTTGTGTGGCATTGCATAAACTGTCTGCTTAAAGACATATACAATACAAATACATAGATAAATATGAACGGTAAGGACAAATATTAAGCGAAAAGGTATGAATTTGTTTAGGACAAAGAAAAATACATAAAAAGCTCTGCAAATGGAATGATATTAAATGAATATTTCAGAATCGCTTGAATCAAAAAAAAATTACTGTTTTTATAGCATACAGGTTTGCCAATACCTAAAAAAAAAAATAAATAGGTGGCGCAACAGGCGGTTGACAACCATTCGTTTTGTGTGAGTTTCTATTTTTGGGACGAATGGAAGGGACCTACCCTAAAATTTTATGCCGAAGCCGAACGGCTGAATTGAGAAGCTTTTTCATGACAGTCATAATACCCTTACTCTCGAATGTTTGTCAGACGTTCGCGAGAGGTGGCGCAGTAGAAAACACTTTTTAAGATGTAATTTGTGTTTTTCCGGGTATCGAACCTGGGATCCCTCGCGCAGTAGTCCAGCACACTAACCACTGCGCTACTGCGCCCACTTTGCCAATACCTAACCTACATTTAATTGCATCCATAGATCTGGCATAGATGGTTAAAGAGAGCAGAAGCAGCGCTTCAGATATGCTTACAAGTGCCAAATTGCAGTGCGGTTAAGTTTTTGAAAGTCGAATCTTTCAACACACAGCGTTGCCCTAAACGCCTATGGGAAGTGTTTTAGTTCTGTGCTTAAAAAGTTGTAACACGTAGTCCTTATATGCATACTTAACGGGCTGAACTCTTTGACTCTTGTTTGGGTCCCAGGTCACACTAGGATTGCTGGAAATGAGAGCTAAGCAAGGCTCAGAGGATATTTTCTCGGTACCCGAACTTGTGCTGGGTCTTCCTGCGTCCTCGGTCAGGACTTCCATTGACGATTGGGTCTCAAACGAACACAATTGTTTATGGCAAGGCTAGCGGGCAGACTTAACGCACGCCCCGAAAGTCAGTAAGAAGTCTGCAGCATTCCTGCTGTCTCTCAGTAGAAATGACTGCAGAAAACTTATTGGCGTTTTTAGGAGGCACTTCGCTTTTGTTAGCGTCTTTTACTGTGCTAGGCTTAAGTGATACCACTGTCTGCTTGACGCTTGTGGAGAGGGCGACGATACTTCGGATCATTTCCTTTGTTATTGTTCTGCCTTTGCTCGGATAAGGTGGCAGATTGGCGCTGATACTGTAAGTTCCTCATCGCTGAAGTGCATTCTCCGAAAGTCGAAGAAATTCCAGTAAAATGGGTAATACTCGATTTGCTTGCTGGTAGTACAATGGACCAGTTGCGTCTCAGTGCTCCAGTGAAGTGTTTCATAACAAAAAAAAAATCTTAACGGCCTCCCGACTCGTGAAAAGTCTCAGCCTTGGATACAACCGCCGTCCATCCTATGCGATCCCGGGCATGCTGCTTCCAGTTGTCCAGACCAAGAGCGCTCTGGCATCCTAGATGTCTTGGTCTTTAAAACGTAGGTTCGGTATTTCTTGTCCTTTCGAACCTGTGGGTGCTGTCATTCGAAGATCCTCTTAGGTGGAGCATTATTGTTCATTCGCTCGATGTGGCCGAGCCGATGTAATAGACATATTTACTATTGGTATATTTGAAGATTCCACCAGCTTAAGTCGCATTTATAAACAAAAACTCTTTGCCGTTGGATTTTAAGCTTTTCGACGGTCAACGTCGCTTTATATAGAAGGCACACAGCCTGCAAAGTTCGTCCTTTCGCCAAATTCCATTGAAACAACATAGACCCAATATCACCTAAAGAATCTTTGCATAGGTTTGGAGACGTTTACATCTACTTTTGACAGGGGCTGAGCTTATGCACTATAGAGAGAACCGGGATGATTGCACAATATGTTCTTTGACAGAAGGCTTCAAACCCTAGATTCATTTTTTACCTTAGCTTGATATCATGCCATTTTGATAGGCAATAGTAGAGCTGATGTACAGTGGCGTTTTGTCCGTGTTCACCAATGTTAAGAGTGCCTACCGGACCCAAGACCCATTTTCACCGACTCCGTTTAAAAACTTGCAAATACTCTGTAATCGCCGCATTCTTCCGATATTTGTCAGTATCTTTAACTTTTGAAAAAATTGTTTCCCAGCAGCTTTGTTAGACAAAAGTCGAAAACAGCTTTGAAATATTTTAGGTTTTCCTTTACATTCAATATGTTCTAGCCTCAAAAACACTTTACTTCCGGCATCCCTTTCCAGCTGAGCAAATTCCCAGCTGATTTACGAAACTAATCACAACTCCATGACAACAAAAACCAACACATATACTGCTTAATGTTGCTTATGACATTCCTGATCACAAAAGATTTGAAAATCCCTTAATGCCTGATGCCAAAGTCATTCCGACCAGATTAGATTTGGCGAAAATCCGACCTCCCATCCTATCCGAATGTAATCTTCTAATCCAGGGTGGTTCACCCCAAAATTACATTAAGGAAATCGGTAAAAGAAATCCTTGTCTTCCTAAAAAAAAAAAATACCAGCTATACCTATACACAGCCAATTTAAAATGCAAAATAGAGAGCAAAGAGCCCCCCTCTCTGCTCACGTTTCCCATTTAACGTCAACATCCTTGGCAACATTCTTGTTCGCTGAACTTATTGAACTTATTATCATTAATTAGAGACAACCATTACCATCTTTGCCTTGTCGTCCGTTATTCAAATCAAATAACCTACCCTCTCTCTGTCTCGCTCTCTATCTCTCTCGCTCTCTTTCTCTTTGATTTATCATAAAAAATGTACAAAGTTTCGCCGGGAAATTCATGTGCCCTGCAGATAACAAAACAACAAAAAAAAAAGCATCAGAAACTTTTAAGGACCTTTCATATATTTTAAGGAATTTCGACTGTTCCCTCTTTCAATACACAACAGGCCTGCTGCCTGCAAACACAAAGCACCGCCGGTGTTGTTAACATATAAATTATTTATTTTTTATTAAAAGTTGCAAATCATACAGGGCAACTTTGCCACCAAGGGTTATCCTTCTGTGTATATACAGCGCTGATCCTTTTTACTCGCTGGCATTTTGTGTTGTGCTGTTGGCTGCGTTAAATTTTGCCAATAAAAAGGAAGAATACACTAGTGTGTCGGTCCTTAAAAGGTAAATTCCGACGGTACAATTGTCGTAACAGCATTGCCGCAGGATAACGATGAGAAGGAAGGACTATCTCTAAAGCGACAAATATTCTATGTACAGCGTCCTTGCGCGCAAATTCAATATGGTTTCGACACACAGTATCAGTACATGGCAACAGGGTGAGATTCCATTTTGGAGAATCCATTTTTCCATGTGATTAGGTGCCCATTCAGAGACTTTCAGTCGATATTGTTGTCGCTCCTTTGATGATACTGGGGATAGTGCGGGGAAAGTGTCCCATTGTGTGTGGCTTGTTATATATTGTAGGCTTTCTTTATCTTCTCAAGTGATTTGTGAACTGATAGAACCAGATCCGAGGGTCGCCCTTACAATCTCAAGACTAAAATCCTAAACCGGATGCGGTCCTGGGTCATACTCATAATTCTGTCTTATTCATGAATTCTCCGCAATGGTATAGCGCATTTAGCGAGAGCAAATTGCAACTTTATTCCTTTTGGCATCCAGACATCAGAGTATCTTGGCTATCCGCGAAATTCCGAACTCCAGTTAAAGGATAATATGCTGCCTTTGTTCGCGCATTCAGAGAAATTCAGAGAAATAACCTTCATAACCATTCGGGCTAACAAAAAGTATGCGCTGGCAATTGTGAATGAAGATCGCCATTGAAAAGTCACTCAAAATCCTTTTAACCCCTTGTGGAGTTATGCCAATAACAAAAGAGAGGATTCATGAGGAGGCCAATATTCATTCTGACGACAGGACATTTCGACAGATTCTTTCACAGATTTCAGAGATCTCACAGATTCTCATGTCAATTTTCTTTAAAGTGGTGCTTTGTGTGGGAAATGGAAGTGGCATCGCACCGGCTTGCTTGCCCCCCCCCCCCCTCAATATGACAGACAACACTGCCTTTGGAGCGTTTATTTCATTTGAAAGGATTTTGTCGCATTATCCGCATCAGATGTCTCTGCTTTCGTCTTTGTGTCGTCTGTACAGGAGGTGTGGTATAGTGATTTTTATTTTCTGTTATCGTCGCTTTCTTTCCATTTGTATCTATGTACATGTTTTGGTTGTATTCACATGGGAGATGGCGAGGATATGTGGAGATGTGTTTGCACATAGACCATAGATTTGAGAGAGAAGAGCTCGGATTTAATGATTTCTAAATACAATAGTTGGCAAGGATTCTTCTTCTTCTTTTATCATCTTGTCTGAGGATGGAAAGGGACTATAGAGCTTTTTGTTTAGACGTTGACAGGATGTGTATAATATTATTGCAAAAGATGGCTAAAGTTCAACTGTGTTTGTATGACCTTGTACCTACTGTCAAACGTTTTGCTAAATTGCGTCGTCTGATTAAAGGTTCAGCGTTAAATTAGTTTTCGGCATTTTTTAGGGTAATTGTAGCTAAAGCTGAACCTTGTGTCTATTTTGTTACTGTCAAGCTCAGTGACGTGAATTCGAAAGACTTGATGCAAGCGTAAGTTTGACTACCTTTGACTATCGGTGTTACTGGCCAAACCCAGTCCAGAAATTTCAACGCCAGTTGGTTTGGAGGCTGCAAAATCTGTGTCACTGCCTCCTGAACCAGCGTCAAGTGTCAACCGTATATAGTCAAAATACCTCATCTGACGGTTTCGCCTTAACAACTGCAGTTCCCCACAAAATTTGGCTAGCGCGCGGTGTTCGATATGAAAATAGTTTCTATATGTGATGCACTTAGGGACATGCCCACTAAACATTGGCCCTGTTGTTGGTTTACTGCAAAATGCGAAATCTTGTTTCCTAAAACCGACTGAAGTCCGCAAATTTTGGTAACGTCTTTGGGTCATTCCTGCTACTTATAGTCTTTCCTCACACTCAGTGTACAAAGTGAACATAGCCTCTCAATATTCTGCGCTTTGAACGTAAATAAGTATAACAAGCCTAAATTGTGGATAAGCTCTGTCGATAAGCCTACCAGTTCCCTTAATGAAATCAGCAAGTTTCTGGTTAATAAACCAAAACGCAAAGCCATTTTTGACACTTACCTAGTCCCACATTTAAGCTATATGGCAAAGATAAAAGAAGTCTTATCTGCGGAGACCTAAAAGAGGAGCTCAATTATAAATGTATTCGAATATATTGCCCGAAATATATAGGTATAATGGCCTGGGTCCCGTTTGCGCTGACGAGCTTTGGAGAAGGAGATTGAACGACGAACTATGCGATCTGTACAGCGACATCGACCTGGACAAAAAACTGCGAAGAAGTCGTCTAATATGGCTGGAGCAAGAGCGGATGGAAACAAATGCTACGGCCCGTTCTTGAGTCTAACCCGGTAGAGTAAGACGGAAGACCTCGACTTAAGTGGCGCGCGAGTTACGAGCGGCCGCGACCGATCGAACTTAAAATAAAACAAACGTGCGTATACCTTACGCACGATGCGCTTTATTACAAAGCCAAATTCAGTCTGAAAATTTTCTAGGTAAATACTTAAATGCTAATTGTATATGTTGATACTGGCCGCTAATACCGTAAGATGTTGAGAAGATTGTGCTGACAGCATAAATGTACATCATATAACTCGCGCAAGTAAAGAAGGCGACTTTAACCGACTAGGAGTGCGCAACTGGAGGCAGGATCGGGCTAATTGGAGAGGCTTGTTAGTTAAGACTTCGGTTCACTCCGAACTGTAGAGCCACTCAAGTAAGTAATGGCCTGGGGGAGATTTTTCTGAAAAAAACGTGATTACCTGCAGGTTTCTTTAAAACATATAGAAAGGACAAGCCTTCAGAATATATAGACTTAAATTAGAGACGAATTTTAAAAATTTGTTTATTCGAAAATCTGAAAGACGTTTCGGCTATTATCATAACTGATATCCCTCTCGGAAAGAACATCAATCTGGGTCATGTTCTAATTCTAACCCAGCGCTCTTCCATCCACGATGTCTTAGTATTTTAGATTCGCCCTTCATTGGGCGGGGATGCTGATGGGATTCGAATAATATCCTCTTAAATGGAGCAGTATTATCCCTTCGCTATTTTAGATGTGCTGAGCCAGTGTATTTATACAGCTTGAAACATTAGTGCTTGTATCTTCCTCTCCATTCGCCCTCCTCGCACACAGGACCAAAAACCGTTCCAAAAAAGTATTTTTTTCAAAGAAGCCCAGTAATAGCTGCTTATCTCGGCACTCGGGCGCCCTAAAGCAAAATAAGGATTCTATTTCGGACGTATATTTCGTTCTTCAATTCAATAGGTTTGAACGAATTTCCTTAGCCGAACTGAAGTACCAGCGGCTTCCCAGGGTTATTACTCGAAGAATTTCCGCCGAAGTCCTCAACAACCTCGATTAAGTTCAACACACCCCCAATGCGTGTGTACAGATGACATTGGATCATTTCTGCCAAGATCTGATCACATTCGATCATTGCCATATAGAGCTCTAGACCCTGAATGATGCGATGAGGAGGTACCTACTGAGTCTCGACTTCCATTCTTTACTTTTTAGTCTCCATACTCTAGTCGATATGTCGAACCGAAAACCACACCGCTACCTGCCAATTAGTGTGTAGCTGAACGGTTTGAGGCATTTACAGAGTACTTTGAATAGGACGTTATATGCTATATTAAAAGGAAATATGCCTTGATAATTCTTGGAAGATATATAGGATCGATTTTCGTCTTCTAGCATATGCGTTTTCCATTCCTAGTTGGTTGATGATTTGATGCATGCGTCCTGCTAACAATAACAAAACATCTTCATATTTTTGGGAATGTCCGCTGGTTAACCATTGGAGCCGACAGACTTGTGATTAAGCTTTTTTTATAGCTAAACCAACCTCTTCGCAATGGCCCAGTGGTTAGTGTGCTGAACTACTGGAGGGTTCCTAGTTCGATCCCCGGAAAAACACAAATCACTTCTTAAGGTTTTTTCCACTGCGAGTTATTTATCTTTTTTTTCGATCGTATGAGAATTCTTCGATCTGCTTTTGGTGAAAAACTGCGTATAGGCCGAGTATTACTTTTCTATGCAAATGAAGACTCTTCTTCTTCTCCTCCCTCCTTTTGATAGGCAGAAACCATATTTACCTCTTATTTTGTACTTCTGATTCTAACATAACATTGAATGCCTGATCACAATTTTGAGAACGGGTGCGACCTCTTTTATGTCGGCATGTAAACATTGAATAACATTGACATTTATCAACCGATTAACTTGAGTAGACATGTTTTTTAAACGTCAATTCAGTACAATTTTAACCACATTTTAACCATGAATCGCTTCACACCAAAACAACGCGCCAAAATAGTGATGCTGGTACATTTTAAACAGTGTTAACTCAGCGTCAGCGTGTATATAGTCAAACAGTGGCGACATTGACTGACCACCCAGATCTCCAGATTTGACTCCTCCGTACTTATTTTGGTGGGGTTATTTAAAAAGCAAAGTGTACGCCAGCAAAATGAGCTCAAGGCAGACATTCGTACTAAAATCATCGCTATACCGGCCAAGATGCTCGAAAAAAAATGTGCACGACTGGGTCGCACGTAACTTTCTCGTTTATTACGAATCTCGCAGAATCTCAGAGTTATTTCAGCAAATTTAACATTTAAAATCATACGCACTCAAGATGTACTCAGAATTTGAATTTCGATGAATTTCGAATTATATTGCTATGTACTGAAGTTTTGGACTTTGCAAAAATATACCGTGTGTGAATAAAAATCTGGATTTTGTCATTTTTGAGAAATATTCATAAAACGGCAATACTCGAGTTTTCTAAGAAAAACTAAGTACGTGATCATGTTTAGAATGCTTATGTTGTCTTAAATATGTATTTTGATCGAAATCGTTAGAGCGGTTTTTTGTAAAATTATGCTGACAAATGTTACAATTTGGATTCGAAAAGCACTGTTATTAAACTGTTTAGCTGAAAACTGAGTACGACATATTCTTCAGGATATAAACATTACCTAGCAGATATATTTTCATCCAAATCGAAAATGGCGTTTTCGAGATATGAGCAGTTTTTAAAGTACCGGTTTTAGCGATTGGGAAGGACGCATTCATGGTTCAAAAAACACTGTTTTTCAACTGTTTAGCTCAAAACTGAGCCAGTGGTATTACTATGGATTTAATCATTACCTGAAAGTAACATTTTTATTATAATCGAAAATGGCGTTTTTGAGATATGAGCAGTTTTTATACCCGGTACCACACTGTGGCGAGGGTATATTCACTTTGGCATTCCATTTGTAACGCACATAAGGAGGCGTTGTAGGTATGACAAACTATATATATCATTGATCAGCATCACTTTCTTAGTCGATATAGCGATGTCCGTCTGTCTGTCCGTCTGTCCGTCTGTCCGTCTGTCCGTCTGTCCGTCTGTCCGTCCGCACGATTACGGCCGTAATTTAAGAGCTATCGACTTGAAATTTGGTAGGTAAGCTTTTATCCACCAAACTGAGGCTAAGTTCGAAGATGAGCAAGATCGGATGAAAACTACTACTACCTCCCATACAAAAATATCGGATTTATATAGCTTTTTGATGTTAAAAATTAAATTTAAATAGCTACAATGAAGATAGCAAGTTTAAACTTTGCACGTATTGTTTTAATAATATTTAAAAATTTTTGACAAAAAATGAGCTTGGTCGAATAAAAACTACCCATACCTCCCATACAAATATATATATTTTTAGTACTAAAATATTATTTTTTATTTTTACAATAATACAGTACCGGGTATTTGAGCTTCGGCATAGTCGAAGATAATTGTCTTACTGGTTTAAAGTACTTTTATTAGGGATTTGGGTGGATATCAAACGACGTAGTCTTTTTAGGGAAAAACTGAGTTTGCTATCAAGTTAAGAATGACAATAGTACCTTAAAAAAAAAATCTCGAGTTCGAAATTTTGTACGAAATCAATATCTTTCTCTTACTACGTATACGAGAAAGTTAATTAAGGAAAACGCTGCAAAAAGGACACTTTTGCTTTGGTCAATAGAAGTGCCCATACTCGATTGATGTTGTATTTAAAATCTAGTTCAAATAAATTGTAAGGACCAAAGTAAATAAAAATACCTCAGGTATGCAAATCGACTGTTCACATTATACCAATGTGGCAATGGTTGCGTGTAGCTGGCAATGATACCTTCGCTTTGGAAATCGTTTTTGTATCACACATCTGCATCTACATGTACAGCTGCAACAAAAATGCATTCCGCTGTTCGCCATCCATATCGTCACACGTCATGCTCAAGATACTTTTATTCCTTTTCTTAAATTCGCAAGTTTATTTTGCTGACTATTGTTTATTAAATTACATCGTATATTAGTTTGTAAGATTTTATAATAAAAAACATTTGGCTTAATAAGGCTATTAAAATTGGATTGTCTATAAATCTACACCAACATAAAAGATGGCGCACCAGTTATAGTCTCCGAAAGGGTGCCATAGGTTCCATTCAGCAGGTAAAAATAATCCTCCTAAGAAGTTTTTCATCTCCGTTGATGCCATAGGTTAGGTAAGTGGGTTGGCAAGACCATTGTGTCTTTGTAGTATTGGAGCATAAAGTATTTATAGACCTGAAAAAATCCTTACTGACCTTGGCTGCTACTTTGTCAGAGAAATGTATCTAAATTCATCCGCCGGACTTCCTTCTTCTGAGGGGCATATTTTTAACTTGTGAAACTTATTCAGTTTGTCAATTTCGACAGAGTGTTGGCATTTTATTTGTGCCTAATAATGGCGCTTATATAAGTTTAACAAATGCGATGTTCAGACGGGCAAGACGAACGAGGGAAATTTCTTCAAATTATATAGTCTATTTGTGTAGCAAATAATTTATTTTATGTTCACCCGCTCTCCAGGCTTGAGACATGTCCCATATTTTAATGACTTCAAATACGCGTGAGTCTGTAATTTTGCCACATAGAAGATTACTAGTCAATTTTTAACGCTTTTGGCTGGTCTGGCGGATCTGATTGTGACATACATCAATTCATCACCCTTACATTTCATATAGAAATATCTGTGTTTGTATCCAGCCCCATCGCATCCCCCCTAGGATTTTAACCACACTTGCGGACTTGACACAATTGTTCGCTAAAAGCCAATTCGCTGAATTTTTTTTAATGAAATCTGATTTTACTATCTCCCAAGTATTCAAATGCGTCATTGGTCTAAATGTCATGGGTCTAAATTTCGTTAATAAAGCAAACCCATTCCATATTCGAAACGTCCACTTCCATGTTTAGTACCTTAGCATACTTTTTGCGCCCGAGGGAAATAAATTCCCTACTCCCCTGTGAGCCGTATATACAATTTTCTGAATCGGCTTTTTTGTTTATTGTTTCTCTCTGCATCGCAAATAATAATAACACGTCTGTACTAAAGCAAGCAACGCATTCAAAAAGTTTATTTTTTGTTTCAATTGCACATATCCTTCTTCTTTTTTTTTGCCATTGGCTCTGTCTGATGGTGAGGCGAAAATATGCAAAAGAATTAAACACTCTTCTGGGACAGATATCCTAAATGTCGTTCCCCAAAAAAAAAAAAAAAAAGTTTTCTATCGTTTCGCTTTCGTTTTAGCTAACTCTTGAGATTCAAGTGACAATAGCCATTTGACAAAATAAAGTTAAATAGAGTTTTGGAAGCATTGCAACCATCCGCAGGGAATCTTATTCGAAAGGTCTTATTGTTCCCCCAAACTCACAAGAACTTCACAACTCACCGTCACCACACCACACACACATCATGAATTAATCATGAGCTAGCAGTACCATTGATGTGCTAAGGACAATGACAAAAGAACTTATCCTGGTCTGTATATAAAATTCAAATAGAATAATCATCATTATTTGAGGTACGGTAATAATTTGTTTGTTTCAGAAACAACCTTGGATATTTTTTGACATTCTTAATGACTCTGTGCGCCATCAAGTGACAATAAATTTAATTTATGTCCGTGTGGTAAGTGGAAACTTTGTTTGCGTCTCTCTCTCTCTCTCTTGATTGTCATTGCCCAAAAAACGGTCCAATAAAACTTAAGTTAGGGATAAAGTTTGTTTACTTCCTTTTCTGTTATTCGGTCTTGAGGGAAACCTTTTTATACCACCCAAACAAAAAAAAAAACCCCAAAACCTCTTGATGCTGTCTCCTTTTTTCTCATGGCACGCATCCCTAGGGGTTTAGACGGTTATCACTGGCAGATATGAGTATCTACCTAGATGCACGTATCTATTCGAAAGTGGTATTCAATGGCTTAACAGCATTCAACTACTGAACGGGAGAAACTTTATCGTTGTTATGGCATCTATGGTAGGGAATACGTAAGCCAACGGGGGTAAAATTTGAATCCCTTTTTTCTTACTTTGGAATTTATGCAGGTTGGGATTAGTCAAACAGCGATTGGTATAGCTGGTATACGTGAGCAGGGCGCAATAATCGAATAATTCGAAGGTCTTCGAAAAATCAAGGAGAACAATAAGTACAGAGATACATCCTAAGGACGATTTCTAAACGACCAACACGACGACACGCACCTGTGAGGTCAAGTAATAGGGGTTCCCGTTCCAGTAATCGATGATGGATATTGCATTATTGGAAAGTGGAAACCCTTTTAATAACGTTCTCTTCGCTTTCCCACAATACAGTGAAAAAGACGCCATTAATTAAGGACGAGCTAGTGGAAATGACAGCGAATGGTTCAAATCAACACTCCGCAGTCGAAAAGCTTGAAGCCTGCTTTGAAAACCTGCTAACAGCACGACTATATCAGGTCTTATATACCAGCGATTAACTTGCATGTGATAGCTGCTACAATTGTGAACATTTTTCAGACCTATTCCAAAAACTGTGAAGTAAAATAACCGAAAAGTAACTGAAGTCACGAAGAAAAAGACGCACCGAAGTGGTGTGACCAGTTGCGTGGCGGTGTATAGTGGTGACCAAGTGACAAGTGGCGATGGAATGGCGGCGAAGTGGCATGAAAGTAATTTAACTCGCACTAAAGTGACAAACAACCGATTCATCAGCTCTTAAAAAAATGTCGGCAACCCGTGGACGCCAAAAACGACCCTTCCTTGGTTCCTTCAGAGCGTACGTCAAAACGTGGGCCAATGACAAGTGTATGATTCCGTAAAGCAATGTCCTACGACAATGTGTAGTATCCAGCATAGTTTCGAGGGGCCCTGCAACAAATAGGTCTTCCTGGGTGGCAGTAAGCTGATGTGAGTCCCTAGTACGAAGCGTGGTTATTGAGTGACCAGAGGTGTCCCAACGACAAGTGCGCGTTCCGTTAGGCTCTACGCCAAAGCGTGGTTTCTGCCTCGGATCCTCGGTGTATGGAAGAGCCTTCGACTCGAACCCAGAACGACTACGCGGCAAAGAAAGACCTCGTCTTTGGGGGTACGCACATGTGAAGGGGGACCACAATCCATAACCAACTTAGAGTGCTTAGATATAGCCAACGTCTTTGCTAACTGGAGAAGAGGCATTAGTTTAGGCACAGTACACCTGGTGGCGCGCACAATTGGAAACCGACCTCAACCAACTTGGTATGCGTAACTGGAGGCAGCTAGCTAAGGACCGAGCTGACTGGAGGGGCTTGTCGGTTGAGGCCGTGACTGACCACGGTCTGTGAGCGCCATCTAAAGTGAAGTAAGTCATCCCTGTTTATGTTTTCTTTCCTTTCATTCCTTTCATTCCAATGACACGTAGTTTTTGTGTGTTCATGGGATTGAGCCACGGTCTTAGAATGTTCACCAGCCCTTTGGAGAGGGCCGCTAGAAAATGTTCTATTGCTCTGAAGAAGCTTAATTTAAGCGGGATATCCGTGTACTAGGCTTAACGTCTTTGTGGGAGTACCTACCTCTGTTTTTCGAGATCCCGTCCGGCATCCATCATCGGGCCTACAGCAACACAAGTACAGCCCCGTGTTCATACGCATCATTGTATGAACCCACTCGTCTCTATGTACATGTGAATAGGATCTTCAACAGAGCCATTGTTTAAAAGTTTTCAATTTAAGTTTGCTTCCATGTGCCATGCAAAAATAAACCGGAAACGCAAAAAATTTAACAAACTGCACGCTAGAGAGCGTACGAATCCATTTTGTTTGCTGTGGCATTCTAAATCTAACCAAACAAAGGCTATTCGCAGCCAAAGTGGCGGTGCCACCACAACAAAACCGTTCCCACATTGTTTCAGAGCTTCAGTGCTTTTAGAAGGTATTTTTCCCATTTCGCACCACTCCAGAAGCGCCCACTCATACGTTGAGGATATACATTCGTCCTTTGCTTCTGCAATTGGATTGAGCGGTAGCGGCGGCATCGGCAACCAGATGAGAACAATCCGATCCTTTCACTGAGCTCAGTCAGATTTTAATAAACGTTCATCAAAGGCGAATATACACAAACCGAGACGAAGGACGTTTTCTGCTTTTATCGACATCGACATCGGAAAACAAGGCCGACGACGACAACGACAACGATGATGATGGCAGCAGCAGCGAGCGCAGAGGCAACGACAACAAAATAACGACTCCCGACATCGACAATGAATCTAGCGTTCCACTGTGCGTCATGTTTTAAAATCCAATCAATTCGAACGTGATGTGATTAAATTGTGTGAGTGCGTGCGTACGGTACGGGATATGGCTCTCTTTTCATAAGGACACGTTTATTTATCGTAGCGTAAGAAATGCTTTCCGAAAACGGCTAATTCAATTGAACAGACGCAATTTTCAATAAAGAACCGAACAACAAACCCACACAAACTTATTACGTACTGACAATCTATCTATATAAAAAGGACAGGCACGGGCGCAGGCACAACAAAACGTAAATATTAACAAACAAGAAACGAGAAAACCACTACAGAGAAAGGAAAAGTGCGGCGACCGTGGTATGGTATATGGTATGCCCAAGCCCACCTCTGAGTCCTCTGACTCCAGTCATCGTCCTCGTCGTCGTCGTCGTCGTCGTTGTCGTCGTTCTTAACCGACTGACTCTAATGAAATCCTTAGACCGAAATAATGGAGAATTGACGCGTGCGGTAGGTTAGAGTGTGCGAACGTGTTTCACATTATCCATATTCGTCGTTCAAAAGAGCAGCGCTTCGCCATTAGGATCCACCTTGCTATGCAATTATATTACGTATTCATGCGAAATAATCAAAAGCGTTTTAACTAACAGTCATAGCGGTGCGTTGAGCCGAAACGCGAAACAAGAAATTATACTGAAAAAACCGGAAGAGCCACAATCTGCATATATGTTACCCTATTACCGCCATCTAGTGGTTTCTTTTTAAATTGTAGGTTATTTTGACACTGACAGCTGTTAGTGAAATGAATGAAATATTGAAATTTTAAATTTTAAAAGTGAGTGCTGTGTAGCCCAAACAGTGCGTTTTTTGAAAATAAGTTTTGGCCAAAATAAAGCACCCACCGCGCCTTCTTTACGCGAGTTTGTGCAAAAAGTTCTTGAGACTGGTGCTAGTGGACAACACTCACGGTTTCCGTCGTCGTTCGGTGCGCACAGCCGAGAATGTGGCTGCTGTAGCCGATTGTGAAGTGGTGGCATCATTGGATAATTTTTTCTTCGTAAATGAGGCTGGAAACAACGTTTCGGTCAATGGTGGGCGTTACAGAGACATGTTAACCGACTTGTTTTTTACTGAAATTGAAGACATGGATTTGGACGCTCTATGGTTCATGCAGGTTGGCGCACCATGCCACACAGCCCATGCCACAATCGATCTTTTGAGCACCAAATTCCTCAATCGTGTTATCAGCCGTCTTGGCGATGTTAATTGGCCGCCTGCGATTTGACCCCTTTGGACTTTTTTTTTGTGGGGAACCGTGAAGAAACCGATGTTATTCCAACAATCCTGAAACGATTCAAGCACTTAAGGCCAATATAATCCAAGCAATCCGTGAGCTACAGCCCGAAACCATCAACAAGGTCTTGGAAAATTGGAGTGACATAATGCGCTACTGCGAAGCCAGCTGAGGCAGCCACTTGAACGACGTTATATTCCATAATTAATGGGAATGTTTCCTCTTATTAATAAAGCCATAATACATGGAAAAAATTAAATTTTGTTCATTTTATTGCATTTTTAAAAAGAAACTTGTATTTGGTCCACCCTGTATACGCACTTCGGAGAAGGCCACTTTTCTTTTACCAATTCTATAGAAACCTAGGTAAGCCATCTTGTCTTAAATGTACCCTGAAATTTAAAGACTAAAAATTAGCCAAAATGACATTTAGAAGATTAGGTACACCTACGTAGGTAGGTATTCCCACAAAAACGTTACGGCTCTCGCTTAAATTAAGCTTCCTCAAAAATAAAGCATTTTAACGGAGCTACATTAAAGCAGCATTCTTCTCAGACTGTACCTATAGAAATCTATCCACTGATTGCGTAATATGTATATGCGCGACACATTTTCGTAAATTAAATTTTGACAGATCAAGAATGAAGTAATTAAATTCGATTCAGATTAAGAATTGATGTGAATATTAAAACATTCACCCCTAGCTTGACAGTGGCAGTTTAAACTAAAGTTCAACTGAACCTGAACTTGAGTTTAAATTTGAAGTTCAATCCGTCCGATTTCACAATTAGAACCAAGAGCCTACAGCAAATTTTGGGCGCGAGATATAACCGAAAAAAAAGTAGATGAGTTGAAGGATGGGGTAAGGCTGATGCTATAAACCAAAGTCTTGCAGCTGAAAAGGACTTTTCCAAAATCGTTCCTTGTTTTTTTTTTTTCAAAGAACACGCAAAACAATGTCAAATATTTGTGTTTTTGACAATCGACAGATTTCTCCAAACATTAGCTAAAATCCTATAGCTAAATTTTGACATGATCGTAGTGAAAAAGTGTCACAGAAAAAGGTCTGTTCTTAATAAATAACAAACGTCAAAACTTTATCGAGGCGAAAAAGTGTTTTATTTTCACTGCGCTTTCTTTATTTCCTTGTCCATGTTTCAAAGACTTTTCTTTTATCACACATTTTTCATGTTCAAGGCATTCCCCGCCTCGTCGAGGTATTCTTTGAAAAAACTCATTCTTATGTGTATGATCATCATCTGTCACGATCTGTCAAAATTTAGCTTGAGAAAATTTACCGAGCAATTAAATGGGCGCGATAAATTTTAATAGATTCATAAAGTACGGTCTGAAATAAAAATTTGATTTGTTAGCTAAAGCTTAGTACGCTGCTTGAGCTAAATTTTAGCTCCCATTCACAATGTTCTCCAAAAATTAACTGAGCTAAATTTAAGTGAATCTATTTAGCTGAGCAGTACGCTGTTTCAGCTAAAAAATCAAATTTTCACTTCAGACTGTACTGCATGTATCTGTCACAATTTGGCGCGCCCATTAATGGTTCGGCACATTTTTTCAAGCTAAATTTTGACAGATCATGTGGTTTTATTTTTCTGTTGTGTTTTTGTGTTGCGAAAAAGTAAATAAGAATGAGTTTCTCCAATGAATATATCGATGAGGAATCCTTTGAAAGTGATAAATTTGATATCAAGCAATAGCAGACAAGAAAAAAAGAAAGTGCAACGAAAATGCATATAACAGTTTTTTGCGACGATGAATTTTTGAATGAAGTTATTTTCAACGAACAGCTTTTTTCTGTGACACTTATATCCACAGCGCACTCTATGTCAAAATTTAGCTAGGGATTAAGCTAATGTTAGGAGAGAAAAATTGGAGAGCAGATAAAATTTAGTTTCCCTAGAGCAGCATAGCTTTTGACATAGAGTGCGTTGTGGATATAAATGTAACAGAAAACAGCTGAAAATAACTTCCATCAAAAATTCATCAACGCCAAAAATTGTTATATTTTCGTTGCACTTTCTTTTTTCGCTGTCTGCTATTTGTCTGCCATAATCTGAAATTCATTAGTCTCAAAGGATTGCTTATCTTTATTTACTTTTCCGCAACACAAAAACACAACAGAAAAAAAACAAAATGATCTGTCAAAATTTAGCTCGAAAAATGTACCAAACAATGGACGTGCAAAATTGTGACAGATACATGAAGTACAGTCTGAATTAAAAATTTGATTTTTTAACAGAAGCGGCGTACCGCTCGTCTAAATGGATTCGCTTAAATTTAGCTCAACAAAATTTTGGAGAGAATTTTTTATGGAAGCTAAAATTCAGCTGGATCAGCGTACTAAGCTTTAAGAGGTTTTAGACTTTTGGGCCAGACATGAAAAACTTCATTGCAGGGATTGCGGCTGCTTCTTTTTTTCCGAAATGTAACATGAAATTTATGTATTAAATGTTGGCGACTACTGATTTTTGTAAGGCATTAAGAAGCCTTCTAGGTATTCTTTAAATTATGGTGATCTCGTGCTATCTCTATAAATGCTCTTCTAATGTTGAAGACGACAGCTATCTTTTCGTAGGTGCGTTCATTTGACGTTTGTATATGTGAATGCGTTCCCTAGGATAATTCGTTTTGAAAGTAAAACTTTGTATTTCTCGTTGGAATCAATTCCAAACTCGGATGAAACGTAAAAGCTACAGGAAATGGGAGGGAGTAGAGTAGTACGTGGTGAGGCTTCTCTTATGCAAAATTACACATGGGAAAGTGAAACTTTTTACGGCGTTCTGGTAAGAATTTCGTAAACCGATGAAACGTAAAAGCGACAGGAAACGGGTAAGAGTAGAGCATGCGGTGAGATAGTTCAGGCAGATTGAGACGTGATAGAGAAACCAAAAGACGTAATGCGCATTTACAATGCATAAACAGTCAAAATCTGTGTGAGGGCATGCTGCCCCCCTTCAACTGACACCCCTGCTTGGGGTCACTGTTGAATTTGGAATTAGGCATAATCAAAGTTTCTTTAAGTATTTATAAATAAACTTTTGGGGATTTTAGATTTGGTGGATTTGGAATTTGGGGATTTTGTGCTTAGAGATTATCAATTTGTGGATTTTTCAAAAAGTGGGGACTTTGAGTTTTGGAATTTTGAGCTTGGGTATTATGTGGTTCACTCTAACGCCTAGATTTCTTGGCTCTTCTTGCAGTTGATGAATTTTTGTCTTCCTTTATTTTATTTAAATTTTAACCACCCTGTTCGTTTTGATACTTAAATAAACTTACTCCATTTCGACTACCAAACTTGTGTCACGTGTGAAGCATTATTCTGATTCATAGTTTATGTTACATTCCAAATTATCTATTAAATTCTATCTACCCTAGACTGAACAAAGGTCGGGCATTTGTTTTATTTTTTTATTTTTTAAGATAAACTCTATCAACATCCATTTTTTTTTCTCCTGTTTTTTGCTGTATTTTCGTTCGGACGTAGACTTGTTGTTTCCGTCGAGGAGTGTATAAGTTATGTCGTCTGCAGACAGCCATTTAACCACTTCACTACTATAGTAGGACCATCCGCAGCCAACCCTCTCGCGTGGGTTAGTTTTCGAGTTTTCTTTTTTTATTTTTGCACCAGAATATGAAAATTTCATTAAGTTTTCCAATTTATTTTAAGCAATTCAATTTTGATGGAACGATGTGGTGGATCGGCGGAAACGGCTGCTTTCCCGCTCCTTTTTACGTATAAAGGGGCGAAACATGTTGTGTGGTGGTGACAGTTATTGTAAGCGTGCCATATTTTGAGAAAATTATTTTATGTCCGAGAAATTGTCTGCGGTGCGGTACTGAGTAAACGTTGATGGTAGGTGAAGTGTGAAATAAGTTTCTTTTTTTTTTTTGGGAATTGTGTTGTTTTCCCATGCAGATAATAATCAGACATAAATTGCGTGTGTCATTTTCGAAATGAATTTTGAATACGGTTTAATGAATTCAATGACATTGGAAGCATGATGGGCGTTAAATATAAATGGGGCTTATCAGTAGATCGTAAAGTATTTTAGACAGAGTATTACTTTTTTGTTTATGGATTTGTCAAAAAAATGGGTACGTTCAAGAGGTGTAGGTTAACCAAGTTTACAGGTAGCTTTAGTGGCCTTAGTTTTTGTGCTTTTTCATTTTGGAAATGACAGTTAATTAGGCGCACATTGAGCTGTAGGTATTGTCCCAAAAGTTCGTTCATTTGTTAAATTGACGTCGTAGTACATTTTTCAACTTTAGTCAACTATTTGGACAAATGACAGTAGGTACAATTTCGCAGGTGATTTGTATGCAGCACCGTGGTATGTGGAGTGGAGTGGAAAATCTTGTGCATGGACTAGGGCCTAAGGGTTTCTGATGTCATCTGGGAATTATTCTAAAAGTAAGAAGTTATTTGATAGCATCTTCTATAAGACTCTGTACAAAGCTCTTTTAAGGTTCCTCTATAAAACTTACCTTAACCTTCATTTTTTACAAGATGCCAATTCACGCGATCTTCAATAATAGAGGAAATGTCCCCGGAGCTGAAGTGTCTCTTTCCCATTGTAGACCATTTTTGATATACATAAATGTCAATAACATTACCTCAACCAAATATTTGCGGCAGTGCCCCCATACCTATAGTAATATGCGAAAGTTTATTCGAAGCACATGAGAATGTATATGCGATCGAAAGTCTCCAAGACTTGATGGTTCTCCAAATAGAGCCATGGAAGTGCGAAAGCGCCGCTGCAAAGAAGGACCAGAGCTGCTCCTCAGCTCTACGCGCAGAAAAAAAAGATGAACAGAACACCGGTTTCTCAGGGGGGGGAAAGAAAGAGCACGAGAAGCACCAGATCGAGGAAATAGAGGAATGAGGTTCGGAAGTTTTACCAAAAAGTAAAAAGAACATGCCAAGGCTACAGAGCCCGAACCGTAGCCTGCAAGGATGAACAAGGAAACATAGTAGTAAGACAATATCATCGGCAAACATGAGAACGGGGATACTTATTCGGTGTAACTGGATTCCACCTTTAACAGTGTCTATTATGTCGTTTATTTAGGTTAGTGGTCAGTGGTCAATACTGACCCATTGTAGGGGAAAGAGGTTGTCCCTTTCCCATTATAACCCTGTATGTATTCAAATTACTTACTGTGCTGCTACATACAAACCATCTCGTTAATTTGACGAAGTTCATTATCTTGTCTATTGATGTGCTGGAAAGCTCGTCTAGGTCATTGAAGAAGTGACTCCCTACGAACTTATACCTAGGGAGTAAACAGTAGCGTGCCTAATATACAACCTTGCTTCACGCCCATTGCATTCTCAAAACCTTCGGACAAGTGGTTTCCATCCCAAACGAAGAAATTCCACATCTATAGAAAAGTGCCTCTCGAGGAACACAGTCAAAAACTGCACGGAAATCTACAAAAAAATGCGTATAGCTTCTTGTGGTTTCTCTTATATATTTCGGCAATATTCGTAAGCATAATTATCTGGTCGATCGTCGAGTAGTTTTGCCTAAAACACGCTTGAAATTCATGGATGATTTTCTTCTCATTGACCCACTGAATAAGTCTTTTAAAAAGCACTGCTCCAAAAAGCTTTGTTGAAGTATTTGAAAATGATATACTTCTATAGTTTGACGGATCAGTATAGACTCCTGTCTTGGGAAGTGGGAACAAAATCGATTTCAGAAGGCTTTCGGGTATATCTGCATTTTCAAACATTCGATTAAAATCCGATACAAGCGCTAAAATTATCTCACGTGTCCAATTCTTTTAAAATTCGTCTGAAATACACGATTGGATCCTGGTACTGTACCTCTTCCAGAGTTATCGGTGCATCTAGAAATTCATCGGCAATCCCGGGAGCTGCATAATTGAAACGGCTGGAAGATTTGATTTGCGTTGAGCAGATTTGAGAAATGGCTTTTAAGTTGTTCCTCTTGCAAGCCTATGGCGACAGCTTTCCAAAACTCTGCTGAGCACCTTGTACTGTTTAAAAGGGTAATATTTTGCTAGTCACGCTACCTTTTTCTCGTGGCAAACGTTTTTGAAGTGCTTCTTTGATTTTGCGTATAGCAAAAAAGTATAGAAGAGTAGGTACTCGCAAGATCTGGTTTTCTGAAACCAAGCTTGTCAGACCAGCTCTTCTACGCTCCTCATAACTACATAGATTGCTGGTTTATATAACCAAGTTCAGTTATGGGCTAGGAGCTTCTTCTAAGACCAAGATCCGGAAAATTCTGAGGCCCCATTTGTCAATTGAACTGATATATACTACTTGTCCAAAAATAAGATCAATATCTAAAAAATGTTCAATTCCTGGCTTATGAATTTAGACAGTATTTGCATAGCTTAAAACTTGTCGAAGCAACAACAACTTGTTAAAGTGAGCCTTAGTCTTAGGTTAAACTCTACACATATCACATCTCAAGGTTTTTTTGCCACAGCGTCACCTCTCGAGAATGTCTGACAAAGATCCTGTAGTATAAGTTGTTGTAGGAAGAAGGTTTCTTTCGATTTCGTCATAAAACTGTAGGTATTTTGTCCCCAAGGATAATGAACGTTCTTAAACTGGCGATTTCAAGAAATTTGCTTTTGGGAAAGTTATATATTGACAAAGCGACAAAACAAATCCAACAACCCTTTGCCCTTACCGGCAAACTTTTGACAATACTTCCGAAAATGTGGTTAATCAACGAGGCTCATATTTGTCTCGACTCTCGATAGCTTTGTGAGCTGATGAAAGCTGATTGGCATAGGCGAGTATGTGGAGCCCGGAGTCGCCTCTTCTGGAAAATAATTTCATTCAAATGGCTGCCTCGGCTGGCCATGCAGTAGCCTACACGATCGGTCCAATTTTTAAGCACATTATCGATTGTGTGCAGCTGTATTTCACCAATGGCTTCACGAATATTGTCCTTTAAATCGTCAATTGTCTCTTCAAAAACAGGGCACAAAACATCGAGTGTAGCTTCGGCTGTGTGGCACGTAGCGCCGTCCTGTTGAAACTAAATGTTGCCAATATCCTCCTTTTTAATTTTTGTGAACAAAAATTCGTTCAACATGGCCCGATAACGATCGCCATTGACTATAACGGCCACTTCTTGCTCATTTTCGAAGAAAAATGGCCCAATTATGCCTCTGGACCAATAAAATCCGCACCAAACAGTAACTCGTTTTGGTTATAGTTATCGGCTGTTTTTGGGTTTTCACGCTTTGGTTTATCGATGAGGATGTCAGTTTCTTTCACTTTTTTCACAAGATAATGAACATACGGAGCTGACGGTGCTTCTCTTCTTTCAAAATCCGTACGCAATTTTCGCATACATTCTGCAACATTACCATGATTTTCAAAGTAATGTCGCAATATTTCCCAGCGTTGTTCAAGCGTATACACAACCATATTCGTTCAGCGGAAGGATAAAACTAATTCTGTCACATCAGACATGAGCTAAGTGTTACCATTCGCGAAATAAGCACTAGTTGAAAAAAAAACGTCAGATGGCGGACCCTTTACATCAAGAGTTGAAGAATTTATGGAAGGCATTAAAGAAAGGTATACTGAGGTGCAATTTCGATGTAGTTTATAGGAGTTCACCTATCTTGGAGTAAACAAAAACTCCGCAAAGGACCCCCTACTTCGGTTCGGGGTTCAAAACTCCAAACTCGAAGGATAAAATCTGTGCTATAAAATTCTTATCCTGCCCGTTCGGCCTTATGGCGCCGAGTGCTGGACGATAAGCAAGAAGAGAGAGCTGATACTGAAAAATACTTCAGCGGATTTTTGTCCTGAGTGCGTGGAGGACGAATGGAGGAGAAGATACAACCTATGAGCTCTACACGTCGACTACATTGGCTCGGCCACACCGTGTTAGATGACGGTGCGGAGGAAGTTCGCTACTGCATCAAGCTCGGTAACGCTCTTACCGAAACATTTGATGTTAAAAAAAATAACTCAGACAACTAAGGCCGACTCAAAATCACTTATTTTGCATTCTATCAATAATATTTTACTATTCTAAGTACTAAACGTTTGTAATCATCTATATAATAAAGTCCATCACTCATTTTTCTCATTTTTAATGAATAGCAAAGCTTGACGCAATCGAATACAACATTCTTCACGTCTTGGCCGCAACGCAATGCAATTTATTTCCCAGGACCTAATCCTCGTATATATAGCCGCCATACTGAATACAATATTTGCTTGCAAATCGTTTCATAACAAAGTTATCATAACTGTATAATTCACTCATTCAGTCGGCAATAAATCATGCAAGTTTTTCATCCCATCAGCCGCCGCCCCCTACAAAACTAGGCCAAGTACGAGTTCGTAATTAATCTTAAAAGACTGCGAGTACGAGCCATATACGAACCCCAGCCGGCCACATATGTGTGTGCCATATAACTTGCCATGCCATGCCAACTTTATATTTCTTTCACGCTTCATCCGCATTCACTCACTCTCAGTTGGCCACTCAACTCAACGCCAGGGGAACAAAGCAAAACATTTCTGTGAAGGATTACTTCGTCACGAAATAATTAGTTACATCACCGGTCAATTTGACTTCGATTGGCAGGGCATAAAGTCTGTCCCTTCGTCTAGCTCAAAATGGCCTTTGCGGATGGAAAAGATGGAAAACTTTCCTCCAAGTCTGCCCCATTCGCCTTCGATTACCATAAGTCATTAAACATAATCCCCCCTTGCATATATGCCCGTCTCTATGGCCGTGTGTATGTGACCGATCAACATATCCATCTGCCAATTAGGGGTGGTGCGTTCAACACATTTAGCCCATCACATATTAGCTTTGATTTAAGTGAAATGTAAATGGGTTAACGAATTTGACATTATTTTATGTGCCACCGGCATGACCGGCCAGCCATCAACCCTCTGCCGCTTGATTTGATTTGCGAATTGAAATATTTTTGTTTCTCTGAGTTGTTTTTGTTCACAGATTTTTGTTAACAGCTGCTATATTTGCGTGGCACTCACACTCGCACTCTGGGTAAATACGTTAAAAAACAAAAATGTACTCAGTAACAAGTTTTAAATTGACTATAGCTACCTACTATTTGTCGAAGCACTGAACCCAACGAATGGCGGAATTTCAATTATAAATTTGAGTTTTTTATTTCAATTTTTGGGGGCAAAAAGTTTCAACAACTCTAGCACCGCCTTGGTTGGCCTGTTATTTCCCCAAATTGTTTATGCTTCTGAGAGTGATGTGGCGTCACCGCGGGCGTATAGAGTCACAAAATATATTTTTGAAAGTAATGAAGCCTTGAATATTAAAGTGCTAAAAGTTTTTCGGGTCTGAGTGGTAGGTACTGTGGTGGCACTTATTTTATGGTGTGTTGAGATTGTAAGGGCAGTGAAATTGTAGAGGCAAATGTGTGCTTGAAGGGAAAATTGAATTTGGATTTCATGTGAAGGGTTGAAATAGCCAAATTTTAGGGATTTTTATTTAACAAATATTGGAGCCCTCGGTGCTATACTAGCTGGTCGTGAAAAGTTCTTACTTTTTGAAAC
Organism: Cheilosia soror; assembly: GCA_949372485.1. Taxonomy (NCBI): domain Eukaryota; kingdom Metazoa; phylum Arthropoda; class Insecta; order Diptera; family Syrphidae; genus Cheilosia; species Cheilosia soror. The sequence goes on along the minus strand of OX443562.1, from coordinate 18,485,876 downwards.
TGCGGGAATTAAAAAAAAAAGCAATGATAGAAGAGTGGATAGCTTTACTGCCTCGAATGCTGTTGAATTTTTTTGAAGTTTTCGATGCTGTAACATTGTATAAGACAGCCGATAAACCAAAAGTCAGAATGGGGGCTATTTATATGTCTGAACGCAAAACAGTTATGAAGGCACCCTAAAAATTAACCAACTGTCACTTATTTCAATGTTTTCATCTTTTTGACAGCCGATTTGTTTTAACCATCAAATAGTTGGATGATGGTTCTTGCCATATTTGATAGAGAAGAGAGATTTGTCAACCAACACAGCTTCAGGTTCTGAAAGAGCTTCTTCTGAACCCAGGCTGGTAAGCTCATCGGCGATCTCATTTCCCTGGATACCAGTGTGACCTGGGACACAAACAAGTTTGACCGTGTTAAGCCTACCGACCAAGTTCAAAGCAAGCTTGAGTTCGAGCACTAGCTTGGACTAGGTGAGAGGGTTGAGTAGCGCTTTTAGTGCAACCTGACTGTCACTGCAAACGCTTATGCTTCTAGCCATAAGGATAGCAAAAATCTCCGCCTGGAAGACAGTCGCATGGTTACCTAAAGGGTATAGTGTAGTCTAATGTTCTCGCTTTCCACGAAGACTCCAGTACCAGACCTCCGTCCGGTTTTAGAGCCATCCGTGAATATACGATGGCATTTTTTCCCTGGCTCAGAGTCTGGCCGAAGCCGATAAGAAATTCGATGTATCTGTGGTCTGACAAAGTGCTATCTGGCGATACCCTCCAATTGTTGATAGACTTGGAATGCCTGTTGAACAGAGTAATATCGACTACTTGCTGTCTCCTGGCTGCAACAAATGTAGGTCCACATTGTTGATGGTGATGTCAGACGATAGGATGAAGTCCAGAAGACGATCTCCTCGTATATTACATTTGCTGCTGCCCCAAACAGTGTTTTGGGCATTAGCGTCGCAACATAAGATAAGACCTATGTTCTTGGACTCGCAGTACTCTATGAGGTCAACAACTGCCTTTGGTGGTGGAGGAATTAATGAGTCGTATAGGGAAAGTAGGCCGATGCAACAACAAAGGTTTCCCAATTGCCGTTTGCAGGGAAAGTGGTAGTTGGAGCAACCAAATCTTGGCCACAAAACCGTTTGATTTTAATTGCCGTTACAACAAGACATGTCCTAGGTCTCTCGGACAGTTCATCGTAAAGAACGTTGTGTGAACCGTTCAAATAACCAAGGCCACGATGATGCGATGTTTCCACACCCATGGTTCCTGGATGGATGTTATGCGCTTTTTTGTCCTACTGACAGCCTACTTAGAAGAGCGGTAGCAGCCTTGCAGTGCTGTAAAGTAAACAAAATGGATGTAAACTCTGGTATACGAACTGTCAAAGAGGAGACAGCGGCATCCTTATAGGACGGCCTCTTATCTCGCACCTCAGCTCTTCTGCGTTGAAAAGAATCTCTCTGACCATCAGAACCATCCGCAACGACAAAGTTCTGTCCGCGGGTACTGCAACCTGAGTTGATTTCAGCACCTGCATCATTCATTACCAGTGCACGGGCAGCTCCAACGATTGGATAGCCTCGGGAGCTATCGCCTGTAGGTGCAATCGCGATCGCTACTTCCATTGCTGGTAGTAGCACCGGCTTCATTTGGAGACCATTCACGAACAGACTCACAGACTTGAGGGGGGTTTATTCCCTTTTCGAGCTTTGGTCGCTTCTTCTTGCTTTTTGGGTCGGCAGAAGAGGATGCAGTGACCGATTCAAGGGGTTGGTTAGTTTCAATTGGTGAGACATCCACCGACCTGTTCCTTTTCAAAGGCACCGCCGAAGAGCTGAAAAAAGTGCTTGCGCCTTCAGTAGATAAAGCATCTTTGCGCCGCAGATCCATCAGCTTCTACCTTTTCTTATTCCGCTGTCCCTTAGACAGGCGCAGCTCAAAGCCCGCCTCTTCAGGAGCCCGTTCAACCATGACGGTATCCCGAGTCTGACCGTCAGTGGCAGTGCAGTGAGCCACAGCTTGTCTCATGCTCAATCTGCCGAGTTAATCGGACATAGAGCCGCATGAGTCGCTTGTGGGTTCGGGTATGAATGTTGGGGCCTCCAGAATCCGTGCCCCGGATGGATTATGGCTATTGCCATTACCACCTGGAGTAGACAATTCCGTATGGTTCTCCATTCATAGCGAGTTTTGAGTGTTAACCACTGGCTCCTGTGGGTGGGATTTACTGAGCTAACCGTTACCTCAAACCCTGACCCTCCTCCTTTACCCGGGCTTGTGACCGGTATGCTACTTCCGTAACAAGGCGGAGTTCCGATTGTCAGTACATAGTAATCGGTATATTGTCAATTGTCAGTGAAACATTTGAAATAAACGTCAAAACAAAATGATGCCAAATGTGTTAAAATTTAGTTGTTTTTTTTTTTTGTGTTGTGGTGGCATTGACTTTTGCAGTGGATTTAGAAAAAGAGACAACTTGCTATACTGCGACTGCTAATTTTACATGTTTACATGTCGGTTCTATTTCCATCAACTGCATGAAAAATTCTACACATGTATTTAGGGCATTAAACTTCTAGCCCTGCATGCTTCGTTTTTATCGCTTTGCTTTTAGACGTCTGATTATGTTTATTTTAACAAAATATTACGTATACGCCATACGCTAAAAATGTTTTTATTTTATGGTACGAGTTTCTTTTTGCAACGTAGTCTAATAGCGTTGACTAATCGATTCGAAGTTTTATTTGTAAACCCGTTTTAGAACAGAAGTGCTTAGTATATTTTTAGTGCATGGATACACAGGTCTTTCCATGCAAATCGTTTCAGTCTGCCTGTTTGGGCAGATTTTTAGGTTAATTAAGAAAATAAAGAGTAGAATACAACAAAAATGCTTTCTCTTTTCAACTCAATCGTGTCTTCGCCCGACACGATTTTCATTGGAAGGCCTGTTCCTATATCCAAATCCAATCCATGTACCTACTTAGTTAAATATTTAGTTAGGCTTTCGGTGAGTTTAACACTTCGGTCGTTTATCGGCCCACTGTGAATACACCACTCACTGGAAGAAGGAGACTTGTTGTACAAAATTTCACCGAAATTGGTTAGCAATTTTTTTCAATAACGTATTTGCCGAGCTAAATTATCAAAGACATTATGGGCCTTACCTATAATAATTTTAAACTTTCGCCTTAAGGTGGGTTTCCACATGTCGGTTGATTGACAAAGTTTGACAGCTCTCGCGTTTATGTCATTGAACGACACCGCACCGTCCAGTTCATTTCCACTTATATCAATTATTGGCAAAAAATCGTTTGTCAGTTGATTGACCAACTTATGAACTTGATGCCAATTAATTTTCACTGTCAATTATAGACAAAATGACATTTTGTTTGACAATTCAGCTATTTCCACTTGTCCAGTGGTTTCTTTCTCAGTTATTGACAAACACTGTTAGTCAATTCATTGACAAGCAATTTTTCGCTATTTCCACTTGTCAATTGTTTAATTGGCATACAAATACGTCAACTGTCAATTTCAAATCGACAAGTGGAAACCCAGCGCCAGCATTACATATAATATTACTACTGCGGATTATGCGCAACATATTTCAGAGAATTTTTGTACTCTGCCAAGACTGAACTGATTGAAAAAGTTTCGAGCGACCCAGTCTTGCACTTAATTTTCTTATTTAAATTACTCCCATAACATGCTTCGATACGCTCTATTGAAAATCGTCCAATCTAAGAAGATAGAAAATAAAGAAATAGAAAACTAAACAAGACTACAACATCTCGTGTGTCACGTCCTTGTTCCACGTCCTTAGTATACGAGTTTCCCTTTTAAAGCTAAAGCTTCTCTCTCTGTATATACATATGTATCTACCTACAAATATACAAAATTGAAGACGCCGAGACCGATAAGCCAAAACATTTTCCTAAACTAAAAGTAAAAGAAAAGCAGAACAAAACACGACCGCAGAAGAAAAAAACTTAGGAAGGCAATAAAGTTCATCACATATAACAGTGCGAGACACATAGGTTAAATTAAATATCCCCTCTGCGCGCCTTCGCAGGATATCATCATCATCATCATCATAAAGGCGAACACAAGCCCACAAAATATGAAATTTATTTTTCATTCGGTTTTGCTTATCCTCGTTCGTTCTCCTCCTTTCATTTTGCTCCCTAGAGTCCTAGACAGTGTTCGAACCTCGATAGCATTGCTTTGCTAAGTAAATACATCCTGAGTTGAGAAGCCTCCCCTTTCGTTCTACGCTAACGCTACGCAGTAAAAATAAAAGTAAATTCTCTTCTATGTGACAACAAAGGATATATCGTTGTCGCATACGTTATATAGAATCAAATGCAGGTCACTGGTGCATATTTACTCTTCAGAGTGTAAACAAAATGTAAGTATATCGCTTGCTTTTCACATAATTATTTCAAAAAAAAAAAAACGAAAGTTTTCCACTTCCTTCTAGAAAGAATGAATGGACAAGATTCCATCACATTTGTGTGTCTGTGTGGAACGCGGCAATGAGGAAACATGGTTAAAGAACTAGGAAGTGGCAGCGAGTCCATATTGACTTCCTACGAGAATAGAATTGCTACTCTACCTACGAGCAATATAACTGCAATGCGAAAAAAAAGGTCAGCAATGGAATAGAATCGGAAAATGAGAGGATAGATGTGCCTTAAGGATCTTCTAGTATGTATTTGTCGTCGTCATTTCCGCTACATGACATTTCAACATTTTGCAATTTGGATACTATCCAAATTATGAATTTATATGCGACAGAAATACCTAATACAACAGACGGCGAAGAGGGGTCGTCGTTCCTGCCATTTCCCTTTTCAACTGCAACTGCAACCTAAAAGTACCTACCTACTATGAACTGTACCCATACGTAGGTACTGGCATTGCCGGGCGTCTGGGTCTGGTGCGCTAGCAACTTCTCCATCAAATAGAAAAGCCACGGGCGGAATTGTTGATACGCCAACTTGGCAATCATACACAATGGGTTTCCACTTGACGTTTTGTAATATTGACATAAATTTGTTTATTTTCAGTCATTTAGAAAATAGCAAAATGAACTGTCATTCAATTGACTAACCAACGCTTGTCATTGACGAATGGAAGCTGTTGGGGATTTTCAACTAAATGGCATCGTTTAGGTTTAGCGAGCGATCACCATTTTATGCATCACATATTTTGCAACTTCCTATGCTCAACATGACAGTAGTTTTAATGCTGCGATTATTATTTTCCTTTATTATTTTGGCATTTTTACAACAACGAAATGCCAATTACACCTTGGGTTCAGTTGTTGTATGCTAAACTGAGCAATGGATCAAAGTTTCGGTCCTTCGAAAAACAGGGGCCACCTCTTGCAAGCGTCTAACATATATTTAAGAGTATAATTGTCCTGAAAAAGCCTTTAAATTTAGGCGTTCGGAATCGACATCAGGTTGTTGTCATTGGTCCTAAAAATACAGGGTGGGCTAAATACAAGTTTCTTAAGGTGATAGTACACGGCATGTAGCAAGCCACATACGTATTTAGCTCTGACGTCAACAGTGAGTTCACAAGACGGCTGATAACACGATTTGCAAATTTGGTGCGCATAAGATCGATTGTGGCACGGCGCGCCATCCTGCATAAACCAGAAGTCGTCCAAATCCATGTCTTCAATTTCAGTAAAAAACAAGTCGGTTAACATGTCTCTGTAACGCTGTTGAGATCGATGGCGAGTTTTGATGATTGAGTCTCACACGCTCGGCTACAGCAGCCACATTCTCGTCTGTGCGCACCGTTCGACGACGGGGACAATGAGTGTTGTCCACCAGTCTAAAGAACTTTTTGCACAAACTTGCGGGGTGCTTCATTTCGGCTAAAACTTCTTTTCAAACTCTGTTTTCACTTTTGAAATAAGTTTTCAATATTTCCCAACGTTGTTGTAGCGTAAAGCGACTCATTTCGTTCCGCGGAGGTATGATACTGGCTTTCTGTCAAGATTTCGAGCGGGAAACAGCTGTCAGTGTCAAAATAACATATGATTTAAAAAGAAACCACTATAGGTGGCTCACCCAGTGTGGTATACCTATACGGACCAGTTGGCCCAACTATTTAGTTTAATTCTTTTTAACCAATTACTTTGCTGGTGTGCTGAAAAGACCCTTGAAGAATTATCTCCCAAGGAATTTGTTCCTTATATATTATAGTTGGACTCCTAGGCTAGGTATTGGCATATAAAGTGGGTTGTGTCCTCAGGAACCACCTTCTTACTGAAGCTTTTACAAAGTGCTACTTCTATCAGGGACCGTTTTTTCATGTGGAACAGCAAAGCATTGTGTGCCCGGCTTCCTATCAAGTTAGAAACATATCTTCTTGCGACTGTAAGAGCTTCCGCTTGGAAGACACTGCTATTGTCCGGAAGGCGTACCGATTTTGATTTTGCCCCGCGATTCCAATACCAAACTGCCATTGAGTAGAGTTTAGTTTTGGGAGATGGTTCCCAGGTTTTTCTCAATATTTCGACTACAAGAGCAAAAGAATATTGTGGCTTTTCTTTGAACCGTTCGGTAAGCTAATGTTTAATTTTCAATTGAGCTTCTTGTCAAGTAAAAGTCCCAGATATTTTGCGCTGAAAAGTATTATGTACTACTTCGGTTTTCTGTGGGTTGATCGTGCGAGACGCGCAATTCCTGGTCCAAACATAAAAGGTCTTAAAGACACCGGCGGTATAGATTTTTGTTCAAAGAGTTTTGCGATGACGTCTAAAGTGGAAAGACACTGTGTTTGACATAAAGAGAATATTTTGAGGTAGTTATTGGTACTCACGGGGTAACAAATACCTACAAGAAGAGCAGAGAACTTAGCACTACAGCTGAAGAATATTACAACCTTCGCGCTCTCCATATGAGCATATATGTAATATGGAATCCAAGAACAAAGCTCATCCTATTACAAATCTCTCGTAAACCCGCCAATAGCGCCCCTAACGCCTTATTCACACCATCACTTATGGTCCAGCCCTTAGCAAAGTTTTTTCGTCACGCCGTTTTGTGCATTTTTACACGAATTTCAACTTACTTTTGTCCAGCAATGCAACCCTTAAGTTTGTTGTACCGAAGTGTCCGCTATGAACTGAATCGCATTCATTTAAGTTAGGAGCCGTTTGTGTTGGCAAAAAATGAAAGTTGGTAAAACGAGGCAACCCCTCCGAACGAAGCGATGATAGTTTTTTTCAGTTTTTTTTTTGTCGCGTTCCATGTAAACTGGAAGCTAGTAAAGCCTCGCCGACTGATGGTAAAATAGATTGAGTCGAGGGGGTTTGTTCGTTAGGTATATATATTCTAATGGCGCACTTTAGACTTTATACACAGTCGGTGATGATTACATTTAAATGCCAACGACGACACAGAGATTTTTGCCGGTTGGCCAGCGCTGCGTTAGCGTTGCGCCTAACTCAACCGTAGTATTCCAAGACAGGAACAGGAAATGAAATAATTTATTCATTTTTAATATTTCCCTTGCATACGGGCGAGGTGTAATTTATAATTCGGCGAACATTAGGGCGCTCCTTAGCCCACTCTCTACTTCGCGAACAACATGGTAGCGAAATTCAAATCACGCGCCGATGGTACGGCGGAATGGAGTGGGGATGGAGACGAGTGAGTTTTAAAAAGATTCCATATTAAGCGTGTACAATATTGTAAAACAGAGTGAAAGGGTAGGTCTAGGGGCTAGGGAAGCGTTGGCGTTTGAATAGCAGAAAGAATGGGAGGAAGGCAGACAAGCGATGGCAAAAGCAGTCATTGCTTGTATACCGGAAGAAGTGAGTGAGTATTCTTTTTTTATGTTAATGGTGTTTTTGTAATAACAATCCCAAATGGATTCGGATTTGCGGGCGGTGAACTTACTGTAGCTTTAGTCTCTAAACAAGTGATTTTCAGCGTAAGTAGAGAAAGTTACCTGGTAAACGTGGATAAATGGAGGAGTTACCACATCTTTAGTTTCGAGAATTAGGTTGGATGATTGCGAAATGTAAATAAAATGCACTTCAAAGGTTTCACGTGTTAAGGGATGTAGAAGGGATGAAGTTGGCAGTAGTGTGATTTGTGGTATAATTTATAATTTTTTTTCTGTTTATCAGGTGATGACGGTCAAAAATGCGTTAAAGCCACTTTGCACAATAGAAGACAAAATATGGCTTTTCATATCAATTTGTATAATATGCTTTCGTAGTTTTGCTCTGTTTGAGGGGTTCGGTAAAGACGTCAGCGCCACGCAAACCTGTCCCACAGCTTTCATGTCCACATATTCATATTTTGAAAATCGACAATACGCAGCTCAGGAAGTTTGGTACAAACGAAAGAGATAAGTATTACCGACCACCCAAAAGTAATGAATCTGTTCTCTGAACTTCCGGATCTAAACATGATCTCTGCGGTAGTAGACCGCGTCTCAAAGACGTTATGGTTCAACTTAGAAGGATGTTTTATAGGTTACTACGCTAACGACAAAAAAAAACTTCCGAAAGTTGTTAGGATATAACAATATTAACAATAATAACAATGTGTGGCATATACTCTAGAATGCGTTTCGCATGGTTCGAAAATGAGCGGCAGCCTTCACATGCAGCAAACAACGAGCTCTTGGGAGATGTCCGTAAGCTATACACACTCGCAATGACTTCGAAATAGAACCTAAATGCAAAAAGAAAACACGAAAAGATGACGGTCGAACCTATTGAGGGGAGCTACTCCAAAGACAAATTCGAATTCGAAAGTTCTTAAAAAGGTATAAAAATCATCGCAATGATACCTACAATAGCCAAGTGAGAAATGGACAGAAACAACAGAAATGAACGTCGGAAAACCGTAATAGACTCACAATCACAGTCAGTGCTGTCGGAAAGAAAAAATTTAGAATGTTAAACAGTCCAAAAACCGTTGTCAAGCAATATAATCCGTTCAACATAAACGTTGAAAGTCAAAATGTTTATCCACCGTACAACTTGTACGACAAACGGGAGTACATCCGTCTTCCCAACTAACATGTAGTGAGAATAGCGATATCCACTTAAGTCCAACAAGGCACATGTTGTAGCAAATGGGCTACCGGACGAACTTTTCAAAGCTTTCTTTGTTTTCTCTTGGCGTGAAACAAAAACAGGCATGTGAGGAGCTGAGCCGAGTGTGCGGCTAGTTCTAGTTCTAATAGAACCAGACCGCTGACTTCCGTACACCTACCCGATTCTCCACGGAATGAATTCCCCTATCCGTGAATACGTAGAGAAATGTCAAAATCAATGGCGGCAAGGCAATGATTTTCCATGCATGCTATACCATGGGATTTTTCAAGTATGCGTGCGTTAAAAAACATGAAAAATCCTGGGCCCGCAGACAGCTTGTAGGCAAAATCAGTTATGTGGGAAGAGTCGACGGTCTAGTTCTATGTGGTTTGTGGTTTGTGGTGTGCGGCGTCCTTCTCTGCAGCATTAAAGAAGCCCCTGTGCACTTTGACTCGTTCAGCAGTCTGAAGTAAGTTGAGGAAATTGTTGCCCAGAGATAAACCCACAGTGTGCCCGCAGTAGGTACTCGTCTCAAGTTCATTATCATTATGCTTAACAACCAAACATCTACACAACTTTACTTGACACACAATAGTTGCTAGTTGGCATTCAATTCCATAAGGGAAAGTACGTCGTCCGTAACGTAATTGTACATACATTGTGGTCTCAATAGTTGAACTGTCTGGAATTATCAGTTCATTCAGATATAGGTAGGTACTTACCTCTTGCAAATCATTGAAATGAATGAAATACGAATTCAAAAAGTAGGTACATAACACGATTTGCCTATCCTACCAAACTACATCAATGGCCTCTATAGCCGAAGAGGAATACAGTTTCCATTGCAGCTCCAAATTAACTTGTTAGTTATGAACGGCTTGCAATCGCAATCCTATGGACCAACTGAAACAGTCCCGTTGATAGAATGCCCAAAGAGGAAAGAAAACCTCTTTCCCCTACAAGCTATAAGATGTTCCTACACGAAATCGAGTAAATGCACAAAAGCAGGAATATCTAGTTCCTTCACTATGTACTTCCAAACTGGTATTCTGTCATTGGGTAGACGAATAACTCACGAATTCACATCCGCAGTAACAGTTTCTTCTGCTTGTCAATTGTATACTGGCCAGATGAGGAAGGACAATTGCAGTACTCCAATTAACCAAAAAGACATCGTCCGACCAATGGCAGCAACACTAACATTACTGCTTCGCACTTTGTCACAAGCAAATGATAAGCGCACATTTCCATTCACAAATAAACTTTTCTTTTTAATTACTCCTGCCGATTGATATACACATGCAGTCAAGATATAAAATAAAAAGTTCTTATTTCCTTATTTTCAGCCATTTGAACAAAGTACAAGTCATTATCGTTGAGACACGAAAAAAGTTTATCCGCAAATGAAACGATTTATATAAAAGATCGTTATATGCTTAGTGGGGCTTCCTCCTGAATGAGCAGCCTGCAAGAATATTGAAAAATAAAAAAATGTTTACTATTACCCCTGATGCCTGTTCAAAGTTTTACTGACCTTCTGTGAGCTTTGCTCGTCCACCAGTTGGCTGGCAAAGAATTGTTGAACAACCAGCGCACACAACGACTCCTTGGGCATGACTAAAGACAGTAGTTATCTTGTAGCATCCTGGGCACTTAACATCCATGAAATACGAATTTGGGTGCTGGACCAAACGCTTCAGCTTGTGCTTGCGTTTCTCTTCAGCTGGCAATGGGTGAAGTAGATCTTTGGCTAGCTGCAAACAAACCGAGAAAAAAAAAGATATAAGTAAATTGCACACACATTTTTTTATCGATTGTACACAATTCTTGTGAGGCTATGAATGGAAACACATTTAGGAAATAGATATTTTAATAATTTTATGATTGCAAATCAAGTTTCGTGGAAACTTCTTTTTTTTGTTCTTGAGAAATAGAAACACTCGATGTGAAACACCAAAAACACTGCCATGTGTAGATTCATGTTAATTTCGATTCGCCAGAAAAAAGCACTTATTCTTTCCCGAGATCACTTTTTTCGTTCGTTTGGTACAAAAAAAAGCAATCTTTTTCAGAGTCGAGAGCACTTTTGCGAATCTAGATTTTTTCTCAGAGACGCTCGAGATTTACCAATACACTTACATTATGATGAAAAAAAAATCTTCACAACAAAAAAGGTAAACAACTTTTGGCAGCCACACCACCAACACCAACAAAGAACAGCGCAGTACACTTCTTTTTGTTCGATTGGCCAGACGAAATCTACAGAAATCTTAAAAAATCTCAGATTGCCAATCGAATTCAACATCAGTTAATGCAGTTCGAATGCATTAAGAATGTGCACTTTCATTTTATTTAAAAAGAACTTTCATATATTCATAAATTATGGCATAAATTAAATATTTTGATCAAATTGACACCCACCGGCATGTTTCTTCTTTCACAGCTAACACCACAAACCAGTAAGAATAGACCGTCGACTCCTCCCACATAATGGACTTTGCCACAAGCTGCCGGCGGGCCCAGGATTTTTCATGGATTGGTGCTGTACAAAATCAAAGGAGCGCCATTAACGCACGCATACTTGAAAAATCCTAGGGCCATTGTATTACATGGAAAATCATTGCCGCCATTAATTTTGACATTTACACGTATTCACAGACAGGGTACTTTTTCCGGTGTGAATCGGGTTGGTGCAGTGCACGGGAAGTCGGCGGTATACTTGTTTTGGATTGTGGATTGTGGCTAACACGGGAAAGGAAGTGAGTGGTCATTTTCTGAGTGAAGTTAGCATAGCTTGAAAATACACTAGATATACCGTGGCGCGATCTGTGTGTGAAGATAATTTTTAGTACATAAGACAATTTTTGTGAAATACAGAAAAATAATTTCATAAATTTGTAAAATAATTTATTGTTGGCTGGTGAAATTAAATACATTATTTAAACAACAAAGTGTAATAGCTAATTATTATTTTATAATGAGTTGTCGAGAAGAATTTAAAGCAAATATGGCGATATGGATTTCTTATACAACGAAATGAAATGATATGCGATCGTCAAACCGAAAAAAAAATGTAATGTCATCGGGTGCGTGAACTTAGCACCCCAAAGTTTAAAAACTATATATTTTTTTAGAGTTCTGGATAGCTGGACAAGAGTTCTAGAGTTCCTGATAAAAATTTTGAAAAGTTCTGTTCATTTAGTATTTTTTTTTTTATTTTTTTTAATGTGGGGTGCTAAGTTCACGATGCACCTCATTTGCAAAAATGTTGGATTTTTCTTTTTTTTGTGTATAGAATCAACATAGTTCTAGAGTTCTTAATAGTTAAAAAAAAAAAAAAACCAATTAGAGCAAAAAAAAAAATTTTTTTCCAAAATATGCCAGCACCCCATTTTCGTAAAAGTAAATTTTTTTTACAAAATTTATGCACTACACCAAGAGTTCTGGAGTTCCCTAAACAAAGATTTTTTTTCGGAACAAAAACAAAAAAGTTATGGAACTTTGAAAATTACCAAAAATTGCGAAAATATTTTTTCGGAGTTCCGAAGAGTTCTGATTAGAGTTCTGGAAAGTACTTTTGAAACACAACAAAAAATCATTCTAACAAAAAAATTTCATAATGCATTTTCTAAACCTGACCCAAACAATTTTTGTTTATGAGTAAGTTTATTTCCAAACAAAAAAAATCCCCATAAATTCATTTTCTAAACCCTTCCCAAAAAAATTAAAAATTGCATCCAAACTAAAAAAAACAGTCCCTATAAATTTATTTCCTAAACCCGACCCAAAAAAATTCATTTTTTTTTTTGCTTTTGAGTGAGTCTACTTTTTGTTTATGAGTAAGAGCTTATTACTTAACTAAATAGTTAATGATTATTTACATTATGAGGTATTGTTTTTATTAGAGCTCTTGATACCCGCATACCCGGGTTCTACCCAGAACTCTTCGGAACTCCGAAAAAAAAAATATTCTTTTTTGGTTAAATTTTGTAACTTTTGCTTTTAACTTTTTTGGATTTGGATTTAGACGATTTTGTTATATGAGAGTATTGTAGAAATTTTGGAGTACTTTCCGGAACTGTAACCAGAACTCACTAGAACTAAATTTTGAAATTTTTAATGTTGTCTAACTTTTTTGTGTTTGGGTTTAGAAGATTATTTTATAATGATTTTTTGTTGAGTTTCTTGAGCACTTTCCAGAACTCTAATCAGAACTCTTCGGAACTCCGAAAAAAAAATATTCTTTTTTGGTTAAATTTTGCAACTTTTGCTTTTAACTTTTTTGGATTTGGATTTAGACGATTTTGTTATATGACAGTGTTGTAGAAATTTTGGAGTACTTTCCGGAACTGTAACCAGAACTCATGAGAACTCACTAGAACTAAATTTTGAAATTTTTAATGTTGTCTAACTTTTTTGTGTTTGGGTTTAGAAGATTATTTTATAATGATTTTTTGTTGTGTTTCAAAAGTACTTTCCAGAACTCTAATCAGAACTCTTCGGAACTCCGAAAAAAAAATTTTGCAATTTTTCAATTGGCTCTAACTTTTTTGTATTTGGGCTTAGAAGATTATCTTATAATGATTTTTTATTGAGTTTCTTGAGCACTTTCCAGAACTTTAATCAGAACTCTTCGGAACTCCGAAAAAAAAATATTCTTTTTTGGTTAAATTTTGCAACTTTTGCTTTTAACTTTTTTGGATTTGGATTTAGACGATTTTGTTATATGACAGTGTTGTAGAAATTTTGGAGTACTTTCCGGAACTGTAACCAGAACTCATGAGAACTCACTAGAACTAAATTTTGAAATTTTTAATGTTGTCTAACTTTTTTGTGTTTGGGTTTAGAAGATTATTTTGTAATGATTTTTTGTTGTGTTTCAAAAGTACTTTCCAGAACTCTAAACAGAACTCTCGGAACTCCGAAAAAAAAAATTTTGCAATTTTTCAATTGGCTCTAACTTTTTTGTATTTGGGCTTAGAAGATTATCTTATAATGATTTTTTGTTGTGTTTCAAAAGTACTTTCCAGAACTCTAATCAGAACTCTTCGGAACTCCGAAAAAATATTTTCGCAATTTTTGGTAATTTTCAAAGTTCCATAACTTTTTTGTTTTTGTTCCGAAAAAAAATCTTTGTTTAGGGAACTCCAGAACTCTTGGTGTAGTGCATAAATTTTGTAAAAAAAATTTACTTTTACGAAAATGGGGTGCTGGCATATTTTGGAAAAAAAATTTTTTTTTTGCTCTAATTGTTTTTTTTTTTTTTTTAACTATCAAGAACTCTAGAACTATGTTGATTCTATACACAAAAAAAAGAAAAATCCAACATTTTTGCAAATGAGGTGCATCGTGAACTTAGCACCCCACATTAAAAAAAATAAAAAAAAAATACTAAATGAACAGAACTTTTCAAAATTTTTATCAGGAACTCTAGAACTCTTGTCCAGCTATCCAGAACTCTAAAAACATATATAGTTTTTAAACTTTGGGGTGCTAAGTTCACGCACCCAATGTCATCCTGCATGGATTTTCTTTTCTCTCTGTCATGACATGTATTCATTTGAACGGGTAAAAGCCTCATAAACTGCGTAAACTGCAGAAATTTACCACCTCGTGAATTAACTGTCAGATTTTGTATGGAGAATAGTTTACGCGGACTTCATAATTTTTCGCGACGTTTTAGGCTCATTAATCAACCGCGGAAAGTTACGCAAGTCACAAATGTCAAACAGTCGTATGAATTGTCTGTTTGATTCCGGATTTACAGTCGATTTACGCGATTTACACAATTACATTTCCCAAGGGTGCTCACTTAAAGCACCGCAGAAATTTATACATTTACGAGCTGCTTACTTTATCTGAGTGGAATACCCTTAATATTTTGATGAAAGTTAATTTTTGATTTGACAAACAAACGGCATCTCATTTCTAATTTTCTCTTTCATACACCCGAGTGCTTCGAATTCCCCGAAGAAGATTTAGGGCCACTTGCACCAAACTCATTTGACAGCAGTATTTATTCTTTTATTCACTGTTTGGCTCTATTCCGCTGATTAGGCAAAAATTGTGTTGCACAAGTACACTTCTTATTTATCTATCCGTGGATAAATTCATAAAATATTTATCCAGTCTCGAAAGGCTGGATAGTCGTGCCCAAACGTCAAATAGTAAAAGAAAGTGTCAAGTACTTGGTAGTGTGAAAAATAAAATCAACGCAAAGAATGGATATTTATAGTTTAATTTCCGACGATCATGGTTTTATAAATATGTAGCTAATTTTATAACCTTGGAATATTCGATAGAAAAAAAAATAACATTTCGATGTCAGCGAATAAAATGCGCCGATATGATAGGCGAGTACATGAATCGAATCGACAGCATGTCGTATAATCCATAGGGTTACCTACTCGCATGCGATAGCTCAACTCAGACCAAAATACCTACTTTAGATTTTCAGAAACAACAGCAGAACAATAGATAAAGTTGCAACAAATTTCTATAGCGTGGCACGATTACCTAGATTTTTAAAATTTGGAGCCCTGCAGTGTTGTTATATCGTGGGATTTATCCCATTTTGTGGGATTTTCCATGTCCGAAAAGCCTTCCGTGGGATAAAGGGAAAAAGCCCCAAAATCGTGGGAATTTCAGAAAACTGACAAAACAAATGTTAAAATTAAATTTTTGTGAAATTTCATCAAAACTATTACAATTCACAACAATTATCAGCACAAATAAAATAAATAACATCTAACAAAAAATTCTAGTACAAAAACGAATCGGACGGCGCAGCGGCGGCGCATGTAATTAACCTCTATCGCCAGCGACAAAGTGACATTGGGATTGGAATAGAACCAGTTTTAATTTTTATTACTTCATCTTCATGAGAATCAAAAATGTATTTTGTGCCATAATGTATTATGTGAGAAGCTAGACCTAGGGTGATACGGACTTATTGCGCAAACTATTTGTTTATTTATTAAGTTAATTTTGCGCTAGATTGAAATACTTGACAGAAAAGGACATTTCACAATATGTGCTAGAGATCTAGTGCAAATGCTGAAATGTCAGTTTTTGTATATGGAGTGTGGCATGCCGCTAGTCATCTAGCGATCAATGCACTGCGGCCATTTGAATTTCTTTTAACATAATAATACAAATGAATTAAACATTTTTTTTCCTTTTTTTTTCCTTTTCGGTGAAAAGGGAAAAAAGGGGAAAATGACCACGTTTCGTGGGAAAAACGAAGAGGGAGTCCTAACAACACTATAGCGCTATTGGAATTATCTCATGATACAACAAGACAAGATAGCGCATTGAAGTTTTCATTTTTGATTTGTTCTGCGCATGTACGTCATAGTTGCGGAGTGTACATTTTGACTCTTGGTATTTACGTGTGTTTTATATGGAACGAGTTGTGTTGGTTCTTTAAATGTTTAAATAAAACGGAAAATATAGAAGATATAGTTTCGGAATTCTGTGAATGTTCAGAATGTGCATTTATCGTCCATAACATGTGTCTTTTTTTTTTTGTTCCTTTCAATTAAGTCGCAGAATTACTTATTTTCTGCTCAGCTCGACGCGTCATATTAACAAAATTGATGAAAAAACTTGTGTTTTGAATCGAATGTGAATAAAATGTTTAAAAAAAACAAGTAGTTTCGTCAATTATTTATTCTATTTTGGTTTTCTTGTGTTTTTTCGTCCACTGTTTGTCGATTAAGGAAGCGAATGCAAAAGTGCATTCGCGAGCGGAAGAAGAGTGTTTTTCAGTGTTTAATATAGTTAATATAGTTTCACTATTGTCTTTTATCATAGCTTCAGATGGCTTCGGAAGACCAACCATGCTGCAGAATCTAAATCCTACCAAAGAAAGTGCGTGTCTAAGCATAAATGCACCTGCATTTATAATGCCAGTTTGCCTACCCTTTTCATGTTGAATAATATTTATTAAGTCATTTTTCACAAAATGCAGTCTATAAAGTCTTTATTTTTCTATTAATTGGGCCTTATCGTTTAAAGATAAAGATTCTTTGCCTTAAAAGATTTTTTTTTTCTTACAAAAGTTATGGAGCTGTTTCTAATATGATTCTTTTTGTTTTCCATTAATTATATTTGCACTCAAATAAAGAGCAAATATCCCTTTTACAAATGTACTATTATTTGTTCAATCAATAACAATAATAATTTTGTATTGGTAGTACTGTCAAATTTAAAATAATCGAAGATTACTTATCCAGGGATAATTTTGCAATGGTGCAACACGAAGACGGGAAGTAACTATTTATTGGTTTATCTTTGGTTAGCTATTCAGAAGTTTATCTAGATATCCAATGATTTGGTGCAAGTGGCCCTTAGGTTCGCAATACAAATTCATCTGATAATCGTAAATCCTGGTAGGTATTATTATGATGAACTCATAATCCTATATAACCTTAAAGTCATGCAAAAACGCGTGGCGTGGTAATGTAAATCCACCATAACTGAGAAATTGAACAGAAATAGTTGTTCTTACCTATGGAAAAATTTTATAAATTCTATTTCTAGAAAATTTAATCAATTGCTCAAAAATTAACTAAACAAAAGTAGGCCTAAATTTATACCTCGTTCGTTTTATAGCAACCCTGTGTGAATCATTTTTTTTAGTACCTACTCATTCGCCGCTATTTTGAAACAAAATCGGCCAACAATTTTGACATACACATTATCATGGGATTTTTCAAGTATGCGTGCGTTAATGGCGCTCCTTTGATTTTGTACAGCACCAAATCAAGAAAAATCCTGGGCCAGCCGGCAGCTTGTAAGCAAAGTCCGTTATGTGGGAGGAGTCGACGGTCTAGTTCTATGTGGTTTGTGGTGTGCGGCGTCCTTCTCTGCAGCATTAAAGAAGCTCCTGTGCCCTTTGACTTGATCTGATGAAGTAAGTTGAGCAAATTGTTGCCCAGAGACCAACCCGCAGTCCAGGTACTCGACTCAAGTTCATTATGCTTAACAACCAAACATCTACACAACTTTACTTGCCACACAATAGTTACTAGTTGGCATTCAATTCCATAGGGAAAAGTACGTTGTCAGTAAAGTTATTGTGCCTACATTGTGGTCTCAATAGTTGAACTGTCGAATTATCAGTTCATTCAGATATAGGTAGGTACTTACCTCTTGCAAATCATTGAAATGAATGAAATACGAATTCAGAAAGTAGGGACATAACATACTATTTGCCTATCCTACGAAACTACATCAATGGCCTCTATAGCCAAAGAGGAATAGTTTCCATTTCAGCTCCAAATTAACTTGGTGGTTATGAACGGTTTGCAATCGCAACGCAATCCTATGGACCAACTGAAACAGTCTCGTTGATAGAATGCCCAAAGAGGAAAGAAAACCTCTTTCCCCTACAAGCTATAAGATGTTCCTACACGAAATCGAGTAAATGCACAAAAGCAGGAATATCTAGTTCCTTCACTATGTACTTCCAAACTGGTATTCTGTCATTGGGTAGACGAATAACTCACGAATTCACATCCGCAGTAACAGTTTCTTCTGCTTGTCAATTGTATACTGGCCAGATGATACTCCCCCTTTCGCCTGCTACAAGGTCCAAAGAGGAAGGACAATTGCAGTACTCCAATTAACCAAAAAGACATCGTCCGACCAATGGCAGCAACACTAACATTACTGCTTCGCACTTTGTCACAAGCAAATGATAAGCGCACATTTCCATTCACAAATAAACTTTTCTTTTTAATTACTCCTGCCGATTGATATACACATGCAGTCAAGATATAAAATAAAAAGTTCTTATTTCCTTATTTTCAGCCATTTGAACAAAGTACAAGTCATTATCGTTGAGACACGAAAAAAAGTTTATCCGCAAATGAAACGATTTATATAAAAGATCGTTATATGCTTAGTGGGGCTTCCTCCTGAATGAGCAGCCTGCAAGAATATTGAAAAATAAAAAAATGTTTACTATTACCCCTGATGCCTGTTCAAAGTTTTACTGACCTTCTGTGAGCTTTGCTCGTCCACCAGTTGGCTGGCAAAGAATTGTTGAACAACCAGCGCACACAACGACTCCTTGGGCATGACTAAAGACAGTAGTTATCTTGTAGCATCCTGGGCACTTAACATCCATGAAATACGAATTTGGGTGCTGGACCAAACGCTTCAGCTTGTGCTTGCGTTTCTCTTCAGCTGGCAATGGGTGAAGTAGATCTTTGGCTAGCTGCAAACAAACCGAGAAAAAAAAAGATATAAGTAAATTGCACACACATTTTTTTATCGATTGTACACAATTCTTGTGAGGCTATGAATGGAAACACATTTAGGAAATAGATATTTTAATAATTTTATGATTGCAAATCAAGTTTCGTGGAAACTTCTTTTTTTTGTTCTTGAGAAATAGAAACACTCGATGTGAAACACCAAAAACACTGCCATGTGTAGATCTGTCAAAGTTTCGAATGCATTTTTGGCAACTTTTCTGAAGGATTTTCACTGATTTTATGGACTCATTAGACGCTCAAGAATGTGCACTTTCATTTTATTTAAAATAAACTTTCATATATTCATAAATTATGGCATAAATTTAATATTTTTGATCAATTTGACACCCACCGGCATGTTTCTTCTTTCACAGCTAACACGGAAAAGGAAGTGGTCATTTTCTGAGTGAAGTTAGCAAAGCTTGAAAATACACTAGATATACCGTGGCGCGATCTGTGTGTGAATGTAACTTTTAGTACAGTTTTTGTGAAATACACAGCAATAATTTCATAAATTTGTAAAATAATTTAATATTGGCTGGTGAAATTAAATCCATTATTTAAACAACAAAGTGTAATAGCTAATTATTATTTTATAATGAGTTGTCGAGAAGAATTTAAAGCAAATATGGCGATATGGATTTCTTATACAACAAAATGAAATGATATGCGATCGTCAAACCGAAAAAAAAATGTAAAGCCATCCTGCATGGATTTTTTTTTCTCTCTGTCATGACATGTATTCACTTGAACGGGTAAAAGCCTCATAAACTGCGTAAACTACAGGAATTTACCACCTCGTAAATTAACTGTCAGATTTTTTATGGAAAATAGTTTACGAAGACCTCATAATTTTCCGCCACGTTTTAGGCTCATTAATCAACCGCGGAAGGTTACACAAGTCACAAATGTCAAACAGTCGTATGAATTATCTGTTTGATTCCAGATTTACAGTCGATTTACGCGATTTACACAATTACATTTCCCAAAGGGTGTTCACTTAAAGCAGAGTGTATAGTGGATGAAAGTTAAGTTTCTGATTTGACATATAAATATCTATTTGCAATTCTCTTTAGAAAGACATCTAATTTTCTCTTTCATACACCCGAGTGCTTCGAGTTCCCCGAAGACGATTTAAGTTTGCAACAAATTCATCTGATAATCGTAAATCCTGGTATCATAAGGTCTGACCCTGTGGGGTTTCCTCGGATTTTTGCAGCCACCGAAATGCACTGACACTTCTCAGTGCACATTCAGTGGATTGAAGGAAATTTAATATTTTCCAGTGCCTTAATATGATGAACTCATAACCCTATATAACCTAGCTAACCCCCAATCTTAAAATATCAGCCGACGCTCTTGATGTATTGGTTTTTGGGCTTTGCATAAAATTGTAGATCTTTTCCATTCCTCCCAAAGCACGTGGCGTTTTAGAAAAAAAACTGAAACATTTAACTCTAACATTTCATGTGAATTCAGTGGAATATTTTGTTTAATTAACTGAGAAATTGAACAGGAAAAGTTGTTCTTACCTATGGAAAAATTTTATAAATTCTATTTCTAGAAAATTTAATCAATCAAACAAAAGTAGGACTAAATTTATACCTCGTTCGTTTTGTAGCATCTCTGTGGCAATAATTTTTTTAGTACTCATTCGCCGCCATTTTGAAACAAAATCGGCCGAAAATTTTGACATGTAGAAAAAAACAATCGAACATTTTGTGTAAAAATATTGTTATCAAGTTTTATTTTCTTAAAAATGCTTGAGAAGAAACCCGAAAAGAAACAAAATGATTCCAAACAACGAGATGATGGCGTTGAGCTAGAAAATCAGTTTATACTTAGAATCCCAGAGGTAACAGCAACAAGAGGACTTCTGCCCCAGCAATCAATCTATCTCTTCTTTTCTAGGAACCAGCTAAGATTCTTCATGAAGCACTTCTTACTGGCAATCTCAAGGATCGTCTTTCAATTAAAATGGATCCTGACTTACGGTACGGTGAGGTACGTTTCGATCATTGGCTGCTCTATGCAAAAATTCTTGATCTGCCAACAGTCATGGAATGCCTCAAGACTATCGACAACAAGAGCTTCTACAAAAGTGCTGATATATGTCAAATCGTAAGTGTCAACACTATAAGAGTATATCTGTTATTTACATGTTCAATTTTAGATGATTTGCAAAGAGGAACTCGATGCCCCTGCACCCGAGGAAGAGTCACCCAACAAGGCCAAAAAGAAGGACCCCAACAAGGTGGACAAGAAGTACCTCTGGCCCCATGGCATCACACCACCATGCAAAAACGTACGTAAGCGACGATTCCGTAAGACTTTGAAGAAAAAGTACGTCGAGGCTCCAGAAATCGAAAAGGAGGTGAAACGATTGCTTCGCATTGACAACGATGCAGTGAATGTCAAGTACGAGATCATCAATGAAGACGACGACAAGTCGGGTAGTATGCACAATTCCAAGGACCAGTCCACAGACAACGAAGAGACCCAGCAGGACGATAAAATGCTTAACGATTCCACCAAGGACATCAATGTCGAATCAGATGGTGAAGAGGAAACGCCTTCGTCAATGCCCAGCAATATGCGTGGTGTTGGCGAACACGATATCTTTGGCGAGGAAGTATCCTCTTCAGACGACGACGATCATCCCGTCATTCGAGACATTGAGGAAAACTCTCGTCTCTCCGCAGACGACAGTCGTATTTCAGAGGATTATTCCATGTCTGGTGGTCATAACAACACAAAGGAGATTGTCACCGAATTCAACAAGTCCATGTTTGGCAGTCCCAAGGATCCATCCAAATCTTTTGGCGGCTCTTCCTCAAGTCTGGCCGGCCCAAGTGGCTTCTATGAAGAACAAAAACGCAACGATTCCGACGATGAGTACTCCAACGAGGCACAGATGTCCAGGGAGCAAATAAATGCCAAAATATCAGAACTTCGACGCCAGTGCGACGATCTCAAGGTCCAACAGTCGCAGAAATCTCAAGAGATCTCATCCATACAGAATCCTACCCTGAAACAGCGCCTACAAGAGACACTCGAGAACCTTCTCAGTCAGATTGTGGAAAAGGAACTTGAGATTCAAGACTATCAAAACATGCTCTAGTAAATTTAAATTGCACTAAATAGTTTGTTCTATTGTTATCCGTTATTTGTACATGAAGATTGTAACAGCGGTAGAATGCCAATGTGTAATAAATTAAGTAACCACCAACAGACGATGCATCTGAATTTCATTTATGCATGTCCATTCGATTTGCCATTGCATTCTGTATTTGTGTCCTTGAAGAAATTCAAATTTTTTAAATGCTGATTCTCCGGCTTGTCAAGAAGTACATCGGCTTGGTGAATGTCGTCTTTGATTGTGGCAATTAAGGCGTCTAGTGAGTCAAAGTTTCTTTCTGGTCGCAGGTAACCAACGATACACACTTTAAGTGTACACCCGTAAAGATCTCTATTGAATTTGTGCAATATGTGGGTCTCCTGTAAATAGAAAGAGGTTATACTTTAAAAGAGGTTATTTTATTCGAAGGTGATTTACGACGGTCGTCGCAAAGAAGTAGGTGTATGGAAAGAAAGTCGTACATTTTACTTAGGGGCCGGCGTTAAATCGAAGGGGATTCATTCATGTGTATGTGAAGTGAAGCCTAAACCTGACGGGGAAAATATAGCCCCATATGCCATTGAATCGAAGTAGTTTGAAGGAGAACGTTTTTTTTTTTAATGTAGGGTTAACTACACAGCGGGAGCATTAAGGAAATTGGAATAGAGAAGATAGGAGATTCCGATGCACATTGGTTTTAAGTGTCTGTAAATTGTATTGAGGAGGAAGGACAGAGCTAGACAAGGCATTCCACTGTCGTGCTGTGCGGCTGGCTTATGGATGAATCTCTATATTTTATAGTACGGTTGAATTGCTGAAGGGGTGGAATGCAGCTGGCAATTTCGTTTGAGCGCTGTTTGTTAAAAAAGCGATAAAACAACGAGCGACACATAACATTTCTGCGATGTTCAAGCTAATTAATAGAATTCGCGATATTTATGTCTCCGATAAACTTTAACGCACGATTTTGGATCCTATAGGCGCAATATGGTTTTGGGCGCACCAGACCAGATATGAGAATTGTACTCCAGTTTTGAGCGAATGAACGCCTAATATATTTTACCCAGATCAGAAGGGGTTAAGTTTTTCTTGCACCGTTTGAGGAAACCTAGACATTTCGCAGCATTCTTGGTGACTTCGTGTATGTGGTCATTCCAAAGAAGGTTGTCATTAACGCACATACCGAGAATGGAAAGGCTTTCGGTTTCGGCGATGCAAGTGTCATTAATGGATAATGGCTGTAGGTTCGGGTTTCGCTTTAGTGAAGTGACAGCACACAGCATTGTGTTTTTGAAGCATTAAATTCCACTCTATTGGCTGAACCTGTTTATAAAATGCTGTCAAGGTCGGAATTTAATGAGCTTAACATACGTTGCCGTTCCAGAAGCTAAGAGCGCTATCATCATCGAAGAAATGGATTGGATTAGAAGTTGAAGGCAAGGGATCATTTATAAAAATGAGAAAGAGAGTCTTAGACAGAACGGATCCTTGGGGAACACCAGCATTTATATGGTGAGACTTGAAACCATCCAAAACAACTTGAATTGAACGGCCAGAAAGGTATTTTATAATCCATTGAATAAGAGACCCATCGATCCTATAAGCACGCATTTTCGACAAAAGAGCTTGGTGCCAAACTCTGTCAAATGCCTTTGAAATATCAAGCGCAACAATCTTCGATTCACCGAAGTGATGGAGAGCTTGGTTCCACACTTCTCGGTGAGATAAGTCATCAAATCATGGACTTGTTGCCACGAAAACCGTACTGCCGGTGATTGAGTTTTCGTGATTCAAACGCCACAAAGGTATGTAGCTCTGACGTCACCAGATAGTGTACACATCTGGTGCACATTTCGTATGTAGCGCAGTGTCTAAAGAGCTGACAGCTGGAGTGTCATTGTAAATGAGCGTTGGGATTGCTGACGAAGCCCGAATTCTTAATATTTTTTTACAAATGACTAAAAGTTCTTACTGCCCTTGGGACATTGTAGTATTTTTTTGCCTCAACTTTTGTTTATGTGAGAATTTGACACGCTTTATAAGGTCATTGCAGTCATTTCTGGCTCGTTTAAACTTCTTTCGGTTTTCCTCAGATGGGTTGGCTTTGTAGGACCGACAACTCAACTCCCTTAATCTAATAGACTCTTTACAGCTCAAGTCGTACCACGAGTTTTCTTTTGGTTTGATACTCTTTATCCTGATACTGGAGGCAGTTAGCCATGTATCGAGCTGCCTGGTTGAGTACCGAACTGTAATAAGTAAGTAAGTCTTTTTCTTCTTCTTCTAGTAAATGCTTAGATTAGAAGTATCCACGATTTGTGACATTTTTTTTAAAACGAAGAAGAGCATTTTTATGGTGGAAAGAATTGCTATCTAGAAAATGTTCTAAGACGACAAAAGGTCTTGGTCTTATTTTAGATGATAATGGGAAAGAGTAGTCTGTTAAATATTAAAATAAAACAGCATAAAAGCCAAAATAATTGTGTTTACATGTCGGATACTGCCGGCCGACACGAACAAAAAGTCAAGAAGCACTCAACTCGATGGAGAGCAACTTTTCCATGTCAAAAGGTAAGCTTAAGTGTTTCAATATACGATAAGAACGAGGAAATGTCTATGCATTCATATAAATTATGCAACTGTTTCTATGTGCTCCTCCACTCCTCTTTTGAAATGCGATTTAGTAGAGATATTCATAAGACAAATATTTAAACGGAGTAGCTATTCGGCTGTTGCTTTTTTACTGACTGACGTAATCAACTTAACGTAAAAGTACAGCTTATTAGTTGAAAATAATATACTAAAGTTTAAAGCCTTTACTGCGAGCAGAGCGAAGCCACATACCTATATAAACTTTGACATTTCGCTATACCGAATAGCAACAACTGGACGCAAATGTACACCTGTTAACTCAACTGCACCAGCTGAATAGTAAGCCTAAAATGATAAAAAGGCAGTCCCATTTAAAGTGACATGCTATTCAAAATAAGTCACGAGTCTGTTTCTGTAAACATTGTTTCTTTCATTTGCATGAATAAAACGCAAATTGAGCTCATTGGCATCAGTGAAATATTCGCTGCCATTTTTATACATTAACATTTGTTAATCCGTTCTGATTGATTGGCATCCAACATAAAATGACATTCACTTTAATAATGTTATGTAACTCTACTAAATGGAGTTCTCAGCAAAAAGAGAATAGCAATACTGTCACCGATAACATTTTACTATTTGTTTATTTGATAAATAACACCAGAGAGGTTTGGAAATAAGTGATGCAGTTTCAGAGATAACTATGCACCACTAAAAATTTATCTTAATTGTAGCTGCAATAGAAACCTAAAAAGAAAACTATGATGACCACAAATCACAGTTGAGTAGTTTTATTTACTGTAACTGTATTATTATCGCCCCTCTATAAATTATCTGAATAAGCAAAAAAAAATCGACGACGACTACTATAATACGTGTACGGTTTAAAATTACATACATTTATCGGAATGCTATCCACTGGTAATTATTTTTTAACAAGCGTAGATATATTCATAAGATAAGGTGTACCTACGTAGGTACGACTATTAAAATTTATTCTTGCCACACGCCAAAACCATAACTTAACAAATTACTAAGCAAAAATCGCCAAACTCAATTCAACACATCATACAATTTGGTTTCTAATGACGCCATCAATAAATCACTACTGATAATAAATATGTACTCATGTGTAAAAAAGAATAAAGGTCGGGAAATAATAAATTGATGGCAAATTGATGATTGCCCTCGCGCTGATGAACGACAGTAACTTACCATGCTCTTCTCCTTATTCTCATAGAACGGATTCCAGCCGACACTCATAACCATTTTATGTACATCACCATTGTCCACACTGGACCAGCCATAGTAGACTCCAGTTACAAAATCTGAGGGTAGCGCCTTAACAACGTCCAGGGGATAGTTTGCTGTTTCATAATAGAGCATTTTTTTTTAACAATTAGATGAATTAAAAATATGCCATGTGATGTTGAATAAGATGGAATGTAACACATGAAAACTTACCCGTGGGAATACCTAGTTCTTTGGAACCACGACCAAATCCACGAACAATTTCTCCTGTGGCGAAATGTGGTAAACTTTCTAGCATTTTGGAAATTTGTAATGAGCAGGCTGACGTTGAAAGAGCGGCTGTTAGACTTTTTGCAATCCTATTGACAACTCCGACAGTCAATGGGAATTTAAAGCTTCTGATGATAGGTAGAACATCGAGAGATGGTGGAATTTGTAAAGAGAAACTTTTTATATGAAATTATTCAGAGCTATCATACCCCAAACAAATCGACATTTTTTGATTACAGAACAGCTGAGATTCTAGAAAATCCAAAAGAACTAAAGTGATGTGGATTGTGGATTTCTTGTGTAACACGAAAAATGACAGCTCTGTGGAATAGAGTATGGGCATGTTCAGAAATAGGGTTGGCATTCGATTTTCGATTAGACGGACAAGAACATATGACTGGTAGGTACCCGAATGGTAAAAAAGCAGCCAATCAATTGACCCCATTTATACGACAAAGCACGCAGCGTATAAATTGGGTCATTGCACTTTTCCAAATCTCGATTTCAGTTGAGAAATGTTAAAAAAAGCAGGGAGTTTGTTTAGGTATTCGTGAAATTTGTGAACATAACGTCGTGTCACTTTGCTTCGGGTTAATTTATTTTTGTTAATTACTAATTTACTATTAGGTCTATGAAAATCGCTATGCGCAGTGGCTCAGTGCGGTTAGTGTGCTGGACTACTGTGCGAGACGTCTAGCCTCAGGTTCAGGTTCGATCCCCGGAAAAACACAAATTTCATCTTAAGGTTTTTTCCACCCGCTGCCTCTAGCGAACTTTTCTGACAAACATCCTAGACTATGTGGCTTCAGGCCAGGAAAGTCTACCATCGACCAAATATTCACACTGCGGCAGATCTTGGAGAAAACCCAGGAAGTACAAATCGATACCCACCACCTTTTCATCGATTTTAAGGCCGCCTACGACAGCATTTATAGAGACGAGCTTTACAGAGCAATGCCTAGTTTTGGCATCCCTGCCAAACTCTTCCGTTTGTGCAGGATGACAATGGAGAATGCACGCTGCTCTATCAAGGTCGGTAAAGAACTCACCGAGGCCTTCGATGTCAAAAAAGGGTTTAGATAAGGCGATACGCTGTCATGGACTTTTTCAACATCGTTCTTGAAAGAATAGTGCTAAACTCAAACGCTAACACCAGAGGCACTATCTTTCAAAAGTCCGTCCACCTACTCGCCTACGCCGACGACACATCGACATAATCGGCAGAACGTAGCGTGATGTCACTGGCGCGTTCGTGAGCATTGAGATGGAGACGGCGAAGATGGGTTTGGCGGTCAATGAGGGCAAGACTAAGTATATGCTGTCATCTAGAAAGGACTCCCAATACCGACGTCTAGGACAGAATGTCATTTTAGAGAGATATAACTTTGAGGTGGTAAATGACTTTGTCTACCTATGCTCCGCTATGAACTCAGACAATGACCCTAGCGCTGAGATTAAACGAAAAACAACTCTTGCCAATCGCTGTTTCTTTGCGCTAAGAAAGCATTTGAGTAGCAAAGCCCTCTCTCAAACAACAAAAGTGACACTTTATAAGACCTTAATCGTATCCCAGTCCTTCTTTATGGTGAAGAGCCATGGACTCTATCAAAAGCGGATGAGGTTACTCTTGATTGCTTGGAGAGGAAAATTCTTCGAGTAATTTTCGGTCCCGTCCCGGGCTGTACAGCGACAGCGACCTAGACAGAAGAGTAAAGGTTCAACGACTGCGGTGGTTGGGTTATGTAGAGCGAATGGCCGTGAATGCTCCGGCCCGGAAGATCTTCGAATCCACACCCGAGCGACGGCGCAGTAGAGGAAGACCGCATTAGGTGGCGCACGCAAGTGGAAAGCGACCTTAAACCAACTTAGCGTGCGAAACTGGAGACAGCTGGCCAAAGATCGTGCTGGCTGGAGACGCTTGTTGGTTGAGGCCCAGATCCACCCCGGACTGTAGCGCCACCTTAAGTGTAAGTAAGTATCCAAGACTATAAATTATTGCCATGAAAAAGTTTCTATATTCGGACTCGGCATACAATTCATCCATTTGTCCCAAGAAATAAAAACTCGCACAAAAAAAATGGTCGTGAGAAGCTATGCCTAGGGTTTCTTCTTACTCAGTAAAATGTTCAATAAAACAGACTTATTAAAAAAAATATTATCATAAGTGCTATTCTTGAACACTGTACTAATTTCTTTTAGGAAAATGATATTTCTTAATACATACTAGCTATTTTTTTTTATTATTAGTAGTCATATTTCATATTTTATTTGTTATTATGAAATAAGTTTGTTCGATTAGAGAATTCGAACAAACCAAAATAGGGTTTTCGAACGAACGCCCATTTTTGGGTGAACGAACGTATGCATTTGTCAGTGGCTGGGCTGTCAAGAAAAATTATATGTTCACAGCAAATTTTTAAAGCGTTCCAAAATTGATATATTTTTATAGATTTGTCCGTATATAATTTATTTAATTGTTAAAATCCATATTTAAACTAACATTAAGGTAAACAAACGACCATTATTTCAGTTTTAATGTAAAAAAAATTATCTTTCCTACCGGAAACTAATAAAATCGATTTCTTGTTTATTTTCGAACAAAGAGCGTTCGTTTAAAGCGAGTACATATTTAATGGCTAAAGAATTGTTTATAACTTGTTTAATTATCGTTTTAGACATGACGCACTCAGTGCACGCAGAACGAAGTATACACGAAATGCTGAAAGACACCCCGCCGATGAATGAGAGTGGCAGTGCCATACATTCGGGCACAGAAGGCAGGCCATTTAAGCCACCAAATAGTTTGCCACTGCGCAACCATTCCGGTAAGACAATAATCTATGCGCCTTTATAAGATCAATGATAAATCTCAATGATTTTGTATTTAGCACCGGCAACGCCAATGAGTCCAAGTAGTCCACAAAATGGCATTGATTCGAATTTTCTACGAACCGGAGCCTCAAAGATTGACACCATTAAAAATTGGAGTATATCCACTTATAAGTGCACGCGGCAAATAATGTTGGAAAAACTGGGTAAATCACAGCGAACTGTTGACTCTGAACTGGAAGCTCAGATTGAACAATTGAGGGAAACCCAAAGGAAATATCTGTCCATATTGCGTTTGACCAGAGCGTTTAGTTCACATTTTCATCATGTAGTCGTAACACAACATGCCTTGGCAGAGGCATTCTCAGACTTGGCTCAAAAGAGTCCCGAACTCCAGGAGGAGTTTACTTGCAATTCGGAAACGCAAAGAAATTTAACGAAAAACGGCGAACTACTTTTGAATGCGTTAAACTTTTTTATATCGTCGGTGAACACTTTGTGCAATAAAACAATTGATGATACACTACTGACGATTCGTCAATATGAAACGGCTAGGTGAGTTTCTTTTGTGTAAAAAGTATACACAATTTGTAGATTTTTTAGGTATGACAAATTTAGTTTTGTGTAAACGTAAAAAAAACTTCCTTAGGATCTAAACACATTACGCAGCAACTATGTCTTTTATCTTTTCTCATAATTAAATTGCCATTGTTAAGGTAAACCCGTGGATAAACACTGTCTAATTCTATTAGAGGAATTGTTTCTCAGTATTCTCATACTGTCGTTGGCTGCTTTTTAACAACACAATTCCGATTGGCTTCAAGGTAGATTATGTACAAAGCAAACGGAGAAACTTACATTAAGAAGTTTGCTTAGATTAAAAGCTTGACTCAGCTTACACTCGTGGCTCATAGGAATTGTGAATGTAGATCATGCCGCAACACTTTCATCCAGAAAAGTACTTTATTAGTCTATTTAAGTAAAATTGTCTTTCGGTTCTTTGGACCAATGTCGTCATTTTAGCTGAATAATCATTTACTAACCACTCAGTTAAATAATCCCCTCTCAAAAAAGGGTTATGTGCAAGCTATTGGGACGGTGTTAACCCATTTGTAGGAGCTTTAACTTGTTGACATGTTTCTTCGATTGTGAAGTGGATGCCGTAGCTGAAGTAATAACAAACATCATTCTCCTAAGTACGACGCGAGTGTGTCGGCAAGTTCGTAATGACTTCAACTGCCACATATGGCGTGCGAAGTCTTTTCACAACCAAAAGTTGCGACAACAAAAATGCTCAATTATCCCCTTAGTCCTTCGTCAAAGATGTTAGAAACTTATTTTCAATAACACTCTCTCTGTTAGCTCTTTATACACGCTTGCTTGCAGCTTACATATAAACAAAGGAAGGTCTGTCCACTGAGCGGCAAATTCGCCTTTTCGTAGACGCAAATTCCACTTTGCAGCTCCGTGGACAGAGCCTCGTTCGTTTATATGCAAGCTCCAAGCGTACAATAAGCTGTAAATAACGAAAGCGTGCGTATGAAGTCCAGCTACGTGGACAGTGAGCCTAAGTCGAACAACACGAATCAATGTGAAATGAATGAGCCTTCAACATTCTAAATGTTTCCAACTTATGGCTGCTTAATTTCCGTTTGATAAGATCACAAAGAACCAAAAATATTGAGGTTGGGTCGTGTTGTGAATAGCACCTCACAAGCTTACTTACTTAATGCTCCAAAAAGCATAGAAATGTTGCTGTCTGTCATACATACTCTACCACAAACATTACAACTTTTTTTATCCAGCATTTCATCTTACATTTAAAATGCTCATTCAATTTGTTAAACTTGTTTTCAGGATTGAATTCGATGCCTATCGGATGGACTTGGAGAACTCTAGACCAGAAATACCACAGAGTCCCATATCGGAAGAGGCACAAAAGAACTTTCTACGGCAAAAAGAACTCTACGAGAAACTGAGGGCTGATGTAGCCGTAAAAATGCAATTCCTAGATGAAAACAGGGTAAGGCTTTTGTTAAAAAAATATACATATATGTCACCTTCTATAATTAACTTATATCCTCTTTAGATTAAAGTAATGCATAAGCAGCTTGTACTATTGCATAATGCAATTGCTGCTTACTTCTCGGGGAATGCTATAGCTCTAGAGAGCACTCTCAAACAATTTAACATAAAGGTAACAGATTTTGTTGAAGTACATTATTTCGTGTGAAATTTTTAATAAAACAATATCATCTCTCCCGCAGTTGAAATCTCCAAACACAGCAACAGGTTCATGGTTGGAACAGTAGTGTACAATCAAGTCCTCATCAATTTTCTCATCGTAAACAGAAAAGTGTATCCCATCCATAGTTCCTCTTGGGGGGAACTTAACCCGAGATAAACACATTTAAATTCCATGTATACATCGTTGCGCGCCCACATTATATAAATCAATTCTACTTTCGGTCAATGTTTGTTGTATAGAGAAGATGAATATTCAATGTAATAATCACGCTCGCACACACTTCGCTGTCCATTTGTACATTTTTGAACGTAATTACCTAGCTAGGCTACAAACATTTTATAAACACAATCTCAAAATTACTAGTACTAGTTTTAAAAGAAATTTCTTTCGATGAATGCCGTCTAAATTTTAACCGCCGACGCAGAGCAAACTATAGAAGAACGTCGCATGTTCGTACTTACACAACAGATTACATACTAAAACTGCAGTTCGTATCCCTTTTATATGTCACACGCGAGTGGATTTCTCACCTGCGGTAGTCAATCTAGCACTCACTTTGCAGAGATTTATCGTTTAATTTTCATATTTTTTATCAACCAGTATTGCAGCCCCTAGACTTGTAAGAGAATAAATGAAAAACTATGTTTAACCTAGTCAACGTATATAATTACATTCTATATATACATATATGTAACTTATTAAATATATATAAAAGAAGAAAACTAGTAATAAAATTATATATCGAACAAAACAGAGTTTAGTTCTTTTCTAAAGTTAATTCCTTCAGCTTGTCGGTGAGTTCGTCTTCTTTCTCCGCTTGGAACATTTCCTAAAGAACAAACACCATTGATGCATAGATTTGATTGGGATTTAGTCTACTTACTCGATCGTAAATTACTTTAACGATAAGCGAACAGCTCGGGCATGTAGCCACCTCTTCACCTTCAATTAGTTCATCCTATAAAGGAATTAACATTGGGTTGCGCAAATGATTGCTTCGTGCTTACCTTTGAAATTTGAAATCGATCGCCGCAGGGACAAGGGTAATAATACATCTCGTCCTCTTCGTCATATTCAAAGTCTTCAATTTCCACTTCATCATGATAAATACTCATGTTTGCTTACTCACAAAACATCATCAAAATAAATTAAAATATTTTTAAAATTCGTGGTTGTTAGGTTGTTAAACACAGAGGCAAGTAGGTAAACACATGTTACATTACAGTGCAGTGACGTTTTAACAAATGAGTGCGTTTAATGCGCAAGAGTTCGTTCGTCTGGTCGTATGTTTTTCGCTGTAATAGTGACTGGAAGTTGTAAGAATAGGTACCTACAGCGAAATATAAACTGAAAGGGCCCAATCCATAGAAACAGTCAAGTTGATAGAATACACAGCAGCTTATGGAAGGTAACCCATAAGCAGCGCATGTGCCGGATGCGACGGATAAAGTAGGTTTACTTTCTAATTTTCTTTCCGTCGCATCCGTTGACAGTTGGCACTTCCATTGGTGGAAATATTTAGATAATGAGAGAAACTGTCAAAAGCTGTAGATAACAGTAAAATGAAAATAATTATGAAAATATTGTTGAATGCCGACAACCATGTAAAGTATGTCAATGCCTATACCTATCTTAGGTATTAAGGACCATTCACATGAGAGCGACCAACTACTTACGAACGAACGAAAATTCGCAAGTTTTGACAGTCCGTTCACATGAAGACTTTTCTAGGTCGCAGCAGTTCCCGAATCTCAGCCATAAGTTTCTACCCGCAATGTCTAATTTGATGTGAAGTTCGAACGAATGTTTTATTCACTAGTTTGTTGAACGCGAATTAAATGATGTGGATAGCGAATAAACTTTGAGAATTCGCGCCAAGCGTGTTTTCGTTCGGGCCAAAAAGTTTGGAATTCAAAATTTCGTTTTTTTCTTAATACATTTTGATGGGATAATTAATTATTCTTCTCTTTGAATAATAAAATGTGCAATTTTCTGTTTATAAATGCACAAAAATTGGCTTGTTCGTATTTCATCAATCCGTTCGTTCGCTCTCATGTGAATGGTCCTGGTATTCTCCTTAAAATGTGTTCTTAAAATGCATAAAAATATTGTATTCTGCTGACTTCTGCCCTTTGACTACCTTATCGATTGGTTTAAAACTTTGCTTTGAATTCACTCACCACAGTTGTCAAATATGACAATTTAAAATAAAAATAACAAATAACCAAAAGGAAACGTTTTAAATCGGACAACTATTTTGTAAAGTTTCATCAGTTTTAATAAATTATTACAAACAAACATGTCGACAAATTTCTCAAATTTAAATCTATATGAATACCTCGGTGTGGGGATAGAGGCAACGGAAGCAGACATCCGCAAAGCATACAGAAAAAAGGCCCTCGAATGCCATCCGGATAAAAACCCGGACAATCCAAAGGCAGCAGAGACTTTTCACATTCTATCTCGAGCCTTGGAAGTACTATCAGATGCATCCGCCCGGGCAGCATATGATAAAGTATTCAAAGCGAAAAAGGCAGCTGAATTGCGAACAAAACAGCTAGACAGTAAGAGACAAAAACTTAAAACCGACTTGGAGCAACGAGAACGAGATGCAATTGCCATTAGTCAAAGTAAATACAGAGGCTACTCTACAGTTAAAAAATCCGATGAAGAGATATTGCAAGAACAAGTGGATCGTCTGCGAAAAGAAGGTTCTAAACTGCTCGAAGAAGAACTCGCATCTATGCAGCAAGAGTTGCGAAAGAACATAATACCACCTAAACCTGTATTCGATTCTTCGAGTCACCGCATTAAAATCAAATGGAAGGCAGTAAAAAATGATCCATCCAATGGAGGCTACTCTGAATCAACTCTGTTAAACTATCTGAAGAAATACGGGGAACTGGAAGCATTTGTGATGTCAAAGAAGAATGGAAGTGCGCTAGTGGAATTCAAAACTCTGGAATCAGCTGAAATGGCATTAGCTTACGAAAAAGGAGATCTTAATAATTGTTTGACATTAGAGTGGGTTACACCCCCACCACCAACACAGAAGGGAAATGGGACGAATGCGATGACATCTTCTAAAGATTTTGAAAGCTTGGTTCTGAGGCAGCTGCGACAAGCTGAGGAACGGAAGCGGCTAATAGAACAAATGCAAAAAGAAGACCAAGAGATATCGTAGGAAATAGTATTCGCTTCGTATTTAAGTAGATAACTATGTTTGTGTAGAAAATATTTATGTAGATAAATAAAACTAAATTAAAAAGAAAACTTTCATCTTTACATCTGACAAACAAAATCCTAATACGTAGCAAAAACAAAGTGTCTCAAAACCTTTCAGGGTACCTATCAACAGCTATACAAAATATAGATCTATCGAATGTGCGGTTAGGAAAAGTCCATGACTTCAAAGATATCAGACCACAAACATATCCTTTGCGCTGCATAGTTCTAGGCTTATTTGAAGGCATATTTTGTTCTACAATCTACGCCCAACATCGCACTGTAAAAATGAAATTGAATTGTTTTTCTTACATCAACGTTTGTTCCGTTGAATGCATCCATCAATGCCAAAAGTATGCTCCATAAATGTAGAAATGTCAAACCTAAACAGCTGTCAATAATTTTTTTGTTTTTATGCCACGAAATTGCAAATATGCGTAAAATCACTTATAAAATTAATTTAATAAAAACACAACTCTTATAGAATCATCAAACTAAACCATGGAACGATCAAAACGCGACCTCGAGTCGTTGGTAACATCACAAAAGGAGCAACTTACCCGCTATGAGACCCGATTGAAAGGTAAACTTTTTTTAAACCAATGAAACCTAATTGGAATGTATATATTTTTTTCTTTTTTAAGATGTGGTTACTGCCTACAAAGGTTTACTTAAAGAAAAAGAAGCTCTTGAATCCAGTCTAGCAGCTGTTACAGCAGGCAAAGAATCTACGGAAAAGATCGCCTCTAACCAGGATGAACCAGCGGTAGCCAAACCGCCTGAGAATAATTCCAGCGAAAATGCCACACAAACCCAGGTCATGACTCTAATGAATTCACTGGCTACACTCTCTGCTGAGAAATCCAGGATGGAGGCATCATTTCAAGCAGATAAAAAGCAGTTGCGTTCGCAAATGTCCCAAAAGGATCATCAAATCAGTGAGCTTAAGGACAAAATCAAAGCCGCTGGCAATCAAGCTGCAATGGATTTGGAAAACTATAAAGCGAAACTTATTGTCGAACGGCAGGAGCATGAAAAAGAGACAAACAATCAAATGCTAATGATCAGAGAGCTGCAGAAACTTTATGCCGACGAGCGTCATCTCAAGGAAAACATCGAAATGCAATTGAACAATCTGAAGACACAATTTGCATCGAATGACAACTCAGACGGGCGCATAAAGGATCTACAATCTCAGCTAAAGGAGGCCAAGACAAAGTTGAAACAACTGGAAACGAAGAAAGAGACGCATGATGCTCAAGATAGCAAAACAATACTTCAGCAGGTGCAAAATGAGATGTCTTTGCTTAAGGAACAGCACGCAGTTGCAATTAAATCCGAACAGAAACGAGCTCATGTTGCTGAGGAGCGTAACAAGAAACTGGCAGCCATTCATGAAGACCGCGTGGCAAACTTGGAAGCCCGCCTGGCCGAGCTATCAGCAACGGTCGGCACCTATGACCGTCTTCGACAGCAAGACCAAGAAAGTATTCAAGCTCTTAAGAGAAAACTTCAAAATTTGATTCAGTCGAGTGGTACTATCAACGAAAGCCCTGTTGAAGCTAGACGCCTTTCGAGATCCTCGCTCAATGATATGTCGTCCGTGGTGGACGAGATCATGCAGCTCAAGAAGCTGCTTCTTTCGGAGAATGCCAATTCGTCGAATCCAATTGATGTATCCAAGATTTTCACTGTCGGCTCGAATCACAAAGAATGCGAGGAAGATGCTATCAAGCTGCAAAACCAGTTGGATGCCGCTAGAAATGATTGCTCGAAACTTCACGAAGTCATCCAGGTGCAAAAGTCTCACATTGCCACTTTGCAGGAGAAGGTGCAGGTTCTCAATAAAAACATTGATGAACAGGAGGCGGAGCTGAAGCAACAAGAAGAACGCCAGCGACAGGCTGTTAAAGAAGAACGATCCAAGTGGAAGACTGCCCTTAGTGACATAGAGAACGAGTGCCGTTTCAAGTTGAACGAAATGGAGCAGCAGTTACAGAAGCAACGTGTCCGATCGCTCCAACTCCTCGACGAAAAAGAGAACGAGATCAAAACGCTCCAAACGTCATTCGAGGTTTTTGCTCAACCCAGAAATATTACTAATGATCGTGGTGCATTTCAAGAGGATGCCAACCTGCAGTCGGGGGAGCCTCAACCGCCACCTGAAAGAAAAGTATCGACATCCGGAGCCAAGACTTTGGGTGGGGAAAATTGTCATATGCTGCACTATGCCAATGAAATAGCACGCAAAGATATTGAAATCGCCGGACTAAGAAAGACAAAGTACGCGGCTGAAACAGCCCTTCGCAAGGCTTTGCAAGACAAAGCCTCCGCCGAAGAAGATTTAAGGGACGAAATTGCTCAGCTCGAGGAACAAGTCGATCGGTAAGTAGATGATCATCCCCCTCTACATCAGTTCTTTACGTTTTCTTTCCGTATACAGTTTGGAACGTTGCAAAACACGAGAGGGAGCCAACCTGGAGTATCTGAAAAATGTGTTCATTAGCTTTTTGTCCACACGAAGCATGGAGGGCAAGCAACATATGGTGAATGCCATTGGAGCGGTCTTGCAGTTTACTCCCGCCGAAATTCAAATCATCAACAGCGCATTCCATAAAAAATAAATGTTCGTGTGCAGCAGATCTACGAGTTGGGAGCGCCACCTAATCAAAGAATCTGTTAACTCAAATTGTATTGTGTGTGTATTATATGGAGCGCTCGCAACCTGACAGAACTGCTCCCTTGTTATAGAAATAAATATTTTATTTATTTGATTCAGCCGTTCTATTAATTGAACCCAGACACGGGAAATTTGCTAAGGTGATCCCTCAGCACTGCTGGAAAGAGTGAAATAAACTTAAACCTGGAGCCCATTTGCTTAGGATCGGTGAGCATTTCGTAGCCGGATCTGATGTTGGCTTGATTCTCGGGCAGCGCGTTTTCTAGAAGAAGCTAAAACGAAATTGAGGGCATAATAATGTTTTCCAGCTACAACCAATAATCATACCTTAAGTCGGGCATCTCCTTCCATTCTCTTTAGAAATCCGCCTTGTTCCACGGGGCCTACAGTGAGGATTTTTGTATCTTTTTCCGCAAGATATTTGATTCTTTTGAAATCGACATCGGCCGTGAGGTCTGCAGTTCCAGGTTCAACAAGTGGATCGTGTAGTTTATGTTGTTTAAACGCCTAGATGACCCGATTACAGAAACTATATAATGGCCTATGAAATTCGTTACCCTAAATGTGTCAGTCTTCTCTCCAAAATGTCCATAATCCATTATTAGGCCGATTCCTCCGTCAGTCTCGAATCTTTCGGATATTAGCTCAATTATTCCATCAGTTGCTACCGAATACTCGAGACACTCCCGAGTGTCGTTTGGGGTTGCCTGATAAATCTTTGATATTGGCGTTTGCGACTTTGATAAAACAAACCGAAACTGTTTGTCATTATTCGAGTCAATATCTATGAGGACTTCCTTCCATACACCCTCGTCTTTCTGAAGTTTGTGCACTGGCAATGCGTCAAAGAATTCATGGGCAAGAACTATTGAAAATTCTCTGGGCACATCTTCATACCGCTTATACCAAAATACTTTTGTTCCCGAAACGGTTTCTCCGTTCATGTAATAGGGTGCATCATCTACTTGATCGTGCTTGAAGCATAATCTTGAAGCTTGTAACCGACTCAAATATGGACTCACTTCAACCAAGTGCAATGAAAATTGAGCACCAAGCTTGAAGTGGGACAGAACTTTAAGAACATCGAGTGCCAACGTTCCTCGTCCCGGTCCAAGTTCAACAACTTGAAACGGCGAAGGCGACCCGAGCTTTCTCCATTCAGTTAGACACCAAACTGCAATAAGCTGCAAATTTGATAGGCAACTCTTTAACAAACATTCAACTATTTGACATTAGTTTACCTCTCCAAATATTTGGCAGATTTCTGGCGAAGTAATGAAATCGCCTTCTCTACCGAAAACGTCGCGATTCATGTAATAGCCAGAGTAGGGATTAATAAGAACTTCTTTCATGTAATCCGCTACTGTTATGGGTCCGCCGGTAAGAATTCTCGCACGAATTTGAGCAGTCAAATTTCGGGGGTTTTTCGTATCTGATGGATCTGTAACTATTTGTGGCGATGTGAGCTTGCGACTAACAGACAAATCTGGTCTTTTAACTGATTTATAGGAGTAAGCTCGTATTGTCAGTTGCTTTCGCAGGCATCCGAGTAATGTTTTACTCATTTTGAAACAGATTTTAATAAATATTATTAAATTTGAATAATTAATAACAATTTAATTTAATTGCTAACGAGAGAGAATTGTTTTAAAATATCACAAGAACCAATAAAAAAAAGACGTTTGCCCAATCTGACAGTAGTTCAGGTAAATAGTGGGCTCAGGAAATGAGCACAAAATAAAGGTTCTACCATAAGCTAGTAGTGGACAAAAATGAGAACAATTTCAGCTAAAATGATGATAAGAGCTAGCGGTAAGTAGGTATAATCTCCCAACATAATTCGCAGACTAAGATCATGGAATTTTGTTTTTGCCGATAGAATTCAGAATAACACTTAAAATATAATAATATATAAAAGAATAAACTAAATACCTAACTCAATAAATTATTAAAGCAATAAATTCCGCACAATGTTTTTATCTTTTGATGACAGACACACAGATAAATTCGGAATGCTGTTGCATGTTAATTTGGATACTCCTGCCGTTAATCATTCTTGTCGCCCCCTTGGCCATCGGCAAAAAATGATGCAAATAACTCAATTTGCTCCTCTTGAATGGTGGTACGACCGATATAGTATCTCGGGATACCTTAGGCACTTCCTAGTCAATTTAAATCCAAATAAACAAAATGTCATTCAAGAAAATGTGTAAAGATCATTACAAGTGAAAAAAAATTAATAATTGAGTATTATCCACGAAAAGTTCGTCAAAAGGTTAGGTATATCGAAATAGTAAAAGAGGTCATCCCAAATGATTATAAAAAGGTCATCCACAAAAAAAGACACTCAATAAATACTAGGAGAGTAGAGTTGGAAGACACGACTTCAATTTTTGGATTGTTGATAGCTTCTTCCACCAATAACACCGCGCAGTTCCCATTGGTACCAATACTAGAGTTGTCCAAATTCGACTGTTTCTGGAGTAGCCGATAGAAAGATCAGGCTACACTTTTATTTCAATATTCCGTATTTATTTAAATTTTTTTTTAAATTACTTAAACAATTTTCCATCTACGAACTCAACTGTTTAAAATAACTTAGATGGTAAAAATAAGATTTTGAATTTGAAAGAAATTGTTTCAAGAACTATATTTGTAGAAATTATAACGTTCAAGTTTAGTAGAATTCTAGTTTAGTAAGTCTGACAGAGCTCTCTAGCTGAGTTTTTATTGGGCTGAACTGGTCACGTGGACGTGAACAGTTTAACGTTTATGTCCGCAACACCGACAAATCA
The DNA here is from genome assembly GCA_949372485.1 of Cheilosia soror. Lineage (NCBI taxonomy): Eukaryota > Metazoa > Arthropoda > Insecta > Diptera > Syrphidae > Cheilosia > Cheilosia soror. The sequence goes on along the minus strand of OX443562.1, from coordinate 18,445,523 downwards.
AGTCAAGAATTTCTATACTAATAGGGCCCATACACGACACAGACACGTCGCTGCAGACCTTAAGTCTGTGCAAACGTGCCTTCGCCACACACGGTGCAGATAATCTGCACAGACATTAGTTTGTACCATTTCGTCGTGGTCGTCGGGTCAGAAAAATGACGGATACTGCTAGCCGATCCGACTTCATTAATGCAGAATGGATGAAAGAAATTTAATGAAACTGCTACAAAAAATTAATCCAATATTAACTAAACAAAAATCTTGAATAAGGGGACCGATTTCTCCAAGAGAGAGGCTTTCAATTATGTTTACGCCGTGAATTTTCTCGCTCGTCTGTGCAAAATTCACCATACACGACACAGACATGTCGTTGCAGACCAAGAAAAATTCAAAAAATTTTGAATTCACGCAGACGGTCGCTGCAAACAGTCGACATGGATACACACGACACAGACGGCCTGCGCGGACATGTGCACAACAACAAAATATATTGGTCTGCAGCGACGTGTCTGTGTCGTGTATGGGCCCTATAACCCTCTAATGTCGTTTTCGGTTGGTCGTCCAGAACCGTCCGGAAGCAATCTGAATGTTTCTGAAAGCGTTCGATTGGCACTCAACTGACAATTCTTCTACTGAAAAGAAGAGAAATTTGCTTCTTGATTTGAATTCAGAATCGCGGAGTGTTCTTCCGGACGGTTCTGGACGACCAACCGAAAACGACATAAGTTGACGTATACTTGAACTCAGTTTGAATGACGTTTGATATTTCGGTTCACCCTGATTAGAATTACAAATATTTTGCAATTGTTATATATTTCCCTTAATTTTTTAAATAGGTATGTTTATTTGTCTAATCCTATTCTAAATACATTTTTATACATACCTTCCACTTTGTCATTACATTTGTAACGCCAAGTAGTAGTCGCGGGATCAGGTGAATCAGGATCAAATTCTCAATCGATTTAGTCATGTCCGTCTATGTCTATCTATATTCATCTGTTTGTCTAGTTGTTGAGGGCAAAATACCATCCAAACGAATTGACCTAGACGAATGAAATTTTGTCTTTTTACCGTCGTCAGGTTGGTATTGAAAATGGGCTATATCGATCAAATACAGTTCTGATAACTTTCCCATACAAAATCAATATTAGAGCTTAGACCCATGTGCACGTACTAACTCGCATGCCTAACATTTTTTATGACTTGTATGCAGTGGAGGGTATTACAGCATCGGAATGATAACAATTTTACTTGTTTTTATTTCATGTTGTTGGAGCATTATCTGACAATACTGTGGCTAAAATGCATTTCCCTTGAGTGTTTGCACATTCGCACCACACTCGTATGACCAGCGTGAGTTGTTAAAGGGAAGATAAGTAGCTATCAGTTATTTTCTTATCTTCATTTGAATTAATTTTTGTTTCCTTTTACAGATTATTAATTATAAAGAAGGGTGACTGTAATAGAACACTTCTGTAGAGCGAATTATTTAAACTCGATAATAAAAGCCGTGAATTCCGTCACCCTACCAAAACGAAATGAAGACAGCAACAAAGGTTAACAATCACTGCTCCAATCTTTAACTGGTTAAAAAAGTGAAAAGTTGTCGATTCCAATTCGGAGAGAGAGGAATCCCTCGCTTAATGGCGCGAGTTAAGGGCCACCTCCAACAACTTGTGGATATTTTGTGGATCTTAACAGAAAATTAAAACTAAGAAAAAAAAAAAAAACAGTCGTCGTTTTATGCACAATTGCATTGATAATATTTATATCATTATACCTGAATAAGATAAATAGTTTACAAAAACATTCCTTATTATGTCTGTCCAACTTGATTTATAAATAGAGTCACGTTTCATGTCATCTGCATTATTAGGGGTTTCACTTCGATTTGTATTTGGAATAACCTCCTTAGGCTGGGTATCTTCCAATAGCCCATTAGAATAATTCAACTTTGTTTGTATCACAGACTCAACAATAGATATTAATGTATCCTCTTGAGTCGTTAAGGATGCTTTGTTCTCGTTGACTATTCTCAAAATTTGATCCATCTTAGCCGTCATTTCTGTAAAGTATTCTTTGCACTCACTGCATTTATGACCAGAAATAGTTGTCTGTGGAACCGTCACATTTATAGTCTCATCCCTTGCCGTGCCGAAGGCGAACAACCCTAAATTTCTGGGCTCGGGAAACGTAAATGGTTTTATAATGTTAAGTCGACGTCGGGGCACCTTTTTTGACCATACATAAGTATTAACTCTGAGAAGTGTTGACAACTTCTGCCTTCTATGGACAGGTGAGGATGAGAAAATAATTTTTAATAAATAAAACTCCAACCATTTCAACAACTGCAGTAAACGTTGTTTTTGCCTTTTATGTCTTTGAACTTGACGTTGACGTTGTCGTTGACGTTGACTTTGACGTTGTCGTTGACGTTGATGTTGACGTTGCTGAGGTTGTTGTTTTTGTTGTTGATGCTGACGTTGTTCTTGTTCATGCTGACGTTGTACCTGAAAAAGTTGTTCTTGCTGATGTTGTTCTTGTCTTAGTTGACGTTGTTCTTGAAAAAATTGGTTATGCTGACGTAGGCTTTGTATATCATTCTGACGTTGTACTGGATCTTGTTCTTGCTGACGTTGTTCTTGTTTTTGTTGAGGTCGTACTTGAAAAAGGTATTCTTGCTGACGTTGTTCTTGTTTTTGCTGTCTTTGTCCTTGCATTTTTCTAATTAGAGAATATAAAACTACGCTATTCAAAAAGAAGCGAATTTTGACTAACCAACCCACCCGGCATTATCAATTTATATCAGCTAACTAATAGAGATAAAGAACTATTCTCAATGGAAAGGCCGGTTGCATTCAAACTGCCTTCCTGGAAAATGCATTAACTCACGCATACATGTTTGTTACCTACAATAAGAGAAAATAAAATCATATACGTACATTCTATTTAATAAAATAGTGAAAATACACTGTGCATACTCCAATACCAATTATTGTAAGCCGAACGGGTGTTAGGTGTTTGTATTGGACGGACGGGAAGTCAAATTTAAGTTACTTGCTATCATTGGTATTGGACAATTGTTTCTTGGTGTTGAATGAGATGCTCTGTTGAATCAGAGTACAGGAGAAAATGTATCTGGCTGGCATATTTTATCAATAAGGACCGTTTTACTGAGCATTTTTCTAACCCTTATTTTACCATTGGAAGTGTTTAAACTATGCTTTTGGTTTAAACTTTGGTTCAACAATTAATTCAGTTTTACAGTTTTGTACCACTTTTACCAATTTGCTTTACTTTAGGCATGTTTTATTGAACGCCTATACCAGCAAAGTTAAGCAAGTAAAGTAGACGAATACACAATAAAACCGTTACAAGTGGGATTTGTTATTAAGTGGTTTAAACTTGTATGTATATTTGCTTTTGGTTTGATAAAGTTCTCATAGTACCCGGTAAAAGAGAATAGCACTGAAATTAGTTTATCAGCATTGTCATAAACCAACTATCAGAAAGGTGTCAATATGAAATGTATGAAATACTCTGTCAAGTGGCGCTCTCGCGAACGTTTTGATGAGGCATACAATTGCCATATACATTCGCTAAAAAATAAAAAAAATCACACCAATGAATAGTTGTGAGAAGATAGGCCTAGGCGGGCCCTCTATGGATCTGTGGCACCTGTAATAAGTTGAGTAAAACACGAAAAAATTTACGTTTTATTCCACCACTGACGTTAACGTTAACTGACGTGACGTTTTACAATATATACTTATGTCGTTTTCCGGTGGGCAAAAAGAAGCGCTTGGGAGCGTCTAGAATAAAGAAAATCACTTATGAAACCATTGACTCTACAATTCTACATGAACTGCTAGCAGCTAACTTTTCGTTGAAGCAAACATAAACATAAGCCGTTATTTCTGCGCAGTTGCAAATGTTTCTACAATGGATGGCACTGTGTTCTATGTAAAAAATATCAATTTTCCTACTTTCGCCGCACTGAACCAAAAGGGCTAGTGCTTATGTTTGCTTCATTTTTCCTCGCAGGTTTGTATGAAACTGACATTTCACTAGCAGTAGCAGCTAGCTAGCAGTCCATGTATAGTATGTCAATGAGTGAATCCTCGAGTGAAATGGAAAACGACATTATAAACGATGCTCTTTACTATAAAGGCGTGTTCACATTTATTACAGCACCAACTATTTGTGTTTTGCTTTTTAATGCTTCCTTCAGTGGTTTGGGGATATAGGGAATCATATACATCTGCACACAATAATCATTCGTGAGTATTGACTTAATGTTAGAAACGCAAGACAAAATAAAACCAGTCTATATATCACTCGTGCGTTTTTCAAGAAATCATTCTTTCTTAGCGCAGGAGAAGAATATGCTAATACTTTCTATTTCGAAATGTTGGAGAGATTACAAAAAACTTGGGGTGGGATTCTGTAAGACCAAAACGTTAACAGAATTCCGCCCCTGTGGAATTTAATGATTCTTTTTCGATTCTGCTATAGAAGTAGAGCAAATTATAATCCTGCTCTTGTAAATTAATGAATTTCTTAAATATTTTATGGAATAAATATAAATATTTTTTATTTTATTTTTAGTTATCAATAAAACGAAATGTATTGTAACACGTTGTTATTCTATATTAAGCTTGCTATTTATATATAAATGCATAGTATTTAAATAGAATGAATGAAATGCATTCACCGATTTCATTCGCCGGTTTCTAGGATGTTTCTTTTTATCTCTTAAACACTACCGTCGGCGAAAGCGAATGACAACGAATTGTTTTTTTTTATTCCAACTTCTCAATTTATTTAGGCTCGAAATAGATTGTATTGTGTAAGTAGATTGGATAAATTGTTTCGCTTCGATTTTCACTTGTATTCTTCCATTTAATGTTAAAGAACTGCTGTGAATCCCTTTTTAATTTTCATTCAAAAGTTATAATTTGGTAAAATAATTTCTCAAACAATTTCTCAAAAAAAAATGTCTGAAATGTCATTTGAAACTTGTCGTATATGCCAAACAACCGTTTCTCTCGAAAATATTCTACAAATTGCTGATAACGCTTGTGCGAGGTTTCTTGAAGAAATTTTTGAAATCTCCGGAATGAATGTAAGTGTAGCTGTATATATAAACATTATCTACTTGAAATAAATTTGGGAAGTGTCCGACTACAATAAATAACGGTATTTTAATATAAAGTTCAAAGGAGTTTTCGAGCAACCATGGTTTATATGTATGCAATGCTACACAGATTTATTAACCGCACAAAGATTTCGAAAACAATGTATTGAATCTTATCAGCAGCAAACTGCTAATCAAACAAGTGAAGATATTGCAAGACTGGATGAACTTCTTCAAGAGGTATGTTGGCTCAGTAAGTAAATACTTACCATACCAAATAAAATTATTTTTTTTAGCAGACACCGAAATTACCTCAAGAAATGGTACACGCAAGAAAAAAATACTAATCTTTATCGAATTGTAATATATATTTGAATTTTCTTTATCTGCGATACGTTTCAGTTATAAAATATTTGTTTTAACATTCTGAACGCTTCCATTGATGTTAATTCATCGAGTTCTGAAGACTTTTGGAGATCCCGCACAATTTCCTCGAGTAGATTGTCGGAGAATCACCTTGCTTTTTTGCCATCAATGGGCTTATTAAGGGTCCAACCAGCGTTGCCGCAAAAAAATTTTCTTAGGTGCCATTGACAGTAACCAAAGGTGCCAACTGGGTGCCACCAGCCCTTCAACGTCAGATAGATATTTAAAAACACAAGAAACATATAATTTCGCATTAGTATCATTACGATTATTTGTGTATGAATTCGTACACACACACACACGATATGTATGTTTCACTACTTTAAAAAAAAAACATATATGTACGTGTACATATAAAAAACAACGATATTTACGATCTAAACGCGACCCGAGCATTTTGGCTTGCACCATATCAAAGCATTGGTTCTACTCTATCTGTCAACGCACGCACGCAGCAAAGCAGCATTGTGAATTGGCTATAAGAGTTAGGTGGCTAGCCGCTGACTGAAGCGCTGACATCTTACCTCGTTTTCGAGAATGCTTTAGATTTCATACACAAGGCCTGCGTTCTATGTTGTTAAAAATGATTCAGTTCAGTGAATATGAAATAAGTGTTCGCAGATGAAAGAGATAACGACTTGCACTCTCAATCAATTTTAAACATTTTAAGAAATACTTTTTTTTAAATATTATGTATTAAAATGTATCAAGCTCATAAGGTGCCAAATGAGAACTGAAGGTGCCAAGGTGCCAATCGGACTGTAGGGTGCCAAAATGGCACAATTGTGCCACTTCGGCAACGCTGGGTCCAACCCATAGAATTCGTCACGTCCGTTGCGTCGACGGATTGACGTATTCGACGTATTACATAGAACACAGTTCCATCAATTGTAGAAACATTGCAACTGAGCAAAAATAACGACTTATTCAAATTATTTCAAACGTTCTATAACAGATGGCACAATCAACACTCAAACCAAATCGCACGAATTGCTCGATGACATTTGAGTATTTTCGTTTCTCTCCGCGTGAACCAAAAGAGCTAAGTGCTTATGTTTGCTTCAACAAAAAATTGACTGCTAGCAGTCCATGTATAGTATGTCAAAATTCTGTGTATTCCATTTCTATCAGCCTGTCAGTCGAATACGTTGCCGCAACGGACGCGACGGATTCTATGGGTTGGATTCATTCTGGAGCCAGATCACATAAATTGATTAAATGAAAACCATGGAAGGCTGTCTCTATCATATGTCATAACCTGTGGCAAGAGACGGACACCGCGTTTCGACAATAGACCTGTTTTATTGGCAATCTATCTCAGTAAAGTAAAGTAAAGTAGAATTTTTAACACGCAATTACAACAACCACACACTGTTTGACACTTTCGAGACTCTATATCGTTGTTGTAATTGCGTGCTGAAGATTTTACTTTTCTTCACTGAGATAGATTACCAATAAAATAGACCTAATGTCGTTCGATCATCTTTCTTTTACGTGATGTAGCCCCTGACAAGAGAATCATTCACTAATTGAAGCTGCTAAAGATAATGTGAGAGCTGGGATTGATAACCAAGGAAAACTAGGAAAACATTCCAATTTCTGCCAGTTTTTACTAAATTTACCTCGGCATTGGTTCTGACAGTACAATTCTGGAAAGTGGGGTTCATTTCCCTGTCAAGGGCTATTAAGGCCGCACACAACCCGGCAATTTCTTATCTGCATACATTATTCTACCCACAAGTGCAAAGAAATATGTGTTTAACTCTGAAATTAGTAACAAAAGCTGTCCCAGACTCCAACAGTAAAAACATCGTTGTTCCTTTAGTTAGAGTAGTTAAATTTATTATAAATTATAATATTGATAACTTTCTTGTATAAATAGATGAATACAAAAATACCTTATTACATATATTATGCTTAAAGACCTGCTCGATATAGGGAATCAGTTTGCGAACCTTGATTAGAACCGGATCACGAAATTTCAAATATGTAACTGGATCCCGTACCATTTTTAATTAATAGTACAATAAAAAAAATTAAATATACTCGTATTTTGTATGTCATAGCCCGAGATCAATAGCAAGAACACTTTAAAGACTGACAGCAACTCCAATAAAATGTCCAGAATTTGCGAAATCTGTGGCAATGTATTTCAAGGAAAGAGAAATTTCGCACTACATCTCAGAAGACATACGGATAATAAAACTTTCGAGTGCGAGTAAGCGACTTTAGGCGATAAGGAATATAAGTCTATGATGAACGAATGTGGGAAATAAGTCCAAAATTACTGACATGTTTTATGGACACGTTTTTTTTTAAATAAAGTTAATAAATTATAAAGAAAATTATTTAAAAGAACCATTTCTCATTGATCTCTACTTTCTCAAAAAAAAAAACATTTTTTGACAGTTTGAAGTATAGGATTCCAGTTTTTGAGAGATTGAGAAAATAAAATACAGAAAATTTAATTTAGGAATTTGTCCATTATAAACTTATGTCCCTGCGCCAAGCAAATACATATCATTCTTAATGAGTTTTATCAGAAATGTATTATTAGGTTTTGTACCTACAAGTCTCATACAAATGCTGAGCTAAGATGCCACATGAGAAAGCATACCGGAGAGAAGCCCTACGAATGTAAATATTGTCATCGAAAATTTTCTGACTATGGAACGCATAAAAAACATGAGAGGTATAATGGATTTGCATTTCTACACTGACATTACGTAAGAATAAGAATAGAATGATATACGAACGTTGAAATAGGTACTTGAAAACAGTGTAACTTCATTTTGTCCTCAGGGTACTCTGACAAGCTAATTTGTTTGCATGATTAATTTCTCGTCAATTATTATCGTTAAAAAATGCATCAACATCATAATTTTCAACTCAAATCTTTTCTTTTAGAATGCATACGAATGAACGTCCATTTTCTTGCAATTATTGCTCGAAAGCCTTCACGAGCACATTTATTTTGAAAAACCACATTCTAACGCACACTGGCAAACGAGCATTTGAGTAAGTTGACTCCCAAAATTATTATTCTATTCAAATGTATATAATTTCTGACGTTTTTATTTTCAGATGTAAAGTTTGTGGTAGGTCTTTTGTCTTTCTTAGCCATTTGACAACACATCTGAAATCTATCCTGCACTTAAGAAACTGTAAGAGAGCAGAGTTAGAAAGAGATGAAGCAAATTTGTAAATGTATATGAAACGAGTTTATAGAAGAATACCGTTAAAATTAAAGCATGTTTTGAAATTAAATTCCATTCTTTCTTTTATGGGCATAAATTCTAAGAGAAGCAAAGTTAGGTAAATCATCCATTCTCACTTTTGATAACTGGATAATATATATCATCTGCGTCTTCATTCGTTTTACTGCCTGCACGTAATTGACCCTGCAACTTATTTTTAAGTTTCCGACATTACCTGGTTGAACCCTCGGAGACCAGTTTGAGGTGAAAGCTGGTGACAGGTATCTAGTAGTTACAGATTGACGAATCGATTAGTGAATTAGTTCCGTTATCAGATAAAATACTGACGACGTAAACTAAGCTGATACTAATACCCTGCTGAGGGCTTGCTCCCTACCAAAACATTACCACCACTGTGGAAGAGATCGGCTCCGACAATAGGTCTGTTTTTTTCCTCATCGCTCTCAGTGAAGTAAAGTGAAGTAGGATTTTCAGCACGCAATTACAACAACTGCACTCAATTTGACACCACTGAGATTCACACAAGCTATTCATTTCCAGCAGGACCAACTTTGGAGCATTCTTCAATTCTGAACACCAGGGGAGCACATTTTTGTGTAATTTGGATCTGTTCACAGAGTGTCTCCTTTTATGATACCTACTATTTTGTCGGCTGTGGTGGGTGTAAATGTACATAATATAAGGAATTGCATATTTTAAACAACTTTAAAATGACAACTGAATATTACGGAAAGTAATATAATACTAAATATTTTCCGTTTTTATTTAAGTTGCATTTCGTTTACAAAATATAATTATTATATACACATAGACTTATAATAATTGAAAACTATCTTTGATATGTCATTATGGGATACATTTTTTGTAGATAATAAATAAGAAATCCTCCCATTTTGTATTCCCTGTTGATTTTTTAACTGAAGTATGTAATAAAGGTTAAGTATTATTTACATAGCTACTCTTTTTTTTAAGTGAAAGTCATTCGATTTCAGCCAACTGACATTCCAACTTTTCATTTCGATGGGGATTTTTTTTGTTCATTTCTTCGCACATTCTCATTTTCGATTGCATTACCTAAGTTAAATGTTATGAGTTTTTTCGACTGAAAATTTGTGGTCTAAGTCTTTATTTAAACAATGTTTATAGTGAAATTTACATAAAACATACAAAATTGGAAGCAACATTTGTTCGTCTTATGGAGAAAAATTTCAAATGTAAATAATCGTATGTCACAATCAAAATGAACAAACCAAAACGATTTGAAGTGCTCATTTATTTAATTTTTATTGCATTTTTTCTGTTCAATTTGATCTTTTCTTCCTCCAAGAATGTGTAAATAAACCCATCCTTTCTCAAATTACAGTCAAAACCAACGCAATCGACAGTGAAATATTTATACAGCTGATTTCGAAAATAAAGTTCATACAATTAAATCATTTGGTAATGACCTTCTTTCCTTCAAAACTTAGATTGTGAGAAGTTCATTCGATTGAAAGTTTTAAATTCGAGGAATACTCGATTCGATCGAATCTCAGAATTAGCACGTTCTTCACTTTAGGGCTCACCTAATAAACACACCCACGCATGTTTTTGTTTTTTTTTCTTTGGCAATTAATTTGTGATATTATTTTGACCATACAAGACGCCAGGAAGATACAAAAAGTAAATATTCTGTAGAAATTGATAATCATTATTTTTTTTGCGCTAAAAGGTTAATTATTCATTTTTCTAGAAGGATTTTGATTTTGAAATTGAATTTTTCATTGATGGCCATTTTGACAGCAATACCAGCTGTTAACTTTTCAGGGGTAAGACCGACTGTTCAGAAAAGTTGTTGGGGACTGTTTTTTTGCACATTTTCTTACTTTACTTTACTTCACTGAGATGGGTAAGGAAAAAAACAGACCTAATAGGTCTGTTTTTTTCCTCATCGCTCTCAGTGAAGTAAAGTAAAGTAGGATTTTCAGCACGCAATTACAACAACTGCACTCAATTTGACACCACTGAGATTCACACAAGCTATTCATTTCCAGCAAGACCAACTTTGGAGCATTCTTCAATTCTGAACACCAGGGGAGCACATTTTTGTGTAATTTGGATCTGTTCACAGAGTGTCTCCTTTTATGATACCTACTATTTTGTCGGCTGTGGTGGGTGTAAATGTACATATAAGGAATTGCATATTTTAAACAACTTTAAAAATGACAACTGAATATTACGGAAAGTAATAAAATACTAAATATTTTCCGTTTTTATTTAAGTTGCATTTTGTTTACAAAATATAATTATATATACACATAGACTTGTAATAATTGAAAACTATCTTTGATATGTTATGGGATACATTTTTTGTAGATAATAAATAGGAAATCCTCCCATTTTGTATTCCCTGTTGATTTTTTAACTGAAGTATGTAATAAAGGTTAAGTATTATTTACATAGCTACTCTTTTTTTTAAGTGAAAGTCATTCGATTTCAGCCAACTGACATTCCAACTTTTGATTTCGATGGGGATTTTTTTTGTTCATTTCTTCGCACATTCTCATTTTCGATTGCATTACCTAAGTTAAATGTTATGAGTTTTTTCGACTGAAAATGTGGTCTAAGTCTTTATTTAAACAATGTTTATAGTGAAATTTACATAAAACATACAAAATTGGAAGCAACATTTGTTCGTCTTATGGGGAAAAAATTTCAAATGTAAATAATCGTATGTCACAATCAAAATGAACAAACCAAAACGATTTGAAGTGCTCATTTATTTAATTTTTATTGCATTTTTTCTGTTCAATTTGATCTTTTCTTCCTCCAAGAATGTGTAAATAAACCCATCCTTTCTCAAATTACAGTCAAAACCAACGCAATCGACAGTGAAATATTTATACAGCTGATTTCGAAAATAAAGTTCATACAATTAAATCATTTGGTAATGACCTTCTTTCCCTCAAAACTTAGATTGTGAGAAGTTCATTCGATTGAAAGTTTTAAATTCGAGGAATACTCGATTCGATCGAATCTCAGAATTAACACGTTCTTCACTTTAGGGCTCACCTAATAAACACACCCACGAATGTTTTTGTTTTTTTTTCTTTGGCAATTAATTTGTGATTTTATTTTGACCATACAAGACGCCAGGAAGAGAAAAATAGTAAACAGAAAAAGTAAATATTCTGTGCAAATTGATAATCATTATTTTTTTTGCGCTAAAATGTTAATTATTCATTTTTCTAGAAGGATTTTGATTTTGAAATTGAATTTTTCATTGATGGCCATTTTGACAGCAATGCCAGCTGTTAACTTTTCAGGGGTAAGACCGACTGTTCAGAAAAGTGGTTGGGGACTGTTTTTTTGCACATTTTCTTACTTTACTTTACTTCACTGAGATGGGTGAGGAAAAAAACAGACCTAATATCAGAGCAGGCGGCATAGTTTGTCGATTCAATTTATTTTCTTTACTCGAGTCAAAAATTAGGCTAATGAAAATTTGTCTAAGTTAGTAAAGCAACGTAAAGTAATCACAACAACTACAGTACTTCACATTTCTGACATTCACAATAGGTATTTATCCCAAGTACAAGTGACTTGGGAGAAGCTGTCTAGGGGAAATGTATTATGTATAGCTTTAATGTGGACACCTTTTAGGTAGTAAACCGCAGGTAATCCGCTTTCAGGGCCGGGTACTAGGAGAATGAAACTAAAAGTCGAATCATACCATAATACACCAGATTTTACCACTTTATCACAAATGTCACTCAACTCTCAATTGTTTTATTGAGCATTCGTCCACTTTACTTTGGTGAGATAGGTCGCAAATATGGGGCAATTTTTTACATTATTATCGAATCATCAAATATGTACTAGATTCTTAAATGCACAAATTCTATTCCAATAAATTTTTAAACACACACAAGTGTAACAGATGCGTAACCCTATTTATTTACACATTTTCAAAACGAACAGGCTTTCCGAAGTGACAGCTATTAGCTTGGCTAATCTTTAGCAAATTTTAATTTGGTTTGTTTATAATATTTACTTCCATGAATTAAGCTACCTACATAATTATAATGGCTAAGCTAGAGTGCAGAATATGCACTACTTTTGTGAAAACATCTAATCTGCTTGAACAGGTCGACATTTACACGGATATTGTTAAAAAAATTAAAGAAGCTGTGGACATAGAAGTAAGGAATGATTGGCTTTTATTAATTATAAACAACAAAATGAATTTGTCCATTAATAGATAATAACTGGAAATAGTATACCAACATCTATCTGTCGTAGTTGCTATTCCGATTTAGAAACCGTTCAAGAATTTCGAAGAAAATGCATCGAGTCTAATGCATACTATGGATTGACAAAAGAGCGTGCTATAAAATCTGGACAATGTGATGTTGACCTCAAAGAAGAAAAACATGTAAGTAGACAATGCTTCCCTTGCAACAGTGACTCCTTCAGTGCACTTCGGTTGTACTCATAGATGTGATTTCACCCGTTTTAAACGTTCCGCAGACATAAAAACAAGTAATCAAATGAAACTGCATGTAAGAGAGTGCTTAGCTAATACCTTACTTTACTTGATGTTTCTTTTGATTGTTAAGTACTGCAACTGAAGGAGTTGTGTGGTACTCTAATTCAAAATGAGTTATTTCAGAATGTAGTCCCTAACCCAAAGCTTGATGAAGCAATAACTGAATATTATGTGAGTAGAATGAAATCAAATGCCGTAAATGCAAAACTACAAATGTTTATTTCTAGGATGAAGAACCTGCAGAATCTGAGGAGGAAAATATTAAAAGCGTTATACTGAAGATCGAAGACATTTCACCAACGAAAAGTCCGACTAAGCCTAAAAGAAAGCGAGTCAAAAAGAAACCCATTACAAGGGAAGAGTCTTTAGTAAATCGGAAACCGAGAGAAAAAGACAATGTCCCGATTATTTGCGATATTTGTGGGAATGTATTCCATCGGAGACATGTTTTTGCGTTGCATTTACGACGGCATGCTGAAATAAAATCTTTTAAGTGCGAGTGTGTATAATATTTGAATTTTTAAACATTTAAACATTCATTTAATTCTTTAAACTCTATTTTAAACAGATTATGTGCATACCGGTTTTACACAAATTCAGAGTTAAAACGCCACATGAGACGACACACGGGAGAAAAACCGTACGAATGTCAATATTGCCATCGTAGATTCTCCGATTATGGAACGCACATGAAGCATGAAAGGTAATTTGTACACCAACATTTTATATCCATTCAATTATATCCTCAGATCAGATCACAATATTTTTTCTGATTAGTGTCCATCCGTCAGCTCCTATTTATAATATATACGCGTGCTAGCTGTTGCATTTAATGCGCTGATGATGATTTTGGCAGATTGCCACAAGCTAAGTACTGACGAAGCTTTTGAGTCGTTTATTAATACTAATTCAACGAATAAAAGTTATTTTCAAACATTTAAAATAAACGTTCCAAAATGTTAACATCAACCAATCTATAAAAATCTTTCTTATAGAACGCACACAAATGATCGACCTTTTTCTTGTGAACTGTGTGGGAAAGACTTTTCTTGCAATTTTGTGTTGAAGAATCATATGCTGGTCCATACTGGCGAACGACCGTTTAAGTAAGATTTAGTAATAATTTATAAAGCTAAATATTTAATTAATGTTTATTTTTTGTAGGTGTAAGGTATGCGATAAATCATTTGGGAGACAAAATACTCTCACGACACACATGAAATCAATTTATCACAAACAAAATATGCTTAAGCAGAAAGATGAATGTTAGCTCAAAATACTTGGTGAAGTATTGCCTAACAATTAAAAGCATTTCTTAAGTTGACCTACATGAATTTATGAGTGTAATGGCAAGTTGAGCGTAGTACGGTCGAAATGGAAAAGTTGCTTCCCCTTTTTTTTTAATGTAATGTAAATGTAATAAATTTGACTAATAATTACATACAAAGTTTCTAGTTAATACGGCTAATGTTTCATGTGTTATGAAAAAGGCTCCCTTAAAGAGGCAGGGAAAGTCAAAATCAAAAAATTCTTTCCAAATTCAGAATCAAACCAGCATGAAAAATATAAAAGTTCAAGTTCAGAGAAAGTGGTTTAAATTTGGCTTGAAAGATTTGAGCATAACAAATACATTTCAAGTTAAGTACCTAAAAGCCTTTAATTAATAACAAAAATAGATCTACCCGATGCCGATGAGTTTCGCTGTCAAACTCAAACGCACTTGTTTGGTAAATCTCGAGTAGCTCTGGAAAAAAACACGAGTTTCCCAAAAAGCACATTCGATTCCAATAAATATAGCTTTTTGTGAAAATTGTGTCAAAAGCATACAACAAAAAACAAACCAAGACTAGGCAAAGTTCAATAATGGAGTAAAGAGTACTTAAAGATTTATATTCAATCAGTTGACATTTCTCTAATCGACTAATCTAGGCAGAAATTCTTGCCAAACTTTCCAGTTACTAGGGCTGCATTCCAGGTTTGACTATTTTAACTACAGCGTTGACAAGCTGTGACAGTTCGAAGGAGGGGAAGTTAACTAAATTAACCAGAGGCAAAAGTGTGGTTCATTTCGTTCATACTACATGACATTAGTAACAATAGCTGTCCCAGATTCCAAAAAGTAACTAAATAAACAATCGTTGTTAATTTAGTTAAAATAGTCGAATCTGGAATGCAGCCTAGGCATAGGCTAGGCATACAAACATCGACAAGTGTTTTACCAATACAGGAGTGGGGGATTTCAGATTGAGTGAATCCCCGGGTGATACTAATCAACCAATTCCATAATTCCTTGATTTTAAGTTCTGAACAGCACCCTCAAGCAGATGCGTCTGGACGCGGCCATTTGCCCGAGTCTCGAGTTTAAACCCTCCAGTAAATATTTTTAAATACACACAAAGTGTAACAGATGCGTCAGTCTATTTATTTACCCTTTTTCAAAACGAACAGGCTTTCCGGACTGACAGCTAAACTATTAGCATTTCCGAACGCATCCTTCATCGATGTACATGGCTAAACTTTAAGCGAATTTAATTTGTTTTGTTTATAACTTTCTTCCATGAAATAAGCTACCTACATAATTATAATGGCTAAGCAAGAGTGTCGAATATGCACTTCTTTTGTGAATACATCTAATCTGCTTGAACTGGCCGACATTTACACGGAAATTGTTGATCAAATTAAAGAAGCGGTGGGCATAGAAGTAAGGATGGTTGGCTTTTATTGATTATAAGCAACAAAATAATATAAATATTTTGCCCATTAATAGATAATAACTGGGAATAATATACCAACGTCTATCTGTCGTAGTTGCTATTCCGATTTGGAAACCGTTCAAGAATTTCGAAGAAAATGCATCGATTCTAATGAATACTATGGATTGAAAAACGAGCGTGCTAAAATATCTGGACAATGTGATATTGACCTCAAAGAAGAAAAACATGTAAGTAGACAATGCTTCCCTTGCAACAGTGACTCCTTCAGTGCGCTTTGGTTGTACTCATAAATGTGATTTCACCCGTTAAAGTGTTCCGCAATCATAAAAACTAGTAATTAAATGAAACTCTAATTTTACTGTGTTTAAACTGTTGCGCGCTGATGTTTCCTTTAATTGTTGACTATGGAATCGTAGGTGCAATGCAACTGAATTAGTTATGTGGTACTCCAATTTAATATGAGTTATTTCAGAATGTAGGCCCCAACCTAAATATTGAAGAGGCAATAATTGAATATTATGTGAGTAGAATGCAACCAAATGTTCCTAAACCAAAAAACATTACAGATACATAAATATTTCTCCTAGGATGAAGAACCTGCAGAATCTGAGGAGGAAAATATTGAAAGCGACATATTGGAGCTGACTGAAGAAGTAAAAGAAGAAATTGAAATCGAAGACATTTCACCAACGAAAAGTCCGACTAAGCCTAAAAGAAAGCGAGCCAAGAAGAAAACCATTACAAAGGAAGAGTCTTTAGTAAATCGGAAACCGAGAGAAAGAAACAACGTCCCGATTATTTGCGATATATGTGGGAATGTATTCCATCGCAGACATGTTTTTGCGTTGCATTTACGAAGGCATACCGAAGTAAAACCTTATGAGTGCGAGTGTGTATAACGTTTGCATTTTTAAACATTTATTTTATTGTTTACACTCTATTACAGATTATGCGCATACCGCTTTTACACAAATTCAGAGTTAAAACGCCACATGAGACGACACACGGGAGAAAAACCGTACGAATGTCAATATTGCCATCGCAGATTCTCCGATTATGGAACGCACATGAAGCATGAAAGGTAATTTGCACTCCCAAGTTATTAATTTATCAATTATACGCCTATACGGCCTTTGAGATCTGCAGAGCAGAGCACGCGTAGGTACTATACGCGTGCAAGCTTTTGCATTTATTTATCTGCTTTCAAAGAGAATGAGCTGATGTGTGAAGCCTTTAGATGTTGACAGATGGCCATAAGCTAAGTACTGCAGACTGCAGCTTTTGCTACATCTACCAATACTAGTTATGATAATCTCGTTGAATCAAAATCAATCTGGCCAACTAAACTAGATGGAAGTTTAAAAATTGGCTCCAAATTAGTGATTGTCGATTATGGTTTGAAAGCTTTTATCGATAGTAGGTCATCGGTTGTCAATTTTTGATTTTGGAATGGCGAGGTTTGTAGATTTGAAAAGACTGCCAATATATGGATGGCCACCAAAGCAATTCTACTGAAGTTTCTGTCAACTTGTAGATTTAGTTATGAAATTAGGACCTGGTAAACTGTTTTCAGCGGCATTTACTTAGAGCGAGCGGGTACTAAGAGAACGCTAAAAAGGTGTATGACCTTACATTTTGTTCGGCTCCAAAGAGTCTGCTACCAAACCAAAAATCAATCATCATAGTCGGCAACTTTCGCAATAGAGGCCAGTTATAGCTCTCGCGCAATTAAAAGTCCCTATTAATAAAAAAATTGTTACAAAACTTTAACATTAACCAAAAAAATCTTTCTTATAGAACGCACACAAATGATCGACCTTTTTCTTGTGAACAGTGTGGGAAAGCTTTTTCTTGCAATTTTGTGCTAAAGAATCATATGCTGACCCATACAGGCGAACGACCGTTTAAGTAAGATCTAATATAAATTTTATAAAGCTAAATATTTAATGAATGTTTTTTGTAGGTGTAAAGTATGCGATAAATCGTTTGGGCGACAACATAATCTCACGACACACATGAAATCAATTTATCACAAACAAAATATGCTTAAAATTGAAACGAAAGATGAGATAGCTTTATAAGAACCAAAGTATTTCGTAAACGAAGTGGCTATTCGCCCGTAGCCGTATCTCTAACTGACGTACGTAAGGCTTCGGAACTCGGCCGTAATCCACGTAAAGAAACTGTTATACCGTATAGTGATGTGATGTCAGAAAATGATCTACTGGAGTTAAAAGGCATTGCCGCGGGCGAAGCGAGCCACCCGCCCCAACATAACATATAAACCTTTGAGTATAATGGACACTTGCGTCGCTCTATCTGACGCAGTCGTGTCTCGAAGCCGTGTTTCTAACTAAGGGCGAATAGCAACAGCCTTTGTTAAAATGTAATAAATATACACCTACATTCTAGATTAACCTAGTTAAAATGCCCATTGGGAAATATCGCAATCTAGTCGATAATTTTAATTTTTTATTTAAGTGAAAAAGAACGGAGTATGACTACCGATCCCATGTACGGCGTGGCATTGGCAGACTAAATACATGGCTGCTAGTGAAATGTCAGTTTCATACAAACCTTCGTGGAAAAAGGAAGGTTTACCGGAAATTCGCAGAACGTTAAGTTGAAGTTCCTGATTCGGAGGTTCTCCATTAGTGTTGCATTCTCATAGCACTCAAACATGGAACACTTCGTTGGTGAACAACCGAAAGCTGAAACTTCAAGTTAAGAGTCTAGGTCGAAAATAGACACCTTCATAAAAACGATCATCAAACAAAAGCTCTCAAGAATCGAATCATGCGCTTTTGGTGGGGGTGGGAATTTCCGATTTCTTTTAAAGAGGACGTACCCGGTCTGCGAATTTCCGAATCCAGGGTGCGAATTTCTACTAAATCAAAAGGAAGCAAACAAGCACTAGCCCCTTTGGTTTAGTGCGGCAAAAGTATGAAACCTCTGCGCGAAATTGCTTTTTTTATATAGAACACATTGCCATCCATTGTAGAAACATGGCACACTCCGGGGGCTTTTGGATTGGTATTTTTATATTTCCAAAAGCGATTCGATTTTACGGCGGATTTATTACGGATAAAAAATAAACTAAAAATTCTTGTGACGGGAAAAGTTGTTAAACTTTTGGGAAATTGGAAGTCTAATTGCAAAAAACAGTTCGCATTTGAAAATAAGCAAAAGCGAAGTCGGTCGAAATCGAAGTATCGCTTTCAATACGATCTGTCACGCATACGCATTTGGGAATAACCCTCAAGCCATTGACTTATTAAAATATGGACTGCTGGTGAAATGTCAGTTCATACAAATTTTGCCCAGAAAATGACGCCAACATAAACTAGTACTCTTGGTTCGCAGCGAAAAATAAGTGAAACATACGAACCATCTTGGATTTTTTCATAGAATGCTAGAGGTACCTATTGGGTGTTAGTGAGATTTTGGCAAGTAAAACGGTTGAAACTCAAATTAGGTCTGTTTTATTGGCAATCCATTTCAGTGAAGTAAAGTAAAGTAGAATTTTTAACACGCAATTACAACAACTACAAACCGTTTGACACTTTCGAGACTCTATATAGTTGTTGTAATTGCGTGCTAAAAATTCTACTTTACTTTACTTCACTGAAATGGATTGCCAATAAAACAGGCCTATTGTTGCGTCATTATGTTTTATTGGCAATTTATTATCTCAGTGAAGTAAAGTAAAGTAGAATCTTCATCACGCAATTACAACAACTATATAGTCTCGAAGGCGTCAAACAGTGTGTAGTTATTGTAATTGCGTGTTAAAAATTCTACTTTACTTCACAGATTTCCAATCAAAAATGCCTAATAATTCAATCAGTTGACATTTCTATATTTCAGCTTTTCTTGTATTCATTGATTTGAAGTTCTGAACAGCACCCTCAACCAGTTGTCTCTGGACGCGGCCAGTATTTGGCCGAGTCTCGAATTTAAACGCTCGCCAATTTTTTTTTTTACTAGACAGACGAAGTAAACTTCACTCGGAAATGTTTTAAACGAAAAAATTCGATGTTGATTGTTTTTCTATCTATAAAAAGTTTATCTACAAAAAAATGGATATAGACGAAACAAAAATCCTCGACCAATGTCGTATTTGTTTGGAAAACGTTGCAGCAATGCTAAATATGTTTGATGAAGACACAACCACTGTCAAGATTGCACTTTGTTGTGGCGTTGAGGTACATACAACACATTTATTTTCTCTCAACTATGATAGCTAATGGCAGGAATTTGTATACTATTATCTCATTCACAGATCTTAAACATTCCAACTTTACCTTCAAATATATGCAAGAAGTGTTTCGATATTTTGAACGTGGCATATGACTTTCGGGTTCTGTGCCAGCGATCTCAGGAATACTTGAGTGACACACAAAATGCTCTAGAGGACGATGAACTGAAGCCAGATTTTGATGAAATAAACGTACATTCGTTCAATATTGTGGAAGACGATACAAAGTACGAAGATGATGAACAAAACTACAGCAACGATGACCAAGAAGAAGATAACACAGAAATGGCACAAGAAGCACACAACGGAGATGAAAATTTAGACGAACCCTCGGAAGAAGCCGATGATACAAACGACACTATTAAAGAAGAAGATAAAGTCGAAGTTACAAAGAATTTCAAAACTAGATATAGTAGGGCGCCAAAACCGAAAACTATATTGATGTGTAATATCTGCGGCAATATCTACAAAAATAAAGCAACTTTCAACTATCACATGAAATTGCATCAAAACGATAAGAAATACGAGTGCGAGTAAGTAGTGACTACGTTATGATCAATTACGAAACTGAATATGTTTTTACAGAATTTGTTCAAAGCGTTTTATGCAAACTTGCGAGCTTCGGGCACACATTCGAGTGCACACGGGAGAGAAGCCATTCAATTGCTCTTATTGTGATCGAAAATTCCGCGATAGAAGTGGAGTTACGCGACATGAACGGTAAGTACACTTTACATTCAAACTTACTGTAAAGTTAACATCATTTGAATTCTTTAGGACGCATACAAATGAACGACCATATGGTTGTACTATATGCGGAGCCCACTTTTCGTATTCGGCCACATTGAAGAAACACGAACGCGTTCATACGGGCGAAAAACCCTACAAGTGTATGATATGCATCAAGCAGTTCTCAGAGTCGCATCAACTAAAGGCACATCTAGCTACAATTAGGCACAGGGAAATGGCTCGTGATAAAAGTAAAACGATACTTTTAAGTTAAGTTGCAATGCATTGTTGTTTCTTTTATTTTTGTGTTTGGGCTATGACAGGGATTATAGCGGATTTGTTACAGGTGGTCCATTAGTTGTATAGATCTTTAACATACAATTACGGCAAAACTTGCTCTTCATCGAGATCAGGAATCTTGATCTGTAAGTTGGTCCCAATACTTCGCCACTGTGTGGCTTATGTCGTCCGAGAATGTCAGTAACGTTGTCAACGAATACCAATCTAACCTCATCCTGGGCCTATCTGGAGGACGCCTGTATGTTCGTAGCACGTCTTTGAGGTCCCAATCTGATCTTATTCCAATAAAATACCTACCAATTTGACCGTTGGGGTACTATTTGTTTGGACAGCTTAATTTTTCTTTCATTTAATTTATTATTAACAACTGCGCGAAATAGTTGAGGTTTATTCTATCTGTCTTCTGTCTATCTTTTATTGTGTATAAGTTTATCATTTTTATCAAAGACTCGGGGCTCAACAACAGTTCGGTGTAAATCCCAACGAAATTAAGTAGGTATTTTAAAATGTTAGAGCTAGAGATTACCTCAAGATTTTTGTAATACATGTATTTAAATAGTCAAAGAAAAATTTAGAATATCCTACGCTATGTAAGTAGAGATCAATGTTATTCTCGTGTGTCGAAAGGGAATGAGAAAACTTTTAAGGAAATGTATGGTGTCTAAATTAAATAAATATTGCGGGCCACAATGTCATATTGATCCCCGCAACCAAAACGATTAGGCCGTTTTTTTATTTTTCTGGAGATTCTACTAGGGCTGGATAATATTGGATAATAATGGACAAATCAAAAAATGCGATACCATTTCTTGTTATAAAAAAAAAAAAAAATAAATAAATAGGTGGCGCAACAGGCGTGTAGACACCCTAGGCCTAGCTTCTCGCAACCATTCGTTTTGTGTGAGTTTCTATTTTTGGGACGAATGGAAGGGACCTACAATTTTATGCCGAGTCCGAACGGCTAAATTGAGAAGCTTTTTCATGACAGTTATACTCTCGGATGTTTGTCAGACGTTCGCGAGAGGTAGCGCAGTAGAAAAAACCTTAAGATGTAATTTGTGTTTTTCCGGGGATCGAACCTGGGATCCCTCGCACAGCAGTCCAACACACTAACCACTGCGCTACTGCGCCCACTTTCTTGTTATAAAATTCACGTAAATTTCGTTGATGTGACGTTGATTTTGGGTGTAATCGTAATGGCATTCTCATCGAATCTCGTAGTCGTAGGGTCTTATCGCTAAGGTCAAAATGTAAAACCAATAAATGTCATACAGATGAAAATCCGGCACATGCGACTAAAATAGTAATGTCAAGAAAGAAAACGCAGAAGGCCCAAGCGAACAACAATCGCCCAAAATATTCGTTAAAAAGAAAACGATTAAAATGAGATTTTTAATAGAAATGACAAAGCTTATCAATCAAAAGCGATTTATCAAAACAAATTTTATAATTAAACATAAAATTGGCTGGAAAATTAATTTATTTACTTTTCTGATCATTCTCATTTAAATTCTATCAAATGTTCTACAGAAAAGTTGATGTAAATTGTTTCAGTGTTGTTCTGTTCAATAACTGAGGCATTGGGTATCTACGCAATATTTTACTTTACGCATAATGCGTTTTGTAAGTGAAGTGCTCCGAAAAAGCAATACAATTATTTGTCGGCTGTGTTTCACATGAGGCCTGTTACAACAACTACACACTGTTTCGAGGCTCAATTTAGTTGTTGTAATTGCGTGTTAAAAATTCTACTTTACTTTACTTCACTGAGATAGATTGCCAATAAAACAGGCCTTTGGTTTTACGTAGGCAGTAGGCACCTTTTCTTTTATGCAGAGGTGTCTGGATCTGGACTGGACGCAGCCAATGTTTCCACGAGTCTCGAACTCGATCTCGAGCGCGACCCATGCAATTTGACAGAAAGTCAAATGTCAAACAGCGATCGATAAATGTAAACGAAAACTGTGTTGATTGTTTTTCTCCTAGGCAGGCATAGTAATAGTTTAGCTTACAAAAAATGGATATAGACAAGACGAAAAATGTCGACAAATGTCGGATTTGTTTGCAAAACGTTGAGGCAATGTTGAATATATTCGAAGACCAATCTAATATTGTAAAGATTGCGCTTTGTTGCGGTGTAGAGGTACTTACAATGCGTACATTTTCTTACCACGATATGTAACTATTTGTACCCGTATTTACAGATCTTAAACCTTCCAACTTTATCTTCAAAAATATGCAAAAAGTGTTTGGAAAAACTCAACTTGGCATATGATTTCCGGGTGTTATGCCAAAGATCTCAGCGATACTTAAATAACACAAAAAATGCCCTAGACGGCAATGAACTGAAGCCAGATTTCAATGAAATAAATTTACCCTCATGTGTCTTGCAAGACGATTCAAAATACGACGATGATCAACAAAGCTACAGCAACAATGAAGACCAACAAGAAGATAACACTAAACATGTAAAAGGCGAACACAATGGAACTGCCCATTTAGAAGTACCATCGGAACAAGCAGATAATAGCAATGACACTATTAAAATTAAAGAAGAAGATAAACCTGAAGTTACGAAAACTTTTAAAACCAGAAATAGAGTGCCAAAACCGAAAACTGTATTAATGTGTAATATTTGCGGCAATTTATATAATAATAAAACAACATTCAGCTATCACATGAAAATGCATAAAAACGATAAGAAATACGAATGCGAGTAAGTAATGAGACTACGATTATGATTAATTGCGATACTGAATATGATTTTACAGAATTTGCTCTAAGCGTTTTATGCAAACGTGTGATCTTCGGACACACATTCGAGTGCACACTGGAGAGAAGCCATTCAATTGCTCTTATTGTGATCGAAAATTCAGTGATAGAGGTGGTGTAACGCGACATGAACGGTAAGTACACTGTACGTTTAAACTTTTTGATAAGTTACCATCATTTGAATTCTTTAGGACGCATACAAATGAACGACCATATGGGTGTAATATATGTGGAATCCATTTTTCGTATTCGACCACACTAAAGAAACACAAACGCGTGCATACTGGCGAAAAACCCTTCAAGTGCGTAATATGTGTCAAACAGTTCTCGGAATCTCATCAACTAAAGGCACATCTGGCTACAATTAGGCATAGGGAAATGGCCCATGAGAAAAGTAAAACGATGCTTTTAAGTTAAGTTGCAATGCATTCTTTTTTTTTCTTTGTTTTTCTTTGAGTTTTCACATGAATTGCAGCGGATTTCTGGGTTTTTGCATTTTTGTCCATCTTTTTAAGTAGTAGGCTTCTTTTATTTGTGTCTCTTTTCAACTACTGACGCTGGAAGTCTGCATCTTATATTATGTCGATGATTAGTCGCAAATTGTATTCTTAAAACATCTTCGCTACTTACCGGAATTTGTTTGAATGGGTCAACCATAAATGAACAACGAGCAAACTGAATTATGCCCAGAATCAACGCGGATGAAAGGCTAAGGCACTCGCTCTCAGACACGACGAAATGCAAACACGCTTATTAAACACAAAAGTACTTTATCAGATTTGGTGCAATTGTCTATTATCATTGTTCTAACTCTACTAAAACACGATGCATATTTGTCATAAGATGCGCTTTTAACTGATGGGGTAATGTGAAGGCTTTGGCGCAGGGTTCGCACCTGGAAAGGAAAATCAATCTAGCTAGCTGATATTATATGACAAAAAACAAAACATACTTATAGGGCTTTTCGCCCGAGTGCATCTTCTCGTGAGCTTTCAGGGAGGTTGACAGTGAAAACGACTTTCCGCAGGCTACACAGTGGTAGGGCTTTTCATTGGTGTGTATCCTGAATACAATCCATTATAGTTCGTTTTGCATAAATAAAATTCCAACAAACCTTTCGTGTTTTATCTGGGTACTACGGTCGGCGAATTTACGGTCACAAAAATTGCACCGGAATGGCTTCTCTCCAGTGTGTACACGTATGTGGGCTCTTAAGTTGCACGGGGAATTAAATCGTTTGCTACATATCCTGAAAGAAATGTTCAACCTATAGTCAATGATTAGGGAATTTGAATGATCTCACGCACTCGCACATGTAATTCTTTTCGTTGCGGTGAATTTTCATATGGAAATTGAGTAGACCTCTCTTTTGAAAGTGATTCCCACACACGTCGCATATGAAATCGGAAGGATCTTTAATCGTTCTTCGGACGTATCGCCGCAGACTGACCTTTTGTTCATCGTCGCTAGTTCTGGTCATGTCCTCATTTACAATATATTCGTCAACCTGTTCGATCTTTTCAATTTGACTTTGCAAATCAAGATCGTCATCATCGATTTCATCAAATTCTTGCTTGATTTCACTCTCCGACAAGTAGATAAGTTCTTCATTTTCTTGATTTTCGTCTGGTTCGCTATTTTTGATTGAAAGTGTTTCAGTATTAACGAAATCGATATCTTCAATAGTATAATGTAGTTCGCTATTATCGGTCAGGTGTTCCACTTCGACTGTCTGCTCTTCTTCAAGAAAATCAATGCTTTCGAATTGCAGCTCTTCGTCTTCATTTTTTGCCGATTTGAATATACTAGATGCGGACTGGGTTTTTATTAGAATCGACTGAAGGTATTCTGTAGATTTTCGACAAGTCGAGCGGAATTTCACTGCATATTTCAATATGACGAGGCATTTTCTGCATATTTTTTCAGGGAGATTATCTGTCGGTTTAACCTGTTGGAAATGTTTTCAATTAATGTTTAAAAATGTATTAAATAGGACTGTCTACCTCAATTCCTGAGCATTCAAAAATGTCAGTGCATAGTTTAGCATCTTCAAATATTGAAGCCATTACAACAGCACTATTCTCCTCCTCTAGGCAAATTCGGCAAACATTCCACTTTATGCATATTTCCATTTTTAATTAAAGTTCGAGCTTCAACTTTGGTGTAAACTTTGATAAATAATTAATAGATGTTATTCGTCCAAATGTAAATAGTTTTAATAAAATTTGTATGTTTACTAAAAAAAAAAATAAAAGTTGCCAGAATTCGAGAGCCATCGAGTAAACTGTCAAAAGCGCTTGCATTAATTACGAGTATCGAATCAATGAGGGGAAATCCGTTGGGGTGAGTCTGCACTAAGGATTTGTTATAGTACGTAGGTACCTAACTATGTGTCAAGCATAGTGTACCCCTAGTAATTGCGTGTTAGGGATTCTACTTTTACTGTACTGAGATGAATGTTTTGTAAAACACGCCTATAATTTGTTGGTCCCTGACACTCTAATAACTTGCATTGCCATGAATGACTTGACTATACACAAAAAGAATGCGTCATTAAGATAAAATAAAATATGGCAGGTAAAGGAATAGTGAAATCGAAAACATGGTAACGCCGAAGCGGACGCCCAACTCAAATACCTACCAAAAATATAGACTCGTATCGAAAGTGCATGGATGGGGAAAAGAACCCTCATGCCCATCCGAGCATTTTTTCTGAAAGTGGATTTTCTGTACATTTTCTATGCCATCTAGCTTTCTCATTTATAAAATAAATATTTGGCGCAAGAGGCGTGTATACACCCTAGGCCTAGCTTCTCACAACCATTTGTTTTTTCTGTGAGTTTTTATTTTTGGGACGAATGGAAGGGACCTACAATTTTATGCTGAGTCCGAACGGCTGAATTTAGAAGCTTTTTTAGGACAGTAATACTCTCGGATGTTTGTCAGACGTTCGCGAGAGGTGGCGCGGTAAAAATACCTGGGCCCCTCGCACAGTAGTCCAGCACACTAACCACTGCGCTACTGTACCTACTATTTTCTTTGTCATTTCAACTCATTTAAAATCTACCTGACACGACCTGAAAGAAAAATGGGAATTATTTGTTCCCGTATTGACAGCAACTGATGCAAATTGGATCCTGCACTTATGTTTCATCTGCAGTACGTACTGCACATATGTTTTGGACATAACGACATAACGTGATGATTGACGATTTCATTTTTATGCATTTCTTAACCTTGACTACAAAAACAAGGATCTCGTGGAAGTCGCACACTTCCGAGCAAAAATGTGTCAGTGGTGCAGGGCCGACAAATAACATTTCTTCAAAACGAACAGTTTCCAAGAGTTGACAAACGTCAACTTGAACATTAAAAACACAAGTTTTCTTCAGATTTGTTTAATTTTGTTTTAGGGCACAGTTTATACCTTATTAAATATAAATATTATAAATAATATTACTCGTAAGAAGTTAATATGAATTCCCCTGATAAATGCCGAATTTGCCTGGGATCGGGGGAAGATACGGACTTGCAAACTATTTTTAAGGACGTTCCCGAAGAGAATATAATAATAGAGAAAATTGAGATCTGCGGTGGAATAAAGGTTTTCCAAAACACAAACGCATAATTTTTCCTCTCCTTTTAAACATTTTCTAATTAATATTACAGATAGACATTAGTGATGATTTGCCCAGTAAAATTTGTGAAGAGTGCTTGTTTGCCCTAAACATTTCTTACGAGTTTCGTAAGCTTTGTCAGTCTAACGACCTAAAACTCAGAAACATTTGTATTGAGCAGAAGGTAAGATTGCATACGATTACGATTTCAAAATGTTATAAATCTGTTAAAATTTGTTTGAATAAAGGTCGAAATAAAAGACGAACCTACATCGGATCGTGCTTCACTTTTGGCCGCTTCCGAGGCACTATTTTTGGCGGACCTTTCCAATGATTCGAGTGTTTTCAATGGCTCTGCGAATGAGACTGCTATTGCTGCACCCGCAGTTGAAATCAAAGAAGAAATTAAAAAGGAACCAACTAAACGTAAATCGCATAAAAAAGCGTGCCCCGCGCAAAACAGATTGGAAAAAAAACCAAAACAACAAGAAGTCCAAATCTGCGAGCTATGTGGTAATGTTTTTAAAAAAAACAGTCATTTGATGCTGCACATGAGAAGACATGCTGCCGAAAAACCATATTGTTGCGAGTATAAATATTTTGCCGTTATTAGCAGTAAGCACTGAGATAAATTACACTTTTTTTTTTGTCTTTTAAAGAATTTGCCAAAAAACGTTTACTTGCCAATCAGAGATCAACAGACACATGAGGGTACATACTGGTGTCAGGCCATTCAAATGTAAATTTTGTCATAGGAAATTCAGTGATCGCAGTACCAATATCAAACATGAACGAACGCATACGAATGAACGACCTTTTGCCTGCACTACGTGCGGCAAAGCATTTACATACTCTAATGTACTGAAGAATCACATGTTGACGCACACTGGCGAAAAACGGTTTAGGTAAGTTTCATCAGTATGCGATTCACGTATTATTAAATCCAATGGAACAATAATGTCCAAAACACATGTGCAGACAATTTACTGTGCAGCGGCGATACATATGTAAATTCTGCACCTACCGCAGCGCTGCAAAATGTCTCTATTTCTAAATTCACGTAACAGCAAAACCGCAGTGAATTTAACACTCGAATATATTAATTCAATAGCTGGTGCATTCGAGGAAGTTATTTGTTATCCGTAATTCTATCTCGTATTTCTTTCCGCATTGACAGCAACCGCATCTGCAGTACTGCTTGCAGAGTCCACATGTGTTTTGGGGATTAGATTCCTGTACAAGTTAAGCAAAATAATGCTCGCGAAATGCAGCACATTTTAAGTATTATTTACTTAATTGTATAAGTAGAAATTGTTGTTATTTTTTTTAAGAAACATTTTTATAACTGCAGGTGTGATGTTTGCAATAAAACTTTTTCGCGAACGCATCAACTGAAGCAGCATTTATTGACGATAATTCATCAGCAAAAGGAAGCAAGACTAAATGGTTCCCAGTGAAGTGAAATAAATATTTAGAGTAACGAAAGTAAATATTAGTTTTATTCTGTAAGACAAATTAACAAAAGGGCGTTGGCACTTAATCAAGTGAAAGAAGAAAGAAAAGATTTCAAAAATAAAGGATAGATACATGTATATACCCTAGGCCTAGCTTCTCACAACCATTTGTTTTAAGTGAGTTTTTATTTTTAAGACGAATGGAAGGGACCTACAATTTTATGCTGCGTCCAACCGGCTGAATTTAGAAGCTTTTTTAGAACAGTAATACTCTCGGATGTTTGTCAGACGTTCGCGAGAGGTGGCGCGGTAGAAAAAACCTGGGGCCCCTCGCACAGTAGTCCAGCACACTAACCACTGCGCTACTGTACCTACTCTTTTCTTTGTCATTTCTACTCATTTAAAATCTACCTGACACGACGTGAAAGAAAAAAGGGAATTATTTGTTCCCGTATTGACAGCAACCGATGCAAATTGAATCCTGCACTTACGTTGCATCTGCAGTACGTACTGCACATATGTTTTGGACATGACGTGATGGTTGACGATCTCATTTTTATGCATTTCTTAACCTTGACTACAAAATAAAAGATCCCGTGGAAGTCGCACACTTTCGAGCAAAAATGTGTCAGTGGTGCAGGGCTGACAAATAACATTTCTTCAAAACGAACAGTTTCCAAGAACTGACAGACGTCAACTTGAACTCAAGCAACACAAGTTTTCTAACTTCAGATTTGTTTAATGTTTGTTTTAAGACACAGTTTATACCTTATTAAATATAAATATTATAAATATTGTTACTTGTAAAAATTTAATATGAATTCCCCTGATAAATGCCGAATTTGTCTAGGATCGGGCGAAGATACGGATTTGCAAACTATTTTTAAAGACGTTCCCGAAGAGAATATAATAATAGAGAAAATTGAGATCTGCGGTGGAATAAAGGTTTTCCAAAACACAAACGCATAATTTTTCCTCTCCTCTTACAAATTTTCAAATTCGTATTACAGATAGACATTAGTGATGATTTGCCCAGTAAAATTTGTGAAGAGTGTTTTTTTGCCCTAAACATTTCTTATGAGTTTCGTAAGCTTTGTCAGTCTAACGACCTAAAACTCAGAAACATTTGTATTGAACAGAAGGTAAGATTGCATACGATTACGATTTCAAAATGTTATAAATCTGTTAAAATTTGTTTGAATAAAGGTCGAAATAAAAGACGAACCTACATCGGATCGTGCTTCACTTTTGGCCGCTTCCGGAGCACTATTTTTGGCGGACCTTTCCAATGATTCGACTGTTTTCAATGGCTCTGCGAATGAGACGGCTATTGATGCTCCCCTAGTTGAAATCAAAGATGAAATTAAAAAGGAACCAACTAAACGTAAACCGCATAAAAAAGCTTGCCCCGCGCCAAACAGATTAAAAAAAAAACCAAAACAACAAGAAGTCCAAATCTGCGAGCTATGTGGTAATGTTTTTAAAAAAAACAGTCATTTGATGCTGCACATGAGAAGACATGCCGCCGAAAAACCATATTGTTGCGAGTATAAAATAATATTTTGCCGTTATTAGCAGTAAGCACTGATTACATTTGTTACTCTTATTCTTCTTTTTAAGAATTTGCCAAAAAACGTTTACTTGCCAATCAGAAATCAATAGACACATGAGGGTACATACTGGTGTCAGACCATTCAAATGTAAATTTTGCCACCGGAAATTCAGTGATCTCAGTACCAATATCAAGCATGAACGAACACATACGAATGAACGACCTTTTGCGTGCACTACGTGCGGCAAAGCATTTACATACTCTAATGTACTGAAGGATCACATGTTGACGCACACTGGCGAAAAACGGTTTAGGTAAGTTTTGTATTTCTGGTGTTTGGAAATCCTTTGCCTACTTTAGGGGGCTTATTCCCAAATGCGCGGCAGATCGCTTTTCATGGCGGATTGGTATTTTTGTATTTCCAAAAGCGATAGCTATTTAGGTGACGGATTGTTTGCGGGTAAAAAATAAACTAAATTCTTGTGACAGAAAAAAGCTGTCAAACTTTTGGGAAAATAGATAGAAAATTTGAAGTCTAATTAAAAAGAAAGTACAGTTGGCATTTGAGAATAAGCAAAAGCGAAGACGGTCGAAATCGAAGTATCGCTTTCAATACGATCCGCGGCGCATTTGGCTATAAACCCCCAGCAAACTTCAGTAGGCGATTTACTGAAATCCAATAGAACAACAATGTCCACAACACAGGTATGCACACATTTTCTTATGTGGCGATGCATAAGTAAATTCTGCACCTACAGCAGCACTGCAAGATGTTTCTATTTTTAAATCCACTTTGCTGAGCACGTAGTGAATCAAATTAAATAGACAAATAACAAAGGAGTTATTTGTTATCCGTGGCCGTGGTTCTATCTTGGATTGAAAGCAACCGCATCTGCAGTAGGTACTGCTTGCAGCGTGTAGAAAACACATGTGTTTTGTGGACTAGATTCTTGTACAAGTTAAACAAAGTAATACTCGTGAAATGCAGCACATTTTAAGTATTATTAACTTTGTATAGGTATAAATTGTTGTTATTTTTCTTAAGAAACATTTTTATAACTGCTGTTATGGTCACCTGCAATGAAAAATAGAGTAAATGTCACGAGAAACAAATACGAGTCGTTGTTTATGTGCTACCCACTACCACTGCTTATGATTATGGGATGTCGTCCAACGATCTCCTTTATTCAAACAAACAAATAATTAAAGCTCCACTAGCAAAATTGTCTGAGTCAGCGATGCAGAAATCTATAAAAACAAACAAATAATACAGTAGGTAGGCCCGTATCAGAAAAATAAAAAAAAAAAAATGTTCACCAACATTACTTACCTGTACTGCAGTCATGAGAATCGGCGATGAGTAGGTATTCCAGGAAAACCATGAGAAATAGAAGGCAGGTATCTGAAAGAAGAAAAAAAAAATAGAATTGCAAATGAGGTAGCCGAATAATTAGTGCGGATAATAATAAAATAATAACAAAACAAGCCAAAACGTTTACTAGCCCTATTTGTCTTGTCGGCACAGTTTGTTTTGACAGAAATAGATAGCATCTCGTAGGAAATGTATGGAGGGGTGACAGTTGTTGACACTATTCGGACTGTTCAGAAAAAAGGTGCGTTCACCATCGTAGGTTAGTTGCTGTAGCAAATACAGCAACCCTAAAATATTTGCTGAGAGCAGCGGGATATTTGAATTTGTGGCGGGCTCTGATTGGTACTATCCTGAATCGGATGATGGAACCTTGGCCACTAGCGGGAGGATTGGTTTGTTGTTGGTAGTTCCAACTGAGGAATGGTCAGACGCTTCTGCTCTAAGGCAACTAACGTCATTGTGCGTTCAGTTGTCGGGCCGGTACCATACCAGTGGCTGCTGGAAAGTTAGAAAAAAAAAATTTAGAACAAGACGGTATAGTGTCCCTGCACATAGAAAAAAAAAATTTTTTGCGTAGACCTACAAAACAATAGTTTTTTTTTAAAGAAAAGTCCTAATGTATATTAGGCAGTGTTAAAAGAAAGAAATAAAAACTAAAAAGATACAATAAAAGTGTAGTACACACTACTCGTGACTGGTGGTACAGTGGCACGTACAGTCGACGGCGAAGAAGCCTAATCTGCTTCCGCATGACCTGGAAGGAAAAAGGAAACTTTTTATAAGTACTAGAAAAAAGGAAAAAGCTGTGAGTTTTGGTTTAGATGGTAGATAGTTATAGTTGCTAATTTAAGTGCATTTTGTATAGGCTTATACCAGTGAAATCTAGAGGTCGGTTGGCGGTCATTGACATTCGTACGCTATCTCCAATTTGAAGGAAGCGAGTCAAGGCCGCCAACAGTTTTATTCTACGGCAACAAATTTGTATGCCTCGCCAACAAGATCTTGTTTCACGCCACCGATAACTTGGCCAAAGAGTCCCGAGAAGAAGTCACCAAACTGAACGCAACAGGGTGCGTTAATTAGTTAACACCCCGAACGTGCCATAAGCATTTGACCTGGGCACCAAACAAGACGATGCAAATTTTGTTTATTAGCTTTAAGTATTCCTTGTTCTATTAGTTATAAGCATATGTATCTATATATCGTGACAATCCATTTTTTTTTCTTCCCGGTCCATTTAAATTTCGTTTTTTTTTTTTTTTGTTATTTAAATTGTTGAACTCCTTGAGGGCAGAAATTCTCCCCTTTCTATTAGTGAAATTTATTTTTTTTACATTTTAATTTCGTTCAGCTTGAGTTTGTTTACATTTTTTTGTTTGTTCCCCTCCCGAAACCTAAATTGAGCTCGATCTAGGTAGGAAATTCGGTAATTGAGTGAGGGTATACAGGGTGGTTCAGGCGAGAACTTAATTTATAAGGTAAAAAGAGGTGTTGGTTTTTTTTTATATTTTGTCTGCATAGGGAGTGATTGTTTTCAAGCAGTTCATGTTTTTTTTTTTGTTGTTAAAATTTCTTTTGATACTTGCTCTTATAATTTTTTTTGTAAAATTTTTTTTGTTTTCTTGTAGTTATATGAAATTTTGTTTTATGATTTTTTTTGGGCTACCGTTCCAAATTAATTTTATTTTGCATGGATCTTGAGATTAATGGGAAGTAAATATATAGGAAATATATGATTGGTCACCTAATGTTTAAAGAAACCTCTTGTTTTAAATTTTCTTTATTCATGTACATGAGTACATGATGTGCTTTTGAGGATTAATTTTCAGGGGGTGAAGTAAGGTAAGCTACATTTCTCTCGGCGGATGACGTGAGCGGCATGGACATATGCTTCCATGGGGAAGTCTGGCCAAGGATTTCCAGGTTGGGTGGGTATTGGCCGCGCTCATAACACCAAGGAGCGCCTCTCAAAGTGGTAACTGTCCGTCCGATGTCGTTAGGGAACAATTTTTGCTCGGCACGATTTATGTGTTGTAATTAGGTATGTTGATTTTCGGAAACAAGAATCCCCCCAATTCTGACGAGCTCAGCCGTGCAGAGCCAGCGTGCCACGTTTCCGGAAGTCAACTCTCTCTCCCATTTTCCAAACTTCCTTACCCATTATCCTCATCCGGTTATCCTACCTTTTTGAATCCCAACTACCTCTCCAATCCTCATCCTGCCTACATTACAAATGGCGCCCAACGTCTGTTTGTCCTTGTCTTCAGTCCTTAATGTTGTATAAGTCCACAATTGTATTTGTGGTCAACACCAAGGAACCCATAAGTCTTCATTCGAGAAGTCTCAGACAAGTCAGATGAATTGCGATGAGTTCGCTGGTGTTGACAACAAAAACAATTGAAATCTGTTCGTGATAAGTCTCTTCTACTTCTATCTCTTTTACTTTACCATTTTACTTTTCTATCACAAATTTCAATTTTCATTTTCATCTGTATTGTCTTCCTAGCTTCATGTGCACAGTGGCCGTGTTCGATGAGAATCATCGAAACATGTAGCATTGTCACATCCTTTAGGTTCTACTTAGTGTGTTGTGTCTTCTTCTCCAAGTCTTCCAGCAAAGTCCTCAGGATAGACTGGAATTGCGGGAGCAGAAGAAAACAACGGTGTGAGTCCTTGTTACTTTATGTGAACTATTTACCACTTTGAGAGAAAAACAACATTTAGTCCGTCCGCAGTCCAAAAATATTTTATGTCCATAGCCAACTCAAGTCATCCTAGGCCACGTCAACAAAATGCCGCCGAGGACAGCTACCTGAAACACCCCCGATATAACTTATACAAACCCAAAACTCAATTGATTTTGAATTTCATTTATTTATTTGATAATATATTCAAATTACTACATACTTACTAATCTAACATAACTCACAGCAAAACACATACTTATCTAGTAAATATACACCTTTTCTTCGCCAATTGCGAATGTTATTACTGTTGTGTGATAGATATACATACAACAATACATAATCATACACATATACTTATTATTATTATATATA
Source organism: Cheilosia soror (assembly GCA_949372485.1). Classification (NCBI taxonomy): domain Eukaryota; kingdom Metazoa; phylum Arthropoda; class Insecta; order Diptera; family Syrphidae; genus Cheilosia; species Cheilosia soror. The sequence continues at coordinate 18,410,387 of OX443562.1, read as the reverse complement.
TAGCTTTACTAAATTTTCTTCATTTTTTTCATAATACCTATACATATCAAATACCTTTTCTTGTTCTTTATATATATTTATCAACCATAACCTTTTGTTTTTTTTTGTTATATCGATTACCTAGATATAGCAAATACTTATAGATAGGTGAATTAAAGAAACTTACGTTAAGGTCCTTGAGTTCGAATCCGTATTTTTCGTTCAGCGTTTTTTTTTTTTTTTTTTTTTTTTTTTTTTTTTTTGTTTTGTCATTCAAGTCCAGTTCAGTTCGTATCGCTCTTATCGTCGGTTACCATAAATCATCGTATAGTCCCATTTTGAGTATGAACTCTGCGGAAAGAGAAAAACAGAATAGGTTAAGAAGAGAAAGTCTATTTGATGAAAATAGAATGCTTACTAGGTCTAGTTCACTACAACAAAAACAGTCAACTGGTGCGATGCAGAAGGTACAGCACACCCCGATAGCTGGCGGAAGACCATCCCAAGGGCCTCCCACTAGTGACACCGGTGTCCCACCATTCGATCCCAATCAGGGCGGTGCTACTGCGTTAAATCCCTTGCAGCCCGCTCCCCAATATAGCTTCAGCAATTTAGGTGCATTGCCAAAAGTGCAACGCACGCCAAATAGCAGCAGAGAATCTGTCCAAATGCCGTCCAATAGCAATGTCAATGTCCGTCGGGAAACACCAACACCTGACTTTACCCACAGCCGTTCGACCAGTTCCGATTCAATCCAAGCACCTCCATATAGTAGTCTTAGCAATTTACGAGCAGTTAGGTCGCAAAACACTAGTGCCGGAACTGTAGTAGACCTAGAGAGGGAAACAGAAAAAACGATTAATCAGCAAACCAATGAACAGATAAATAAAGTACAGAATGACCTGAAAGCATACGTCAACCTAGCCTTAGTCAATGCCTTTTCGTCATTGAAGGAGTCACTAAAGGGAGAGATCTCTGAAGATTTAAAAACAGAGATGAGGAATAGCTTCCTAGGATTTACCAGTGAGATAAATCACCTTTTTCGTCCGAATCCCCCAATAGTAGAAGAGAGAGGATATGTTCCACCTCAGCCGGTAAATCCACAACAACCGATAGTCCACCCACAGCCTTCAGCCCTACAACAACCATTCATTCCACCGCAACAACCGGTTCGTCAAATGCAGTCCCAGTTGGACGCAGCCGCACGGACATTTGTTCCTGTAGGGCAGAATAGGCAAAATAATAATTATTATAGGTCGAACCCAGGTCATCCGCAACAACAGGCTCGAAATCCTCAGAGCGTATACCACCATAGTCCACCACTTCATTTTAATCAAACAGGTCCTCGTCAAGGAGGTCCAATAAAAATCGATAAGTGGGGCCTCAATTTTGAAGGAAAGTCAGAGGGTCTTGATGTCGAGGACTTCATCTTCCGACTTGAGACGCTCCAAAGTCAGTACGACTGCCACTGGGGAGAAATTATGAGAGACTTCCATCTCCTCCTCTCAGGTGCCGCTTATGAATGGTATTGGCAATACCAGCGCTCCAATTACCGTCCAGATTGGCCAACACTTCGAGACGCATTGAAGCGACAGTTTAGGAACTCGAAATCTGATTTCGAAATCATTCGTGACATCTTGGACCGTAGGCAGGGCACCTGGGAGTCGAGCGACGATTACTTTACGGCCATCCAAAAGTTAAAGTCACAGCTTCGAGTCCAGATGCCAGAAGTTGACTTGGTACGTATCCTCAAGCGTAACCTGAACGAGAAGATTGGAAAGTTAGTGTACCCAATGAATATATTCACGCTAGAACAACTTAAAGACGTCTGTAGAGATGCAGAAAATGCGTTTCCCAACAGGGATCCGCCAAAACAGCATCGTCATCAGCCAAAGTTTATGGTAAATGAGCTCGACTATGGTGAAGATCCTTTTCACCAAGAGGAACAATTTGCTGCAATGCAATATCACAGTGCTCGACCGAATCCTTCACGGAGACAGGTTGACTCGCGACCGTGGATTTGTTGGAACTGTAGGGCTGAAGGTCACAGTTTTATGGATTGTCCGTCTGCAGTACGTAACATCTTTTGTTTCAGATGCGGTCAAGAAGGCGTAATAACACCTAAGTGTCGGCGTTGTAACCCGGAAAACCGGTCGACGAACGCGATGTCAGTGGGGGAGTCGCGTTCGACTCAAACCCACGAATAAAAACAGCCATTGATTGCGAATCACAGACGGAAGGGGGAGAAATGCATCGACCAGCTGAAGATGCCAATAAAATAACAATCTTGAAAAGAGAAGAAAAAGAGAATGAAGATAGATATAGTAATAGATTAGAAATTAGACCACTACATGTAAGAATTAGGGAGTACAATTTAGTTAAGGATAGAATATTTAAGGAAAACAAGAAGAGCATTACAAAACAAATTACTAAAACTAGGAATAGATATCAGATACGGAAAGGAATTAGGAAAGCAGTGGCGTCCACTCAGATGAGCACATCAGCCGATCCCAGACCGTATGCACGAATAAAAATATTAGATAGAGATATATATGGCTTGTTAGACAGTGGAGCCAGTATTAGTATTTTAGGCAAAAACTGCCTGCCACTAATAGAATCATTGAACATACCTATTGTTAAGTCCACATCCAATGTTAGAACCGCGGATGGCAAGAATCAGCCAATTTTAGGAAGAATCCAAGTGCCGGTGACCTATAAAGAACAAAAACAAATGATTACCTTCTATATAGTGCCAAATTTAGACCAAGAACTATACCTAGGGGTGAACTTTTGGAAAGCGTTCCAAATAGCTCCACAAGTCATTAGTGCCATAAGCATGCCTGAGTCAGCTGATGGAAACTTACCGGAAGTAGAGTCTCACGAATTAACTTCTGCACAGGCGTCTGTGCTGGAAGCGGTCAAGGAGAGGTTCCTATGTTTTACCAAGCATGGGTTGGGGAAAACACACGTCGAGGAGCATGTCATTGACACCGGAGATGCGGCCCCAGTTAAGCAGCGTCACTACCCTGTGTCTCCAGCGATACAAGCCCTTTTGTATGACGAGATAGACCGAATGTTGAGGCTCGGCGTTATTGAGGAGAGTGAGAGTCCGTGGTGTTCGCCGATGGTTCTCATACGAAAACCAGGAAAGAATCGGGCTTGTTTAGATTCAAGAGCACTGAACACGTTGACCAAAAAGGACGCGTATCCTCTCCCCCATATCGAAGGGCTTCTCAGTCGGCTACCCGACACCTACTATATTAGTAGTGTCGATCTCAAAGACGCATTTTGGCAAATACCGCTGGAGAAACAGAGTAGGGAAAAAACTGCGTTTGCGGTTCCGGGGAGACCCTTGTACCAGTTTAGAGTCATGCCTTTTGGGTTGTGCAACGCAGCCCAACGGATGTGTCGACTAATGGACAAGGTAATTCCTGCACGATTAAGGGACCGCGTTTTCGTCTATCTCGATGATCTGCTCGTCATTGCCCCGGACTTCGAAACCCATGTAGCGCTGCTAGCCGAGGTTGCTGAGTGCCTGAGGAACGCCAATCTCACCATCAACGTAAGCAAATCCAGGTTTTGCTTCAAAGAACTGAAGTACTTGGGTTTCATCGTTGGTGGTGGGAAATTGAAGACCGATCCTGAGAAAGTCAAGGCCATCTCAGATTTTCCGGTTCCCAAAAACCAAAAACAGGTACGTAGGTTCCTCGGTCTAGCAGGTTGGTATAGAAGGTTTATTAGGGATTTCTCTACCGTCACTGCTCCCATCACAGACACCCTAAAAAAGAAGAATGAAAAGTTTAAGATGACAAAAGAAGCTCTCGAAGCGTTTGAGAAGCTCAAAAGCGCCCTGACAACTGCGCCAGTGCTAATTCACCCGGACTTCACCAAAAGGTTCTACATCCAGTGTGACGCCTCTGATTCTGGAATTGGTGCAGTTTTATTCCAAAAGAACGAAAATGAAGAAGAAGCACCAATATCCTATTTTTCGCAAAAACTAAATGCTGCACAGAAGAATTACAGCGTCACCGAAAAAGAATGTATGGCTGCTGTAATGGCCATCCAAAGATTTCGTCCATATGTGGAGGGGATGGACTTTACAGTCATAACCGACCATTCCAGCTTACGGTGGCTGATGGGTCTTAAAGACCTTAGTGGCAGGTTGGCACGATGGAGCCTCAAGTTACAAGCCTTTACCTTTAACATTGAACACAGGAAAGGCTCATTAAACGTAGTACCTGACACCTTGTCTAGAATTTATGTTGAAAGTGTCGATGTCCAACATGTTGTGCCGTTAATCGATTTGGATTCAGAGGAGTTCTTATCTGAGGAATATCGTAGCCTAATTGCTACAATTAACACGCACCCAGAAGAACTCCCTGATCTAAAAGTAGACGATAATTTTGTGTATAAGCGTTCTCTACCACCAGCAGGAGACGAAACAGTTGAGCACACATGGAAGTTGTGGGTCCCTGCCGGCTTAACTGAGGAGCTCATCGCCAATGCTCATGACCCCCCGAATGTAGCTCACGGTGGGATTTCGAAAACGCTGCACAGAATTCGGCAGTACTTCTACTGGCCGAATATGACGGTGCAAATTCGTCGGTACGTGTCCAACTGTTCAGTGTGCAAACAGTGCAAATCGTCAAACCAGGTATTACGTCCTCCAATTAAGAACACCTTCAGTACCAGTCGTCCATTTAAAAAAATCTATATTGATTTTCTAGGTCCCTATCCCCGTTCGAAATCTGGTAATTGTTATGTGCTTGTTGTCCTCGATCATTTGTCAAAATTTGTTTTGTTGAAGGCCTTAAGAAATGCCAGTGCCATAAATGTCGTCAAGTACCTTCAAAATGATGTCTTTAACATGTTCGGTGTCCCAGCAGTCATCCACTCGGACAATGGCAGACAGTTTTTGTCGAAGGAGTTTCAAATTCTGATTGAAAAGTATGGAGTACGTCACTTTAGGACAGCAGGTTATTCGCCACAGTCAAACGCATCCGAAAGGGTGAACAGGACATTGCTCGCAGCCATAAGATCTTATATTAAAGAAGACCAACGTAATTGGGATCTACACTTGAGCGATATTGCGGGTGCATTAAGAAGCTCCATACATACATCAACTGGAGTGTCACCATATTTCGCTCTCTTCGGGATGAACATGGTGACGCACGCAAGTTGCTATGCACTGATGCGCAAACTTAACGCGGTGGAGGACAGCGAACTCCTAACACTCTCTCGGCAGACTCGCCTACAATGTCTACGCGACAAAATAAAAGAAAATATAGCAAAAGCAAATGAAAACTCAGCAAAGAAGTATAACATCCGTACAAGAAACGTTAACTTTACACCCGGGCAAGAGGTTTTCCGAAGAAATTTCGTCCTCAGTGACACTTCGAAGTACCTCGCCGCAAAACTCTGCCCGAAATTTGTCAAATGTAGGATAGTCAAAGCAATAGGGAACAGCATGTATGAATTAGAAAACCTAGCAGGTAAACGAATAGGTATATTCCATGCAAAAGACCTAAAACAATAAACAATACCTGGTGCTGATCTAATCTGTGATGTATATGTATGTGTTATCCATCTTCATGTCTATTTATTACCCTAGGTATATTATCAATTGCCTAATGTACGCATATTATCTACCTAATTGCTCTTCCGTACCTGAATATATACACCATTCAATCTGTGATATACATGTCACGACTGAGGAGTGTGATTACGTCCCTATAGTTTATATTATTTGTTATTTATTCACCTTAGGTTACTCATAGTTATTTATCATTTATTTATTTATTTATTTATTTATTTATTCATTTGTTCATCTATTGTTGGTTATTTATTAATTTATTTATTAGTTCATAGTAATTTATTTTGGTTTGGTTCTCATTTTTCTGTTTATTTATTTATCTAGTACTAATTTAGATTATATATTGGTGTTATTTGCTAACTTATTATTTATTTATTTATATTTTGGTGTCAGATTACATATTTATTTATTATTTCTTGTTAATTTATTTATTTATGTTCCTTGTCCTATGTGGCACTTGAACGTTCATGTACATACCTATCTACCTAAGATCCTATTTATTTACAATTAATTATGTCTATCTCTATGTTAATTTATTTCTGATTGTATTTCATAATGATATCCTTATGGAAACTCATATGTATTCTAGGTATATATGTATAATCAAAGTATATTTATAGCTATTAATCAAACACAAATTCAATTCCTACGATACACTACGTATACGTATCTATAGATACATAGTTGGATGTACATACATAGCACTACTCTACAAAATCTACTCACAGCATATTTATGCCCGGCGTACATAGTGTGGGTTCTTCACCACGTCACACACAGCACTTCCCTTATTCCATGCAGTTGTCCTTTGTCACTGTCCTTGTAGTCGATGCTCTCCACCAAGTCCAGTGTTTTGTTATGGTCACCTGCAATGAAAAATAGAGTAAATGTCACGAGAAACAAATACGAGTCGTTGTTTATGTGCTACCCACTACCACTGCTTATGATTATGGGATGTCGTCCAACGATCTCCTTTATTCAAACAAACAAATAATTAAAGCTCCACTAGCAAAATTGTCTGAGTCAGCGATGCAGAAATCTATAAAAACAAACAAATAATACAGTAGGTAGGCCCGTATCAGAAAAATAAAAAAAAAAAAATGTTCACCAACATTACTTACCTGTACTGCAGTCATGAGAATCGGCGATGAGTAGGTATTCCAGGAAAACCATGAGAAATAGAAGGCAGGTATCTGAAAGAAGAAAAAAAAAATAGAATTGCAAATGAGGTAGCCGAATAATTAGTGCGGATAATAATAAAATAATAACAAAACAAGCCAAAACGTTTACTAGCCCTATTTGTCTTGTCGGCACAGTTTGTTTTGACAGAAATAGATAGCATCTCGTAGGAAATGTATGGAGGGGTGACAGTTGTTGACACTATTCGGACTGTTCAGAAAAAAGGTGCGTTCACCATCGTAGGTTAGTTGCTGTAGCAAATACAGCAACCCTAAAATATTTGCTGAGAGCAGCGGGATATTTGAATTTGTGGCGGGCTCTGATTGGTACTATCCTGAATCGGATGATGGAACCTTGGCCACTAGCGGGAGGATTGGTTTGTTGTTGGTAGTTCCAACTGAGGAATGGTCAGACGCTTCTGCTCTAAGGCAACTAACGTCATTGTGCGTTCAGTTGTCGGGCCGGTACCATACCAGTGGCTGCTGGAAAGTTAGAAAAAAAAAATTTAGAACAAGACGGTATAGTGTCCCTGCACATAGAAAAAAAAAATTTTTTGCGTAGACCTACAAAACAATAGTTTTTTTTTAAAGAAAAGTCCTAATGTATATTAGGCAGTGTTAAAAGAAAGAAATAAAAACTAAAAAGATACAATAAAAGTGTAGTACACACTACTCGTGACTGGTGGTACAGTGGCACGTACAGTCGACGGCGAAGAAGCCTAATCTGCTTCCGCATGACCTGGAAGGAAAAAGGAAACTTTTTATAAGTACTAGAAAAAAGGAAAAAGCTGTGAGTTTTGGTTTAGATGGTAGATAGTTATAGTTGCTAATTTAAGTGCATTTTGTATAGGCTTATACCAGTGAAATCTAGAGGTCGGTTGGCGGTCATTGACATTCGTACGCTATCTCCAATTTGAAGGAAGCGAGTCAAGGCCGCCAACAGTTTTATTCTACGGCAACAAATTTGTATGCCTCGCCAACAAGATCTTGTTTCACGCCACCGATAACTTGGCCAAAGAGTCCCGAGAAGAAGTCACCAAACTGAACGCAACAGGGTGCGTTAATTAGTTAACACCCCGAACGTGCCATAAGCATTTGACCTGGGCACCAAACAAGACGATGCAAATTTTGTTTATTAGCTTTAAGTATTCCTTGTTCTATTAGTTATAAGCATATGTATCTATATATCGTGACAATCCATTTTTTTTTCTTCCCGGTCCATTTAAATTTCGTTTTTTTTTTTTTTTGTTATTTAAATTGTTGAACTCCTTGAGGGCAGAAATTCTCCCCTTTCTATTAGTGAAATTTATTTTTTTTACATTTTAATTTCGTTCAGCTTGAGTTTGTTTACATTTTTTTGTTTGTTCCCCTCCCGAAACCTAAATTGAGCTCGATCTAGGTAGGAAATTCGGTAATTGAGTGAGGGTATACAGGGTGGTTCAGGCGAGAACTTAATTTATAAGGTAAAAAGAGGTGTTGGTTTTTTTTTATATTTTGTCTGCATAGGGAGTGATTGTTTTCAAGCAGTTCATGTTTTTTTTTTTGTTGTTAAAATTTCTTTTGATACTTGCTCTTATAATTTTTTTTGTAAAATTTTTTTTGTTTTCTTGTAGTTATATGAAATTTTGTTTTATGATTTTTTTTGGGCTACCGTTCCAAATTAATTTTATTTTGCATGGATCTTGAGATTAATGGGAAGTAAATATATAGGAAATATATGATTGGTCACCTAATGTTTAAAGAAACCTCTTGTTTTAAATTTTCTTTATTCATGTACATGAGTACATGATGTGCTTTTGAGGATTAATTTTCAGGGGGTGAAGTAAGGTAAGCTACATTTCTCTCGGCGGATGACGTGAGCGGCATGGACATATGCTTCCATGGGGAAGTCTGGCCAAGGATTTCCAGGTTGGGTGGGTATTGGCCGCGCTCATAACACCAAGGAGCGCCTCTCAAAGTGGTAACTGTCCGTCCGATGTCGTTAGGGAACAATTTTTGCTCGGCACGATTTATGTGTTGTAATTAGGTATGTTGATTTTCGGAAACAAGAATCCCCCCAATTCTGACGAGCTCAGCCGTGCAGAGCCAGCGTGCCACGTTTCCGGAAGTCAACTCTCTCTCCCATTTTCCAAACTTCCTTACCCATTATCCTCATCCGGTTATCCTACCTTTTTGAATCCCAACTACCTCTCCAATCCTCATCCTGCCTACATTACACTGCAGGTGTGATATTTGCAATAAAACTTTTTCACGAACGCATCAACTGAAGCAGCATTTATTGACGATAATTCATCAGCAAACGGAAGCAAGACTAAATGGTTCTTAGTGAAGTGAAATAAATATTTAGAGTAACGAAAGTAAAAATTAGTTTTATTCAGTAAGACAAATTAACAAAAGGGCGTTGGCACAAATTCAAGTATGTTACACACACCCGCGCTTATACCCTATTCACACCAAGACGAAAACTGGGTTTTTGCGAAAACAGTCGAAAACTTCATCAAACAGAAGTGTTCCGATATATTGCAAACGAGTTGTTTGATGTCGTTTTCCATTAAAACGCCCCTAAAACGAATACAATCGTTGGGTTGTTGAAGCAGACATACCTTTTGCAACATTCAGCGAGCTCAGCAAAACTGCTGACAGGATGTGCGAGACTGAGCCTCAGTGCTGTCGTTTCTTTTAGTTTTTTGTTTACAAAAATGTGGAATCTCTTGTTATTGTTATCTTTGCACCATAAAGAGTAAATTATTCAGTTTTTCTATAGTTTCAGAACGGCAGCACTACCTGCCACAACTAAATGGTATTTTCAGATGTTTTGATTTTGATTGTTGCTTATGTTAATTATTTTATGCATTTAACCATAAGTTAAAGATTATCAAGTAGCTTAAGGGCCAGTTTCAAGACTAGCTGATAAAGTCTCGGATAGCCTATCCGGAATTTATATGTCAGATAAACGTAATATTTCGGTTTCAAAGGTTTCGGATAGTAATAGCTGACAGATAAAGTCTCGGATAGTCTATCAGCTAGTTAAACCGGCTGTTAAAGCCTCTATCCGGAAGATATAAACAAAATATTTATTTGATGTGGCTGGAAAAAATATAGTTTCAGAGCATTCTTTCGTTGACGGGTGTAGACAGCAGTCAGAAGTGTTATATCATGCATTTATTTGAATTCTTAAATGTCGAATTAGATGAATATTACAACCATATTACAGGGCCCCGTGGGAACAGAGTATTTCAAATTATTTTTAGAAACCCTCGACGATGAAGATTTCTGAATTTTCACTATTTTGTTTAACTATATATCCATGCCCAGTCAATACCTTTCACCGTGGGCATTGGACTTTGCCAGAGGTGCATTTTGTCTCCTCTCCTTTTCATTACTTATATGGACTTAATGTTACAGCGCAGTCTTAGCGAAGAACGTTTCGAATTGGAACATCCGAGGATAAGTCGTTTGCTCTTCGCTGATGACTTGGTCATCCTTTGGTCCTCTTAGACGGAACTTCAATACGCACTCCATCCGTTTGTAGTCGCTTATGTGGAAGCTGAGATGAAAGTAAACGTTAACAAATCTCTAGTGATGGTCGTCTCCAGAACGCCTGTTTAATGTATACTCACGAGTGATGGAAGGACCAAGAGCAATGCTAAGTTTATCTGTAGGATTGGTCAGGTTGGTCAATTTTGAAACAACCCGGTTATTCTGTTATTATAAGAGGACTGAACTTGGTGTCAAAGCTGAATTGTCAAGTTGTCAATCGTTAATTCGGAGTTTGTTCCAACTCTTACCCATTTGGGTAATGACCGAAAGAATAAGATCCCGGATACAAGCTGCCGAAATGAGATTCCTCAGTTGTATTGCTGGTGTGAGTGTGACCCGTAAAGATGGTGGAAACACCAGAATACGTGAGGGGCTCAATGTCGAGCAGCTACTGCTCCGGACGCAGCGGTGGATTAGTGATTTTAAAACGCATGTCCCCAACCATGATCTTACGACGTGCTATGGAATCCGTACAATCGGACAGGCGTCCTGTAGGTAGACCCAGGATGAGATGGTTAGATCAAGTCCATAATATCTCCTCTACCCGTATGGGGTAGATTTACAGTCGATGGCGTAGAATCGAGAATATGGACGGTGCACTTGGACTTGCGCAACCTACACCCGCGACCCACTTAAGGGATAAGTGGGGTATCGAAAATGAGTGAATGAATGAATTTATCCATGCTAAATTAAACAAACTAGAACAACACAATTCACTTAAAAATGTGATAAACGATAAAAAACATCATTGCCATTCCTGTCAAACAATTAGTGCCTGATAAATTTCTCTACCGGATAGTTTATCAGAGACTTCGACGATGAAACAGAAAAAAATATCAGCTACTTTTATCTGGTGGAAAGCGTTATGTGTCGGCTAACTATCCGAAACTTTATCCGGAACATTTGAAACTGGCCCTAAATGTTTTTGTTTGTACATAATATTATGTCAATATGAGCGAAGTTTAATAACGTCAAACGAAAATGAGTTGCTGTCCGGTGTGAATGCCTCAACGAGTTTTCTAAACTTTTTTGACGAAAACTATGTTTTCGGCTTGGTGTGAATAGGGTATAAGCAAATTTGAATTTACTTGGTGTGCTTTTCTGCCCAATCGAATAGGTGTAGAAGAGTTTTTAGAATCCCAATCGGATACACACAGAGTCAGAGACCGAAAGTCGTTATTTCGATCTACAGAACGAACAGTTTTCAATAGATGTCAAAACAAAGCAGAAATTTCTTTATTTGGGGTGGATTATAGGATAATTTTGGTTTTTTGTTTTACAATTTTGATTTAATTCATATATTTTGAATAGAAAGGCAATAGCAAGTTGATATGAATTCTCTGGATATGTGCCGAATTTGCCTGGGTTCAGAGAAAGCCCCTGACCTGCAAATGTTATTTGACGATTTTTCCAAAGAAAGTGGTATTGTAAACAAAATTGAGCTATGTGGTGGAATTAAAGTAAATCGAATTATGTAGATATTTCCTTACCGATACCCTAAATTTGTTTCGTCTACATTAAAGATAGAAATTTCGGATGACTTGCCCAAAAAAATATGTGGCGAGTGTTTATATTCTCTAAATACCTGCTACGAATTTCGTCAACGTTGCCAGGATAACGACTTTAAACTCAGAAACGCTTGCATTGAACAAAAGGTATGTAATAGGTTTTCCTACTGTACAATAACTATCTACAATAACTATTTCAATTAGATCGACATCAAAGAGGAATCAGAATCGGAAGAAACCTCTTTCTATGATACTGTTTACTTGTCTGAACTTTCCAATGACACCAGTGCATGCAATGCTGATGATGCTGCATTGGAAATAAAAGAAGAACCAATACCAAGTAAACCACTGAAGAAAGGAAAAAGAGCAAAACGACAGGAAGTTAAAGTCTGCGAACTATGTGGCAATGTTTATAAAAGATCGAATCAGTTGATCTTGCATATGAGAAGACATACAGCTGAGAAACCATTTAATTGCGAGTATGAAAAGTCCACATCATGAGGTATTTAAAATATGAATTTCCTTTCCTTTTAAGAATTTGCATGAAGACGTTTACTTGTCAATCGGAAATCAAACGCCACATGAGGGTACATACTGGGGTCAAACCATACAAGTGTAAATATTGCGATCGGAAATTCAGTGATTCCAGCACCACTATCAAACATGAGCGGACACATACGAATGAACGACCTTTTACTTGCGCAAAGTGTGGAAAATCGTTTACCTACTCGTGTGTCCTGAAGAATCACATGTTGACGCATACTGGCGAGAAAAGCTTTCGGTAAGTTATTTATTCTTGGTGATATTTAATTAATATTCTTTATTAGAATAAAATATTTTCATACCCCTATTGGGGTCTTTGTTCTCTAATCTAATATGCAAAGACTAGTTGCGACTTGTCAGGGCCGTTTTGCGCTACTGCAAATAAAAGTTTACTCAAATAGTATTCCTCTATATTTCTTTTGCACAGTCCTCGACATTTAGTTCTGTTGCAAATAATTTAATAGGTCTATTGCAATCTCCAAATCACAAGTGCGGAATTCACTGCGCAGCAAGAATACACATGTAAATTCTGCACTCACTGCAGCACTGCAACATGTCTCTAAATTCACTGCACAGCAAAGCAACGCATAGAATTAAATTTAATAGACTTGCCAATATTGAATTTTTAAATTCACCTGCTGATGCATACGAGGAAAGGAGACGGCAGTTATTTGTTGTTCCTGTTTCACCCCCGCATTGACAGCAACCGATGCAAATTGAATTCTGCACATCTGTTTTACGATGCACATTACCTACCTACCTATTGTATTTTTGGTGTTTGACAATTCTTTCCTTAAATGTATCTTTATAATTTTTTATTTAAAGAATCACTTTTATAACTGCAGGTGTGATGTTTGCAACAAAACTTTTTCTCGAATGCACCAACTGAAGCAGCATTTGTTGACGATAATTCACCAACAAAAGGAGGCAAGACTAAATGGCTCTCAGGAAGATGAAGTTAACAATAGCAGCGAGAATACTAACTAAATCATATAGTCAGGATCAAAATATCTAATGTAGAAATTAATATACATTATACCTACATAAAAAGCACAAACGTGTTATTTCCACTTTGCACGATAATAATGGCTTTCAATGTGAAAATTTTCACGATTCGTAAGCAAATTCCACTAGTCAAATTTGAATTTACCTACTTGTACATATTCCGCTTCCGCCCAATGGATACGACATGCCATGAGATGATGAGAATCCCAATTCCCAATCGAGTCGGAGAGCAAATCGAGAGAGTTGATATTTTGTTTTACAGAACGAACAGGCCAGTTTCAAATAAACGTCAAAACAAATCAGACATTTTTCTTTGTACAAATGCAGAAATTGCAGCCATGGAATTATTAAAACATTTTTACAACAGCGCAGAGTCATAAAAGGTTCATTCAAATTTATATCAAATGTTGATTAGGTGCCTTCCTACTCGGGTTAAATTGAACCCAAATCCTAAATCAATCGTAATCACAAAACCATCAAAAATTACAAAAAGAGATCAACCTAGGTTTACTGATGTTGAATTCGATTGGCAATCTGAGATTTTTTAAGATTTCTCTAGATTTCGTCTGGCCAATCGAACAAAAAGAAGTATACTGCGCTGTTCTTTGTTGGTGTTGGTGGTGTGCCTGCCAAAAGTTGTTTACCTTTTTTGTTGTGAAGATTTTTTTTTCATCATAATGTAAGTGTATTGGTAAATCTCGAGCGTCTCTGAGAAAAAATCTAGATTCGCAAAAGTGCTCTCGACTCTGAAAAAGATTGCTTTTTTTTGTACCAAACGAACGAAAAAAGTGATCTCGGGAAAGAAAGAGTGCTTTTTTCTGGCGAATCGAAATTAACATGAGTGGTCACTGGTCGGCTTCAATGGCCCCGTTGCCGTTCCGAATTCTTTAAACAAACACTACTAGAAATCCGAACTTCCTCACTATTTTTTTATATTTTTTTTGTTTGTTTGCTTGGGGCACAGCAAAATTCTGTTTATTTTCTTGTTACTAAAATATGGAATCGCGGTATATTTGCCGAATTTGTCTGGAATCAGACGAAGATTCCAATTTACAAATGCTATTTAAAGATTTCCAAGAAAATACCGATATTATACAAAAAATTGAAATCTGCGGCGGAATAAAGGTAAACAAAACAACTTTATCCTTTTTCATAAATTATGAATTATTTTAACCCGATTATAGGTAGAAATTGGCGATAATTTTCCCGATAAAATATGTGGCAAGTGCTTTTGTGCACTTAACATCTCCTATAACTTCCGTCAACTTTGTCAATCTACTGACTTGCAACTGAGAAATATCATTGATTATGATTATAATGATGAGCAAAAGGTAAGATATAACTTTATTGCAAAGCAACACTAAACCGCGGGAGCACTAGATCACTTCGGGAATAAAATAAGCTAGCTTTTTAAAAGTTTACAAAAAATTTAAGTTCTTTGCCTTGGCCGCTGAATTCGATCTGGCTCCAACGGTTTGGAGTTCACTTTCAAACGCATTTTGGTTATCATCTACATATTTGAAGCCAGATGTAAAAGAGGAATCCGATCGTGATTCCTTGATGGTCACACCTGAACCTGAGCCGGACATTTTGTGGGAACCCCCAAATGTTCAAATCACCGATAGCAATGAAGATGATGTTGAAATAAAAGAAAACCAAAAAGAACCAGTAAAACGTAAGCCCCGTAAAACCGTGTTCCCAACTCCAAGAAGAACAGTATCGAAATCACAAGATATCCATATGTGTGAACATTGTGGTAATTTTTACAAAAGACGTTGCCACCTGATGATGCATATGAAGAGACACTCTGCTGTAAAACCATACAACTGCGAGTATAACAATTTTCCCACAGATCAAGACGTATTTATCAATAACTCTGGTTTCGTTTTCAAGAATTTGCAAAAAGGCTTTTGGTTCACAATCGGAAATCAACCGGCATATACGGATACATACTGGAGACAAACCATACAAGTGCAAATACTGCGATCGGAAATTTAGTGATTGCAGCAGCAACACAAGGCATGAGAGGACCCACACCAACGAACGACCATTTGAGTGCAATACGTGTGGCAAAACGTTTACCTATTCGAGTGTGCTAAAGTTTCACATGATGGTACACACGGGGGAGAAACGTTTTCAGTAAGTTTAACTGTTTATATTTTTGTTTCCACATAACAAAACTCATCTAATTAATAGTAAGGGTTGGTACTAGCTAACATTTTAATCATACAAGTGAAGCTTCTGGCTGAAAAGTCTCAACTCTATTGGCCTTTACTGACAATAGCCTTATTCAACTCTTTTCAAATGGTCTTGCCATTGTGCCACAAGTGACAATCACCTGTCGATTGTGACTATCACTTATAACAAATCACCTTAGCCGATTTCAACCCTGCATCATTCCTCCTACTTGTTTTCACTGCTACGTCTCATTAGAGCAATAAAGTGCAACATCTTAAGTGTGTCTTCATGATTTATGTAGTCATAAGGTTGCTTCGCTTTTAATCATAGATCCCCGATATTTAAAAATTTGTCACTTTTTCCATTTAAATAAGTGTTTGGAATAGTTGGGCTCGCGCTCCGACCCATAAAGGGTCTCTGCCTGAGATACAGTACCCATGCAATCAATCGTTCTCCACCACTGTTCGGTTGGAGTGCCTGATATCGTCCTTTTACTCCAATAACGAAACCAAACTTTTGAAGAAAGTGCCCTTCTGTGTTTGACGAGACCGTCCCGGCACACTATCTTCTCAGCTCATCTCCTTGGACATACGCCAGTAGGTGAATAAAAATGCAAAAGGGCAATTTCACTCGGACGCTCTCTGTAGAATATGGTTACTCAAGGTGTACTGAGGCATACAACGTCGACATTTTTTTCTGGCTGGTTCATATCGTTTTCTTGTTGAGCACTAAATCATGAACCACCTGGGCACGATCTTGTGATGTTTTTTTTTTTTTAGGACTTTGAGGCTATCTGCTCTTTTGATGAGTATTTTAAATACTTAAAAGCATGCGCGTTTTACTGTCTTATTATTGCAATTAAAGAAATCCACATACGCTCATTAGAACCTTTTGAACTTCCTTTATCTTTTATGTAGACATATATCTCCTAAAATGTTATTAATCTAAAATATGTTATCCTTAATCTAGGTGTTCTGTATGCAATAAAACCTTTACCCGCGCGCATCAATTGAAGCAGCACTTATTGACGATTATCCATCAGCAACGAGCAGCAAAAGCAATTCAACTAAAAGCCGACCCAGACAATAACAATATCAGCGCCGACTCGAACTCATCCACTGTAGAATAGTGTTCACAATAAAAAACAAAAACAACACAACCACAGATAAAGCTATCGCAAAAGTTTAATTTTAAATGTCTCCATAGAAAAATGTGTTTGTTTTCTCTTTAGATCTTTGAAAGTTTTACATAAAATATATAATTTATATCCAGGCGCAACACAGTCTTAAGAATCCTCGAAAAGAAATAAAAACTAAACAATAAGAACGAGAAATAAATCTCTTCTCTCTCAAGACGACACGACGCGAACACATTGGGACAGATGATAATCGTGGGAATAACAAACAGCAGGTACAGGTAACTGTCATACGTGAGTATAGGATTTTCTTGTTGCCGTTTCTTTTTTTTTCTTGTTCAATACGAACTTACTGACGATGGTGTTGTTGTCGAGTTGTCTTCGGTATTGTCCTCCGATTCATAGGGAGTCTCTGCGCCATTCTTTGATTTGGACGTACTTTCTGCTGATTCAGATCGAGTTGAACGATCTACACTTGATCTGGCGTTGACTTGGGCGAAATGCTGAAAGGATCGCATCGCACATTGTGGCGGAACGTTGAAAAGCGGATGGGTGGGTAGAAGTTCATTGCATGGATCTCCCAGAATGAGGGGATTTAATGTTGACTCGCAATGTTGTGCTATTGAGACGCCACTTAGGGTGTAACAAGTGTGATAGAGATCTTGTGGCCTAAGACGAAATGGATTGGTTAATAAGTAAAAGGAAAGTGATTTCTTTTTATAACTTACTTGCCGGGTTTGTCTACGAGACCACCATTGGGCTTCTGACAGCAGAGTATGATGTATTCCTGCAACGCTATGCTATCAAAGAGGGATTTCTTGATAGGGTGTCCTAAAAAAATTGACCTGATAAAATAATATTCAGCTAAATGGTTATGCATTTGCCGACTGACCTTCTTTGGAAATAACAGCCTCGACAATTGGTAAAATTGCGCCGACCCAAAACGAGTAACAGCCATCCACCAGTTTATTCGTCCTTCCTTGGAAACCACCTTCAAATGGCATTTGTCGTCCCAGTGCCCATTTCTATAAATAGAGACGCATTTTTTCAAATTTATAATTTAATTCTCCCTAGCCTCAAACAAACCAAAAGCAATTGTGTATCACATTTGCTGCCTTCATTCAAAAGAGCCAGCGCTGATATTGCACAAAAAGTATAACCGCCATGTGCCTCAAGATCGGGAGCTCCTCCAAAGCCACCTTCATATGTTTGACAGCTTGCAATCCAATCAGCGGTACCGGCAAACAGTCTATTCATCTCATCTTCAGGGACATTTGTTAGCTTGGCGCACGAAACCGCACAGTATGCACCTCTGACATCAGTTTCACCATCAACATGCAATCTGAAGGAGCCATCTGGCTCTCGAATAGCCCACAAGAATTTCACTAAAGAATCTCTGTCTATCGCACGATACGCATTCTCTGTACCAATCATGCACAAACTGTTGACTGCTGCATAAGTGGGTGCCAAGTGTGAATATTGTCCAGGTCCTCCGGCAAATCCACCATTTGGTGATCGGCATCTAAAATTATCAGCCAGTTAGTGGGTAATGGATTAATTAGTAGCAAGATGTTTTACTTTATCAAAAACTCAACAACATGACTTAACGTCTCATCGGAGAAATCAAAACTAAGCAAATGGGCTGCATTCAAGATCCAATATACATTCCATGGACGGCTCGAGTCTAAGCACTCGTAATTTTTTGGCAATTGGCGTAGGTAGGCATCCACATAGCGCTGATGTTCTTCACGATAAATTTTTGCTACTTTTGGACAAAGATATTGCAATTGTTGATATCTATCGAAGCATTTCTCGACCCTGCTTTCGGTTTTTTGCTGCAAACAGCACAAGGGGGGAAATGAGTCAGCCGTTTCAGATTTTGGTGTTTTTTTTGTTCGTGATTTACCTGTTCGCGCGAGGTGATTGTGGACACTCGTTCGTCGTCGAATTTATAGTTCTTTAGGGCTGAGTAATCACGAACGTGCACTTCCATTTTTTAATTGCAAAATAATGAAAACTTAAAAGAAATAAATAATTTTTCTTTTGATTTGGATTGAAGTCGTCTTTTGGTAGCTATACAAATGTCAAAGATGTCAAATTTGAGGGGAAAGTTGTTTTTTTGTTTTGTTTCCATCGATATTGGGAAGTTCTGTTTGTTTAGTAGTATGAAACTGACAAAATTTACTTCGTTCGTAGTTAGTACGACTTTTACATGGAGTAAATACTTAACCCGCCCTATTAGGTACTAACGAATTATTATTATTATTTATTAAACAGTAAAATAAATTACAATTTAACTTAGTTTTTTACAGCACTAGCTACATAGGCCTTCGGTTAAGGTACTAAAGAAATTAGCACCAGTTAATTAGCCAGCAGATAGCATACACAAATCTGACGTAACTACGTAACTAACGTGTAGTTGTTGTAATTACGTGTTAAAGATTCTACTTTATTTTACTCAGCTGAGGAAGATGTTCAATAAAACACTAATCGGTTAGGCAATAATCTTAATTTTTCCTAAGTTTTCTGCGTGAACTGTTTACTAAAACAATTAAAGAAAAAGTAACTTTAACAAAACGAGGCGATGTTATATACCATGTTCCCAACCATTGTGACTAGTTCGAAGTGATTAATTAGACATCTACCGCCATTGTTGTTGATCCTTTAATAATTTTTTACATAATTTAAAACTATTAGCACTAAACAAATTAAACGAAAGCGACCGAAACTTTGTAGCTTTTGCGTTGTTTAAAAATTAAAAAAACGTCAACCATTCTACGTTTATGAAAAAATATATTATCAAACCCAAAATAAATTATTTCTCTCTTATAGAATATTTTACCCACTTTTGTACTTATACGTCCTAATTGACATTGGATCCGTTTCGAGTAAAATTTCAGTATACAAAATAGTTCTGAGAACGCCCACAGATGGCGACATTGGCTTAATCTTTGGTAAGAACATTATTTCTATAAAAATATTTCAAAATCCTCAAAAAAAAAATATTCTCCTATCTAGATATTAATCTAATAAATACTGCCAATGAAGAGAAAGAACTTTTGGAGTATCGCATTCGTTCTGACAAAGAATGCTGTGTAAATTTAACTGAAAATTCGATTAGCTCGAATGTAAGGATAATGAAACAAATATTTTAATAATTATACTTATGTTTGTTTAAAAATATTTCCCAGGCTGGAAAAGTCCTTGGAGGTTTCTTTGGACATATTGAACCAGGAGCGATGCAAACTGTTTCAGTAATTTGGCCTACAACTGTGAGAAGTTTCTAAATACACTACATATTTGAATTTCATTATTACCATCTCAATATTATTCAAGGCCGTTTTCAATCGCGTTGGTCACTGTAGCGTTATAATCAGCTCAACTAATGTCAAAAATGAAGAAAAAGAATTTACTCAGCAGCTTCAATTTGATACGAGGTTCACAACGATTGATTCTACTGGAACCACAATCAGAAGGCGTAAGCATAACTTTGTCCAAAATGTTGGTTATGATAATAGAGGCAAAAATTACTTACTTTAATTATTCAGAAAAGAACTTTTTGGAGTGTTCGAATTGGGATATGGACTTTATGAACAATTGTACGCCTGTTAATTGTCAGGAGAAATATTTAGGAAAAAGGAGTTTCTATAATACTACAACTAAAATGTGTGAGCCGGTCCCTAAGTGCATAAGGAATGGGGAAGTAAGATTTCATATTAATTAGATATTGAGATTTAAGAAATTTGAAGAACTCTTTTTTTTTTGTCAGATTTATGATATTTATGCTAATGAGTGTATTGACTCAACTCAATTAATGGACGCTGAAGATATAGAAAACATTAAACGTGGAAAATATGAAAATAATACTTTGGACCTTGGAGAAAATTTGTCCGTACGTAGATTTTAGATTTTTCTTATTTAACATTTAGTTTGTTTTAAATACTTTTTGATGTAATAAAACTAAAAATACGGAGGCAGCGCGGTACTTTTTGATATCTTTAAAAAAGTGCGGAACACGATTTCAATCAGACACAAAAGTATACAGAAACCCCCAACATTCAATCCGCCGGCTCTTAACCAAACGCCTTAAACCTAACTATATATCTTGTAAAACCTGCCTTACGACCGTTTGTTTTTTTTTTGTAATGAAAAAGTCGATATTCTTTTTTCCCACTTCAAAAATGTACTACCCATTTGATTCAAAAGTCACCAAAATGCGATATCCCCGCATATGGCAACGCTGCCCACAAGAACCAGTCTATGCAGGGATTTCCCACGTGCCTTTGGTTTTTGATGATTAGTTTTACCTGCAAATATGACTATTTAATATTTATTACATAAAAAAAGTTAAATAGCAGCTACATACTCAGTTTCTCCATACTCCATTTATTACGTTTTCCATTTGACGTATTGACGAAATTAGACTACAAAATAAGTTTTATATTCGTTAGGAAAGTTCTCATGGATAGATATAGAACTCTGGGTCACCATTTCCATAAGGGCGCCGTGGCTTAGTTGGTTAAAGCGCCTGTCTAGTAAACAGGAGATCGTGAGTTCGAATCTCGCCGGGGCCTAAGGTTGCGTTGCACCTTGATTTTTTTTTTTTTTTTTCGTAATGTGCATGAAACGTACATAAATGTCTAATCATTGCCTTTCATCGTGTTAAGAAGATAGATAATGCAGAAAATTGAAAAATCATTTGATAAATAGAACTTAATTCCTGGCGAGTTACACATTTAAAAATAATGTATACCACACCGTCTAAAACTGCCGCTTTTGTGTGACCTTTAGGCTTTAGCGCCGGTGCACACATGCGTCATTTTAACGCGCGGTGCCGCAATAATTCAGTGCACACATGCGGGTTTTTCTCTCAGAACTCAATCTGCAATACAGTCTCGCGGAAACCTGTGTGTCTTTTTATCCGCAAGAATGATGCGCGACGCAGCAGCGTCACCGCACGTGTGTGTACACCACTCAATTTATTTGTGAGTACTGTAGGCTACGGACAGAGTGAACGCGAAAAGCTAAGCTATATACGCAAAGCGAATGGTGTCCATAATGAACGCGAACATTACCGCTTCGGAAGTCCATCAAAATAAACAAAATCCTTGAATTGTGGAAATGGAAATGGTCAGAATAAAAGGACTTTCCATTAAATAATTCATTTTCCAGCCATTCATTGTTGGAAAAGGACAGTCCGTTCAAGAGATTAAAAAATCACATAATAAATATGACGAATTTTATCATCTTTACAAAGATTTACGAAGACATCCTGACAAAAATTGCTGAATACGTTTGAATGTCATTAAAAGTATTCGATCTTATACTCAAATCTATTGACAGCTGCGTTTTAGCTTGAATTTCTTGCTAAAAAACTGAGCAGAAGAGTTTATTCGCTTTTAGCGCCAAGTTTCGCTTAGCATGTATCTTAGCATTAAATCTACTATGGCCAGTGCGATTAAAATGTATGGGCGCAGTTTATTAGCTTTGACCTGTCAAACCTTAGCCTTAGCTTTTCGTATCCACTCTGTCCGTAGCCTAAGACGCAAAAGCGGTGACGCTGCAGCACCGCGCGTTAAAAAACGCACCGGGGCTTAAAACCTCAAAGAGAGGGTGTGTTCCAATTCCAAGGAACTGAAGATATAATATATAAAGTGTGTAGTGTAGAGACAGAGTGTGGTTTTAAATTTTTGTTTAAGTCTACCTATCGCCTCTCGCGAAAGTCTGACAAACATCCGATAGTCTACTAACTACCCTTAAAAAGCTTCTCAATTCAGCCCTTCAAATTTGGCTTACAAATTGTAGTTTGTATAAGTCCCTTCTCCTCTTGATGTGAATCCTTCCACTTTGCCTCAATCTCAATAATTGACCAAGGCCACGGTTTTGGTTTAGAGCAGAATCCTCCACTGAGGATGCTCTTTGCTCTTTTATATATAAAGAGGTTTGGATATTTCTACTAAGTTAAGTAGTAAGTTTTGCGCTAACATCTATCTTGATGTTTCAAAAGCGTTTAACAAGTATTTATTTTGGAAAAATTGTATGCTGCAGGATTTTGAGAGATCTCAACATAACCTTAACAATGCTGTCTATAATAATTTTCTATTCTGTTTTAGGAATCTCAACACAAAAATGCCAGAAGTACTTATTAAGAATTTGTTCCTGATCTCTCTCATCAAGATATAGAAAATCCGATGTGGACCGAAATAATAAGTGGTCTATCTCTAGTAAGTGATTATTTTTTAATATTTATGGAGTGGGGTCTTTAATCCAATATCTAACTGTCATTACTAGCTATTTTGATTCTAAAGTTATACTGGAGGCCTCTAGAAGCAAGATTGAAAATCGGCAGTTGATAAAATACGATTAATAATTTAATTGACATAATTGTTTACAGGAAAAAAATAATTTAAATTGACCCAGTCTTATCTATATATTTTTCGACGAATATAAGTTCTATTCGTCAAAAAAAATTTAGATAAATTGATCACATGAATCGCGCATTGCGAATACAAGATTACGACTAAATCCTTTTAAGTATTCTGTAAATATTTGGTATCCAAAAAGTTGGCCTATTCTTAAGAAATATTTATAATGGGCACATTCAAGTATCTAGTTGACTTGAGTCGACTAGATTTGTCTGGACTAAGTGTAACCTGAACGCAAAAACTAACTTAATTGGTCGTGAACGTCAGATCTTGACGGGGAGAGCATCTAAATCGTCACTTTTATTATCATTTTTAGATTTTGTTGGTTTTGTTTGTTTTGGTTAGGTATATCCACTAGCTTTGCGCTCTCTCAAGGCAAATTTGAAATATCAAACTCTCCGCCGATGACATATAGAAATGTCAACTTAGTACTCAGTCACGAAATTCGTGACTAGATTCGTCGGCTACCCCTCCATAAACGTCAACAGAGAAAGCTGCTCACGTGACGAATCCCAGCCAATAAGAACTCAGAAACATCAAGTCAGTCAGCTATCAGACTTACTAAACTAGATACTTGAACGTCCCCAATATCGGAACATACTGTCAACTTGTATTAACAATCCACACACAGAGTTATGTCGTTTTCGGTTAGTCGTCCAGAATCGTCCGGAAGAACTCTCCGCGATTCTGAATTCAAATCCAGAAGCAAATTTCTCTTCTTTTCAGTAGAAAAACTGTCAGTTGAGTGCCAATTGAACGCTTTCAGAAGCGTTCGGATTGCTTCCGGACGGTTCTGGACGACCAACCGAAAACGACATTAGAGAACCCGTTGAATAAACCCTTGAACTTTATGGCTACATTACATATTCATATGAGAGCGATTTTTGACATTTCATTCGCATGAACTCGTTTTAACTGTCACTTTTTAGTTGCAATTTGTGTTTTGTTAACTATGATCTATTTTTTCATGCTTTGTAAATATGTCGAAGACATATTAGCTGATTTTGAAAGTTTTATAAGGCTTTCCCAAATCATTTGTCAAATTTTATTTTAACAGTATGTATAATTGTATAGGTACATCACATTCAAGCTATCAACTTGGTATGCGCTTATTTTATTTTACCCACATGATGTATATATTATAGAAAGATCATTTATATGCATGGTTTACAATACCTGTTGCATCTTTTACTGTTGTCCTGTCATAATCATAAACAGGGGAAAATAATACTTTTAGGGTTTGTTTAACGTATGGATGGACCATAGGGCGCACTAGTGCGCACTGGTTTACCCCTAACGCGTAACGCGTTCGATATATCACTGAGTTTGAGTTCGCACTAACAATGCCCGCGTTCCATTGACCGCTAGATGACTAGCGGCATGCCAAACTCCATATAAAAAAAAAAGACATTTCACAATATGTGCTAGAGCTCTATGGAGTTCGGCATGAGCGCTAGTCATCTAGCGGTCAATGGAACGCGGCCAATCAAAACCTGTAGTGAGCGCCCTGGGTGCTGGATTTTGCTGTCATTCGTAGCTGTCATTTGGGTGAACTCTTATTTTTGTGAACTATTGATTTGTGCTACATGCTGAAATGTAAATTTCTGGGGTTTTTGTCTGCCACAGGCTGACCACGTCAAACAAATTTATAGATCAATAGGGGTAGAATTAAAAAAAACCCTATTTAAGAAATTGTAGACCTAAAATGTTCATCTTATTCTAGAGCAAGAAAGGGAATATTGTAGTACATTCTCGGGGGCACAAACTGACAATTGGGTGTCTCATTTTTTTGTCTCATTTAAAAGTCGAAGTTGTTGTCATCGTTGTAACGTTGTCGCTGCGAACTTGTAGCCCTAGCTTGACAAAATCACAACTGAAAACAGACGACATCTAAAAATTCGCAAAGAACTCTCTTCGTGTCAATAAAATGGAAAAAATATGCAAACGCTCACTCGTTTTCAATTCGCTTTCATTTATAATTATCATCATTAACGCTGGGTGTTCGAGGGTATATGATTTTTCGCCCCGATGGGGCTTGCAGGGCTTAAGAGATAATTGATTGCAGTAAACGGCTTTCGACAGTAAATAAATAGACGCTGTTAGTGACCGTCTTAGAATTTTTATTTTTTGACTTTTATGTACCATAAAGTCCAAAAAACGTCATTTTTTGGGTGTTTTTTTTTTCGCCCCGGTGGGGCAATATCTAAATGGAACTTTTTTATTTTTTTTATGATTTTATTTTATAGTTAATGGGTTAAATTAGTTAGTGACCGTCTTCGAATTTTGATTTTTTGAGTTTAACTATTATAATCTGCAAATTAAGGTGACCAAAAGGAAACAGTGTTTGTAGAGCAACCAGAACGTATTTTTGTCAGCTTTTCAAAACAGAATAACATTCAAATATTTATGTATCTGTTCATTGAATACAAATTAAAGATTTGGTTCATAAAATAGTTAAAATTGCATTTTGAAAAGTTAACAATTTAACAGCAGTTTCATTTTTGTTTCAGAACTCACGCTCACATATGCAATGTAGTTCACAAAATATCCGACACAGCGCTAATCGTTTTCTCTATAATTTTGCTCTCTCGCGAGAGTCTGTAATTTGCAGATTGTTGTTTTGCCGCATTCGTTGCCACTGGGATATGGAGAAAACAAGTTTGGATCCTTTTTTTGGTTTTCTGATAGATACATACTAATTACTTAATAATATTATTGTTGTTGTTTGAAGTCAATCAAGCATTGTGAGGCATAGAGGCAGATTGGATAAAAATATCTTCGGAGACGTTACCTACAAAACGCTACACGTACGTAACATAATTATGAATATGATAGGGAAATCAAATCGAAATGAAAAATTTATTGAGAGCGGAATATTTTTAAGGGATGATGAATGATGATTGATATGGATTGAGGGCTTGAGAAGATTTGAGAATATGTATGGGAGTGGGAGATGGGAGGTGAATGATGATTTTTTTTTATTATGAGTTGAGTTCAAATCAAACTACCTAAATGCAATTTTGGGTCATCGTAAATAAAATACCTACTGTATGAGGAAAGGGGTTGATTGCTTTGTTGTTCCCTATTTTCGGCCGAACTTTTCAAAATAGATTAGTGGTTGTGTGTTTTAATATTTTGAAAATTATTGTGTGTAGTATAAGTATATATACACAACATCCGCTTTTATTGGTGATAGGTATTGAAATGGTCATCTTTTCATAAATCATAATGATTGGTCAATGTTTTGCATGACCAGTCAAGTGAGTCAGACGTATTGTGTTAAGATCGCAGTTCGTATATGTTTGCAAGGGCGCTTGGCGAGTTCGCGCAGTGCACATTAAATTTAGTTATTAATACATACTCAATATCTATCTACGTACTAGCATGGCAGTCACACCCGGCTTTGTTCATGTTATTTTTATACCCTCCACAGGAAGGTACATTATCACTTTGTCATTACATTTGTAACGCCGAGAAGGATTCACCGGAGACCCTATAAAGTATATATTATTCTGAATCAGGATCACATTCTGAATCGATTTAGCCATGTCCGTCTGTCTGTCTGTTGAAAACACAATAGCGTCCAAACGAATCGACATAGGCGAATGAAATTTTGTGAGAAGACTTCTTTTTACTGTCGTCAGGTTGGTATTGAAAATGGGCTATGTCGGTCAAGTAGTTCTGGTACCTCCCATACAAAACCAATATTAGACACATGCGTGTACCTATACAGTACATACAGTGGAGGGTATCAAAGCATCGGCCAGGCCGATGATAACACTTTTACTTGTTTTTTTTCCGCATGATGCTGCCGTATATCTACAAAATTGATCTCATTATAGTCATATCCTCGGTCATATCTCTGTAGAGCAGTGGTTCTTAACCTTTTAGTGATGAGGGACCATTTGACAAAATTTCTGTCTCGCCATGGACCACCAACTGAATACAATGTTGTTCTATCTATACATAAAAAACGCATACAATTTTTTAAAGCCAACAGCATTTTAGTTTATTTTTTACGTCAATTTAACATTATAGAAACTATATTAATGAGATTTTTGTGACTGCATACTCTTTACTAATTTCTGGATCCTTGGTTCAGTGTTACTTAAAGTCACACGCATGTCGGCACTGGCATCCAATCGATTTCGGTGCTTGTTTTTAATTATTAGAAGCGCCGAGAAACCCTGCTCGCATAGATATGTCGAGGAAAACAAAGTTAGGTACCTTAAAGCAATTTCTCGAATCTTCGGGAAAGAAATTGCCTTTTGGCTCCAAAATTCTTCAATATTTATTCCTGTCTCGAATATATCTTTCAAGTAACTTTCGTGTTGCATTTCAATCACTTCCTCTTGAATTTCATCAGGCACCTCAGAAACGCTTACAATGAAAGGATTGCGGATCAGTTTCCGAATAACATTGTCCTCGCAGTCAGGAAAATAATGAGTGAATTCACTTTTCAAGTTCTTCAAATGGAGTGTAATATTACTCTGTATTTCTCCTTTAGTCTCAGTGTCACACTGTCCGTCAATAATTTGATTCAGGGTATCAAACGCAGAAAAGTTTTCTCTTTCGACTTTATTGATCCATAGCTCAATTTTCGCGATAAATGCACTGATTTTATCTTCATATGAAAATATATTGCTAGTGCCTTGCAACTTAAGATTTCCCGATCCTTGCAGTTGAAGGTTTAATTTATTTAGATGTGCGAAAAAGTCGACCAAATAAGCAAAACGTATTTGAAATTTGGACTCACAGAACTTATCCAACAACTCTTTGTTTTTGTCAGCTAGGAATGTTTGTACTTCCTCTTTCAGTTCGTACAACCTTGACAGCATGTTTCCCTTGGAAAGCCAACGCACTTCCGTGTGAAAAAGCAAAGTTTCATGATCAGAATTCATATCAGAGCACAATTGTTTGAGAAGACGAGTGTTCAGTGCACTATTTTTAATGAAATTAACTACTTTTATAGCGGTTTTCATTGCAATAGCGAAGCATTCCGGGAGCGTTTTTACAGCCAGTGCTTGACGATGAATAACGCAGTGTGTCGTAATTGCAGCTGGATTTTTTTTTTTTATCAACGTTGCAAGACCAGAGCGGGAACCAAGCATTGAAGGAGCACCGTCCGTACAAAGCCCCGCAAGCTTTTGCCAGATGAGTCCATGTTTCTCCATATATAGACTTATTACATTCATAACATCTGAGCCTTTCGACGTCGTTTCCAGTTCTTGAGAAAATAGTAACTCCTCTTCAAACTTTTTATTGTCATTCAAAAATCGAATAAATACAAGTAATTGACAACATTGTGAAACGTCGGTAGATTCATCACATTGTAGCGCAAAAAAAGGACTACTTTTTATCTTGTCAATAACTTGTTTTTCAATATCAATTGACATTTTTTGAATACGCGACTTCACTGTGTCGTTTGAAAGTGGTATTTCTCTAATTTTCTTTTGAACTTCCTGTCCTAAAAGCTCTTCTGCAGCTTTCAACATACAAGGCTTTATTAGAGACTCACCGATTGTGTGTGCTTTTTTGGATTTGGCAATCAATTTTGAAATTTCAAACGACGCAGCTAATGTTTTTTCAGATAATGCAAAACTTGTTCCACTGGGTCCAAGTTTCATTTTTTTTAGATTTATTAGTTTACCTTCAAAGAATTCTCGCGGTCGGTCACAATAGGTCGGATGTACGGTCTTTAAATGACGTTCCAACTTCGCCGGCTTTAAAGCATCATTGGAAAGAACAGTTGTACATATTACGCATTGAGGTCTTGTCTCCCCATTTATTTCTATTGAAGTAAAGCCGAATTTAATATAATCGCCGTCATACTTTCGTTTCGGTGGCATTTTTCTGAAAAAAAAATAAATTATTCCTACCTACTAGTTATCGACATTAATAATTGAAAATAGTGGGAGAACAAATACGGATAAAACACACATAATTTTAATAACAACCCCCTTGCAATGGCGTACAAAGTAAATCGTAAATGTGCAACATAAACAAAACAAACAAGATTTAGAGTACTTACGTATTAAACTCTGGACTTTTTATAACAACTACGACTATAAAGACTTTCGTTGAATAACAATATTTGAACTTTGCTGTTGAACTGTAAAACTGGAAAAAAATATAAGCACGCACACAAAAACACCAACGGCGGTAGGTACTATCACTAACTAACAAAAACAAAAAGCCAAAGGAACAATGAGCAAACCATGTGAGACACTGACTTGTCGCTGCACGTGCCACATACATGGCGCCAACCCCCGCGCCAGCTCTCAACACAACTGTGTCGACTGACGACTCGTCATCTATACGTCTGCATTCCTTTCCCTTTGAGGTGAAATTCGATGACGTAATAACTCGATCACCGCTGGGCCGATTTTCATGATTCTTATTTTGTTTTGATTCCGGAAAATCGATTTTTTCGAAATTTAAGACAAATACTGAGCACCAGCTTATTTAATGTTTTTTGAATGACTTCGTGGACCACTTCGGGTGCTTCCAGGGACCACCAGTGGTCCGCGGACCACTGGTTAAGAACCACTGCTGTAGAGTGAAGATAATTACAATAAGTAATTTTTCTCTTCTAAAGGGTGGAGGGGGATAATTAAAAAAAATGCCAAAAAAGCCAAAAACTATTATTATTTTTTTTTTCAAACACTATTTGGGAGTAGTACATATAGGACATACATATGTACATATATCCATCCATCAATCGAATAGAAAATATGAATTTTCCTATATAAACTTTGATGAAACTTGAGTTTGGCTCTTACCATTTGGGCTAGGCGTCCCCAATCA
Organism: Cheilosia soror; assembly: GCA_949372485.1. NCBI lineage: Eukaryota > Metazoa > Arthropoda > Insecta > Diptera > Syrphidae > Cheilosia > Cheilosia soror. The sequence continues at coordinate 18,380,496 of OX443562.1, read as the reverse complement.
GTCAGGACAAACTTTTTATTAAATTAGATAATCCATACCTACATCCATACATCCATCCGTTTGTTTTTGGATAGGATTTATATTCTATATAAATATATAATATGTAGATATACTAAAAAGGAACCCAAACCCACAAAACAAAGCAATAATAACAAACTAGCCCTAACAGGTTTTTATAAACAGCCAGCATAAAATGCCAAAAAATAAAAGCTAAGGTCAGGAATGAAAATTTGTATACATATTATGGATTTTGGATATTATTATTAAAATATTTCGATTTGTGCTTACGATTGCGATTGTACGTCGCTATGATGACGAAGGCGATATTCATAAGTGTGCGTTAGGAAATTCTATATCACACACACTTTTGGTTTCAGTGTATTAGATAAACAACGTTTGCAGCAACAGGACAGGAGCAATAGCAACAGCAAGCACAGCTTGTCCCTTTCCCTTCCCTTTGGTTGTTTTGATTTATTTTGTTGTGCAGACAATTTTGTATTATTTTTATTAATTGAGCTGAGCGAGTCTGCACTCTGCACTGCAGTCACAATTGTGATCTTGGTAAGGGAGGGTGTGCTCGGCTATTTTTAATTCTGTGCACTAATACATGTAAACACGTTTACTTGAGCACAGAGTTCGTAGCTGAGGGAGACCCACCCTTAAGGGTGCCGAGCACACCCTCCCTTACCAAGATCACAATTGTGACTGCAGAGTGCAGACTCGCTCAGCTCAATTAATAAAAATAATACAAAATTGTCTGCACAACAAAATAAATCAAAACAACCAAAGGGAAGGGAAAGGGACAAGCTGTGCTTGCTGTTGCTATTGCTCCTGTTGCTGCAAACGTTGTTTATCTAATACACTGAAACCAAAAGTGTGTGTGATATAGAATTTCCTAACGCACACTTATGAATATCGCCTTCGTCATCATAGCGACGTACAATCGCAATCGTAAGCACAAATCGAAATATTTTAATAATAATATCTAAAATCCATAATATGTATACAAATTTTCATTCCTGACCTTAGCTTTTATTTTTTGGCATTTTATGCTGGCTGTTTATAAAAACCTGTTAGGGCTAGTTTGTTATTATTGCTTTGTTTTGTGGGTTTGGGTTATATTATATATTTATATAGAATATAAATCCTATCCAAAAACAAACGGCTGCAGCCCTGCTCGCACCATTTATGGATGTAGGTATGGATTATCTAATTTAATAAAAAGTTTGTCCTGACTGATTGGGGACGCCTAGCCCAAATGGTAAGAGCCAAACTCAAGTTTCATCAAAGTTTATATAGGAAAATTCATATTTTCCATTCGATTGATGGATGGATATATGTACATATGTATGTCCTATATGTACTACTCCCAAATAGTGTTTGAAAAAAAAAATAATAATAGTTTTTGGCTTTTTTGGCATTTTTTTTTAATTATCCCCCTCCACCCTTTAGAAGAGAAAAATTACTTATTGTAATTATCTTCACTCTACAGAGATATGACCGAGGATATGACTATAATGAGATCAATTTTGTAGACAATTGATAACACAAGTAAAAGTGTTATCATCGGCCTGGCCGATGCTTTGATACCCTCCACTGTATGTACTGTATATGTACACGCATGTGTCTTATATTGGTTTTGTATGGGAGGTACCAGAACTACTTGACCGACATAGCCCATTTTCAATACCAACCTGACGACAGTAAAAAGAAGTCTTCTCACAAAATTTCATTCGCCTATGTCGATTCGTTTGGCCGCTATTGTGTTTTCAACAGACAGACAGACGGACATGGCTAAATCGATTCAGAATGTGATCCTGATTCAGAATAATATATACTTTATAGGGTCTCCGGTGAATCCTTCTCGGCGTTACAAATGTAATGACAAAGTGATAATGTACCTTCCTGTGGAGGGTATAAAAATAACATGAACGAAGCCGGGTGTGACTGCCATGCTAGTACGTAGATAGATATTGAGTATGTATTAATAACTAAATTTAATGTGCACTGCGCGAACTCGCCAAGCGCCCTTGCAATCATATACGAACTGCGATCTTAACACAATACGTCTGACTCACTTGACTGGTCATGCAAAACATTGACCAATCATTATGCTTTATGAAAAGATGACCATTTCAATACCTATCACCAATAAAAGCGGATGTTGTGTATATATTCTTATACTACACACAATAATTTTCAAAATATTAAAACACACAACCACTAATCTATTTTGAAAAGTTCGGCCGAAAATAGGGAACAGCAAAGCAATCAACCCCTTTCCTCATACAGTAGGTATTTTATTTACGATGACCCAAAATTGCATTTAGGTAGTTTGATTTGAACTCAACTCATAATAAAAAAAAATCATCATTCACCTCCCATCTCCCACTCCCATACATATTCTCAAATCTTCTCAAGCCCCCAATCCATATCAATCATCATTCATCATCCCTTAAAAATATTCCGCTCTCAATATAATTTTTCATTTTGATTTGATTTCCCTATCATATTCATAATTATGTTACGTACGTGTACCGTTTTGTAGGTAACGTCTACGATGATATTTATCCAATCTGCCTCTATGCCTCACAATGCTCGATTGACTTCAAACAACAACAATAATATTATTAAGTAATTAGTATGTATCTATCAGAAAACCAAAAAAAGGATCCAAACTTGTTTTCTCCATATCCCAGTGGCAACGAATGCGGCAAAACAACAATCTGCAAATTACAGACTCTCGCGAGAGAGCAAAATTATAGAGAAAACGATTAGCGCTGTGTCGGATATTTTGTGAACTACATTGCATATGTGAGCGTGAGTTCTGAAACAAAAATGAAACTGCTGTTAAATTGTTAACTTTTCAAAATGCAATTTTAACTATTTTATGAACCAAATCTTTAATTTGTATTCAATGAACGGATACATAAATGTTTGAATGTTATTCTGTTTTGAAAAGCTGACAAAAATAAGTTCTGGTTGCTCTGCAAACACTGTTTCCTTTTGGTCACCTTAATTTGCAGATTATAATAGTTAAACTCAAAAAATCAAAATTCGAAGACGGTCACTAACTAATTTAACCCATTAACTATAAAATAAAATCATAAAAAAAATAAAAAAGTTCCATTTAGATATTGCCCCACCGGGGCGAAAAAAAAACACCCAAAAAATGACGTTTTTGGGACTTTATGGTACATAAAAGTCAAAAAATAAAAATTCTAAGACGGTCACTAACAGCGTCTATTTATTTACTGTCGAAAGCCGTTTACTGCAATCGATTATCTCTTAATCCCTGCAAGCCCCATCGGGGCGAAAAATCATATACCCTCGAACACCCAGCCTTAAGGAAGGGCCCACTCCTACTTATTATTTAGAAAACAAAAAAATCCAACAACCTTCCCCAATAAAGTTGATCGTTCTTCTTCTCTTACAGGTGTTTGCCACGATTGTCATCTACACCATCGTATGCTTCTTCATATTCCTTCTCGTCAATTGGATATCGAAAATGTCCGCAAGACCCAGATCACCGATCATAATTCGCAAACCGCCATGAGAATTACAATTTGCTAGGAGTTTAATTGAATTTAATTATTGTCCAGATTTAATTGCACAATAAATGTGAATATCCATTAATTACCGGCCTTCGGGAGTTATTGTTCAACTCAACGCCCGCTATAACTTTGTTGCACATCGCTCCGTAATATGTATAAGATTAAGATTTATATTCGCCGTTTCGGTTCGATTGGTTTTCGTGGCATGGGCATCGCTGGGTAGACAAGACATATCATCAACGGTGCATCTAATCAAAGTGGTGGTGGAACGTCTTGTCTTAGAATAAAGATTACCTCTACCTATACCTATAGAAGGGGATTTGAATTTATTCCAGCCAGCCTTTGAAATATTGCGAACAATGTCTGGCAGTCATTATTCATATTGATGACGTTGCTCTGTTTTGACGAGATATAATTTATAAAGTGTAGCTGTTGATTATTTATTATGCTTTGAATTGAATCTGCCAGAGAAATAGTGTTGGCTGAGAAGAAAGCATAATATATTCTTGAATTCAATTTGAAAATTAAAGATACGGAAACTGCATCAGAGAGCATTGATGGACGAATTATTCTTCCTTGTGCTTAAGTTTTCATTGTAACTTTTATTGTTATGACGCAGCCATATTGAGAGGTAGATACTAATAAACATTTTGTCGATTTTACGAATATTTTTCATAGGTATAAGATTTGCCATTGTAATCTTCATATAAAAATGAAGCAAGCCACACAACATTTTTTGCAATCAACTGAAAAACTGAAATAATTTTTATTTTTGATCTGAAATATTAATGTAAGCTAGGCGATTCGTATTTCGTTCGCTTTGGGTTCCCCGGAAGAAGATTTCGTTTGCAATCGATTTTATCTCAACAGCCCAAACGAGACATGTATGCTGTGAAATGGTTGACGTTCGCGGCGAATGTCGATAGAAGAATTGCCGCCGATTTGCCAAAAACACACGCGAGGGAACATTATTGCGAACATATAGAAGAAGTTTATGCTAAATATGAAAAATTACGGAGGTGGTTCTGGTGATAAAGAAAACTATGCGAAACTTGAGTCAGAGATTTATATTCTTCTGTAGAAATTTTAATAGAGAAGATATTTTGTCGTGTTTATACAAGCTGCCACTCGCTGCTGCTACTTATACTCAAGGCCTACGTTCGTAATTAGTTCCTTACTTTACTTACTTACTTATCGAGCTCCCGACCCGTGAAGAGTCTCTGCCTGAGACACTGCAGCCTTTCATCGTCTACGATCCCGGGCGCGCTACTTCCAGTTGTCTGTCCATCACCAAGCGCTCTGGCATCCGCGATAGCTTGGTCTTAAAACGGAGGTTCGGTCGTCCTTATTGTCTTCTCGAACCTGGGGACTGGGATTCGAAGAGCTTCTTAGCTGGAGCATTATTGTCCATTCGCTCGATGTGTCCGAGCCACTACATCCTACATGACTTTTTGGACGACATCCACATCTTGATAGTGCTCATAGAGTTCGCGGTTGAATCTTGTCCTCCATTCGCCCTCCCCGCACGTATATGATTAAAAATCCAGGAGTCCAGTATCAGCTCTACCTTCCTGCTTGTCATCCAGCACCAGCACTCGGCGCCATAAAGCAGAACTGGCAGGATAAACGTTTTTTTTATAAAGCATTATCTTGCCAAACTGAAGTAGCAACAGTTTTCTATGGTAATTTTTCGCCGTATCTCGACCATTCGTGGAGTTCATGTTTACTCTGAGGTAGGTGAACTCCTTAACTACCTCGGAATTGTTGCTGTCAATAGTGACGTTTTGTCCTAGGCGGTGGACAGATGCTTGTTTGTTTGTTGAAAGCATATACTCAGTCCTCATTTGCTTTAAGGGCAACGGATTTCGCTTGTTCTTCAATCGCCGTGAACGCTTCTATTACGGCACGCTGGGAACGAGCGATGATATATAAATATCGTCCGCATACCAAAGCAGCTGAACGGCCCTGTTGAAGAAGACATTTCCTTCCAGCGTCACGCGACACAGCTGAATCAGTTTTGCCGGGATTCCGAATTCAGCCATCGCCATATACCTAGGTAGAGCCCCTGTCGATGTATGGTCTCATACGCGACTTTAAAGTCGATGAATAGGTGGTGAGCTTCGACTTGAAATTCGTTGGTCTTTTCAGGATTTGCCTCAGTGTGAAGATTTTGTCGATCTGCTGGGCCGGAAGCCACACTGGCATGTGCCGATATGTGTGATGCAGATCGGTATAAGACGTACCTTGGATAGATTCTTATATGCGACATTAAGCAGGCGGATATGATTCGCGATAGTTCTTGCAAGACATAGGATCAGGTGGGTTTTTGATGCATCTTCGGCGATTCCCCCATCGATCGACGTACGATTCTCGGACAAACTTGCAGGCGACCAAAACCTTCTTCCGGTAAGCTTCATGCTAACTAAATTGCTGCGCTCTTACGGATTGTCTAACTTTATATAGGACTCATAGCAGAAGGGACTAAAGAAGTCAGAATCGCCAGCGTAAAAGTCTAATTTCAAAAGGAGATCCTATCCATACTTATAGCCATTCCCAAATTACCTGTTTCATTTGAAGCACAGAAAGCACGGAATTTAAACCTAAATAACAGTGTTTATTGGTAATCTAGATTTCTGTCTCTAAGGCAAGGTATCCTGAGACAACCAACTCCAAATCCTCCTACCGCTGTTCTACTAATTTCTTGTCGAAATTATGGAAAAGCAAACCGCTTATTAAAATTTCTCCTTTAAGCCTAAGTCAGAGTATTACATACGAAAAATTAACAACAGTTTATCGACTTTAACCCTAGACGCGCTGTGCAAGGTACACACGTCAGTATGTGACAGAAAGTTCCTCTGACTCTTTTAGTTTACATAATAATTCCGGACCCTGGAAGTATGCCACTCGATTGTAATATCCTTTGGGTCCCCCTTTGACCGCACTTCGACAAGTCCTACACAGTTCATTGACCCATTTGTTTACCATTTTCATTTTTCGCCCAAAGTTTTGCAAAATATCAAAATATCCTTTGGCGCATAACTTGCCATTGCCAGTCATTAAAATTTATAAACAAAGTAAAAAAAAAAAAACTTGTTACATCCATATTCGATTGTTATCAATCGCTTCTGATGAGCCCTTGCGAAACTGTCAGGTTGTTCATCCTCAAAAGCGTTCATCCATTTGTCATTTTCTTAACTGAACACGTCCCCTGCAATTATCTTGACAAAAAACCGGAAACAATATACAACTCCTGTTCGAAGGACGATCTAAGATAGCGGCCAATGTCGATACTTGTATTTCGCGAAACAAGACTTGAAATTGCACTTTAATTAAATGGACAACTATTAGTGGCGAAATTTGACATTCATCCGTCAAGGGGGACACATTGCCATCGATGCGCATTGTGCATATTAATAGCACCAAAGAAAACTAACAAAATAAAAATGAAACCGCTTTGAGGGGTTGCAAGGATCTTTTACATCTTTTTTTTTTTTAGTAAATAATACATTTGTGCGAGCGCGATTTTCGTCCTTAATTAGGCGACCAGTGCGGAAAATAAGGATCTGAAGCTGGGGTCAGTGTTTGCTGTACATATGCGTGCGCGGACACTTTTTCTGGCATGGTAATCGGTGGCAGGTGAACGTTCCCAAACCAACCGTACTGGTAGTTGATTTAAATTAATTAAAATTGGTTCGAAATGTGAAAGATACACGTGTGCATATTACCAGTTGGACAAGTTCGACGATAGGAATGCAGGGAATGTTCTCTCTGCGAGTGTGTGTGTGTTGGGCTGAATTTGCGCCAGTTTTAAGAGTCTGTTTAATCCTCTTTGGCATGGTAATTTCAGAAGCAACAACAGGGATATCCTGTAATTACAGCAGGCAAGGCTGGGGTCTTCCAATGCGCGGTGAAAGATAAGGCTCAATCAATTTAATAATTTTCGTTTCCGATGAGTGCAGTGCAGAGCTCTGGAATTTGGCAAATTGGCCAACTTGAGTGAAGCGAATGCAAGAGTGGGTCATGGGCACCTGCCTGTTGCTAGAATGGGGGGTTAAAGGACACTTTGTGCAAAGGGAATTAGTAACTAAGGCAGGATAATACAACGATTTCAATTCATGCCATCGAATTAAGACGTCCAGTTTTATTTATTGCGCGTAGGTTTTGTACGTATAATGCAAATCGAGGTTCTCGTATCGGAGCTAATTACCGTGACTGTAGCTAAGGATATGCCAGCATTTCAAAATTCTATAGGTAGATACTGCCAATTAACCAACAAAGACTAAAAAAGGATGTAGTGGGCCGGTTAATGGAACGAGGCGTGTGTAGGCAGCCGGCTGGCAGTTTGGAGTATTTGTTAAAACCCGCTCCAAAAACCAATTGCCTCATAAAAGCTAAGGTAAGGAAATCTTTCTCTATTGCGCCGTCCCTCGGGTGTGGATTCGAAGACCTTCCGAGCCGGAGCATTCGCCTCCTTAGTCGTTGGACCTTTACTCTTCTGGCTAGGTCGATGTCGCTGTACAGCCCGTACAGTTCGTCGTTGTATTGCATTCACCGTCTATTCAAATGGAACTGAAAATTACTCGAAGAATTTTTCTCTTGAAGCAACCAAGAGTAACCACCCTCATCCGCTTTTGATATATTCCATAGAGAAGGACTGGGATGATTAGGGTCTTATAAAGGATCACTTTAGTTCTTCGAGAGAGGGCTTTTGCTACCCAATTGCTTTCTTAGCCCAAAGAAACAGCGATTGGCAATAGCTATTCTTCGCGTTTAATCTCAGTGCTGGCGCTGCGCTGGTGTCATTGTTTGAGTTCATAGCGGAGCCAAGGTAGACAAAGTCCTTAACCACCTCAAAGTTATATCTGTTTATAGTGACATTCTATCCGAGACGTCGGTGTTGGGTGTCCTTTCTTGATGACAGCATATACTTTGTCTTGATGCCCTCATTGACCGCCGCCTCCGTCTCAAAATTCACGAATTGTTGATGTCATCGGCGTAGTCGAGTAAATGGTTGAAAGATCTGTGGTTGGCGTTTGAGTTTTGCTTATTCTTTCAAGGACGATGCTGAAGAAGTCACATGACAGCGCATCGCCTTTTTGTAATCCTTTTTTTGACATGGAAGTTCTCGGTGAGTTCTTTACCGACCTTGATGGAGCAGCGTGCATTCTCCACCGTCATCCTGTACAACGGACGAGTTTGGCAGGGATGCCAAAACTAGGCATTGCTCTTTATAGCTCGTCCCTATATAAATTCTATCATAGGCGATCTTAAAATTGATGAAAAGGTGGGTATCGATTTGGAGTTCCTAGGTGTTCTCCAAATTCTGCCGAGTTGTAAACGTTGGTCAAATCTATGCCAAATTTTAAAATACTGGTTTCCTTAAAGGACGGTTAGAGCTTTCTTCTAGCAAATCAAGTTTCCATATCGGTCTATTTGGGGTTCGCGTCTTTTGTGGCTATTTTCCCTGCTTCAAGCTTGAGTGTGCAAAGTGGGATATTCACAGATTCTATCCGCGTTTTGTGATACGGATAGAGGATCGACTTCGTAAAATTTATCTAATTTCGGCCATAACGTGCGAAAGGTGGCACAGTCGTCCCTGGATAATAAGGACGAATTTGCATCTTCACAGATGGATCAGTGGTGGAGAATGGAACGGGAGTCTTTTTCGAAGAACTAAGTATCAGCGAGGTCTACTGGTACTGACTAACAAACTACTGCCACATTTTCCTGACAGAGATCTAATACGAAGTTGAGAAAGCGGCTCAAACCGTCTTAGCAAGAGGGAATTATGGAATGCAAATAGAAACTACCTTCTGCGTTGACAATCAAGCAGCATTTAAAGCGATTAACTCCAATCTGGTAGATTCCAAATGGGTAAATCAGCGACTTTCGTTGTGTGGAAGGTAAGAAGACAGCATCAGACGCAATGCTGGCCAGATGCGGCTGTAGATTGGACATATCTACACATAACTTACTATTAGCTGACAGATAAGCTCTACTGAATACCAGCTAAGAGCCTCATTGATATAATTTCACATTAAATTTGACCAAGAAACAGTGGAATTTACAACCTATAGAGTATGCAGATTGGGGTTATGTATGGAATAGCACATCGATAAATGGCCGCCACGGTTTTGCAGGCAAGTACGTATTATTTTATTGAAATTTTCTATTATACCATTCCGCATTAATGTGGCTGAATTTCATTAATACACCTTCCAATTTTGTCTTTCAAGGCGTTGGTGGTCGTGGGCTTGTTTGCATAGACCTTTCACTTTAAAGAACTCCAAAGAAAAAAGTCCAAAAAAGTTGTTTATTTTTAAATCACATCAAGATCTGGATGGCCAATACTGATCGCAAAAACAGCCGATTCCACGATTAGAAAATGACTCATGCATTTGGCATCGTCTTGTTGCAACCACATGTTGGTCACATCCATATCTTGTAATTTAGGCATTAAAAATTGGGTTATAATGTCATGACCAGCCGCATTTTCAAAGAAGAATGGTCCTATAATTCCTTCAGTAAAAAATCCGCACCAAACATTAACGCTTTGTGGATGCATTTGTTTCTCCACAATTACCTACTCGTGGATTTTCTGAACCCCAAATGCGGCAATTTTGACGATTAACCCATCAAGATGAAAATAAACTTCATCACTGAACATCATTTTGTTCGAAAAATCAGCATCCACTTGTTGTTGTTCCAAAATCCATTCAACAAACAATCTTAGCGCTGCGTGGTTAGTAGTCTTCAGTTTTTGAGTCAATTGAACTTTGTAAGCATGAAGTTTCAAAGTCTTTCGTGAGAATTCGCTGTAGAGAGCTTCTCGAAATGTCCAATTCTTGACTACTGTGCCGAATTGATGTTCCTGGGCTGTCAACAATATTCTCGCGAACTGCTTCGATGTTTTCTGTTGAACGACTTGTGATGTGACAAGACACCCAGAGATTGATCCAGTCTCCCTGAATTTTTCAATTATTCTCTTCACAGTTGATGCGGTTTTAAATCACTACGACGGCCATATTATGTGTGAAAATTGCGGACTGTATAGCTGATAAACCTTCATTATTTTTAAAATATTGCTCAACAATGAAAATGCATTGTTCTTTCGCGCTCCATTTTTACTAATCCCCAACTGTCAGCTGTCATATTGTTATCTTTTTTTCCGTTGGAATCACTGTACTATTAAATGGCGCAAAATTTAAATTTTGACGTGAATTTTACCCTTTACAAACGACTTCAGATGAAGCTGCAGGGATGAAGGGGAACTATAAAGACCCAGACTTCCAAGAATTTTCAATGCATGGGCGTAAGCCCGCACGGTTGTTTGACGTACTATATACAGACTGCCAGTGAAATGTCAGTTCAATACAATCTCTGCCCAGAAAATTACGCCAAGCGAAAAATAAAATAAGATGACAACCGTCTTGCATTTCTCCATAGAATACTTAGAGACACCTATAGGGCGGGAATGAATTCGCCAAGATGAAATTACTACAGTAATTGTTCTGTAATTGATTACAATATAATGTCATTTTCAAAAAAGCAAACAATTAAAGTCGTAATAATCTCACTCTGAACCACGAGAGCTAGCGCTTATGTTGGATCCAAAGCGAAGTTGTCGACTCTCAGCGCATATAATGTCCTATATAATCCTATAAAATGGTAATCCACAATGGGCCAGTATCGCAGAAGCCATTGTCTGGGTAAAACTTGCATATTTTACAAGGTTAGGGGGCAACCTAACCCAACCTAAGCGATTTCGGTTCTAGTTCTAGGTAGCTTTTCAAAAAATGTAGCCACTGCGAACGTTTTTTGTTGACTTGACGCTCTTAACCTCGACGAAAGTGCCTACTAAAGACCGTAGTTTCAGTAATTTTATGTCGACTATTAAACTTTTATTGGGAAATAAAGTGTGCTCCAGTCATGCCTTCTTAGTTTGCATTTTTGCCCTAAACTATTTTAAACTGCACACGTTCTAGGCTTTGTTTTATACATAACATCCCTGGTAATCTTCTCGGTTATTGCATTTGGCTTAAGAGTGATTTAATTGCAAACTATTTATGTAAAATCCACACAAGAGATATAGATAAGTGGGCATATGGGCTTGGGCACCTACCCTAATTCTATAATTCACAAATAGAGCTCCTTTGGCATGTGCATAATTTAACTTAACTTTCTTACTAACCAATAAAATTCATTATTGTGCTCATTTTCAAATTACGCCTATCAAATTGTATTTATAATCCATTAGGCCCCCTCGTTGCTCGTTGTTCCAGGAGTATCCCAGTTTTAAGCGCAAATGCATGTTTATTGCATGATTATGCTAAATGCATGCTAAATAAGAAACAAAAATTTACCCGCCTGGCCGTTGAGTGTTCAAACAAGTTTTTCTGTTTAATTTTTTTTTTATTTTTTTGCACAAAAAGAAAAGAGAAAAACATTTTAAGAACCCCGTGCGTGAGTTGATATGTTAATCACTTCTCTCTCTTTCATTTCATAAATCATTAATGAATTATGACTTCATTTCATATGCTCTTCTCATTCTTTGGTGGCGCGCCATAGACTTCCAACCCGACCTCCCTCTTTATCCGACAGCACAGTTCCAGACCTAACCTAGGTGTACAATAAACAAAAAAAAAAAAGCAGAAAATGTAATGTACCACTCTTATATTGCTTAATCACTCCACTGGTGGCATAGAACAATAGAAACGACGCCCTACAATGCAGCGACAGGTTCACTCAATGCACCTGCATCAGCTCAGCACTCCCCCCCTGCAACGAAGTGAAAAGTGGAATTTTTATCGCAAATTTTTCCACAACAAAAAAGATGCAATAGAATAAAAAATATAGACGGGGAGTTTCCCAGTGGGCATGGGCTTACAATAATAATTCCTTCCGCATAAACAATTCACAGGTTATAGCCCGTAAACGTTAAAGTATGCCCCACAATGCGATTAACTTTATTATTAAAAAAAAAAAAAAAAACGACTACCTTTACGTATTGTTTAAAATTTTATTGGGTGGAAATTTAATTAGTAAGCGAACGCTGTTTTCTTATTATAAAACCGAACGCAACCGTGTGATATATCATTTGAGCGACTTATGGAAAGAAGGACGTGACGTGAAGGATGTGTTAGATAAAGGTTTTTAGAGTAACCTCAGTGTCTCAAGGACTCGGGCTCAACTCATCAGTCCCTTAGGGACCCCTATGAATTACATTTTGACATACCTAATAATGGGTATAGTATGGACGCAGCTGTTGGAACGCTGAGAAAAAAATACTCGTCACTCGTTGTTTTGCAAAATTTTGATTGGTTCGTCATAATTTCGTAAATCCTACATTTTATTTTTTTGCATTATTGACTGGGCTCTGCAGCATAAGCTAGAAGAAAGCCTCTAAGCTCTCTATATTCTATATTCATACTTAGATACTCTATTTTCTATATTGTTCTGTCAAAAAAGATAACAATGTGACAGCTGACAGTTCGGGGTTAGTAAAAATGGAGCGCTATGAGAAAGAACAACGCATTTTCATTGTTAACAGTATTTTAAAAATAGTGAAGGTTTGTCAGCTACAGTCCGCAATTTTCGAACATAAAATGGCGGTCATAGTGATTTAAAACTATCAACTGTGAAGAGAATAATTTAAAAATCCAGGGAGACTGGATCAATTAGTGATCTTAAACACTCTGAGTGTCATGTCACCACTCACAAGTCGTTCAACAGAAAACATCGAAGCAGTTAGCGAGAGTATTGCTGACAGTCCAGGAACATCAATTCAGCACCGCAGTCAAGAATTGGACATTTCGAGAAGCTCTCTACAGCGAATTCTCACAAAAGACTTCAAACTTCATGTTTACAAAGTTCAATTGACTGAAGAACTGAAGACTACTGATACTGACCACGCAGCGCGAAGAGAGTTTGTTGAATGGATTTTGGAAGCAACAACAACAAGTGGATACTGACTTTTCGAACAAAATCATATTCAGTGATGAAGATCATCATCATTTTGATGGGTTAATCGTCAAAATTGTCGCATTTGGGGTTCAGAAAATCCACGAGTAATTGCAGAGAAACAAATGCACCCACAAAGTGTGATAACCCAATTTTTCATTTTAATGTCTAAATTACAAGATATGGATGTGACCAACATGTGGTTTCAACAAGACGGTGCTACATGCCATGAAGCCAGAGAAACAATTCAATTACCCCATGGGTCATTTCCTAATCGTGTAATCGGCCGTTTTTGCGATCAGAATTCGCCATCCAGATCTTGTGATTTAACTCTATTGGACTTTCTTCATTGTTTTTTTTTTTAAGTCTAAGGTATGCAAACAAGCCCACGAACCTTTCACCAACAAGTCCACATGAGTGCATGAATTTTGGACTTTGGACCTAAAGCTAAATTTCCTCATGTCATTTAATTGAAAAAAAAAAGAAAAAACTTGACAGCTTGTCATTAATCGTCACAATTGCCAATTCATTTCCACTTATTGCATTATACGCCAAACTTTTTTGACAAAATTAGCGCTGACAATTTAGAACTGTCATCTCATTCATTGTCAATTGCGACGAATCGTGAGTAAAAACGTATTTAAAACAAAAATTATTTTCTTTTGCTCAGAATCGCTTTTGCTTCCGATTTTGGGTTGGTTCGGATCCAAGTTGAAGCTGCAGGCAGAAGACAAGGAAATCAAAAAAGATAGAAACCTTATCATTGGGTGAAAAATTTGCTTCTCGACCGAGGGTCTTGCGGATATTATCTACGCAAAACTTTGCAATATGGAACCGATTTTTTTTCGAACGCAAAATGCGTATGAATAGAACGCACTTTGAATTTACTTTGCTAAGAGTAAAACCATTCTTCATAAAAAGGCACATTCATGCTAAAGGCGGTGAGACGAGTAGATTGGTCGGTTAAAGGAGAGATAAATTTACCCAAACTCCATATAAAAAAACTGACATTTCAGCATTTGCGCTAAAGCTATAGCACATGTCAGTTTTTTATATATATAGTTTATCTAGCGTTCAATGGAACGCGGCTATTGTGTCTTTGGATTGACAACAATTGAACACAATGTCATGTCAACTAATTTTCACAGTCAATAATTAAAGACAAAGTGACATTTTGTTTGACAATTTGGCTATTTTCAGTTGTCATATAATTTTTTAGTTAGTCATTGATCAATCCTACAGTTGTGGTCTGACAATTTTCGAACACTACTACACCAGTTGTGGTCAATGCACCTAAGGCTGCAGTTATAGCTATCAGTAAAATGCATACGTAAAAAAATTGTTTTACTTTTTTGGAGCACTTAAACTTAATCGTTGAACTTAATCTTGGTCTTAAATAGTTGCTTCTGAATTATAAAACTAGTTCGTCAAAAAAAATTAAGCAATTGATCTTTAAATTTAAAAAAAAAATGAATTTCTTTATTTTTCCGTACGAAAAACTTTTTCTGTTCAACTTCTCAACCAGTTTCACGAAGTATTCCACTGAATTCCTATGGTATGCTACGGTTAAATGTTTCAGTTTTGTTCTGTTGCGTGTTTTTACGGATGGACTTTTCTGATAGCTATAACTGCAGCCTAACCTACTCGAACTTCGTCAATCGCCCCAAAGTATGGTATTTATTTTGGGTGCAACCCCAGGCTCGACGAGTTTGTCTCAGGCCGTGTGTCAAATGGGCTAAATAATTATCTTCGGATGATTGTCTGACACTAACGTGGTGGAAAACTAATTTTCATCTGTCAAAAAAGTGATCGCTCCGGGAGCAAGATAATAAATTGTCCTATAGTGTAATTTTTTGACGTTTTCTTTTGCTAGAATGTTGAGGAGGAAGTAAAACACTGAATTTTAATTATTTAGTAGCGTAAAATTCGTGAAATCTCTGTTTTTAGATTGGAGTTTGGTTAACTTTTCTTTCAACACTTTCAGAAGTGTCAGAAAATTATCCGGCCTCAGTCTTTGAATAAAGCTTTGCTTAGTTCTAGCTTGAACATTAAGCTTAGTACGCTGCTTGAGATAAATTTTAGCTCTCATACAAGATTCTCTCCAAATTGTAGCTTGGCTAAATTCAACCGAATCGATTTAATCGAATCGAATATAATTTTCATTTCAGACTGTACTGTACTTCAAGTACTTATCTGTCAAAATTTAGTTTAATTCGAAACATTTTCTCAAGCAAAATTTTGACAGATCGTGTTGTTGTTTTTTTCTGTCGTGTTTTCGTGTTGAGGAAAAGTACCTAAATAAGGATGAGTTTTTTTTTATAAAATCCTTGAAGCATACAAAGAACAAAGAAATCACATTGCAAATAAAACACTTTTTAGGTTAGGTTAGGTTAAAGTGGCTGCCGGCAAAAGGCCGATACACTTAGACCAATTAGGTCCCTTGTGATACCACATGAATCAAGCAAGCAACACTTTTTAGAATCGATGCATTTTTGAAGGAAGTTATTTCCAAAGAACAGATGTTTTCAGTAACACTTATCCACAAAGCACTTAATGTTAAAATTTGGCCAAATAAGAGACAAACTGAAGAGCAGCTTCAATTATGTATTTAGTTTCACTCGAGCTGAGTACTTAGCTTTATGCTAGCTGGAGACTTTTCTGTACTTGGCTCTAATGTCACACTGACATTTTGCATATGGGTTTAAGCAATGTTTGTGGTGTGTGTCCCGCTTGTCTTTGCATTGAAATTTAGACGTGATTATATCCCATTTGAGTATATGTCTTGATTTAAACACGATGCCATGGTCTACTTTATCAATTTGCCATCATCTTTTATGGCTACAAATATAGTCCTAAAAGTGCACACAAGTGAACAGTTACCTATTAATTGCCATCCCACTCTCTCCCTCTGTCTTTCTGTCTGACAGCATAGTTTATAGGTACTTTCCACGCGGCAACACCCCCGAATTCCGCCCATTTGATTTCGATTACTAACTAATACTTGTTACTGAAGCTTATCGCCCGCAATTAATCTGAAATGTGGCACAATGAATACTTAAAATGGAATATGTCGACTGCTGCACTTCTTTCTACCCCCATCAGCAAAAAATGTACGAATATGTATATGGTCCGGCCACAAAAACTGAAAGCAAATCCTAGTTAGTGTACCTGTATATGAGGGTTGAACAATATATGGATGTAGGTATACAAAAAATATATTCGACTGCCATGTTTTTTATCGGAATAATTACCCTTAATTGGGGACCCCATTGTTCAGCACACGGGCCGGTACTGTTTGCATTAGATGCTTGTATACAGATTAAAATGCAGTCTCTACATATTGTGTCCGATTTTCTAAACATTGAATACAGGGGGAGTCTGACGCCATTTATTGTATGTGTTTTCGAAATATGTATCTAGGAGTCCGTCTTTGGGACTGAGGTTGATTGCTATTTATTTAGCATATTATTGAGGTGGTAATAACGTCAATTAATTAGCCTGTTTTGTTTGCATGACGTGCAAAAGTATGTTTAAATAGGTTTGCAACTAGGTATATACAGGAGGAATTGAAAACGGATAACATCGTGTTCTTGAATCCTGTATAATTATGTGTTTGCTAGACTGTCATCGAAATGGTTTTAAAATAAAAATTTGAAAGCCGGCAGTACCTACTTTGTATTATATTTATGAATAGAGTTGTCCTTTGCTATAATATGTTATGCCCAGTGCAAACATGCCCTTCGTCTGATAGCTTAGAATGCGACAGGGAGAACAATTTAGATAGTGCAATAAATGCATTATCATGTGGATTGTATGATAGTGCATTTAATGAAGATCCAACATAAAGCTCGTCATCTATTAGGTAGTTTTTGAGAGAAACTTACTTAGATAAGTCTACATAGACGATTTGTGAGATGCGGACTTTCGATTGCTTAAGTTTCTTCTGCTAAGTCGGCGCTACCGATCGAGGTTGGCCAATTGCCCCGAGTTGCTCACTCCAAGTTGATTGAAATCCTATTCTATGATTGTGTACGGTATCTATCTTCCTCTATACCCAAAGGCCAGGGTTAGAATCGAAGATTATGGGCTAGATCGTTGTTCTCTACATGCCCTCTCTAAACGCCCAAAGCTAGGTCGATGTCGTTGTACAGCTTGTATTGCTCCATGTTGAATATAGTCTGCTTCAAAACAGGCCAAAACCATGTGTGTGATGGTTTAATGCCAAGAGGGACTGATTTACGGAAATGGAGTTTACCAGATTGCAATTAATCGCTTTAAGTGCTGCTGGGCTATCCAGGCAGAAAGTTATTTTCCATTGCATTTAGTTCCCTCGCTAAGACAGAGTTTGAGCTGCTTTCTTAACCGCGTAGATCTCTGCCTGGAAAACGCTGCACTGATCTGCCGGTCAGTATGAATGCCTGATATTAAGTTCTTCTGAGGAGATGGGTATACATTTTATGACACCTGTCCGCCTGGTATCCAGACTGTATTTCTAGCCAAAGTTATACCTCGGTTTCTTGTAGTCTGTGAGTGGCATGAATCCGCTCTGATCAAAGATGTATGCATGAGTGACCGAACGATTTTAGTTTCCAAACTTTGTTCTGTCTTATGGTCTGAGAGAACCTTTGGCTACTTTGTTCTTAGTGTATTGCTCGATGGGTTGTAGGTTCAGCAACGTTTCTAGGCCTAGTTCTGGTGTAGATTTTAGAGAATCCGTTATACCTATAATGCAAGCAAATTCTGTACCTTGTTCAGATTCTTGAGGTAGGACTCCTGCTACGCATCTCAGGTAAGGAGCACATTTAGGATCCACCGCAACTCGCAAGTCAATGCCGCCTCCTTTCTCCTTAAACTTCGAACTTACGACCTTCCATTCCCCTCTCATCAGTTCCTAATTCAACATATACTCACCAGCTTGATTGTATATCCAGAACCGGAGGAGCTATCCAAACCATCGCCAGTGCATACGAAGAGGTGGGACTGAGGCAGGTATCGCGTCCAGTTAGAAATTAAAAGACTCTCTATTGCCACATACCACATCCTACAACCTTAACGCTCCGTCAAAGTCGCAGATATCCCCGTTGCCTTCTTTAACCATGGCTTTGAGTATCTCGGCTTCCACTTTAAGTCGGTTATCGGCAGACAACTTGCCATCGGGATTGTTGCGGTCGATGATAGCTAGAATTAGTTCCACAAAAGTATTGAGACTCGACTTCAATTTCTTATAGCCACATTACCTGTTACTTCATCGGCTGAGCGTATTCTTTTTGGAGCCGACCGTGTTTTTAGACTTGGCGATTGGTTCCTTAGAAAAGGTACCTCGGCTTACTTGGTAGTGGTAATTTGTAAGTTGACGCTTTGAAGGTTGAGGGGGTAGGTTTTGCTCTTAATTAGGCTGTTCCTTGGTCCTCTCGACATTTTTGGCTTCAACTCCACAGCTAGTCAATGAGTCAGTAGTCTTGACCGTCAATGGTACAGGATGTGTCATTTTGCCATAACGTACTGCTTGACCTTATTGGCATGCTTCCTCATTAGAGCCCTGTCTCTGTCAGAAAGCTTAGCTGGGTTTCATATTTTCTTTAAAAACCTCAAAGAGCATGTGCAATCACATCTGGTTTTCTGCTTCGTTTGATCGGTGGGAGCCAGAGTGTCCTCTAGAAGTATGTTCTCTGTTTCGTAGTCTATGGATAGTTCGTTGCCGTAAGAATGCCAAAACCAGGAATTGCTCGGTATAACTCATTTTGATAGCGCCCTGTTTAGCAGTAGACATGCGACATGTACCTTTCTAATGGAAATATAATATATTGATTTTGCCAAATCTTGCACAACATCTAAACTCAGACTTTGCTTTGGGAATTTGTCAGACTAGGCGAGAATATATTTTGAATTGCCTTGATAATTATAGAGCTTTTCTACGCAAGACAAGTCGTATATAAAATCTCTGTCAAAATCAATGAAAACAAAGTGAAAAGGTAGTCGCACTCAGAGTATATCCATTATAATGAGTAGGGACACTCTCGACAATTTCCTTATCAGCAAGTATTACTGTGTCACACAGACATGAGAAATAGACGGATATATAAAGTGGGTAGTGAGAGAGAGAGAAAAGAGGAGGAATATTTTTTCGGAAAATGGCACAGGGTGCTCCGTTAAATTTAACTTTTAACTTGTCATACATTTTTATTAAATACAAAATTATAATTACATATGTGTTACGCTAAGATATTTATACTTGTTGTTGTTTTTTTTTGATTATTCTATTACATTTTTTGATAAAGTCATGCTCTCAAACACGTGCCTACATATCATTTTATAAGAAATAATTTGTTTTGATTTTTACAGCCAGTAATCAATCACATTTATTCCTTTATAGGTAGGTAACACATTTTCTTTTAAAATTTTTTTTTTTTAAATGAAAACCCGCGACCCACTTAATGGACAAGCGGACCATTGAAAATGAATGAATGAATTTTTTTATTTTGCTATAAACTTCCTACTGCATCTAAAAATTCTTTAGGCGAACGTGTTAAATGCGCACTTCAAATGCGCTAAAAAATCTGTAAATATGGAGGAAACACTATGTTGCTGACTTAGTTCCAACTCACACTTGCGTTTTTGACGTTTTTTTTTATATAGCATGCAAAATAATTTCTCTACCGAAATCAGCAGTTTTATACCTAATCAGATTCTGTTTTGAAAGCGTTTATTTCAACGCTGGAAAGCTCTAAATTTGCAGTTGGCTCGCAACTATTTTCTCCATGTAGCTACTTTGCTGAAAAGTTCTTTTAAATTCACAAATGTATTGAAATGGAGTCAGCAACTTATTATTTCTTCCTCGGTTGCATTAAAATGGTAATTAAGTCAATTGAAATACCAATAAGACTATTTATATTCCGCTGCCATTCTTTTAGTTATATTGGCAGACTTATCGAAAAAAGCAATACTTAAAAAATGCATTTCATAAGAAATTTATTTCCTCTTTATTTTCCAAAAATGGTCTTCTGAATTTGTTGGGGCCTTTAAATTTATATGAATTAAAGATTAATATAACTTAGGACACATTTCGACCACAAGCAATACTATTCATTTTAAAACCAAAAGGCATAGATATGCATTTTAAATGTGTTCAAGCAAAATAAACAGCGTAAAAAAATTTTAATGGAAAATTACACCTCCATAAAAGGAGTCAGAAAAGGGATAGTTTCAGGAGTTATCACTAAAAAACCAATAAAGTTAAACTTTTAATCCCCTCCATTATCGGCACATAAAAATATTTTACACCTGCATTTTCTTTTTGTTCCCGACCGTGCAGGCTAAACACTTCAAAATATGTTTTCCCATTTCCTATTTAAATTTCTATTTAATCCAAAAACAATTGCACTGTAGTTTGTTCGCACCGAAAACTATCATGGGTCACCCTGTATTGTGTTTATTTCCCTTCTTTCGCACAACTGATAAGCATTCGAGTTTACCGCCTTTAAAAATGCATTATGAAAAAACCTACCCCATTGCCACTGCAGAACCAGTGTGACCAGTTATTATAAAAACTAGCAATTATGGAATGAAATCATTTGTATTGCTACTGCGCCCAATATCGAATTGCATTATTTTTAGCGAAGTCAGAACAGAGAAGAAACATTTATTTTCATATTTTAGATTGAAATATTAATGGTAAGAGTTCAGAATTAGTTGTAATTCCTGGAAAAAATAATCATAAAAACGAAGCATGAAACCATTTTCCCAAAAGCAAAGCAGGTCACACTGCATAAAGTGAAAAGGTACACACATCGAAATCCGAGTTTACCGCCTTTAAAAATGCATTATGAAAAAACCCACAATCGTTCGTCGTACGCAGCACGTCGTTTGTAGTGGTACAGGTAAAATGTGTTGTTTACCCTTTTCTTCTCAGGCATTCGTCGTATTCAGGTAAAAAGTATTCTTTCGACCTGCTTCCACTTATTGCACGATTTTTTCTGCGTTTTGCTTTGTGGTAGTATGAAATGCATATGTAGAGAGAGTGTCCCTACTCATTAATGGATATACTCTGGTCGCACTCAACAAGACTTCCCTTTTTAGAGAGAATGAAAACCATGTAAGTCTTTGGCCGGCTGTTGATAAGAGCGGTAACTATCTGTCAGTTCTTTAGTGATTTTTTAAACGATGCTGCTGTCACATAAGCTGAATTCTGTGCTACTGTGGTCAATGTGTGCTTTTCTTTTTTTGTTCGTCATTTATGGTATTCTAGTTCGCTGCTCCTACTTCAATGCGAACCTTAACATGTTTCTGTTCAGCGATCCGTCTCTAGGTATCTTCCGTAATACACGTGGAATGCGCTTCCTTACGGCCCATCTATATTGGTGTTAAGGTACACCCCATATGAAGACATTTTCCACAGCGCTTCAAACATGTATGGCTGGCGGAAGTGAGCTGCTGATGAATGTTTTCACTTCTTGGGAAAAGTGATCCCTTAATGATTGGCACACCAAGCTTCCTTTTCAATATTAGTATGGAGTCTACGATCTGATGCAATTCACAATTGGACAGTAACTATACGAGAAGACGGTGATTTTGCGCCATCTCGATATCGGCCCTGTTTCGGGTGCCTAATTGTCTATATATTGGACAACTTCTAAAACTTTTAAACTTCCAATTGATAGCTTTGGTTGGAGTTTGATTGTCTGTCAGTTTAAACCCAGTGCCTTTGTGGCAGGCCTTCTGCTTAAACATGGTCTCTCCTATATATGAATAAATAGGCGATTACAGTTACGGAAATTTAAGGACAAGCTACCGATCACCTTTACCATCAGTTCCCCACAACGAAGATATCTTCGCTTGGTTTTAGCATTATGTGCCGGCGCTTAGTTTGTTGTCGAAGTCCTCTCTTTCGCCCCCAGTCGATCATACATAATTTTATTGGGCGCCTTTAAATTTGTGTCGAATGAAAGGCATTCTGAGGCCTTTCACTCCCTGAGTCGAAAAGGGTTCCGTGAAGGCAAAAATGTCGGTAGTGGCGAGTTTGCTTGCACATGCTATACATTGTCCAGAAACGCTAGATTTTAAAATCTCAGTTTTAGCCTTATTGCGTAAGGGTTTGTATAAATTATTGGCCTGCTGTCCGCCAAAAGGAGGTAGAGAGAGCACTTACAATCATGAATTTGATTGTTATGCTCTACTGTCTTAAACCAAGTTTGGAAAAGTCAATAACTTCCCAATCAATCCCAATCCAGAAAACAGCTTGAAAACACCAAATGTCCATTTAGTATATGCTAGTTGAAAATGACCTAAACGCTATGGCAGTCTAAAGGTCCCACCAGTTTACAGGCTATAAACGAACAAAGGTTGTTGTCTTGACTTTAATTTGTTGGGGATGATTGAGATTACTCGCATTTCTCTTGCAACCAATAGGTACTTGATGTAGACCTGTACTATAACAATTCGTGACAGTGTAATTTTGACCTGTCAATCAAGGCTGTGTTCAAATCGCGTCATTCGTGAACCAGCAATAAGTATGGCGGAATTTGGTTTTGTTTCCATCGCACCACTATCGCAAAAGATGGTTAACAGTTCGCATAGCTCTTGGCCTCATTTGAATGGGAAACTTTTTGGGTTTGCCTACGTCATTTGTATATTGAACGTCATGTCTTGTTTTTAGTTCCACATTCCGAGATCCCAGGCAATTGTTGGGCGCTCACTTATTGCTCATCGCCGTTTCCACCATTTTACCGAGCGCACTGAATAAGTAAGTAGTACCTACAAGTTAGCAACTTTCTTTTTTTTCCATTTTATGGCCACAATTGTTAGACCCATAAAACTCTTTTCATTTCAAATATAAATAAAAGAACCAATTTGTTCCGCTGCTAGAATGCAACTGACTTTATTTTTATTCCTTAAAATTGAATTAAACATTATGAACTTAAACTAGGTCAAATAATTAATTAAACAAATGCTGATTCGGGTGCGGATAAACTAGGTCGATTAAACAAAAGTGTTGATTCGGGTGCGGATGTGGTGTTGGTTGCGCTGTGGGGTTAATGTTCGGTGCATTGTGAAATTATGAAAATGATGATTCGGGTGCGGATGTGGTGTTGGTGTTGATTAAGCGGTGGGGTTAATGTGCGGTGCATTAACTACTCTCCCCTTTAAACGGAGCTGTCCGCAGCTGTTTGCAGACTTTTCAGGAGGTCTTGTACGAACTTCTCCCTATCTAGTTCCTTTAAGCTGACATTGTTGTGACCCTCTCTGGTGCGATCATTTCGTTTCTTCCTTAACTTTGAAATAAGGGCACCTAGGAATACCATTGTAATACTAAAGGAAAACAAAGCAAGCCATATTAGACTGTGTGACTTTACTTCCTGTTTCAGGGTTGCGATATGTTCTAAATTCTTCAAATGGACTTCGTTTAGGTATGGTAAGGAGAGCATCGTCAAGTGTTCCGAAAAATTGATTGCTTGTACCCTAGGTGGTTCCGGGCTTAAATGAGCGATCTGCTTGGCATTAGTGTAGATCGTCCCGTTGATCCTTGCTTTTTCATCGAATATCAAAACGTAGGTACCATTTATTAAAATTGGCTGACTATCTCCTTCCTGGACTTCGGCAATTTGGTTGTTAATAATTATGAGACCATCTTCGATGACCTTCACAGGGTCGAGTTGATGAGCCGTCGCTGTTTTGCATAGCGCTGTGTTATTATTCATCAAGTGCTGCACGCACGTGTAGTCAGAGCCCAGTTCGCAAAATGTCAGTGACGTTGCCTTCCTGCAGTTTTTTAAAGGCTTATAGATGGTTTCGCATTGCGCAATTTCAAATGTTTCTAAAACTACTATTTTGTTATCGTGTATTACAGGGAATAAACTTATTCTATTGCATGTGAGCTGAATTATAGGGTATTTTATTAAAAACAGTATCAAATCATTATTTTGCATTATCTTTAACTTAGAGCTATTTAAAATTTCGGTAATGCTAATATTTGTAAAGTGCTCTGCTCTTATTACAGATTCAATTTCTGCGTCGTCTAGTATTATTGGGTTTATTAGGTTCATCTTCCCCAACATAACGGAATAAATTATATTGTCTAGGTCAGTAATCATTGCTTTATTTCTGCTCAGAATAAGCTCAAATAAATGCCCTGTATCAGTTTTAATTTCCTTTGTAGCGTCTAGTAATTTATTCACCGTTTCTGTTAGTTGGTTGATTTTCGTCTGCAACACAGTGTTCACCACGATTTGGCGTTCGTTCGCTTCAATAAGTGCTTCCTCTTTGGTTTTAACCTCATTAAAATCGTCAAAGTCAGGTGTACCAGCTATATATTTTAAGGCTGTGCCTATCAGGTTTATACCACGAGCATGTCGGTGGTGAACTCGGAGAGTATTTAGAAGGTGTAATATTTGTTCGACGTCAACCTGAATTGCCTTCCTTTCGTCAATTTTTTTAAATAATGGTATAAACTTTAGGGTTTGGTAGGACATAATTTCATAGGCCGTTAAATTAGTGCAATGCGTAATGTAACCGCTACTGGTGTAGATGGCAACCCTTCCATTGGGGACAGGAATATAATGGGCGTGTGAATAATTTAGAAGTCTCGTGTTTGCGATTCGTAAAAAAATCAAATGAAGAGCCCTTAGAAAGAAGAAGAAGAAAAAAAAAAAATATTATCTCAGGTTATCTTTATGTACTTGCCTATTGTCAATGAGTACTACAGTTCCTAAGTCTCTCTGTATAGTTTTTTCTATAAAAAGTTTTGTGAACTTATTCCCTATTCGTCTATTGGTTCGAACAAATACCTTGTCACCAGGTTTGAAAATTCGTGTCTTTTTTTTCTATTGTGGTAACAAAGGTCTGATTGTTGAGTCTGTTCAATTCGATTTTTAACTTCGTTTCCTAATTCAGGGGGCATTGAGTGTATTATGTCGATAGGTCTTCGGTTTGTAACGGAATGAATCGTCCTATTATATTTGGCAGTTGCGATAAGGATTAGCTCAGAAGTATCCTCTATATTTTGTTCTAGCTTTATACATCTGGCTATCTCTGATAGTGTGCTGTGGAATCTTTCTACTTGACCGTTTGTTGTGCTATGGAATGGGGGTGTTGTAAAAACGCTAACGTTAAAGTGATTCTGGAGTAGCGACTTGATGGTTTCAGAGTTGAATGATCTTTCGTTATCGCAAATTACGGTCTTGGTGTTTTTGAAAACATTAATAATCTCCAAAAGCGGTTCTTTAATATCGATTATTGCACGAGATTTCACTGGTATTACCATCGCAAACTTAGAAAACTTATCCAAACAAGTGAGGAAGTGTTTCTTGTCTGTTGAGTAGATGTCGATGTGAAGGAGTTCACCGGGTTGGGTGGGTATGGGTGTTCTGCCTATTCGGGTTTTAAGGGGATGTCTTTGATATTTCGCTTCGCGACAGATCTTGCAATTGGAATAGATCTCTTTAAGTTTTTTCCTAATATCTGGGAAATAGTAATCGTTCAGTATTTGTTTCATATTTTCACGTACGGATCTATGAGCTCTGTTATGCTCAGTAATGACAATTTCTTCTTGATCGTTTTTGTTAAAAATATCGGTGACGAATTTTGAAGTGTGCAGAAATTTCACAGATGGAAATTCGTTGACCAAATTGTTTTGGATTTGTGCAAGGATAGGTAGATCACAAAAAATTGCGTTGACCACATCAGGATTTATGCTTTCCTTAAGGATTTCAAAAAGCTCGTTAAAATTGCAAAATGTTATTGTGTGTCTGATTTTTGCTCTAAAAATGATCTTGGTTACTTTTGATGTTTTTTTATCTTCGTTGAGGATTAACTGATTCTTAAAGCAATTTACTGGGTTTGGGACGGTATCTATGGTTGCGGACAGAGATTCTTCGCTGTGTGCCGTTACGGAGCTGGATGATTCAGTTTGCTCCAAGGCATTTATGTGTTGTCTAGATAGTGCATCTGCAACAAAATTCTCCTTTCCTGGTTTGTAAAAGAATTTTGGAGAAAACTCTTCTACAAATGCCTTCCACCTTTTGATTTTCGCATTTGGATTTTTGTCAGATACCGCGAAGGTCAACGGTTGATGATCTGTGTAAATGTTTAACCGTTTAACGCCATACAAATAGTTACGCAATTTCTGCAGGGACCAGACTATGGCCAAAAGCTCTCGTTCATTAGTAGCATAATGCTCTTCCGTTGAGGATAAAGTTCTCGAGATCATTGTAATCGGCCTACCGTTTTGTGACAGCACGGCTCCTAGTGCGTGTGAAGAAGCGTCAGTAGTTAGATCGAACGGTCTGTTGAAATCTGGGTAAAGTAGAAGCACGTCCTCGGAGGCTAAGATTTGTTTAATTTTATCAAATGCTATGAGAGCATCTTCATCTAGATCTATGCTTAAATTTTTCGACTTATTGGTACCAATATTGCCGTTTTCACCCCGCAAATATTTCGTAAGAGGTTTTGTAATCTGAGCATAATCTTTGACGAATCTCCGATAATAACCAGAGAGTCCCAGAAAGGACCGTAGACCACGAAGTGTTTTAGGAACTTCGTAGTTAACAATATCGTTCACTTTATCCGGACAGGTCTTAATACCCTTATTTGATACTAAGAATCCTAAGAACTCAACTTCTTGTCTGAAAAACTTGGACTTTTCGGAGGAAACACGCATATTAGCCTTGTAAAGTTTCGTTAGAATATGGTTAATGTCTTGAATATGTTGTTCCTTTGTTTGAGAAAAGATTATGACATCGTCGATGTAAACGTGACAAATTGTCCCGATTTCTTTTCTTAAAACATCATCTATTGCTCTTTGAAAAATGCTGGGGGCATTTTTGAGGCCAAAGGGAAGTCTGCAAAACTCGTATTTCCCATTATTAATAGAGAAAGCTGTTTTTTCCCTATCTTGTTCTGCTAATTTAATCTGATGAAACCCAGATTTAAGATCCAATGTTGTAAAAAACGAGGATTTGCCTAAATTTGCAAGAATAACGGATGTGTCGGGAATGGGATACTTGTCACTAATGGTCTTTTCATTTAATTTCCTGAAATCTACAACCATTCGCATCTTGCGCTGTCCCTTTTCATCAGTTCCCTTCTTATCGACTACCCAGATTGGACTGTTATATGGCGACCGTGAAGGTCTTATAATGCCATCCGTAAGTAGATCGCAAATTTCTTTATTAACAAACTCGGCAGCAGCCATAGGGTATGGATACGATTTGGAATAGACAGGCTCACTATCCTTTGTTCTTATAGAGGCGACGATGTTAGTATTGTAGGGTAAGGATTCGTTTGGGTCTGCAAATACTTTTGACCAATACTTCAGCAGAGATGTAAATTGTTCCCGTAGATCTGTGGGTACTGTTGTACAGTCGTACGAAATATAATTAACCTGTTTGCAATAAAAGTACAATAATTTCTCTTCCACGCCATTGTAAGATATAGTACCTTTTCTTAGATCCATTTGAGCATGGATTTCTCTTAGGAAGTCAAATCCAATTATACCATCGAACGTATCGAGATTAGGTAAGATGAAAAAACAAGCGTTTCTGCCAAAAACATTAATCAAGCATTTAGATGTGATCTGGTTTGTACCATGTATAGATTTGATATAAAATTGTTTCTCAATTGGCTTTACTCCCTTTAAGTTATCGAGCCACTTAATATAATTTTTAGAAGCACCGGTGTCTATTAATAACTTTATTTCTCTCCCTCCTATTATTCGGCTTACATATGGTAGGAGGGATTTACCCCTAAAAAATTTACTTCATCCAATATCTCATTGTTGCATGCGTTGTCGTACGATTGCTCATATCGCTGCTCTTCATATCTTCCGACGTCTTTATGATAGTATTGTTGGTAGCAATGGTCGTCTATATCGCCGTTATATTCGGGGAGTACTGGTTGTTGTTGTTGGTTTAGATGATTAATTCTCTGTACCTTAGCTATTGGCTGTCGGTCTGATTCACGATACCTTTTGGGTGATCTATTTTGGTTATCTATCATCGGGGTTCTTGAATGGGGACTTTGAATGATCGGCCTATTCTGGTAATTCGTCTGTTGTCTAAAGTGCGAAGTTGATGGATCAACTTCCATGGCCGTCTGTACAGGACGAATTTGATTATTTTGCACTTGTTTATAATGAGGAGAATTATAATGGGCATTCAAGTTTTGTTTGTTGTTCAGGTATTCATTCCGGGTAGAGAAAGAATTAGCAAACGCGTAACGCGCTTGATTAGCTTCTAGTTCCTGAGCAAGTGCTAATGCACTCGGCATATCAATGGGTTTTGATGAAAATAGAATGTCACACATTGGCTTATTTAAACCAGAGATAAAAATTCTCAGAGCATCCTGCCTATATTTCTGACTAAGTGATTCGATGAGTGCAGCGTTTCCCTCATTGAACATAATAGTCTTATTAAGAATTAAAGCCAATTTCTGCTCAATCTGATCATAAAAATCGGTTATAGTCATTCTACCTTGCCTGAGAGTGGACATCTCTTGTTCAATGAGATGAATTGGCCGCTTGTCGGCATAAGTAAAATCTAGACGTGATATGATAGCGTGAAAATTTAGAACAGTATTGAACGAGGATAAGACAAGATCCGCTGAACCAATGACTTTATTTCTTATTATTGCAACTGCTTGGTAATGTTTGGAACTACCAACATGGTCCTCGAATAACCTGTAGGCAGCAAATGCAGCTTGTCGCCATGAAACATAACGAGCTTGATTTCCTTCGAAATCAGGTAGGGATTTCACTAAATCCAGAGATTCAGTGCAAATTTTGTCCTGGTCAATTATTACAGGTTTGTATTCCTCTACAGTAATTGGAGTTTCTAATGCCTGCAGTCGGTTCGTTAGTTCAGTAACTTGCCCTTCGAACGTCCTCCTAGTATGTTCTATGGCAGCCTGTACTGCAGCAGTAACTACTGTTTGTAGTGTTTGTGCGTCCATTTTTTGTTAAGTCTTTATTCGTTTTGTTAGGGAAGTTAAATTTTTACTTTAAAATACTTTATAAATCAAAACGGCTGAGCACTCCACTTACATGAAAATGATCCTCATTCTGTTGCACTCACAATTTTAAAGTTCTTCTTAAACTAATTTGGACACTGGTTTCAAATTTTAAACTAATTCCTTTTTAATCTTCTTAGGATAGTCTTTAGCACGAGTTTCCTTCTTTTTAGGGTATCGGTTTAGGACTTAGGGCAATGCGTTGCGGTAGACACGGGTCTATTATTCCTTTACTGGAATTTTTTTTGAACCGAACTCGCGTTGCCTTAGAAAAAATATCGAGGGTCACGGGTTTAGAACTTAGGGCAATGAGTTGCGGTAGACACGGGTCTATTATTCCTTTACTGGAATTTTTGGAACCGAACTCGCGCTGCTTTAGAAAAAAATGTTGTTGGGCGCCAATAAAAGAACCAATTTGTTCCGCTGCTAGAATGCAACTGACTTTATTTTTATTCCTTAAAATTGAATTAAACATTATGAACTTAAACTAGGTCAAATAATTAATTAAACAAATGCTGATTCGGGTGCGGATAAACTAGGTCGATTAAACAAAAGTGTTGATTCGGGTGCGGATGTGGTGTTGGTTGCGCTGTGGGGTTAATGTTCGGTGCATTGTGAAATTATGAAAATGATGATTCGGGTGCGGATGTGGTGTTGGTGTTGATTAAGCGGTGGGGTTAATGTGCGGTGCATTAACTTATACATTACCTTGATAGCTATACTCCGCTTTTGGTCTTGGCCAATGGTATATCGGGGAGAGATCTTTTTACCCTGATAAGATTCCGACATGTGCCCTACCTGTTTTGCATTCCCATTTGGGTTGTTTTTCTCCGTTGGCGGCGCAGTGCTGTGCATATAGTTGCCTTCTGAAAGGATAATCTTCCACCAATGACTGGTCTATGCACCCAGCGCCATGTAATGAGACGCCGCATTCACATTACAATTTCGGGGCGGTTTGGCTTTTGTAATTTAGCTCAAATTAGCCATACATCAGGACTCGACGCCAGGAGTACCTCCACCTATACCGCTGCGGTATATATTCGGTTGAAAAGTGAATTATTTAGAAGCCGCGCCACAACACAAAGCCAGCCATCAGCCACTTCTACTTTGCATAATGCAATTACATTGTGTTCATTTTATGTGCCCGACTCTGATGGTTAACTTTGATGGCATATCAATAACGTGTATTCGCATTACATTATGCGCGAGTGACCGACCCCCCATCCCTGGGCCCAGTGCCCCTGCATTCCGGCAACAAATTGGATATATAGCAACCAAAATATTTACATTTTTAATTGGCTGAAGGGGAATGAAAACGCTTTTATAAGCATCGACATCGACATCGACACTGAGGCGGAGGTCCACCTTTAGAGCTCGCGCTATTAACTTAAACTCAATCATTAATATTACTCAAACACAGAGTTGTGTTTGACATGTCAGTGGCAGTGCCAGTGCGGTGGATTCGCATTCCGGTGCTGGTAATTTTATTGCCATAAAATATTAAAATTATTCTTCGCAATGTTAAGGTTGATAGGATTAATTTACTGCTTCACAGGATGACGCTTGGTCGGGCAATAAGGGTGCACGATCAGGCGGTCCTTGTACAGTTTGCGGAGAGTGGTAGCAGAATACCTGACGGGCAGGTGAATATGCTTATTTTTTGTCTGTTTGCAATTATTAACTAAGGAGTGTTAATTAGTATCATCTGTTTCGGAAATGTTACGGCTTGCGATTTTGCGGACCAGTTTGATGATGAGTTGAATGGCGGTTGGTGTATACACTTTGTCATTGAAGATTATACTATAGATTTTGAGGAAGTTGACGAAAACGTAGGTATACGATGCGGATGATCCTTGTTTTGAGGAGTTAGTGTAACGTGTAGGGTAGGTGAATCCAAGCCTTCGTATAGGAGACATTTTCTCCTAAGGATTACTTTAATATAAGCAAAAATAACCATAGGCCAACCTTATGGCCGAATTTTCTCAGGAAAGACAAGTGCTAAAGGTGTCTAGAGATTTTTCCATCAAAAAATTGGTATTCAGCTCTCGATTTGCCTGAAAATGTGACCTACTCGGACGTCACATTGTGAGAAGTGCATTAATGTTTGACGTATCTATAATAGAAATTTGTTTCTTTTTTTGAACCCTCAATACCTCATCCCTTAGAACTTGTTTCCCCTCAAATATCGGATATTTGGAGATACCTACAAGGTGGTTATTCATATCGATGAATAAAAAAACTGCTTCAATGTTTCAATCTCATATTTTACCGAAAAAAAAAACAAACAAATTTCTTACCAAAGTCAACAGTAGTGTTAGATGAGCAGGTGATAATATATTTCCTCTTAGTAGATGGGATATTTCTCGTTTTTCCCCATACATAACATTCCGAATTTTATGTCCCATATTTTTACTTTTAAATATACAGAAAAGAACTGCGTGGTTCAAAACACCCGGGGTTCAAGAAGCAATCAGAAAGAAAGAGAGTCGATTCAGATGGGAGTCTCTTCTTCTCGAAACCGGTAAATTGAGGCGCAAAGAACTTGCAAACTGGCTGTTAAAGCAACCAAAGAACAATTTTGGAAGGAGTTCGGCGAGAAATTAGACCGTGACCACAGTCACAGATCTTTAAGGAAGGTTTTCTGGCAGACTATCCGTCGTCTTAGAGGAAGGAAGTGGAATATTATTGAAGGAGTCAAAGATGGTACACTTCTTTCTAATGAGGAGCATATGGAGCGAGCACTTTTCTAAATTGCTCAATTCATTCCAGGGCATTGAGTATCATGACAGATCCTTCGCCTTAAGCAGGGCGGAAAATAGTCCCACGGTATATGAAGTCACTTTTGTAATCAAATCGCTAAAAGCTGGCAAATCTGCCGTAGTGGATGAAATCCGGCCACAAATGCTCAAGGCCTTAGGTGAAGAGGGAGTCAAATGGCTCTCTCGTGTCATTAAAGTGGCCTGGGAATGCGGCGAAACTTCCAGCGATTGGCTTTCTTTCTTTTCAAGAAAGGGGATAAAAGGGATTGCTCCAATTACAGGGGTAGGTATATCACTTTTAATTCTCGCCGGAAAAGACTCTACCAAGGTGCTGATGGAAACGCGTTGCAGAGTTATGATCGAGTCATAATTAGGAGATGAACAGTGAGATTTTCGTCAAGGCAAAAGCACAACCGACCAGTTATTCAATCGTGGAAAGGCGTGGGAATATGCTACTAGTCTACGCGCATGTTTCATAGATTTGGAGAAAGCATACAACCTAGTCCTACGAAGTAAATTCTGGAGTGTATTACAGGAGTATGGAATTGACGGTTCTCTCTTGAGAGCCATTCAATCTCTCTAACACAAACTGTAAAAGCTGTGTTCAGGTAAACGGCGTTAAATCAGTACCTCTCACCATGGGCGTTCAACTTCGCCAGGGGTACGTTTTGTCCCCTCTCCTTTCATAACTTATATGGACTGGATGTTAGAGAGCAGTCTTGGCGAGGAACGTTTCGAATTGTGAGATCTGAGGATAAGTCATTTGCTCTTCGCTGATGACCTGGTCATCTTTGGGTCCTCTTAACGCGCGAACTCAAATGGTTTGTAACCGTTTGTGTTGAAGCTGAGATGAAGCTTAACGTGAAAAAATCGAAAGTAATGATCATCTCCAGAACGTCTGTTCAATGCAGCCTGCATGTTAGTGAAGTCCCATTGAAACAGGTGCAGAAGTTTAATTATATCGGGGTCTTATTCACGAGTGATGGAAGGAGCAATGCTTAGTTTTTCTGTAGGATTTGTCAGGCTGGGTCAACTTTGAGACAGCTCGGCCATTCTGTTATTAGGAGGACTGAAGTTGGCGTCAAAGCTAAGTTGTCAGTCTTTAATACGATGTTTCTTCCAATTCTTACATGTTGTCATGAGATTTGCGAAATGACCGTAAGATCGGGGGTACAAGCTGCCGAAATTAGATCTCTCCGTTCTATTTCTGGTGTGACCCGTAGAGATCGTATGAGAAAATCCAGAATACGTGCGAGGAACTCAATGTCGAGGAGCTACTTCTCCGGGCGGTCCATGCTTCGGTGGTTTGGTGATGTTAAACGCATATCCCCAACTAGGATCCCAAGACGTAGATATACATACTTTGAAATCCGTCTCATCTATCTAGGTAGACCCAGAATGAGATGGTTAGATCAAGTCCACAATCTCTCCTCTACCCGTATGAGGATTGCCCTTTGATGATTTAGAGCCGATGGCGGAGACTCTAGAGCCATGGAGGGTCCACTTGAGCAATATTAGTCGATGCGGCCGAGCCAATATTAGTCGCCGTGTTTTGGCTTTTTGGGCTAAATCCACATCTTGATCTTGGTACAGGTCATAGAGTTCGCGGTTTTATTTTCTTCTCCATTCGCCCTCCTCGCCAGTGTTGTCACTTAAAAAAAAAAAATAAATAAATAGGTGGCGCAACAGGCGGGTGACACCCAAGGCCTAGCTTCTCGCAACCATTCGTTTTGTGTGAGTTTCAATTTTTGGGACGAATGGAAGGGACCTACAATTTTATGCCGAGTCCGAACGGCTGAATTGAGAAGCTTTTTCATGACAGTCATACTCTCGGATGTTTGTCAGACGTTCGCGAGAGGTGGCGCAGTAGAAAAAACTTTTAAGATGTAATTTCGGTTTTTCCGGGGATCGAACCTGGGATCCCTCGCACAGTAGTCCAGCACACTAACCACTGCGCTACTGCGCACTTGGAATTTCAAAAATGTGGTAGATTGGAAGGAAAAAAGAGTGGTAGATTTAAGAAATGGGTGGTAGATTTGAAGTTTATATGCACCATTACAATTAGTCACAGGAAAATCAGCAAATATGTATAGGTAATGTGCGATCCCAGCAATCACTGGTCGGATAAGTTTTCCTAGAACTCTCATTATCTGGTATTAATATAATCATCTGTCCTATTCTTCTGGACTCGTTCCGAGTAAGTGGAAAACAACTCCAGGGCGTCCCTAAAAAAGGCGGTTCTTCTTCTCCCACCAATTACCGACCCATTTCACTTACGTCCGTTCTTTTCTAGTCTTAGAAACGCTCACAAATCGTCAGCTTATGAAATATCTTGAATCACGGAAACTTCTTAATGACCGGCACTACGGTTTTCGTGGCAACAGATCCACTGATGATTTGATGACTTATCTCACCGGAAAGCGGGAACAATCTCTCCACTACTCTGGTAAAATAAAGATTGTTGCGCTTGATATTTCAAAAGCATTTGACAGAGTTTGACACCAAGCTCTTTTGTCTTTTGTCTTATGGGATCGATGCGACTTTTATTCAATGGATTAGAAACTACATTTCTGGCCGCTCAATTCAAGTTGTTTTGGATGGTTTCACGTCTGAAACTCACCATATAAATGCTCTGTTTTGTCTCTGAATCTCTTTCTCATTTTCATAAATGATCTCTTGTCTGCAACTTCTAATCCAATTTTTTCCTTAGCTGATGACAGCAGACTTACCTTCTCATATTCATTCCAGGACTAGTACTTGCTCTTCGGCCGTAAAAGTTGAACGGCAACATATGTTAAGCTCATTAAATTCTGACCTTGATAGCATTATAAAAAAAGGTTTAGCCGCAATAGGGTGGAGTTTAATGCTTCTAAAACGCAATGCTGTTTGCTATCCTTAAAGGAAAAATCAAACCTTCAGCCATTATCAATGAATGGCCCTTATATTTTCGAAACCGAAAGACTTTCCATTTTTGGTATGTGTGTCCACGAAAATTGTCGTTAGAACGACCATATACACGAAGTCTTCAAGAACGCTGCGAAATGTCTAGGTTGCGTCAAACGGTGCAAAAATATGTTACGCCTTTTGATCTAGCTATACAATAGGCGTTCATTCGCCCCAAACTTGAGTACGCTTCTCATTATTTGGTCGGGTGCGCCGAAAACCACATTGCACGATTGCACCTACTGGAAAGGATACAAAACCGCGCGTGAAAACTAATTGGAGACACGAACATAGGGCGTCAATGTCCAGGGCGTCAAATGTCAATCTATCGCTCGAAATTCTTTATCGAACTCACTAAGGAACAAAATCTTCTTAGCAAACGAAATGGAAATTGCCTGTTTTGCTGGGATATGAAACTGTAGACTGAAGATGTTAATGACGACACGAATGATAAAAATATCACTCAAAAGTGCGCCTCGCTTTCATTTTCTTATCGATACCAGCACTCGGCGCCATAAAGCAGAACTGGCAAGATAAAGGCTTTGTAGAGCACACATTTCGTTCTTCAAGTTAGATGTTTTGAATCCAATTGGATTCTTGTGCAAGCGAAGTAGCAACGCAACGGTTTCCTAGAGTAATTCCTTTCTGGATCTCCACTAGGGTGTCATTCGTGGAGTTCATGTTTACTCCGAGGTATGTATAGGTGAACTTTTTTACTACCTCGAAATTGTTGCTATCAATAGTGACGTTTTATCCTAGGCGGTGTACAGATGCTTATTTGTTTGTTGATAGCATGTACTTAGTCTTGTCCTCATTTACTTCAAGGCCAACGGATTTCGCATGTTTTCCAATCGCCGAACCGTGAACGCTTCTATCACGGCACCCTGGGAACTACCTATGATACAAATATCGTCCGCATACCCCAGTAGCTAAACGGTTCTGTTGAAGATAGTGCTTTCCGTGTTGATACCTGCCCTTCTCACTATCTGCTCCAGTACAAGATCGAAGAAGTCACATGATAGCGCGTCTATCCGTGCCGAAATCCGATGCATGTTTGAAGTAGTTCGGAGGAGCTACTTTCAAACTGCACGTTGCAATGCAAGGCGTGTTTTCCAGTGTCACGCGACACAGCTGAATCAGTTTTCGGCTGGTTAGAATTCGGCCATCGCCATATAGAGCTCCTGACGATGTATTCTATCATACGTGGCTTTGAAGTCGATGAATAGGTGGTGAGTTTCGACTTGTAAATCGTTAGTCTTTTTCAGGATTCGCCTCAATGTGAAGATTTGCTCTATGTACGTATGCCGATTAGTGTGTTGCATGATAGCGCGTCTCCTTGCCGAAATCCGGTGTATATTTGAAATAGCTCGGAACTCGGAGGAGCTACTTGCAAACTGCAGCGCATTTCTGAATGATAGCACAAATCTAATCTATGTGATATCTTTCATACACCACTTCTGTCTCAATAATTTGCAACCGCACCAATGACAGCTCGCTGAGTTCTGTCATCCGCGATCCGCACATGCAAGTTGAACAGATTTTTGAAAATTTTACCCATAATCCTCTTTTGACATCAAAGGTCACGGTATGCGATTGTTTTTGACCGCAATAGAGCTGTGCTCCTTTTCAATTACCACTTAGCCCAACCTGAATGGTTTGGCCAACCCTAGAGTCTAGACATGATCTCTATAAATGCTTTCTTCTTAAAATCGATAAATATGTATACTTATTTACTGGGGGTTTCTATCTGGGCTTCTTGGGTTATCTCCAGGATCTGTCCTAGACCTAGTGTGAGTATTTGGTCGGTTGTGAACTTACCGGGCCTAAAAGTGCTCTTGTGTGGGTCAATCAGTTCGCTGACAAATGGTTTCAGGCGTTCACACAATATACGTCATATACAGGATCTGTATGCAATTTTAAGAAGACTGAAATGCCTATATTCATATTTGACAAAGTCTATAGGGGTCTCGTCTATAGCATAACTTCGGCATCACTCATATCTTCTGTAAAGGAACTCTTATATAGACCAACTATTCAATTAGGCACCCTTGGCCTTGTAAACAAATTTTAGCGGTGATTTCTCATGTGCACACAACCAAGCATAGCTTGAAAAAATTCCCATCTTCGGGTTATAGAGAAATCTCGAAGTGAACGGCTAAAAAAAAAAAAATAAATAAAATGCGAATAATTAATTTTGCACATTCCCATTAATTTTTTACTTCGCTGATCTTCTCCACAGTAGCAATATCCTTAGCCCAAAGGCAGACAAAAAAATTAAAAAAAGAACTAAACAAATCCACAAATCTGTTCGCACCATCTCAAATTGCTCATTAACATTTTGTGTTTCCATATCACCTGTGAAAATCGTCCTATACCCAAGAGAGTATCCCGAGTAAGCCTCCTGTTCGCTGGCGAATAGTGTTTTCCCATCCCATCTGCGAGTCGGCTTGATGTACACCTCTTTGCCACCGTTTTAAAGGTCGTCTCCTCCATAGGGTCTTGACTATATCCACGAAGCACTATAAGAGTTTCTCAATGAAAACGAATCTCGTTTGGGTTGTCTGTCGCGACTATACTCGTCCTACTCCACTCAAGTGGCAACGATTTATGTTAAATATTAAAATCGTTTAAATGGCAAATCTCCGCTACGACACTCTGCGCGCTGGCATAAGGATGAGTCTCTGAGAGCTTGAGCCCAGTAGCTGTAGCACTGGGTGCAAAAGGAAATGTGCATGAAATCGCGAAAACAGATTTCTTAATTTAATTGGCTACTGGTGCGGAGCAGCGCACTAAGCAGCCGTATGTATAGTAAGCCACCACCATCATCAGTGACCATAGGCAGGCATCAGCTTATAGTTTCTATACCACCAGCCAAACTGTCTCGACTTAGGCCAACCACCGCATATACACTTCGTGTGCGCTGCGCGCAAACCGAACCAAATAAAATGCCAAATAGATGGATATCTGGTGGATGTGAATTGTTGCTGCTTCGGAATTTTGAGAAGCCCCCATCAGAGTTGTATTTGTATGGTGCGCGCGGCTGTAGGACGATGAGGTGTCTCAGAGGAGATGATATGTATTCCCATGAGCCACGTGTTGGTGGATATAATTCTCCATAAGTGTGTCGTATCTTTTTAGGTTTGTTACTCGTTTTTTTTTTGGCAAACGTGGGAATAAAACCGATAAAGGAAGTGAGATAAAATTTCTTTAATCATATTTGTTTTATTAATTACTGCTGTGGAATTTATTGTATTTTTTGGAGTTTTTTTTCAAGTTTAAATGGCCAAAGTAGATTTGGAGCCCTTTGTGTCCTGTGTCCGAACCAAATCTTGGAAATGAGTTGATGCATTCCGTCTGCCAAGTCAACTATAGGCATGTTTTTTTGAAACCTCGCCAGCCAGCCGTTTATTTGGACAGTTGCCAGCACAATTGCCAGCAGGATGAAGCCAGCCGAATAAATTTAGGCAACAAGCCTAAAAGCATACCAACATTTCGTATAAAATTATGCATTTGGTAGAAATATTAGATAAATTCTGACATTTTTCTTTGGAATGTTGTGTGCATGAGATAAGAACGCCATTATGATTTAAGCAAATTGTACGGAAATTCTAAGCCACTTGTTGCTTTCAGCGCCACCTGTTTGTTCATTGTGAATTGAATTTAGCCAGCTGCCAGCCAGCAGCTCTCTGGTTGGGGTGAAAATCAAGAGTTGTTGCCAGCAGTTCCCAGCAGGTTGTTGTTTTAATTAGCATGTGAAATGTGCCTCAGCTGCCAACTACTGGCAACTACTGACTGGCGAGGTTTCATAAAAACACAACTTATATAGCTCAATAAAAGCCGCCAGGATCAACTTTGCTGGATATTGGTCTTCTTTTACGTCAATTTGGTCATCAGGTAGGCGGAAGTTTGCTCCTTCGTCGTCTATATTGAAAGGCAAGTTCGAAGTCTACCGCGCTTAAGACAAATCCGCGTCAAAATAAGAGCTGCGCCTATTCTCTACGCGGTTTATAAAAACTCTTATAAAGGGTGGGCCATCTAGTGGTTTCTTTTTAAATCATAGGTTATTTTGACACTGGCAGCTGTTTCCCGCTCGTAATCTTGACAGAAAGTCAGTATCATACCTCCGCAGAACAAAATGAGTCGTTTTACGCTTGAACAACGTCGGGAAATATTGAAAACTTATTTCCAAAGTAAGTTATGTGTAGCCCAAACAGTGCGTTTTTTTTTGAA
Source organism: Cheilosia soror (assembly GCA_949372485.1). Lineage (NCBI taxonomy): Eukaryota > Metazoa > Arthropoda > Insecta > Diptera > Syrphidae > Cheilosia > Cheilosia soror. The sequence goes on along the minus strand of OX443562.1, from coordinate 18,341,054 downwards.
AAAAAAAAGTTTTGGCCGAAATGAAGCACCCACCTTCAAAACTGCTGTACGCAAGTTTGTGCAAAAAGGTCGTGAGACTGGTATTGCCGCATCTGGGGCTCGGAAACCCTGCACGTTATTGTCGAGAAGCCAATGCACAGAGAGTGACAGTTTGTGGAGTGGTGGCATAATTTTTCTTTGAAAATGAGGCTGGGATCAACGGTCAACGGTGGGCGTTACAGAGCCAATGTCTCCGACTTTTATTTTACTAAAATTGAAGAAGACATGGATTTGGACAACCTCACAAATCATTCATGCAGAATGGCGCGCCATACCACACAGCCCATGCCACAATGGATCTTTTGTGCACGAAATTCCCAAATCGTGTTATCAGCCGTCTTGGCGATGTCAATTGGCAGCCTAGGAGCTGCGATTTCACCCCTTTGGACTTTTTTTTTGTGGGGAACCGTGAAGGACCGATATTATGCCAACAATCCCGAAACGATTCAAGTACTTAAAGCCAATATCATCCAAGCAAACCGTGAGCTACAGCCCGAAACCATCAACAAGGTCTTGGAAAATTGGAGTGACAGAATACGCTACTGCGAAGCCAGCCGAGGCAGCCACTTGAACGATGTTGTACTCCATAATTAATGGGAATGTTTGCTCTTACTAATAAAGCCATAATAAATGAAAAAAAATTAATTTTGTTGATTTTATTGCACTTTTAAAAAGAAACTTGTATTTGGCCCACCCTGTACATAGTATGAATAATTCAGACCAGAACTAGCCGCACCAGAATAAAAATAGTTCCACCGGCGGATATGGTAATTCAAAAGCATCCATCTTGTATCTGTCAATAAGTGCTCCTCTGTGCAACTACCATATGCTTCGCTTTAATAATACTCCTCGTGATAAAATCCAATTATCCCTATAGATCACCCTCGCGCAAACAGCTTGAATTGGCGCTATGTGTCAGCCCAAATCAGGCACCATACTGACGCCCCAGCACCTATACCTATATACAGCTAAAATAGAACCTTTCATTGGAATTGAATTAACTGCGTCAGTGATCGGCAAACGGATCGAGTGGTAATTGCCCCTAATAAGCTAGAAATCCAATGAAACGTTGCGGCATCTTCTAGCCCTTAAGGTGGCTGGACTGCGAAGGATCAATTGAAGAGGCATAACGCCGTGTCTGCATTTTGAAGAAGATTGACACTTTCTGTCGTTGTATGAAATGAGAAAGGCCACCGTCACCACCACTACTACCACCGATGGCGACACGATATAATTATTATTTATCGACAATGACATGACGATTGTGTGATGCGGTGCGGTTGCCATTACGTGAAGGCATCGCATAGTGACGGAAATAATTTTGATCCGATCCTCGAAACTGACGATTGTTTCTTAAACTGTCAATCATAAGTGTTGTACATGTATGTATATAGATGTCGGGCTCTGTAACAGATAACTTGTTATTACTTCGGTAATTTGCTGTATATTTTTGTTACGTATCTTTTGTTGGATGCCGTCTAACAAAGGAATGACGGGCGAAAAAAAAAACGGATTAAAAATATTCAGACGGGAATTTTTGTTGTTCTTTTTTTTCTTGGCAATTTTCGGCTTTTTTTTTTTTGGGAATTATCTTTGTATTGTTGTTTAATTATACAAATTAGCAGTCTGTGTGAGGCGTAGTGTAATTGGAGTAAAACAATTATTCAAAATTTTGGAAGTAATTTATTTCTGGGCTTTAATTGTGCGAGTAAATAGAATAAAGTAGTATGTGGGCAAATTCAGTTTTTAGATTGTCAGATTTAATGTCGTTCGCTAATTAAAAATAATAATTATCACATTTCACTAGGAAGAATGTATGATTTGAAATACCGCCTTACCTTTTTTTTTTTTATCAAATTTTAAATGTTCAGCGGCATCTATCGTCAAATGTTTGAACTAAGAGCATTTGGAAAGGTTTAGCCTAATCGAACTGTTATGTCGTTTTCCGGAGGAACTCTCCGTGATTCTGAATTCAAATCCAGAAGCAAATTTCTCTTCTTTTCAGGAGAACAACTGTCAGTTGAGCGCCATGCCAATCGAACGCTTTTAGGAGCGGTTCCGGGTCTATGAAATGCCTGCTGTAGACGATCAAGTCTTTTTCATTCATGAAAACGTAAGAAACTTATTTGAATCACATTAATTACGAAGAATGTCACAAGGAAAACTGTTCCATGGTTCAATACACACATAAAAATAACTTATTATTGAAGGTGACCCAGGCTTATAAATGTTAGAAGCGTTTTCGACTAAATGGGTTGTTCGATGTATTTAAAAGGTTAAGAAATAAGGTAACAATTGAGATACGCGAAGCTAAGAAACGCTATTTTGCCCCCGATTGGACTCCTCTCAAGCCGGACTTATACACTCTGGAAAAACCTACGGGACATCGGTGTCGGTAAACAAAAAAAATAGTAGGTACCTATGATAATATTGACTGCAATGAACTACCTAAATAAGAAATTTTTTATCTCTTCCAAGCTCAGCAGTCTTCGATGATACAACGAGCTTATTATAAATATAACAACAGTGCGTTTTCGTTTCCATGTTTTAGTTTTTCAACCGTAGTCGTAGATGAAGCTGGCGTCTTAGAGAGCTGCATTCATATAAAATCAAACTCAGTTGGACTTGATGAAATTCATCCGGTTTTCATTAAAGCTATACTTCCGTACATTCTAAGATAAATCACGCATCTTTTAAATACGATTTTATCGTCGAATGTTTTTTCTTCTGCGTGGAAGCAAGCAAAAATTATACCAATTCCAAAAAAATTAAAGAGATTAGACCTATTGAATGCCCAGATTAGAAAATGTTTAACGGACATATGTTATGCATAAATCAGTCTGGATTCCGTCCGAAACACAGCTGTACTACAACTCTTATAAATGTTGTGGAAAACATAAGGCAAGCTGTTGACTTTGACAATGTTACTTTTCTCGTTCTCGAGACCGTGTCAAACACGGTCAACCATAATGTTCTATGTTACAAGCTTATTAACCAATTTAATTTTTCTTTTTCTTCGGCAATGCTAATCCAGTCTTATACCTGAATTGCAGATCTCAGGCAGTTGTGGGTTCCATAGGGTTCAATACTGTGTCCGCTATTGTTCTCCATGTACATTAATTATCTACCTCTTTGTCTGCAAAACTGTCAAGCAGATATGTACGCTGATGATGTTCAGATACGGAAAAGCTTTCCCTTAGGTTTAGTTGAAAATGCAGCAGTTGAAGTTAACGAGGATTTAAACGAATATTCATAATATTTAAACCCACTTAAGTCTAAATGCTTGGTAATTTCAAGAAAGTCGATTGACACGTCCGACTTCTCAAAAATATAATTTTTTTCCTACATATTTACCAGTACTGACTACGTAACGCTCCATACTTTTCATATATTTTTCTTATATTAAATAATATAAATTTAAAAAAAAATTTAAAATTTGAGTTTTCACATTATTCAAATTCCCACCGCCTACTTTTCTTCATGGTTCAAACTCAACGATACTAATGCTCGGCAAGTGTTTTCAAAAGGCAATTGGAAAATAAAACCAAGCCTTTGCCGTAGAAACCTGAAATTTTGCACAGAGGTTTCCTCTAAAATGTATAGGTACAAGCAATAAGGAAGGATATTTCCAGAGTTTGTACGGGAACATTTTCTAACTGCTCCTCACGTACTTTAATAGGAAGGTTTATTTCGCGATATTTAAATATAAAAGAAAAAGCTAACTGATCGTGAAGGAATGGATGTTAAGTTTCCAAGTTTCCAGTAGTTAGTTGACTTCCAAATTCCAAGGATAAAACACCACCTTGCGAAGTGCCTCTACTAACAGATCCTCTTGCGGACACCTCACCCAGCTTGGAGTTGATAATCCGAACATTAAGCAATAAATTAATCAATTCGCAAAGTAAACTGTCAACATTCAGAACTGATAGCGCATGGTAGCTGCAAAAATAAATGTAAAAGATGCAGAAATTTGGACAGCATTTGAATTTTTAAGCTTCATTGTTAATTGTGACTTTTCAGACTCGTTACCGAGCCTGTCATTGGCGATGAGAATTTTTTTTAACAATTTGCATCTCAGTGGCATTTTGTGAACGAAGCTTTTCAAAATTGAAATTAATTAAGACGTATCTAAGATCAACAATGAGCCAAAATAGGTTGTCTAATCTGACTATACTTTCAATCGAAAAAGAGCTCACTTAAAATAAGGATTTTAATGATTTAATCGAACTATTCAGAGCAATAAAAGCTCGAAAGTACCTTTAAATAAAATCTTTGTTCGTGTTTTTTTCTTAAATTTTTAAGGGGTGTAAGCTTGCTTTACCGTCGAGGGTGCCACTGCCTCTTAGTCCGCCCCCGCGCGGAAGTACGCATTTCGACGGCCTCCAAGATCACCCAAACCTTACTATACTTGATTTCTTTTTCTAATTAATTTTGGATAAAAAAAAATTTGGAAAATTCATCGCTTTGCCAAAAATGGTATTCAATCATTTACTTGCAAAGATTCATGACATTTTTCCTTGCATTCATATATTCATACTAATGTCATCATTTGAGCTGGTCTACTATCTAGCTTTAGCTGATGTTATGTATCTCTAAAGCCATAACTCTATCTCCTTCGTTGTAATTCCCTCCGACTCGTGATAGTTTTAATCAAAATTTAAAATTTATGATCAATAACGCGCCAAACAATACATCTACTCTGACATTGCGCATAGTGCAGCCGAAGACAATTGCATTTGGCCCAACGGGTGGTATGGCGCAGAGGTGCTCAGTGCTCAGCTCATACTCATTTACCTGCAGTTGCAGTAGAGCCTATAATGTCCATGTGTATCCATATGGCGTGAAGCGTTAAGCGGATCAATCGGCAGGACATGGACAGCTCTTGCAATTATTATCAATCAATATTATGTAGACTAGTTGCATGGTACGCACATCACCAGCATGGGCGACAGCGACAGCAGACCTTCATCATCGTACCTATATATATCTGCAGGATGCAAGTAATAGATACTGGAAAGGATAATCTCGCCTCTCGAGTTGGAAAACCGCCAAAGGAAAAACACTCTGTTGCACTTTAGGTGAATACACAAAAAGGAGGTAAGCAAACGTACGAACAAAAATTGAATTCTTCTCTTGTGTTATGTATGCGAAAGGCCAAAACATGACACGTTGTGCATATCCACATGTTGTCGCAGCGCAGCCAAACCGAACGCTCTACCTGGGATAAACTTGTTTTCTGCTAATTTACAGGACAGCTAAAACATGGCCGGAGTCCTTACGGCTTATTTAGTGGCATGTTATAATTTGGTGTATGCGCCCGACGACGAGAAGCCAGCGATGCTTTGAAAATGTTTGTCATATAATGTGACTTGGTAGGTGGATCGAGGAGGATGTGGAGTTTTTGTTTGTTTGCATCCCGTTGCGGAATGTCGTGTGAGAAGCAGCGCTGAAATCGGCGCACATGGGGTCTTCTTGGCGCCTTAACTCTTTTATTTTGTTATAAGTCCACATAAATATTTTGTTGTTGATTTATTGAGATGTAAGCGCATTTTAATCTCGCATTGATGACGGTCAGGATCACAAACTATTTATAAGTAATCATCATCGTATTGGCTTTGAAAACAGGGTTAACAGGCAACGTGGACTTATCTGTGATCCATTTTGTTGCAAACACCCATAAAAGATCGCAAATGACAATTCAAACGTACCATGCAAAATTGCAGTCTGTAGTTTTGTTTTCCTAAATTGACAAATATGACAGGAATGTGATCGCTGTCACCACCATACTGTTTTACGGGCTAGTTCCAACTTTTTTCCAAGATTTGGTCAGATGAATTATATACCTGATTAATGGAATCTCAGCATCTTTTGCCTGCTATACAGGAGAGAAGGCTCCTCTTAACTGCGCCAACAACTTCTTGACAGCCTGATCCGCCACTTCTTCGCAACAGTTTAAAGTGGTCAATAATCAATAAAGGGCTTGGTGAAATGGTGACTTTGTCTCAGGTATATTCGTCAACAACTGAAGAAAGGTCTTAAGAATATTTTTTGAATTGAAAAGAAATAGCTTTGAAAATCTGGAAAACTTTCTTGCAAATGTGTGAGGATAAAGTCTAGAAACGCTCTTAAGCATTGATTAAAAGTGGACTGCAGTGCGTTCCTCGGCCAAAAGCTGATTTGAAAGAGTTTTTATCTTGCTTTTTCATCTTTGTTCCGAGCATCTCAAAGTTCGAAAAGCATGATGATACGACGGGAAAGAATTCGGTCCAGCAATGTTTGGGATTGATGTGATTATAAGAGGTTCCGTTCCGTTTCTCTTTCTTGCGTATAATACTTATCGCCAAACCATTTTTAGACCACTACCCACGAGTGACGAGACCTTTAAAGAAAGGGAAGAAAATGCGAGTGGATCTCAAAACCAACCTGATGTGAAGTTGATGAAGTTAATGATGTTATTCAATTTGATGGCTTAGATGTGCGAGACGTCATTTAAAAACGGCTTACCTTGCTCGATTTCGGGTTTTAGCTCGAGTCTGAAAAAAAATTATTCTTTCTCATATGCCTGACGTCATTTTTACGTCAGCGAATGGTCCCAATGGGTACATGCCGTGTACATGTACAAGCTCTCTTTGTGCACTCTCTGTTGACATATATATGTGGCGTGCTACATACCGTGTACTATCACCTTTAAAAGCGATGCTGCAAGTTTAGTTGCATATGCGGGCCTTGCGCCCAGTGGCCCGTTCGTTGTACCTCCATTATAAGCGGGTCCAATCCGCTACTGGTTAGCTGGCTGCCAGGTAGGTACGTGTGAAATGGGCCTAAGGATGAGTTGGGTATGGAGATAAATGGGTAAATTGGTGACGGATATGCACTACATACTTTGTGCAGGGCTGTCTCTGATGTTGACTTTTCTTACAGGTAGGATTTTTTATAGATTTACATAGAAAGGTGCCCTATCCAGAGCCAGACCCGTCTGTATGCAAAGTTCTATAGCTTCTATCTTAATTAGCTACAAAAAATGTTAAATGAAAACCAGACCAGACGGTTTTCGCGGGCTTGTTACCTCTTTTTCCAACGTTTGGTATGGTTGGTTGGTTGGTTGGTTGGTTGAAAGTGGCTGTCAACTTAAAACGCCAACACACTTAGACCAGCATTACTCTATTGTGACACCACGAAAAGGATTATATAAGATCTCCCTACTAGGTGAACCATTTTGAGCTCTTTATAAAGGGTAAGAGGCTTCTGCTGTCGTGTTTGTCAGGTCACCCAAGTCGTTGTAATGGAAGGGAGAGAGCTGGGCAGGAACAAAGAAGGCGAGGGATAGTTTCCTCCTCTTCCTCATCCATACAGCTTCTGCAAAAGTCGTTTGCAAAAAGGCCTAGCCTTGCGGCATGCTTTCCTATCAGGCAGCGTCCAGTAATGACACCTGTTATAGTGCAGATATGCAATCTGTTGAGAGAGATCAATTTCTTAGAGCGTTTCAAATCCCACTTGGGCCAAATCTGTTTTGTCGCTAGACAAGTGGTGCCACTTGTCCACCTAAGATTTGTACTCTCGATAGCATTCAGCTTCAATTTTTGTTTGCAAGTAGCGATTGGTATCGCTATGGTGCCTTTATCTGGCAGAATGGGTTGAGTTGTTCCTATTCTAGCGAGTTCATCGGCCCTACAATTCCCTGGAATGTCCCTATGCCCCGGCACCCAAATTAGGTGAATGTTGAACTGTTCGGCCATCTCCGTAAGAGACGATCGACAGTCGAGGGCTACAAGAAAAGTTATAGAGATCGAATTCAAGGATTTGATGGTTGTCCGAAAATATGCAGATATCCTTGACGGATATGGCGTTTTTCTTGAGCCAAGATACGACTTCTTTAATCGCCATTATTTACGCCTGGAACACGCTGCAGTAATTTGGAAGACGGAAGGAGAGCTTAAGATTAAGACTTTCGGAGAAAACACCCCCACCAACTCCGTCTTTGGTTTTTGAACCGTCAGTGTAGAAGTGAACTGATTCATCTCCCGGAAAAGTATCCTCATCCCAGGTTGCTCTGGAGGGGATAGTGACGACAAAGTTCTTGTCAAAACTTAGAGATGGGGTGGTGTAGTCAGTGTTTTTTGGTTGAGATCTCGAATTTCTTTAGAATAGAATAGTAGTGACTTTTGGTATAGAGGCTACTTGCACTTTGACATGTCCTGGGGGAGACTATAGACATGGTTAAGCAGGATTAAGCCTCTGTAAATATAGCGAAGAGAGGATTTAGAGGGAGTGATGTTGGTCATATTTTTCTCCGTTATAGGTACATAATTAATATTCTTTCTACCCGGGATCCCAATGGCCATTCCTGCAGCCAATCATGGTAAATCTTCAGTGGATTCTGTCCAAATTCCCAAATGGATGAACTGGATTGAATATTGTGATTTTGGTTGAAACCTTGCAGATAGTCTAGCCAAATCTTTTAGTAGAATGTCGATGTGACCAAGCTTGGGTCTTAGCTGACCTTATTTTTTACAACTTTGGGCAGTTAATTTTTCAAACAATATACTGAGCAGAGTACATATATATCTAGATGACAAAAAACTGTTAAAGAGTTACCTCTTTATAGGAAGGTATCGGTTCGGTACCTACCCATCAAAAATGCTATGCCTAGCATAGGTTAACCGACATTTGCTCAAAAATTTGCCTCCAATGCAAGCCATCAGGGTTTTCGGGGATATGTTCTCAGGTTCATATTTTATATGAAAATTTCGCCACTAAGATTTCATAAAATTTAACCTGTAACTGTACTGCTCTAGCAAAATGATGGCTCCCATATAAAATGCTCTCCAAAATGTCGCTGAGCTAAATTAAAGTGAATTCATTTAGCTTCGTCTTAAAAATCAAATTTTCATTTCAGACTGTAAGGTACAACCTACTTCATCTGTCAAAATTTAGCGAGCCCATTAATAGTTTGGCACATTGGCCACGTTCCATTGACCGCTAGTCGTCTAGCACATAATATCCCTGATGGAGGAACGCTTGCGCTAGAGATCCAGCGGCAGCGGCAAAGTGACATTAGAACCAATTTGAATTCGTAATCTGTCATCTTCATGAGGGTAAAAAATGTATTTTGTGGCATCATGCCGTATATTTATGAATAAACTATAATTCAAATAAACAATTACAATGTATACTAATTATACATACATAGAAGCTTAAATTCCCATTTTGCACCAAATTGGAAATACCTACCTATTTGACTTCTGCACTTTCACTTTTGTTTTGACAGTTCGTTATTTTTTTTCAATCTAGCGGTTCATTGTGCGCTAGATTGAAAAATTTCCCAGAAATGGATATTTCACAATATGCGCTAGATCTCTAGCGCGAATGCTGAAATGTCAGCTTTTTTTTATATTTAGTTTGGCATGCCGCTAGTCATCTAGCGGTCAATGGAACGCGGCCATTTTCTCAAACTAAATTTTGACAGATCCGTTGGTTTTCTTTTTGTGTAAAGTAAAAAAGGATGCATTTTTTCAATGCATAGGTAGGTACCTCGATGAGGAATCCTTTAAAAGTGAAAAATTTGAAATCAAAGACTAGCAAGCAAGGAAAAAAGAAAGTCGATGCATTTTTGTTGGAAGTTATTTTAAACGAACATTTCTTATCTGTTACACTTATGTATATTCACAACGCACTCCATGTCAAAATTTAGCTAGGGATTTACATTTAGCTAATGTTTGGTTTGGAAAACAAAATTGGAGAGCGGCTAAAATTTAGTTTCACTCGAGCTGCGTACTTCTAGTCACTAAAAATGATTTTATTAGTACCGCACAAAGTCACTAAAATTCACTTAATATCGATTGTTTTATTTTACCCACAAGTAAAAACAACTAGGTACCTATCTACCTACATAACAAACTGAAAAGAAGAGCAATTTCAAACTGACCATGCGTAAGTAAATTGCAATAAAGTCATAAAATTCTCTACATTCACAAATGGTAGATATATCCATTTTATTTTCCTTCATTTATCACTTTCATTGTAAAAACAATAAACTGCGCAATCGCATTTCACATTCGAAAACAATGTAACCCTATTCATAAATCCCCATTCCACTCCACAGTGTTTTTTTCACGATTACCGTTTTATCCAATGCACATCCCCAAAAGACGGCAGCCATAATAGTTTCTTATCACTTCCCGAAATCCCACATTAATCCCAATGCAGAACACGCACACAACCACAATAATCACCAACCGAGTAATAACAGAAAAAACAAAAACAAAACAATAGCAACATCCCTCTCTTTTCTGTTTCCAACACACAAATAGAAAATTATTGTTTTAGAAAAAGAAAATCAGAATTCTATCCTTGGCAACGCCTCCCGTTCGCCATAGTTGGAAGAATCAACTCCTCCCATGGAAATGATTAATTCCGAATGAATGAGAACGAGAAGACCCGATGACGACGAGTGACGACGAACGGCTGGAAATGCAGCCAAATGTTTGTTTTATTTTCCATTGCGCCGTGTTCGATTCCATTTGTTCACAAGGAATGAAATGAAAATATTCCCAATTTATTTATATATTTCCACTTTTCCAGTCATGGTCATGGCATCTGCAACTGGAATGGTAAACATGGAGACAGAGGAATTTTATTTTTGTGTATGTTTATCGAGATAAACCGACAAGCACATGGTCAACTTTGACAGTTCAAGCGCAAGATGACATTTTAATATTTTATTGCAATGAACAATTTTTATTGCGTGCCCGTGCAATCCGAGGTTAATCCGAGGGTGGAAGATATTGCTCTATAAATTAGCGGTAAGTAGGTAATTAAATTATATATTTTATTTACATAAATAGACATCAAAGCGTAATGCGAGTTTTAAAAATGTAATAAACTAGCTAATTAACTGAGCAGTAACATTCAGAATTGATGATGATTATATAATTAGGTAGTTATAGAAACGAAACCAAATGGCTAAATTGTGCAGGGAACCTACAGCCTGGAGGTAACACTTAAACAATTTTAAACAGTGACTCAACACTCAAGTCTTTCCAGTTCGAAGGATGAAAGTTTCGGTAATTAACGATATCTATATGTAAATGTGAACGACCTCTAAATTACATAAATAAGTAATTTTTATTGTTAAAGCAGTTTAACACTTTTAAATATTAAGTTACATGTTGCGCATAGACATTATGCCCTTAAAGACCATGGACGCACGTATGTTTGTATAATATTAAGTATGTTTTATTATAACAGCTGACATTTCGTAAGGTTTTCTGTTTGCGATAAACATAGGTAAGGGAGCTATGTAGGTAGGTAAAGTACCTATGTGCATAATTTCCATATGACATCTCAAATGGATTCGATGCAGTTCTAATGTCAAAAAGTTTTATGTCATTTTTATTATGTGACATGTCATAAGGTTTGTTCGACGTGGCCAGCCCTAGTGCGCACTGAGAAGTGTCAGTGAATTTTCGTGGCTGCCAAAAAACCCAAGGAAACCCCAGAAATTCAGCTTCATGTCGAACACGAAATGTTTACCCTGAGACCTGTCACTAAAAAAAAATTTTTAATATACAGATTTAACACCAGCAATAACATTAAATTTGTTTAATTAATGATTGCAATGTTGAAAAACACATTTATTTTAACATTTACTAGTGCTGCACAAGCCAATAATTTACAAAAAATTGTTTTCACACAAATGACAGCTACGATTGACAGCCAAATCCAGCACTGAACTCTTGCCCTGAGTGAATACCTAGGGTCAGCTCAGTGCTCAACTAGGGCGCCCCAGTCCCCAGTGCTCACCTCGAACACAGGTTTTCAGTGTCAGTGCGAACTCAGTGCTATATCGAACGCGATAGGGCTAACCCAGTGCGCACTAGTGCGCCCTAGGGTCCACGTCAAACAAACCTATACACAGACCTATGAGTCCTATGAGTGCGTTCAGCAGATTTTTAATATTTTTTTTACATGTCATAAGAGACTTTGACTTCTATATACTATCGTGTACATTTTGGCGTTAAATTGATAAAGAATAGAAATAGAAAACAAAAAGACATTTTGAAATTCGACATATTTGCCTAATGTTATGTTTCTTAGAATTTGTATAAAGGCAATGTCAAATCTTTGTCAATACAATAGTAAACTATAAATTTAAGTTGACCAAAAACATATAAGTAAAAGATCTGCGAAATAGTGAAATTTGCACATGCCATAAGTGTAGTAAGACAGCATAATTGTGCTGTTCCAAGAAACCAAATGTCTTATGATTGACATTAAGTGTGTTCCCGTACTTTTCTCTGTGAAACACATAAAACGTCAGATTCGCAAGATCAACAGGGAAAATATTCCCTGATGCGATTGCTATCGATAACAATATTAAGAAATATCTAAGTGAACGGTTTTAACCAACATTTTAGGAAATTGTTTGTATTTAAGACGTGAGCACATATAAACGCCAGTTCATTTGTTCCACTTGACCGATTTACGCAAAATTACCAACAGAATGTTTTGGGGTAAAACTCAGAGTTGTTCATCTACGGTAAAGTTATTTAAATTTAAAAGCCCGTGTAGACAATGGCCGCGTTCCATTGACCGGTAGATGACTAGCGCGCATGCCAAACTCCATATAAAAAAAAACTGACATTTCATCATTTGCTCTAGAGCTCTAGCACATATTGTGAAATGTCAGTTTTTTTTATATGGAGTTTGGCATGCGCGCTAGTCATCTAGCGGTCAATGGAACGGGGGCAATGTCATCAATTATCTACATATAAATAATGTCATCAATAGTTTTATGACAATGCCATTAGTGTCAAATATTTCTTTGACATTTCGCAATATCTTTTAAGGATCGATCCTGGAAACCAATCTTTGTATTGTAACATACATTTTAAGATAAGTACCTACATTGTATGCAGATAGGCATGCAGCTATACGATATCGTAATGGTGATTAAGAAACCCTGAAGAAATTTAATCAAATTATGAGGAGAGTAGGATTTTTGGATGGTAAAACACGACCTGAACCTAGACACCGAAAGAAACGAGAGATACTCCTTGCATTCATTCATTTTCCTTGGCCCGGTTATCTATTAAGTGGGTCGCGGGTGTAGCAACCTAGACTCAAGTGAACCCTCCAAAGCTCACGATTCTCCGCCATTGACTCTAAATCATCAAGGGCAATCCACATAAGGGTAGAGGAGAGATTATGAACTTGATCTAAGCATCTCTTCCTGGTTCTACCTAAACGAAGCCTGCGCAATGGTACGGATTCCATAGCACGTCGTTGAATGCTGTGACGAAAAAAGGATTATAACCATTGTCGATTTTCCATAGTGGGTGAGAAATGAGAGCTAAGCTAACGTTCTGGCAAAAGAAAGTTGCAAGAGAGATTGAGATCAGACCCAGAAGGCGATGGATTGGATTCCTCACTTCAGCAAAAAAGATCGTTAAATCATAAAACTCGATCAGGGCTCAGCTTGCCAGTGCGGCGACATTGATGCAGACTCTAACCTAAAAAGAAAACGGTGTAGAGGAAACAAAAAAAAAGTAGACGACCGCCACATCCGATCTAGGCGCACTATTTGGTCGATGTTTAATGAGATTTGTATGGTTATAAAAGCTTAAGTGTGTATGAAAAGGGCAGGCACTGATTGCGATTATCATCAACTTGGCGGTGACCAATTTATTGGAACTATCTCTGTTGGTTTTAACTTCCCGCGGTATAAACCGGGTACTGGTCTTGTCCATTCGGACGCGACTTGATAAATTTATAATGTGTTGAACACGAAAAAATATCAACACTATAGTGCTCTGTCGGAGTTGACTAACTGAATGAGTCTCAGAAGTCTAAAATGAGCCCCTCAGAAGGAGGACGTACGGCGGATGAATTCACTGGATTGAAGCAACACCAAGGGTGCTGTCAATAGTCGAGATGACAGGAAAGATACCTTATTTGACCTAGGCTAACATATATGTATTTGGAGCTAGGGTATGTGAAGATTTTTCAGTACTAGTCAAGGTGATGAATTATGGCGAATGAATCCTTGATGTGTCCACTGCAGCTCTCACATCTCCAAAGTGGGTTAACATGGGACCGGAATGTTCGAACTCTAAATAGGCCGCGAACAGCCGAATAGCGAAAACTCTCGGACTCGACTGCTAAAAAGCAGAAATTATTGTCATCAAGAAAGTGCGACATAATTTATTATTTGGTATAATATTTATTACGGTGACGATTATTTAGATGTGGTAAACTTTGGCGAAAAGTCTTTAGCTATATCGATACGTTAGTAAACGTTTTATGACAATCCATATCAATGCTAAACCCCCACAGAGGAATAATAGGATGCTATGAAAAATGGTTTCTACGAGCTCCTCTCCTCGACAAAGTAAATGAGCATTATCCTAAGTACATATGTCGTACTTGGTGATTTGAATAATAGATTAGGCAAGGAAGGAGGATATCTTTGGGAGCACTAAACCATACCCTATACAAGGGTGTTTTCCTTCGAGGCAAACATTTTTAGTTCGAAATTTTGTTGTGACACCACATCTGGAACGTTTTTCTCCTAATATTCATAAAGAAACAATGCTATAGCCTGATCAAAAACCAAACTGCCAGCCAAATTGATAATCTTGCGATCTATGTAGGGCATTGCCACAGTGTTCTAGATGTCCGAACTTTCCGAACTACCAACATAAACTCGGTTGTTGTAGCCCAGGTACGAATGCGTATATCTCAGAGTCCAGAGGATATTTAATGTTGAACGGCTTTAATCGCAAAGCTTTAGAAGCCCTATACCGCTACCGCCTTCATCAATTGGCATAGACCAATGGTATATATGCTAAGTATGGCTATCAGAGACGCGTACCGCAACAGATGTGGTAGGATCCAAAGCAACTCGCCTACAAACCGCCGCGCTCTACGAAGGACGCATTTTCCACAACTGCCTAACATAATTTCTGAAATTTCGACATATTTTCCAACAAAATTCTGCTATTTTTTCGAACTTTTAAAACACAATATTTTCTGACATTAAAAAAAAAATCTGCCATAATTTCCGGGAACCGCTGCCAGTGTTGTGGATATGGAAAAACCACTTTTGCATACGACCCTGCAAATTCCACTGTGAACGAACCATTCAATCTGGGACGATTAAAATCAAGTGCAACAAGCCTACTGCACCAGATTCAGATAGCCTGCGGGTCGAACTATTTAAGGCATCGGATCGGAAGACGACTTGGTGGAGAGCATACAACAATTCATCTCCAAGATTTGGTCAGAAGAGGGTATGACTGATAAATAAGTACGTCAGCATTGCTATTTATAAAATGGACTCTCCTTATTTTTTATTACCAGATATTTCAGAAGGGGTTTTAACCCCCAAAACCCCTACCTGCGTTCGCCCCTCTTTTGCACTCTTAATTAATTTTTCCCGCTTCTGTCCCAATATTTGCAAACGCAAGAACTGTGACAGCTGACAGCAGCCGACAATGATGTCAATGTATGTATATGTAGTTATTGTACAGAGTTGTGAAAAATTTGCAGAATTTAGAGGGTCTAAGGGCACAGGGTCTCAAAGGCTCTGTGGCCTAAGCTAGATAGGAAAAAATCTGTCTTCTAAGGAAGCACGCTTTGAGATTAGGTCTAACAGATACAGACATGTGCAGGTATCGCGAAGACTTAAAGGCCACAGAGGATATAACTCATCTCCTCTGTGAATGTCAAGCTATTGCTCGGTACTGCAGGAGGAAAAAGGTACTTCTTCGACAATTTGGAGGAGGTTGGTCTCGCGAACAAAATTGAAGCAATTTTTAGGTTCTGTATAGGGATACTAATTGTTTGGGAGAAGTGGTTTAGGTTATTTGACAGTTTCCCCAGGGATAACGATGGGTCCAATATGGTGCCTAGTCCAATGTGATGAACTCACGCACCCTATTCAACCTAACCTAACCTAACCTAGAGGGTCTTCCTTTCTTGTGGATCGGGCAATCGATGCTGAAGTTTAATTCATCAGGCATACTTTTCTTTCGACCAAATATCAGGGAGCTGGTGTATGCGATCTGCAGTAAGTCGTCTCCCTGCTTATAATAAGGTAGTGGTCCGAGTACATTTAGGAAAGACTCTAAATCTAAAAATATCGTGTTAAGCTTGCCGCTGATAAAAGATTCGTCCGTCCAATTAGACGGTTTTCTCTGTAGCAGTCAGTATAGATGGCATAGTTTTGTATCTGGATCCTTTCCATCATATACAAATCGATTTTATTGTCCATCTTACATTTTAAAAATCACGACAGAATTATTTTTGTAACCTATAAAAAGACAGCCCAATGTCTTCCATACAAAAGCCTTCGCTCGTCCTGTATATACATAGACCCTCCCAACAACTACCTGTATAGATATTTATATCTTCCAAGCCAGCCCGATCACACAATAATTGGAATTGTGTATTAAATTTGATCACCAAATTACCAGATCAATAATAATTGCCATCTACATAGACCGCCATCATCTGGTGGCAGCACTAGATACATGTACATATAGATATGGGGAAATTACCTACGACCCATATGTATTCCACTGACCGCCAATGTGGTCAGCTATGTATACTTTTATGTTGCGTGTCGCTGCACATATAGAAACTCTCATCGAGACCTTCCAATATGTATATATATGTAAGGAGGACCTTAAACATATGCTGCGGCTTCAAATGAAATAATAACCGCAATTAAAGTAACCGTTTTCCGTTTCCAAACAAAAGGCCATACAAACATGACGGATCCACGTCGCTCGTTCGCTTGTCTCGTATGTATATATTTTGTTATGAAAAAAATTTAATTTTTGGTTTTTATTTTGATATTTTATTTCGCCAGTCATCATCGTCATCGACGTATATATTCCAACCAATTAGTGGCGGTTAGATTTTTGAGTAAAAAAACAAATGGCGGCGACTGCAGCAAATGAACACAGCTACCGAGAGAAGGATGCTGTGCGCGGCAACCTTTAGAAGAGTGTATAATTTTAAAAATTGCCTTCCAAGGCAACAAATCAAAAATAAAAAATTCCATGGAAAAGTGGAAGCCATTTCGAGAGCTTAGCAGTCAATTTAAACAGAAACTGCTCCGAATGGACAGTGTTAGGTATATATCTACAGAATGCTTCTACCTTTGTGTATTTGTTGGATTAAAAATGACGGAGGGATCCCTTTGTATATCTATTATAATGATGAGCGCCCTTGAACTGCACTAGTTGGCTGGGTTTGGCTTTTTAATTGAATAGGGATTTGTGTATCTTATTGTGTTTAAGATACATATATGCAGTTTTTATATGGATGGCGCGGTGTACAGAGTTAACGAAAAGTATCTTAAATTATATAGGTACTACCTAGCTAGAGTGCTATGTAAATTTTCTCAAAAAGTACCTCCGGAAACATGGACGAAAAAAATATGGGATAATCGCTTTAGTTGGAATATGGGTGTAGATCAGGGGTTCCCATAATCTTTTTCATACTGCGACTCCCTAGAGGGGTTGGAATATTTTTGCAACGCCCTTCTAAAAGCAGAGATATGTGGTTTTTCAATAAGGACGAGTAAACGTTGAAATATCGTCGCCCCATATTTATGGCAATTTTGCTTGTTGACATACCCGCATTCATCCAAAAATGAGCCTCGTCGGTAAAAATGATTTTACGGCCCAAATTGAGGCTCTCTTCCAAACGCCTCGAAGCCAAGTCAGCGCACAAACGGCTTTGTACATGTTCATTACCTTTGAGCTCCTGGATTAGTTGGATCTTGTACTGGAGTACGCCCAAGTCCCGATGCAAAATTCGCCGGGTTGGAGCCTGCGAAACGCCGATTTCTTATGCACGTCGAATTGACTGCCTCGAGTTCTCCTGTACACTCTCATGGACCACGGCAATGCTCCCAAAGAATCTATGGCTGGCAACGACCCATACCAATTGAAAAACCCTTATTTAATTTTAAATGGCAGGTAATACGAGTGACAGCCACGAAGCAAGTCTGACTGGAAATACGGAAAACACAAACGCGCTTAATATTCGACTATTGGATTTCGCTTCGACCTTGCTCTTAGTATTCCTAAAGAGAAACGTAATACTTTTCCTTTATTCAGGGTCTTACAGCAGTGAAAAAATAAAACTTGCGACGCCCTTAGAATAGCGCCACGACGCCCCAGGGCGTCTGTTTTAAGGTCTGTTCAAACCAACGCGAAAATGCGAAAGCGGAAACGAATTTCGCGCAGGAAACGGTGGGATATACCGAGTCATGCACTTGGCGCCCTTTTATATTTCAATAAAATTTAAAACAAGTAAAAGTTTTATCATTTGATACCCTCCACTAAATACAAGCCATGTAAAATGTTTTACGTGTAAGTTAGTACGTATATGTATACTCGCTTGGATCTAATATTGGTTTTGTATGGAAGGTACCAGAACTACTTGACCGACATAGCCTATTTTCAAAACCAACCTGACGACGGTAAAGGAAGTCCTCTCACAAATTTTCATTCGCCTTAGTCGATTCGTTTGGACGCTATCGTGTTTTCAACAGACAGACAGACGGACTTGGCTAAATCGATTCAGAATGTGATCCTGATTCAGATTTAGGTATGGGGTCTCCGGTGACTTCTTCTTGGCGTTACAAATGTATAATTGCAAAGAGAAAATACCTTCCTATGAAGGGTATAAAAAACTTGTTTTCAACTTTGTATAAGATGTGTCAGTTAGTCACGAGACATTAAATGAAAAAAAAAGATTAAAAACAACTACAATCTTATTTTGCTACCTTTTTTGTCAGCAAATTGTCTGAACTGTCTACGTTTTCTGCAATTTGACTTTCAATGGACAGTGAGGCCAAACAAACTAGTTAATCTTGTTTGAGGCATTGTAGACAGGGTTGTCAGGTTTTAAAAACCGGAATCGCCAAACGTAAAATATAAAACGCCAAAAAATCACCAAATTTCAAAATGTCCCACTCTCCAAATTCAAAAACCATAAAAATCAAATGAATTCATGCAACTCGTAATTTTTACGTAAAAAAAATTTAATGCAAATTCCCCAAGCTCCTGAAACTCTGGCTGTCTTATTGTCATTTTGTACTCATTGTTGCAAAACTTCAAAAGGTCTTCTTCGGGTACACTTTCTAGATAGATAAAATTCATTTGACCAATTGACAGAAATAATTTTTTCCGCTGAGCCTCAGTAAGTTATAAGCTTTTGGGTGGAATCAAGCTTACAAACAGACTATTAAAAGAGGGTCGCAATTGGCTTAAGCAAACGCCTGGCTATAAACATCCCAAAGAAACAAACGGTATGTTGCAGTCAGACAATCTTTTTCGCATTTCTCTTAGTAAAACAAGAATTAAATCGTTTACTTGCTCCTTAACTTCATTCACATGCTCTGTGCTACCACTGTTTTCGCGATTCTTTCAAAATTCGACCCTTAATCAATTCAATATCTTTCCAAGTTTTAAAGTTGTCTTCATTCTTTCATTCTAACTTTAATATTTCGTCACAGTCATCACAGATGTAAGGTTTGAGTGAAAATTATAAAAAAAAGAAAAAATATGAGGATTTTGGTAAAAAATTTAAATCGCCAAAGGCTAAAAATATCGCCTTTTTTGGGGTGCGTCGCCAAACCGATTTTCGTGTCGCCAAATGAAATTTCAAATCGCCTGTTTGGCGATAAATCGCCACATCTGACAACCCTGATTGTAGACTGTAAGTCCATTCGAATCCCAGAATAAGCGTGCATGTCTGGTGGGTTCCCTCAGACATGCTATAGCGTACGCAGACGATTTAGTGGCGTACAGATCAGGTCCAAAAGTCGAGGTCATCAACATCCTTTTGCAGCGTGACTTCGATCAAATTAAGAGGTATTGCGATGATTGGAAATTGAAAATCAATTTCCAAAAATCGGAAACAATCCTGTTCAGAACTCCATTGGCTGGGGCCTCTAGGGATACCAGAAAAAACTGGCGAAAATTAGCCATTATTGGACAAAATGGACAACCATTGGCGGTGCGAAGCGTGGTCAGGTATCTTGGCATCTGGCTGGACCAGTATCTATATTTTGACAAACATATAGATGCTTGTCTTGCTGGGGCCAAGAAGGCTTATGCTCTGACAAGGAGACTGTTTCGCAGCAGTCAACTTGATTCTACAGTAAAGGTCATATGCTACGTGGCTCTTATAAGGCCGATCATCGCTTATGGCTGTCCCATTTGGTTCAATATAGCGCCTTCCTATATGGAAAAGATTCGGGTGTTTGAGAGACAGTGTCTCAGGACCTGCCTAGGGTTGTTTAGAACTCCCGAGTCTGAGTACATAAAATATTATCCCAACAAGACCCTATACGATGGGGCTCGATTGAATAGGATTGACAATTTCCTAATTAAGGTGATTCGAAGGCACGTTGCTAGGGCGATGGCCAACGCTAATAATCTGATCTCGGGTGGTTATTACCCGAATTTAATGTACCACGAGAGTACGCTCCGGTCTGGCTTTGTCCCGCCTGAGGCATTCCTTCATGCAGACATGAAAGGGTTAATCCAAGATAAAGATGGTGTGCCGGTATTGTACCACAGCCACCGCGGCGCGAGGGATAAGCGGCTCATCCACGACGGGTACGCCGCCAATGCTCAGGAGCTCCTCCGTTTTAATACCGCAATTGCGGATCGGGACACGGTTGATACCTTAAAGCAGTTCGCCGAATTTTGGTGGCTTGAGGAAGAGGTGAGGGCAGACACGCTCTCCCGGGTCGGTGCGTTACCTAGGTAACATCCTCCTTAGTTTTAAGCTAGTTTGTAAGTTAGTTAGGTGTATCTTAGGGGGTCTTTGGGAGGGGCCGGGCTCGTCAACATGAATGAGTGCTACCGAGACTTGATCGATGCTTATGGCCTCGCTCGAGTCCCGGCGGCGCGTGTGCACCGTGTTGGGGACTGCCAGGCGCCCATCGACGCAATCGGGATGGTGACCAATCGAGAGATTGCTCATCACCCTGATTATAGGTAATTTAGGTTAAGTAGCTTAGGTAGTTTTAAGTAGTTTTAGGTAGTTTTAAGAAAAACACCATAATAAAGTATCCAAGTTTTTGCAAGTTTCTTGGAAATTAAAAAACAAAGCAAACGATAGAAAATAGATAGATTTAAGGCCGAAAGGCAATAGTAATAAGAATATAGTTAAGTTTAGAGTGCTCGTTAAGAGCCAGTAAGCTAGATTTAGATAAATGTTAGTTTTAATTTAGATTTAATCATTTTTGTCTAGTTTATAAGTTAAAGAAAGAAATCAATAAAAATGAATTTAAAAGTCAAAAATAAGCGTGCATGTATCCGTACCGTAGGTCTTGCCTCATTGTCTTCGAAATAGTTTAGGAAATTTCATCGCACAACAAATCTCCGTCAATATCAGATTTGAAGTCAATATCAGAACAATGTCGCATGAGTTTTTTTTTATTTTGATTTTTTTTTTAACAAGAAATTCCACGCGTCAGAAAAATCTTGCATCTGTTGAAATCTTTTCTTCATTGACATAAGTAGGGTGTCCAAAAAGAATTACAAAAATTGACTTTGAAATTTTTTTTTGATCAGTTATCGGTTCATCAACAGCCTCTTCACCCGGTATACGTTAAATACGTCTTAATCGCGCTACTGGTTTGAAAAATGTTCACTTGAAAAAAATAAGACTTCCCCCAAATAAAACATCTCAGGAGCTCCGGAAGTGTTGCCCGTTTTTCTAAGCTTATTCACTCTACCAGGATAAGTTCATAAAATTTAATACGCTGGATTTTGTTTTTATATCGCTAGAGATAGGTATTCAAATTCAGTGAAGTTCAGCTGGCGCGCGTACGCTTCAGCGCCCTCCAGGTGCCGGCGCCCCATAAGTGCCGGCTACCCCGCCCGGTCGCCCACCCGTAAAGTCGGCACTGGATATACCGTCATCGCCATGTATTTTCCTGCTCCCGCTTGCGCGTTTCGCATTGGCTTGGGTAGACCTTTAAACGTGAATTGCGTATCCGTGGTGCCCAGAGTAGCCAACTTTGTTTCACCAACGTTTTTATGCGTTTTTTTTTATTTTCCACCAATTGAATTTTAAAATGCTTCAATTTCAAGTCTCTCTTTAAAATGTCATCAACGATCGTTTTAGGGAAGACCCAAAAGCGGTCCTTTCTTAAAAAAATAAATAAATAAATAAAATGGCGCAACAGGAGGGTAGACACCCTACCTAGGCCTAGCTTCTCACATACCATTCGTTTGTGTGAGCTCCTATTTTTGGGGCGAATGGAAGGGACCTACAATTTAATGTCGATTCCAAACGGCTGAATTGAGAAGCTTTTTCAAGACAGTTGTTTACTCTTGGATATTTGTGAAGCGTTCGTTTGCAAAAGGTGGAACAGAAAAAAAAAAATGAAAATACAATTTGTATTTTTTTGGGGGTTGAACGTGAACATGGAACCAATTGCAAAATTGGAGCAACGAAACAATCTATCTTCCTTTTCATCAGCTTAAAATGAAGAGAGAAGACTTATGATGGCGGTGTAGGTATACATTTCCATATGCATCTTCATTTTCTATCTAGTATATCTATAAAAGGGTTGGTTGAGACCGTGGTCCAAACCGGAATGTGAGCGAGAGTTTCTCCTGACTAAATGACTGCCAGACTCATCAAGGCACAAGGCCCAAATAGCTAAACTTTGCAATTAAATTAAAGCTGTGTAGACGCGCACTAAGATTGGAATTTTGGATATGACCCCCTGCCCCTTCAGAGGGGGTATTTTTTTAAACTCGATAACACAAGAACTGTGTTGTACTAATTTGAAACTTTGATAAAGAAGATAACCGAGAGAACGACAATAAAAAACACCTCGTAGCAACAAAAACGCACAGAGGTTGGTCTTCTCCTCCCTTATAATCACCAGTTGGCGGGCTTGTACTCGTCGCTCAATTAGCACAAGTGGTAGTCACTTGGTCAATTGAGAACACATCGAAGTGCAGGTTCACTTTCTGACAGGGAAGGAAAACAGAAATGTCTTCCCAAGTGGATATATATGGAGAATTGACTGTCAAGTCTACGAGTTGTATTGTTAATTTATTTCTCTCAAACAATAATTCAGAGGTTAAAATTATAGGTAGGTACATAATAATAGTTAGGAAACACTTCACTGGTAGCATTCATTCACAACTGGTCCATTGTGCTACCAGGAAGCAAATCCAGTATTACCCACTTTACTGGAATTTCTTCAACTTTCGGAGAAAGCCCAGAGTGCACTTCAGCGATGAGGAGCTTACAGTATCAGCACTCAGCACATCAGCGCCAAAAATCTGTCGTCTTATCCGAGCAAAGGCAGGACAATAACAAAGGAAATGATCCGAAGTATCGTCACCCTCTCCACAAGCGTCGCAGACAGTGGTGTCACTTAATCCTAGCACACTAAGATGCTTAGCAAAAGCGAAGTGCCCCGTAAGAACGCCAATAAGTTTTCTGCAGTTTTTTTGACTGAGAGACATCAGGAATGCCGCAGATTTCTTACTAACTTTCAAGAGCATGCGTTTAGTATGCCCGCTTCCTGTAGATCTTTGACATACACACTTGTGTTCGTTTGAGACCCAATCGTCAATGGAAGCCCTGACCGAGGACGCAGGAAGACCCATTATCTTCTGAGCCTTGCTTAGCAATCTCATCGGATATCTCATTTTTAGCCATCCCAGTGTGACCTGGACCCAGACAAGAGTCAAAGAGTTCAGTCAAGACGGAGTTCAGACGGAGTTCCAAGAGTTCTTGTATTCCCGAACTATTTTGGAACGGATTACAGGTTTGAGCAAGGTCTTAACCACAGCTTAGCTATCGCTACAGACGCAGATACTTTGACCACGGCACCTATTTCTTAACAATATATTCGGTAGCCATCAGGATAGCATAGATTTCCACTTGAAAAACAGAGGCATGCTGGCCTAACGAGTACTGAAGTCTAATGTTGTCGATTTCCACGAAGACACCAGCACCGAACCCTTGACTAGTTTTGGAGCCATCTTTGAAAATTCGACTATATCCCAGACCACGGTCAGACTCTGGCTTATTTAACACTTAGTAACAGGTAGTATACTAACTTACAATACCTACTAATGACGAAAGATATATCTAAACATTTCCGAAAACCCAACCCCTAAGGTGCGTGCAAGACCACCCTTACCCTATTTTGGGAACATTTTGAGTTTTGAAAAAAAAAAAAAATGAAAATCGTACACGTTCATAGAAAAAATAAGATTCTTAAAGCAAGGCGCGAGTTATATGTGTTTACATAAAACATCATCTCACCGTCATCATCCGACCGAGATATGTACTACTTACATAATATGCATCCAGTACAGCAGTAATCAAGTTGATCCGGCAATACACATCTTGCATTAGCGGCACTTTTGGTTGTCTTGACAACAACATCTTAATAATGACAATAATGTACATAGCAGCTAAGCTATTATGTAGAAGCAGTAGTAATAATGTTGCTCTTGAATAAAGCACATCGTGCGTTGTTTTGTTTAAATGTTGTTTGTTTTATTTTTTTTGTTTCGATCGGTCGCGGCCGCTCGTAACTCGCGTATTAAAGTGATGTGGCAGTGGCGGGCTTGGTGACCAAGTGGCAGGTGGAATGAATTATTGTAATTATCAACAGAAATATGGCGGCGCAGCATCAGGCGCATGACAAAAAAAACCAAAGCGTGTACAAAGCCACAGTTGACTGTAAAGTGAATGCAATTGAAGCAGTCTCCACTTCATAAGGTGATAATTGGAATTAAAATTTTTATCAAACGACTAGGACCAGCCAACAAATTATACGTGAACCGGAAGAGTCATTGCAATAGATCTAAGACTATACGTTCATTATTGACGTTTAATAAAAAATTGTTCTACACAACATGCTATGATCAAAACCTAACAACTAACAAATCATGCACTAACCGACTATACGTTACGACTAATGGCCATAATTTCGATTTTCATTCACAAAATCACAGCGGCTGAGACTGAGAGTATAGTAAATGTTCCCATACCGAACTCACTCTTACCAATTGCATGTCAAGAAACTCTTTGGTGAACATGCGTTACCTATAAACCTGAATACACCACCAACACAAAACACAATATCTCATGTGTTGTTTCGTCGTCGGTCGTCGTCAGATAGCACTGCTGCACATATGAAACTCAAGGTTCTCCAAACATAGCCGAACATCCCACGTTACCTTCACACAGAAACCCTCTCATCGGGAAAATTATTAGGTAGCGCGACGCGAATACGCATTTCACCCAGTAGAACGTTGGACCACTATGTTCTTTGCCAGTTGTTGGCGACATCAAAACAATGGCAAATGGCAAAAAGTATGATAATGGAAATTGGGCTCGGTCAAGCGTTACTGTGAGACAACCCACTCGCCCGTCGACCATCTATTCAGCTGAAGGTCGGGCGGGAACCTTCTTTCATTGCCTGACGTTGACACTGCGATCAGTATAGTTACCTCCGTCACATGGATTCGCGAGTGTCTCGATTTTTTTTTCCATATTTCATAGTCCATTACGTGTGCAAGGTATAAGTACATGTGCTGTACTGTTATTACGCAAAATCGCACAAATATCTACAATTGACTGGTCACCTGTTGGATCCGGATGCGTTTTAAATTGTTGGTCATTATGAAATGCGGTAGTGGTCATTCATTAGACAAGTATACCGCGTTTTAATCCAATACAATCGAAAGATGAGTTTAGATACTGGTTTTAAAATTTTTTTTATGATGTTGCATGTATCTTAGCTTAAATGTGTTTCTAATAATGTTTTCAAGCCAGAGGGCGTGGAATTCACAAAAAAAAGTTCTTCAAGGTTATATACGCGCAGTGGGTTAGTGTGTGCTGACCCATAAAGTGAGAGGTTTCCGGTTCAACCCCCAAAAAAACATGATATACTTTTTCCTTCTGTCTTTTAGTCTTTTAGTCGTTTAGTCGTTTAGTCTTTTAGTCGTTTAGTCGTTTAGTCGTTTAGTCTTTTAGTCTTTTAGTCTTTTAGTCTTTTAGTCTTTTAGTCTTTTAGTCTTTTAGTCTTTTAGTCTTTTAGTCGTTTAGTCGTTTAGTCGTTTAGTCTTTTAGTCTTTTAGTCTTTTAGTCTTTTAGTTTTCTTTCTTCTGTCTCCAGTCTTCGGTCTTCAGTCTTCAGTCTTCAGTCTTCAGTCTTCAGTCTTCAGTCTTCAGTCTTCAGTCTTCAGTCTTCAGTCTTCTGTCTTCTGTCTTCTGTCTTCTGTCTTCTGTCTTCTGTCTTCTGTCTTCTGTCTCCTGTCTTCTGTCTTGTGTCTTGTGTCTTTAGTCTTCAGTCTTCTGTCTTCTGTCTTCTGTCTTCTGTCTTCTGTCTTCTGTCTTCTGTCTTCTGTCTTCTGTCTTCAGTCTTCAGTCTTCAGTCTTCAGTCTTCTGTCTTCTGTCTTCTGTCTTCTGTCTTCTGTCTCCAGTCTTCTGTCTTCTGTCTTTTGTCTTCTGTCTTCTGTCTTCTGTCTTTTGTCTTCTGTCTTCTGTCTTCTGTCTTCTGTCTTCTGTCTTCTGTCTTCTGTCTTCTGTCTTCTGTCTTCTGTCTTCAGTCTTCAGTCTTCTGTCTTCTGTCTTCTGTCTTCTGTCTTCTGTCTTCTGTCTTCTGTCTTCTGTCTTCTGTCTTCTGTCTTTTGTCTTCTGTCTTCTGTCTTCTGTCTTCTGTCTTCTGTCTTCTGTCTTCTGTCTTCTGTCTTCTGTCTTCTGTCTTCTGTCTTCTGTCTTCTGTCTTCTGTCTTCTGTCTTCTGTCTTCTGTCTTCTGTCTTCTGTCTTCTGTCTTCTGTCTTCAGTCTTCAGTCTTCTGTCTTCTGTCTTCTGTCTTCTGTCTTCTGTCTTCTGTCTTCTGTCTTCTGTCTTCTGTCTTCTGTCTCCTGTCTTCTGTCTTCTGACTTCTGTCTTCTGTCTTCTGTCTTCTGTCTTCTGTTTTCTGTTTTCTGTCTTCTGTCTTCTGTCTTCTGTCTTCTGTCTTCTGTCTTCTGTCTTATGTCTTATGTCTTCTGTCTTCTGTCTTCTGTCTTCTGTCTTTTGTCTTCTGTCTTCTGTAGTCAACAAAATAAAGCTTATTCCAGCTAAGTGAACGCTGTTGTTAAATGTGACGAACCAAGTGACAACTCAGCCTTTTGTATTTCTCTCAATACCAGTTCTTCGTCCCAATTAGAACTTGTCACTTAGAATGCCATTGTGTCGAAGATAATGAGCATTTTCGTTATGAGTCCATCTATCGTCGAAGAATAATTATTATCAATTCCAATGCCATAAGGCCGTCTGTCCCTTTCACCGCTCCGAAAGAAAATTATTTCGTTTTAATAGGAACCAGCATCCAATCTGTCATTCCGTCATACACTGCACCATCTAAAGCATTCGACGCAAACCTCTGAACTTATCGCACACACCCTGTAATTACCGCATCAGCTGACAAGCAATACAAGGGTACAAACGATCGCCTCCCTCCCCGATTGACATCAAAACAACAATTTCAGTTATAAGCGCCATCCGACGACGACGGTGCGGCGGAAACCACAAGGGCCAGCGGACAGCGGACTCCCCAAAAAATTACTTCCTCCCCCCGGCCGGCGCGCGGTCAAAAATAATGACAGCTAAATAAAAGGGATGCGCTGCGACAGCCAGCCGGCCAATGCGCCGTACTGTCAATCAAAATGATTTATGAGTCTTCCCACAGTATATCATAATAATTAATCTTTGTTCTGCGGCATCGAAAAGATGGTCCTGATCGTGGCGGCAGCCGCCTTTTGTTGGTCAGCACGGCCGGCGCTGACGGACAGCAATTATGAAGCTGGAGCGGGAAAACGTTTGTCACACATATCGCCACCAAAACCACCACCGGATTCCTTTTCCCAAGAAGCAACAATTAAATAGTCGTCGTCGTCGTCGTCGTCGTCGGCGGCGAGTATTTGTCTCACTTAAACTCAAACCCCAGCCGGCTGTGCGATCTGCAAGAGTGTATCTATCAAATTGTATCGCATAGCCCCATTGTAGCGGGGGGTTGCACTGCAATGCCATTACCTAGATATCTAATCACGAGCGCTGGCTAATGGTACACTTGGCTACATCGACCGGCGGTTGTTTTTCCGCCCCGAAGGTCAATTGGCGATGCGAGCGCGCTCAGATCTTCAAATGGAGATTTCTTAATTCCCAAAGTGTACGGTGGTAGTGTGTATGCCTAGTGCATCATGGGAATCCGATAAAGTGGCCAGGAACTGCATTTCTATTACGAAACTTTGCACAGAGTGTATACTCGTATATACACCGTGCGCGCACACAGAAACAAACAGATCAATCTATACGGGCGACTAGGTAGTTAGCCGCATATACAAACGAGCCACAACCAATCCATTCGTCCGCGGCCAAGAGGTTAAAGGCAATATCTGCCGGACGGATGAGGTGGATGATTTATGGACTGTTGCGCTCCGTCCGGAGCACTGCGTATAGAGCGAGTTAGCTCAAAAAAAGCCAGCACACCAGAAACATCTTCTTTTGAATCAAGAAGTGGTTCCCAGCCAAATGGTCTCATCATATCGCCACAATTGCCATTAAGAGAATCGCGAAGGTGAACGGGACGTTATTGGACTGTGTGTATACCGTGGTGCGAGTTGCGCCACCAAAATCAGTTAACTGGCCCGACCGACGCAGTCAGATCGTTCCGTATGGCTCTTGTGCAAACAATGAGTCATAAATAACCCGACAAATCGCGATTGCCGGCGCCCAGAGAGATGCATGTGTTTGGCTGGCCAATAAATGCATCATAATGGTGTAGGCATAGGCGCGGGTATGCAAACATTTTTGGTTGCGCAACTGAGTACTAGATATCTATTCGAAAAATAGATCAAGTCCTAACAATTAGGGACATTTTTGCACCTACATAAAATCAATCAAGAACTCTCGCCCAGGGCTTTCAGGCTCCATCTCGTAGAACAAAATCATCTTGGATGCATAATCCGCAAAAAAAAAAAAAACACACATGTCAACAAAGAGAAAGAACCTTAGAAAGAGGTGGAACTTCGCAAGACTGCACTTACAAAGACCACTGCAATTTTGGAAAAAAAGTTCTTCGAATTGAAAAATTGGCCCTCCAGACACCACAACAACGAGGAATTACTGTGAGGAGATTCAACGTTGAACGGCTACAACGCGAACAAACCGCCAGAACTTTTGCCGATCGCGTCTCCCTCAACTTCTCGAGGAGTCCGGCTTCTCCGGAGGAAAAAGAAAGAGCATGAGAAGCGCGCGATCGAGGAAATAGAGAGGTTACTCCAGGAACAATGTTCGGACGTTTTACCAAAAGGTAAAAAGAACGTGTCACGGGAACAAGACCTGAACAGAGATCTGTAGAGACGAACAAGGAAACCTTGTAGTGGAGTCACAGGCCGTGCTGAGGACATGGAAAAACCATTTCTGCAGACTGCTAAACGGCGAAGACGACACGAATTCCGCTGTCAGGCAGAATAAACCATGCAACAAAGCTGCAGGACCAGACGGTTTATCGGTCAAGCTTTTTAAGGCAGCGGGAGATGACTTAGTAGAGAGCATACACCAACTCGTTTCTAAAATTTGGTCAGAGAAAAGTATGCCTAATGAATGGAGCCTCGGCATTGTTTGCCCGATCCATACGAAAGGAGACCCCCTAAACTGCACCAACTATAGAGACATCAGTCTCCTTAACATCGCTTACAAGATCTTGTCTGCCTTCCTGCGTGAACGCCTGAAACCATTTGTCAACGAACTGATTGGACCCTATCAGTGCGGTTTTAGGCCCGGTAAGTCCACAACCGACCAAATATTCACGATAGACAACTATAACTTTGAGGTAGTTCGGGACTTTGTCTACCTCGGCTCCGCTATTAATTCTGAAAATGACATCACATCAGAAATCAAGCGAAGGATCACACTTGCCAACCGCTGTTACTACAGTCCGGAGTCGACCTCGGCCTCAACCAACAAGCGTTTCCAGCCAGCACGGTCTTTGCCCAGTTGTCTCTAGTTTCGCACGCTAAGATGGTTAAGGTCCCCTTCAACTTGGCACCTGATTCACGGTCTTCGTTCATTGCGCCCTCTCTTGGGTATAGAATTGAAGATTTTCCAGGCCGGAGCCACCACTGTCGTTGGGCCTTCACTCTTCTGGCTGGGGCGATGTTGCTGTACAGCCCCTACAGTTCGTCGTTGTATCTCCTCCTTCATTCACCGTCTATGCAGACGGAACCGAAAATTGCTCGAAGAATTTTCTTCTCAAAGCAACCAAGATTAGCCTCTGCACCATAAAGTAGGACTGGGATGATTAAGGTCTTATAAAGGTCACCTTAGTTGTGTAGGGCTTTGCTACTCAATTGCTTTCTTAGCCCAAAGAAACAGCGGTTGGTAAGAGCTATTCTTCATTTAATCTCAGCGCTGGCGCTGGCTCTGGTGTCATTGTCTAAATTCATAGCGGAGCCTAGGTAGACAAAGTCCTTAACCACCTTAAAGTTATATCTGTCTATAACTATAGTGACATTCTTCCAGAGACGTCAGTGTTGGGTGTTCTTTCTTGATGACAGCATATACTTTGTCTTGCCCTTATTGACCGCCAAACCGCGCCAGTGACATCCCGCTGCATTCTGCCGATTATGTCGATGTCGTCGGCGTAGGCGAGTAGATGGACGGACTTTTGAAAGATAGTGCCTCCGGTGTTAGCGCTTGAGTTTTGCACTATTCTTTCAAGAACGATGTTGAAGAAGTCACATGACAGCTCATCGCCTTGTCTAAATCCTTTTTTGCCATCGAATGTCTCGGTAAGTTCTTTACCGACCTTGATTGAGCAGCGTGCATCCTCCATTGTCATCCTGCACAAACGGATGCGTTAAGCAGGGATGCCAAAACTAGACATTGCTCTGTATACCTAGTCTCTATAAATGCTGTCATAGGCAACCTTAAAATCGATGAAAAGTGGTGGGTAGCGATTTGATTCCTGGGTTTTCTCCAAGATCTGCCGCAGTGTGAATATTTGGTCGATGGTAGACTTTCCTGGCCTGAAGCCACACTGATAGGGACCAATCAGGTTGTTGACGAAAGGCTTCAGGCGTTCAACAAGACGGCAGATAAGATCTTGTAGGCGCGATGTTAGGAAGACTAATACCTCTGTAGTTGGTGCAGTTGAGAAGGTTTCCTTTCTTGTGAATCCGAACCCTTTTCATGTCCGATGATATAGTGGTCAAGAAACCCTGAAATAATTCATTTCGGTGTTATGATCTTTGCCACATTATTACTGCCACAATATTACTGCCGCATCTGTGGCTCGAACCTGTGCAACTCGAAAAACACCATGAAGTACGTAATGACTCTATCGTCGAACTTAAAGCGAACGAAGTGCGAACCGGCTGTTTTGTTGAGATGTCAAAGACTCACGACGGGGTTCGGTCTATGCTTTGAGGTTTGAAAATGTTTAGCTAATAAAGAAGTAAGTTTACACCAACCTTGCCTGATAGCCCTCTTGTTTAATTTATGGCGATACCAGTATTAAGGTTTGTCGGTAGTTCCTTTATGATTTGAACTCTTTAAAATTGACACCTAATTTAGAGACTTGTTACAATCCATCTATTTTTGGCTGCCTTTATAGGGGGAATTTCGACAATCCCTGAAATACGTATTAAACAATTTTGTAGGTATGTTCTATTCCAGTAGACAAAATTAGTCAATTTCCTAACATCAAATGTCAGGCGAAACCCAATTTGAAGTTCATAAATAGTTCATTATGTTCTGATATGACTATATTTCCAGTCTTTGCTAATCCTTCCTCTATTTTCTGCCACTTTCGAGGGTCATGCCAAAAAATAAAATCCGGATAACTGATTATATTATGATTAATCAGTTACAATGGTGAGTGTCACGGATAAGATGCAATTAAATAAATGTTTGCCATTTTAGAAGACCTCCGTCAAACAAGGTTGCCCACCACTGATTGGCAGTTCCCAAGAGTTATGGTTTTGCGAGTGCGCACACTCTCTATAAGGTGTAATAACCGAGGTGCCCAACAACTGATTTAATCCAGACCATACCGATCGAGACAGTGCGGTCGCACGCGCACGCGCGCGCCTGCTTTATTGAAACATTGCGCGCAGAAAACGATACTCGTTTCCGTATTGTATGTCTTTGTGCCGCAGGACAATAATGGTATACGATGTAGGCTGCGTTATGCGCGCACGACAGCATAGTTTCCGCCGCATCGTATATAACCAACTCTCTTCGCTAACTAGTGCGGCCCAAATGTGTCATGGAGAACAAAAGAATAGGAACAAAACTTGGAGTAAGTTTTATGAGCGTATGCCGTAATTTAATCATCCCCATGGATCACTCGGCTAACGTACCTATAGCTCTAAAACCAAACGCGCGCGTTCAGCATCTTCTTTGGCAGAGGGGGCTGGGAGAAAATAATTCCACCTTTCGTTATCAGATGGCGCAGTCGCGGCCTGCTTCTCGCATACACGTATCGGCTGTGAAAAACGCTCGATGGATCAGCGCAGACCTCTTGGCTCCATCTGATATACCCGACCGGCCAGTCAAGGGGGTTGTGTCTGATTAATTAGAGATTTGATTAATATACAGGAAAACACGGGGCGAGAACGAAATTGCCTCTTGCCGGAGTATCGCGATTGAGCGATCTGCAAACATTTTTGCTTTACTGCATTCGAATTTGTTTAACACCAATGCAAGCGGCTGTTTATTCAAATTCAATTCGCTATTACCCTGATTCGTTCATTCATCAGGTCCTCATCGGAGCGCGAGGTGATAAAATTCGGTGCGGGAAGCATACACGGAGACGGAGCACATCCCAAATGACAAAGACGAGGTAGAAAACGAAGACGAAGACCCTTATCAGATACGTTACTACGAGCGCAATACCAGTAGCTACACACTGTTTGGATTCGTGAAATCATCCAGTACTACTGTTGCCAACAACGAAGCGACAACCAAAGTGTGGGCAGTCATGAGGAAAACCATTTAAATGTCATATCAACCGACGAAGATCTGCTGAGGACGCGATGTTGTTGTCGTTCATGTGGTCGTATTTTTCCATTGCAGCCTCTCGTTCGGCTGGGAGCTACAAGCATCAATTGGGCAGGCTACTTGAAGGGTTTTGCTTTTGCCTAGTGTGGAATTCCTTATATACGGTCCGGGGAAGTATATGTCGTTGTAAAATGGACCAGTGTCGAGGGACGACGAGGAGAGGAAGAGATTTATGTTTTTTTTTTTTGTCCACTGTTTGAGGATGCAACATTGAAAAGTTTCAATAAAACCATGAGATGCAGGTTAAAGATAGTTTGTCGTAACGAAAGGAATGAGTCAATAAGTTTGTAGGCGAGAAGTGTGAACTCCAAACTAGCTCCTCACTGATAAAATCAGCTTTTGCGTATACAGAAGCTCGGGGTTATTTTTGAATAGACTTTAAAATTGCTTGGGGGGATGGACCGATTCATGTAGCTTTGTTTGAACTTCTCTTTTGACATATTTTTTAAGGCTTTGTGTACTTGAGAAGCGACTACCAATGAATTCAGACAGAATAATGTCAAGCGTAGTGTACCTTGAACAACTGATAGTGGCTTCAGTCCTTCTTGGACTTAATGATGATTCCTTTCATCGCACCGTTCTGGAGGTATTGCTGCAGCTCCTTCCAATTCAGCAAAACCTATGCGGAAGAAGAAAATATCCACCGTAGCTCGAGGATTCTAAGCAATCCTTTGTCAAATGGACGACATCTTGTGTGGGGCAGCTCCAGCTAACCAACTATTACTTCTTGCTCTGCGATGTCTTCAGGATTCAGAAGTATGACCAATTGCCACTTTGGTGATTTCAAGTTTCTCGAAACCTTTCTGGATTGGTGATAATTTGAAGGTAATCGTGAAAATGAAGCAACAGCAAAACAAGCACGAGATCCGCATTGGTCAATAGTCTTGGAAAAATTATGGATTGTTATGGATTGTCTGCAACCTCTCGCAACGACCCGCTGAAGAAAGAGCAAGCATTTATATGGAGATCATAACGTATAGGAGAATTCCGTGGCATAGGTTAAGAAAATCCTCCCAATATTGCCTTGACATGACAGCTTCCACGTCAACACGACGATTAGTTAAAGCGAATCTCGTATGCTTCCAAAAAACACTTACCAACTGCGAGAAATGAAAAAAAAAAAAAAAAAAAACGGTGTCCTTAGCTCTCGCATTTGGGTTTTTAAGTGAGTCCAAGACCTTATAACTGGAATTCGCTTCCATCTGGTGACCGATCACAAATATCTTCAGGCAATTTTTACACTCAAGAGCACAGACGACTTATATAGCTCCACGACTGCAGCGATTGAGTATGAAGAAAGGAGGATGCGTCCTAATTTTTCCACATTCTACACCTTTGGATACGATAGTAACAACGAGGATTCCACACACCCAAACTTGGTGCGGTCTTTCATGTTATAAAACGGCAGGCTTAAGACAAATTTCTTCCATTCTTCTTGGTCTGCGGCCAGATACTTCAGCTTTGGATCATTTTACGCTGTGTTGCTGCTTCGGCCAATACTTTTGTGGTTCTTGGTCTACCAACTCGCCGTGTACCTTTGAGTATTCCATTCTAAAGTACTGCTTTGTGATATTGTCGCGTTTAGTCACCTTAACATATGGGTGTGGCCAATTCAGCGTCATTTCCTAATTTCGGCATTCAAAAGATTTTGTTTCGTTTTATGCCACAATTCTTGTTTCGATATAATTTGCAGTCATCTAATCTTCATAATGTATCACCAGGCAGCGGTTTACGTATGCCTGTATGCCTGGAGGTAGATACTTTCAAGGTTTCGAAGGCAGTACGGATCTGAAATTGGATTTGAAGGGCCTTACCTTGGTGCGTAAAAAAATTTGATTGGAGTTCCTACTGATGACAATATTCTAAAGGCTCCAACGGACGATACATTGCCTGGTTAAATTGCTTGATCTCTTCAATGAGCATCTGTTTCAGAATAATAGGCACATGTATGCTAAGTGGCCAATGTGCATTATTTTGGTCGTGCTGCAATTGATTCTAAGACCAGCCATCTCTCCATATTCACTTGCAGCTATTGGCACATCTTGTTCATCCCGCTTTTTGTACTTGTCAGGAAACCCAGGTTGCTAAACGTCTCAAACGGTCTTTAAAAATAAGTTTGGCTGGAGAACTTGACTTGCCAATCCATCCATAGCATAGGGTAGGGTATGCATATGGATTTTTATAAATTCAAAGGGTTCTGGTACACTCAATCATTACTCGCTTTGAGGTCGCTTTGCTTGAAAGATTTGAGTCACAAATCATTGGAAGAACATTTTTGCATGCCACGGAGTACCGCCAGAAAACGTAACTTAGTGAGAAGCAATTCACTATTCAGAGTTCTCCAAGTGTGCATGGGGTCTAAAGATTTTGCCATAATCACATCCAAACTCTTATCTGTTCAGAAAAGAAGGAATTTATCGATTAAAAAATGAATAGGTGGCGCAACAGCCGGTAAACACCCTAGGCCTAGCTTCTGGCAACCATTGGTTTGGTGAGAGTTTCTATTTTAGGGACGAATGGAAGGAACCTACAATTTTATGCCGAGTCCGAACGGCTGATGAAAAAGCTTCTCATTTCATGACAGTCATACTCTCGGATGGATTCGCGAGAGGTGGCGCAGTAGAAAAAACTTTAAGTTTCGCGCAGAAGTCCAACACACTAACCACTGCGCTACTGCGCCCACAGGAATTTATCGAAGCTGCAGTAAAAATCGTCAATTTGCAGCTCATCAAAAAAGCTGTCACAATACTTCAAATAAGCTTCTGGAGTATCATTTCAATCCAACTGTTCAGATTCGGATGGATCGATGAATAAGGTCAAAACTGCATATATGAGCCATCAAAGCTATATACATATACAATCGACAATAATGAACTAAGAAGGAAGGAGGATACTATAGCAGAGAGAAGCAAGCACGAAACTACAATTAAAGACATTGACGTCGAAAAATGTCGAAATTTTAGAAGTTGGCCCTCGATAACTGGATAAGGTTCCATTTTCCCTACGAACCCTCTATAACTCGTTTCATAACCCCACCAACTATCTAAGTTTTAATAATCAGCAGCGATCTAGAGGAAAGGTGTCGAACTTGAGAAAAACATGAAAACCTGAGCCCACGGGTGCCTAGCTAATAGCACGGCTACGATAGCACGTCTTTGAAGTCGAGTTGAGGACAGTAATTTTACGTTACCAAACCATCGAAATTAGAGATATATCTCACGGGCTGCACGCTCAAGACTGTCTTGATTAAAAGAGGCTCCATTGTGGTCTTGCCTTGTCTTATGGCAATACCTACTGACGCAAATAACACCTAGAAAAATAACAATGCAATAGAAGCAGTCGACTTTTCTTGTATTTAGGACTGCCTCCGACCGGAACAATACCCGGGAAGGGTAATAGATCAAATTTTTACAAAGGTTACAAATCTAACTAAGCTTTTTGAGCGAAGGTTTTATATAAATATAGAGAACGCCAGACCTTGCTGCCCGCTAAAGGGAGACATAAGCATCTGCGTTTCAGGTACTTTGTAAAGAAGTCTTGACATTGCAACCGTGACAACCAAGAATACGAAATCGCCACCGTGGTGGACAAAGGATCTACACGTAATAAGAAGGAGAATCAGAGGTCTTGTTTTTTTATTTTAAAAAAAGGGGATTCCAAATCCTGGAGCACTCAGACGAATCTCGGTCTATTGTACTACCAAGCAGAAACCCCTTTTTTGGTGTAGTGGTGGAGAAACTCTGATATTATTCGTTTCTCTTTATGGTCGGTGGCAGAGTATTGCTGTCCCCCGCCGGGGCTCGAACCAACGCCGCTCGGGTCACAAGCAATGACTCTAACCACTACACCATGGCCACCGCCACCAGAGGTCTTTACAATTTCACCAAGGCCTCGAACTCCTAAACAGACTGCGATACAAGGTCGGCCAGCGGAAATTCAAACAAGCTGTAATTAGTGCTAAACGCATAGCCTGGCGCACGATCTGCTGTGATATCGAATGCACCACTGAATCAGCTAGACTTTGATAAATCTTGTGCAAAGAATCCGCAGTTCCCGGATATCTCAAAGACACTAATGGAACTTGGACATAATCCTGCTAAGAGATTCTCAGTCTGCTATACAAACTCATTCTCCGGGTTGTACTACAAATCAGGCAAATCAGTGTAGTTCTTTTGATACCCTAATAGCGACAGTTCCAGAAGAACTAATAACTGAAGATTAAACTGGGCAATTGAAACATTCTCCCCATTTAAGTCCCCTGGAGGTGCCGCGATCTCTCCAATAATGATGAAGAAAGCTAAAACCCATCATTACGCCTGTCAAAGACATTTTATTTGAAGTCTGAAATATGGCTACATTCCTAAAGCCTGGTGAAATGTCAAGGTTGTCTTCATTCCGAAGGCGGGAAAAGCTAGCCAAAGATGTCAGGCCGATAAGTCTGACATCATTTATTTTGAAAAACGCATTTAAAACGTCTTTATACGCAGTCGACTAGAAACCACACCTACAGCTGGACTGGTGGAGGCGTATCATGATAGGGCACTACAGTCTATCAAGCTGAAATCTGAGTGGAGAACAAGATTCGTATGAAAACCAACAACAGGTGGAAAGAACTAACGACCTGTGAAGTATCACGGAAGCTTTGGCCAAAGTATGACAGGGGCAGGGCCATCAAACTTCTACAGTTTGACAAGTCATCGCTGTCTAAGTTGGTAGGCGCTCTAATAGGTCATAACTTCCTTAGATACCATACAATGAAACTAGATCTCAAAGATGCAGAGGCTGCGGAGACGAAAAGTTCCATGAGGACCTCACTTCCTCTGTCACTGCCCGAGTCTCTGTCATTTGAGGAACAGAACACTTGGAAGTAACTACTTTCTTGACTTACAACTCTTACAAGAACTTTCTGATGTCTCACTTTCCGAACTTCACAGGTTTTTGAGGATATTAGGATGGCTGGACGGTCGGCCGGCGGCGTCGGGTAAAAATAAGAAGGAGGGACCCCCCCATAAAAGGGAAACAATATGGGTCCATGAGAATCTAAGTATGGTACAGTAGGGTTCACCCTGCTCATGCACAGCATTATTCTCAATGCCAAGAGGCACTGATGGCTTACGGATTTGGAGTTTACCAGATTGGAGTTAACCGCTTTAAGTGATGCTTGGCTGTCCTGTCCATGCAGAAGGTAATTTCCATTGCTGTTAGTTCCCTCGCTAAAACAGTCTGAGCTGCTTTCTTAACCGTATAGATCTCTGCCTGGAAAACGCTAAACTGGTCTGCCAGTCGGTATGAATGACTGATGTTTATCCGTCTCCGTCTTTGAGCCACCTGTGAAGATGAGTCTACCTTTTATGACAGTACTCGGGGAGAGCCAGCCCTTCCTGTCCGGTATACAGACTGTAAATCTCTTGTCAAAGTAATACTTCGGCTTCTTGTAGTCTGTGAGTGGCATGAGGCCGCTCTGATCAAAGATGTGAAGTATGCGCGTGACCAACCGAATGATTCGGGCTGACAAATTTTCTTCTTTCGTCGTCTGAGAGTACCTTTGGGTGCCAAGTTCTTAGTGTATAGCTCGATGGGTTGTAGGTTCAGCAACGTTTCTAGACCTAGTTGTAGTGTAGATTTTAGTGAACCCATTATGCAAGTAATTCTTTGTACCTTTGTACCAAGTTCTTGAACTTGCAAGGCTTGCCGGAATCTAGGGCAAGGAGTTTTAATAATAGGTGGGTTCCCCGTCAACACGCAGTCTCCTGGCGAGACTCCTTCAAATGTTAGTCAAGCCAAACAGATAGGTGTGGATGTCTGTTATTACTCTTGCACATGTCAAAATTCGTGTCATTATTTGACATTCTGACGTCAATATGATCGGCACAATTTTTGACATGTGTAATAGTAGCTTACGATTTTTGAAACTTTATCTCGGTCTCTGAGTAGAAAAGGAATGTAAACGACTGTCTGTTAAAAGGCTAGTTATGCCTGTCATTGTTATTGGTTCTTATTTGACCTTGTGTGTTTAACTCTTGGTGAGGAGTTTGATAGTAGTCAAACTGACCGACTTGGTGGAAATTGATCTCGAAACAAAAGCCAATGACCCAGTTTCTCCTTTGAGACAACTCTTCTGACTGTGTGCCAGACAAAATCCACTCATCCAATTCAATCAGAGGTCATTTTCCTCTCTCTCTCTCTGTATTCATGGTCATCGAGAACAACCTTTTTAAGTCATATACAGCAACAATTTTTCGTCCCGATGCGACTGGTAGTAGTAGGTATATAATTTTCCTATCAATCTCTTGGAAATATTTTTCGCCTGCATTTATCGCACCCCATCAGGTCGTCGAATATAACCGTAAGGGTAATTCTCTCGCTTTTTTTTTTAGTTATATGCGGTTTCGATAACATTTCGACAGGACCCTCAACGAATCGTCTGATTGACAGCTTAAATACAAAATTGCCTCTCATTTTGGTTCTCCGAAAAATTCGATGGTCAATGCCAATTTTCGGCGGCGGCGGTGGTGGTGCAGTCAATCCTGATGTGATGCGCGTCGGCTAATTATGTTTTCAAGGACGACAGAGGGCAAGCTGTTTTGATATTTGCGCGAGATTCGACAGAATCACTTTGGTGTTTCCTTGAAAGTGTTGTATAAATATAAAATAATTTCAAAATATCTGTTGCGGTTCTCCTTCTCCAGGTCTGATGTATGTATCCATCATAAATCGTGGCTGCGCTGGCCAAAAGGACACCCTCAAACCAAACCGGCCACCCACTGAAACCAGTGTATAGTGACGTGACAGAAATTGCAACTGGGAATGCCGGATGCGGAAATGAATCACTGAGCACGCACCTTTGTGCACGGGTGCGCAGACACGTATAAATGTGTGTGTGTGTGTGTTTGTGTGTATCGAGGACACTTCATGCTAGACTGCATTTTGAGCTCTAAATCAGGACTATGTTGATGTTATTTTATTTCGCTCTTATAGTGGCTAGATTTTGAAGTTTTTGTTCTTCATGCAATTGCTGTATAGAGGTGCAGTGTTTATATAGTGGTCAAAAGGATATCGTGCAGCGAGGTTTCCTTTCTTGTTCTTTTTTTTCTCCGTTTGCTGGTTTTTATCGGACGCCATACTTTGATGTAGGGTTCTGCCAGGCAAATCAGTGTCAGATTAAAACACTTTAAGCATCGAGCATGAACGAGGCTCTGATTGAAGTGCAAAAATGCAAATTGGCTGCCCGATGTATAATGATATCTTCGAGACGTGGAATTTCGTAGATTACAGATTCGCTGTATGTAGTTGTAGGTATGTATAGTTGGCACCGGTGCAATGAATCAAAACCAGCGTTTATTATGCAAATTATCGAGTGTGTGCCATGGCTTGACATTGATAAGGCTGATTTGTTATACCTTATAACCCAAGACGCGCGGTTTAAACGTCTCGGAGTGTATAAGTGGCTGGTGTAACGTGGTATTACATATCCTTGAGCTGAAAATTGTGTTTTCAGATATTTTCCTTCGATTATCAAGTGTTTTGGGGACTTTCAGGGAAACCGAAAATTGTTGTGAGAATTAATCGGTAGTTGGGTGGTTGCATCTCAGACTAGTTGGAATAACTTGTCCCCATTCCGACTTCAAGGACGATCCATGGAAACCCTGACAACAAGTAGAGCTGGTAGACGTCATCTTGGCAGGAAGACGAAAGGGTTGCATCAAGTTCAACATCTCTTCTCTACCAGAATATGCAAAATGACAGCTACTGATTTTTAGCCATTGCCGAAGGACTTTGAGTTATGGACGGTTCACTTTAGCATTATATGTACCCTTTATACTTGTAGTGGACAGACTGTACATTGCAAATGATGATGAGGAAGCCCAAAGAACAGATTTGCTTTTCCAAAACTCCATTAGAGCATCCAAAAGTACATCAGAGCATCTCATGTGGATCTAGATATTTTAGGGAAGTTCCCTAGCCTAAAGACAGATGATAGACGTACGATTCGCATGAAAACCTATTCAACAAAAGCATACGAGATGTGTTGCCTTATCAGCAAGTACAAAGACCCATTTTTGTTGATAATGGCTCATAAGATCACATTTCGCTCTGTTGAAAGGCAGATGGCTATTGAGATTTATGACCCGACATGGCAGCTTTCTTTCAAGGATAATTCTGAGATATTTCACTCCCCT
This sequence comes from Cheilosia soror, assembly GCA_949372485.1. Classification (NCBI taxonomy): domain Eukaryota; kingdom Metazoa; phylum Arthropoda; class Insecta; order Diptera; family Syrphidae; genus Cheilosia; species Cheilosia soror. The sequence goes on along the minus strand of OX443562.1, from coordinate 18,299,705 downwards.
ATAGCAAGTAGCGCAGTGGTAAGTGTGTTGGACTACTGTGCAAGGGGTCCCAGGTTCGATCCGCGGAAAACACAATTTACATCCTAAGGTTTTTTCTACTGCGCCACCCCTCGCGAACATCTGACAAACATCCGAGAGTCATCAGTCTATCGGAAGATGCTATAATTTCTGCAAATGGCGCAGCATAATGTCAAATCATTTTGACACTTCTGAAGTAAAAAGAAGATAGATACAAAAACACGTATAAATAAGACATGAATCGCTATACCTATACTTCTACCTAAAGCGCGCGGAATACTTACATAAGTTTCGACTTTTGTGTGGAATATTTGTCGGTGGTTTTGGCTAAGCGTAAATTTCGGCGCAGATTTTCCGGTCGTCTATATACCTACTGACCAAACACTACGATGTTTAGCCGCTTGTCTAGAATAGTATGGGATAACACGAGATGTTGCCTGCCAGGGCTGACCAGGCTCTGAGCAGCCATTCTGAGAATATAGCATCACAGCTGTGGCTGAAGATGTCGCAGAGGTCCCCGGAGTATCGACGGTTTTTACGGCGGTCTTTACGGAGAATTTCGATGAAATACTGTAGGATGTTCCCTTACAAAGTCCTGACAGTGAATTAGCTGTTATTTGTTGAGCCACAACCAACATTTTGAAGGCTAATTTCCGGGTCGCCTAATTTCATTCAATCGTTCTAGACTTTTTTCTGGGGCATTTTTTAAGTCACGACTCACGAGTTTAGGTCAACAAGCTGAAGTCCTCAAAGAGGATAAATCGGGCCCAAATAGTCATCAAATTTTGCCATTAGCCGATATCATTTTCTCGACTTAATAGAAAAAAAATGTTCGACATGAATTAAACAAAATCCAAAAGAAGAACCAACGTTTTTCATTAATATGAAAAGAATGACAACCAAAGAACAACGGTGACAACTTTTGCACTACCTTGTATTTACAAAGCCTTTGCACGTGAATATACACATCAGAAGGCCCTGCTAACGAACAGGCGGCCCCAAATACGTCACCCTATATCGGAAAGCAGATCTAACTTTTGCAAATGGCGGCAAATGTCAGTTTTGTTTTGATATAATATGAAATAAACGGTAAACACATCGACATGCCATGCGGGACGCTAAACTCTGATAGATCGTTGGATATTCGTGAGTCAATTTTTTGCAGAATAATTCGTCAGGGATTTTATCGCAATTTATGAATTTCGTCGAAAATTTTCCGGTCAAACTACACGAACTTATGGGAAAGCGTTAAGACGTTTGCACTGTCATCATCATCAATAATGGCGGCGTACAATATGTCATTTAATTTTAAAAAGAAAATCGGGTGTGTGTTTTTGGCCAACTGCCTCCAAGTTAGTTTTGAAGTACTTTTCTACTTGTGACCACCTGCACCTCAGCGAAGTCTTCCTCTACTGCGTTGATCCTCTAAGTTAGAAACGAAGATTAAGCGTCTGCGGGCGTTTTGCACAATTCTCTTAAGTATGCGATGTCAAAGAAGTCAAAGAAAGCGCCTGGCTACTTTTTTGACATCAAATGTGAGATCGTGTCAGTGTACAGCAATAGTATGCCATAACTATATATGGCTCTGTATAACTCATCTCTATAGATATGGTCTATCATAATTGCTCTTGAAATCTATGAAAATAATATTTAATATTAATAGTTAATTAATCTATTGATCGACGGGCCAAAGATCTGATAGCCAATCAGGTTATTTACGAAGGGTTTCAGGCGTCCATACAATAAAGTGGATAAGTGATGCCTCTGTAGTTGGCGCATCTGAAGGGGTTTCCCTTCTTGTGGACCGGTCAAAGTCTTTCGGAAATAAGTCGCTGCATCCACTCCAGAAAATCATCCCCAGTTGCTTTAAAAAACTTGAAGGGTTAACCGTCAGGTACCTACAGCTTGGATTTAGCAATTCTTATTTTTTGAATAACTTTCTCTGCCTTACACCGTGATGCTGGTGTTTGTCACCTTTACAAAGTTTGCAGAAATTGTTTTCATACATTCTCAGCATCAACTGGTTCTACTACAGGAGTTGCTTCGTATATCTACTGCTTTCCTAGCACGTTTTGGAAAGATCTTCGTACATTGTTTTTGGGGCTCCGAATTTCTTCATTGCGCGTTTGTTGTGATCCTTCATTATTTTGAGGAATCCAAGTTCTGTCTCTATTGCTGGTAGAGTTCTCAACTAACTCAACTATAGCCCTCTATCTGGGACAGTGGTACATTTGTCGAGATTGTTTATCAGTCCACATTGTTTGACTACCAACCGCGAAAATGTTAGTCTTCTACCGTATAGCTGTTGCTGAGGTATGACTTCTGGATGCGCGATTGACGAAGATGCCGTCACCGACGTCATATTTTCTTACAGTATTTCTTGGTTGAAGTGTGCTGGATATTCGCATTCTTACCTTGGCAGCAATTAGGTAGTGATCTGAATCTGAGTCAATGTTGACCTCTCGAAATGACATCCAAAAGGCTGAAGCCGTAAATACAGCTGTGACGCCCTTGAGATAAGCTAAAATCTTAAAGTATAAAGCCAATCATTTATCGTAGTTTACATGGGCTTAAAGACAACATCCTTAATTTCCCCATTTGTGACAACACCTATAGGTATGTGTGCTGCCAAACTATGCGGACTTCCTTTCATGAAAAACCTCATCTCTGCTGTTTCGCCGAACTCAGCGAGATCTCCTTGGCGATCTCAAATTAATTAAAATTCGAATTACAAAAAAAAAGGGAACAGCGAGGAAGAAATTATAATTTGAATTCCAAAATAATTAGAGAGACCTATCGAAAATGAGGGTGACCGGAATGCACTTAAACCAAACAGCTCACGAGAACTGTGTGTGACTGCGACGACGACGATGACGACGCGACGTCGTCCATTCGATAAGAGGACTTGGCCAAGACCACTATAATGTTGTTGTTGCTGTTCGACAAACGTAATGCAATTGGCATCAACCAGGGCTCGTTGGCTAGTGCGCTGGGAGAGCTGCGGCTGCCTGCAAAATTTATATCTTCCTCAATGAATGTGGAAGCCAATTAATTTTTTGTTGCAACCTTTTTAACCCGAATCGAAGTAAACGATGTCGTCGATGTGTACCTACCTCAGCTGTATCATTGCCAACTGCTCCAATCCAATCCATTGGTTCTACACACTGATGATGATAATGATGACGGCGAGCGACGACGACGACCCATAAGACCACGACGACGTCGACGATGGTGATGATGATGCGCTCTGTGCTCTGAAGTGCTTTTGGGGAATCACACGGATGCATCTTTGGTGTACCTTTTACTTTATTCTATACTTTGCTTCCCTTTTGAAGCTGGAGCTGTGAAGTGGCTAATAGTGTTTTGTATAGACACAAACATTCGTATACAAACAGAAGTCGATGTATTACGTGTAGTTGCGATTTGAGGGATTTATTAAAAGATGCTATTTCCTTCGTTGGTTTGGTTACTTATGGTGGACCGCCACAGTTTTCGATTGTGGAAGGGACGAATTTCCGTCGATGGTCAAAATGTTGCTCAGGAAATATCAGAGTTTATAGCAAGCACTGAAAAGAGAATCTTTAGCTTGGGTGGACTATGTCCCAAAACTGGCAGTTGGAGCCTTTGTTATAGCTGACGAAGGCTTGAACAAGGAAGGAAGGTTTAGGGGTTTCTACTCAGCCCACATATGCATAGAGTTTTGTATATAGAATGTAAATAATTGTAAGGGATAGTAGTGTCGCAGTCATCGAAATGAGTTGGCAGCACCGCGCGTTAATAAGACAAATCACAACTAGAGGGACTCAGCACGGAAATAAAAGAAGTCCGCCAATTGGCTGGCCAATCAAATGTCTTCTTCTATATGCAAATTACATTTTTTACTGGGCGTGGGTGAGATCAAGTCAGATCAGAGTCAGTTGTCTTGTCACTGTCAGTCTTCGAAGAGCAGCGGCAACGGCAGGAACATACAATTTTAAAACCAACGTAAATTCAACAAATACAATGTAACTCAAAACTATAAATAAAATATGTACAAAGACTCAAACTTATTTTAAACGTTGTTACAAGTAGAATTCCAAGAAAAACTGAAAAACGTTTTAAGGACGAGATTCATAAATCTGTCAAATGTCCACCTTAGAAAAATGTGTCCAACCTAGACAAATTCTGAAAAAAACCCGATACCTACCATCTTTTGATTGATTTCAAAGCCGCATATGACAGGATCTATAGAGACAAGCTATGTGAAGCTATATATAGTTTAAGAATCGCTGGAGAAGTTTGCTGATGGTGCATCAAGTTTGACAATGAACTAAGCGAAACCTTTGGTTCAAAAAAAGGATTTAGACAAGGGCATGATGAAACTCCCTAGGTATGGACAACTCACTAGGTACTAAAGGTACCATCTTTGAAAACAAAGTGAAAAAAACTGTTTCCCTCTGTCGCCCGTAATTTTCAACCGGTTTTGTTGATTTTTCTTAAATTTCGGTAATTACGGTGATTGGGTGATAGGCTAAACAAATTCAAAATCGGACAAAGGGGCTTGGCACCGCCCATACAAAGAAAACATTCAAAATCGTATATTTCGAAAACCACAGAAGCGATTGAGATCAAACTTGCAGATAATCTTAGGTAGGTATTGGCCCTAGAGTGCTTCTGTGAAGATTTGTCAAAGTTGGATAAAGGGGCGTGGCACCTCCAATACAAAAAAAATTAAAACATTGTCGCCCGAAAATAAAATAAAAAATTAAAAAAGCAACAAAAGGCCTGGCGAAGCTGGCGGGGGTTTAGCTAGTATTTGTATAAATGTCGACTATATTGACATTGGTAGAACGCAGCAAGCTAACACTGGAGCCTTTGCGAGTAAAATGGGTTCATTGGCTAATCTATGTGCAACTAAGTAAGGAATACGCGCAATATTGACGAATCCGACAGAACTTCGCGGCTATTACGAACAACTCACGAAAAAAAGAATAGTTCTTTTGCCAAGTTGGTTTCTAAAGAAACTTTGTAGTCCGAACCTTAATAACCCCATTTGTGCTCTACGGTCCTGACTCCTGAAGCCTACACCCTAATCTGTTAAAAAAGCAGATGAAGGTATTTGGGCTCGGGCTCGTTTACTTTTAGAGAAGGAGATTTAACTACAGACAGACCATCCGAGTGACATCGAGCTAATCAAAAAGTTAGTCCACATCAAAACTCCGTCCATAGGGTCTTCATTTGTAACCCATACGATCAACTCAGTACAGCAAGATCTCGCCTAAAGAACTGCGTAACCAACTTGTAGCGAGCAACTGGTGAAAGTTGTCATGACCGAGTTAATTGGACCGGCTTGTTAGTTAAAGCCTTTCGTTGACGCCTGAAGAGCGAATGAAAACCTCTTGGTGCGTTTTGAAAGATTTTCCGAGTGATGTTCGGTCCAGGTATATCGATGGAGTGTGGAGGAGGAGATGACAATTGACCAGGAAAGCCTGACTGAGGTGGCTAGATCACGTAGAGCGTTTCGACAACAAATCATAGCAGCCCGACAGGTCTTTGAGTCCACCCCTGACCGAAGCAGAGGAAGATGTCACTTCATTAGGTGGCGCGCCTTGAGGGGCTTGTTAGCTGGTGGGGTTTGTTGTTATTGAGGCCGTCGTCCACACCGGATTGTGATGGCTTTCTAAAGTAAAGTAAAGTGAAGTTGTCGATATTTTCCTAGCGATTATTGCAGGACTATACCTTCGCCTTTTTCGTTGCCAGTTTTAGCCCGTGGATTTGCATCCGGGAAATGTCTTATAGCTAGATTGAGGCTTTTTCGTTTGTGATTGTAGAGTCTGACGCGGTAATGATTGTCAAGTGTTATCTGCGTACCGCACCATAGAAGATATTCTATAAGTCACGTCACAGATTCGAGACTTGTGGCATACCAGCCATAATTTCCTTCCGGCAAGGTTCCTTTACCGAGGCGGTATCATAGCTCACCTATGATGCAAGTTTCTGAAGTAAGTTTTAAACTTCTCTGGAAGCTGCGGGCTTATGTTTTGAAGGGATCTTTCAAGAAGATCAACGTATCACTCTGCATAGCTAAATTGAAAACATTTTGTAGGTCTAACGAGTACACTCCGGGTTTAAGTCTGCCTGTGCGGAACCCTTTCATTCTTGTTTTCCGCATATAAAATCTTTTACTCCTTCATTCACGGTTTTAGTTCACTTTAAGTTAAGGCTAAGGTACACTTTGGGCTCATTTAAAATAACTCCCAGTGCCAGAGATCCATCAGTGAAAGCCCTCCCGACCAATAATCTGGGTCTAGAAATTCTATAATCGCGCCGGTTTTAGTTTGGTAGCTATTATCTGTCGAACCTTATGGAAAGATCTGATCCACCTCCTCTATACGAATCCTTTAAAAGAGTCGGTTCTCTTCTTAAACTAAGTATAGTGCTTTACGCCGGCAGCTGCTTCAGATTTTCCTTTGCTAATAAGCTCCAGTACCTTACGTTGGTCCTGTTGTAGACGCATGCATTAATAATCGACGGATCTACCCTCAAAGGCTTCACTGGTACGTCATCAGGAACCCGGGGACCTTATTATTTTTAAAACGCTCTCTGCTTGTGCCTACGTCTCTTCGGAGAAGATGTCCTTAGAGGTTGTTTGAAAAAAATAATGGCAGAGTGTTCCGTGGAAGGAGTATTTCGACAAGCATCATCAATTTGGACTTATTCATGACTAAGCGTTGGACTACTACTATCTGTAATCGCTATGGATCACAGTTGACGCCCTGACCTGGAGTTCATCTCACTTCTGCGTATTGCTTAAGAAAATCGCTCCTTTCTGGCTCTGAGCTCCGCTTGTAAGAGGTCTGCTTCTAACTTATAGCTTCTCCTTCTTTTGGTAGATCTGCGTTTAAGATTTAGTCACTTCCTACTCCGTCAGTTTTGGGTAGGTCTCTTTGAGTTCCTTGCAAAGCAATTAAGCGTGATGAACTAAATGCTTCTGGTAAACGACAAGCCTTTAGGACTTCGGCACTACACAATATCTCATTCTTATCTAAGGACAAACTAGCCCCACTAACTTCCATAGCTAATTGATTGACTCGTCTCGCACTTGTGCGTTGACCTGCGACGCGAATACGCGGCCATTCATGTGCTACTCGCGCACACTCATCGTCATCTTCATCTGATTGCGGTGCGTCCACAAAACGCCGCTCATCAGTGTCAGATCGAATTCTCCCCGCTTCAAGGAGCAGAACACCGAACAACACACATTCGACATTCCGACGAACAACAACATGAATCTGATCCGGTGATTGTATACCGCGATACAAATTTAATGTGTGTACAGGGCTTCCATATCTGAGCCACCAACCGGGGTGCGCTTGACCCAGCCGCATATATATATACATTGTGGTCGTTGCGCCAGGAGCTCCTCGCTGATTTACTCGCGCGCATGTAGTCATCCGTACACCCCCTGTGTGTACGCGCTTCGCTCGCTCAGCGGCTGTCTTTCACAAGGTTTTCGTTATTTTTTTTTTCTCCGCTGATGGCTGGTGCGCCTTTCTGCTACAGCATTTTTTTTGCAACATGTCGGTGTCATAATTTTGAGAGAGAAAAAAAAAAAAAGATTCACTAAACCGTGGAGAAACAGAAGATTGGGGGCATCCCTCTCGTTTGGAACAAATTTTCTGGGACTACTGGTGGCACCGGGAATATACCATATGCGAACGCTCTTCGGCACCTCGCACGGCGGGCGCTCGAAAGAGACCAACAGCGAGAGTAAGAGAGGCGCGCAGGCGCACCGCGCGCACATCGACTCGTCGCGAGAGACGAATCATAATTTAATGAACATTTTTCCAGAATTTATTGCCCTGGGTATTGATTTCAGCGTTTGTTCTTTCTGCAGTCGAAAATTATTCGGTAGTTGCCGACATAAATAGCAACAGCGTAACGCGTCGTCGCAACGGATCGCCTGAGCGCAAGCGAGACAGTAAGCGACCCGGTCTTACGAATGTTTTGGCCTTTAAACACTGCAAACGAAATTAATTACATATCGGATGTCTGCCTCAATGGGGAGTCATGATATTTCAAAATGTGATGTTTCGCAGCCTGACCGTTCTTCGTTCGGTATGCCGTTGCCGTATCTGTAGTGTGTTAATGTGCGCGTATCGCAAATTCCTTTATACCTACAGTACGTATGGCTATACTCCTCCGCGGATGTGGAGTTGGATCCAAAAACTTGCGGTGGCAATATATTATAATCGGCGTCGAACGGGGTGACGTACTTACTGGGGTATTGCTATATATGCGGCCAGCTATCTTCCTTGGGTAGGATTATAGGATGGCGACGCAAAGTTGCCGTATATCCGTTTGTCCTGATGGCCGAAAATTATTATTTATTCAATCAGGCGGGAGTTGGCAAATTAATTTGGGATAGGTACCTTGTGCTTACGAATTTGTTCAAAGCGGGAATATGAGAGTTGAATTTGGCTAAAAAAAATGACGACCCTTCCACCTCACAAGGAAGTTCACCTAGAAGGACCTGCGGTATTCGTATTAGATTGCAATTTTAGTATAAAAGATATGCAGTCCACTGCTGATATTTTTGGGACTTTATGCGGAATATCGAGTCGATATCTATAGAAGAATTTCTGATGCTGGTACGTTATTCAAGTGGTCTGCAGAGACTATTCCAAACTTTTTCACTGCTTTTTTGGCATTCAAGAGCAAGTGGCGAGCATATGCACTGCTTGAACAAATTCTGCATTCAGATTCGGGCAGATGGGATGGACATCTTAGAGGTTATAGCTCTTAAAGCTTTGATTGCATTCTGTGAAGAACTCAGTTAATTACAGCTCATTCGCTGGCACCTTAGTCTTGCCTACTTACCAGAACTTCAAATAGGGTTGAATGTCCTTACTAAGAACAAATACCTATGTATAATTCTTAAAGAAAACACGAAAAAGGCCAACGAACTTCGTGGAATATCCTTCCTTTTCCCGTTCTAGTGACCCTGGACAAGTATACAAAGCCGAGAGTAGATACACATACAGCCTTCCAGGGGGTGATATAGGATGGGGAAAGGCCAAGAGAGGTGCCTACGGCGACTATTGCATGGAGCAAATTCAGCTTCTATTTTGTTGAGGATTTTTGATTATTTGAAGGCTTAGGCAAGAAGTATTTGGTTTCTGTAGTAAAAGCCCTCCTCTGGTCACAAATTGTGACATACAGCCAAAAAAGCGTTCTAAGATTTGCTAGAGAAAATGTGTACCATAAGTGCCCTAAGACCGACATCAAAATTGCTCTTGATGGTGACTTTAACGCCTTAATCGGAAAGAAGGACTGTCGGAAAGCCCCACACCACCTCCGGAGTCAGTCTAATTGACTTTTCTACGGGGCAAACGTCATATCCTTGTTAGCAAACAATTCCCACACCTCAAGGCGACATTGCGGTCTCAGATGATATAACCGTCAGCCAAACAATCGGCGCTGTTCGGCTGGGCTGTTTCCAGGCTATATAGATTGTAGCATGTTTCAGGCGGAAAAGTAAGTTTTATCTTGGCTTAAGAAAAGCGTGATATCCGTTGAAGATATCTGCATATTTACGGACAGCCAAGCAGTTAACAAATCCGTGTATTCGATTTCTATAAATTCTCAAGTAGTTCTCGACTACCGAACCGTGGAACCGTTCAACATTCATCTAATTTGGGTGCCTATATAAGACCCTCATCATCCCAATCATGGCGCAAAATCATGGACGTTGTCAAAGGCGGATGAAGATCTCCTTGGTGGAACGCAAAATTCTTCGAGTGATTTTTGGTCCCGTTTGCGTTGACAGGCTTTGGAGGAGGAGATTTAACAGCGAACTCTACGAGCTGTACAGCGACATCGACCTGGTCAGAAAAGTACGTATCTGTCGACTAAGATGGCTAGGACATGTAGCGTGAATGGACACCAACGCTCCGGCCCGAAGAGTCTTCCGATTCCAACCCGGAGGGACAACGCAGAAGAGAAAGATCTCGAATTAGGTGGCGCTCACAAGTGGAAGGGGACCTCAACCAACTTGGAGTGAGCAACTGGAGGTAGTTAGCCAAAGATCGTGCTAACTGGATAGGCGTGTTGGTTGAGGCCCAGGTTCACCCCGGACTGTAGCGCCATTTATGTAAGTAAGTAAGACAGTTTGATGCGAATTGTGTAGTGGTAAAATCATTGGACCACATGAGGTTGGGAATGAGGAAGAGTAGGAAACTATTCCTCACCTTCTTTGCCCAGCAGACTCCCGTAGAGGGAAGCTTCACTTGGAAGCCAGGGAGCCCCTAAGTATGTTGGCGTTTCCCAGCTGGCAGCCACTTTCAACCAACTAACCAACCATGCTTCCAGTGTGTTGAAAGTCCGAACCGAACATTTCGATAGGCCAAAATTGACTCGAACCACGCACCGTCTGGGTTGTAACCAAAGCACGGATGCGGATATCCACCGCGCAACAACACCGAGCGGAGGCTTTCAACAGATGTGACGTCACAAGGCTACTATCACTAGAAACCACCAGACATTTTGGGGACCGCGAAGAAAGCAACATCAACATCTCAGAAGGAAAAGGAATGAGCACGAAAAGTGAGCGGTTGAATCTATTACCTATTTCAGAGGTAATGTTCGGACGTTTTATACCAGTGGGTATAAAACCTTAAGATGATCTTCCCAAGGATACAAGGTCCAAACAGAAGCCTAAGCAGCAGCAGTTGGTGTACCCAGAGAGCAGGCCCGGCCCCAGCCAAACTAGCGCCCTGTGCAAGATTTAAAGAAAGCGCCCTTTTTTCATATTTGCACACATGCATAAGGCTTTTCCATATCACCCAGGAAGTAGATTTTCAATGCGTTTTTTTATTGAGGTATCTAATATTGGCTTTGTATGGGAGTGGGAGGTAACCAAACTACTTTACCGACATTGGCCATTTTTAACACCAACCTGACGACCGTAAGAAGAAGTCGTCTCACAAAATTTCATTCGCCTATGTCGATTCGTTTGGACGCCATCGTGTTTTCAACAGAAAGAGAGACAGACGGACATGGCTGAATTTATTCGGAATTTGATCCTGATCGAATCCGATGACTCCTTCCTGACGTTAAAAATGTAATGACAAAGTCAATATACCTTCCTGTGAAAGGTTTACAAAATGTATTAACTCACAAATGAACTTTACATAATAGTAATCTCTGTGAGTCTTCTCATCATTTTCATCATTTGCATCTACTGTTATGTCGAATAATTTATTGCTGCTTTTGTAAGTAATATTAGTACTTAACTTAGTTGAACCTCACACAACAGGAGATAAATGTTCAGTTTCAAGCATATTTGTAAGTTAGAAAAGGCAAGTACTTGTGTAATTGCAAACGCATACATTGGTTCATTTTAGGTATTTCAAGCTCAGAGCAAACATATTAAATTCAAGCAGTGTTTGGTCTTCTTTTTATTTTTTTTTTCTATTGCCACTTTTAATTTAAAAATGTATACTGATAGAAAAGAAATTACACGAAACATTTAAAAACAGTAAAACAAAATTCGTATCCAGCTATCCAGGATTTTAAAAAATTTTCCAGCTAAACGCATTTTAATCCAGTCAGATCTGACTGGAAAGCAGTCAAAATGGCAACGCTGCTGAGAGTCTGAAGTGAAAGAGAAGAGAATACTATATTTTCATATACAAATACAAAGCTACTTGTTCTCTTTAGAGTAATTTGTTACTCTTTTTCGTAAATGAGAAATCCCATCCATACGTGCAGAATCAAAAACCTGCACGTTCTACACAAACAATTCCGTAGAATGAATTTTTTTGTTGGACATATTTTCCTATGAAAATTTTGCGAGTGACTGTGCAAGAAGTAAAACCTGCACATACGGGGTGGAACTATTTTTGTTTTGAGATTTTTGAACTAGGTTTTTTTGTAAAATGTAAGTGGATGTGCAAGAAATATACTTACACGAACAGGGTGGAATATTTTGATATAAGGTACCTAGGTAAGAAATTAACTTGCATAGGTTCAGTGGGATTTTTTATTTTGCGACATTTTGAGTCAGATTCTCCCTGAAGTTGCAACACTGCATGTAATGTGAGTTAATGTGCAAGAAATAATTCAGCACAGGTGTGGTGGATATTGTTATTTTGAAATGCAAATGGCAGTATTAGTTCGCTCAAGATAAAATTAGTTTTTCTAATGCATACTGTCCACGTAGCTACGCTTCATTTCGTAGTCGCACATGCGACTTTGGCGCTCCGTGGACAGAGCTTCGTTTGTTTATATGCAATCTGCCAGGAAGCTGCAAGCAAGCGTACAACAAGCTGCAAATGAAGAAAGCGTGCGTATGAAGCGCAGCTACGTGGACAGTAGGCCTTACTCCTAGCAATGCGCCCCCAGAACTTGGCGCCCTGTGCATTTGCACATCTTGCACATATGGTTGGTCCGGCCCTGCCAGAGAGGAAGCCTTCTGCAGTCTGTTAAACGGCGGAGACAGCGAACTTCGTTTTGGCCGGGTGAATCGACATTTTGATTATCATCGTCAAGGTTGAACAGGGGATTGTTGAACCTGGACGATGATAATCAAAATTTCTGTCCATCCGCCAAAAACGAAGAATAGCGATACCCAAAAAAAATGACTGCTGGAGCAGAGCTCTTTAAAGCAGCGACAGATGACTTGGTAATAATGCATCCACTTATTTGAAAAACGCCCGATTAATAGACCCTCATCCTCCTATTCACAAGAAAGGAGTTGCCCTGACTTGCGCTAATTACAAAAAATAAATAAATAGGCGGCGCAACAGTCGGTAGACACCCTAGCTAGCCTATAGCTTCTCGGTCTCGCAGCCATTCGTTTGTGTAAGTTTCTATTTTTTGGACGAATAATGGACTTGCGCTAATTACCGAGGAACAGGGCCGTAGCCAGGATTTTGGTTCGGGGGGGGCTTGATCCAAATCTTATGAAGCAAAAAACTAAGAATATTCCAATTCATTGATTCGTATTAGTTTTTAAATCGTATGTACTTAAACGAACATAGGTACTTGAATAATTATTTTACACACATTTTTTGAAGCAGAAGACTTCTTGATTTTTTTTTAACATGAGATCAATCACCTTATTTAGATCCACAATAATATCCGAATGAACAGATATCATAGCAAATGAGCTTAACCTTGCATTCTCTATAACGCTTCGGGACATTGTTTTAATCCTTTTCATAGCTGAAAGGGTTTTTTTACCACTATCTGTGGTCACTGGAAGCGTTGCTAAAACCGTAAGCAAGAAATTTATACCTCTAAAGTAAGTCTTGTCACATATGTATATCAAGCAATTTCAAAACTTCGGTAGAAGGATCGCACCAAAGAATATATTCAGCTTTCACAGCTGACAACGAAATTGCATTATCAAAGTAACGTGTTAGCCTGTTAGCTTATCCATTTCGTTCACTCGCTCAACTGCAGCAAAACCTGGGAGAAGAGCTTGAAACGATGGTAGAACGTCAACGTTGACCATGAATCTGTCCGTAAGATTTTGTATTAACGAGTCTATGTAATGCAAGGAATCAGTATATCGTATGTGTAGACACTTCAAAATAGGCTTCAGTAGAAAGGTTTCTGGATTGGAACGCGCAATGAAGTTCTTGGAGCTCTTAATTTAGCTTCAAATAAGTCCTCTGCAAGTTGGGATGCGGATTGAAAAGTCTCTCTAAAAAAATCTTCGGTATTTTCTCTGATGTTCTTAAGAGAATTCAGAACTTCTTTTGTGCGGTCGATTGCAGAAACGAAATCTAAGGAAAATTGATAAGGGCAGCGTTAAACTGAACAGATTTTCGCATGTAATGAGGCTTAATAGGAATTTACTTTTTTGGACCGCTGGCGGGCTCTGCCAAAAGTGTTGATGCTTTCAAGGACATCGTTCTGCTCGTTATTTCTTCAAGACTTATTGAGATGTATTTTCAATGAATCTTGTTTTACAAAGGCGTAGAAGTCGAGTTTTTTAGCTCTCTGGTGCGTGCTTTCACTGAAAATAAAATGTAGGTATATTTGACAAAAATGAGGCTTAATTCAACAAATTTTTTGTCAATATACGTCCAACAAAATCTTTCTATCAGATTAACAAAATTTTGATAAGTTTTATTTTGTCTCAAAACATTTGTTGTAATGACAAAAAAATTGTTATGGTAACAAAAATTGATTGTTTGTGCGTATAAAAATATTTTGTTAATCTAACCAAAATGCTCTTGATATACAAAGAAATTTTTGTCAAATTAACAAAAAAATTGTTAATAATATCGAATTAGTTTGTCAATTCAGCTATCGTATTTTGTTAAATCAACAGCATATATTTTTGATTGTACAGAAATATTTGTTAACCACTACCGTTGTTTTTTGTTAAACCTATAAACATATTGTTGGTTACATAGTAACATTTCGTCGGCTCCAGCATTTTAATTCGTTGATTCAACAACAGAATTGTTGAGTGAATAGAAATAAAATGTCAATTCTTTTATTCCGTTGAAAATAAACTATTTTGTCGATATGATTAATACTCACTTGCGGACAACTGCTTAACTTAATTTTGAAGGTATGAAGTAAATATTTATCTAAATAAAGAAATTATATCCAAAGTATGTCTAAAATACCCCTGTAAAATAAAGTAGGTACCTATTAATAAATGATACACAAAGAAAATAAATTTAGTATATAATTAATTTTATTAAAAAAAGTAATTAAACAAATTAAATTCAATTCATTTTACTTCAAAACTCAATACAAAATATCAAAAAAAAAATGATGTCCTCATCCATTTGCTTGCAACGTTTTCTTTTATCACTTTTCACTGATTATATTTTGCGCACAAACAGACATTCTGCTTACGTAGTTGCTGCTTTCGCATGTGAAATATAAATGCGCCATCAATAGATGCAATGCTATTACAACGCAAAGTATTACTACGTTTAAAATGTATTTTTATCGATTCAACCAACACGTCTTTTATCAGTTCTACAAATTTTATTTCATATCTACAACCTTTTTTTTTTATTTCAACAAAATGTTTGTATTATTGATAATCTGTATGTTGTTTGGCTAACAAACAATTGGCATACGTTTTGTCAATTTTACAGACATTTACAAAAGTGATTTTTGGTTCTGTTTTTATGGATATAACAAAAACTTTGTTAATTCAACAATAAATATGTTCAATTGACAAACTATCGATTTATTAAACTGAAAATTCTGTTTTGTTAATCTGACAAAGTAGTTTTTTAGTAAATGTTCTATCCGATTGACAAAATATCGTTCAAATTGATAAAACTTAAGTTGTATTGATAAGTTTTATTTATCATTACAACAATTTTTTTTCAGTTCAACAAAACTACTTTTGTTGAAATTTTATAATAGAATTTTGTCAATATTACCTGGTATTTTATTTTCAGTGGTAATGACATTTTTGAAAGTTATAATATAATGCATTTGAACAGTTGCGAAAGAAATTTCACTAACAGGCGTATTTTTTTAGAATCTAAAGCTAGGTCACTTTTACTTTTCCATGCAAAACTTTTCTACTCTCTTTTGGTTTTGTTATACTCACTTCCCCAAAAAATACGCCAAACTACACAAAGGCAATTGCGAATTGCAGGAGTTGACTTGGCAGAACCAGGTTAAAGATATGGCTTGCACAGTGTACATACCTAGCGTTTGAATACTGTATACCTACCGGGATAGTCTTATTTTTATAGATTTGAATTTAAGGCTTAAAGCCCTATTTTGACAATCATTTCAGTTTTAGTTTCAGTTGAGCTATCAGTTAAGCTTTCAGTTAAACTGATGTTCTGCAGTGTATTTAGACATCAGTCTAGTATTCAGTTGAGCTTTCTACTAAAACTTCTGAAAACTTATGGGAATTCCATCAGTTTTAGTCTCAGTTTTAGTTTTAGTTAAACGCTTTCATTTTTGCATTTAGTCATCGGTTTAACGGCTGATTTCTTCACATGAGTACTAGTACCCGGTCTAGCTAGACCTGGTACTAGCTCTGATACTCGGTACTAACGAGAACTTAGTACTTGTGTATTTCTTCACATTGCTAGTACCGGAGCTAAATTTATCAACCGTACTACGACTAATACGTCTAAAAACTGGTCTAGTACCCATTTTTGACTGAAATGTCATAACGGTGACATTTTTATGCTCATTGGGCGTCAAACATCTTGCTGGATGACTGATTTTTATTCATAAGATCAAGTATTTTTTTTAAATATTTTTGTTGCTTTCCTGCTGTAAAAATAGTGTGTGTTTAGGGGTATCCAGTATTGGATAGCATATGATAGCGTATATGATTGGTTGTTTTTTTCTATTATTGCACATTATGGAACTGAACTAACCAATTCGGTGTTTGCAATTTAACATGAGTGCGGTAGGTTGCACTGATTGTTCGTGGAGACAATCAGTGCAACCTAAATAAATTTGTCCAAATGGCGTGTCATACATCATACTTTTGGCAGTGTGCGACATACACTAGCGGCTGGTACGCAAATGACGTCGGCAACCACTATTTACATCGAATCGATCCACTTGTCATGAATCGTAGAGGGATCTGATCAGCAATTGCTGCTCAGGCAATATCTAACGATTACTGGTAAAATCGTGAATAAAAACGATTACCGACTAAAACTGAATATAAATATATTTAAATAAAATATGTTAACCGTACTGCAATTCGTCCACGTTCGAACGTAAAAAAACGTTACTCTAGACAACTGATATCGCCGAAAAAATCCACATCGTTCTAAGTATTTACTGTATTCCATTGTAGCATAATATGATAGATGCGCCACTCAGATCAACGAGTTGCCACCCCTTCTTCACCATTCACATTCTCAATGTCGTCATCGAAATTATTGAACCAATTATCCCTATCGAAAATGAAATCCATTTTCTAATCAACTTCATTAGACTTAAACCTACGATGTATTTACTTTTTGACAAAAATAGGCAAGAGCGAAAGCAATGAAATCGATCTAATTCAGGTACTAACGACGTTAGACTGCCGATTTTGAGGGTCAAGCTAATACCGAGTACTAACTAATACCGGTACCAAATTCAGCTTAGTACTTCGTGAAGAAATGACCTGATACCTAGGTATTTGAGTATAAACTTTTGGTCTAATACCGGTACTAGCGCTAGTACTTTGTGAAGAAATCGGCTGTAACAAGCTTAATTGATAACTCAACTAAAACTGAAACTGAAATGATAGTCTTAAATTCGGCTTTAGAAAATTTTAGTTTTTTGTCTAGACTTTCGGGGGGGGCTTCAGCCCCTCAAGCCCCCCCCCTGGCTACGTGCCTGCCGAGGAATAAGTCTCCTGTAGGAAAGAACACCACCGAACGCTTTGATGTCCAAAAAGGTTTAAGACAAGGTGGCGTACTATAATGTAGGTAACTTCCTTTACATCATTCTTGAGGCAATTGTTTCAAACACAAGGCAAAATGAGAGGTACAATTATTCGAAAGGAAGGATTTTGTGTAAATCTAGGTCCTATATCTGCCAAAAGACATCGACGTATAAATTTAGATCTTTTCTAATAGACTAGTGGCCAAATATCAACCCATCGCAACAAAAACTCCACAGTCAGACCAAAGTCAAAGTCGAAGTTTTTCTTCCATCACATTCACATGCCATTTTTGAATTTCCCACACTCCACTCTGTTTTGATTACCATATACGTGGACCGGCTTCCGTCTTCGAACGCACAATCAATATGCGCCAAAGCCAAAGTGTAACCAGTAACCACCCATTTTCATTGCTGGCAGTAGCAATTTTGAAAATCCCGCGGCAATAAGCATCATAAAGGAAATGGGATGTCACACACAACAGCGCGTTTTGCATGTGCACGCATTTCAGCGGATTTAATGCCACACCGTGTACAAATTGCCCTTAAAGACCATATTTTGGGGCCCAAGATTCGATGCGAATCATTATCATTCCAACCGCAGTGCGCGCGCCCATAACAGCATCGGACAAAAGACCTTCAAACGAAATGCCTTGTCTTGATCTGCACACCATCAAGATTGTGTCGCCTTTGTGCGCACGTCACTGTGATGTAATGTGACACCGCTACACAGGACTCACTACATGACCGCAAGATATGATATAATAACAATGTAAGCCACGTCTTGGCTAATTGCATACAGCAACCGGAGCTCCAGCATTCGGAAAGGTTAATTAATCCCGTTTTGTGTTTCTAGAGTGGCTTCCAGTCAAGTCGGTGTCACAGGATCGATTACTACACACTACACCATCATCCAGAGTGAGGGTGGAGGATCGTGCCTTTCTTTTTTGTGTTCTGCTCATCTACTGCGTACTGCGATGTGACCGCAACAGGTCGCATGCAGTCACAAGCCCGTGCGACAATTATTGACGAACTTGTATCGTTTTCGCTGTCGTCCTTGTGGGGCTTTGTGCATATCACATGGGCCATTAGCCAATTAGATATCGGATAGCATATGTGTGGGAGTAGAGTGTCATATCTGCAACATTGTGGATTATATTTGTGAAGCCGACAGCATGTCGCGGAAGAGATATGTTGTGCGGTTTGTTGGGTTCATTTGGTTGTGGTTTTCGAAATGCAATATCTTCGGGTTGTGCTTGCGGTTTCTTGACAGAACGGTACTTTGATTGGCGCCCACACAACGCGGATTTTTACACCGCCACTATATTATGACGTGAACCGGGACCGGGAGTCAGTCAAGTGTTGAAGATGCGGGACATTTTTACTTATTTTTTTGCTTACAGAGTTTGAATGGGAAGACGCTCATTATGGACTGTAACTTTCTACTATAGTCGGTAGGATTCATGTGAACTTGCTATAGAAAGTTAATTTGGCAGGTCATGGATGTATGCGTTAAATAACAGAGGAGGTAAGACTGGACTTAGACCGATGCTAAGTTGTATAAGGACACATTGAAAGAGCGTTCGTCAAGAGCACTGACCAGATTTATGTGGTCCGTTCTCAAAGCCCTGAAACTTTCATCAAGTTATTTGGAACGGCATCGTCAATTGTCAGATCTGCCAATACCTATGTTTCCTATATTGAGTCCCATTTCAATAGGGTTGTCCAGTCCATACCACTGAGTTTGGGTTAAGATACATACCTTGGTCAACAGGTGAGACAGATAAAAGTGCGATCAGTCGATAGCTTTTGGCTTCGTTGTGTTGCTTTCCTGGCCTCAATACTGTGATCGCTTAGCTTCGTTGGATAATGGTCGATAGCGTTCTTTGTTGCCTATTGCCTACTCTATACCATGATGACTTGCATGTAAAATTTACATATTTTCGCCAAGAAAAATGCGCTCTCTTAAGGATGCAAGATCGTTGAACTCGTTCGGAAAGTAATTTCCTAGACCTAGATAAGCCTTCATGAGATATTGGTTAAGAGGCCCAGGTCTACAATGGACTAAGTAAGTAAGTTAGCCTGCCTGAGGTTGACAAGGGCAGAGCAAATGGGGACGGTCATGGTCTACCTTGCTATCAACTTCAAGCTCTGTGTCGATCTTGGGTTTGTGCAAAGCGATCGAGCTATCCTCTTCTTCCACTTTATGATCCTGGCTCCCCTGCCAAACCAAGGCAAGTCCCTTGTTTGCGTTATTTCGGTACTCTTGGCCATTTTTCCAAGAGGTCTTCTTCAATTTGATTTTCACCAAAGAGTCCCATTCTTCAATGTCCTGGTGGCATTTATGCTTTTCTCAGTGGCTATTGCAGCGATAACTAATCTTTTGTAGTTCTCAATAGTCGGGGGTACTTAAGCTGGTGCTTATATTCCGAGAAGAGCAACGCCCTCAACCAAAAGCTAACAAGTCACTCCACACAACTTGGCCCCTTCAGCTGCCACGGTCACCTAAAGTAGGGTCTCAATCAGACATTATTTAATCCGCGATTTGTGGTAAAGGTCTCGAAAGATGCTTCACAGCGGTCGTTAGATAGACATCATGTATATAGAAGCGGAATTCTTGTGCCCTCATAAGAGGCGAATAGCCCTCCTTTGGCTGTTTATTGTTTACATTCCTCTTGTTTAGACGGGCTACCCCAGTCACAGATTCTATGCTGGTCACGTGAGTGCGAAAAGTAAATTAATGGTGGGCTATCTGTTGGTTTCTTTTTAAATCATTTGACACTGACAGCTCTTGCGGTAAAAAAAATCTAAAGGAGGAGGAGGAGAAGACACTTAATTGTCTTGAACTCAAATAAGTTCTTCGTGTGATCTTCGGTCCAAATTAAATTGAATGTGTCTGGAGGAGAAGTTACAATGAAGAAACGTATACAATGCTATCATTGACATACTATACATGGACTGCTAGCAGCCAATTTTTCGTTAAAGCAAAAATAAGCACTAGCTCTTTTGGTTCACGGCGGAGAGAAACGAAAACACTCAAATGTCATCGAGCAATTCGTGCGATTTGGTTTGTGTCGAAGTTTGTGTGCTGAGTGTGCCATACTGCCATCTGTTATATATCGTTTGAAATAATTTGAATAAGTCTTTATTTTTGCGCGGTTGCAATGTTTCTACAATGGATGGCACTGTGTTCTATGTAAACAAAATTGCAAAGGCGCGCAGAGGTTGAAAACTCTTTCCTACTTTCGCCGCACTGAACCAAAAGGGCTAGTGCTTATGTTTGCTTCATTTTGCCTCGCAGGTTTGTATGAAACTGACATTTCACTAGCAGTCCATGTATAGTATGTCAATGAATGCTATGGATATAGTCAAGAAGATTCGAATTAATCGGCCAACATGATAGCTGGGACATTTAGAGTTTTTGGGTACCAATGCTTCGACCAGGAGCATCTTCACAAGACGAACTTACCTCAAATACAAAAGAGACTCTGAATACAAAAGATACGGTAGTGTGTGCCTTCCTTGATATCAAAGGTTCGTTTGACAATACCTCCCACCTGCGATGGATGGATACGGAGATGTAGCATGGGCAAAACTAAACAGCCTAGTCACAACAAGAGATATTCTCAACAAAGTCCAAAGATTGCCGTGCCTATATGCATCACCGGAGCAATGCGTACATGACCAACTGCTGGAGTTGGCGTATCCTCATGGTTGAGAAAAAACTATCCTGAGGATGGCAAAAGAAGGAGTCAGAAGGGAGAAATGCATTAGTTCGAAAGAGTACGATGTACTACTCGCAAAACTTCCACTTCTAGCTATACCCAGGGATGATAGTAACCAGAAGATTCAATTTTGAGGAAAATTTTATAACGAAGCTCAGCAATAAGAACGATCTAGGGACTGAGCAACCACACTGTAAAATGGTATACAGATGGATCGACAACGGACGAAAGAACTGGTGAAGGATTGTTTGGGCCAGGAACTAGGCACTACGAATCAATGGGCAAACGTACCAGAACTTTCCAAGCTGAAATATGCGCTATAGATAGGTGCGTTCGGATCATTCTCAAGAAAAACTACACAGAAACTGTGATATTAGCAGTGATGTCAGATAGTCAAGCCGCCATCAAGCCACTTGGTGCCTTCAACGATTTGCTTGGATCGACAAATAATAATCTACAATTTTGCTGATGACAGCACTCTTATATCCTCTATCTCGAACAGTGGGCCTGTGAATGCGGCTACATCACATAGTCAGAGATGTGAACAAATTAAATGGACAAAATTTTGAAGTGGGGAAAAGACAACTAGGTTCTTTTTAATGCAAACAGGACACAGCTCACAACATTTTCTAGGAAAAATGCATCAACAGTTCCTCAGATCCAAATGGATGACCATCCAATCCATCCAAGGGACTCAATGCACCTTCTAGGAGTCACAGTCAATTCAGGAATCACATGGCAGGACCACATATCCTATATCGCAAGATCGGCGTCCGCTAAGTTAAGCTACCTATTTAGAGCAAAGAGGTACTTTAGCCCCAATCAACTTCTCCTTCTCTACAAAGCACAGGTTAGACCAGGCCTGGGATATTGCTCCCATATATGGAGCTCGGCCCCAAAATATTCACCTAACCTACTTGACAGCATACAGAGACGAGCAGTTCGACTTATTGGAGACCCTACACTCACATCGAATCTGCAACCGTTGGTGCACAGAAGACAAGTGGCTGACCTATGCTTGTTCTATAGGTACTTCCATGGTAGATGTTCCGAGGAACTCAAGGACATTATCCCTCGAAATGCAACTTTGACCATACAGTACACTTGACAACCGCGAGGACATCATCTTTCCAAAACTCCTTCTGTTACAGGACAAGCAAACTTTGGAACTCGCTTACTGGGGATATATTTCCAGAAGACTACAATTTGCAGCAATTTAAGTGCAGAACTAACATACATCTGCAAGCATCTCGGGGCGCTGATGAAGCGTTATGGGTTTGCCTTTCCCGGGAGAAGTATTTTAAAAAAAAAAAAAACCCTTCAAACACGGTTGTTAACGGAACTGTAATGCGATGGGGCTCTAGAAAAGGGCATGAACCTTTCCAAGGTATACGCAGGGGGCACAAACAGACCACAAGGTTGCAGTGGACTAAACCTAAACCCCTTTCCATTATTTATTATTATTATTACCTCAAATAATGTCTCATGCGAACAACTTGAGACAACTGACCATACCATTGAGGTCTGGACTGTCATTTCATCTACAGTAAAAGTGAATTGTCATTTTGAAGGCAATATCCTTATTAAAAAGGAAAGATTTTTAGTAGAGCTCGTAGGCTCCGGTGATGCTGACCATAAGTAGCTAGGTGACCATAAGCTAGCTTTCACAAGCAAAACCTTAGCCGATGCATGTCTTTTTGCTCTTTACACACTCCAAGGTTTCGTTGACGGGTTTAATCGTAAATTTGTTCGCGCCAGCATCCTCTTGCATCCTCTTCTTTTCTTCTGTGTCCTTAGTCAAACGCCCATCATTGTACGCAGCTTGAAGTGGCGCGTTCAATTTTAATAGTTTCTTCATGACTTCAGTATAACTAGGTACATGGTACCAAAATCACTTTTTTGTGGGTAAAATAGAACAAAATTTTGTTTTTTTATTCATAACAATTCCAAGTGTCAAATGTCAAAAGGTTTCTTGCGCAAATTCCATGCAAAAAAAAAGTTAGGGGAAGTTACTGTATCATCATTGCTGTCTCCTACATAGGATTTTTAGGGCATTTTTGGCTGTCCAATATTGGCCGAATGGGTATTTTTTGAGTTCTAGACGAGGCGCACCTAATAAAATTAAGTAGCTACGTTAGTTATGCATACATCTGTAGGTACCTAGAGGTATAAAAGTCGACGCTAAATTGAAAATGCTTACATCTAAGCCCATGCCTATAGTCTGCCGCTGGCAAAACTCCATAGTACCAGCAATTAAGGGCCACCCTAAGTAGGTAGGTACCTATCGATAAGTACCACCTGCTTTTGCATGTCAAAATTCCCGACTCTTTGACTTGACATATAAATTGGCTGCATAGGTACCTACCTACTCACAGAAATTCCAGTAGGCCAGCGGCTTAAAATTCAGCTTCACTTGCAATCGGTGTGCATTCAACTCTGGCTGGCACGATAAAAAAATAAAAATCAACTGACAAATTAAATGGGAGTACCTAAACCTAACCTACCTATATATACGGCATGTGTGTGCAAAGGCACAACAAACGTCACTGCCACTGTGCTGAAGCTAAAGCTGACCGCTGACGTATTGCGATAGCGCGTCGTTAAACGTTAAACCCATATGCAAATTGCATTCGAATCAACATTCCCCAACGTCTCCTGCTTGCTGTTGCATTCTCTATCCCGAGGGGAGCAGTTATTGCAGAAAAGCTTCAGCTTCAGGTCTCAGAAAATATCTAGGTAGGTATGCGCATCTATACCACGCACGGCACGCAAACTCACATTGACGTCACAACTGCCAAAAAACCAAAAGAAGAAAAACTGATGTGCACATGCGTGACGGTGACATGCCGTCGAACACAACCACTTACTTGCTGCGACTGGTGTCGGCTTCCAGGCATAATTCCTTTGAACAACGTCTGTCTATATCTATAATGACGCTTCACCTTGGCATCAACTAAAGTAAAGTATCTTTTGCGCCAATTGCGCTAATATTAAATTAGATTGACGTTGGCGGCGATTGTATGTCATTTGAAGTGTCAAAAACGAACACACGCACATCGATTTCTATGGGAAACTTTCACTTTCCATACTCAGGCTCATTTTCCAATTAGAATTGCTAAACTGAGTAGATACATTGTTGTATTTCCAAAGCTTTTCTAATTGTCCCGCACAAGCTCCACCCACTCCAGTTGTCTCGTTCCACCCCAGCCGACAAAAAAAAATCTTCCAATGAACCCCGTTTCAATTCCAATATGTATCTAGATACAAGTCACTCTTCCAGGGAATGTGGTACCTCCTACCGTTGAGATTGGTGTACTTCCACACTGCCCTACCTTGTCTGACGCACTGAATTCGGTCTCACACTCTGCCAGGTAGTTGGATTTGCTATCTTTCTCCGACACCAACTCCTTGTACCTGGTGATGAGTGGTGGCGGTAGCTGAAAACCGGACATGGAGGATGGTCCGTCGACTGGAATTGTGTAAAAATGAAACTCGCCCATGGCCTGCAGGACTGGTTTTTCCATTTTAGTTCTTGTTGGATTCTCAAAGAGTTCATACCCTGGCTTTATTTTACAGAACAAAGGAGATCCGCAGTTCACTCACGTGTAGTTCTCTTTGTGTCGGTTGTGTTTTATCGTTGTTCCTCCTACTCCTGCCTTCCCCTCCGCCAACATATACCTACACAGAAATTCGGTCGTTCAGCATTTTTTACAGTAGATACACTTTGCATTGTTCTGCGGAAGGATATCGTCGAAGGAACGAATAAAATAAAAACGGAAACGGTCAAATATCCGACGCGATTTGACCAACAAAAAAGAAAAAGAAACGAAAAATTGTCTACAACAAGAAAAGGAAAGGATTTTCCTATCCTGTGACCTTTGTGTGTTGTGAAGAGTGCGGTTCGTGTTTTTTGTTTGTCCTCTACAAATTGTGCATGTCATTCTCATTATACTAGACTACTTCCATTGAGAAGTATCTAGCTATAGAAATCAAAAATTCCTTACATACCTACATGTCAACGATATGATGACGAAATGTAATGTCATCAATGTTAGTTGCGCGACATCATCGCAGAGGATCAATGATCCTTAGATTGCGTGTCGTTTGCGTGAGTGCGTGCAGTTAACGCGATGTGTTGTTGTTTGGTGTTAAACTAGAATTTACCGGTGTCCAATCTGCCAAAGTGTGTGTCATTGTATATATATCGTATATTGAATGGATCAAATGTGTAAATGCAATTGATGGATACCTACAACAATTTTTTTTTACAAGGATAATCGAAATTCAGAGTTAACGAGAATTTGCTGCAAACAAAAAAAGGTGCGACAATTAAGACATAAAAGGATATATCTATGGATGGGACTATTTTATTTTTATTTACTGTTAATGAGCTACCGTCTGTTATGATTTATGAATTATTTAAATGCCCTTTGAAAGATTTGGTCAGAGATGCCACTTTATTGCGATTTCTAGTTTGACGTTTCTTTTTAACCAGTCATCAAACAAAGCTCTTATTTTTGAAAAAACGATAGCGGTTTCAAATGGGGTTTAGCAAATTTTATTCAATGTGCTGAAGCAGTTCTCGTTGTAAATTTCAAATCGAAAATGCTGTAGAAAGTTTTTCGAAGTCGCAACTCGCAAGTCTCTTTCGGATTGGCACTATTATCTTTGCAAAGCTTCCAATCTCTCATAAATTTATTGGATGCCTCTAAAATATTTATTCAAAGCTCTTACTTTTACTATTTTCGAAAACCGTTTGATAGGTTGAAAATGTTAAACGAGTCGAAAAAGCAGTTCCAAGCATTCATTGGAATTTTCTCATCCAACAGGCGATATTGTTCAGATTTTCGAATTTGCAATTCGGTAGGAACCTTCCACGCTTCCACCTACCTTACCTACGTTCTAGAATGATGTGTCAACGTGATCTTTTAAATGAAAGGATACATGGGTTTAACTATGGCATTACTCTTAGCCTGTCAGTAACTTGCGTGTGTCATGAGTAATTTAAATGCTTTTACGAAATTAATGGATTCTTTCGAAGTTACTGTGCGATTATTTGAATGACGTTTCATTTCAATACAAACCAGCGGTTTTATTTGGGTCGGAAATTTCATATGATTTCATATATTTCGATGATCCGACAAGGATTGGATTGGTTTTAGGGAATTCCATGCGATTTGCTAAAGCAATTCAATAAGGATTCGTTAAAAAGTTGACGTTAAAAAAGCGACGTTGAGATTTTCGAAGTTGCAAATCGGCATTGGTAAACTTATATATGTACATATATGTATATAAAACTTCCGTTTCTCACAATTTATTAGAATGCTTCTGCAATATTCGTTTAATTCAAAGTTAACAGGACGTATTTAAATTCATTTGGAATACCTTTTTATTAAAAGCTGTCACATTAATGTTTCAAAGTTACAGTAGTATTAATAATTTGTTATTATTCTTGACGTTTAAGAATTTTATCCAATTTCCTACAGCTAATTCATGTATTCGTTGAACATTATGTATACTTTGAAGAGGCGATGATATCTATAGTTTTTCGAAGTTGCAATTTGATACTTATCTGAAGCGATCTAGAATTTATGTGTCAACTTAATCTAAAGGCACACACTGTAATCGTTCCTAATTGTGTTTACTATAAATTATTAAAATGCATCAACAATATTTATTCAAAGCAGTCACTTAATTGCTTCATAGTTAGACGACAATTTTTGGTTTGACGTTTCATTTTATCCAATATACGAAAAGAATTTCAAGGCGCTGCATTTTTGACATGGGGTTGAAAATGCGATTCTAACTAGTTTTTAAAAGTTTCTAATCGATATCCGTATCTATCTAATTCGAAAGCATCTGTCATAAACAATTTTTTAAATGTCTCTTCAATATTTATTCAAAGCTGTCACTTGATCTTTTCAAAGTTAGTGTGCATTTTTCAATTCGACATTAAACAAATCAATGGTTTGTTCAGTTCGAAAAGTTATTGTTTTGGACCAGAACCAGATATGAGCTTTGGGGAATTTTGCAGTTGCACGCCATCGTTAAAAATTTAATATTCAAATGTCTTTTGAGACTGCATAATGTCCTATTTACCTATTTACCTATATCGTCTAGGACCATATCTAAACTTCAACTTACAAATAAAACCGCATCCACTCTGATTTTTTCGAAGTTATTGTGCTATTTTTGTGACATTTCGTTTGACATTTCATTTCAAATATAAATCATTGGTTTGTTTAGGTCGGAAAGTTCTTATTTTCGAAAAGAACTAAAAAAGGTTTAATGGACTTTAGTGGATGTGATGGATATGGACTTAAGTGAGCTTTATGCATTTTACAAAAGAAACTTCCAACAATTCGTTGAAATTTTGACGTTGAAGATGCGATGTTATTTAAAATTGCAATTTGGTACCTATATTTAGATACATAGAACGGAAAGCATTTGATATTTCAAATGAAAATATAGCTAGCAAACAAGTTTCATTGTTATTAGTTGCTGCTTCTATCTATAAATAATTTAAATCCTCGCATAATTTGAAGCTGTCACATGATGGTCTCGAATTTAGTGTCTAATTTTTCAATTAACTTTTACTGTCTATAATGCAACCTTCTTTAGTTCGAAGAGTTCTTATTTTCGACAGTAAATTAATGGGCTTTGGGAATTTTATGCAATTCGTTGAGGCAGCCCCTTGTTAGTTGAAAATTTGAAACATTTTAATTGCTTCTGGAATAATTATTCGCACAGCTGTCACTTGACTTTTTCGAAGTTAGTGATTTTTCGATTGATGTTTTATTATTTGGTATTTATTCGAAAAGTTACTATTCTATAACCTGCCACGGATTACCCAAAAAAACTTTGGATTTCGCTGGAGCAGTTTTAAGAACTGCGAATTTTACAAGCAATGCTTAAGATTTATTTCAAAAAACAAGTTGGCTCTAAGGGCCGTTTGCTGATACGACTCATAACGATTTAGGGTCTTCTTAAATTCTTATGGGGTACTTTTTGTATGGCATAAACTGTCACATAAGAGTTTATGTGTAACTTAAATCACTATGAGTCGTATCAGCAAACGACGCTAAAAGCGCGATCTATGTGTATACGACTATGTGTCAACCTAATATTAATGGATACCTTATACATTTAGAATATAGGAATGTTTTTTGGAGAAGAACACCTCCGAACTATATTCAATTGGCTCTTCCGAGTGACTTTTTGTGAGTATTTTTTCTCGGGATTTGACTTATGTGGATCGAAATGGTATATACTGTCTTCTGGGGTTCCTCGTAAGGCCATAGTCACTCTACGAATAAGTCTGTTTAGTTAAGGTACTCGATGACAGAAGAGGTAACTACCTATATATAACTCAGACTTAGGATGCTTTGTTTGCTGGATTTTGAAAAAGATTATGACACCTAGGGGTTAGGGCCATGAAAATCTGATAAATGATTATTTGAGTGATTATTCACAACGAGTCGTATTTGGGCAAACGCCTTCATAATCAATAAATTTATTAGCATCAGGAGTACCACCGGGTTCCATTTGTTGCCCTATTCTATTCTGCTTGTTGAATTTGGTAATGACTTACCAAAACTATTGCTCAATTGTGTCAGTTCAGATCACTTTTAGGTAGATACTATGCAAATTCATCTACCCAGACCTAACGGCCGTTATAAGAATCTTTGACACAGCGTACATTTTTTTTCAACTGATCCCTGCAATGTTATCTCTCGATATTTTGTAACACGGTGAATTTATCCTAACAAGAGTCAACTGAAATTTGAAACCTTAGTGACCAATTTTCGCTTTAAAGTAAATCACCGTCGGCGACCGAATTATAGCAGAATTGCTTAAGCTTAGACTTTTCGAAAGTTTATCCCTAATAAAAAATAAACTGACAATATTACTGAGGCTCTGTTTTGAACAGTTTATCGATGCACATTAGTATCAGTTACTTCTATCCAAGGACTCGGTTAGATGAGGTGTTTGTACTTGATTTGGCAACATACCTAACTACAAAAAAATCCTAGGATGTCGGCAGGCACTCATAACATAACCCTTCTATTTTTTTTACACAAACTTATTCAAAATAGACCTCCGGCGTTATATTTCTTTGGCAATCTCAATTAGGCAGAACGCATAATCGAATTATACTTCATGGTTAAAATGTTAGAACTCGACGCGTCTAATAGACTTTGGAATATACTTATGCCCAGTTGCACAGTGCAGAGTTCAGTGTAACATAAGTTTGAGTAGAGACGAACCGATAAGTGTCACTCATGCATATTTTGCGTTTCACAGTCGATTCACAATACTCACCTCAAATGGTACAAAAAAACTTGGCAGCACTTAGAAAAATTGTTGTTTTTCAATATTTAATTTAATTTATTAGATTTTCCAAATGTGTTGTTAATGACAAAAAACCCCTAACTTTAGCAAGAAAAATAATTATTTTGTTTAAATGAACTCATCATCATCATCATCATCGCATAAATGAACTCGTAAAGCAAAAAAAAAAAAAAAAAACCAAATGAACTTGTCAAATCGTTGACAGTTGAATAGCTTGCCACCTGTCTCGTGTGACACTTAAGTGTCCGATATTGGGCACTTAAGTTTTATAATCAAATATGACGCTATGAAGCAGAAATCGAATTTCGAGTTGAATTTGAGGGAGAATGGACACTTAAGTGGGCAGTGTGCAACTGGGCATTACTTCACTCCTGCAATCAAACAAATAAGCGGGATCTAAAAATTAAAAAATATATCTATACCTACTGTGACTGTGAGGCACTGACCCACAGGATTAAAAATAGTTGGGCAAATACCAGAATAATATAAAAATAGACAAACCATACCTAGGGCCCGCTACTCGTTCTGGAATTCATAAAATAAACTGGACTGAATGAAATTCTATTAAAGGTCGATATTCTTGTCAAGGCAAAGACAGAACAAAGTTCCTTAATAACAAATTTCATAATGCGACGGACCTCTTGAAGAGAGAATACATTTCTCCAGGGTACAAGCAATCGCCACAAAATATCATAAGGTCTCACTAAACGTCTAAACCTATTTTTATTAAACACGGACTTAAACTGAAACTTGTGTAGCATTGAAATTCCGTAGTAATTCATCGCACTGCAATTTGAAAACTCATTTAGATACAACGCTATAATCGTGCGGCTAAACCCTAAACTTTTTAGAAGTTTTGACTTTTTTACTCGCACCATCAATATTTGGAGACACTGGCCGCGTTCAATGTGCTTTGGCACCTAAATATTAAGGGGACAGTTTATCATTGAACGGAAAATTGTCTAGTACCTAAGCTAAATGTCAAATGCCTTATATGTGTTAAGAATTGACCATTCACTTGCTGTTTTGACATCAACCGATCAACACATTGGCTACCTATTAAAGAAAAATATAAAATTACTAGCGTAGCCCGTGCACACTTCGTAGTGCAAAATAGTTAAATAGAAGAACTGTTTTTATTGTAATGCTCTATAGTTCTTACACAACACTTTTTGTTTTTTTTTTTTTTTTTCAGAAATTGTATTGCCTAGACAATATTATTGACTTTCATTATTTATATCGATGTTACAAATTTTAAAAACTTTGGCTTCCAATTCCAAGACTATCGAAAAGCTGTACCCGCCCGGCTTTGCCCGTGCACAGGAATTGTATTGCTTAGGTCTTAGGTAATAATGTTCTTTCGTAAAGAAGATGTTTTTTGTATGGAGGTATAAGATTTTGAATATTTTTTTGTATGTGAGGTGCCGGTCCCCTTTGACCAAATTTGACCAATCTTCACAGAAGCACTCTAGGGCCAATAATTAAGATTATCTGTAAGTTCGAGCTCAATCAATTTGGTGGTTTTCGAGATATGTATAAGATTTTGAATGTTTTTTTTTTTTGTATGGGCGATGCCACGCCCCTTTGCCAAATTTTGAGCAAACTTCACAGGACCACTCCAGGGACAATAACTAAGATCTTCCGTAAGTTTGAGCTCAATCGATTTGGTGGTTTTCTAGATATATGATTTTGAATGTTTTTCTGTATGGGCGGTGCCATGCCCCTTTGCCCAATTTTGACCAAACTTCACAGGACCACTCCAGGGACAATCACTAAGATCTTCCGTAAGTTTGAGCTCAATCGATTTGGTGGTTTTGAATGTTTTTTTTGTATGGGTGGTGCCACGCCCCTTTGTCCATTTTTGACCAAACTTCACAGGATTCATGTATGGACCAATACCAAAGACGTGCGAAAGTTTGGTTAAGAACGGTAAATGCGTTAAAGCGTGAATCGGCGACAAACATTTTAAGGCTCAATTTTTATATATATAGATTGAAGTGTAAAATGAATGATTCTATTGATTCTTTTCTAAAAGCAGCTTTACATATTGTCGGGTACAAACCCCATCTAAAAGACATATTTTATTTAATTATTATCACGCTTGTGTACGTGTTGATTTTATTATCCGTAGTCAATTTGTCGTAAGTTTCCTGGGTATAATCGATGTCATACAAAACACCGTCAATTGTAGCTTGAAATTTCATTTTTATTTATTTTTTTCCAACTATAATAATAAAACCACATACAAATCTCAACAAAGTTCAACAGTGGAGTGAAAAATTCTTTGATTTCGATCAGCTGTTTATGACATTTCTCAAATCCACTAAGAACTCAGGCAGAAATTCTTGCCTAACTTTCCAGTCACCACAGCTGACCGACCTCATACTAAATTTACCTAGATTTGCAGTCAAATTGACAAATCAGAGGCTGTTGACTAGCTAGGCAAAAGCGCATTGAACGCGGCCACTTTTAAAATAAAAAGTTGATATTTGGCCGCACTATAGAAGAATGCAAAAAATAACTAGACGCACTTACCTCTAGCGAAAATAGAGAAATGTCAGTTTTTTTTATGGAGTTTGACATTCCGCTAATCAATTCTCGAGTCAATTTGTGATCAATGGAACGCGACCAATCATACATAAAATGCATGACTTATACCTACATATATAACACTTACCCCCAGTTTCACAGTGAGAGTTTAAACTATACTTTCAGTTTAAACTTCAGTTCAACAATTAATTCGATTTCATAGTTTTGTTTAAACCTTGAACGGAGTTCATTCTGTAGTTCAAGTTAAACTACAGTATTCTGCCGTTTAAACCTCAGATCAGGCGATTGTCAAAAACACAAATATTTGACGTTGTTTCGTATGTTCTTTGAAACAAAATACAATGAACGATTTTGAAAAATTCGTATAAAATCTAACTACTGTACCTACAATACTGCCAAAGTCTATTCATAAAATTTCATTAAACTGAGTTCAATTGAATTGAAGTTCAGAGTATATTGTGAAACCGGACGAATTCAACTCTAAATTTAAACGCACGTTCAAGTTCAGTTGAACTATAGTTTAAAATTCCAGTGTGAAACTGGGGGTACAAATAATAGCACACGTGTTTCAGGATTTTTTATTAGATCCCCAATAAAGTGGGCTGCTAAGGTACATATGTTTTTTTTCTAAGTTAAGAGTTTATAGAACTTCTGGGTAGCATGCAGCCCCCCCTGCAACCCCCCTGCTTGGGTTTACTGTCAGATTTGGGGACTTGTTTCGTCTCAGTGGGGCCTTATTTAATATTTAAAATTGGGGTATTATTTCATTTATGAAATTACACCCCAAATTTGGGGCCTTATTTCATTTTCTCTTTTGGGGCCTTATTTCCTGCAGCCATTTTATTCGCCTCGGTTTATTCATTTAAACGGAATCGTGTTTTCAACAGACAGAAGAAATCGATTCCGAATTTGATCCTGATTCAGAATATACACTCCGCGTCACTTGAATAGAACCCCCCCTTCCCTAAAGTCGGTTTTCTATTGCCGACTGGTCCCAAAGCATGCTAGAGACCTATTTATTTGTTTAAATTAAAGTTAATTTAATTGTTGTGAAAAGCTTGAAGTATTAACAAAAAAGTGTTAACTAAAAACTGGCAAAATGTGGGGTATTATTTTGCGCCACTTGAATAGAACATGCATTTAGTTTGCCCGTATCTATAGGTATATACTTTATGATGTCTCCAATGACTCCTTCTTGGCGTTACAAATGTAATGACAAAGTGAATTTATACCTTAATGTGGAGGGTATAAAAAGTATCGCCTGCAGAGTAAGCTCCCCTTGAACTTAAACAGCTTAACGACGTCAACAGCAGTGCCCGTGATTTTTGTGTAGTTGTAGGTGTAGCTTAAGAACCGACTTAATAATTTTACGAAAAACCGACGTTTATTAGCCGTTCACGTAAAGATCGTGCGATTTGACAGACGGATTTAGATTTTTTTGGGCTTGAGGCAACATCAGAACAGAACAGAATAATAATCACAACAGAATAATAATGGCAAAGGCACCAACCAAGACACAAAGAGCAGAAACAGAAATTGAAACAAAACAGAAAGCTTCTTCGTTCTTGTAGTAAGATTCTGTTTCTGCTTACGTTGCCGTTGTTCGCTTAGCTAATATCTACTTACACAAAATTGAAACAAATTCAGAAAAAACATGGCTGCCGTGCATTCTGTCAAATTGTCTGGTCGTTGCAATATAAAACAGAAGGTAAAACGATGCGGAACAAATTCAAACAGAAAACAAATGGCTAATACGATAAATGTCATTTCTGCCGCTGACAGTGGCACCAACCAATCAATTCTGTTGCCAAAAACAACAAAATTTTTCTATTCCTGCTTCTGTTTCCGTTGCAAATGTATGGGATTCTGTTTTTGTTTTTTGTCACTTGGTACCAATAAGTCAACAACAATTTCCGACCTTGAAGATAACGTTTTACGATTTTTTATTCAATACCGGTTTTTAACTCGAACATTTCATAAGAAAAAGCGTCTTCAAGAGAACAAGTTATCACCCCTCCGGCCTCTACTGAGAGAGGTTTTTATACTCAGCAAATTTCTAGTAGTAAGAATCAAAAAAAAATGTCAGTCACTTGACAATTGACAGATGATTTGACATTTCTTGTCCAATTTGACATACCTATACTTGTGTATTGTTTTCATTAAAAAGAAGTTCGATTCGAATAATTCGGAATCGCTTCCATCGCTGGAAGATGCAGCTAATATTGTTAATAAATTAGGAAATTCTTCGCCTTTATCAGATATTTTAAAGGTTTTTTTATCATTGCAATTTATGAACTATTGGGTTAGCCAAAAAGAACCTAACGCACACCACAACCCAATTTAGTACACACAACATAATAGAAATTTATTCATTCATTCATTTTCAAAAGCCCGCTTATCCATTAAGTGAGTCGCGAGTGTAGGTTGCTCAAGTAGTCAAGTGGTCCCTCCAAAGCTCTCGATCCTCCGCCATCGACCCAAATCATCAAGGGCAATCCCCGTACGGGTGGAGGAGAGATTATGAACTTGATCTAACCATCTCATTCTGGGTCTACTTAGAGGACGCCTGGCCGATGGTATGGATTCCATAGTAGCACGTCGTAGGTAAATGTCAGAAATTTATAGTACCTAAACCAAAATGCACCTATCATTTTTCATAGATTACCTACTTATACACAAAAGCGTTCCCTTACTTTTTCGTAAGTTTCTCACTCTGAGAAAGCAATTCCATGGTTGCGCCACTCGACTTGAAAGTCAGAGAATGTCAGGAAAAGTCAGGAAACGAAAATTTGGTCAGGGAATGTCAGGGAATGTCTTATAAGTAAAGTCAGGGAAATTTAGGAATTTTGAAAGCAGTCACGGAAAACTTCCTTAATTTATTTTTAATTTTGCCAACATTTTGTTAAAAAAATACCGGTGAGAGAAAAAGTAATTTAAAATTTTGGTAAATTGTGTACAAATATTTGTGGAAGGCTGCTGAAAGCGATGGGCTTCAATATAAGCCCCATGAAATTAGTCTACATTTTAACGAACGGTCAGGGAAAGTCAGGGAAATTTATTTTGAAAAATAGTGGCAACTCTGAATCAATACTTGCCATTTTGATAGTCTTATCCATTTTTAATTTCTACCAGGGGTTCCCAAACCTTTCCATACTGCGACTCCCTATACAGGTTCTAATATTTTTGCGACGCCCTTCACACAACGGAAAACAGCACAGATATGTGAATATAAGCTGAGCTTACTAAAGATTCACTAAAGGGGTTTTCAATGAGGATTGGTCGACATTGAAATGAAATAAAACAAGCTGTGTGCAAGGTATTAACGAATCCCATGTATGCCATTATTGTATGGAATATAATGCCCAAATGTCCGCCGCAGCTTCTCATGTTGTCACGGATCCGAGTGGTCCAATCTACGGCATAGATGCGGCTAATTTGAGCGATGGCATTTGTTATGTTGGGTTCAAGGACATCGGTCGATTGCGGTTTATTCGCATTGAGCTGCGACTTCAGGCAAAGCCACAAGAATTTTAACGATTTTAGCGAGGTTAAATCGCACGATCTTGGTGGCCAATTCACGGCACCTCTGATAGAGATCAGATAACCATACCCTGCAGCTGAGTGACACATAGCCACCTCTTGCTGGAACCACATGTTAGCAGCATCGTTCTGTAGTACTCGCCGTTGATGGTATTGGCATTACAAACGTCATGAAAAAGTACCCTACCGCCGCCGGTCTAAAATGCGCACCAAACAGATTTTTATATAGACGCATTGCCACCTCGTGTTGGTTGGCGTCATCCCATATATGGCAATTTGGCAATTCATCAAAAAATGCGGTCCGTCGCTAAAGATAATTTGTCTATGGTCATTACATTACCATTAACTTTGAGCTCCTGGTTCAGTTGGAAATTGAACGGGTATAGGCCCAAATCTCGACGCAAAATTTCGCCAAGTTGAAGTCTGCAAAATTCTTATACTTCTTGTGCACGGCAAAACACAAGCCAATGGCCAACATCGAACGAACCCGACCCGACATTTTGTTTTTTTTTTCAAATCAAGCTCAAGATGATGGAACGTGCGTCGTGTGCAGGCCTTGGGGCGTCGCGACGCACAGTTAGGGAACTCCTGCCCTAATCTAATGTACCTTCTACAATTGGATAAACTTGTAAAGGTTTTTTTCATAAGGACGGCTCAATGTTGAAATGGAGTAAAACACGCTGTGTAGCCTATAAATATACTTTGGCCATTTTGTTTGAAATAGAACATCGTTCAAATGTCAGCCGCAGCTTGTCACAGTGGTCAACATTTTAATGACTCTGTCGCATAGAGCCGGTTGAATTTGAGCAATGCCATCAGCATTGTTGGTTTTAAGGGCATCGGTCAAAGGAAGGTCTTGGTGGAATTCACGTCAACTCTGCGAGAGATACCTAACCATATATACGTTCAATTCGTTCATGCAGAATGTCCATCGTGGCATCTGGTGTGTTGCGCGTATAGCGTCGTCGTAGTTTTGAAACCATGCATTTCGTCTACCTCCATATCGTTCAATTTGGGGTAAAACAATTCGGTAAGCATCGCTCGTTGTTGGTGATGCCCTCATCAACGTAATTTTCAAAAAACGACGGACCAATGACGTCACTGCACCAAACAGTAACTTTTTGTGGATGCATTACCACCTAGTGAACCTCGTGTAGGTTGGTGTCGTTCCATAAACGGCAATTTTGCAATTTACCAATTTTTTAAGCCATTCATCTATCTAAAAATATTCAAAAATAAGCCTCATCGCCCCGTAGACCAGCCAGCGAACAGATGGCCTTGTCTATGGTCATTATCATTAGCTTTGAGCTCCTGGATCACTTGGAACTTGTAAGGGTGTAGGCCCATGTCCCGACGCAAAAATACCCCAACTTGGCCGACTTCTTGTCCACGGCGAGAAATTGACAGCTCACGTTCTCCTGTACCTACACTTTCACGGACCGCGGGAATTTAGGAAGTCTTTTATAGGTCACCCTATATGACATGCCAGCATTTGAGCAAACATTTTTGTTTACATAATAATGACGTTTCACCTCGTCGCGAAGCCGTTGTCGGTTTTTGGAAGTTTTCTCTAGTTTAGAAAAATTTACAAATTTACTCTTTTACGTGCTCAAGACGGCTCTGCAATTCATCGCTCAAAGGTTCAGCTTCATAACTTCTTTGACAAAAGTTTGGTACATAAGGCGAGTTGTTCATTTCCGTAACTCGGTTACTCTGATCTGATGCTCATGTGAATGAGGCCGCCGGCTGTGCAAATTGTGAGACACAGGCGATCACTTAGGTCCTAAATATTGCGAACACCCCCGACTTCTAGCCTAAGCCTAATACAGAGTCTCGTCTTTCTGCTTCTGACACTCGCCGTAGCAGCGGAATGTCTAATTTTCATTGACGGGACACAAATATCAATTCACGATCCACTCAAATCTGCGACGGAAGTTCTTTTCAATTTTTGTTGTGTAGATACCTGTTTAAAAAAAAAAATAAAACTAAGCAACAACTTTTTTTTTTATTTCAGGAAAATTTATTGATTTAAAAAAAAAATCACACAGCAAGCAAGACAAAATGATTGCGAAAATATAAAAGGAGCAAATTAAAATAAAATTCAATCAAAACAAAGTCCGAGCAGTGACATCCAAATTCAGAAAAAGGAAACTTCAAAATCAGGCAAAACGGCGGCGACAATAACTAACAGCAGCGCCCTCGCAATGAGCCAGCTGGGCACCGTTTATGCCACAAAACGGCGGCGACGCAACGGCAAAAGGTAAGTTAATTCAATTTCCATTATTATAATACCAAGTCGAGCAAATTCATCTCCTTTTGTGTCCACCGCAGGGTGGCTTATAAAAGCCACTTCTGGGCTCAATCCCTTCTTCTTCGTCTTCGTCGTGTAATGTCTCCTTCAGTCAGATAGATTGAAGCATTTCAATCATTAGTCGGCTTTGCAGGGGGGCCACAGGAGTGGCAATGCGCGCCCACCTGCTGGCGCTATCGCCTGCCTACGTTCATCCATCAATCTGTGCGCCAGCAGAGTTGTTGGGACATCTTACACTGGGGGATATATGTTGTGTCCCTTACCAGCGAGCGCTTTTATATACGACACATTGACGACTTATCCTTGGCGCTAGCTGGGCGTCGCAAGTGTTGACGAGGATTATATTTTTCATTTTGTTTTTTTCTGTTGTCTTCGCGGGTAAATTAATGATCCAGTGGCACCTTGACTTCTGTACAATAACAGTGTGTACAGGTGGCATATCCTTCTCTTTGGGGCACTCATCGGGTGCAAATTCGATTTATTGCGAGGCCGTTATCATCGCTCAAATTGAGTGGTTCCCCACTCAAATATTTGCATTGCGTGCAAAAATTTTATTAGAATTTAATTTCGAATGCATTTGTATAGTTGGCTACTGGTTGCAGTTGTAGCAACACGCGTGCATGTGCCCCCAGCGTATAGTTGAACTGGCCACGGATATGCGGATGGGGAAGAGCGCCAACATAATGTGCATATACTGCATTTGGCCTACTGAGCAAAGGCAATATTGCCCGTGTGCCCTGGCGCTGGCATTGTGTGGAATTCAGCGGTGCTCCTCGCGCGCGCTAAACGTAGTTATGGTAGCGCACTAATAATTTCGATATCGATTATCGGGAATGTAGGGGGAGCTGCATGCAATATGTATATGGGCGAGTTAAGGAGACTCACTCTCCTATGGGGGAAGAAGTGGGTATAGGATGTGAGGCGGTTTGTTATTTATGCTAGCTTTTAAGTAGATACTTGTAAAGGTAAAATAATTCCTTTTAAAAGTTTTCCTTGTATTTTAAACTGGGGCTTTTAGTTTAGCAACTTTATCAAAGCAGGTTGCCGTATAAGTGGAATTTGTCCGCCTTCAGCTAAAGTCATTAATATACATATGGGAAATATGATCAACTTTTAAAGTTGGTCATGGATTCATTTTGATTTGTTTATTGTATCCCAGGCTAATGTCTTCATTAAGAATGGCATTTCGTAGTGCGGATAAAAAAAATAACAAATATTCCACCGAACAAAGTTATCGTTGGTATCTACAACTTACTGATTATAGGTTCATTCGCACGTGTGTAAAGCGGAGACGAGCCACAATTGACGGAGAGCCCTTCGAAAAATATTTATTTCTCGGGGTAGAAACGAAGATAAGAAAAAATGGCCGTGGGTGCTGGTACATATAGAAAGGGTGTCACACAATTCAGGCAAAATGTAATTTTGGCAGAAAATACAGATTTTTAATTAGAAAGCTTAAATTTTTTATTTTTTCATAGAATATGTACCATACACAGATTGGGGCTGTGAATGGAAAAGCAGATCGGATAAATGGCCGCCACGGCTTTGCTGACAAGTACGTATACTTTTATTGAAATTTGGCTGAATTTCATTAGGTAGTATCTGCTCCTCCCAATTTCTTCTTTCCAGGCGTTGGTGGTCGTGGGCTTGTTTGCATAGAACTTTGACTTCAAAAAACCCCAAAGAAAAAAGTCCCAATGGCGTTAAATCGCAAGATCTAGATCCTGGATGGCCAATTCTGAATTTACGATTAGGAAATTACTCATTCAGTTATTGAATTATTTCTCTGGCTGTATGACATTTGGCACCGTCTTGTTGAAATCACATGTTGGTCATATGACTCACATTCCATTCAAGGAACTCTCTTCGCACTTTATGGTCAGTTCAGTATTCTTCAGTTCTTGATTCAATTGAACTTTGTAAGCATGAAGTTTAAATTCTTTCCTGAGAATTGGCAGTATAGAGAGCTTCTCGAGTCCCACCTATCCATTGCAAGGATAGGGTGTGAAAGCGATCGGATTCAGATTCGGATCGGATTAAGGGTTGAATTTCCTTATTCCTTGTATACATCATAAAGGGAACCTCTGTACAAAAATTTCTGCTTTGTAGAGCAAAGGGTTTGGGCTGGGCGTTGATTATCAGTGAGTCGTAATTTCAATTTGTGTAATATACTAGCGAACCCCTGCACACTTCGTAGTGCAAAATAAAAAAATAAAAAAATCAGTTTTAAATTCATTTAAATCAGTGATAAACAGTTTTTATTGTAATGCTCCGTGCTACATATTTTTGGTTTTTCCAGGAGTCTTATTGCGTAGAAAGTATTCTTGTCTATCAGGAAAATGCATAGCTATCAATGTTACAAATTTTACAAACTTTGGCTCCCATGACTGTCGAAAAATAGCGCCACACCCACACCCCTTTATATACCTAAGACTATCTGTCAATTTAAACTCAATCGTTTCGGTGGTTTTCGAAATATACGATTTTGAATGTTTTTTTGTATGGGAGGTGCCACGCCCCTTTGTCCAATTTTGACAAATCTTCACAGGAGCACTCTACGGACAATACCTAAGATTATCTGTAAGTTTGATCTCGATCGATTCGGTGGTTTTCGAAATATACGATTTTAAATGTTTTTTTTTTTGTATGGGCGGTGCCACGCCCCAATAACTCATGAACCAATACACCTACAAAGACCGTATATACTTACAAACATGGGCGACAAACAAAATACAACTTATTTTTATGTATATAGAAGATATGTAGATATATATAAGATTTTTGAAAATCACCAAAAACATTGAGCTCAAATTTTGAGACAATCTTTAGGGAGTATGTTCCTGTTAAGTTTGTTTAAAAATTCGACAAAGAGGCGTGGCCCCTTCCATACAAAGAAAACTTTGCAAACGGGCTTCCTCGACAGTTCGAAAAGTAGTCCGACTCTGCCTATACTACAAGATTTCTTAGTTCATCCCTCTTGTTCTCTTGACACGCTCGGGCGCCTCTCTAGGTCTTTCTTCTTCCTCCTGAGAAGAGGTTGTTCTTTCCTCGTCTTTTGCTCGTAGGCGTAGAGCTTACGAGGCGCTCTTATCCTTCTCTGTTGCAGCGCGCGCCGTTCGTTGTGTATAGACGAGTTAGTTTGCTCCATTTTCTTGGCGGCACTCTTCATAAAACTAAGGGTATTGTGAGGATATGGTCTAGCTATAAATGCTGGCTTCTCGATATGTTGAAGGATACACGGATCCGCAACGGTGCTGGTGGTTTGTTTATATTACAGACGTTAAACCTAAAAAATCTCTTCGCAAATTTTTTTTCTTGTTGTTATTGTGGCGGTTAGGCTATATGCTTTCCAATTCCAATTGTATTACTAGCGATACCCTCCTTGGCTAATCCGACGTTGAAATAACCGAGGACGATTTTAACGTCGACTTATGACTTGTGAGTTGTGATGTGACTTGTCGAGGAGCTCGTATGAAACAATCTTTGGTAGCATCAATTTTTTCGCATGTGAGAGCTTGAGCTGATGTTGGGGGATTTAGCCTTTGATGAGCATTGGAATAAGACGTTTACTAACGAGCCTATAGCTCAAGACTTCTTGCCTTTATTACAAATCCACGTCCAAATAATCGAAACCATTGCTCTCCATATATCAATCAACGTAATAAACGTCAGTTTTCCATTCGCCTTATTTCCGTGCCATCCCATATCGTACTTGCTGAATGACAGTTATGTCTGATATGCAACACTCCGCTTGTTGTTGGACTACACGAGGCCCAACTTTCCGCGTTCCGATCCGAATTTCATTGTTCTTTTTCAATTTTTTAGGATCTATCCTTAATCCGAGCCTCTTGGTTGTTTTGAAGCCTCTTTTTCTTAGTTTTCAGAAGTTGGCAGTCCTATTTTTGTCTGCGCTAGAAAAATGTAAAACCAAACTTCTCCACTGACTGATGGCTTTACTAATTGCCAGGCAAACTCTCATCACGTCTTATACCACACTCGAGTGCTGCTAATCAACTGATAAGATCAACTGTGGCTATGTTCCAGCTAAATAAATCTCTGGTCCATTAGAAACCTCCCATTGTTGAATAGATGTACCTATACCTTGCCAATGCAATGTTTTCCACATAACAACAGCACTTCTATCTAGAGTTGGTCATCTAATATCCCAGGCTCGGCTCATCTCATGGACTCATGCACACTGAGCATTATTCACCGTCATTTACAAGCATTACCAGCGCGCCCAGCAATTATTATGAGAGAGAGCCACTCAACAGGGCCGGTAATGAGAATAATTGCTTGGCTGCCCAGCCCACTATAAATATTCATTGTTATCCTTTGCTCCTCGCGCGCTCTCTCTCTCTCTCTCTCTCAGTGTGCGCGGTCTCGTCTGCAATTATGTCAATAACAATATGTGTGATCTGCCCATAACAGCGCCAAAAGGGGTCTCCTCAGTTTCATCAAGTGGAGATGGCCAACTTTGGCTCATAATTTTTGCCATGATGAATAAATTGATACGAGGATAACTACCACACTGTATACGGCGGCGGCGGCGTGGCGCATTGTAGTATGCAGATGGGACTCCCGTCCGCCCCCTTTCCATTCGAAATTAGGATCGCCTGGTTTGGTGGAAATCCACACCTGTAATTAGAGTTGTCACCCGGTGATGGTGAAAACCTACACGAGTGCGCACCACATGAGTGCGCACAATTATTCATAAGACGTCAGACAGCCAGATATATAGACAGATAAACGAAGCGGTCGGTTGTAAGTACGTGTAGTTGCAGTTGCACTGTCGCAGTTAGGTATAACTTGTAGCAGTGTCCGTTGGGCGTAAAACTGTAATGCAAGCGGTTTTTCTCACTCGAGCTGTCAAATCGCAAACGAAAATCTGTCAAATGTCGTTGGATGTCAGTTTGGGTGGTTGGGTTTTACTGCATGCAGCCAGACACTTGGAGATGGAGGGAGAAGGAGGTCTAATGCGATTAATTCGAAACGAAAATATGCTAGAACCGCTTTATATAGAGCTTCATTTATTGATCTTTACGATGGTTCAAGTTGCGCCTATGTTTACAGGATTAGATGCAGTTTTCAACTCTTTGAACGTGTTGGTGGGCTTGAAGTTTTCGTCTATTCTTCATGAACACGTCGATTAGTTATAAGTGCCAAAAAGTATTGTACAAGTCAACATATTGGTTTTAATCGGCCACATATTTCCGCGCTGACTTCTGGATTCCTCAAACTCATGGTATCTCTTCAAGTCACATTAACGAAGTCGGCGAAACCCCTGACGAAATTCAGTTTCCATGGTGAAGGGTGTTGATTTAACGTCGCTTACCCGATCACAGTTTGAACAGCTGTCAAATGACCGTAAAATCCATACTCCTGGCAGTACACTCCAGAGTTTACCTCGAGTGACATGTTTGAATGCTTCCTCCAAATCTACATAACTTCTCAAGACAGGTGTGGTATACACTCAAGCCTAGGTTATTTTAGGTTACGTTTGGATAGCAGGCTACAGCAATTGCATCAACACTTAAAGGCCAGATTATAGGCCCATTGTAACATCACCGGATCTATAATGATCTTAAAACTACCAATTGAACCAAAAAGGGCTTAAGTTAGGTTAGGTTGAATAGGGTGTGAGTTCATCACAGTTGACCAGGAACCATATTAAGCCCATCGCCATCCCTGGGGAACCTTAACGGTCAAATACCTAAACCAATTCGCCCAAGCAATTAAATTCCGTACAAAACCTTAAACCCCTTAAACAGTGCGTCTAGATCAGATGTGGTGGTCGTCTACTGATGAGCCCACCCACCACATCGGGGCGAAACGCATTACTGGAGTCGAGGCCAACACTATTGTGATGACAATGGTACACTCCAACGTTATTCAACTCATAAATATGTTTATGATTGAAAGTAGTTTGATTACCTGTTTTAATTTTGTTAGTGAGGCCAACCTCCTCCAAATTGTCGAAGTCTTTTCTCATGTACCGAGCAATGGCTTGACATTCAAAGAGAAGATGAGTAATATTCTCTGCGACATGTAAGTCTTCGCAATACCTGCATGATGTGTCCGTGTCTGTTAAACCTAGTCTCATGGAGTGCTTCCCTAGAAAACAGTGCCCAGAGAGAATCCCAATCGCCATTCGTCACTTTGATCTGC
This sequence comes from Cheilosia soror, assembly GCA_949372485.1. Classification (NCBI taxonomy): domain Eukaryota; kingdom Metazoa; phylum Arthropoda; class Insecta; order Diptera; family Syrphidae; genus Cheilosia; species Cheilosia soror. Next base: position 18,255,668 of record OX443562.1, on the reverse strand, counting down.
TGAGTTTTAATAATTCTACAGATTTTTTCCGATTTAGCTTAGGCCTTTGAGACCCTGTGACTTACTATATCTGACCATCTTTGATCTGCTCTATTTTTAATTTTCTCGAGAATAATTCTCTTGGCCACGACTGTTGGTGGTCCTATGTGTTCAATGGTTTCGAGAGAGAATTGGTTTCGAAAAAGAGCTTAAAACACAGAACTTTAGGCGCCCGATGTGAGTCAACGAATTATTCGTCTAGATGTAGTTATCTTTGAGCTGAAAGAGCAAGCTAAGTGCATAGAGGCGAAGAATGGTGTCCTCCGCTTCCTCGTAGACGTAATCTGAGGGCATGCCTCCCAGTGTCATCGTAATGACACCTACCAAAGGGCTTATAAAGGATCTTCTAAGAGTTATTAAATTTTTGGCAGCATGGGCGGCTTTACTTCGAGAAAGAGCACGTGGTTCTAATTTTGTTCACTTAAAAGTTTGCAATCAGCGAGACTTCTTCTACTTCTCCGGTAGAATCGACATAGATGTGTCCTACCTCATACCTAGCGACTGCGCCGGCCGTACGTTCCATAGCCCGTTCGGCCGTTCTTAAGGTGAAACTTAACCAAGCACTCTCGAGTATCATTCCAAAACTGAATTACATAACTGCGTAGCCACAGCTGAAGCCACAGCTATGCATTGCATGTCCAACACCTTGGCAGGGATTTTTCCAAAAAATTGAAAGAATAGTATCTACAAATGAAGGAAAAAGGATTGTCCTCCTCTCTCGTAATTTTTGGTATCCCCGGTCATGTGATCAACCCCTAGAGACTTGAAAGTGAAGCCGCACCGCGGTTGAACTGTTTCGAAGAAGATAACACTCCATCAGGTTCCACACTTTCTTTGTCTCACTGCCCTGCTCTGCAATCTGCCATTTACTTACTTTAGATGGCCCTCACGGGGTGGACCACGGTGTCAACTAACAAGCGCCTATAACCAGCTCGGTTCCTAGCTATAAGCTGTCTCCAGTTACGAACACCAAGTTGGCTGAAGTCGCTCTCCTATTGTGCGCGCCACCTGACGTGGGGGTATTCTTTTGCTTCCTTATCCCTCAGGGGTTAACTCAAAGACTCGTCGGGCTGGTGCCTTTTTATCTATACGCTTCATGTGCTAGAGGTATCTCATCAGCAGCTGTATTTTGAACGTCGCGTCGTTAAATCTAATCCTCCACACTCCATCGATATAAACTGGACCGAAAATCACTCGAAGAATCTTTTTCTCAGAGCTTGCCACGAGGTTTTCATCCGCTTTCGATAAGTTCTATGCTTCTGCACCATATACAGCAGCACGATTAAAGTCTCGTGCCATTTTTCCTTGCTTCTATGAGAGAGGGCTTTACTTCTTAAATACCTTCTTAGTCCAGAAGAAACAGCGATTGGCAAGAGTGATTCTTCACTTGATTTCTATACGCCGATGTCGTTCTGCGAGGTCCGCTCTTCCACACTAAATCTTTAAAAGACACTCTTTCCAGAAAATTCCAGCAAATCTGTCTACAAATTTTACAAAAGTCGTAAATGCCATGCCGCAAGGGTGCAAATATTTTCTTGGGCAGGCAGACCTTTTGTTTTGTACTTTTGGTCGATTCCAAGTTTTATTCATATCTGACGAAGATACAAGAATATATGTACTGAAGTTCCCATATTCGAGAAGACAAGGAAGACCGAATCTTCGTTCCAAAGACCAAGCCATCGCGCCATCGCGGTCGCCAGAGAGCTTGGTCTGAAGAACTTGAAGCAGCGTGCCTGGGATCGTAGAGGATGGAAGGCTGCAGAGTCTCAAACAGAGAGTCTTCGCGAATCGGGAACCAGAGAAGTAAGTGAAGATACAAATTGCACAGTCTAATTGTGTCACTTGTCAAAACTCTTGGTTGTTAAAATTGTTGGCAAAAATACCTACACCTATACCTATGCACTTAAAGTCTTTCAACTTTCAAATGTCGCCTATCGACTGTCAAATTGTAGCCAATTTCATTGGCCGCGTTCAATACGCATTTGCCTAGCTAATCATCCTCTGATTGGTCGATTTGACTGCAAATCTAGGCAAGTTTCGTGTGTTAGGCAAGATATTCAGCCTAATTCTTTGATAAACTGTCACCTAAATATTTAGCTGGCCTAAGCACATGAACGGGGCCATTGTGTCTACGACCAAAAATGCTGTCCTCAACTTTTTGCCTAGTGAATTATTTCTCTTGTTTCTGAACTGTCAATTCGCCTCTGATAAAATCAATGGTCCTACATAAAAAGGTTTTAATTTTTTTTTACATTTGAAAAGCTTGTAATGTCACTTACCTACCCTTCTTATGCCCAGCTCCACCATCTGTCCACAGCGAGTGGCTTAATTAAATATAAAACCGACAACACCACCAGAAAAAAAAAAAGAGAAACAGAAACTAAAACTAACGAAACATTTTTTAATAGTTGATTATTTTGAGTTTTAAAAATTAATTAGTATTCCGTCGCGTCGCGCAGCAGGAGTGCCACCATATGGAGTCGCCTCTGACCAACCACCACAGGATCAGAAATGTATGCCCCGGCAGATAATTACCACAATGGGCCACTAGCCAGTGCCAGTCAATGTTTCCCAAGTGAACAACATTGGACTGAGTGAAGGTCCTGCGCGCCATATGCCACGTACATATACACAGATAGGATCCCTAACGGTCGGTCAATGGGCATAATAATGAGCAAGGATAAAGTCCATAGTTCTCGTATTTTGTATGGGGGAAGGAAAATTATACTTTATGCTCGGCTGTACACCTTGATATCGGGCCTAATGCTTTATACAGAGCAGCACAATGGAAAGTGTTTCGTCATCTGGTGAGAAAGGAAAATTGCATCAAGGGGCAGGAGGACGAGTTGTATCTTCTTCCTTCTTCGTCTCACAAACTGTATAGAGTCGATTGCGATTTACACCTGACCCAGTAAACTAAAAATCGACACACACGGTCGTCGTCGTCGTCGTCTACATGATTCGTATATGCGAACACGCTACTTTGCGTTTTGTAGCCTCATCGTGCGGCTGGTCGGTCCGTGCGTCACATTCAGCAACACACACATACCTATGCCGGCATTGATTCAAAATGTTGGCGCCTTTTGCACAAATTGACATGACATCCCAAAAGTGAATGAACCGACTTCAATGAGCGCGAGTGAGCGCCTCCTCAACTTTGCACTATCTGGCGCACGCTATATACGATTGGGTTACATGAAATGCAACCCTTTTTGGGTCTGACGCACAGTTACATACACTACACGCACGCACACATACCCACACAAAGCCTAAGCGCCTATCGTGTCCAAATAGAAGACGTTTGCAGAGATTTTTTAGTTCTCGTTGCTGTTGTTGTTAGTTAGACGGTTTGCGTGCCATTTGTTTATAAACATTTCAACTATAGACACATGAGTATTAAGCAAGTACAGTCAACCCTATATGATGATGGTTAGTGCTCGACGATCAAATTGTCACACGATAGGTATACCTAGGTATTTGTGATTGCAAAAGAGTTAACAGAAACGTAACGCGCGGGAAAAAAATCCCTTAATTCGATTTTAAATACCCGGGACCGACAAGCAATTTATCACGGGCCCATTAAGGTCGACCGCTGCATTATAAACACATACACCCTGGCCGCTAGCAAAGACCTTTGGGGAATGCAATTTTGAAAAGTTTTCGCACGACGAACGGCTTTATTTGCACTCTATCCTTTGATGAATGTGCAAATTACCAACATATTCAGACGCCAACGGGTGGGCTGGGCATTGGGCAAGTGTAGCGATTGGAGAAAAAAAAAGTTCACAAGGATCAGACCAACCCCTTATAGATTGTTGCAGGCAAATGTTCGGTAGCGCGCAATATATTGTAATGAGGTTCGAAATAAAAACGTTTTCACGATGGATTCTGATGGCCAATTTAACAGGAGCTTTGGGTAGCTAATGGGGTAAAAACTTTTCGCAAACGATTCGCGCATATGTGCATCAATTACGCCGAGAGTGATATGGCCATTTTGGTGGTGGTCAGCAAACATGGTATTAAAAGATCTTTAGCTGTGGGCAGTTGGAGGTGGGATAGCTTGCCAGTTGTGATTTACAGTGGCATTCCACAAGGTTGAGTGGGGTTACTTGTGCATTTTCTTTTAAATGAAAAGACATTTGTGGGGGAATTTAATTTAATTATGGAGGTAGCTCTACAGCTCAGTGACAGTGGAGGAAATTTTTGGGGCATTCTTGAGGTTTTTTTTAACTACTAATAACAAATCTTCGTCCGTATCAGGGCCGTAGCCAGGATTTTGGTTCGGGGGGGGCTAGCTTCCAAGTCTTACGAAACAGAAAACTATTCCAATTCATTGATTCCTATTAGTCGCATTTTTTCAAAGCAGAAGACGTCTAGATTTTTTTTTGATATGAGATCAATCACCTTATCTGGATTCACAATAATATCCGAATGAACAGATATCATAGCAAGTGAACTTAACATTGCATTCTCCATAACGCTTCGGGACATTGTTTCAATCTTTTTCATAGCTAATAAAAAATAAACAGGTGGCGCTACAGTCGGTAGACACCGTAGGCGTAGCTTCATAGCTGAAATGGTTCTTTCAAAACTAGCTGTGGTCACTGGAAGCGTTGCTAAAACCGTAAGCAAGAAATTTATAAGTCTAAAGTAAGTCTTGTCACATAATCAAGCAATTTCAAAACTTCGGTAGAAGGGTCACTCGACGATTTTTTGTTCGCACCAAAGAATGTACTCATAGCTTTCACAGCTGACAACGAAATTGCATTATCAAAGTAACGTGTTAGCTTTTCCATTTCGTTCACTCGCTCAACTGCAGTTCTCACCTATGGGAGAACAGCTTGAAACGATGATACAACGTCTTCGTTGACCATGAATATGCCCCTAAGATTTTGTATTAATGAATCTATACAAGAAATCAGTATCGACTTTAAAATAGGCTTCAGAAGGAGAGTTTTCTGGATTGGAGCGCGTTGTTTGTTTCAATGAAGTTCTTCAAATAAGTCCTCTGCAAGTTGGGATGCGGATTGAAAAGCCTCTCTAAAAAAATCTTCGGCATTTTCTCTGATGTCCTTAAGAGAATTCAGAATTTCTTTTGTGCGGTCGATTGCAGAAACGAAATCTAAGGATTTGTTCTGTAGGGAAACTGATAAGGGCAGCGCTAAACTGAATAATTTTTCGTATACACTGAGGCTTACTAGGCAATGACTTTTTTGAACCGCTGCCAAAAGTGTTGATACTTTCGAAGACTTCACCCACTTTCTGCTCGTTATTTTTTCAATACTTATTGAGATGCATTTGAAGAGCTCTACAAAGGAACTAACAATGTTTTGAAAGTTACATAATATACATTTGAAAAGTTGCGGAAGAAATTAGCTATTTCACTAACTACACTAAGGCAATTGCGAATTGCAGGAGTTGACATGGCATTGCAGGGTTAAAGCTATGGCTTGCACAGTGTACATACCTAGCGTTTGAATACTGTATATGTATACCTACCGGGATAGTCTCCTTATTTTTATAGATTTGCCCCATTATGGTCATTTCAGTTTCAGTTGCAAACAAGACACAGTTCACAACGTTTTCTAGGAAAAAGTGCTTCAACAGTTCCTCAGATCCAAATGGATGACCTATCAGGATCACATACCCTATATCGCACGATCGGCGTCCGCTAAGTTGAGCTACCTATTTAGAGCAAAGAGGTACTTTAGCCCCAAGCAACTTCTCCTGCTGTACAAAGCATAGGTTAGACCAGGCCTAGAATATTGCTCCCATGTATGAAGCTCTTCCCCAAAACATTCACTTAACCTACTTGACAGCATACAGAGACGAGCAGTTCGACTTATTGGAGACCCTACACTCACATCGAATCTGCAACCGTTGGTGCACAGAAGACAAGTCGCTGACCTATGCTTGTTCTATAGGTACTTCCATGGTAGATGTTCCGAGGAACTCAAGGCCATTATCCCTCGAAATGCAACTCGCCCCACAAGAAAGGCTGCTAATGCTTTATGACCATACAGTACACTTGACAACCTCGAGGCCATCAACTTTCCAAAACTCCTTCTGTTACAGGAGAAGCATAATTTGGAACTCGCTTCCTGGAAATATATTTCCAGAAGACTACAATTTGAAGCAATTAAAGTGCAGAACTAACAGACATCTGCAAGCATCTCGGAGCGCTGCTGAAGCGTTATAGGTTCGCCTTTCCCAGGAGAAGTATTTAAAAAAAAGTTGAGCTATCAGTTAGAAAATTTTAGTTTTTGTCTTTTGTTTAAGACTTTCGGGGGGGGCTTCAGCCCCTCAAGCCCCCCCCCTGGCTACGTGCCTGGTCCGTATGTTAGGTTAGTTTAGTTAGATTCTGTTTAGCTTATATCAGTTTTTGAGTACTGATAAATAACACACTCCAAGAAGAAGTCGCCTTGTTTTCCAATCGATTTGGGCATTAACCCGTAAATTTAAGAACATTCTTCCTTTCTGCTCTATTGTATTTATATCTCATATAAAAAACAGTTTGTCCTGCTGGATTGGCAATTGGTGATTGCCCATTGCCCAGTAACATGAGTGGAATTGCAATAACATGACACAATTCCACTGCAGCGACAGCACAACCGATAGTCAATAATTGTGACACAATGGTTCAGTAGGTCATGCTGACAAATGCATTTCCAAAAATGGACCCAAGCGAAGTTCCAGGTACGTATTGAATAATTCGGGGAGTCTTGTTTGAAACGTTGAAGAAGTCGGTTCGGTTTACATTATTATACACTTTTATGTCCAAAGTGAATACTTAGAAGCAATTTTGCGGAAATTCAAACTCTAAAAGGGGGGGAAGCAGGAGAAGGGAAGGTCAAAGTTTGTACTTTTATCGATCGACTTCAAACTCAGTTTCTATACTCCATATAAGAAAAGAAGAAAATCTGTTTCTCTGATTTTGGAAATTTTACTTGGGACCCCAGTTATTAGCGACGGGAAAAGGGGCATTCATTTTGAATTGGGAACATTTTCTTTTTATCATATCGTAGCAAAGCACACAAGTAGTAGTACCTACTTCTATAACGGTAGCGTAAACTTGTGTGAAAAGGGAAAAGTACAAGAACAAAAATCTCTCAAAATTTTAAGCCACGTTTTATACTAAGCTCCTTTGTAGTTGACCTTTAGTTTTCATGTACCACAGGTTCGACTTTCACCTTTATTTTATTCTTCGACTTTGTGTCAACTCTATCCAATCCTCATACCTTACGTACAAGTTAGACCTGTACCTAATCATAGCTCGAAAATAACTCTCAACAGTTTTTTCATTTCTTTCTCATTTTCTCTCCGACCAAGACCGTAAGAAGTACGCTGATAGAAAGTCGAGGTATTAAGTGATCTTATTTGAAAATCTCAACAACTGGGGAGTAATTTAAAAACTTATACCTGCAAGCCATTGCCATGATCCCAACTTCTTTCGGGGTAAACCTTGATTTTCTAATAACTTTGAAAACGTCGCTAATTTGTATAGTTCCAATCCCCAGCTTGTAGCTGGATGGTATCGAAAGTGCAAATCTTAGGTGGACAAGTGGCACTACTTGTCTAGCGACAAAACAAATTTGGCCTAAGCTGGGTTTGAAATAAGCAATCAGCAACATTTTTCGTTCGAGCGATATTTAGTTGCTTTGATGTGAGACCTCTAATTTAATTGAAAGTAAATTAATTGTGAACGATAAAATTGCGTGTTTCCTATTGCCAGTTGCTTATTGATTGTTGCCTCAATGTGAGAGCCGACTTAGAGGTCTCACATCAAAGCAACTAAATATCGCTCGAACGAAAAATGTTGCTGATTTTTTATTGGCAGTTGCTATAGTAACTATAGTTGCTTATTGCGTGTTGCCTCAATCTGAGAGCCGCCTTACTGAACACTGCCTGATAGGAAAACATGTCGCAAAGCTAAGCCTTTTCGCAAACGACTTTTGCAGCAGATGTATGGATGAGGAAGAGGAGGAAACTATTCTTCACCTTCTTTGTTCCTGCCCAGCTCTCTCCCGTAGAAGGAAGCTTCACTCTGGAGCCTTCCATTACAACGACTTGGGTAATCTGACAAACACAAATATCAAAAGCCTCTTACGATTTATAAGGAGCTTTAGGTTTAACGATTTTTGGACTTTATTTCATTTTCAAAAGTGCAATAAAGTCTAAATCTTTTGCAGCTTTGGATGTAGGTTGTATAACTGATGCGTTACCCCAAGCAAGTATATACCATACCGTAGCTTTGAGATCTGTGAGAGACCACAATCGCTGAATCATCAGCAAAGGCAAATGAAAGCCTCTGTTTAAAGATGCGGAGTAGCTCGTTCATGTAGATTAAGAGAATCGGACCTAGTTTTGATCTCTGAGGGACTCCATATTGCACGTCCTTTTTCTCACTCATCGCATCGTTAATCTTGACGCAAAACAGTCTGTTGTGCAAGTAGTTTCAAAACCAATTAGCCATTGCTCCTCGAATGCCAATTCTTCTTAGCGCTTCTAATAAGTTCGCATGGTTAAGGGTGTCGAAGGCCTTACTGAAGTCCATGAACAGGACGAAGACATGATGGCTTCTATTTAAGCTTTCATTAATACAATTAACGAATCACCTAACAGTTTGCTAGTACTTTTGTTTTTTTTTGGAATTAGTATTGGCTTTTGTGTACTACCAAGATCGTGTTTGTCGATAAAACTTTGTAATCTTACCGAAATAACGCCTTCCAGACACTTTTCTACTACTGGAAGTATTGTAATCGATCTATAATTGGTGAACTGATTTTTAATCCCACCCTTATAGATCGGTCTAACAACAGCAGTTTTCACCGTTGTCGAGACTTTGTTCCTGTATCAGGCTGATGTTGATGAATTTACATAGGATGGGAGCAAAAATGTCGGCATGTCTTGTAATATCAGCTGCCCTGATTTGATTAATTCCTAGTGATTTATCATCTCCAAGAGAGCTTAAAATTCTCCGAATCGCATGGATGTTTGATTCTGATGACAACGAATGAAATTCTGATTAGGTTAAATTAGGTTTGAGGACTGGCGTCCTGTTGATTAGACGAAGTTCATTATCTTGTCTATTGATGTAATCACCGTAGCCACTACAAAGGACGGCCATAGCATTTTTGTGGTATTACAAGTATTTAAGGTGGCTTATCTAGCGTTCGCCTCTCCCTTTTTCAAGCTTGAGTGTGCAAGTTGGGATGTTCACAGAGGGATCAGCTTGTTCTGAAACAGCTGTCGAACTTTGTCTTGCTAATTCGTCTGCTTTCTCATTGTCTGGAATGCCATCATGTCTTGATAGATAAGATATACCTTGTACTGTGTACCAAGAGCCTTGATTTCTTCGCGACAGAACTTCACAAGCTTCGATTTTATTTCTGTTGCAGTTATGGCTTTTATTGCTGCCTGGCTGTCGATTAAAAAAAAGGTAACACCTCCAGGTAGTACAGCTCTTACCACATACTCACGGGTTGCTGTTGTTACTGTCAGGACCTCTGGTTGGAAGACGCTACTATGGTCGGGGAGAAGCAGAGATTACGACGAGTAATAAATAATAAAGATGAAGCGATTGCATTGGAATATTAAGAATTCTGAATAAATGACAAATGAGAACGAGAATCTAAGTGGAGTAAAAAAAAGATAATAATAAATTGTAGCAATGATCTGTAAACTGTCACAGAGACAGGCATGATTGACTGTTGGTGGTGTACTCTTTTAAACGACTTTTAAGAAGTTGTAAAAATAAGAAAGAAAATGAAACAACGTTTTAGTTTCAAGAAACCATAATGTGTAAAGGTCCTTCAAGGTAAGAGCACCACTCCATGCAATGTCCCCCCCTCTTGTCGTTGCATATTCCTTATATAAGTGTCTCCAATGTCAGAGCTGTTCCTCAGTATCTATACATGTATCTAAGTTTGTAAAAGAACTGTGAGACCTTCCCGCTGCAGGATTTCCTTGGCTAGTCCAAATGATGTTGGATTCCTTGCACACTTCTACATTATGTACTCATTCGTGTGGTCGGTGGTAGTTCGGTTTTAGAGAGGTCCAACAGAAACTATTCTTCAACTTATAATAATAGATCCTTTTAAACTCTATACAATTAGCACAGTTTAATATGCGTTCAAAAGGCAGGCGCAGCCCCATTTGAACTCCCCAAGGTCCGATATATTCTCACAGCTGTGTACAGGTTTCGCTGTACCGCCTATTACATGCCTACCTATAGGTACCTGTTATCTCACATCTCTGAAATGCATATCACTTATATATACATTTCGCTATGTGACAACAAAACCTTTTGTCCTATCATTTCCATGCGCACACCATGTCAAAGCCGCCTCGTGCGCCCCCTTGCATAAATGTATGTGTGCCGTGCCGGCTACAAATTGTATTATCTCACAACTTAAGCACTATCATTGTGCGGTCGTATTTTACGATATTTACCCTTTAATTATTCATAATGCATACGTTATAGCCTATTACTTATCTATTCACGGTGTCACGTTTGTTGTTGGCTACGCTACGACGAAAAACTAAAAGCCCCGAGACCGATACCACTTATAAAGTGGTATCTGCCCTCCCTCCACCCCAGAGCCCAACGTTTTTATCACTTTAAGATGCGTTAATAAAGTCTGCACCTGCAGTGCATCACTCTCTCTCGCTCTCGTTCTTGTTCTCTCACAATTAATATGCAAATTGCGATGCGAATGCGACTTCGCGCAAAAAGGACATTCCTTCAATATGCCAATTGAAATGAAAAAGAAGGCAAACGTGCGGATGTCGGGAAGGAAACCGGAAAGGTCTCAGATTAAAGTGTGACATGTCGAACAAAAAATTTACATTAAAGTCACCAGACGATTGCTATACCATTTAACACCGGACAGTGCGAGGAAAACAAACTGCCTGCTGCCGAAGATGAAGATGTCCTCGCTGCCAAAGACAACAAGAATTGAGCTGATCTGGAAAGTGCTCCCGTTTTTTGTCTTGCATTTTGAGAAGGGTTATCGACGAGTTATCTTTGCGGTTCTCGCTGCCATTTAACGAAATGGTAAGCAAAGGCGAAAAAAACGAACTCCCGACCCAGCATCTATACACATGTATCCAGGGCGAACGGATGACCGGTCCTCACGATCTGCTCTTTCTTCTGTTGTTGTTGTTGCGTTGACATTATTTTTTAGGAGGTGTTCTCCAGTATGGCGAACACGAAATTAATGACATTGTTCGATTTTTATTGGACCCACGAGACACGGACGAGGACGAGCGACGAGCGACGAAGACGACAGATAAATATTTTAATCGTTGTTTATACGGTAGCCGCTCTTTAAGCTGTTTTGGCGCTCAACGTTTAGTCAGGTCAGAGTCACTTGATCGGCAGTGAGTTGTAATCTCACGGAAAATGGATTTTACTGTTTGCCGGTGTTGAATATGCCGATTGTCGGCAGACGCAGAGCGCATGGTGCTGGTGGTGGCGAGGACATTAATGTGTCCCATTCATTCGCTCCTAATTATTTATTCAGAATTTTAATTTGATTTTAAAATATTCCCTTTCGGAGGGTGAATAAAGGGAACAAGATCGCGCCACTGCGGCGCAGTGTATAGTGAGAGTGACAGTTTTATAGGCTGTACAGCGCATATACTGCGCCGGGCATCGAAACAGTAGTGGTATGGGGGAGATTGTTCGTGCAGGTGTTGGGCGTTAATTTATGTCTACATAAAGTGTGTGTGTGGAAAAAAGTTTGTCATTTTGGCAACAAAGTCAGTCAGTGGTTTAGGTCTCGATGAGGCCAATCTATCAGGCCGTTAGTTTTGTTGCTAACTCAAAATGTATATGTAGAGGGCGTCAGCAAATCCTTCCTTTAGTCTTTTTCAAGTTTTCGAGCTCTTTTAAAGTTATGTCCAAAAAGTTAGATTATTTCTAGAAGGGCACCTAAGGCCTGCGGCATACCGAGTCTTCCGATAAAGTTAACTATATATAAGCTTTTTCAATAAGTTCTTGGTCTAGGGGAAGCGTAAGTCTCTTGCTCTCGGGGCTTCCGAGCACCCCAGGTATCCAAAGCCTTTATATACCCTAAATCGTCTCTAGAGTGCGGCTAATCTGCTCACAAATGTGAAACGATTGAGAACGAACGGTCTTGGGCATAACCTCTTCACTTCATGAAGGCTATTTGAAGAAGCTGATTGAAGGTCCAAAATTCAGCAGAAACAAGTATCCACTCAAGGTCTGTGGACTGAGGTCTTCAAAAGGGTATATCGTCAATTGTTTTAGTTCACTCAAGGAAGATTTTGAAACGTTAGAGAGGCTCGGAGGCAGCTAGCTGGGGACCGAGCTAGATGTATAGAAGCTTGTTTGGCTGAGGCCGTGGTCCACCCCGGCGCTATCTAAAGTAAAGTAAAGTAAGATTGTCAATATTTTCCTCCCAGTTATTGCAATGTTGCACTTGCGCCATACAGAATATTCTAAAAGTTACGTCACAAGTTCGAGACTTGTGTCATGCCAGCCATAATTTTTTTTCTGCAAGGTCCCGCTGTCCCGGTACGGTAGCATATCTGAGTTATATCTGCCTCTAAGTAAGTTTTAACCTTTTGTGCAAGCTGCAGCCTTATGTTGAAGGTGATTTTAAAAAGGTTCAACGTATCACACCGCCTAGCTAAATTGAAAGGATTTTGTAGGTCAGGTAGGTAAATATCAAGCCACAAAAACACTCCTTTAAAATACTCCGCAGTGCCAGAGCCCCAGTGAAAGCCCTGCCGACTAATAGGTTAGTCTAATAGGGGCACATTTAGACCAGAATTATGAGGTCCATTGTGATACCACAAGAGGGCAGGGGGGGGGGGGGGGGGGGAAGAGGCCAGAAATATTCTTTGTGCCGGATATTACCTTGGGAATTGCATTGCTACTTGCGAAAGTGGGTGTTCTACCTCGTTGAGAGGTTTTGATGGTGACTGAGGCAATTAAATCCTATGAGTTTACACCTCCTAGTTAGTCTTAGTCTTCGGGTCAGGGTGGGGGTTGACCGTAACAGTCTACCCCCTGCCTATTGCCTTTGAGCTTTGACAGACCATCACTAAGGAGAGAGAATGGTGCGTGGCAGAAGTGGCTTTGCTGCTTGACCAAAATGTCTGTTGGAAAAAGGATGGGGGCAACCGTAGCAGTCTGCCTCCCGTTTATTTTTTTTTTGACGATTGGTCCACATGGCAGAGACTGGTGCTGATCAGAAAATCTTGGTTGAACCACTCCAGCCTACTGTTTGGTATCGAAAGTAGATGTCGCGATTTGTCTTCGGTGAAAAGGCGAGAGGTGACCATAGCAGTCCATCCCCCCGTCTGTTGCCTCTGACAGGGTCCTCGAATTGTCGAGTTGAGGTTGATTGATGTAGTAAGCTCCACCAGTTGGTTAGTCTTCGGTGAGAGCAAAGGGGTGACCGAAGCAGACTAACCCCCCGCTGGTAACCTCTAACACTGCGTTAGTAAGAAGGGTGGCTGGTACAGATCAGGGCAGGCTGCGAAAGGAGAGAACGACAAAGGGTGACCGAAATAGTCTAACCCTCCGCCCGTTCCTTCTGACGGAGTCTGAATATTCGACGTGTGGTATACAGATCAGGGAAGACTGCGAAAGGAGAGAACGACAAAGAGTGACCGAAATAGTCTAACCCTCCGCCCGTTCCTTCTGACGGAGTCTGAATATTCGACGTGTGGTATACAGATCAGGGAAGACTGCGAAAGGAGACAACGACAAAGAGTGACCGAAATAGTCTAACCCCCCCGCCAATCCCCAGATCAGGGAAGACAGCGAAAGGAAAGAACGACGAAGGGTGATTGAAATAGTCTAACCCCCCAATCCCTCTGACGAAGTACGAAAAAGTTCCACCTGTGGGTGGAATTGACTGACGTAGCCAGCCGACTAATAATCGCGGCGATTTTTTTTTTCTCCAGAAGCTGACGTATACTAAATATTTGTTCGACTGTGGGCTTATCGAGCCCTGGTATAGGGAAGACCGTTCACGCCCGTTCACACAGCACGGCAGACAAGATCTTGTGTGCGATGTTATGGAGACTGATACCTCTAAATGTATAGTTGGCGTAGCTTAGAAAGTCTCCTTTTTTGTGGACCCAACAAACGAAGTTGAGGTTCCATTTCATTGCTGATCTCTACAGGTCTTTGTTCGGGTCTTGTTGCCTTTACACGTTCTTGTTAGCCATTTCCGAACACTGCTTCTGGAGTAGCACCTCTTTAATTCCTCGATCGCTCTTTCTCAAGCTCAAGATCTAAATTTTTCTCCTAAGAAGCAGATGTTCTTCCCCCAATTTTGCTCTCATACAGCTTACGAGCCTGCCTCGAACTTCTCTGCATTTTTTAGCTCCATGTATCTGCCAGCACTAAGTGAGGTGTCACTCCCGGTGGCGTTTTAAATATTGGGATAGAAACGGCAAAATTGGGTTTGATTGCATATGAAGTCGAAGCAATAGAATGTGCTGTCAATAATTTTGACGAATCGGACAGACTTCGATAGTTTTTATTGTGCAAAGTTTCTCCCGCCTAATGTGATGGTCTTTTTGAAGATGCATTTGAAGGTCCAATCGGAGCTATTCCATCATTTGAAAAAGTGGTGTATGGCATTTCAGCTCAGATTCTTTTTTCAAAGCCTCAGAGCCCTTAAAGGCCGAGATTTTTTCGAAAAATTTTAGCATAAAAGCGGCGAAAGTGGGCTTAGTGGTCAATGACCGCAGAACAAAATAGGTAGGTACATACATGCTGTCAATAAGAAGAAACACACAGCATCGACGAACGTCACGATAGACAGCTTATAACCTTGAGGTGGTTAGGAACTTTGTCTACCTCGGCTCTGCTAAAAACTCTGATAATGACACCACAGCAGAAATCAAACGAAGAGTTACACTTGCCAACCGGTGTTTTTTTGACCTAAGAAGGCAACTGACTAGTAAGGCCTAGCCTAGAAATACTAAGGGGACTCTTTATAAGACCTTCATCATCTCAGTCCTGCTCTATGACGCAGAAGCATGGACGTTAACAAAGGCAGATGAAGATCTTCTTGGTCGTTTCGAACGCAAAATTCCTCGAGTGATTTTCGTTCCCGTTTGCATTGACGGGCTTTGGATGAGGAGATTTAACAACGAACTCTACGAGCTGTACAGCGTCATCGACTTGGTCAGAAAAGTACGCATTAGTCGTCTAAGATGGCCGTGACATTTAGAGCGAATGGACACCAAAGATTCGGCCCGAAGAGGCAACGCAGGAGAGGAATACCTCGCCTTATGTGGATTGAATAGCTTGCCCGGTAGGGGTTCTGGTTTAGTAGCCTTCTTGGATTTGAATTTGGGTACTGCTATCCTTCTTCTTCAACCACCTTATTTTGATTGGTTGGACGGAAGTATTGGCTTAGCCGGGGCACTTATGTAGGACAAGTTGTTGTGAATTTATCCTTGCGGATTATCATAAGGCGTTCACATACAAATCGAAAGTTCAAGCCATTCTTGCATAGGTTTGTCTCTTATAACAAATCTAACGACGTAACATTCCCCGTCGAAATATTTACCTTTACATGATCTTTCAATCTATTTGAGCATTCAGCGGGCGAATATTTGTCCCAAAAATAGCCAAAAAGTTATTTCTATTTTCGAAAACTATGACACTTCTCTGGCAATCTGTCATAAACAACCGTAAGTACAGACAGTCAACTATATAGATTTAATATTCGTCCTTAGCATATACATATGATAAAATAGAATCGCATAACTCAATATTGTTCACCCCGGGCAACACCCTCATCCCTAAAAGTCAGCAGCAATATAGTTCACCTGTATTTCTGACCCGTTAATAATAAGACACAAACTGACAAACGTGCACCATACCTACACAATGCCAAAGTGAATTTTATCGATTAAACATTCGCGATTTTCATTACAGTGTTTTATTTTATGCTTTTGTACAGTTAGTTAGTAGTTGATGGTATATATATAAAAAGAATTCCCCGTATTCAGGATAATAAATGACGACAACAGTCAAGTTGTCCTCAAAGCTCTCTCTTTCCCACCCCTTGATGGCTTTGGATCTGAAAACGCAGTAAACCGAACAACCACCCCATGGTGGCCGTGGCACCCGTGGTACAAAGTGACGGACGGTTTTAGCAACCGTCGAAACTATACCTAAATAAAAATGGAAAGTATCTGTAACTACTGTTTTTTTGTTTTATAGTTCTTTCAGTTTTTTTTTTTTTGGTAGATAGACTCGTATCGAGGCCGCCCTTCGCTCCATGCCATAAAAGGTATTTTTACTGTTTTTTTTTTGTTTCTCTCTGCTATTTTTTAATGACAGATAATAGTGTGTGCTGTCGCGCTGTTCATATATGTGTGTATATATTTTTTAGAAGGAAAATGAGTAAGTGACTTACCCCCAGCAATGGAACGAACTGAAATAAAAATATCACCTGCTTCGATACGCGCGATAGGACAGGCAATTCGTCGTCGTCGTCGTCGTCATTTCTTTGCTCAATATTTATGAATGCACATATAGCCGTATAAAGATACTTTTCTCGTCGCTCGTATGCAGCGTTATAGGACAAACTTCTACACCTACACATAAATTAAATTGAAATTCTTTAAACAAAAAAAAACTTTAATTGATATGTCAAAAGAGAAATCAGATATAATTTGGTTGAATGACGTTTGTTTGTTGGTAGATGTAGGTAATTTGAATATTTTAACTTTTCTTAGGGTCATCATCGTCATTGTGGTGAACGTGGGTCCTGATCAATTTAGGTATGAGTTTCTATCGAAAAATTAAGGTTGGTCTAAGGTGGCAGAGATCTTGTGAAAAAAACCTTGATTTTTATGAAAGTGATTTTTATTTGGGAATAGAAAGTGGTTTGAGTCCTTTCCCTTAGCCCACTTTAGCTCTACTGGTAGGAAACTGTCAAATTTGAATCATTTTTCAAGTCGAAGACGAAGATGACTTTTTAGTTATTCGAACACCAGAGTCCAATGCGACAATGTCACAGAGGGCGTTGTCCGTTTTCGTTTGACGTAGCATCGCACTCAGCTCGCTTGCACATCCATGCGACGCATAAACCGCAGATTGACAGAAAATGAGTCGCAGTCTCTACCACGTTGTGGAAGGCTTAGCGAAAAAATAGATTGGCCAAAGTTTGTAGAGTTTCAAACAACGATCCTTGGCGTAGTTAGCATTTTCTTCTATTATGAACGTAGAAGAGGCCGGTCGGAAGCACATTGCGCCAGTTAGTGCAATAAAGTCTTCGCTGTTTCGTTGCTAGCCTTAAGGACCATTCACATGAGAGCGAACGAACGAATTGATGAAATGTGAACAAACAGCTTTTTAAGCATTTATGAACAGGAAATTCCACATTTTACTATTCCAAGAGTAGGATAATTAATTATCCCATCAAAATGTATTAGGAAAACCAGTTTAAATAACAAAATTTCGATTTTCCAACTTTTTGCCGCGAACAAAATGCCCTGGCGCGAATAGTCAGTTTATTCACAATCCACATCATTTAAATCGCGTTCCACAAAATCGCGAATAAAAAATTCGTTGGAACTTAACCTTATTCCAAGAGGAGGATGTCTTGAATTAATAAAATGGGCAATTTTCTGTTTATAAAATGCACAAAAAGTGCGGTTTGTTCGCATTTCATGAATTCGTTCGTTCGCTCCCATGTGAATGGTCCTTTAGACTCAGTGTTTATAGTTTCCTTAAGCCCGTCTTTGTAGAACAGACAGGGGTTATGTGGGGGTTGGTGTATCAGACTACGGGGTAGATAGAAGCTGTAGAATTGAATATAATTTTTTTTAACAGTTACGTAATAAGCCGCCGGACCACCGAGATTCTGGAGAGCGTAGCTTTTACAGGACAATATCGCTGCCTTCATTGGGCAATATCATCAATTTTTGTACTTGTCATTTTGTGTTAGGAAGACTTTTGCGGACGCACACTGATCAATATCCCTTTGGAGGATTTGTCATATTTTACTGGTCACCCCAGTTTTAACCTTCCGACTTGCCGGAGCATTAAGATGCACGTCGTCCTAAGAGATCACCCCCAGTTAGACCAACAAACTCTATATAAATGGCTGAAACACTACATCAGACCTATAGGTTGGTTTAAGAGACGGTTATGTGGCAAAGGGGTGTTCCTACTGCTTAAGCTTCTAAGGATGTAATGTAATACAATAGGCCTTTCTATTGTATTCACAGAAACTAGGAAGGGCTCATTGTGCTGGCTTTTATTCCTTTAACGCATGAATAGAATCGGCGAAGCTCCTTTTAAATCTCAGTATAGATATTCTTATGCATTATGTGTATATCCTCTGAGCGGAAGGACTACAGATTATTCTATATATAGTCCATCGTCAAACCATCCTCTCTCCGCAGAGTTGACAGGTGTTGTTGTTGGATAGTCCTATTTTATAAAGATTATATCCTAGTTCCCACAGCCCCGTACCAATTAAGACTACTGGGAAGTTTTGTTTGTTGAGCTAAATCAATCTTTTAGCCTTGGTATAATCTTGGTTCATGAATTCATTAGCCTGCATCTGGGACTTGAATTTGGTACAGTATTCAGCGAGGTTATATCATCATTCCATTACTTGATGGGTTCCTCAAAGAAGGGTTCAGACCCGATGAGCAGGCTGGAGGCACCTCTTCTAGTCAGATAATCCGCGCGTTCTTCTAAGGTTTTTTTTTTTTTTTGAGAAACTGAACTAGATGCTGCTTGCTGCTGAGCTGCTGATTTTAGAGACCTGAAAAGTTTCGGCTCACTAAAAAAAAGGTCCTTTGGATCTACACGGCTGTGATATTTGAATTCAACATTTAAGCCTATGTGCGGTTTGATGTAGAATGGTTTCGCCTTAACTTGAAAGAACTCGTAAAGGCTCTGCTCTGAATGTTTTGCTCGATTAAGCTTCCCTTGACACATTTATTATAGGCACTGCAATCTACAGTCTTTGGTATCATCCGCACTCGAGTTTCGATGACATTGCGCTACCCTGGTTTCATATAGATAATATGCCGCTTGATGGCATCACACTTAAACTTCGGCTGCTGTGTAAGTAGATATTTGACTTTCCTTTAGTTCAGAACAGGATTTAGTCAGAGTTTAAGCCTGCTAAGAAATCAAATTCTGCAAGATCTCGGCTCATCCCTTTTTGAAAATGAGTCGACTGGTCAGTCTTCCCTTCAAGGAATTGTCCAACTTTTCTTGTTATAACCTCAAGCTTCACTGTCTTTCTTCGAGCAAGATATTTTTTACTAAAGTGTCTAAAAATCGTAGTTGTTTCTTAATTACCTGGTAGGGAAGTTACCCCGACGCACAACCCCCAACTTGGAGGGCCATGTCCTTTGCTGAACCCCTTGGGCAAAAGGGGCCGGGTTTTCCGGATTCAGTAACCCGCTTTGCGGATATGAGCCCTACCGTTGGCCCATAAAGGGTTCATCCGCCACTATATCTATTTCAGCACCCTGACTAGGCCTACCAACTAAGTCTCAAATGGAACTAACTCCCACTAGTCAAATGAACTAAGTCCAATCAGATGTATCTGTCGGAAATACATACACAGCATTTGATTTGATAACTCAGCTCTGGCCAATTTGTATTTCTGAATTTCTTCATTAAGCTCAAACATTTTAGCGGCCGGTTTGCGTAATATACAGGCGGCACTTAACTCGATCGTCATTACGTCTTTTTTGTTGAGGCTTTTCTTGTTTTGCGTTCTTCTGGCACCATATTGTCTTATGGAAGCACGCTCCTGGATTTTTGCATAGAATTATATTTATGGTATGACATTTTTCCCCTTGGGGATTGCCAATTTTAAAACGCCGTCATACGAAATGTACTACAAAATAGGTCTAAGGAACGATCCTTGTGGAACTCTACTAGATTTTGGCTATTCTTGTATTCTCTCTTCGATTTTATATCAGCACAGTTCTCGGCGACTGTAGTTCTATCAATTGCAACCATTTTTAACTTTAAGCTTCATTTTCGATATGAAAACTATTTCCACAAACAATTTGGCGATAATTGGCCGTGAAATTGCCGCTCGCGCAAAATACCCCAAACTCAATCTGAATACTCGTAGACTTTATGGTGGTGGTCATTTTGTAATCATATCCCAATACCATCATAATCGCTTCAATTTATTACTTAATACCTCAATCAAGTGGCAGCGTTTAAGTCTCAGTATATGCTGACGCGCCTGCCGTCGCGTCGTTGCACCTACTACTAGTATAGGTATCGAAAACAATAATTAAAAAATCAATTGCTGCCACCTGAACGACGATGGTCAACCTGAACCCATGAGTGTTTCGTTATAGGTAAAATCTAACTTAACATGTGTGTGCAAAAATATCCTGATTTTCGAGATAACGTGCCACACACTGGGCCCAAACGACGGGGTGGAGCATTTAAAGTAAATCACCGGACATTCGATGAACACACAGAAAGGCGACGTGTCGTCGTAGTCGGTGGGGTTTATCGCAGCAATATAAGAGAAGTTGAACGCCACCATTCACCACATTGCTTCTGCTGCTGTTGCATTCAAATCGCGTACGCGTATGTTATAGCGTGCCGACAGCAATTTAAAAGCCACTGCAATAAATGACAGTCGCTCAGCTGGCTTTTAGTGGAGGACGGTCATCTCAATAATACAAAAAATATGTTAACCATTCTGAAAAGTGCACACACAAGTATATGTGTGTATCTGAAACTTTATAATGACTATACTCTACCGTTTGGCAGGCCCACATT
The DNA here is from genome assembly GCA_949372485.1 of Cheilosia soror. Lineage (NCBI taxonomy): Eukaryota > Metazoa > Arthropoda > Insecta > Diptera > Syrphidae > Cheilosia > Cheilosia soror. The sequence continues at coordinate 18,234,844 of OX443562.1, read as the reverse complement.
AACATCGATTATAAAAATACCCTAATGGGATCATACGCTGTCGGCTCCCCCAGAATGACTGGGGGTTCTGCTTCTCTCTAACGAAACTATGATATAGTGCAGATAGCACTTATAAAATATTATAATTCAAGATTACTGTTGATTGGGACTATGATTTTCGATAATTCCGCAGCGCAGATACTCGCAAACAGCTAAAAGATACTTTTGGGATTTCTGCGAAAACCGTCTGTCAACATACCGAACCGGGAGAATATTTTTTGTTTGCCGGTAAAATAAATGGAAGTGAACCAATAAAATCATAAAGACCAACACTACCATCACGAATAACAACAATAACAACAACAATAACAACAGCAATAACAAAAACAACAACAAACAATACTCGTACGAATAAAAATGCAAAAGCATAATGAATGAACGAATGAATGACTCTTAATTGTTTTATAGTTGCTAGCGGTCGCTGGTGATGGTTTGGACACGGAGCAAGAATCACCGAAGCCTTGAGCAGGGGGTGGTGGCACTATCGACGTTATCCCTACCTGCACCGCTCTACAAGTCTACATCGGAAATAACATAAGGAAACACACGAGTTTATTGTCGAATGGAAATCAATTCCTATACAATCGGTGACGGTTTTAAATGGCTTACCATGTTAATATGAAACTTCGCAGCCTTTGGATGAAGGATTAGTCTAATTAGTCCATTTGTTTGTTTAAAATGGTGACTGTACTCTCGTGGTAATGGAGGAATACGCGGACTGTGTGTTTGTAATCCGAACTTGATTTCCGTATAAAATGATTAACTTTTGAGGTGTAAAAGGGATTTGATGACTGAAATCCATTTAGATATGTATATGTAGATAGCGGAGATTTTCCTACTCACCGAGTAAGCAGATGCCGATCTAATAGTCCGGAAGCCGTTTCAATGGAATTCGTTACATTGGGTGGGACAGATTACAGATTAGACGTGCGATTTGTTTGCCATTGCAGCGCATTATCCCCAACATGGCGTAATGGTATATATAGAGCGGCTTAATACCAGCCAGCGGATATGTAGACAAATAAGGTTTTAATTAGTGAAGCAATTGTCTAACACCCGACGAGACAAGACAAGGATATTGGGAATGCAATCCAGTTACTGTTGTTCGGTATTAGAACCGCATTTATCTTTCAGGATAAAGTGCTTTGTTATAGACTACTCGTCGAGAGGTAATCCATTTTCGAGACTGAGTATAGTTTTGTGGGGTTTTATTATAGATTTGAAGGCGGGTGAAGGCGATTCGTGGCTTAGTGCGCGGTTACTGTGCTGAAATACTGGGATTTAGTTCAAAACACAAAGTAGGTACAAAAACACCTTATGGGTTTTCCGAATGCGCCAAAATTCGCGAACGTCTAAGAGAATAACTCATTTCTAAGAAAGCTTCTCAATTCATCCTTTCGGACTCGGCATGAAATTACAGATCTTTTCCATTCGTTTTAAAATTAAAAACTCAAACAAATGAATAGTTGTGAGAAGTTATATAGAGATACTTGGTTTGTATTTTTTCCAAATTCCACCCACATTAGTCAAACATTTTTGATAAAGACTCTGAGCTGGTCCCATCGACGATTTGATGTGCAGGAAACGAACTTTCTGCCAGTGCCTCTTCAACAGCGACACCAAGAAATTGATGGACAAGTGAATGTTCTGCACCAACTCATCGAGTTTCATGTCAACGTGACCAACAGCGACGGAGAGACACAAAACCTTCTTCATCTGGAACTTGATCCTCATCAATTTTGCCAGTCATCGACTCCTGATGGGAAAGGAGACCAGGGAACTTGCCAGCCTTGTTCAAACCGGGACCCAATAAACGTATGGGATCTGCTTGATCAACGACTCGGAGGCAAAGACTTGGCTAGCTTCTTGACGAGTTTTTTTTTTGTTCTTGTTCAGCTTCTTCAAAGCTTCAGCATCCATGCACTCGATGTTCTGTGCTCTGGCTTCGTCACAATGCTGCTGATCGCCAAGAACGCACACCTTCATCTTTGGGCGGGGGATGTTGCTTCAATTTGACAGTTCTAGAGAAACGCTTATCCTTTTGGGGATCGTAGTTCTTCAATTCAATTTGGAGTTCCACCATCGGCAAGAAACCACGCTTCTTCTGCAGGAAGTTTTCGAGGGTGGCATTGACCGCCTCGTAGGGGGTATTACATCACGAGATACCTTTGATGCCATTTTTTCAGAGTCCGCTCTGTTTCAGGGCTATTTGACGAAAGAGAGTTTGACGAGACGAAAAGAGTTTGTTGTGCAAATTATTTATTTATTTAAGTCTGAGACTGTGATTTAAAGAAAAATATAAATTTCATAGGAAGGTTTATTCTTTTCAGATAGAAATATACAAACTATACGAAAAATATTAATTCCTTTATTGCATTTGTTATACTAAGGCATTTATTCTGTTATATTTTGTCCTTCAAAGGCTTCCCTATATTTACTTTTTTTTTTGTAAAGATTCCTAAAGGGAGAAGACCAAGGATACAAACTGCCGAAATAAGGTTTTTTCCCTTATACTGTTTTGGTAAATCCAGAGATGGCATTAGCAACAACAGAATCGTAAATAGCTGGGCTTGTTGGCATCAATTTTAAAATCCAAAGAAAGAGATTCAACGGCGTTAAATCGCCTGATTTGAGCGGTCAATTCTGATCATCAAAACGGGAAATTATAGTTACCACGGAGTAATTGAACTGTTGAAACATTTTTTTTTTTTGCAAATTTTATTTCCAAATTGGATCTGTTAAGCCAAGTAGATATGCAGCGGATTCAATCAGACTGCTGTGTCAATTTACAGGTATACAGAGCTTTTAAACTATTATTTCAGAATGTCAAATCAATTTTTGACATGCTGACGTCAGATTCTGTCCTAAAGGTAGGCAAATTTTGATGTCATATTCACATGATGTCATATTGACATTCTGAAATAGTAGTTTAAAAGCTCTGACTCGTAAATATACAAGCTTATAACAACCGACCTTCTGCCTGTCACTTTTCAAGTTAACACTTTTAGTTGCCCTTAGGTTTGGTTAGTTTGCCAGACTCCACATATGTATGTAGTTAAATTTTCGACATCGTATACTTGCTCGTGCCGATTTTAAAGCATCTCGTAAGGTTGCCCAAAATCATTTGAAGAAATTAGTTAAGAATCATAAAAAATATTAGCGAAGAGATTTTTGAAAAAAAATTTTTGCAGTCACTATTATAATTATATGTAGAAACTTTCTGCATCAAAACGTTTTTTTTTTTTTGGACCGAGGAAAAAAGTCAAAAAAGTATACTTTTACAAAAGTTCAAAATTTTCAATGGCTACTTAATGGGTTAAGGAAAGAATAACAATAATAGTATTGGAAATATGGCCATGTTTATGATAATTATTGGAACTTTTTCTATGGATATCCGAACTTAATATTGAATCATCGGAGATCGTTGTTTAAGTTGACCAAAACATCTTTCAATTGTTACATGCTCCTTTGTGAATAAATTATTATAAGCACGCTCTTGCGTTGTATTAAGACTTCTAAAAGGCACCATTATCCACGGTTCTATTCCATATCCTTCATATCCTAAAAGTAATGCATTCAACATCTGAAAATCATTCCTTTCAATGTTATAAATTCTCAGTTGCTCCAAATCCGTGAATCGTGAACAGATACTGGCCATGATGCGTCTATACGCTTGTAAGCCAAACTGAATTTAACGTATGACTTGAGCATTAATGCGTTCGATCAATATATTCGTCACCATCGATCACACCCAATGCACATGGAAAAGTAAATTTTGTGAGGCCCATTTCTTTCGCTTCTATTAAAGGGTGTTTTGCTTAGAGGTTTGGTTTTTAAACTGGCAAAACTGTTTCTACAGATTGTCAATTTGACTGAAATTGAAAGTCTATTTGGGGTTAGTACGTTTCGCCATTTTACAATGAATAGATTAACGCCTTGGTTTCAAGAAGATGCGGCAACATTTTTAATTTATTACGGTAAGCATAGTTTCGCGTAATGGACCTGGTGAAAGGGCCTCCAGGATCCTGTGATTTAGATTACTTTCTTTAGTCACCAGTCTATGCCGATGAGACCTTGGACGATTTGGAATTCAACATTCGCCGTGTTATTGCTGATATACGGCTCCAGTTGCTCGATAAAGTTGTCAAAAATTGAACTTCACGATTGCATTCATTCGACCGGGGCGCGCATATGCCCGAAATCATTTTTAAGCGTAATTATCTATTAAATAAAGCCAATATCATATACCTTAACATTAGGTTTAACTGTTTTATTTCACATTGAATTTGTATACGTCTAAAAAAAACACAAGATCCACTGCCCACATTTTTCTATTAACTTAACTTCCATCGCAAACTTCTAACACAGAAGTTTGTTGAACTCCAATATCTTTTGAAAAGCCCAGGTCACCCACATATCTCGGAAAAAAAAAATCCTTTTATCAGAGCTACAATATAGAACCACCTCTTCTTTCTTCAGATTCTACACCCAAAAAGTGATTGGATATCCACTTGACATTTTCTTAAGTAAATCGATACAATCCTTTAAAGTCCAATCACACTATTTTCTAGGTTTGTAATATTTTTTGGAAGACAAATTAAGGATTAACTCAGCCATTGTTCAAACTGATACTAAAGTCTACTGCCTATCAGACTCCAAATTTATTGAGTAGATTCTCACCTAGAAGAGCATGAACAATGTTTTATTCATATCAAAAGTGAGAATATACTCACAAAAAATTGTAAATAAGAGTACCTACTCTAGCGGAGTATCTGCTCCTGGTTTTTATTCATATCACATAGAGTATTTGCTCCAAATTATCGAGTCTAAACTACATGCTCATTTTTATTTTTATTTATATAAGTCCTTCACCTACCTATATAAAACAAACTCCGGACCGGTTCAAAAATGCCAAATTAATAGACACGAACACATTCAAAATTGCAATGAGGTCAACAAATACTGCTTCTGCTTCACAATTATACACCAGACTAAATACAAAGACAGACAAAATGGTACACTCCGATGTAGTATACCAAATAAGTTGCAAAGGAAAGATCAACCACGAGTGTGACCATAATACATAAGGGACAACAAAGCAAAAACTGAAAAATAGACTGGATGTACACAAATCAGACTTAAAAAGTAACGCCTCACAAAAAACAGCATTGGCAACACATTGCATCGAGCAAAGTGGCTGCTCTATGTCCTCGATAGCCTCACGAATTTTATCTTTGAGGTCATGAATCGACGCTGGGCTGTTGGCGACGTTGTTGATGATCGGCCGGCTTGAGTTCTTGTGTTAACTGAACTTTATAAGCCTTAAGACCCAAGTCTTTATGCAAAATACGGTGTAATGACGTTTGTGGAATGCCCAATTCCAAAGAACGTCGAGGAGTGGACAAACCTGCGTTTTCTTCAACACTTTTGGGCTACAGCAGCAATATTCTCAGTTGTTCTTGAGCGACGTGCACGGGTTTTATTCTTCACATCACTAACTTGTCCCAATAGCTCGAATTTGTCCACCAATTTCTGTATTGCGGTCCGACAAGGTGCTTCACGACGACCAAAAAATGCTTTAGTTTTGCGAACTGTGACTGCAAGATTTTCACCATTTATGTAGTGAATTTTAATAATTTCAATGCGTTGTTGAAGTGTGTATCATTCCATTTTATGTAATGGCGTAGTTTCTGCTTCAAAAGTGACAGCTACCGAAATAGCGGGCCATTCACAATAACACCTCTCATTGGAAAACCCTTTAGTAACGATCAACATACATTATACAATCAATTTGCATTTTTGGGTAGTTTTTGAACGTTGAATCTAAACAATGGCCAACTCCGCGATAGACACTTACCTATTGGTTCTCCACTACTATTTTACATGCACAGTCCTTAACTGCAATTGAGCGATTATACTTGAATGGTGTTAATCGAGCGATTACATGTTCACACTTCACACTTTTATTTATATTTATATCTAAGTGCGATGCGGAAAGAAACCGTTGATGTAGCTAACAAACAGTCACCTTGCAAATTGCAGCTTAGATAAATGTATAACATATTTCAATAAGACATGTATGCAAATAAATACAGTCATAATTAATATGGCAAACACCGCCATATATTTATCTACAAGAAATTAAAAAACGATTTATCATTAATTAAGTTATCTGCATGTTTTTATTTTGATGTATATATATTGGCAGACAAATAGCTTTGTAGATCCGACTCAATTATATGTATAAATAGATAGAGTTGTATTTATGTGAAGGTATACTACATCTGTGGATGTGTTTTGTCAATATTATGTTAACCATTCGAATGGTATGGGCAATGACTTCGAGTATAGTCCAGCAAATTCATATGACAGCTTTGAAAACGTGTATTTGAAGGCTCGTACTCGTATTCGATTTCTGCTGATCGACAACCAGCGGTTAAGAGTGAAAAAGAATTCTGTTCTAGTCCATTTTAGACTAAAAATCTTCTACTATAATATTTACTTGTACTTACTTATAGGTGGCGCCTAGTAAGACAGCTGTCGTAATATACCAAAAAGTGTTAAAGGATATGTCCCAAATAAAGCTACGTGTCTTCCGCATTACTATATGACTTGGCTTTGCATCAGAGTGCTCTCTAAAGGGATCCGAAGTTCATTATGAGGACTCCTCCTCCTTGGGGAGTAACGCGCTGCATGAGATTTTTGACACCATCATGTGTGTAAGAAGGTGGCTAATGATGGAACAAAGGGTTCGTCAATATTGTGCCTGTGCCAAGTCTGGATGATTGATCAAAGTCTCGAGGTTATTGAAGGGTCTTCCATTTCAAGGAAAACTTAAATTTTGAATTCTTTGATTGAAAGGGGCTATCCTATTGAACATGCTTTAAATTGAGAGAGCATCGCGATCGCAGGTCTTATACTTTTGGCGTGTTTTTAATTTGATTTCAGTCGATGATCATCTCAAGTCATACTTAAGGAAAGAATGACATTAGACAAATTGTCCTGTAGCAGTGCAGCCACTGTAGAGTATGTGTGAGTACTTTCTTGCTTTTGGAGGTAGAACAACGTGTACCTATACTGTCATAGATGACGCAGTTAAGCCAGTGCCATACTGATTATACTGATTCGTTTACTATACTTTTCCTTTGTAAGGCGCTACAGTTCAAGGATGATCACCTCGCTTGAAATGGCTTCCTAAGCTTAAGCGTAGGTTAAACGCACTTGGCTTCCTAGCTTAGTTGAATAGCCAACATTCTTTGATTTATTTCAGCAGTATAGGTATATAAATTCCGCATTTGCTGCTGTCAGTCATATCCAACCACCGCTCTTAAAAAATATAAGTCGGCTCTCACATTGAGGCAACATTCAATAAGCAACTGGCAATAGGAAACACGCAATATTATCGCTCACAATTAGTTTACTTTGAATTAAATTAGAGGTCTCACATCAAAGCCACTAAATATCGCTCGAACGAAAAATGTTGCTGATTGCTTATTGGCAGTTGCTATAGTAACTATAGTTGCTTATTGCTTGTTGCCTCAATCTGAGAGCCGGCTAACTTGTCAGAAGTAAGAGACATCCCTGGATGAGTAAAGCTACTATTACATTATGTCAATCGTGTGAATTTTTGACATTCTGACGTCGTGAATTTTTGACATTTTGACGTCAACATGACGTAAGATTTTGTCCCAAAGTTGTGTGAATACAAAACCCGACGTTAAAAATTTACACGATTTTTGACACGCGTAATGGTTTACACTGCAAAATAGGTGTGTGTCTCCAATATGGCAGTGTTGCTCATGTCTTGGCTATACTAAGCTACTTGCGCGGGAAACATCTAAAACGGTTCCAAAGTTCCGCGAACTATAAAAGTGAATCTAAAACTATGCAATTTATACTACACTAGCTTCTTTAACGTTTGCGAATAGAAAGAAGAAAGCAGAAGGATTTATGTGTACATGGAGCAAATGGGGTTATTGTTTCGTTTTAGTACAGAATCCCACCACAGCTTAATTGTTCATTGTAGGTCTATTTGCATATAGACCTGTTTGCGACAACTTTATATTTTTAAGTTAGATATACGTTCTTAGAATCCTTTTATAGAAGGTAGCGCAAAAGTTTAACCACAGCCAAAAGGCTGTCATTTTTCTACGAACAAAAAACTTTAGTTGGGCTCACTGAAGTGGCAAGCAACGTATGGTGCCAGCAATTTATCAGTTCTTAAAATGTCATCCTAATGTTGAGTTCTTGGTCGTCTTGCATGGTTTTATGCCCCTATTATGTAAGACAACTACAACTACAGTTTAGTTTAGTTGTCTTTTGTGGCGCAGGGACATAAGTCCATAAGTCCTCCCTTGCTCAACATTTTTTTTTTGGCTATGCATTTAGGTTCATTAAAAATCGATCCTCCCCTTCGCAATCGTAGCCTGTTTGGCCAATGTCTTCTGAGAAAACATGCCAAAAGACTAGGACTTTCAGACACAGATCTGTGTAGATTCTTCAATGATATATGTGTCGAGGAAGACATCACACACACATACTGTGCGAATGTCATGGCATAGCACGTACTCGGTATAAAGTTTTGGGAAATTACTTCTTTAACAACATAGAAGAGATAGGACTTTTTGACTAAGCGAAGATATTTAAATTCTATAAGAAAAAAAAGAAGGTTTAGGGCCCATTAAGGTGCCTAGTGTTTTGTGAGGTTCTCCTAACCTAACCTAACCTTGCTTTAAATTTTCTTCCATTCAAGTCGAGAATATAATATCGGTTAAGTGGCACCCGCCTCCGCCAGAATTGATAACCAATCGGGCCCGATTAATATATAGCATTTTCCATCAATCTTGCCACAATTTCTTATGGCAGGTCCTCGCATTCTTGACGAATATTCTTTTTGAGGTCTTCAATAATCTGATATCCTTGTTGACATAGATTCGTGACTTCAAAAAACATATCCGCAAAGATAGAAATGCGCTTCGTCGCTCATGATGATTTTCGATGAAAAGTTGTCTCCGAGATTCAGGATGACTTGAGCGTAGGTTACACGCACTTATCGTTTCAACAGCTAAAAGCTGATGCACTGTCTGCATTTTGTAAGGGAACATCTTACACGTCGTCTGGTCGATACTCTGGGGGTCCTCTGCTATATCTTCATCCATATAGCATAGAATATGACTGCTCCAAGGCCGGAAAGACCTGACAGAATTTCGCGTTGTCTCATAATCGTCTAGGCTAAATGTCGGTCGTAGTATTTGGCTAGTTGATGTCGGAGAATCGGCAAATCTGTCCATAGTCCACACCACCGACGAATTATTCCGCGAAAAAAATCGAAACAATTGTGTATTCCGCGTTCTTTAGCTTAACTTAACAAAATGTCAAAATAGAATTGACATTTGCTATGTCATTTGCAAAAATGATTGCATCTTCCGATAGAGTGATGACTTTTGCGCCACCTTGTAGGTTAGTTACTGTATAGAAACCCGTGATCGGTAGTTAGTTACTCAGCCAAATCATGTGCATATGTCCTGCCACCATTTTTACAGCCCTCTTGACGTCATAGAGAATGCCAGATTTATAACATTCCCCTCATCATAAATGCGTGCAGTTTATTTTTCCATTCGTATGGAGGATAGATTTTTTTTTAGCGAATATCCTTCTAACTTAATAAATTGCGCCGCAGTTAATGAATTGACTGATTTGGTTAATGCGGCTCTACCAAAGACTTCTTTCACTACATAAGTCTTTTGAACATGTGTATGTGTTTTGTAACTATCCCCAAAACAATGAGTGAACGAAAAAAAAATCGATACTTCTCTATAAATTTTTTTTTTGTTCTTTCCCTTGTTGATATCCTTTCGGGTTGTTTTTTTTTTTTTGTTCTTTCTTCTGTATCCTCCCTCTTCTATTGTTTAGTAATTCACTAATAGTATCTCCATAAAGAGAAACTCCCAACGCGAGTCCTTCCTTTTTCGGCCAGACCCCAGAACCCAGTTATCCTTTCGCCCCGACCGACCGACGACTAATCCCACTGACTCACCCTTCTCGAATCCGCTTAACAACTCCGACGAAAGTCTAAATACACGGGTTGAATTGAAGATAGCGAACTTTAGCCAGATTGTAAGAGCTAAGAGCTCTGCTCTAGTATACAAAGGCGAAGGCGCCCGTTGAAAAAAAGAAGTGGAATGAAATGAATCGAAAAAAAAAACACACACACACACAAAAACCGACAGTTGAACTTTTAGGAACGGCGATAAAGGCAGGGCAGGAAAAAACACATTTGAAAGCCCCCAAATTGCTGGCATTCTTTTCGCATTCTTTTACTTCTCTTTGGCGTCCGCCATAGAACATCAGTTTCTTCTTCTTCTTATTATATATTTCTCGCAAGGATATTTCCACGTCGTTCGGTGGCATTATGCCCTTCGTCCCAACTATCAACGTTCTGCTCCATTTTTCCCCATCGCGTATAGGTACCCTATTATGGTGGAGTATGCTTTTACAGTTAACCATAAATAATAAGGGATTGCAGCAGAACAACCGCTTGTCGGGGGGGTATGTGGTAATATGTATAATTTTCTTATTATCTGCAGACCTTGAGTGTATGTATGGCCAAAAAGACCCCAAAAAAAAATAAACTCTATTCAAGGAATCCATTCAACACACAAACACACACGCTCTGAACAAAAAGTCGTTTGCTTTTCTCTCGCTTTCGTTGTTTTCTTCTTAGAAACAAACCCACAGAGAGATAGTGGTGTGTGAGTGGTCCCGCTAATTTCACTTATTACTGCCATTTAAGGTAAAATAGTAAAATGGACTGAATCTCAGACGTACCGCAGTCCCAACGTCTGCAGAATGTGCCAAATCAAAATGAATTGTTATAATTTTGTCATTATTCGTGAATTTTTGGCAGACAAAACGGTTATTGAGGCTATCTCTGCGCGGTCTGAAATTGTAGGGTCATGGCTAAGCAAACGAGAGATGATGCTCTGATAGCTTAAGTGATCGCCGTGGAAATTAAGTGATTGGCAGGTTTGTATATACGTGAGGCGATTTCCATCAGATACAATTGTCATGTTGGCAAATGGATCGAATTAAAATGGTGTGTGGGTTTAGTGGTATTTTTTTTAATTGAATGAGGTCTATGATGCTGACTATTCGCTCAATTTGATGGGCGAATTTGAGATATTTCTCGGTGGAGCACATAAAAGTGCGTATAGATAAACAGGCCCTAGGAAATATTTCGAGCTACTGTGTCATCTGTAAAAACATTTTTAACTTTCTCGTATACGTAGTAAGAGAAAGATATTGTTTTCGTACAAAATTTCGAACTCAAAAAAGTGGGTCTCGCGATTCTGTCCGTCCATATGTCTGCCTGTCCCACCCTTGGAAAATCTAAACGCTTGGACGGATTTTTTTCAAACTTCGTATTTTGAGTTTGTGGGCTTTTTTTATGCTAGCCCTAATATTAACGCGGTACCTCCCATATAAAAATGTTACGAAATAATAAACAATAAATATTTTTTCGAAAACGGCTCTAACGATTTGAACCAAAATTGATAGTTAAGTTAATGTAAGTATGCTTAACATGACTGCGTACCCAGTTTTTCGCTAAAAAGTCCAGCGACGGCAATTTTGAAAATTGGTCTTTTCTCGAAAACGGTAAAAACGATTTAAAAACAAGTAAAAGTGTTATCATCGGCCTGGCCGATGCTTTGATACCCTCCACTGCATAAAAGTCATGCAAAATGCTTGCCATGCGTGTTAGTATGTGTCTAATATTAGTTTTGTATGGTAGGTAGCAAAACTACTTTACCGACATAGACAATTTTCAATACCAACCTGACGACGGTTAAAAAAAGTCCTCTCCCAAAATTTCATTCACCTAAGTCGAGTCGTTTGGACGCTATCGTGCTTTAACAGACAGAGAGAGACGTGTGTCCAATAGTGGTTTTGTATGGGAGGTAACAGAACTACTTGACCGACATGGACCATTTTTAATACAAACTTGAAGGCCATAAATATAAGACCTCTCATAAAATTTCAGTTGCCTAAGTCGATTCGTTCGGACGCCATGGTGATTTCAACAGGCAGAGAGACACATGGGTCTAATATTGGTTTTGTATGGGATGTACCAGAACTACTTGACCGACATAGCTCATTTTCAATACCAACCTGACGAAGTCGTCTCACAAAATTTCATTCGCCTAGGTCAATTCCTTTGGACGCTATCGTGCTTTCAACAGACAGACAGACAGACAGACAGACGGACAGACAGACAGACAGACAGACAGACGGACATGGCTAAATCGATTCAGAATGTGATCCTGATTCAGAATATATATACTTTATAGGGTCTCCGGTGAATCCTTCTTGGCGTTACAAACGTAATGGCAAAGTGAATATACCTTCCTGAGGAGGGTATAAAAAAAATGTTTTTTAAGGTAGGTCATTCTTAACTTGATAGAAAACTCAGTTTTTCTCTAAAACGACTGCGTCCTTTGATATACACCCAAATCCCTAATAATAGTACCTACTTAAAAAAACTGCTCATATCTCAAAAAACGCCATTTTCAATTATGATAAAAATGTAACTGGAAGGTAATGCTTAAGTCCAAAATAATACCTTTTTCTCAGTTTTGAGCTAAACAGTTGAAAAACAGTGTTTTTTTGAACCATGAATGCGTCCTTCGATTTCCACCCCAATCGGTAAAAATGGTACTTTAAAAACGTCATTTTCGATTTGGATGAAAATATAACTGCTAGGTATTTACCCTTATTCCCGTTGGCGTTTGTCGTATACGCCTCATGTTTCGCGTCGTTGTTAAGCGATGTTCAATTTTTTTTTTCGAACTCTTGTCAACGATTTTGCTTTTTTTCTATGTGTTCACTATAATTTCAAATCGTTTGTCTCAAAAAAGTTATAAACACTGACTTAAAACCTGAATGAAATATTAGGCGTTTACGACAAACGCCAACGGGAATAGGGGTGAATGTTTATATTTTGAAGAATACGTCGAACTCAGTTTTCAGATAAACAGTAACATTTGTCAGCACAATTTTACAAAAAACCGCCCCAACGATTTTGATCAAAATACATATTTTAGACATCATAGGAATTCTAAACATGATCACGTACTTAGTTTTTCTCAGAAAACTCGAATATTGCCGTTTTATGAATATTTTTTAAAAATGACTACCCAAATTCCGACCAATGAGACCACTTTTTTTTAAATACATACCTAATCAGAAATGGGAATTCGAAATTCATCGCCTCCTTGCCTCCTTCAAATGTCAGTAGGGGTGGAATTTGAAAGTAAGTAATAAAGTGTTGTAGAATGCCTATGTTTATGTAGTATGTATTACGTTTTTAATTAACAAGGGTTCAGTTGGAGGTTCAGTTACTAAGCCTGAGTACATCTTGAGTAGCTATGATTTTAAACGTAAAATTTGTTGAAATGAATTTTTGATTCTGCGAGATTCGCAATAAACGAGAAAGTTACGTGCGACCCAGTCGTGCACATTTTTTTGTGGAAATTTCACTCTGAAGGCATGGAGGCTAATTGTGATAACCCTATTTATAGAATACTTGGTAGGACTTGCGATTAACAAGCCCATTTGGGTCTGTTAGTGAATCTTCTAAGATCTGATTGAGCCTTCTAAGAGAAACGGCGTATTTAGAGGGGTTGAATTCTACTGAAAACAGTTTTCTAGGTTAGGTACCTATAGCCTTTGGTTCATGTTTCCAACGATGCAAAGTCTTTAGCTAACTGTCTCCAGTTGTGCACTCCAAGCCGATTTAGTTTCTCTTCTATTTCCGCGCATCAATTAGGACGAGGTCGTCCTCTACTCCTATTAGGTTATACTCGACGACTCTACGGAGCACTTGTTTTCCATTCACTCTACATGTCCTAGCCATCTTAGACGACTGATGGACAATTTTTTGACCAGGTAGATATCGCTGTATAGCTTTTATAGTTCGTCGTTGAACATCCTTCTCCAAAGTTTGTCAACGCAAACCAGAACCGAAAATTTTTCGAAAAAATCTATCTCTTGAAACGACCAAGGAACTTTTCATCTGCTTAAGATAGAGTCGAAGCTTCAGCGCCATAAAGCAGGACTGGGATGATCGAGATCTTATGCAGAATCTGATTAGTTAGGAGAGGTGGATGGATTCATCTTTGATTAATAGATGGAAGCCGAGGTCTAAGTGCGTCGGATCTCTGGCATTTTTATTTTGATTGTTGGCCACCAAGCTGGGTTATAGCACAACCAAAAGTGTTTTTCCATTATTGCTTTTCCAAGTTTCATGTGACTTTATCAATGGAGCTCATATATCTGTAGGTATTGAAAGCTGGTAAAACGAGCTTCAAATATTTCTGTACTTTGTTCAAATTATTGAAGTAACATTTAGCCTCACAGAAAACAATTGAACCGTAGGTTAGAACGAGCTTTAAAATCGCGGCTTACAGTACTCTTTCCTCTATTTTCAGCTTCATTTGGGTCTAAATACAACACACGCAGATACATGGTTTCAATTGAGAGAGACAGATATGGTTGCCTCTCAATTTTTACGGGTCCCATTTTGGTATCTTATATTTTTTTTTTATCAAGAAATTGAGTTCGGTCTTCGTTGTATGCCTTCGAGAGTTCTACTCTCGGATGTTATTTTAGAGTTTCGACTTTCAAGTTAAGGTTCACTTGAATACCTCGCTCCATTAGAAATAAAATAACAAAGGAAATCGACCGGAGGTGGTCAGGCGTTAACGGGCTCACAGTATCCAAGGCACTTTTGCCTCAATTCGGTCGTAAAAGATATAGGTACATTCTCAAACTATAGGCAGGGAACAACTCAAGGAAATATTGTCAGGTCACTGTCTTCTTAGAAAACATGCCAAGAAGCTCAGACTTCTGTAAAGACCTGCAGGCCAAAAAAATATATAACGCATATACTGTGCAAATGCGAGGCAATATGTCGCAGTTGAAGGACATTTTTGGGAGGCAGGCACATCTTAAAACATTTAGAGGAGATAGACCATACTGACTACAAGAGCTAATTGATTTTTGCAGGGGAATTGGGTGTTTTTCAAGTGCAAATGTTTAGGTGTTTTTCCCATTGTAGGAAATTCGCAATAGGCCCTAATGGTTTCTAGTGGCGTATGAAATACCTCTCTTTTATATTCCTATTTAACCACTATACAACTTTGGTTTGGAAGATAAAGGCCGGCATATATTTTCCTAAAGATATAGCATAACAATAATATGTCATCCGTGTAGGCGTGTAGACAGATGTCTAGAACTTCCCCTTGATGCCTAAATTGACAGTTTTCTCAATGAAGTTGTACCTACCCGAAACTGCTGCTACAAAGCTCAATTTTAATCCAGTTTGTCAGGGAACATGTTAAACAGAGCTTCTCGAGTAAGAACATGGATTAACATAAAGAAAAAGATCCAACAACTTATTGAATGCAATAATTTACACCAACTACCATTAGACTGATTGAGTTCGTCTCTAACTCGTCTCGAACTCTAGAACTCTGCAAAAGAAGGAAGCGTGGTTGATGACTAGGTATATGAAACGCAGACTTATCTCATGAATCAGATCGTACCTGATGGAAGACCTTCAATATACAAACTTCCTTTTAGATCCTTTATGTCTGAGCCAATTAAAGAATTATCAGTCGTGGTCCCTCAAGCTTCCTCATACTTATTATGCAATTATTTAAACAAAAGTATTAGGTATTTCGATCTTTCTACCTTCTCAGAGTAGCTGTCCGTACCAGCCACACTCCCTACGAGCAGACGGACAGAAATTTCAAGCGGTAATTAGACTGTGTCGGTTACCCTTCCTTTTCTCAAAAACATAACGCCACCGGGAGGAGTACATCGGTCAATCTCACCTTTACCCGTAGATCTGTAACAGCCACCCTCCTTAGAAGCAGATTGTCAGAGGCTAACAGCGGGGGTTTAGACTGATTCGGTCACTCCTTCGCCCTCGCCGAAGACTAAGCGCTACCTGGAGGAGCTGACTACATCAATTTCATTTCGACACTTTGAACATCACGTCAGACGAAATAAAAAACGGGGGGTTACACTGATTCGGTTATACTCCTTCGCCTTTGCTCTCCATGAAGGACAAACTCTACCCCTTTTTATGTACTAAGCAGTAGAATAGTTTGCTTTAATCAACTCGCTCAGCACCAGTCTTTGTCGTGAAAGGGTTGTCAAAGGAAATAAATGGGAAGCAGACTGCTACGGTTACCCTCCATCTTTTTCCAGAAGGCAATCCTTTCACTGACTTTTTTGGTCAAGCAGAAGAACGGATTGATTCAACCACACATTTTTGTCATGTGCCAGTCGCCCTTCAATAAAGAGAGGGTAGACTGCTACCCGGAGACAAACCGCCACCCAGGAGATGCTGATGAGGTCCAAAGTGACTTAGTGTGATCATCATTTGTTCTCAACGTGTACATGTTTCTTTTATCCGCAAAACTACTTTTTATGACTTTCCAGAGATTTTAAAGAGTTAATCTGATCAACTAGACTTGTTGCCTTCATGCTTAATGCAAGCATTTATCCTGATGATGAGTAGGTAAGGGCACCCACCTACTCCGGGTACCCCAGCTTCACTTTGTAGTCGAATACCTATCGCGCTGTTGTATGTAAAGAGCAAGAAGTAACAACAGCAACCCATAAAAAGGAGTAACAAATCGATCATGAAAAAAAAACTACAAACGAGTTTTTTTAAAAGCCAAGCCTATATGCGGGTCATGGTACATAAAGCTTATCCCAATCCACCCCAACTAACTTCGCTCACCCTATAAACACTGATGGCAGCTAATTTGTAGCAAAATGTTTCCAAATGTTCACAATACCTTTTTGCCCATTCTCACCTTTCCTACCTTGATTCTGTTCAAATCAACAAAATGCGTAAAGGATATGGCCCAACCGCAACACAATTGCACAAGTCATTCAACATGACACCCATAACAAAGGGAATTATCAGACTTTGACAGAGGATAAATTATAATCCTTAGGTATAACAAAAACAAGGCGAAAACCATATATACGCACGATGAGCATGAACTGAAAACAGAGACAGAACACCATATAGCAACCCATCGCTAACACTGCCACACCCTCATAATTAAATTATGAAAAACCATACATAGGAAAATCTCAAGCTGTTCCAAGTCGCAACACCATCCACGCCACACCACACCGCACTCAAATCCAATTTTTGGGATTGGCTCACATCCCGCAGGTCAGATAGATAGACCTCGATGTAATCCCTCAAAAACGGCAATGTCGGCACCAACAACACCCTTCGACCAGAAACCCGAAAAGAAAAGATTGCGAAACCATAGGATATTGATTACAGCAACCCTTGTGTGTGTGTAGTGTATATGTTGAACAACCTTATGTTGTAATTATGAGATCAAGTGGGCATGGCTAATCGATTTCACCCCATCGAGGTTCTTTACCCCTGACTGCACATATAGCTGCCTTTTATTTCCCTTTGTTTACCTCACACCCAGAAAATGACAATCAAACACTTGTGCATATTACGAGTAGACCAACATTTCGTCCGTTTATTGTTAAATAAAAGGACAATGAAAGTAACAAATGGGTCCTTCAGCAATTACCCTGGCATATTGCTTACAAATAATTTCCAATCGCTTACTGTTTGACACAATTATTAATATTTGTAATTTCGGATTCATGGTTTTTCTTTATTTTTTGCAGTTTAAAGCCCCCACCAAAAGATGGCGTCACCAAAAGCAATCCATCAAAACGACATCGGGAACGTCTGAACGCTGAATTGGATCTACTGGCGTCATTGCTGCCCTTCGAACAGAATATTCTTAGCAAATTGGATCGACTGAGCATACTAAGGCTGTCTGTTAGTTACTTAAGGACTAAAAGTTACTTTCAAGGTGAGTGGTGCTGTGCTGGTAAATCTACATCCGGTTTGTCCATTAATTGCTTTTAATTAGTTTGACAAACAGTCTGACAATTTATCAATTTTTTTCTTTTTCATGGGAGCGGGTAAACTGTCAATCGCTTTGGGGATCGCCGCCGGCCGGTCTGTAATTATTTTGTACATTTTGTTAAAATTGTTTGTTTAGAGATTTTTTGTTTTGTCAATTTTTTGACGTCGTTATTGTTGTTTGTGGTACATTTTCGAGAAATGTCAACATGTAGTGGGATCAACACAGAAGTGCTGTGCAATTCCTCGACACGTGTCGAACATAAAATGAAATAGCGAAGTCGAAGCGGTGTTTTTAGATATTTGAAAGGAGGGGATTTTTTGGTTAATAGATTTCCTGAATTTTCGAACAAAACATATCCGGCCATTTGACGGTATTAAAAGGACGAGAATAGCGCAAATGTTGGGATGGGCCTAATTGTGTAGGTAGGTTTGGTCGTAGTACTACATGCAGCATTGTGAACAGTGGCGTCGTATAGGTATGCAAGTGGCATAAGTGCCAATTGAATTCGAGGCCTTTTTTTTTTGTGAAAACATCTTTTAAGGCTGATAATGAGTTCTGAAAATTAGGATATTTAAATTCGAAGTGGAAATGACAATGTAGAATCATAAGAATAGCAAACCACTGGCACGATTTCCTAAAAGTGAATTTTAATGTGTACTAGTGGTAGAAGGTCCTGGGATTTTTTTTCTTTTTTGCGGGAAATTTCGAAATAAGCTAAAAGGGATTAAAGGAAACGATTTGCCTTTTTAAATAAATAAATGGGAATTTCTGTTTATGGAATAAAAAAAAAAAATAATTTTCAAGCTACCATGTTTTTCAAAGATTTTCTTATAAGGAAAACTCCACTCAGGTCTATGAAATAAAAGTTTGCGAAAGTTTCTTAATCAATTTCTGTATCAATTCATGTTTAGTAAAAATCGATTACAAAACTTTAGACAACTTTTAAATATGCAAAGGTTGTCTAAAGTGTGGTAGTTTGTTTGCCCTAAAACTTGAAGGACTCGGCAGAGCCAATGCATCGAAAAGATTGTGTGTTTGAAGAGCAAACCTTTTTAAAAAATGTTTTTACCCGACTTTTCATTCACAATGATACCGAATCACAGATTCCCTTAAATTTAGAAATGCAACACAACACTTGTGGTTCTTTTTTTTTTTAAGTATTTGTTTAAAAAAATTGTTCTCTATTGACTTATGGTTGCTTTTAGTAAATGAAAAATTTGGAGATTCTTTTTTAAATGAAACTTGTGAGAAAAGGGAAATTAGCTCTTTTAAGTAGGATTTTTTGTAGCAAAAGTCTGTTATAACTGAGCCACATAAAAAAAAAATATTCTTGTACTGAATCTGCAAGTTTGAGGGTGACTTTATTTGACAAAATGACATTTACATCGTCGAAAATACGGCTTGTACGGTATAGTCTTATAATGAACCTATTCCATTAGATTAGATAATAAGTCGGGAGAGCCTTCATTACGCTCTGGCCCCTCTAAAGTGGCCTATTGTGCCTTCCCTGGTAAGATCCTAGAGCCATCTTTTTACTCTGGAGAGCTTCTCGCAGCCATTCGTTTGTGTGAGTTTCTATTTTTGGGACGAATGGAAGGGTCCTACAATTCTATGCCGAGTCCGAACAGCTGAATTGAGAAACTTTTTCAGGACAGTCATACTCTCGGATGTTTGTCAGACGTTCGCGAGAGATAGTCCAGGAAGACAAATATCTTCTCTAGGGGTATGTCAACAGGATTGTTGAGGTAACGATTTCTTCGCAAAGTACATTATTTCTAAGGCGAAAGAGAGCCAGATATTCCTTAAGAATGTGGAGAGAGGTATCGTCACTCTTCAGACATAGTCTACATGTGGGGTCCGGTGAGACTCCAATTCGGAGAAGGTGTTTTTTTAAAGGCTATGGCCAGTAATTATACCTGTCAGGATTGTTAGGTTATTTTTATCCAGGTTAATAAGAAAATAGGATTTCCTGGGAGAGAATTTTGAGAAGAATTGTTTGGTGCGCAGTTCTACCGTGGGCCCAGACTCCGTAAAATGAAAACGAACGAACGATATCGTTTTCACTAAACCTGTCTCTATTATATCTGTGGCAATAGACAGAGACTGCTATTGTCGAAACGATATCGTTCGATCGTTTTCATTTTACGGAATCTGGCCCCAGGTGTTTTAAGCCAGACTTCATTAGATTCGATTTGAACTAAGTTCTTGATCTGCTTACTGAACCATCTCCTACCGACACCCCAAAAGGGTTCATGTCCGACAGGCGACAAGAGTGGTATATTGTCGCGCCGACTTTGGCCAGTGAGAATATTCGTCAAAGTCATCGGGGTAGACGGAAAAATCGAAACGGTGCGTTCTTTCAGACATCAAGATCGTTCATCCAGAAATGCTATTCATAAACATAAATGCGTCTCGTAGTAAAACGTTTTACTGAATCACTTCTCAGTATGAGCAGTCGCATGGCTTGGATATCGTCATATGTCAAGATTAGCCCAGATACCCCTATTGCTTATAGGTTAGACTGGTATTTTTAACGCTTTTACGGACCTAGGCTGGATACCGAGGGCGGACAAAATTATGCTTACCTTGGTGGGTGAATTATATATCAGGAGTTGGTCCTTCGAGCCGGATATAAGCCAGCTATACCTATGATTGGGGGTAGGTCTCTAATTATATTAGTATTTATTCTAGGAGCCTGATATTGTCAAAAGTTTGATCAAGAGGAGGCATAGCTATTAGATGTTATTTCTAGTCAGGTTCGGATCATAAATTTCGTCCAAAGTTATCCTCGTCAGCTTGGATTTGAATAAAAGTGAGACTCTCTAAGTGAGAAGTTTGACTTCTTAGCACATATAAGAGAATAAAACTCACGATACTTCGTCACTATATTTCGGGTCGACTAACTTGTGCAGTTTTAGTATTTCTGGTAAACCATCAGAGCTTACCTTGTTGTTAAAAGCTAAGCTTTACCTCTTCAATATTATGGGATGTGGAACTAGTTCCTCATTGGACGTAAGTTCTCTTCTTACACTATTGCTCTACTGTTCCTTACGCTTTGGTGATTAGGTATTCTTCTTTACTGTTTCAAAGAGCGTACATTTCGGTCGTAAAGCCAGCAGAAAGTTGCTTGACTTTTTTATAAAACTTCCAGATGTTGTTTCGACCAAGAAACTCGTACAAATGAATGGTTGTGTTGTGAGAAGCTAGGCCTGGAGTACCTATATGGACCTGTTGCGCCAATTTTTTTTACTTATTTTTTAGATGACAGCTCTATCGCACTCAATATTAGGATCCGTCTATAAACTGGCGCCCAACGTAAACCCAACAATGCATTGGCTTTTAAATTGCTTGAATCTCATCGGCTTTGTACTTTAGTACCTGTATTGCTTGTAGCCTTTTGTTTACTAGCTCATCTACTACTGTGAGATAACTGCAATTGGCATTAAAATGTTTTCTAAATACAAATTCTCGCAACTATTTTGCGTGGATTTTATTTTTGGCGCAAAGAACGGGAGAAGCTATATCATATGACTGTTATACTGTTGGCTGTTTGTCAGACCTGTGACAAGCAAAAAAACTACTTTTGTTGGAATTTGTCTTTTTGGGGGTCGATCCGGATACCTTTTCGTTCGTTCAATACTGCGCCTTTCCGATTGGCTTATTTGAGAGCACTATTTTTTATCAATCAAATTCATTTCGCTGGCCGTTAGTCCAGAGACTTTTCGCATCTTGAATCTTCGTCTTATGATGCCAATAAAATCAGTTCATCAATAGGCGTATTTTTTTGAGAATCTAGCTCACTTTTATTTTTACATGCAAAACTTTTATACTCACTTTTTGTTTTACATGCAAAATTGTTATACTCACTTTTGGTTTTGTTATAATCACTTCCCAAAAAAATATGCCAAATATTATTATTCGACATTCGGTCGTTTAGCACCTCAGATCTTGAAGGTCGATGAGTCCCACTGTGGCTTAGAAACGTGTGCCTGCTTATATCATTGACAGATTTCCTGACTAACATTTTCTTAAAATTTCATTCGACTTGAAAAATGAAAAGAAGCTAAAAAACACGACGATTGACAACGGCCCCTGATAATTTCTTATGGGGAGTTTTAAGGCAAGTCTCTCCCACTGGATCATATCCACCTTCACTGACAGCTTGCTCTACGTGGTCATTTAACGTCTTGGTGAGCGGAAGAGAATTTCTATTGATAAAATCTCTGATATTTTCTAAAACCTACGAACTTGAACTGCATAAATTTATTTTTGATTCCACCCTCTGAAGTTGCCTTGAACCCACTGTCCGTCTATTTGCGCCACCAACCGCATCGTCCATCGTTTGTTTATATTTTTCTGTATGTGTATTGTGGACACAAATGACCAAACCAAAAAGGACACCAAAGTGCATACAAACATTTCGACAGAGTTTATTTAACTTGACGACACGCGTCTCGAGTCAAAACAAACCGAATAAAGAGTTAATGGACCAGAACGGGCTGATTCTCTTGATACCATATCAAAACCAAACCCTACCCTCTATAGCTTATAGCAAGAACAAGACAACCACACGCGCAGATACCTGACACATTTTTCCAGATAGTTGTCATTAATTTCTCTCTAAGGATTAAAAGGACTTTGCTGAGTGGTATTGCTGGCGAGTACTTCCACTTCGCCATAAAACCGAGAAATAGCAATAGAAAAGAAGTTGGAAACACAGAAATGGGATAAACATTAATGAACGGTTGCAGTGTAGTTCCTGTATGCGAGAGGGGCGAAGTTACTCGACCATACGGTGTATACGGTATTAGAGGCCAATCCTAGGAAGGGTTCCATTTCATATCAACCGCTCTGGCTGTCGGCCGGAGCGCTGCGCGGGCGGTCAGGTAACATATAACAAAACAAAAGGTGCTGTTGTTATAGATAGCTAAGGTATACGGTAAGGCACGTATACACCATAGAGAAGAGTCATTGCCCTCTCTGGGAAAAAAAAGGCCTATTAACTTAATTCGGTTCAGTGCAGCAAAGGACTGTCGGTTGATCCTCTTGAGGAAACATATGCCATTGTAAATCAGCCAAATTGTTGGTTTCTCTTTATTGTGTGTTGACTGACGGCCGGCGCGGCGCAGCGACCAACTGTGTATATGGTACTAGTTTTGTGGAGTATATGCGTTTGCTGGGTCTTGCTCTTCATCCTCTTTAAATGGGACAAGCAAAGAATATATACTGCTAATCTACAGGATGCGTTTCGAATGAAATATAAATGACTTTTTAATTTAGTAAATTGGTTTCGCTGGGGCTATAAGCAGTGTTGTTTGGTATGGTCGGTCGTGTGTGTGAGTGAATACGTGTATTGTAGTGGACGACAAAAGATGACGCGGCATCATTAATCAGTGAGGAGAATAACCGTCATCATGAGGAAATAAAATAGTTAATTTTATTTAACACGTGTACACCGTTTATTTTCTTAAGCGCCGGATACGGAAGTTATCTAAAGCGTTATTGGCAAGGGATTACTAGATTTTAACAAGAAATATATATCCATTGAGCCTTAATCTATACAATATAGACCTAGGCTTAAGGCAGACAAATTTGAAAGGATTGCAGGGAGTAATACAATCCTTTCACGATCCGGATTAAGTCAATGTGTAATTAGAATAAAATTGGTTGTCCTAACCATAATAGGATTAGCGACCCATTTCAAGCGTTTGACTGAACTTATGGGTGGATTTTCATAGATTGTTGGAGCTAGCTTAAGCGCACTTAATCCCACTTAAGCCTATTATAGAGCTAATTAAAATTAGGTTCCCAAGCACAATTGTCTTACCATTTGGTTTTTAATGCAAGCGTATTAAAACAGGACCACTGATGGTGGTATCTTTACATATTAGCAAGGCCGACAAAAGCTATCTGCTTGAGAATGCTATGGACGACCTTACGGGCTAAAGTTCAGCAAAGTTTAGTTTAGGAATTTTTCTTTGGCTTTATAAATTTTGTGATTCTGATGTATATGAAGTAAAATTAATAATAATAAGTTTGTTCGAAGCGGCCAGCTCTAGAGCGCACTGATAAGTGTCAGCGCATTTTTGTGGCTGGCGAAAACACAAAATGAAAGCCCAAGAAATTTAGCTTCAAGTCGAACGTGAAAATATAACCCTGAAACCTGTCACTTTAAAAATGTAGCAATATAGAGATTATTTTAATTCTTGCAATTATCAGTAAATTGATTTAATAAATGAGTTTAATGTTGAAAAAGACATTTCTGGTTGACAGCTAAGTCTAGCACTGGATTCGTGCCCTGAATAAATACCTAGGATTAGCTTAGTGCTCAACTAGGGCGCCCCAGCCCAGTGCTTACTTCGAGTACAGGTTTTCATTGTAAGTGGGAACTGAATGAATAATATATTGAATGCGTTACGACGTTACGTCATACAAACCTAATAAACAATGAATTTTCAATGCGCTGCCATCATATGATGGTCTTCAGCCTCTACTTTTTGATATAGGAGAGGTTTTTGCCTTGGATAACCACGGTAATTCCAAAGTAATACAAACTTTATTTGAGGAATACCTACATAATATTAATTCGTACATAAAGGATGTTTTTTTTATTAGTTTTTTTTTTCAATATGGCAACATTTAGACAATTGAATAGTTTATCTAATATTTAATCTGACGGCTGAATTTTTTTAGTTGGTACATACTGCGTTTGACAAATCATCAGACGAACGTCGTTTTACTTCGTGAGTTCAGCGTTCGGCCGCTTAACCAATTGGAAGGCGATCCGCTTTTTCACTGTCATATTTTGTTCAGTCTTCTACCGTTTCGGCGTGATAATAATGGAAAATTATCCAATTTAGAGAGAGAGAGAGAGAGAGAGAGAGACATATGAAAGAGATCCATCAGCTAATGATCCGAATCCGATCCATAAAATGCACAGTCTAGAGTGCATGTGGCTTATGGGATGGGGGTCATTGGGCGTCACATCTTTAAAAATGGGGATAAATATCAGAGTATATCCATTAATGAGTAGGGACACTCTCTCCACATATGCATTTCCTACTACCACAAAGCAAAATGCAGAAAAAATCGTACAATAAGTGGAAGCAGGTCGAAAGAATACTTTTTACCTGCATACAACGACTGCTTGAGAAAAAAAGGGTACACAACACATTTTGCCTGTACCACTACATGGGGCTTGCTGCGTACGACAAACGATTGTGGGTTTTTTCATAAAGCATTTTTAAAGGCGAGCTGAAGTGATGTCAGTATATTAGTATTTTCTCTCAACCATTCAGGTTGATCAGGTAACCAGCTTTGCTTTCGTAGAATTGCTAATAAAAAAACAAATTTTGTAGTTTTTCCCATTGGTTATTGATTAAATGGTCTTTGTTATGGACATGAAAAAGAAATGTTTCATTCTCTATCACGAAATTTAACCCTTTTGCCTTGCTACGACTTCGTTAATTACCATATTTTACGATTTTAAGTTTTATTGCCAGCACTTTTTAGGTAATATAATTCACAGCAGATGGTCATACTAATTACTTAGGTTGGTTGTAGAGGGGATTGTTTACATTTTTTTCGCACGTATTTTTAAAGGCGAGCTGGAGTTGGATTGTTATCAGTCGTTCATTACCATCAATCGACGAAGTAAAGGGTGTTCAGTGCGTGTGGCAAACAATTAAAAATAGTTAAAATTAAAAGTTGAAGTGCAAGTTTGCATAGTTTAAGAACTTTAAATAAAATAATGGAAAAACATTATGTTAAATGTTTGGCGTGTGGGCGAGAGCAGAAAGAAAATTTTGGAGTTAAATATTTCAAAATACCGGATAATAGTGAGAGGTAAGCAATATAAGTTATAGATCGGGGAAGAATGAATATAAATCTGTGTTGTATTTCTTAATTTTAATTAAGCGGAACAAATTGCTTTTTTGCATGAAATGAATTTATTTTTTGAAAATATGACTTTTCATGAAAATTCTAGAAATGTAACTAAAAAAATGCGTTTTATAAAAGGATGGCAACAGAATATAAATGCCTTAATTGGCATTTTTACAGAAATAAAAGAAGACGGTATTAAGTTTCTTTTAACAAGAAATCTTAATCAAGATTGCTTGGAAAACACTTTTGCTGTTTTACGTAACCGAGGGGGAAATAACAAGTTGCTGACTCCATTTCAATTCATCTGTTCATTTAAAAGATCTTTTCCGGCAAAGTATATGGAAGATATTACACGTGGAAACTGTGAGCCAACTGCTAACCTGGAACTTCCAGACATTGAAGTGCAGATGGAACCACAAAAACAAAATAAGGACAATTTGGTTTACGCTTTCAAAACTACCGCCTAAACCACAAGTGTGAGTTAAAATTGAGTCCGCAACTTAACGTTTCCTCCCTTTTTACAGATTTTAAAGAATATGAAGATGCGAAATTGACACGGCCCAATCAAGAATTTTTAGACTCGTTAGAGAATCTTGAACAAACATTTATTTCTTGTTTTCCAAATATGTACTACCTAAATAATTTTGAGGGGAATATTTTTAACTTTTTGAAAAATGAATTTCATTACAACTGTTGCAAAAATCAAAATAAGGAATTTCTTATCAAATTTTACGTCCGAGTACGGGTTTACTTTATTCTAAAACAGTTCAATAAAAATAACAAAAAATGTACCAACAAACAAAAATATTTAAGTGTAGCACACATGTGAATATATATTAGATATAAAATGTTCAATAAGAAATATTACAAATTGATTTTGCTTTTTTCTACGTCACACCCTGTACCACATTTTGAAATAGTTCGACTACTCTTCCATCCCTCTTTTACTAGAGCACTTTTAGTGCCGTCTATTTCTCGTGTATGTGTACTGCAAATTGTAAACTGATAAGAAACACGTGGAGAGTGTCCCTACTCATTAATGGATATACTCTGATAAATATCACCGTCAATGAGAGAGAGAGACTGTTCGTCTACAAATGTGGATGCAAATGGCCTTCAACCCATTTGGTTTCAACAGAAAGTCCCACATGCCTTATTGCCGGAGAATTCATCGAGTTTTTGAAGGAAGTGTTCGATGAAATAAATTACTTCAAACAGTGCAATTTAAGAAAATAAAAGTTATTCCTGCGAATTGAAATATTCTTGAGGTTAATTTTTGTCAGTCTTTATTATAACAATCCACAAAATATAATATGGCCGCGATCAGCAAATCTGGGGAACGCAACTTTTCATCGACAAAAAAATTTCGAATCGACAAAATGTCGAAAAAAAAGGAAGATCGCCGAAAAAAAGTTCATAAAAAAAAATTTCGAAAGCAAAAATCTGGAAAAAATATCTGAAAAATGACGAAAAATTTCGAGATTTTCCAAAAACATTTCATTTTGATGAAATCGATTTGTCGCCCTTACAAGGGCGGTAATTCACTTAGTTTAACTTAACCTAGAAATTTAGTTTTGTTTGTGATACAGACTCCATGGAACCTAATGGACGGTTAAGTGTAACTTAGGAGAATCGATGAGATTTTATTAAGTGCACTTCCCCTACTACAATCTCTCTTATGTTCGCTCCTTTCTTAGGGAATTGTCTTAAGCCCGAACGCGAACCCCACTTCTTACGCGTATATTGCGGAGTTCTGTGTTTGCTAAGTATTTCATATTGTGTGGAAACATTTTTGTCTCATGTATTGTGTCGCAGTGTTGTGTCCAAAGCCCTTATGGTCCGATTGCGCCATGCTACTGTATGGCAACACACCACACTTTACAAGTCTGGCCCTGGCTTTAGGTACTTAAATCTATGAGAATCAAGAAAGTGTTCCTTCTCCGTGATTCTCATGAATTCACGAACCTTACATACGTGAATTTCGCTTTATTGGGACACCGGATTATCGGGACAGCCGCTTAACTGGGACAAATGATGAAGAACGGAAACGAATGCATATTTTAGATTGAATTTGTTTCGCTTATTGTGGACAGCAGCCGCTTATTCGGGACATATTCATCACACATCGCACATTTTGACATAAAAAATATCGCCACATTGCTTGTATGTACGTCAACGACGGTGAGAAAGCAAATTGACCCTATGCTATTTAAGAAACAGCACTTTCTCGTGGTTTTATGGTTTCTAAACATTTTTTTTTTCGACATTTTGTTTTCTAGATTTTGATTTCTATATTTTGAGATTCGGTTATAAAACTACACAAAATCATTCAAAATCGTTTACATATCTCGAAAACCACTAAACCCATTAAGCTCATATTTTCAAAAATATGTAAATTGTAAAAACATTGCAAACACTTTTTCTCGACACTTCTAAAAATTAGTCCTGCGATTGAGTTGAAATTTACACAATGTTGCTTGCTAAGTGAAAAGTGCACGTAAGTCAAAAGTTTTAAAGTTTTTTTGATAGATGGCGCTGAATACATGAAACTCAAAATTACAAAATATATTAACATTTATGGAAGCTTTTGCCTTGAAATTTGGTAAATAAAAGTTTGTTGCCTGCTAAGAGCATTTCATCTCGCTTAAGTCGGCTCTAACATTGAGGCAACAATCAATAAGCAACTGGCAATAGGAAACACGCAATATTATCGCTCACAGTTATTTTACATAGAATTAAATTAGAGGTCTCACATCAAAGCAACTCAATATCGCTCGAACGAAAAATGTTGCTGGTTGCTATAATAATTATCGCTAGCGATACAACGCGCATGTTGAAAAGCAACATAATATTGCTTGCTAGTAGCAATATTTGTCATTATTGACACATTTGCGCATACTACGTTTCGGGGCTCATTTGATTGAGTTTTGAATTTGGGTGGGATATGCTCTGAATTCCTTAGCGCAAATATTTCCACCATGATTTATTAAATTAGTAAATGCAGGGTTCACCCAATATTTCCTTTTCTTTTGTCTTTTTTTTCTTAAATGGAACCACATTAGAAAAATCAAATCATCGGAGTCGTCGGATGACATGTTAGTTAGAAATTTCAGGCAATACTGTTGCTTCGATGTGAGAATAGGCTAAAATAAAGTTGCGTGTTGCTTATTGATAGTTGCTAGTTGCTAGTTGCTTAGTTGCTTATTGCAACATTTTTCGTTCGAGCGATATTTAGTTGCTTTGATATGAGACCTCTAATTTAATTTAAAGTAAAATAATTGTGAGCGATAATATTATGTGTTTCCTATTGTCAGTTGCAACTGGCAATAGGAAACACGCAAAATTATTGCTCACAATTATTTTACTTTGAATTAGATTAGAGGTCTCACATCAAAACAACTAAATATCGCTCAAACGAAAAATGTTGCTGATTGCTTATTGGCAGTTGTTTTGTTAGTTGCTTATTGCTTGTTGCCTCAATCTGAGAGTAGCCTAACTCTCGGGAGTTTAGTAGCGAAAGTACATTCTGTCTCACTTGAACAGGCAGTTTTTTGTTTTAGTTCTACGATATTTTTCAAACCCTTCGCTAATCTGGAAAAAAGCAATTGCACAAGGAATAAAGGATAATATTATGTTTATATTGTAGAATGTAGAAAAAAAAATAGGATTAAGTTGATAAATGCAACTTTTATGACGCTTTTCCCAAAAAGGTCATAACATTTAGGTGCCTGTTATTTTTGTCTCACTTGATTACTAACAGTAAATTTACATTTTACCATGTTTTAAATTAATTATTTAAATCGAGCTTAACAGGATCAAGGAAAATCCATCCGTTTTATAGCCAGCAAGATTGGAATAGGCACCACTGCTGTACACAGCTTTATTAAAGACCTGGAGAAGTATAGAAAAAACCGCAAAGGAAGAGTCAGGAAAGCAACAACATATCAGAAAAGTCGCACGATACTGAGAGCTGTTTCAAATTTAAGGCTCTCCCTAAGTAAAATTAAGGGAGACCGGTCCTGATGGATGCAGTTGTTATTTCCATGATTTGAGAAAAAAATAAATACATCTTCAAAGGCGGCACAGTAAAGGAGGGGGTGTAATAGTATGGCGAGCAATAAGTCATTACGGAACTGCGGAGCTGGATTAACAAAGCAGTTTTCAGAAATATTTGGTGGTCAGCGATGTACTCTACAACAAGACAATACACCGATACATACCGCATGGACAAGAAAAGCGTGGGTTCAGAACCAAAATGTAAACGTACTTGCATGGCCGCCATGTTCACCTGACCACAGCATCATGGAAAACGTGTGGGGTTGGCTTTCAAAATGGAAGCCATAAAACGAGCCTGGTCTGAAGTTTCGCTAGATTATTTGACAGTACTCTATGAATCTCTACACATCAGGCTACCTGAAGTGATTTAGCGATCAGGAAGTAGTATGGGTCAAGGCCCAAAGAAGCAATTAAAACACGTTATTTAATTGTACAAACTTTATTAAGACTTATTAAAGTTACTGGTATTTATTTAAATTAATGTTCAATAAATATTACGCAGCCACAGCTCCAATTGTTGCCACCACCAAAGTACGACGTGTCGAGATCGAGTAAAAAAGATGAATGCCGTTGGGCTTTTCTAGGAATGCCACAGATTACTTTTTACTAGGGCATTTTCCAATGATGCCACAGATTACTTTTTGTCAACCTGGGTTCTGGTCGCGTTCAGTTTATCATTGTAATGTCGTTGCCACAGTAGCACCCATTACTAAAAACTATTGCTGCTCTTTAAATAAAACCAACAACATTTATTTATAACAATTTTTTTTTACCTTTTTAAGCTTAAGCCACTGATCGTAATCAAGTGAGACAAAAATAAGGTAAGTTTGATGACCTTTTTGGGAAAAGCGTCATAAAAGTTGCATTTATCAACTTAATCCCATTTTTTTTCTACAATATAAGCATAATATATCCTTCATTCCTTGTGCAATTAGTTTTTCCCGATTAACGAAGGATTTGAAAAATATCGTAAAATTAAAACAAACAAAATTTCTGTTCGTAATCAAGTGAGACGGAGTGTACCTACTTACAAGAGGACAGGCACCTTTATAGACCCGCCTTTAATCAATGCGGCTTCTATAAGATAATATGGCCAAAGTAAGCGTCCATCAGACTTTTAAGGGACAAGAGATGTAATATTCCAGCTTTATTAAAAAAGTAATTGGTTTTAGGCGGCTCTCAGATTGAGGCAATACAATGTACCTAAGAGCAGCTCATTACAGATCACCTCTTAAACCAACCAACTAATCAATCTCCTTTATCCGTCATTCGTGGACAAGGACAAGACCTTATATTCAAACCAGATTCAAACGTAGGGAACTCAATCATTCGCAGCTGCCTTAAAAAATATACCTCAGTTAGAAGGCACTCTTCCTTTCCCTTTCATCAGCAGACTCAAACCATTGGTCATCCAATCTTCAATCGATGTACTTGGACTAGCCACCCATCCATCCCCAACTATAGTATCTACGATATAGATGCTCCTGCAGCAGATATTTCTGGCAAAACTGATTGCGCATTTTCTCAATTAGTTTCATAATTTTTGCTAATTTTTTCATTACACTTAAAAAAAACTATCTCTGCCGTAACAAAACGTATAGAATATTTTTACAATTATTATATCATCAAAATGTGATTGCAAAAATATAGCTATAGTTGTTTTCTTGCATCAAAAAAAAAAAAAAAAAAATACAAACAACTTATTTTTTTTTCTTTTGTGCAATCACACAGTCATAATAGAGAATTTCAGCAATTATCTTGTTGTTTTTTTCGTTTCGTTTTTCTCTCTCTTTTATATATAGAAATCCAATCGCAATTAACTTGTTAAATTGTAAATTGTATAATTTACATGACTTTTCTATGATAACATGCATCCAAACGATAATTGAGACATTATATCGCAGTAATACAACTTGAGAATAAAATACAAAAAAAAAAAGAACCGAACTAGGCCAACCGATTTCCCAGTCCCACTAGAGATAATTGTTTTTTCGTTGATACCTCCCTTTTCTCAGCCACCGTCGTCGGTCGGTCGCCGTCTGTCTGGGAGGGTGGATACCCAACCAACAAAAAAAAAAAATCTCAGTATCGCAAAATTTGAGTAAATTAATTTTTTAAAACACCCAACACAAGGTCATTTGGTCAGGAAGGTCTAACACTCACACACTGACAGACCAACGGCCCATATGTGTGCTCAAAAAGCCAAAGACGTCTGTCTGTAACAGTATCGGCGGCGGCATTTGAAATCGGCTCTGCGTGCATCAAACTTAGCATAGTTTGCCTAGCTTTTGTATTCTTGTTTTTTGTATTCTGTTGGCAAACGGTCACGCCATTGCGTGACATGACGATCGAGATACAAATAAGCCTACCACCATTGTATATAGAACGGCAAGCATGCCAGTAGTACTACTACGAAGCTAGACTGTTGGATAGTGAGTGCATTGTGTATCGAAAGTTGACTTTCTTCAGAAAACGTAAACATGCATGTTTCCTAATCCTCGGAATAAAAAAAAACGATACGGCACGTCAATCTCTGACAGGGACAGCAGCTGATAGCGGGGGCAAGCCGTTGTAGACTTGGCGCGAACATTATTTGTCAACAATTGATGCGGCAATTTGTTTCCCATCGAGAATGTCAATATTTATGGTATGGCGGCCATTTTGCTTGCAGATTTATATTTCCGTCTTCATTTTGACATCTCTTGACCGTGCCTAATGGTAATGGCGTCGTTTAGTTCCAAAAACCAACCCCGGAAAAACCGATTCCCAAATATTCGTAGTTCTCCTTGGGTGTATGTTTCTTTGTGTTAATTTTGAGGTTATAAATCCAAACTTTGCTTTGCGCAGATACTCTTTGAAGGTTGTTGTGTTTTTATTTTTTCCCGTCTGCTTATTGTTTATCTACTTGCTGCGCTCTCACCCCGCCGCCGCTGCCGCATGGGAAGATTCACTCTTGAAGAATGGGATTACATAAGGCGAGCGAACTCCCCTCGGCGAATAATTTATAAGTTTAACCATTTTAATGTCGATACTTACAATAGGGCTGTGTATCTTGGTGTAGTATATATGGCTGAGTATCTTTTTCTTTCGAAAACAAGGTTACCAACCTATGGGGAGTTGATATACCTACTCGTAGTTTATCGAGAATGGTTCCGTATGTATGTAGTTTTTTTTTTTTTCTATAATTTATTACCGGCATGGGGAGAGGGTTGTACTGTCAATTCGCCGAAGACGGTATGTATCTATACTGTTCACATCCTTGGAATATACAGATACACTTTTGTTGTCTGCCCTATATATAATTGGGGCGATGTGGAGGAGGGTTGGTGAACAAAGCACCCTTGTATAGCTGTGAGCCTAAATGCGGAACATGCGCACTATTGTTGGAATAAAAATTCGCGAACCCCATTAAAAGGGGGTGGACGGTAAATGAAACTGGAGTGGAAGGGGAGTAGGTAGTATAGCAGGGTCGATATTGGGGTATAGGTAATCCATTCACGTGTTTCGCCATTAGTCACCTTAATAATAGCCGTTATCAATTGAACACTGCTTTATTAATGAGTTTATTATGAACAGTAAATATTTTTGTAAGGGTTGATCATTTTGCCCGCAGGTAGTGGGATTGAAATTTTAATACAATACATTAGTTCATTGTATATACCTACGCGAACTTCTAGTCCTGTGGGGGAGTTAATTTGTTTCTTTTTAATTTAAATTTGACACTCAATTGTGGTGGAGTAGGTTTAAAATGACCAGCACTGGCATTGTGGAAGGTTTCCTTACTGCCATGTTGCTGGTCGTCTCTGTATACCTAATGTCTATAGGTCTTTCGTTGGTTTCTATGTCAGGATACTGGAAACGAGTTGGTGGCAGATAGATAGACCAAAGGCAACGCTTTTATGGCTGGCATATAACCTTTTCTAATATACTCACGCTTGTATGTCGGGTTTTGCATGACCGCAGCACAATGAGGAAGCTTGGCGCCTACCATAACTGGAAACGGACTTAGGCTAATTGACTTTGCAGCTTTGGGTACTATATAAACGGTCCGCCAAATAACTTCTTTTTTTTTTTGAAAATGCTATAAAAAAAACTACTGAATATTTTCTCAAATTTCTTTTTTTATTTGAAAGTACAATCCTTCCGGTTAATAATGGAAAATAATTTCATTCAAATGGCTGCCTCGGCTGGCCATGCAGTAGCCTACACGATCGGTCCAATTTTTAAGCACATTATCGATTGTGTGCAGCTTTATTTCACCAATGGCTTCACGAATATTGTCCTTAAAAGCGTCAATTGTCTCTGGCATGTCGGCGTAACACTTATCTTTTACGGCACCCCACAAATAATAGTCCAACGGTGTCAAATCGCAGCTCTGCGGTGGCCAAACGACATCAGCTCTGCGGCTGATAATGCGATCTTCAAAAACAGGGCACAAAACATCGAGTGTAGCTTCGGCTGTGTGGCACGTAGCGCCGTCCTGTTGAAACCAAATGTTGCCAATATCCTCCTCTTCAATTTTTGTGAACAAAAATTCGTTCAACATGGCCCGATAACGATCGCCATTGACTGTAACGGCCACTCCTTGCTCATTTTCGAAGAAAAATGGCCCAATTATGCCTCTGGACCAAAATCCGCACCAAACAGTGACTCGTTTTGGGTATATCGGCTGTTTTTGGCTTTTCACGCTTTGGTTTATCGATGAGGATGCCAGCTTCTTTCACTTTTTTCACAAGATAACGAACACGCGGAGCTGACGGTGCTTCTCTTCTTCCAAAATCCGTACGCAATTTTCGCACACATTCTGCAATATTACCATGATTTTCAAAGTAATGTCGGAATATTTTCCAGCGTTGTTCAAGCGTATACACAACCATATTCGTTCAGCGGAAGGATAAAACTAATTATTTATCAAATCAGACATGAGCTAAGTGTTACCATTCGCGAAATAAGCACTAGTTGAAAAAAAAAAAACGTTAGATGGCGGACCCTTTAGATAACATACGGTTTCATTAAGGTCTACTGTCCACAACGGCGTCATTTCGCCAGGTCGCATGCAAGCTGCAAGTGACGGCAAACGTATTTTTCTTCTAAGCGCTGTCCACGAAACGTCGCGTCTTGCAATACGCTTGAGTAATGATCTTCGCTTAGGCTGCAAGACTATTGCTTTCGACTTTGCTGCTCTGTGGACAGAGGTTCGTTTGATTATAAGCGCAGCTATGTGGACAGTACGCCTAACAAACAAGAACAAAACAACGAGATCCGAACAGATACATTTACAGGGTGGGCCATCTAGTGGTTTCTTTTTAAATCATAGGCTATTTTGACACTGAAAGCTGTTTCCCGCTCGAAATCTTGACAGAAAGTCAGTATCATAGCCGTTTTACGCTTGAACAACGTTGCGGGAAATGTTGAAAACTTAATTCCAAATTGGGTGCTGTGCGTAGCCCAAACAGTGCATTTTTTGAAAAGAAGTTTTGGCCGAAATGAATCAGCCACCGCGCCTGCTGTACGCAAGATTGTGCAAAAAGTTCGTGAAACTGGTATGCTAGTGGACAACACTCATGGTCCCCGTCGTCGTACGGTTCGCACAGATGAGAATGTAGCTGCCGAGCGTGAGAGACACAATTCACGAATATCAACTCGCCATCGATCTTAACAGTTCAACATATCACGCACTGACCCGAGGGGAATTCTTCACAAAGATCTCGGATTATCCGCTTACTAGGTCCAATTGACTCAGCAATTGAAGGCGCACGACCATCCGCTTTGTTATCACTTCGCAGTTTGGGCCGCAGTTTGAATTCCGTCTATGGTGTCAGTAAAAAAACATTTCAGAAACTACATTAAGAGTTTGTCTCAAACCGAGTTTTGCACGAGGAAATTCTTCCCAAAATTCTCCTCCCTCATTAATTTGGACAAAATAACCTGAGGATCCCGATAGGCCTAATGAAAAAACTTCTTCACCGAATTTGCGTCTACATATAGACTCAGTCTTGAGACGAATATTTTCGTCAAATACTCATGGAATGTTGGGCTTTCTTTCGTCTTAGAAAAAATATCCTTGGGGAGGAAATTGTTACTTCAACACAGCAAATCTTGCCATCAGTCTCTCTAACATCATATCTGTCGTTACAGGAACCTCCGCAGAATTTGTCTGGTTCACAAGAAAGAGGACGTCATCTAAACCTTACCAAATTTAAAGGCATCAGTCTCTTTAACCCAGCACGGTTTTCTTAAAGGTAGATCATCCACCACTAGCTTCATCGAATTCATATCCTCTGCACTCTCTGACAACAAACCGAAACAAGCTTTGGCTAAAGAATTTAATTTTAAAGTAAAACGTACACCCGCGACCCACTTAATGGACAAGCGCATCATTAAAAATGAATGAATGGAAAATTAAAAATTAAGTAAGGCTTTGTCGAAAAATACTTAGGAAACTCTACATAAAATCCTCATCTTCCCATTGTTGCTATATGGAGTGAAAGTACGATCCTTTCGAACACAAAGTTCTTCGAATAATTTTTGGTCTCATTTGCGTTGACGGGACTTGAAGAAGAAGATTTAGTAGCGAACTCTACAGCGACATCGAGTAGGTCAGATAAGTGCGAATCAGCCGTCTTATATTTACCGACCCGGGCCGAAAAGTCTTCAACTTCTACCCACAGTAAAAAAAAGACCTACCTCGCCTTAGGTGGCGCAGATATAAGTGAAATCAATCAACTCGGAATGTTCGACTGGAGGCGAAGAGTTAACTGGAGAGGCATTTTGTTGATGCCCAGGTTCACCGCTCGTCTAAAGATTTCAACCTCTCAAGCATATCCTTATATGAGTACAAGTGCGGTTTGCTGCGTTCCCTCCAATGTCCTGTTATGTCACTTAATCTTATTTGTTAACTCTTTTGCAGTTGTTTCTAAATTTTTTCAGCAACTGAAAGTAAGCAAGTTCATTTTTCTTAAATTTTTCAGCAACTGAATGTAAGCAAGTTGGTTTTTCTTATTTTAAATTACATTAAAACTGACGACAGGCTATAGTAATTAAAAAAAAGAAATTATACTAATAATGCAGAATATAGGTATGGAAGAAGGTCGACCAACGTATAATATTCTGTTTGCATAAGCCGGTTACTGGTTACAGCTACTCCCAAAGATTGCGGTCATACGATAAGAGTGCGAAAACCCACC
Organism: Cheilosia soror; assembly: GCA_949372485.1. NCBI lineage: Eukaryota > Metazoa > Arthropoda > Insecta > Diptera > Syrphidae > Cheilosia > Cheilosia soror. The sequence continues at coordinate 18,197,691 of OX443562.1, read as the reverse complement.
CAAAAAACTGGCCGTCAGTTAATTCTGCCGCAACTTTCTCATTTCAATTGCTTTTGGCTCTCGGATTGTTATGTGTTTTACACTTAATCTACAAATGCTTTTGATTAATCTTTCCATTTCGCTAAGTAGGCGGCAACTCCCAGCATTTCATTTCGCAAGGATATATACTTCCTCTCGAGAGTGATATCATACTGGCAGTAGCAGCGCACTTGCGTTTTCCATTTGCTTAAATACAGACCACATTAACGCTAACATATATCACATTTCATTGTTTCGCAAGTCGGCAATAAATTTAAAGTCACTGCAGTGGCACTAGAGTAAGAAAAAAAAACCACACGTCTTCTCCTTCTGCGACAGCAAAATCAGGAGTCCGCGCTATGTCCATGTAAATCAACAGCACCCGCGCTATAATGAGCTTCAGGCACTGGCTGGGCAGTGAGAGTACGTGAAACTTACTCTAATTAAAATTATGAATTATGTGTGTCCTTTTCACTTCGAAAGGACACGCACGACGTGGCCGACAAAATAAAAAAAAAAAACTGAACAAAGTGGACAGAGAAGCATACGTATTAATTCAAAAAGGGTCAATTTGTAGAGGCTATGAAGTTTTTTTTTAGTGTCCCGCTATCGCATTAATTTGATAATTTAGTTTTTTTTTGTCCTTCGTCATTGTTAAGACTAATTGAATTCTACAAAAGAAAATAAATTTACGCAGTAAAAGTGGTAATAAAATCCGTTTTATTTTCACTTCAACTATAGGCTGGCGCCCGGCGCGCGGCTCGCGGTTTGGGCCTACAACAAATAGCCACCCAAAACTGTCAAATGGTCAAATTGATTCGAGATACCATACTGATAGGGTTTGGGTATTATATGGTGGTGGTCTTTGGAATGGGTTTCGCTTTCTCCAAACAGAGGACGCGACGGAGTGGGCAAATGCGTAAATTGGTTGGCGTAATATTTTATTTGATACATTTATATGAATATTTTTTTTTTTTTTACCTTCTGCGCCCGATAGAAATCATAATTTATTGCGAAGGAGCTCCTTGTGTATAGTAAGGGAGAAGACTGAGATAATTTTTCATCCCTTTACATTGTTGCCGCCCAGTTGCACAGGGGTGGAGCGGAGATGGTATACATGGGGCGGGTATGGTTGGTGGGGCCCAAACAGCAATAAAGTTTGGCTCACTTTAGATATATGAATGGCCATTTTTACGACATAACACCCTGCAACAAAAACAGAAAACAATAAATGAATTAAAGTGCTAAAGAATGAACGAGTAGACAGTAAAGGGAAATCAGACAAATTGCTTTTTTTGTAAATAATTTCGACCGTGTTTATCTTTTAGTTTCATGGGAGAGCCTTTTTAAATTTAAGTTGTGAAGTTAGTCGGCCTAATTCAAAAATTTCGTTTAAAATCGATATTTAATCATTTGGATGGTTTTTCCCTAGGACATTTTTTTGTATTTCAATCCGCAGAGTGCTAAAATTTGTATAATATTATTTTTTAACAAAAATTAAGAAAAAAATTATAGCCACGTTTAAAATCCACGACTTAAATTTGTTTCCCTGTTTTTGTTCTACAACTTTTCTAATAACATGATTTTATACAGAAACTTGGTGGGTTAACTGCCATTTTGGGCGGGATTAATTGTCGTCCTGAAAATGACGTTTTATTGAAACTGCTAAGATGTTTACGATAGTCGTATCGTAACTGCAATGTTCTTAAGAAATTCGCACTTTTTCATTCTAGCTCTATTCGAAAGAATTCTATGGATCTTTTCGTTCTTCCACTCTTGTTTAGTCCTCGTTACTCTGTTGCCAGTTTTTGCTTTCTCTACGTTTACTTTTGCTACAATTAGCTCCTTTGAGAAGTCCCCAATGAGCTTGCAGACTCGAGCATGCTGCTTGCCTACCACCGTTTTGATGCGTCTGTGTCTGTGCCATACCTTAAAATTGTTTTGAGTTCTGAGGAAGTTCTGCTCTCCTGCAAAAGTGGCAACAGACCAAAACTCTGGTATAGGTATGTTGTAGTATAATTGCGGCTTTTACGCAATTTTGGGATACCTACATAATACCCAAGTGCAAAATCCCCCAAACCCCAAAATCCCCACTTTGAGCCAGTTCGGTTCCTCGCTAGCTGCCTCCAGTTACGCACACCAAGTTGGCTGAAGTCGTTCTACAATTGTGCGCACCACCTAAGTCGAGGTCTTCCTCTACTGCGTTGTCCCTCCGGGTTGGAATCGAAGACTCTTCGGGCCATTCCATTCGCTCTACATGTCCTAGCCATCTTAGTCGACTGATACGTACTTTTCTGATCAGGTCGATGTCGCTGTACAGCTCGTAGAGTTCGGTGTTAAATCTCCTCCTCCAAAGCCCGTCAACGCAAACGGGACCGAAAATCACTCGAAGAATTTTGCGTTCGAAGAAACCAAGGAGATCTTCATCCGCCTTTGACAACGTCCATGATTCTGCGTCATAAAGCAGGACTGGGATGATGAGGGTCTTATATAGAGTCCCCTTGGTGTTTCTCGACAAGGCCTTACTAATCAATTGCCTTCTTAGGACAAAGTAACAGCGGTTGGCAAGTGTAATTCTTCGGTTGATTTCTGATGTCATGTCATTTTCAGAATTAATAGCGGAGCAGAGGTAGACAAAGTCCCGAACTACCTCAAAGTTATAGCTGTCTATCGTGACGTCAATGTTTTCCATATATTTAGCTTTGCCCTCATTCACCACTAAACTTATTTTTGCCGCTTCTGTGCTTATACTTGACAGTGACAGCTCGCTATGTTCCACCAATGATGTTGAGGTCGTCAGCGTATGCAAGTAGTTGTACGGACTTTTGGAAAATTGTGCCCCTGGTGTTGGCTTGCGAGTTTCTCACAATTTTCTCAAGAATGATGTTGAAAAAGTCACATGACAGCACATCACCTTGTCTAAATCCTTTTTTGACATTAAAGGTCTCGGTGAGATTGTTTCCGACCTTTACGGAGTAGCGAGCGTTCTCCATCGTCATTCCGCACAATCTGACAAGTTTGGCAGGGACGCCAAAACTAGACATGGCTCTGTATAGCTCGTCTCTATAAATGCTGTCATATGCGGCTTTAAAATCGATAAATAGGTGATGAGTATCGAATTGGACTTCTTGGGTTTTCTCCAGGATCTGCCGTAGTGTGAATATTTGGTCGGTTGTGGACTTACCGGGCCTAAAACCGCACTGATAGGGTCCAATCAGTTCGTTGACAAATGGTTTCAGGCGTTCACACAGTACGGCAGACAGAATTTTGTAAGCGATGTTAAGGAGACTGATGTCTCTATAGTTGGCGCAGTTTAGAGGGTCTCCTTTCTTATGGATCGCGTAAACAATGCTGAGGCTCCATTCATCAGGCATACTTTCCTCTGACCAAATTTTGGAAACGAGTTGGTGTATGCTCTCTACCAAGTCATCCCCAGCTGCCTTATAAAACTCGGCCGATAAACCGTCCGGTCCTGCAGCTTTGTTGGACTTCAGCTTGGGTATTGCTATCCTTACCTCATTTTGGTCAGGTGGACGGAAGTCTTGGCTTTCATCGCCCAGGTTGAATGGTTCATTCTGCCTGATAGCGGAATTTGTGTCGTCTTCGCCGTTTAACAGTCTGCAGAAATGGTTTTCCATGTCCTCAGTACCGACTGTGACTCTACTACAAGGTTTCCTTGTTCGTCTCTACAGGTCTCTTTTCGGGTCTTGTTCCCGTGACACGTTCTTTTTACCTTTTGGTAAAACTTCCTAACATTGGTCCTGGAGTGCACCTCTCTATTTCCACGATCGCGCGCTTCTCATGCTCTTTCTTTTTCCTCCGAAGAAGCCGATGTTCTTCCCTCCTTTTTTGTTCGTAGAGCTCACGAGCTGCTCTCGTCCTTCTCTGCAGCGCCGCTTTGTAGGCCAGTTGCTTTGCTGCGAAAGTTAGAGAAAGATACAAACTGTCATTCAGGCATACAAGTTTGGGTGGTGGCTATGGTTTTCCGTTTGGCATTATATAAAGTACGTCCGTATTTTAGAACCTACTTGCAGGAGAAGAAAGATAAAAGGATTCCTTCAAAAAATTTTGTTGGTACCAAAATTTAAGTTTGTTTGGCTGATACTGAATTCTACTGTACCTTTCTAGAAAATGATAAAATTCTCAGCAGGAAGGTTCCACCCAAACTGCACCCTCAACCGGCCCTGTCTTCCCGTGTATATACAACTGAATCTGAACCCACTACAACTATGTATACACAACCGCATGTCCTTTTCTTTCTTCGACTATGTTATTAAAATTCCAAGTATAGTTCACCTTTAGCGACTGGCAAACAATAACCCCCACCCCCTCGGTTATTGGTGGCTTTATGGGTTTTTATCTAGGGTAGCGCATTAATTCATCATGCCAAGGGAAAAACGGCAGCGGTGGCAGTGTGGTGGTACCAGCAGCAGCAGCCGTTCTTCAAATTAGCCCGAGTGACTGCAGAAAAAAAAAAAGAATCGAAACAAATAAACAATTTTTATATTCTCAATTTCTTTTTCTTCCTTTTCTCTTTCTTAGTCGGTTTTATTCTTATTTTTTTATATTCCCTCAGTCGCTATATTGTGTTTGGGGAATAAATTTCGATTTTGCAGATAAAACAAGAAAGTTTTACTGACGCGCGATCATAAATAAAACTTCCAAACATAGAGCCATTTTGGCAATTAGTTACTTTTATTGGCACTCACTCTCACACTGCCTCTCTATATAAATATTGGGAACTAGTATCCACAACAACTGTAACTGTGGCATTAGGACCACACACTACGCACGCCATCACGTATCATATTTCCATATCACCCGCTTATGGATGTTCAATGTCCAACTCTGCACCTTCGATAAGAGATTAAAAAAAAAAAAACTTTCTTATGGGAATCTATAGATACTTTTGTATCTTTTCCTTTGACTTTTATGCATTCAGTGCACTCGGCTATGATTTTAATTTGTCTAATTACTTCGTGTGTGTGTGTGTTTGTGTCATCTTAGAAGGCAGGGGAACAGCGAAGCACCTCTGATTTAATTAAGTAAGTAACTCAAGAGAAGTTGACGCTTATCGGGTTGCATAATCTTTTCACATGAAATTATTACCTACCAGAAGATAGGGCGGGGGCGCCCGGTCGGGCGGGTCCTAGGTATACATTGGTGGAAATGTACTTTTCTTTTATTAGCGCGGGCTTTCGCAATGTGTTCGCAATGTGTTCGCAATCTGGGATTCTTTTGTGTCACCGTGGTAAGTTTCCCTGAATTGTCAAGCCCGGAGCGAGTGAGTGGATTTACTGTGTTTTTGACACAACCATATATAGAATTTAATTAAAAGAGATAAATAATATACGAAGTGACATTTGAGGGGTGTCAACAGTGGAATAACTTTGAAATTGTTACGCGACTTTGCTTTGACGTTAGGAAATGGAACTTTCAAAAATATCCCATCGAAGTTGGTACATTGTATTGCCGGGGATTTGAAGGGAAGTTTTATTGTGAGAAGGGAAAGTTAAGACGCTAAGCAGCCCTTTTGTAAATAAGGTAGGTACTTCATGATTAGAGGACTCCATTACCAACACAGTTCTAAGTCCCCTTCCACTTTTGCGCGCCACCTAAGGCGAGGTGGAGGTCTTCCTCAACTGCGTAGTCCCTCCGGGTTGGAATCAAAGACTCTTTGGGCCGGAGTGTTGGTGTCCATTCGCTCTACATGTCCTAACCATCTTAGTCGACTGATATGTACTTTTCTGACCATGTCGATGTCGCTGGATAGCTCGTAGAGTACGTTGTTAAATCTCATCCTCCAAAGCCCGTCAACGCACCGAAAATCACTCGAAGAACTACAGAACTATCGTGGCCCGATTCTCTCAACGCAACACTTTATAGGTCGTGGCCCAATTCTTCAAATGAAACACTTGAATTTCAAATTTATAGTACCTACTTTGTGTGAATTTATAATTAAAATGTAGCTGCAGGTTCCACTGAAGAAAGCCACCACCGTGTGCCGTCGCAAAAGATTGAGGCCCATTTCACACATACCCGGCAGCCAGCTAACCGGTACCGGCTACCCGGTCATTGGGAATATATTCTTATGGACCGTTCCGGTTTGCAGGCATGAACCATAAGAATGTATTCCCAACTACCAGGTAGCCAATACCGGATAGCCGGCTGCCGGGTATGTGTGTAATGGGCCTGAAATGCAAGTGACTTTCTATTTCTGCCACAGAGTACTAAAACTGAACTCTTCGTTTTTGTCTGGTCTGGTCGCGCTCAGTTTTTCACCGTATTGCGGTTCAGGCTTTTAATTGATGCTGGTTGCGTTCATTTCGTAGTTGTTTTTGTTGTCGCCACAATATAAGCGAAGCGACCATCGTGCATTTTGAATGGAAGCAAGACAAACAAAAACAGAATAGCCAAAGACTCTGTTATGACCCGTGTCGGGCTCAAAGTAACAGAATCTTAGAGCAACGCTTTAAACTAATATCTGAACACTAAACCTATTGAGAGACCACAAGCTCAGTTAAAGGATTTTTGTCAGTAAGAACGGGTCGATGTTGAAATTTAATAAAACGAGCTATGGGAGAGGTTTTAACGAACATAATTTTTTTGAAAGGTCTGAGCATGCCACAGTGGCCGCGCCTTCTCACAGTGCCACGGATCCGAGTGGTCCAATATTGAATTTGAGCAATGATTTTGGTTATGTTGACTTTAAGAGCATCGGTCTATTGCGGGTTATTGACATAGACCTCCGACTTCAGGAAACTCCACAAGAAAAAATCAAGCGGGGTCAGATCGCACTATATTGGTGGCCAATTCATGTCACCTCATACCCTCGTCTGCTATTTCGCTCATAGCGTCGTTCTGTTGGAATCACATGTCGTCTACCTCCATATCGTTCAATTTGGACCAGCGCATCATTCTGTAGCACTAGCCGTTGATGGTGATGGCCTCAACAAGGCCATTTTCAAAAAAAAAGAACGGACCAATGATGCCGCGCTGGCTCAGAATCCGCACCAAGAGGTAACTTTTTGTGCGGATACATTATCATTAGCATTGTTCGCTCAAGTTGATTCTTCCGTCCAAAATTGGGGCGCTTTCTTCCAAACGGTTATTTGGTTAGCTTAGACAGACGCCACGAAAACAACATAGAAGTTAGAGGCTGCCAACATTGACCCGTCTAAAGGTGCTTAAGGTGCCTTTATAAACCTTTATAAACGTTGTGGATCCCATTTGAACGTTAGTCATTTTGCTTTTAGACATAATACATTCAAAAAAGAACTACAGCATGCTTGTGTATCAGTGGAGCTCTTCGTAAGGCTGATGAACTTGCCAAACTCGAAACTACACTACCAAACTCAGAATAAAGCTGGATGCTATCAAAAGAACAAACCTTATAGGTGCGGACAAGTAGCACGACATGTGTAGGTAGGTATGGGTGCTCTTGTGGCGAAAACCTTCCACTTTATACCTGTTGGAGACAAAGAATTTATCGCTTTTAATATGAGTCACCTAAAGCTAGATTTAGTATTAATCAGATGTATTCATAAGCTCTTGTATCCAGATTCCAAACTATTTCTAAGAGTAAGTTTGTTTATCTACTGGAATCACCCCGATTTAAGTATGAATCGCAGGAGTTCCTTAAGAGCAACATTCTAGATATTCTAGTTCATCGAAGAAGAATCTGTTGAGAATCCTCTGTCTACTGTTCTTAAGGGCTGGGCATTCGTAAAGCAGATGGCGAACAGATTCTATTTCTTCAACGTATCTGCAACTTCTTGTAATGACCCCCGTGAGTATGCGAATATCCTTGCGGCTCAGTCCGATCATGAATTTGGATCTATTTTTGCTCACTTCTGGATATAATTCTTTTGCATGCCTGCAGGTGGCTGAGATTGTTTCAGCGTAGGTTTGTTCTACTCAAGGATTCAATGTCAACCTTCCTAGCAAAAGTTCTTAGCGGAATTCTTACAGATTCTGGGGCCATTGATGCATGCATTTTCGACCCGTTTCTTGCAATCTCATCCGTCTGTTCATTGCCCGGTATATCCACATGCCCTGGTACCCAGCGTAGGGTCACCATGTTTGCTTCTGATAGTTCGTCCAGGTATTTATTGCAATGACTTACTGCCGACTTCACCACGACTGACTCCATGGCTTTTATGACCGCTTATCTGTCAGAGTGTATAGTGATTTGTTTGTCGGCAATGTGTCGTCTCATTAGGTCCTTTGCCGCTAGGGTTATAGCAGCAATTTCCGTTTGAAACACACTACAGTCATTCGGTAATTCGGAATGATTCTCGCAGGTTAAGTGTTTTACTGAAAGTACCAGCTCCTGCATCGACATCCGTCTTAGAACCGTCGGTATATAGGGCTATCTCCTCAACTTCTATAACTACTTTGTGCTTCCAATTGCTTCTGTCCGGAATTCTGGGGCCTGTATCACGAAACAGCAATAATTGTGCAATTTAACAAATTTTAACTTATTCCTCCGATAAATGTATCGTGGTACTGGCCCTTGTTGTGAATTTCCTTTCAAAAACAAGAGTGGGCGGTATATAGTCTGTGGTTATCTTATCCTTCGCAGCGCTCCTTTGGGTTTCGATGGGGGCGTGTTCATAGGGTTTGGATGACCATATTCCAGACTCTCTTAATCTGACTGCGGTTTTGACCGCTTTACTGCTACAGTAAATATCCAGAGGGGTGAGGTTTAGCATCACCTCCATCGCTGCGGTGAGTGTTGTTCGTAAGGAATCCGTTATCCCAATGCATGCCGCCATTTGGACTTGACTGACGCTTGAGAGATGGTCCTTTTTCCCCGTGGCCTTCCACCACACGATTGTACCATATGTTAGAATGGGCCGCTTTATTGCTGCGTACTACAGCCAGTGTACCACGTGTGACCTCAAACCCCATGTGTTGTCGAATTCTACAGGCATATCCGCGTGTGCTTTTTTTGATGCGATCCCCTATGTTTTCCTTACAGCTGAGCTTGGAATCCAGGATTATGCCCAGATATCTCGCTGTCTTTGATATTTTTAGATCGGTGGATTAAAGACAGGAATCGCCCTCCTTCTCGTGAACAACAAGATCTCTGTCAAAGCTACCTAGATCTTAAACATTCTAAAAATTTGATCTCTATTGACAGAAGTCATATCAGTACCGCAATAGGTGTCATTACGGGACACATGCCCTATAGGCAGGCATGCAATAAGGCTTGGGGTATTGTCAAACGATGTTTATAGAAGTTGGTTGGACGAAGATGACGAGTACTTGTATACTTGTCCTTCTATATTTTAAAAACGAAAACTCCACTCGGGAGGCTTCTAATAACAATGATCTAGAATATGTAACAAACTTCGATAGTTGAAGTCTCCTAAGATTCAATAGAAGCTCAAACTGGTTCGTCCTACTCCTAGACGAAACTTCTTTCTAGATTCATGTGGTATCAGGGGGTCTAAGTGTGTCGGCCTTCTGTCAACAGCTACTCCAATCTAACCCTAACTTAGTTAAGAGCAGCGGGTGGACCGTCCTGCACTCCACACATAGGTCTTTGAAGCCCTATCCCAACCTTTACATGATAAGGCTCCATCTAGCCAATTAGCTGCTGCGCCTAAAGAGATCCTTTGAAAAATGATTGGCAAATATGTACACATACTAACGTCATTTCCAATTCACATATTCCACTCCATTTGTGCAGTATAATCACCTCTCATAATTATTGATTACAGTACGTTACGTTTACATCTCAATTTTTGTTATACTCCCTGAGATCCGCAGCCCAATTGCCATTCACTTAATTATCTCGTCTTAATCACTAATGTGTCTATTTCTCTCTATCGTTTCAGTTGTTATGCATAAGGACAAGGAGGAGAACGGTCTAATGCCTCACATCCATTCGCATGATGCGTACCGGACCCGAGAGCTGGGAGCCTTCGAGCATGGGCTTCTCGACGGTGATATGTTCCTGCAGGTAAAACGAGAAAAATAATCTAATCCCAAATCTTTATCAATTACAAGGTGATTATGTTGTAATCACAAACACATACAAAACCAACAACTGTACAATCAATCATTAATCATCAATCACTCGGCGCGGCAGTAGCTGTTGTTAGAATATTGATTGATCAATGCGATGGGTGAGGGTGGGGAGCGTGTTGTTTATATGTCATGCAACAAAACGATGAATTAATTTACCGACAAATTTAGTGGCAGTGGACATTGAACACACTCGCTGTCATCTATACAACTGTACAACAAACAGTGTTGCATACGACGCGAGTGTAATATGGCAACTGGGAAAGCCTAAGCATTCATGTTTCCTCGGACGGACGGTCTTCACCTCGTTTCACCATCCAGAGCGCGATTTCAATGTCAAGTATCGGGCCTTTTTAGTGCAGCGTTGCACGCTTCTTTTCCACGCGGGAGGCTCTATACGTGTCTTGTGGAGTTTTTTTTTTTATTGTTGCTCCTCTGAACTCACAACTCGGAATCCATATATATCCTTGTGTGCGAGTGTGTACGTATATCTACAAGTGAGTTACGTGATTCCTTGCCAAGATAATAACTGCACTTTGGCACACCACAATCCGTGAGGAGAGTTATTAGTGTGCACAATGCCTCCCCAAAGTGCATTCGGCTCGGGGAGTAGCCTTAGCTAGGCCTATGTTGTCATTCGGCGTGGTGAGGATTTTTCGCGTTTCTATCGAAAATAAGTCTTCCGCGTTATAGAGTGAGTTGCACTTGAAACGCCACAGGACTCGACTTCTTTGCTGTCGTGTGAAATGCACACGCGGCGGAACGGTGCAAGGTTATGCGCGCCTATTTTCCGGACTGCAACTGCACAAAGTGCATATCCTGGTGGCGGCGGCGGCCTATTCTTTGTCCTGTCCAGGACCTGTTGCGAACGCAATATTGGAAATTTTACTTAGTCACGATATATGCAGAGTTGAGCGTGTTTTTTTTTTGCGCGCGCGGTTCCTTTGGATTTATTCGAAAACCAAAGCTGGCAATAATATTGAATGCCGTTTTGAAATTTCCATTTGGGCACTGCTAGAGTGTAGACTGCTTCAACTGGACTACTTGTTGATGGGTTTGATATGTGAAATTGCAAATTTGATTGTTTTTGTGTATTCAAATTGATAGAAACCGTCGGCAACGACCGATGACGTGTGTGTGTGTGTGTGTGTGTGTGGTGTCTGGTGAGAGGCTCCTTCGAATTGCATGCATGCAATTGCAGTTGAATGCAAGTAGTACCTAGAGTGAATTGCGAAAGGAAATGTAGTTACTTGAGAATCGGCCATTAAAGTTGACATTCCGCCATCGTTGTTGGCCTAGGTGTTGGGCAATTAATTTGGCTTAATTCGTTTTAGGGGACTCGTGCGGTATTTATTGGGTCATATGTTTTGATGGGTGGTATATTCGTATAGTTGGGGACAACTTGTGCGCATTCTTAGTTAATTTGTCGAGCTTGTTGTTCATTGAAGTTGATTGAATGCGATGGACTAATCGAACGGGGAGTGATGGAATTAGTTGAAAGGTTGCAGCATAGAGTAAGATCATCATCATCGGTCGCCGTTTTTTTGCGGTGTATATTGGAAAAGCTATGAGAGTCAAGATTAATTAGCTCTACTCTGTCCAAATGATGAGTGCGACAGACGATAGCTAGCATAACGTATGACATATGTAATTGTGAATTGGTTTCCGCAACTTGCTCCCACTGAATGACCGTAAAAGTCATTGGAACACATACTGAATCAGAGCCCGATATCTTAGCTTTACCGCCGAATTCGGTCCATCTGATAAGCGATTGAGCTTTCTAAATTTTTACCTAGCTTGACCAATCATACAGGAAACTCAGTGTTGCTCGTCCTATCGCTCATGTATAAGACCTCGAGATACATGAACCTTTCAATGAACTTCATTAAGATAGAGAGCGCATCGAACACGCCTTTAGATTGTTCTCACGTTAAAACCTTCAAAATAAAGAGATGGCTACCTACAAATCTACAGAATGCGCACTGAGGTTTAGTATAGGTATAGGCTTAAAATGACTTATCCTTAGGTCTCCCAATTCTACAGACTTTCTTAACCACGACTGCGCTGTAACACCTAGTCCATGAAAAATATAGGAAACAAAACTCACCACTACTGATGAAGTCCAACGCTATAAAAGTGTCAGAAATGTGGTGTAGTTCGAAGAGCTATAATTCCGAAAGAAGTGACTATTTCTAAAAGTTGTTGCTGTGGTTCTTACTTACTTAGGCATGGACCTCCGATCTTTGGCTAACTGCCTTCCAATTTTGCTTTCCATGTTAGTCAATGTCACCTTCAACTTGGACAAGGTCTTTCTTCATGTCCTACTCATCGATGTCACTGTGCAACATATTAAATCTCCTTCTCCAAAACCCGTCAACGCAAACGTGAGCAAAAATTGACGAAGAAATTTGCCTTAAAAACAAAAAAAGGTATATTCATCCTCTTGCGGTAACGTCAATAATTTTGCGACAGGACTGGGTCTTTCTTTTTGCATGACACGGCATTTCTACTCAATTTGATTGGGTTGTGTGAATTCTGTAGCTGCCTCCTCAAGTAGGTACCATTGCAAGAGTGAGTGACTGGTCGATTGTATCTTCGACGGGACTCATCCCTCAACCTTTACTCAACCCTATGTAAACCCTTTCACAAACGCCTTAGCAAAGTCATTTCCGGGGGAAACCTGAAAGTCCTATAATTGCAACAATCGCATTTGTACCCCTTCTTGAAAAAAAGCACAATCATCGCCCAGTTTGCCAATCGGAATCGGAAGGTCTTTTGACGCATTCCATCCTAGGGCCTTGATTATTTCTGGCCTGGGCTTAGCACCGTTTGAAACAGTTCTAAATTCACAGTGAGCTCTTATTGCGGTAAGACGGTAAACACGGATTTAATACCGCTTACGTAACACCTACATAGCTTTTGCCACATATTTCTATTGGGTATATAATACATGATTGTCAAACGACAAGAAGCAGGCTTTTATTCTGTTTTGGGCCTCCGATTAGTCTTGAAAGTTCACTAACAGTTTTGACGACTTTTTGCATCATCATATCTGCGCTAGACGGAATTGCAAGTTTAGACCAGCTTGAGTTTTCCTGTAGAATTCGACAGGTTCGATCAGTTTTGAGACATCTTGCTCATTCTGTTATTAGGAGAATTGAAATTGGTGTCAAAGCTAAGTTGTCAGTCTTTAATTTCGTGTTTGTTCCACTTCTTACCTATATGGTCATGAGATTTGGGAAATGACCGAAAGTATTATATCGCAGGTACAAAATGAGATTACTCCGTTCTATTGCTCGTCAGCTGGCTGGTGTGACCTGCAGGGATTAGTTACGGTCCATGCTTTGGAAGTTTATAAATAAATAGGTGGCGCAACAGGCGGTAGACACCCTAGGCCTAGCTTCTCGCAACCATTCGTTTGTGTGAGTTTCTATATTTGGGACGAATGGAAGGGACCTACAATTTTATGCCGAGTCCGAACGGCTGAATTGTGAAGCTTTTTCATGACAGTTATACTCTCAGACGTTCGCGAGAGGTGGCGCAGTAGAAAAAACTTTGAGATGTAATTTGTGTTTTTCCGGGGATCGAACCTGGGATCCCTCGCACAGTAGTCCAGCACACTAACCACTGCGCTACTGGTTTGGTCATTTTAAAAGTATATCTCAAACCATGATCCCAAGATGGGATCCGTACCATTAGATCAACTCTATAATGTCTACTCTTCCCGTATGGGGACTGCCTTCGATGATTTAAAGTCGATGGCGGAGAATCGACAGTTATGTTAAGTTGGCCCAACTTGAGTAAACTACACCTGCACCTACTTAAAGGATAAGCGGGCCAATAAATAAACGCTTGCCCTTTCTTCCACTGTAAAAAATACTCGGTTCCCGGACTTTCCTAATACTGTTCCGTTTTATGATCTACCAATTGTAAACCGGTGCTAGCTACCCATCTACTTACAGTTTCAGCAGCCTTTTTGCATTGCATCTCCTATTGGTTTTGCCACAACCGCCACGGCAATGTCGTCTGCAAAGCCCATAAACTGACGCTTCTCTTCGAATCGGTAGGTGTAAAATTTCGTCAAACATAAGAAGGGAGCTAGGACCGAGCTATGTGGCATACCGCCCAGTTACTTCTAACTTTTTATTAGGTATTCCCTAATCAGAATCAGAGAGGAAGACTCTATTTGCAACTTGTAACTCGTTATCATTTTACGAAGCTATAGTTCGGTAAGGACAGCTCGTAAAAACGTTCCCAAGTCGCCGATTTTATCGCGTTTTTTACGAAGTGCGAGTATTTTTTGGTGCCTATACCTACCTTCAAATGGCTGTCAGTGACTCGAACTCTATGAGCATCTCCACCTCTTCGCATTCGAATTCGCATCATATTTCAACCATTTCATGACTCGTTTTGGATCCACCTTCGAAGAGTGTTAACTTCCCACTTCGTCAAAAAAAATGCACTCATCAAAACGAGCTTCATCACATCGCCTCGCCATGCATATGAAAGGTATTATGCTCTCCGCAATACTCGTATCTGTGTATCTCATACATCCAATTGTATACATCATCTACAAATCCAGTACATTATTATTATTATTATTTTTTTGCAATCGTCCAGAATTGCGTGTGCGTCTGCATCATGCACGGATTGCGCGCCGAGCACCAGGCGATTCGCATTTAAATTGCATGCACTTTAACAATTAACAGCCACTTAACCTCAAATCTTAGTGTGTGCATTAAGCAGTAATTTATGCACGGGGCGTATATATATTGGCAGTAACAGCAACAATAAAATTATAAATATTATTAACTGCAATCAGCAAACAATCGAACGAATATATTTAAATGGATTTCCATCTATCACTGCGCCGGGCACACGGCTGGAGTCCATCTCTGCACCTCGAACTTATATTCATTTATAACTTTCGCACCTGACTGGGAGGTTAGATCAGATAGACTACAAATGGAAGACCATGTTGTCCGGCCTTACCCCTTACCCGTATCTAAATATGGCAACCGATATGATATCCGACGAATATTATGATCACACTGTAGGTATAGGTAGATGTATACCTACTGCTGGCACTGTTGCACATTGGATACGGATATTCCGGTTAACAGGTTCACTCCATCAAATGATTAAGCGCATTAATTAGCTCGGAACTTATGAGCGCACTGAGCATGGTGTTGGCTGTGTTCCTATTTTGATTGTGATTAGTTCAGTGGATACAGTGGCAATGTCCGCATTAGCGAGATTGGTGGCATGATATGGAAGGCGGCGCGCGGCAATTTGATTGCACAGTCTGTTGGAAGTTTTAATGTGCACCCTCTGGTGCAGCGCTATACTATATAGTCGTTTACAATTGGGAACAGCATCTGGGGAGTCAAAACAAGAAATCGCAATTTGCACTGCTCCAATAAATTGAATGTACTGCGCGCACTCAGCTGGGGATTATGCTTTGACGAACAATGTATCTGTATGTAGAGTATGTGATTTGGATACTTTGTTTTGTAGCCTAATATCGAGTGATTGTAATTGTAATTTGCAGTGTATCAAAATATGTACTTGGAAGCGACAAACAAAAATGGGTAGTCCCAAAAAATATAAGCGACTCTTGGAACAGCAGGCAAGCATCAAGACATAAATACACGCAGTTTTGAGTGAGGGATGCTACGTGTGTAGGGTCAATCAGCTTGATATTTAGTGTCATTATGAAAGGAGCCAAAAGGCTCAGAGACTCGCAGGCATTATGCCGCTCATTCAGAAATAACCTCGTTAAATTCCTCGTTTATAGTAGGAGTATATAGTATTCGTATCTATCTATATTTATAAGGGAATAGTGTTAGCGTCAGGGCCTGTATATTTGACTATAATTTATCCGCGACTTGCCTCCCGTTACAGAAGCACCTAGTTTGCTACCCGCTTAATAGGATGAACACCAATTTCCCTCATTCAAACAGAATATCCTTTTCCCGTCGCTAATAACTCGGGTTCCAAGCAACATTTTTAAAATCGGAGAAATTAATTTTCCTTATTTCTTACATAGAGTACACAAACCGAGTTTGAAGTCGATCGGGTGAAAATAAAAACTTTGACCCCCCCTTTATGCCCCTTTTTGGATTTCCTGTTCACCAAATCGTTTCTTTGCTCACTTTGGCTTTGGTCAGCTTCCAAGGTCTTACTATTTGGGCTGGGCATTGATCAACAATCGCCACTCAGCCAGGACAACCTGCTTTGTATATGAGATGCAAGATGCCACTGCTGTAGAAGCTCAACTGTCATAAAAGATTTCAAATACCTATCTGAGTCACTGAGTGCGGAATTGTTCTAAGAAATCAGATTAAAAATAAATTGTATGCTTTGTCTGGCTGCGATTAGCATTAAAGCTACATTTCAAGACACAAGCCTTATAGGTATGTAGATGTGGACATGCTCTCTTCGAAAACCCTATCAAGGGTGAGTTTTATGATCTCCTGGACAAAGCCAGTACGGGCGTACGTTGTCAAAGTTATGCTCAGAGATTTCAATGCTAAAATCGGTTACTTAGTTGGTAAGCACATCATCCACGGAATGTTTGCAGCTACTAGTTAATCGGTTTTGCAACAGATCGTAATACGGCAATAAATAGAACTGAACACGCATCCAACATACTTTACTCTAAAACATTCCGAGTAAACTTTGAAAACTTTGACTCTAACCATTGTCTTGTTGGAGCTATATACAAAGGAAGAAACAATTCAACTTTGAGCCCCCTAATAGCCAGATTCTACAGAGAGCGCCTGATTAAGATAATCTACATTATTCATTCATTTAGATCCTGGCTAGATAAAAGTAAAACTATACGCAGTCTATCCTATCTAAAAGAGATCGACTACTCTTACGATCAAAACAACATACGGAAGTTTTATTTGAAAGCACAGCGAAGAAAACCAACCATCAGGACGAGACTATCCAAGTTCATGGACTTCCAAGCCACTTGTGGTAAAATTTATCCGCCAAGAGCTGTACATGATCATGGGAGTTCAGAACTCTAGTAAAACTGATTTAACAGCGTCACGTGACGTGAGAACGCGTGTCACTTGAAAACACATCGTCCAATGCTGAATTCCGAAGTAGTTCCTCTGAACTATTCCAAACATGCACCGAATCTTGGCAGTGAGGTGCGCTGTCATAAGACTTTTTGAAGTGAAAATTCTTAGACGGCGACTTGTATGTTGTTAATATTTAAGTGCCAACATGAAAGACACTATCAACAGACTAGGGGCTAAGCGAGACCGTAATAGAGGCTCTGTTAACTCGAAATAAATGACAGCCAGTTAAAGATATCCGCCGAAGGAAAAAACCTTGGAAACCAGTGCTACTTTGGCTTGGCCAAACAAATAGGTTCAAAACTCCTAACCTGACGGACGAAATTTTATCAAAGTGAGCTCATACTGCACTCCTTTAAATAATTCTTAGACGGATTTTTGATCCTGTGTGCGGATTTGTTTTTTTTTTTTAGAATTTTCTACTGCTCAAGGGTATAAAGGGTGGGCGCAGTAGCGCAGTAGTGGTTAGTGTGCTGGACTACTGTGCGAGGTCATGAGGTTTAGGTAATGACCGAAGGAATACGATCGAGGATACAAGCTGCCGAATGAGATTCCTTTGTAGTATTGCTGGTTTGACCCGCAGGGATCGTATAAGGATACCAGAATGCGCGTGAGGAACTCCAAGTCGAGCAGCTACTTCTCCATACTTTGGTGGTTTGGTCATGTTAAACGCATGTCCCCAACCCAGGATCCCACGACGTGCTATAGAATCCGTACACATCAGGCAGGCCTTCTCTAGGTAAACCCAGGATGAGATGGTTACATCAAATTCATAATCTCTCCTCTACCCGTATGGTGGATTGCCTTTGATGGTTTAGAGTCGATGGCGGAGAATCGAGAGATATGTAGGGTCCACTTGACCCACTTAATGGATAAGCAGGCAATCGAAAATGAATGAATGAATGGATAACTCTTGCCAATCGCTGTTACTTTAGGCTATAGAAGGCTATTGAGTAGTGGAGCCCTATTCCGAAGAACTAAGAAAATTATTAATGCGCAGCCTTGATTATGCGACTAATGCTTTATGGAGCTGAAGATAGAATTCAGTCTTGAGAGATAAAAGATATACTCAGTCGCTTTGAGAGAAAGATTCTTCGTAAAATCTTCAGTCCCGGTTGAATTGACGGGCTTTGAAAAAGGAGATTCAACGACGAACTATACGGCCTGTACAGCGACATCGACTTAGTCAAAAAAGCCAATGGAAACAATTGCTTCTTAGAGTCTTCGAATCTAGCGCCCAGAGGTTCAAAGCAGTAGGGAAATATCTCATGGAATTGGCGCCCAGAAGTAGAAGGCGACTTCAATCGACTTGAAGTGCTCAACTGGAGGCAGTTAGCTAAGGAACGGACGAATTGCCAGAGGCTTGTTAGTTGAGCCCTCGGTTTACCCCGAATACTGTAGAGCCGCCTTAGTAACTAAGTATATGTACTTATCTACTGATCGGTTGTGGTTTTCACTTCTAAGACTTTTAATCCTTGTTTGCGTTTGTGACTTATTTTGTGAGAATTGTTTGCTGTTAATATTTTTGTTTGCGCTTAAATTTCCGCGTATCCGGGGGGCTTGTGCGTTTTTTTCGATCCCTTAAGTTTCTTACTAGGCCTACTGTCCACTTGTTAGCTTGTTGTAGGCTTGCTTGTAGCTTATTTGCAGCTTCCATGCAACTGGCATATAAAAAAACGAAGCTCTGTCCATGAAGCGGCAAAGTCATAAGTAGTTGCAAATGCCACTTTGCCGCTCCGTGGACAGAGCTTCGTGTAAAAAAAGCTGTAAATGGTGAAAGCGTGCGTATGAAGCGCTACCTGGACAGTAGGAATTAGTTTATCTTCATCCAATGTCTTTGTCGTCTTTCCTTATTTTCTTTTGGTGCTGTAGTTACAGAGCTCTATCGCCTGATTGAACATGACAATCAGCCAGTCTGTCTTTTGAGGTTCTAGCAAATCCTTTTCGTAGGGATTGGGAGGCAGCGCAGAAGATGCGAGTTTGGAAACTGGGTTTTCGAAGGCACCATCTTCACTCACAATTGTAGATCTTTTAGAGCTCAGCAGAATTGCAGATTTTTAATCAATTTCTCGTTCCTGCCTGGTGACTTGTATTGAGGCGAGGAACCGCTGTATGAAGTGCATCGATTGATCGTTTCAAGGACACTCTGGAGATATATTTGCTACAGAGCATCATGGCCATTTGTATCTACTTATCCTATGCAGCGATTCTGCTAAAACCCACCACCAACAACAACAATGCATTCGGTATTAATTTGGTGAAATCTTTCACCTCTCTACAACTGCATCGTTAAAATTAATTTAATTTGCCTTTAATTGCGACATCTGCATATTTATCTCTCAGTCAAGTGATTAGTGTGCGCCCACTTCGGTCTTACGGTTGCTGATCATCTTAATCATCATAACAACAACAATTATTATTTATTAATTCGCCGACAGAGTGATACTCACCGCATCCGAATCCGCGCCCTCAATCCCGCCAAATGTTGGAATGGATATATCTTGTGGCAGATCATCGCCGCGCAGCAAAACCTCAATTAACTACGTATGTATACGCTCGCATCAGTATTCATATATCCTGGGGCAATGTTCCAATCCAAGTTCGCATAAGCAAAGGAACCAAACTTTACGCTACGCACACAGATAAGAGCTGATGATGACCATTGACCAACTATATGTGCGGTGTACTCCTCCTTCTCGCATCTCATTAATTGTTTCTTCATCTTGAGAGGGAGACTGAAACTGAACTGTTGTGCGTATAAAGTCGAAGTCGATGACGCGTTGTCTTGTTGTTGTGATGGCATCTTCGTCGGTTGTCATTGCCTGGCGCGTCCTTTATTCGGTTGTCATTATTAAGAGGCGAGGCGAATGCGAAGAGATAGCGAAACAATCTTTCATTCTAATGCGATTTTAATAACTAGCGCCCCGGTTCGGTTTGGTTGTAATGGAAAAATCACTTAAGCAGCAAATGCGCGGTGGTGGCGGGATGGAACACCGCCAGCTACTCAATCAAGTGCTCCCCTAGAGCGAAAGCGACTGGCGCACGGGTAAATGAAGTAGCTGCGGTAAGTAGAACTAGATATAGGTTCGGGTTTGTTTTGGGGCGGCAACGCAGTTGGACCACAAACATCCGTCGCCAGATTTCCAATCGCCCCGGCCGTATATAGTCGGCTCTCTTTCACCCAAATCACATTTTAAATGACCCCAATGCGTCGCTGTATGTATACGAAACCAACTTATTTCATGGACTTAATTATCTGTCATTTCCTGGTTCGGGTCGGTGAAGAGTTGAAAACCGCAGGTAATACAACAGATCCGAGTACAGCATCCCAAAAAAAAAAATAAATAAACCAAAGTGTCGGTTGAGGGTCATTTTGAGCTCATAATTGTCGGCCGATTTGTTGAGATACATTTTTTTTTGTTATACTGCTGTCGGTCGACATTAAAACAATCTGGAGCAAGTGAATGAACAAGTATCTTTTTGTTGTATTTTCAGGCACTAAATGGATTTCTAATGATCCTAACATGCGAGGGCGAGGTGTTCTTCGCGACGCACAGCATAGAAAGTTACTTGGGTTTCCATCAGGTGAGTTGAATCTTATTACGAGTACTCGTATCTGTATAGTATTTT
Organism: Cheilosia soror; assembly: GCA_949372485.1. NCBI lineage: Eukaryota > Metazoa > Arthropoda > Insecta > Diptera > Syrphidae > Cheilosia > Cheilosia soror. Next base: position 18,176,917 of record OX443562.1, on the reverse strand, counting down.
TGGTGAATGAAGCAACAATTTTGTGAATCAATATTTTTTTGCTCTTTCGGTTTTCTTTTTGTAAATTATTCTGTAATGATTGTGCTATTAGGTGGATGATGATGGATCATGGATACACTGGTGCACTTTGTGGCATTGATGATGGTGTTTGTTGCACCAGAGTATGGTTACAGGTTTGGTTCGATTCATTGAGGTACTGTCTTTAAAGTTGTGAATGAAACTGGGAATTAAATTATCATTTGGCTGTGAGGAGGAGGTGCAGTCGGATGTCAATTGACTGGTGCTCACTTGAAGTCCATAAATTAATTGCTCTTCACGATGGTGCAACTTCGTCTGAATTATTCACCTCAGTGTAAACAGTAATGGGAGAAAAGGAAGAGAGTGCTTCACTATATCAAAACAGACCTTGATCGCAAACAGTAGGATTTACCAACCGGGTTAGATTTTACCCGGTCGACTACAATTTCTATGATCAGTGGCATTTTTTTTTTTTGTCGGGTTCGGAAACACTGGAGCACTCAGACACAACTGGACCATTGTACTACCCGAAAGAAAATCCAGTACTACCCATTTTACTGGAATTTCTTCGACTTTTTGAGAAAGCCGAGAATGTACTTCAGCGATGAGGAGCTTTCAGTATCAGCACTTACCACATCAGCGCCAAAAATCTGCCACCTGAGCTGCGCAAGGGCAGGACAATAACAAAGGTAATGATGCCCTGTAAGAACGCGAATAAGTTTTCTGCAGTCATTTCTACTGAGAGACAGCAGGAATGCCGCAGACTTCCTACTGACTTTCGGGAACATGCGTTTAGTCTGCCCGCTTCCTGTAGAGCCTTGCTATTACACAATTGTGTTTGTTTGATAACCAATCATCAATGGAGGCTCTGCCCGAGGACGCAGGAAGACCCAGCATAGGTTCTGGTCCCGCTTCTCATCGAATATCTTATTTCCAGCAATACCACAGTGTGACCTGGGATGTGACCCAGACAAGAGTCAAAGAGTTCGGCCTTGCGACCGAGTTCAAATAGTTCTTGCATTCCGGAACTATTTTAGAACGGATTACGGGGCTGAGCAAGGCTTAAGTGTCCAGTGTGCTGCTGGACATAAGCAAACACTCTAACCACTACACCATATGGGCACTGCTTCTCGTTATAGATGGAAATATACGTAAGCCTCTTAAGGGCTCGAGGTGATACACTTTTAAAATATTTAGCTTGAGGTATTCATATTGCCTGATGCTGAACCGAAATTTGCCACTATAGACGATGTCACGGATGTTACCGCTTCGATCAGCGATGCATCTTCGGCTCTTTGCGGTGCTGGTTAGCAACTCGTGCCATGTAAAAGTGTGTATAATCTTCGAAAGATACCGGTTGTCCGCACTAGCAGGCAGGCACAATTCGTGGGATATGTTCCTCCGGCACCACCCGACTACGTATTAAACCACATCAAAGCAATTTAAGAAAGGACTATGAACGACAATGCCCGACTCGATTCAATTGTGGTAGCAGCCAAGGGAGAACTCTCATATGCGAAAATCTTATCCGAAGTTAAAGCCCATCGCAAACTTGGCACCTTAGGGCAGTCGGTAACAAGGATTAGGCGAACGAAAAGAGGCGAACGCAAAAAGGCGACCTGATGTTCCAGCTGAAGGTAGCAGGTGAAAAAACCGAGCGGCCCAAGGGAATACTCGGTGAAAATCTCGGCAATAATGAGGAGGTCCGGACGCTGACACACTGAACTGCGAAATCAAAGACATCGCCGACGTCATCTTCAAGGGCGTTATCTTCGAAGCCATTAAATCGCAGTTCAAGCTGAAAGAGGTATGTAAAGCAAATATCTCGAGCTTAAGGAAGGCCTGCGGAGACAATCAAGTCGCTACTATCGGTTTCTTTTTGCTGCTGGATGGAGCACTCACACACAACTACTGGTCCATTTTACTGCCAAACAGATACAGATACATATCTTACTTAACTGTATGTACTTAGTTTTCCCGTCTTTCGAAGATGGATGAGATCGAGCTTCAGCGATGGAGAGCTTAGATATTCGGCACTCACGACTCACCACGTTAGCCCCAAAGATCCGCCACCTAATGCGAGCAAAGGCAAGACAACTACAGAGGATAAGTGTTTCGCTGTATCGTCCTCTTCTCCACAAGCAGGACAGATGGTGGTGTCGCTCAAGCCCAATTTTTTTAAGTGTTTGGCAAAAGCTGTCGATTCTCCTGAGAGACAGAAGGAAACACGCGGACTTTTTGCAGATGATCTGACGCAGTCGTTTGGTCTGCCTACACCCATCAGCACACTCACACCAAGGACACTTGTGTTCACGAGAAACCCAAGTATCAATGGATGACCTAACAAGTTTCACTGTGTTTTGTTTAGCGACCAAGTTCAGTGAAAGCAAAGTTCACTGCAAACGCATGCTTCTAGCCCTCCACCTGTTTGACACAATATAGCGCAAGTCTCCGCTTGGAAGACAGACGCATGGTTACCTAAGAAGCGGTAGTGTAGTCTACTGTTCTCGCTTTCCACGAAGACTCCAGTACCAGACTCCTGTCCGGTTTTGGAGCCATCCATGAATACACGATGGCATTTTTTCCTTGGCTCAGAATCTGGCCGAAGCCATTGCCTGAGGAAAGTTGACGTGGTAGTTTTATTGCAGTAGGATTTCTGGTGTCATTGCGTTATTGTGGGAGGATCTATAGGGAAGGCCCCTGTGCAGCCAAGACAAACCGTTCTTTGAAATATGACAAAAGAGGCAGTAACACGTTTCCGCGAAAGTTTGTTCCACCATACAACAGATGCATATGAGAGAAGTGGTCTTACCATTGCCGTATGGATCCAAAGGACCTTTTTAGGAAATAAGCGCCATGACTTGCCAAAAGTGCCTTTGCACTGCCAGAAAGTTGACTATCGCGTTACCGAGAGAGAATTGTGGAAGTATCGACCGTATAGAAGTATTGAGCTGACTCTGTATAGCAGAATTCTCCTGACATATCCAGGCTCACCGTTTGACAGCATTTGGGAAAGAACTGCTTGCATCTGCGACGTCTTCTTGCTGTCGTACTGATGAACGTGCGTTATAAAGATTAACCTACTCAAGCAGTACTCCTAGGTACCTGCATAAATGACTCCTTATATACCTAAGGGGGGGTTATTGCCAATACCTCAATTTCGATCGTCTTCGCTTTTGGTTATTCTCAAATGCGAACGAGGCGAAAATGATATTTCCAGGCTTTTTTTCATTTTGACTTCCAATTTTCCAAATTAATTTTTTCTCGTTACATGAATTTTGTTTATTTTTTATCCGCCAGCAATCCGTGCCACTTAAACAGCAATCGCTTTTGAAATGAAACGAATCGCTTTTAAAAATACAAATCCGCCATTAAAAGCGATTCGCTGCGCTTTTGGGAACTCCCAGGTTTGGTTTCGGAAATTTGCATAGGAAATCCACTGTATTTTGGCTGGTTATTAGGACAGTTTCGGTCTTGGTGTCTTCTAGTTCTAGGTCTGCAAATTCCTGTGTTCCGAGCTTATTTCTATTGTGGTAATGATCAAAGAAGACGGCCTATATGGGAGTAGGTGTTCTTCTATTATCCTCAGCAATTTTCGGGCAGGATACTTGTGCGGAGTGGGGACCTATTGCCCTTCAGCTTTTCCTTCACAAAACTATATAAGTTATCTCCCAGTGGTCTAGGTCTGCTCCGTCGCAGAGTTGCTTAAAAAACTTGCCTGCTCTCTTTGATGGTCTTTTGAGATAGTGATAGAAGATAGCTAGCCATTCTTGAAACTGGCCTTTTCCTGGATCGCTGGGACCTGCGTCGGGGCTGGAAACACGTTACTCTGAGCGTTTCATCGTTCTGCCATAGTAACCTAGTTCGACAATTTTTCTGAATTGATCTTCTAAGTATTGCTGCGTCGCACGCTGTGGAAGTTCATTGGGTCAGTTGGTGGGACAAGGTCTCCGTTTTTCCGCTAAAGTCTGTAAAGTCTGTATTCATCATTTCCTCGAATGCGTATATTTGTCGAAGTAGGTGTCTTTCCACCTTGGCCTTGTTATCTTTTGGCGCTGTCTGGACTTATCTTTGTTCATGCTAAATATGAAGTGGTCGCTGTACGTATACATTCTTCGCTAACTTGCCATTTTGTTTTGCGCAGGAGTGAGTTACTAATAAATGCAATATCTGGGACCAACCCCTTGCCTGCTCTTTGAAATGAATTTTTTCACCATTGTTCACTAAACTTACAGCCAGTATTGTGAATGCTTCAAAGAGAGCTCCATGGACCTCCTGCCCCATTCTATAACTATGCGTTGAAATCGCTAGAAATCATTTTGTGGTTTTTTCCTATAGCGCGTCAGCTACAATATCGTCCAGCAACAACTGTAGATAGTCCCTAAGTATGGGGAAGACTATAGAGGGTGCGTAGCAGCTATAGACGTGGATGTCATTTATCTTAGCCGTTGCAAAGTAAACGTGTTATAAAGCTGCCTTTTTTGATCCAACGTCTATACAATTATCCAAGAGCAATATCTACTCTTTGTTGCCTTGTGGTTTATGCCAGCAAGTCCTACTCGGCCGCATAGTAGTGAAAGACTATTTTGGACGACCTTCATCATGCTTTGATGACTAAGGACTGACTGTTGGGCACTACCACCAGCTCCATGCCCAGCGTTCTCAGGCTAGTCCTCTTAACACCATAATCACGGCGGTTTCTTTGCGCTAGCCTTGGAAGTGTGACATTCTTTATTTTCCACACTGATGTTTGGAAAGATTATGATCATGGCGCTAAAGTACCGCCACGCGAATGCATCAGTTCGCCCAACCAATTTCAATCATCAGCTCTCTCTCTCTGGTAGTGATATTTGGCGCCCTTATGAACTTTCCCTTCTCTCGATTTAAAATGTTCTTCCGTATAGTCACTCCATCCATGGAACGGTTACCGACAACAAATCTCTGCCAAACGCTGCGCGCCCATTTAATTACCCAACACCGGGCAATGTTAATTTTAAGATCTCAATAAACTCCTAGTAAAATGCATTTACACCCGGACAAATTAATTTCAATCTCAATTGGCAATTTCTTACTTTTAATCGAACTTATGTAACCCCAGAGTAGGTCCTCCGCATCCGCACCCGTGGGATGAGCAATGGGCGGCGTTTCATGAATTTATGCCAACAACTTTGGATTGAATACTCAATCCTCTTTAGTTCAGCGAAAAAAAAAGGAAAGACCCCAAAGAAATCCCCATTAACCCATACGGAGTTGCTGCAACAATAACAACAACAACAACAACATCCAGGAGGCAGCACAGCGCAACACTTTTGTAACAAACAAGTACCTACACTCTGGCTGCTGCTGAGCTTCTTGCGGCTGCGCGCTACATCGAGATATTAGAAAACAGATCCCACAGGCACCCACTAAGAACAAACATTCGCACAATGACCATCAGCCATAGTCATACATATACAGAGGGGGAATACCTCGAGCCCAGACACAGACCCACACGGTGCGATCCGAGACGAGACAGAAGCATCTTGCAGCGATATGTGATGCTGCGTTTTATTTATCGTTCGCTCCGCACCGTGTGTTCTTTATTTGTTCAACAAGCACTGATTACCACCGGCTTTTTGCTGTTCTGCCAATATTACATATGAAATATCGGAAAACATTAAAAATTAATCTAAATCCGATCATAAGAGGAAATGTATCGCTGCGCGAGATGCATCCATACGAATCGAATTGCGAATGGAATCGATCGACTTGTTCCTTATACCAACAGAGGACGACGACGACGACGACCGACGACGATGTGGTGGACGTCTTCTGCTGGCAGGTTGCGGCGCACATGTGTGTGCGTTGTATATTTGTGTATTTATGGGTGCCACAAGAATTTATGTCTCAATTTGGCCCAGTATGAACTTGGTGATTAATTTTCGTCCGCGCGCCGATAATCATCTGAAAAATTTTTAAATTAAAAAAAAAGTTAACTACACTGACCAAACTGTGCGAGGCGCAACAACTTTTGGTTGGCGCGGCATGTAGCTGGGCAGTCTCCGTCAGCGTAGTGGGAGACTTTTGTTCTCCAAATGGACTGGCGAAATTCCAATTTAGACATACTACAGTGGAGTTTGGTAGTGAGTCGTGTGAAATATTCTAGGTGAATGGCCTTATGTTTTACACTCAAGTCTCTTCATCTATTGTCAACACATCTTAGACTGTTCACTTTGCGGATGCGACGATACCAAAATATTCTTTTCCGTGAAAAATTCCCTCCGGCGGCGGATTCAACGATAGGGGTGACCATTTACCTGATTTACAGTCGTGTGAGTATGACAGCGCGTCACGTCACTTAGAACTTTGAAGATGTCATTGTCCACCAAAATGAAGAACCCAATGAGACTTACCAATCATAATTTTTAACCTTCAGCTTCAGTATATAAAGGGTGATTTTTTAAGCTTTTGGTTTTTAAAATTGAAGGAAAACAACGAAAATTAACAAAATTAATTGACACTTTTCTATGGGTCGATAAATCAAGTCTTGCCATTTACTTTTTTGAATATTATTTCGTGTTAATGTTCACCGTGACTACGCCTCAAGTGGCTCATCGAGAATGTCCAATTTTGACACACTTTTTCCAACATATCGACTAGTATCTCACCAATAAAACAAGTTATGTTGAATTCCAAGGCGGCAATATAGTTGTTGACTTACCCGTAGAGACAAGAGACTTCACATATCCCCGCAAATTAGTCCAGCGGCGTTAAATCGCACAATCTAGCCGGCCAATTCACAAGTCCAAAACGTGAGATGAATTCTTCGAATAAAAGCGGATCTTTTTCGAGCATTTCTAAGGTCCATTCAACAAATGTTCGACGTTGTGGCAGGTCGCTCATGTATTTATAATTTTCGACGAAATTAATTTGCAGTCCGCGTAATTTAGGACATGCTGCTGCGTCGCTTTATGATGTGGACTTCGGATGTGCCATCATCAATTTTGTGACACCATTTGACCACCACGTTGTTGAACTCCTCTTGCATAATACTTGTCGCCGTCTGCAGAGATCTGTGACGTACCACTATCGCAGTATCGTCGGCTTAAGCAAATGACAGCCTATTTTAAAAAAAACCAAGAACTTCATTTGTGAATAAAGTGAAGAAAATTGGTCCCAGTTTAGACCCCTGAGGAACTCCATATTGTACTTGTTTCTTTTCACTGTATAACATGAACATCCTTTATTTTTTACATGTGGGAATTTGTTCCTTTTAGCCAGTTTTTGTCTACAGCTCAGCTTTTAAAAGAAGCGGTAAAAGCTGATCGATGCTTAAATCTTAAAATATTCAAAAAAGTGCCAGGCTCTCATTTATTTTTGTACTAATTGGGATTTTTTTTAGTAATGGCAAGTTAAAGGCAGAAAAGCAACGCCTCTGTTGGCGGTATATCCCTTAGAATCTCTGATAGCGCAAAGTACCTGGTACTTACTAGACAAAAAGCTAAACTGGAAATTGAACACCAATAAATGAATCAAAAAAGGCGCATTAGCCTTTTTTCCTGCAGCAGAATCTTTGGGAAAACCTGGGTAAAACGTCCCAAAATTAAGCTCTGGATGTACACGGCTTTAGTAAGACCTATATTGTCCTATGGCAGTCTGTATCGTGGCCGGCAACCAATAAGGCCACTTACCTAAAGTCGGTAACGAAGTTTCAAAGACTAGCATGCATCGACACCACTAGTGCGATGATGACAACTCCAACCGAAAGACTTGAGGCTATCCTCAACCTGCTTCCGCTAGACATTCTTATAAAACGATCGGCCGCAATTAGTACCTTGAGAATCAGCCAATTAATAAACTGAAAATTTTACGAAACGGGTTGTTCGTGTCACGAAATACATCACGCCTTACCTAGAGTTTACAAGACCCTTCTCTAGCGGCCATCCTAGCAGGGAGGAATGGAGAGACAGACTCGTACCCATCATCAGATGGAACTAAAATGGACATTGGCGTAGGATCAGGTGTCTTCTTCGAATCGGTGGGTATATCAAAATCGATACGCCTCCCCGACCATAGTAGCGTCTGCCAAGTAGAGGCCCTGGTAGTGACAATAACAGCCCGTGAGTCTGTGGTAAGGGCAATACCATCTGTAGGTACTACATTCTTTATCGACATCCAGGCAGCAATAAAAGCCATAACAGCACCAGATATAAAATCGAGGCTTGTAAAGTGCTGTCGCAAAAAACTCTAGGCTTTTGGTACACAGCCCAAGGTATCAGTCTGCTGATTTCCGGGACATGAGGGCATTCCAGGTTCTGAGAAAGAGCGGACGATCAGGCTGATCTCTCTGTGAACATACCGCCATGCACGCACTCAAGTTTGAAGAAGGGAGAGGCGAACCCTAAATGGGCCACCTTAAATACTTGAAATACTATAAGAATGCTATTGCTATGGCCCTCTTTCGATGAAACCAGAACCGAGAGTATCATACGGAAGGATAGGAAATCTCTGTCCACCCTCGTATAGGAATCAAAAGCTTGACTACATAGTTTGAGGTTGTGGATGATATAGATTCCGGATAATGGAAAAAGGGAACCATATGCCCAGAAGCGTGACACTAAGGCTAAGATGGATGGAAGGCAGGCCAATAATAAACAAGCTCTGCTGTCTGCTGACAGTAGAAAATGTAAACCATAAAAATTCAGTCAAATCGCACGTTTTTGGCGGTCAATTTACGTCGGCTCTTCCCATTCCCTGATAACAGATTTTTAAACCTTCCTGCCAGAAGACACCAGATACTGCGTTTCTGTTGCTGCTGTCAGAAACTACGTACTTTCTAAGAGATATCTAGCTATAGATACTGAACAAGAATACAAGTAATGTCAATCTTCTACCGCCATCAAATCAGCTCTTAATTTGTTCCGAGCGCCTACAACTTACTTTAAGACAAGCCACCTGTGACCAGTCTTATGAAAATCCTTCCGCCTTGTGATTGCATTGGTTGCGTATCTATGCCTTATTTGGTAATCACTTTTCTGTACCTTTGACATTTCAAATCAAGTCTTTCGCTGACATGCGGCCTCGGTAATAGTTTTACATCTTCGGACGAGATCTTGGTTGGGACGATCATACGTAGCCTTCAACGAGCTCATAGCATTCATAGAAACATAAGGTTTAGATACCCAAGCAAATTGCAGCACTTGGCACTTGGAGGTTGGAGGTTCCATTTTATTTGAGGAACCTAATTCCAATTAAGTTTGGCGCTTGGAAAACTCAGCCAAGGGCGCTAGTCCTGTCACTATCATAGGAAGGTCTACTCCCCGAACTTGGTATATAAAGAGGCGAATTAGGAGCAACTGTATGGGATTTAAAATTTTTTCCTTTGTGTCCGACCATTGAAAACGTATTGCTGCATATCCCAAATTGCACAGCTTGTGACTTCAATCCACCCTCCGATTTTTTGCTAAAACATTCTGATTTCGTTTAGTTTAAATATTTCTGAAATTTTCTAATAGATGGCGTATCTTCCTATGTGCTAGCCAATCTATTTTTACACCGTAGGTAGGTCTGCTTTTTCCAAGTCATGCCACAAAAACTTGATGCAAAGCGCTTTACTTTCCTCAGCATCTATGTGGTCTATACTATGACTATACTATTAAGTACCAAAAAAACGTTCTTCCTCCTTTATATTAGGTATCTGAAACATAACGCGCCATTTTTTCCTCCACTGACATGTTTTTGTGCCTTCAGTTCGCTTAACTTACAGCTATATGAAGTTTTGACTGCTTTTAGTTAACATATTTAAACGTTATACAAAAAATGGCGCCACCCTCTTTATTATCTAAAGTTTAAAAATCAACCATTTTCTCCTTTCAGTCCGACATCGTTCACCAATCAGTCTACGAGTTGGTACACTCTGAAGACCGCGAAGAATTGCAACGTCAATTGCTGTGGAACTCCTTCCTGCCCGCCGATATGTCCAGTATGCAATTGGCTGAGGCGCTGGCACCCGACAAGGCTGCGTTCCTCGAACGAAGTTTTACCGTGCGCTTCCGATGTCTGCTGGACAATACTTCCGGTTTCCTACGTCTTGACATACGCGGTCGAATTAAAATTCTCCACGGGCAAAATCGAAAGACCGAAGAGCCTCCGCTAGCACTGTTCGCCTACTGCACACCGTTCGGGCCACCAAGTCTGCTCGAGATTCCCCACAAGGAGAACATGTTCAAGTCGAAGCATAAATTAGATCTGTCGCTGGTTTCGATGGATCAGAGGTAAGAGATTTTGGTCATGCCAAGGATTTCGCACATAAAGTGTACTTACTCATTTTAGGGGGAAGATGATTCTGGGCTACTCCGACTCTGAGCTGGTTAACATGGGCGGCTATGATTTGGTGCACTATGATGACTTGGCGTACGTTGCCAGTGCGCATCAGGAGTGTAAGTACAGGCGCAGGTCGGTCGTGGAATACAACCTTTTTGACACTTGTTTTCTTCCACAGTATTGAAGACGGGAGCATCGGGAATGATTGCGTATAGGTATCAAAAGAAGGACGGCGAATGGCAATGGCTTCAAACCAGGTTTGTCATCTTACGGAACTTACTTATCGGGTGCGTCTATAATCAAACAATTTTCAGCTCCCGCTTGGTGTACAAGAACTCCAAACCCGACTTTGTGATCTGCACTCACCGCCAACTGATGGACGAAGAGGGACGCGATCTTCTGGGTAAACGAACCATGGACTTCAAAGTCAGTTACTTGGATACAGGACTAGCGTCGACGTATTTCTCCGAAGCCGATCAACTTGTGGTGCCGCCTAGTGGCTCGCCCAACTCTCTTCCACCGCCTGTGACGCCGACGCGGCCCAATCGACGTTACAAGACCCAGCTGCGAGATTTCCTTTCAACATGCCGGTCGAAGCGTAAAATGCAACAATCCTCACCCCTAGGACAGGTGCGAATGTCAGCTGCCTTAGCATAAAATCTCATTTCTAACTATTCCCACCTTTAGGTCACCCCACCAGCTCCAGTGGTGGAATATATTCCCGATCCTGCTGCGGCTGTTGCCGCCGCATACTCCAATCTCAATCCAATGTACACCACATCGCCATATGCGGCCGCAGCTGACAATCTCTACATGAGTCCGTCGGTGCACTCGACTAACTTCTATCCGGTGACCGAGAATATCTTCCATCAGTACCGACTGCAGGGCGTTAGCGGTTACTATCCAGACTATCACCATCATACCGCAGCACCTGCTTCATATGTCACCAATGGTTTCCTCTCCTACGATGGCTACACCATCGCCCCCAAAGAGGACAAGTGGCAGGAGTCGTCCAAGTATTACAGCGGCTACAGCAGTGGATACGGCAGTCCGACGTCCACGCCACAGGTAGGTATCATAACCAAGAGTTGCCTTTGCCAAACTTAAGTAGGAATGCTTTTACAGATATCATTGAAAACGCCAAAGTCTTCGCCTCAGGTAATGGAGGTGGTGTCCTGCTCATCAGATGGTCCGTCGCCTGTCAATCCCGCATCAGCGAATGCCACCAGCTCGAACAATACGAACGGTGTCACTCCAAAAGTTGAAATGGCCTCACAAGATCCATACGAACGTCAAACCGTTCTCATGTGGGGCACTACCGCCGCCGGCGGCAACAGTAGCAGTCGTGATACAACACCTCGTTCACCTCAGGATACCTCGCCGGTGGCAGCTGCTGCCAATGGACTGTATGCCGACGGACAACTTGTGAATGGCACTGCCAGCGGAAAGGATGGCAAAATTCCAACTCCCGAATCATATCACCTCCATCAGCATGCTGCTGCCGTCGATGATGCAGCGACCATGTACGCACATCATCGTATCGCCAGCGATGGCACACACCTGCAATCGCCACACAGTCACTCGGCGGAGGCGTTACTCCATGCTGCGCCAAATCAGCCAGTCAATCATTTGTCTCATTCTCATGCAACTACCTCCCATCAACATCATCATCATCACAGCGCTACGGCGGCTGCTGCGGCGGCGGGTCATCAACATCAACATCATCACCATATGCAGCAGCAAACTGTTGTTGGAGCCGGTTCCAATGGCAGCGAGGTATGGAGTCCTGCGTCCTACTCGCAATACTCGCAGTATTTCACTTATCACCATCACCACCACCACCACTCAGCCACTCAGCACGCTAGCACTCAGTGAGTGTCAAAATTAGAAAAGTTGACAATCCCTTAAAAAAAAAATAAAGTAATCCTTATGATCCCTTTTACCCCGCTTTAGCTGAATTTAAATTTGTTTCCCTTTTGTAATTTGTTTTTATACAGGTAATAGTTGCAGAGTTGTTCTTCCGAGAAGTAAAAATTTAGACTGATTGGGGCTTGAAAAAGCGAAGCTAAATTTGACAAGCTGGAACGTCAATTTTTCTTATGATTTTCTTAGATCAATCCGCCTTTAGACTGGCCGAATTATAAGTTGCCCAAGTAAAAATTGTCAAAGAACAACTCTGTGAATTTATTTGATTTTTTTGTAGCCCCTATTCCTCTAGCTTTGACCCAACTAACTGTAGCTCGCACTTACACAAAATCTTGACCGGGTAGTTACCCTTCTTAAAATTATTTCTAACATTCCATCTTCTCTCTGCAAATGTAGATCCTCATTGGGACACAGCAGCAACAACAACAACAGCAGCAGCAGCAGCAATCCATCGCATCATTATCCTTTGCGCAGCAACAACCTCACCAGCGAATACATGGATGTCCATCATCAGCATCATCCAGCTCATCACCATCATCCACCACCTCTCCATCCGGACAGCAACAGCAGCACCAACACCACCACAACCATCACCACCAACAACAGCAGCAGCAGCATCAACAGCAGCAGCAGCAACAACAACAACAACACCACCACCACCTCGCAATCATCGCATCACCAATCATCATCGCAGCACCACCACCCCCACCACCCACATCCTCTACATCCTCATCCTCATCATCCACATCATGCGGCGGCGGCAGCGGTGGTGGCAGCAGCAGTAGCCACAGCATCGGGCGGCACCATATCTCAAATATCACCGCTCACACAGCTCTCGCATACGCATCCAGTGCGTACTCCGATCAGCCGGACGGGAGTCCTCTGTTGTCCTTCTCTGAGGTGACCAACACCCTATTAAATCAATAGATCTAAAACGACTTTAACCAGCGTTAACTTTAGATAAGTATTACCATAGCTCCGTGATAAAAAGGACATTCTTTTTGTTTTTGTTTATGTTATCGCTTCATCAGTTACGGATTTCCAAAAATAGCAAACAAGCGAATTCGTGTCGCTTGGTTGTGTGCTGCATTTCCTATCCGAACCGATTGCCAAACCATGGACTATCGAATCTTCCACATTTATAATAAATCAACAAAATGCGAACAATCTATCAGAAACAGAAACTATCTAGTATCTATACTCCCAGTTCCATGTATCTCAATTGTTGCAATATTTCATTTTCTCTTTCTCTCTCTCTCTCTCTCTGAATTTGTATCGAAAAATCAAACCACCAATAATCAAACTATATGAGTTTCAACCACAACAGTATCAGTATCTATATAAAGTATCTATAAGTGTGTATGTACATTTATTAACAAAAAAATACAGTGGTGAAGGTATTTATTGTATTAAACAGATATCGTGTTCAACGATGGCAACACTGAATCGAACTCGCCAGTGGCACACGGAAAACGCAGTCTCGTCAAGAATATCCACTAAAAAAAATAATAAATTGTTGATTTACTTATATAATGCTAGGCATATCTGTGCCTTCACTCATCCACTCTACCATCCATATCCACCCACATGTTCCTACCTACAACTCTACAAAAATCAGAAGTCCTTCCTATATCCTAGTGCAAAAACGATAAAAGACAAATTCTGCATCTGCATGCTCAGCTCATGCTTCGAAATTCGCAGCGAATCAGGATTTTGTGTTTGAACTGTGTAGTTAATTTCTGGTCAGGGGGATGGTCTTATTCATTTGGGCACCCCGAGTGGGATTTTCTTCAGCGCCCTAAACACCAAAAGCTTCATTCTTGCACGCATATGTAATGGAGAATTCAATGTTATAAGCTCACCCATGGAAAATGGACAGAAAAAGGTGTTTATTGCCTATTTTACAAGTGACACATTCACAAACGTCAAAATATGACGTAAGAATAAAATAATTCCACCGACAAAATGTTTTGTGACTGAACTGTCATCGGGCGTTTCATTGTTAATCACCAATGAATGTGCCTTGCATATTACAATTTGCAAAAAACTGTTAATGGACTTTATGGACCGCATGCAGCACATAAGATTTCTGAGCCCCTTTTCTGTCCTTTTGCAAAAGGGAATTTTCCAAAAGCGAAATGAAATACCCAAATGTCAAAAGCATTGAAATGGGGAAAATCTATTTCCACAACAAATAACAGATTGATTTAAAAATATCTACCAGGGTTTGTTGATTTGACAGGTGTCACAAGAAATAAATCAAGTCAACAAGACTCGACAAAAAAAAACCCCTATTGAAAAAGTATGTTTTTTTCGCACTTCGAAAGTGTTACAGAGTTATAAAAAACAAATTCAAAAGCGGGACGAAAAGGAATTGCGAAATACAGCAAATAAGCGATATTTTTACTTAAATGGAGCTACAGTCCGGGGTGGACCTGGGCCTCAAACAACACGCCTCCGTAGTTATCCCGATATTTGGCTAACCGCCTCCAGTTGCGCACTTCAAATGACCCCTTCCACTTGTGCGTACCACCTAAGGTAAGGTCTTCCTCTACTGGGTTGTACCTCTCGTATGGAATCGAAGACTCTTCGGGCAGGAGCGTTGGTGTCCATTTGCTCTACATATCCTATAGCCATATTAGTCGACTGATACGTATTTTTCTGACCAGATCGATGTCGCTGTATAGCTCCTCTACAATCTCCTTCTCCAAAGCTTGTCAACTGAAATGCGACCATAAATCACATGAAGAATTTTGCGTTCGAAACGAACAAGAAGATTCTTATTCGCCCTTGTGAACTTTCATGGGATAATGAGGAACTTATATACAGTCACCTTAGTGTTTCTTGACAGGGCGTTACTAGTCAGTTGCTTTATTAAGCCAAAAAAACCAACAGCGGTTGGCATAAGTGTAACCATGTATTAGATATGATTTATCCCTATAAATTTGTTTGTCTGCTTGCATGTGGAATTTGCGCCATGGCAACACTATGAAACTGCTCACTCAATCCATATTGATATTTCAAATATAACATAGGGCAACATTTAGTCACTTAAAGAACGCAAAAACTATGCTTCCAACTATGCTTAGGAATCTTTTATGACTTGCAAATTTCCCTATAGCTCTCAACACCATTTTTAGAGCCAGACTCATGGATGGGAACAGGAAATTAAATCTTTCATTCTTGAAGAAAGATACCGTGTTAAATAGACTGCAGTTAAAAAAATACTACTAAGGAATCAAACAGATTTACAACAATAATTCAGAATTATATTTGGGATGCCATTAGCCCCACAAATGTGATTGGGTAAAGAAGTTCAAAAACAAATCACCCCTGACCCTGTACCCTCCTTCGTTTTGATACCATCCCTGTAGATCGAAATTTAATTTTCTTTTGAAACCTCATTTCTTTTGCCAGTCTTTCCTATATGGGTATAGCACTTCGTATGGTGTGTCGAAGTTAAGAGCACCCAAACTTTCACACGTCTTATCAGGGATGTTGCAGAAGGATTCCCTTAGTATGGAGCTATGTCCTACCTCCCTGGTTTTGAAGAACCCTGCGTTAGTTAGCTATTACCTGCTTGTAGTTTTGTTTGTAGGTCCAGTGGTCAAATTCCCACTTTTTCGCGGCGTGAGGCAATAACGCCCAAGGAAATAGCGCCCAAATCGATTTGGAAATAACGTCCAAAAAACAACAAGATGGAAATAAAGCCCAAAAATAATTTGCAGTTTAATACGTATGGGGAGGCATGCTGCCCCCCTGCAACCCACCTGCTTGGGGTTTCTCTCAGATGTGGAGTATGTGTGAAATTGGGTATTTTGAAGGTTTTTTTGCAGTACAAACTCCCACCTACTCCAAAATGCAACAGAAAAGTCAAGCAGGGGGGTTGCAGGGCGGCAGCATGCCTCCCCATACTTACTCCACTGTCTGTGCATTTCCACTTACTATTTTGGGCTTTACTGCTTGTCAAAAAAACGAACCCTGGAAAGGAAATAACACCCAAAACGACGAAAAATTTTGTAACAACAAATTGCACGAGTTTTTTTTTGGCTTTATTTCCAAATCGATTTGGGCGCTATTTCCTTGGGTGTTATTGCCTAACGCAGTTTTTCGCGCTGTCCTCTTACAGGTGAAGAGAGCAAGCATTATGAGCCTTACGAACTTTTTCCTGCACGTTAAGTTTCCAATTCAATTTTTTTTATCTAGAATCGTATCAAGATATCTTGCGCTCCACCCCGCCAATCCTGGGTAGTTTGAAAGGTGGCATCTGGTATTTTGCACTAAAAAGTACTAGTTCTGTCTTTTCTTGGATGAGACGAAGTCCACACTTTTTAACCCACTTTCTGTGCCTCTCACAGGCTTATGTGTTCAGGAATATACCTTGAACTAGAATATCCACATTATCCGCGTAAGCAGTTACGCTAGCTAAACCCTGCGTTGCTAAGTTCTTTAATTAAAGGGTTTTTTTTAGAGGTATAGAACTTTGAAATGGAATAAAACAAAGACGATTTTTTTTAATTGACATAAAATTTACTTTATTCAAAAGATAATCTTCTGGCATTATAATTTTAACATGATTTCTGGCATATGACCGCCACGGCTGGCTCGGACGTAGTCAAATCTGGAGGTCCAATTTTTGATGACTTTTTTCAACATTTGTGGCCGTATATCGGCAATAACGTGGCGAATGTTGTCCTCCAAGTGGTCAATCGTTTCGGGCTTATTGGCGTAGACTAGCAACTTCACATATCCCCACAGAAAAAATTCAAGCGGCGTTAAATCGCACGATCTTGGAGGCCCATTCACGGGTCCGCAACGTGACACTATACGCGGTTACCAAACTTTTCCTTATTCAATAAATCAATTGTGACACGAGCTGTGTGACATGTTGCGACGACTGTCTTGTTGAAACCACAGCTCCTGCACATCATGGCTGTTCAATTGATAAACGAAAAAGTCAGTAATCATGGCTCTATAGCGGTCACCATTGACTGTAACGTTTTGGCCAGCATCGTTTTTAAAGAAATACGGACCAATTATTCCACCAACCCTTAATGCACACCAAACAGTCAGTTTTTGTGGATGTAACGGTGTCTCAACATGCACTTGAGGATTATCATCACTCCAAATATGGCAGTTTTATTTATTGACATATCCATTCAACCAAAAGTGAGCTTCATCGCTAAACAAAATTCGTTTATGAAATGGACGTAGTGCGCGATACGTATTTCGAACAGACCTACGATTTTCAAAATAAATTTGCACAATTTGGAAGCGTTATGCAGGCGTCAGCCTATTCATGTTGAAATGCCAAAGCCAAACCAAACTAAAAATAAATCACTTGACAGCTGACAAAATGGCCGCCAGTTAAAATAGTGTTGCCAATTTAAAGTTCTATACCTCTAAAAAAAAAAAAAACACGCTTTATATCGTCTATGACAAGAACCCAGAGAATGGTAGAGATAACCCCTCCCTTTGGAGTACCTCTAGAATTCTAGGAACTCTTCTCGAACATGCTTAAATGTATTTAACCTATATTTGGTGGCTATTAATTCATGCTCTCTTTAAATCGTTTCTAACTTCACTTTTACTTTTCAAAACGTTTTTCCACTGAACGGTATTGTTCGTTGAAAATTGGCAAATTTTACATTCCAGTTCGTTGTGCCTTCGTTGGACCGGTAACACTTGTCCGTTACACTTCTATATACAGATATGAATATATACCTCACCACTGTATCTCAATCTAAATAGCTCTAAGCAATGTCTCATATTCCATTTAAAAACTAATCGATTAATCTTTATTTTCTGTGATACAAAAAGTTAATTGACAAAACGATATATATGTACGAAGAAAAACTTTCCACATACATAAGTCAGAAATAAAAACAAAAGAAAAAATTCGGTAATGTTTGAAAAACAATCTCTTTCTCTCTCTTTCACACATACACTATCAATTTACAAGTATTACAACAATTTAATCCTTCAAATATTTTTTAAGCACAAATCTACATCTAGTAAACTTAAATATATAAATTATATTATGTAATAAAAAAAAAATAAATACAAAAAAAATCAACAACAAGCAATGTTAATTATAAAAAGAAATAGTTTTTAAGTAAAATCATTGTTCAACCAAAGATATTAAGGAAAAAAAAAACAAACGTTGTTCGTAGCGAGTGATTAGATTCAACAGATACTAAGGATGCTATATTATAATTGGTTGGTGTACTATTAATTTAAGTACAAGTAGGTTGTAAATTATCTAAGCAAAAAAAAAAAAAATAATAAACTGTATCTATATTATAATTAAATTAAATTTACTACATCATATCTTAAAGAGTACATGTCCAGTCCACACTGTTTTAAATGGAATTATTTTTAATCGAATTCTTCTGTATACTAATACAATATAAATACATTTATATAGATATATACAAAAATACGTTATATATACATCATGTGAAAGTATATTTGATTTTCTAGTCGCCCTTATAATAAATATAATAATACATTTTAAATTAGGAATATTTCTTAAATTATATATAATAATAAATTATGGATAAACAAAAAGTTAAAACAAAATCAAAGGAATTTGCTATAGAAATTTTCGATTATAATAGTTATTAGAATGTTTTTAGTTTTTTTTTTATTGTTTTCCTTGTTTGATTTAATTAAACTTTGAGATTTTTTCCAAACATATTATTAAAAAAAAAAATTACAAATAAATTACAGGCTAACTACCTATAAATAATGCGCATGTGAATTTATCTAATGTATAATCAAAATTTTAGTCAAATAATGAATTTCAAAATTTGATTTTTTAAATAAACAATAATTATAAAATTAAAACAATAATGTCTTTGAGATTATAATTTGCTGTATGAAATAGGAGCGATCGAAATATGGAAATGTAGTTGATTTTATTTTAATAAAAACTCATTTTCCATAGATATATTGGTTAAAATAAATAAATAAATAGTTGACGCAACAGGGCCCTATATCATAAACATTGACAGGTGACAATTCTACAAATTTGTCGCAATTGTCTGACAAATTTTCATTCCATAAGATATTGACAGGTGACATAATTTTCAGTTAAATACCACGACAAATTTGCACATGACAATATCTCACTGTCATATTTTGATCAAATTGTCCTGACAATTTTGATATTTTTTTTACATATTTTGACAAATTTATCGTTGATCTTATCATCAAGAGAGTAGGTAGCTACCTAATAGCTTTTTGTAGGGTGCTCTGTATGTCCAGAAATTTTTTAACAAAATATACTTCGGTGATGTTTTCAAAACATGAATATTTTCCCTAAATTTAAAATCGTTCTTTAAAGTGTCGACTGTCGAGCGCGTACTATATACGAAATTGCATTTGAGAATTTTTATCACTTCTGCTTGAATAAATAATATTTAGGGCCAGTTTCAAGGCTAGCTGATAAAGTCTCAGATAGACTATCCGCAACTTATCTGTCAGTTAAACTTCAACTTTTGGTTTCAAAGGTTTCGGATAGTGAATCTGACAGAAAGATATTTATTTGAAGTGACTGCAAAAAATATAGTTTCAGAGCATTATTTCGTTGACGAGCATAGACAGCAGTCAAAGGTGTCCTAACATGGATTTTTTTGAATTTTTAGAAGAGTGCTAAGCCTACTATCAAAAAGCCACAGTCGCCGGCATGCCTCTGCTTTGCTGAGCGACCGCGATGCAAATGCGATGGGACGTTCCAAATTATCTGGCATGATATGCGAAATTACCGCTCCCACCGAATCCGTATGGTGACGCGTCAGTAGCAAGAACAATTGGTAAGTCCGGATTATATAATGCAAGAGTCTCCGTTTTTGTTATTTATTGTTTTAGAAGTTGGTACGATCTTTCACAATATTATTCGTCCACTCAAATTTGGTCCCTTTTTTAATAGGTTATTTAACGGTCTTAACATCGACGATAAATGAGGTATAAATTTGTGATAGTAGTTTGCCAATCATAGAAAGGTTCGTAGTTGGCTAACATCCTTCGGTCGTTTGCTCATTATTATAGCTTCGACTTTATCCTGCATTGGACGAATGCCATTTCCGTCGATTATGTGCCCTAGGTACGTTATCGAACGCAACAAAATGTAGCACCGCAGTCAGGTTATTAATCAGTTCTTCATACGTTTTTCATTTCACAACAATATCATCGAAGAAACATGCCACTCCATGAAGATCTTGAAGAAGAGAATCCATGAATCGCTGCCAGGCGTTAAGTGCAACTTTGACGCCGAACATTAAGCGTTTCATCTTGTTATTTCCCATATGGGTGCTTATCGTTAACATTGCCGAACTGTTCTTATCCACTTTCATATGTAGATGTGCTTGGTGAACATCCAACTTGCAGACGAATTTTCCGTCATTCAACTTTGCAAAAATTTCCTCGACTTTAGGTATTGGGTAATTTAATTATCGTCTTCTAATACTTTATTTATTGTTGCCTTATAATCTGCACATAGTCGAATACTGTCATTTTTCTTGATGATCGGTACTATTGGAGTTCTCCAAGCCGTATAGATTGTTTCGATGATTCCCTCTCTCTCCAGACGAACAATTTCCTTCTCTATCATGTCCTTTAGCGCAAATGGAACTGATCTTGGGCGAAAGAAAATTGGTTTAATATTCGGATCCTTTAAACGCAAAGAGCAGACAGCTGACTGTATAGTTCCAATTTTTTCGGAGAACGTATTTGCGTATTTGTCTATAAGTTTATTTATGTTAGTTTTACATTCACTTTTTGTTAGCATATTTGTTTGTAGCAAGTTTACCTGTGTATATTTAAGTTCATTTTTCGTATCCAATCCCTGCCAAAAATCAGATCGACGTTCTAATCCAAAACGTACATCTGGCCTTCAATAGATTGCTCTCTGTACCTCACTGTGACGTTCGCCTTTCCTATAGGGCGTAACATTTCGCCTGAATAAGTTTGTAACTTAAGAGTTGACTTTTCCAGACGTTTGTGCGGCCAAAATTCTTGGAGATTTGAAACAGCAGCACCAGAATCGTATCGCGATATCATCAATTCTGACTGTGATCATGAATTTCTCGCTTACCTGCATATTATTTATTTTTGCGCAAACTTGAGTGTTATTTATGTAAAAGGCGTTCTCCGACTCTTCTTGGTTGGAGTCACTGGATTCAGTATCCGCATATAACGCTCTATGAGGTCATATTGGCATCGTCAAAATGAAGACGTTAGCAAGGGGATATGTGTGGTGGAGAGGAATCGATCAGGATATAGAATCTCTTTGCCGTCAATGCTGCAGCTGCAGTCGGATTAAAAACAATGCTCCCAAATTGACAGCTCATCCATGGGACTATCCGAAGTGTGCATGGCAACGCATTCACATCGACTATGCTGGACCATTTATGGAAACCAATTTCCTAATTGTAGTGGATGCTTTCAGTAAGTGGGTTGAAGCCATACCCAACAAATGCACGAATTCAAGTAAGACAATCAATATACTTAGAGATATATTTTCTAGATTTGGATTACCCCTTAAAGTAGTTTTAGACAATGGTCCCCAGTTTCGTTCAGAGGAATTCGAGGCATTTCTCAAATCGAATGGAATTAATCACAAATGTTGTGCACCGTAGCATCCGTCTACAAATGGACTGGCCGAACGTAAAGTGCAAGTAGTGAAACAAGGATTACGTGCAATGTCAAATGAACCAGGCTACTTAAACATCAAATTGTGTCGATTACTCATGCAGTATAGAAAAACACCTAATAGCACAACCGGATTAAGCCCAAGTGAATTAATGTTTAAAAAAAACAATCCGCACCAGAATCGATCTAGTTAAACGAAATATAGACCAGGGGCCAGATTTCGTAAAATGAAAACGATCGAACGATATCGTTTCGACAATAGCAGTCTCTGTCTATTGCCACAGATATGATAGAGACAGGTTTAGTAAAAACGATATCGTTCGATCGTTTTCATTTTACGGAATCTGAGCCCAGGTAATTTTCGAAAAACAGTACCCAGTAAACCCGCCAAATATTCGTGAGTTTGACGTGGGAGATGCAGCGCAAGCAAGGTTCTACGACAATAAATGTGTCAAGTGGAAATTTTGACAAATTCATGCACAGAAAGGACCGTTGCATTATGTAGTACTGGTAGATGGCAAATCACATGTGGATCAAATTGTGGGAGCGGAAGGCAATCATACTAACGTTACACCACCGGATGTGTCGTTAAAGAAGGAGAAACCTTTGGCTAGAATGCCAGACCAAAGTAAGGGAAACAAAGAGGATTCGCCAGCTGAGTTTAGCCAGCAATCGGAAGCACAGAACGCCTACAGTACGAGCATTCGACCGTGAGGGGGGGAGAAAGGTGCTAAGTCTATTATCAAATAAGCCACAGTCGCCGGCATGCCTCGGCAACACTTCACAGATGCAGAGTTCATAAAAGGAAGGCACCACATAACTCGCTCCCTGTTCCACATTGGCAATCGAACTCAACGGACGTCTCATCTTCATTTATCACTTCATTATGGTAAAATTAGCATTAAGTTATAATCCCTAATCAATAAATGAATTACCACATTGGGTTGAAATTGAAATGTAATTGCTTTTATTTTGGATCAAATAAAGAGGAATTTGAAGAATATTGCGATTACATTACATGGCCCGTAGGAACAGAGTATTTCGCTCAAGGCCAAATTATTTTGAAATACTCGACAATGTTACCAAAACGGAAATGCGACTGTTAGAGGACAATTGTGTTCACTTTTCTTCTAAACCTTCCTTCCTTCTACGATGGGGCGGTCACCTTGCCGTTGCGTTCTTTTCTGAATATTGTAAATAATGATTTAACAAGCTATGCTGTCGGCGGCTTTAGTCTCCAGTAAGGTAACCCATGACAGATAGGCTGTTTTGATGAACAACGAACTTTGGCTTTTCTATTGTCGGTACGTCACTTCTTGACAGCTGTGATTTTTGTTTATATAGACGTCAGAATTTTTGAAATAAATTATTGTATTCTAGGAGCAAGAGTTGTGAAATACAACTATGTATTCAGTAATTTAGCATTCAAAAGCAATGAAAATAGAAAAAGAAGATTGATTCCTTGCCTACAATAAAATCCTCAAAAAAACTCGCGCTTTCAAGGTTCGTATAAATGTCTTTCAAATATGACAGACAATAATTTATTTAAAACTTTTTGTTTATTTAAATAATATACAAAACAAAACTAAAAACAATTAAAAAATGTATTTGCTTAATACTGATGGTTAAAATAGGTATAGGTAGGTAAAAATAAATTCGTTAAATTCATACTTTCTCCTCGTCGTTGTCGGTCCTCTCGTCCTGTGATACCGTCCACAATTCGGTTATACTAATCCGTCGTGACAGCTCCGTAGGGACATGCAAATCCGAAGCTGCCGAACTGCGTCGTCTCATAAGAATCGCTGAATTGTTTCGAAAAGTTTCCAATGACGGAACAGGCTCCGCCGTTGGCTGATCTTTAGCCCAAAACTTTGTATTCAAATAGCACATAAGAAGTCCGTTGAGCACAGCAAATGTTGCAAACATGGTCAGGGGTGTCAAGGGATGGATGACACTCATAGCCGGCGAGAGTGGTGCAAATGTCAGCCAAAATCGACTATGGGTGACAAGCGAAAACATCAGCGTTGGTCTGCGTTCCGGTCGCACCAACTCGCCCGAGCAAGTCGTCAGCACAGACATAGACACTGCATTTGCCACTTTGAGAAAGAGGCAGAATATCATTCCCAGTCCAACACGACGAGTCTCATTCACTATAAACCAAAAAAAAAAAAATACAGCCGAGTATAGACAATGCATTTGATAAGCTTACGATTATCCGGTATCAACCAAATGAAGTAGGCCAGTATTCCAGCACAGATCATCATAAAGCCTGCCCATTGCCAGTGTCGTCTTGTGTATAAGATCAGATAGAGTCCAACGAAGGTACCAATCATTTCCGCAAATCCTTAAAAGACAATCTTTTAGAAAACAGTCTTCTGTTATGTTTTGTGTTCTCACCCATTGAAGCCGTATTTATGTGAAGGTGGTCGACTCCAAATTGCCGAATGACCAACAATGTGGCAGCGTAGAGGATTATCGCCCAAACCCAGGCCCAATGTGCGGCCAAGACATACTTCCAGTCGACCTTACCGTCCCAAATGCACCAGTACGAAGGTTCTTTCACATTATTCATTCTAACTCCATAGGCCCTCAGTTGGTCCTCAAGATCTATTGGTATTTCCTTGTTGTTTGTTGCCGCCGATTCGAGAAGTTCCTTTAGGGCTTCATCGTATTTCCCGTGTGTTGCCAGCCAGCGTGGTGAGTCAGCTATCCATCTGTGAGGAGAGAAATATAATTTATGGTCTCTGACTGACTGTGTGCCTAGGGACAATATTTGCTTACATTGGCAAGACTTTGTTTGGCTTTGTTTATGTTTGTGTTTGTGTTTGCTTTGACCCAAAATTAGAGGTTAATTTGAATTGTTGGCAGAAATGTAAGGCGGTTAGGCGCCACCACATAAAAGTGGATCGCGCAAATATTTGACTTTAGATACGAGTATCTGGAAGATAGTTTTAATTAATAGTTCCGGTGGTCTGGCAATTTTTCGTTGTAAACTCTAATGGGGTAGACTTGCTGTCGGGACTTTGGCACGGTAACCAAACCCAAGACACTGATTATTTGGAAGGCCTAGAGAATATTCAGAAGTAGGGAAATATTAGATCCTCTTTCGTTTTTGGTAAGAATGGAAGGGTTACATTTATGGACTTATGTATTAGGACCGAAGTATGAGTTGTAATGTCAAAGAACTGGCCATCCACAAGAAGTACGAAGGAATGACGGCAAAAGAAGTAATACAAATGTTGACAACTAACTTACCTAATGGCAGGCAAGATTAAATTCCAGATATTCCGAACATTTGAGCATACCGTGCGGGAAAGATCGAAAGAAAGAACGACTGCGATTGGAAAATACCGCCAGTTCCTTTGCCGGCTGTGTTTGAATCAACTGTTCAATTAGTTTAAGATTTAAGTCCAGAAGGCCAGAATGGCAACATTTTTCGGAAGTCGTCAAAAGTGATATAGATTTCATTAGACGACCACCAATGGAGAGACCTATGGCTAGTCATACAAGAGGAATAACTCGCGATACTAGGACCGCATAATATGACTTTTTTTGGTGCTCAGGGCATCGAGGAAAGAAGAACACAAACAACATAAAACCTCAAGAGGAAATACGATAATCATGCGGGTGAGTCAATGGAGAAATGTCATTTCAGAAATGAGGTTCGAACGTTTTACCAAAAACCTACATAGACCTTTTACTGTAGCAGCAAAGACGTTCAAGAGCAGCAAATAAGAGCAGAGTCATACTGTTGAAACTGGCGATTTGGAAAGATCACTTCTGCAGACTATTAAACGGCGATGACGACCAAGATTCGTCTGTCAGGCATATGAGTCATTTCGCACATTGATGATGATACCTAGACAAAAATCAATTCAACCTGACCAAAATATAGTGACAGTGAGCGTGGAAAAATCAGAACTTAAATCCAGCAAAGCTGCGGGAGTTGACAGCTTGGTCGCTGAACTGTTCAAAGCTGGAGGAGATTATTTGGCAGGGAGAATGCACAAACTCGTCTCTAAAATGTGGTCGAATAGTTTCACTTGATGAGTTTTGCTAGTCCTAGCAATGCTGAATTTTCCTGTAGGATTGGTCAGGCTGGATCAATTTTGAGACAACTTGGTCATTCTGTTATTAGAAGCACTGAACTTAGTGTCAAAGCTAAGCTGTCTGTCTTTAATTCGGTGTTTGTTCCAACTCTTACCTAAGGTCACGAGGTTTGGGTAATGACCGAAAGATTAAGATTGGGGGTACAAGCTGCCGAAATGAGATTCATCTGTTGTATTGCTGGTGTGACCCGGAGAGATCGCATATAGAATAGAAATACCAGAATACGTGAGGAATCATATGTCGAGCAGCTACTTCTCCGGACAGAGCGGTCCACTCTTCGGTGGTTTGGTCATGTTAAACGCATGTTCTCGAGCACTATCCTACGACGCGACGTGTTATGGAATCCGTACCATCAGGCAGGCGTCGTCTGGAAATGGTTAGACAAAGTTCATAATCTCTCTTATAAACCGTATGGGGATTGCCCATGATGATTTCGAGTCAATGGCGGAGAATTGAGGGCTACAGAGGATCCACTTGAGCAACGTACACCCGCGACCCACTTAATGGATAAGCGGGCCAACGGAAATTAGTGAATCTTAGCCTCGTTTGCCTGGTCCTCGAAGAAAGGAAATAAGCCAATCATCGGCAACCTAATAGATCCACATCGGAGCGGCTTTATGCCATGAAATCCACCATCGACCAACTTTTCATTGATTTTCGAGGTTGCCTTTTGCATCCCCGATAAAAACTCGCCTGATTGACATTGGAGAACGCTTTCTGCTTCATAATGGTCGGTAGGAATACCACTGAATCTTTTGATGTCAGAAAATGTCTTAAACGATGTGACGCATTGTCATAGGATTTAATTATTCTCGCTCTTGAAAAAATTGTTAAAAACTCAGAACTCTGGAAGGACAATTTTTCAGAAGTCTGTGCAATATTAAATATTATGCTGTCCACCAGGAAAGGAAATTCAACAATCGGGGTCTCGAACAGTATGAGGTCGTGACAAACTTTCACTACATTCTGTGATTTCAGCCAAATTCTCTTCTCATACACTTACCGCCCTATTAAAGAAACATCTCCCAAGAGAGGCTTTAACTGGTCATAATAGCTACTTTAACTAGATCAGCTAAGGCGTGATCATTTCAGCATTTCATAGGAATTCACGGGACCCTGTTCTGGAATTGACTGATAAGTTGAACAGAAAAATTTGTACGTACGAAAAAATTATTAAATTCGTTTTCTAGAATTTTTTGGATGCCTTTAAAATGCATAAGCAACATTTTAAGACCATAATTGAGTTCAACCTTTAAGTTTAAGTGCTCCAAAAAAGCAAACCCGTTTTTTTTTTATTCGGTTGTGTTTTAGTGACGGTTATAACAGGGGCCTAATGAGCGATCTCCCGCTTGGAAAAACGTCAACATCTTACAATAAAAAAAGAAAGGCCAGAAAAAAAATGAGCTCCGAAACTTTAAATGGGATCTAGTCCAGAGACCAGAGGGTAAGACAATTCTCCTAATGAAACCTGAACAAAAGCCTGCATATATGAGACACAGATGATGGCACATAGTAAGCTCGCAGTCAGGACTGGGGATTTGGAAATTATACTTCACAACAGATAGCCAGGGTGACAATCCACTATAAGGCAGAATAATCCTTACAATCTTAACACTGCTCTGTGAAAGTCAGCACTGGCACAAGCGAACCCTTTGACATCCAAAAACTTTAAAACAAGGCAACGTTCTATCATATAACTTCTTTAACATAATTTTTGAAGCAATTGTGAGGAACTCACAAGCCACAATCATAGGTAACATTTTTCAAAGGAACATTTAAGTACCTACATACATAAAATGCTGATTGTTCAGAACACTATGAGCTGTCAGTGACGTGTTTGCATGTACCGAAATGGAGGCGACGAATCTAGATCTAGCTATTAACGAAGATAGAACGAAGAATATGCTGTCATCGAAAAATGACTCTCAACATCGGTGACTCGGATAAATAGTGGTGAAGGTCATATAGTAGTCAAGGACTTTGTTAACCTAGGTTCATCAATTATCTTGCAAAATGATAGTGGCACAAAGATCAAGCGAAGAATTACTCTTGCCAATCGCTGCTTCTTTGGGCTAAGAAGTCATCTAAAAAGCAAAGAATATCAAGGAGATCTTCTTCCCAGCTCTGCTGTAAAATTAAGAAGCATGGACTTTGTCGAAACCGGATGAATGTCTCTTGAAATATTTGAGAAGTATAAGAGCTCCTTCGGGTGATAGTCAATTGAGTTGCATCGATGTAGCGTGTAGAAGGAGACGACGAAGGTTTCGGACTATACATCAACATTAACTTGTTCACAAAGCTTAAAATACAACGGCTAAGATGGGTTGGTCACGTAGAGCGAATGAACCATAACGCATCAGCCCGACAAGTCATTGAGTCCATTCTGTGGCAACAAGACAAAACCGCTGAAGTCCATTTTGATAATTTTTCAGGAAAGCACTTTTAAGATTCGAATTTTGAGACATTGTACCTTCAAATTTAAAGATAAAAAGCTAAAAAAAAACGTATGGACTTCAATCAAATCAAAATCAATCAATTTCAATTTCGTCTAAACTCGACTTTAGTTGTTTTTGTTTGTGGCCACTGCACATCGCAGTAGAAGACGACCCCACCTGAAGTGGCGCCCATAATACTGGAAAGTGAACTCAAGCAACTTTCTTATGCGGAACTGAAAAACTGTCTATCTGTCTGTTTGTTACTTTTTCACGACTAAATCCCTGAATCGTTCTGTAGTTTTAGCAAAGAGTTAGTTTATGACCTGAATTATGTTTCACACTTACCTATGAAGGAATACCAAAATAATTGTAGACGATGATATCACATAGTACAAGTAGCTCCAGCTATCCACGAAGATTGAAATTCCCGGTAGCAAAATTAAACCAATCGACCAGAACAGCTCGAACAGGCATCTAATTATGACTTTACTTTTACCGCCCGTGATGTCCGTCACTGCAAAGAAAAGGACACGAAGTTACTCTATGGTCGACCATAGAAAAGAACTCTTCATCTTACGTATAATCTGTCCAGAGGTGTACATAAAACAGCAAAAAGCCGACGTGATAAGCCTGAAGAACAAATGCAGACTAAACGTCGGTACGGCACCTGTCAAATTACCGCAAATTATCTGACCAATCATTCCGACCATCATCAGTTGACGAGGACTCAAACTAAAAATGCAACACAAAACAAAAATGATTTCAATTTCAACAAACCCACAGACAACGTCACCCAACTAGTTCAAGCTACTTCGAGCAATCAGTCCGCCAATTAAGCCTCCAATGGCGTGAAACGTTTGTGACACACCGACCAACAATGTTCGCGAACACACCAAATCGAACTGTGTCACCAGACTCTTGTAAGCCGAATTATGCTCAAAATGCTCGCATGGAATTATGTTATCCTTATGGATGGGTTTCTGGAACGGATTCGAGTAGTTGGTGTGCCTTGCGGCATAGTTCTCATGCAACGCCTCCTCGTACACATTGCACGCGTCGATTTTGAACTCACGATCGGTGTTTCGTCCCTGAATCACCGGATGCGAAACTTTTATCCAATCTTCGGTGGAATTGATTTTCACATTTGCCGGCGGCTTGCAGTAGTACTCGCCCTTGTGCGGAGATGGCGCTGTGTAGATAACCGCAGCCATAAGCCATGCGGATGGGATCTTTAGCAGAAAGATGAGCAAAATTGTTCGCAACTGCCATCGTCCAAAGTCGCCGTTCACTTCACCGATAACGTCCTTACTCTCCGACGGAGGACCTTTTACATGAATGCTCGGCGGAGTGGGTTTCGTCGACATTACATATAATTTCGAAAGTGTTACTTTGGGGCGCGAATTCACAACTAAACTGGAAACTGCCAGCCAGCCCGGCTCATATTTTAAGTAAAATAATTGAAAATATTTGCCCTTATCGTTAGATACAATTTTTTTTTTTGTTGGAGTTTGGCAAACAAAAAGTGCCAACAAACTGGTTCCGTTTTGCCGCCTTACCTACCGGACCAACTGAAATTGAGATGTATTTACAGCCCCAAAATACATCTTTTGCGGTAGATAAAAATAAACATTCACAGAGATGCTATAGATACAATTCGCAGCTGAAGCATAATGTGTATGCTTTGCAGTTGGCATTGTTCTTGTTTTTTTTTGTTGCCTTTGTTTAGCATAACCACTGTAATTAGGTTGCAAACAAAGCAGATTTATTAAACTAATACTTTTGGTAAACACGGCGACCGAAAAAAAAAACTTTAATTTCTTTGAACTTATCTCGAGGGCGTCAAACAATTGAATGCGGGACTTGGGATAATCGAAGCAGCACCTGCTTGGGCACTGTTAGTTTAAACGTTTCTAATAAATTAGATACTAAAGTGAGACTTTTCTAGTCTAGTCGCCTGCTATCGTGAGAACTTGATTAGATACATTTTTTTAGGTATTTTAATTTTTTTTAGTTTATGTAAAAGCAAACACATTTAAAATGACAAAATTATTAGGTAAAGAGGCAAAAGGTGATAGAAAATTATATATTTGCTAATCTAATCTGGGCCTTAGGCTAGATTAGGTTAGGTTAGGTGGCTGTCCTAAAAACATGACACACTTTATGTAGGTCCATTGTGATACCACAGAAGGATGTGGCCAAAAATAATATGGGCCGGACATTACAGGTGGGAACTCTATAGCTACCTTCAAATTTCTTTTAAAAATATGTGTCTCTGGAGCCGTCGTTCCACTGGAGACCTGTTAAGCTACGTAACGCACTTATGGACGCAAGCAAATTGAACAACACGCCCAATCCAGAGCCGTAGCCTTGAACATATCAAAGGCATTTGACCGAGTCTGGCATCGAGCCCTATTAGGCAAGTTAGCGTCTTATGGATTACCACAACAACTCTGCGGATGGATGCAAAATTTTCTTCTGGGAAGATCGATCCAAGTTGTGGTAGATGGTGTATCATCTAATTCGTTTGCTATAAATGCAGGAGTGCCCCAAGGATCTATTCTTTCCCCAACTCTATTTCTTCTCCACATCAACGATTTGCTTGGATCGACAAATAATAATATCTACAGCTTTGCTGATGACAGTACTCTTTATATCCTCTATCTCGAACAGTGGGCCTGTGAATGCGGCTACATCACACAGTCAGAAATGTGAACAAATTAGTTCTCTAAATGGTGATCTGGACAAAATCTTGAAGTGAGGAAAAGACAACTTGGTTGTATTTAATGCAAACAAGACACAGCTCACAACATTTTCCAGCAAAAATGCATCAATAGTTCCTCAGATCCAAATGGATGACCATCCAATCCATCCCAAGGACTAAATGCACCTTCTAGGAGTCACAGTCAATTCAGGAATCACATGGCAGGACCACATATCCTATATCGCAAGATCGGCGTCCGCTAAGTTGAGCTACCTATTTAGAGCAAAGAGATACTTTAGCCCCAAGCAACTTCTCCTTCTCTACAAAGCACAGGTTAGACCAGGCCTGGAATATTGCTCCCATATATGGAGCTCAGCCCCAAAACATTCGCTTAACCTACTTGACAGCATACAGAGACGAGCAGTTCGACTTATTGGAGACCCTACACTCACATCGAATCTGCAACCGTTGGTGCACAGAAGACAAGTCGCTGACCTATATGCTTATTCTATAGGTACTTCCACGGTAGATGTTTCGAGGAACTCAAAGACTATCCCTCGAAATGCAACTACAAGACAGGCAGCTAATGCCATACAGTACTGTTGGAATCTACTGTAACGTAAACATTGATAACCAAGCGTTCAATTATTTTTCTGCTTTTGTTTTTCTATTTTAAATATTATTCTGTTTTCTGATTTAATAAAACTTACATTGTTCCAATAGGTTATGGGCCTCTTCCCATCGAAGGGTTCATTGGAATTTTAAGTTTGATCAGAATAACAGCGAGACATCGTACAATGGCGGAAAAGCCAAAATCTACAATCGTTAGATTGAATAATTTCAATTATTATAATTGGAAATGGAGAATGGAATTGGTTCTCATCAAAGAAGGATTATGGAAACATATTGATGGGACTGCACCAAATCCGATAACTGACGATTGGAAAAACAAGGATGATGAAGCCAGGGCTTGCATTGGTTTGGCCATAGAAGACAACCAATCGCATCATGTAAGGAAAGCGAGAACTGCAAAAGAGGCTTGGATAAATCTTAAAAAACATCATGAACGTGCCAGTCTCAGCTCTAAAGTTCATCTTATGAGGTCGATTTGCAGTTTGAAGATGGAAGAAGGAGGTAATTTGGCAGAACATCTCAACCAGATGACAACACACTTCGACATGCTAGAAGCGCTCGGTGAAGAAAAATTAGCAGATAAATGGATTGTTGCCATGATTCTTAGCAGCTTACCAAGTTCTTATGATACGCTTATCATAGCTCTTGAGACAAGACCAGAAACGGAGCTGTCACTATCAATGGTTGAATCCCAGCTGATGAATGAATACAAGAGACGCTGTGAGAAATCGGAAGGAGTTGGTTCAGATTCTGTGCTAGCTCTTGTGAAGAAAACTATCAAGTCTTCATCGTGCTTCTTTTGTCACAAGACTGGTCATGTCAAGAAAGAATGTCAAAGCTATTTGAAATGGATCAAGAAAAAGCCAAGAAAATCTCAAGAAGCTAATCATGTGCAATATGGGTTTCAAGATTCAGCGAAGGCTGCTGTTGAAGAGAAAAACCAGTATGTACTCAGTGCTGGCAGCGTTATTGAAACAAGGAACTGGACGCTGGATTCGGGTGCTACCTGTCATATCAGCAACAACTTGGACTCATTCGTGGAATTTGACTCATCAGCTTCGCAGTATATTGGTGTTGCTAATGGACAAAGATCACAGTCGAAAGGAATTGGTGTTTGCAAAATCAAGTTCGTCGGGGAAGGTGGTCAAGAAAATGAAATTTTTGTCAAGGATGTACATTATCTTCCGGATTTTACTGGAAATTTGCTGTCGGTAAGAAAGTTAACATCTTTGGGATATATTGTAATTTTCAGTGAACATTTTGCTGAAATAAAGAAGAAAGATCACATCGTTGTCACAGCTAAAAGGGAAGGTGGATTATATGTCATCAAAGACAAAGAAGAAGTGTACCTGTACATGTCTGTAAGTACCTGTAATAATAAATGTATTCACTATTGGCACTGTGTTTTTGGGCATCGGGATCCTAATGTTATCAAGCAAATTATCGGGGAAGATAAAAATATAAAAATGGAGAATTGTGGACATAAACGACTTCTGTTACAGGACAAGCAAACTTTGGAACTTGCTTCCAGGGGATATATTTCCAGAAGACTACAACTTGCATAAAAGTCAGTGGAGGGATTGTCTATAGTGAAAACGGATGGAGGGTAACCCTAGCAGTCTGTCCCCCGTTTATTTCCTTTGGCAACCCGTTTACGAGACAAAGACTTGTGCTAAGCAAAAGAGCTTGATTGAAGCAAACCGTAATACTGCTTGGTACCGAAAAAAGGGTTTGTCCTTTAGGGAGAGCAAAGGCGAATGGTGACCAAATCAATCTAACCCCCCGCCGTTAGCCTCTGTGACATGCTCCTTCACATGGGTTGCCACAGGATTGCTTCATACTTGGCTAGCAACTCCAAAATTCCCAGAAAAAGTCAATTTTTCCGTGAACCAATAATTGTATTGTCGCCTCGAAAGGCTAAATCCACGCTCAGCAATGAATTTGATATAACTAAATATAATTCTGAAGATTTTTTGCCAATACTAAATTTTGTGTGCCTCTTGTTTCGCCAGCTCTTGATCGATGCGTCCTGTGACTTTTCCCCGTTGCACTAAATTCATTACTGATTCCAAATGAGTCTTTGAAATCTCATGTTCATATAAATGATCAGGTGGATGCTTTCACCAGTCACTGAAGTCTTCTCCACTAATGAGTTTTGGGTTTTGAGTGGACATTAACAATTAACCTAAACGCAAAATAATATATTTTCCTTGTAGTTGGAGAAAAGCAAAGCCAGAATCTATTGACGGTCTCTTGATTTTTATTGTGGCGTGTAAAAATATTCTTTGAACATTTCGGAACAAAGTTAGAACTATCTCGCGACTGATCTGGAAGAACTGAACTCAGTCCAATATTCGACCATTTCATTAGTTATGCGGTCAGGCCAAAGACCAATGTCATTTTTGAGACCACAAAATTCTGATTGATTCTGATAATCATTCATATTCATTTTATTTTTATTTTTTTATTTTTTGTGTGGTGTTTATTCGTCGGAATTTTTAAATATTGAGCCCCAGTTTTGTGGAGGCCCGGCTGCTCTCCCCTAAATCCAGCACTGCCCGATAGATTTCGTAAGACTTATTTGTTATTTGTTTCCCCATTGGGGATGAACGCAAGGAGACACACCTGATATTCATCGGATCGACTATACCCGTTCATACAAATGACAGCAAAATATGTATGTAGGCGTTAGCACGCGATTCAAGTCCGAAAGTCTGGGTAAAGGGTGTTCTTTTTAGAGGTATATAAATTCAAAATGAAAAAAACACTTGAAGCTAATGTTAATGTCTATAATATTAGATTTATTTAATAGATAATTTTGTGCAATTACTGTTTAAAAATTACATTTGCGCGTCACGGCTACATCGAATGAAAAGCAATTCTGAAGTCAAATTTCGGACAACTTTATCAAGCAACTGCGAGGCCGCAATAACACGGCGAATATTGACTTCTAAATCGTCAAACTTCTCTGGTTTATCGGCATAGACTAGTGACTTAACATACCCCCAATGAAAGTAATCTAAAGATGTGCGATCATAGGATCTTGAAGGCCAGTTCACAATTCCATTAGGCGATATTATGAGCTCAGCAAATGTTTCCCGCAATAAATTGGTGGTGTCCCGCGCCGTGTGACATGTTGCGCTATTTTGTTAAAACCAAAGTTTCAACTCTTGCACAAGCTGGATCTTATAAGCTTTTAAGCCAATTTCAGACTAACTCAATTTGAACCATGGAAAGATACACAATCGAGCAACGCGTTTAAGTTATTCAGGCTTATTATGAAAATGGGCGTTCAAATCAAAATGCATATCGTGTACTTCGTGATTTTTTCGGAGAATTTAATCGTCCAAATGTGCGTACAGTCGGAAAAATCGTGCAAAAATCTAATCAAGCCGGGTCTGTAGGAGATGTGAAAACACCAGCATGCTCGTACAGCTCGTACTGCAGAAAATATTGCTGCTGTTCCCGATAATTTGGCTGAAGAGCCGTCCACCTCAACTCGTCGTGGTGTTCGCTATCGAGAGATGATAACGAACTTTTTATGGCCCGAATTGGAAGTTATCGATGTGGACGATATGTGGTTTTAACAGGACGGTGCCACACAGCTAACGAAACAATAGCTCTTTTGCAGGAGAAATTCAATGGTTGTGTTATCTCACGTCGTCGTGACGATGTTAATTGGTCGCCACGATCATGCGATTTGACACCGTTGGACTTCTTTCCTTGGGGTTATTTGAAAGAAAAGGTGTACGTCGATAAGCCAGCAACAATTCAAGAGCTAAAGAATGAGATAATTCGGCACATTAACGGCATAGAACATCACTTATTCCTCAGCGTCATCGAAAATTTGGACCATCGGATGGAGATGTGCCGCCGACCGACGTCGCGTCGGCCATTAGGCCTATATTTTGTTCCATACATAATTGAACCATACCAATATTATCATAATAAAACGAAATGACAATAATTTCCTAAATAATGTGTGTCTTATTCAAAATCAACATCGGCCCTTCAAACTTAACCACCCTTTATTACTTTTTTCATTGACAGTCAATTAAAGCGATATCTATCGCGAAGAACTTCAAATTTTAAGCGGGCAGCACAATGTAAGACCTTGTCAATTTTCCCGTATGTGGAAGTGCATATGGACTCCACCCATTTTTACCACTGCCCCTCTCGCACATCCGTATTAGAATCCTTGGAACATACTTTTCGATGACATAAAAAACCTTTCCGATAGTCCCATCGCCAATGAATAACCTTGTATTGACGATCTGCGTCTTCTTGCATGGGTGGCTGATGAATACTGCTACATTAAGAAACTTAAATAACTATTTTTTCAGTGAAATTAATTTTTTTTTTCATGTTAAAACTCATTCAATTTTATTAAATATAGCTTAATTAGTTTTAAAAATAAAGAAATTTAAATGCCTCCCCTGCTTGTTGATGCACGGGCGGCATCTTACCAACAAGTTGGTCATTACTGCTTGGGAGTTGAGACAGGAATAGCCGCAATTGTTTCTCGAATGGATTGCTTTGCTTTCAAATTTGTTGGCTGTGCTTTGTAGACTTCCTGTTTGCAAGTCTCATGCGACCTGGAAGTCCAACGGAATGTGGAGTTTCTGGATATCAGCTTATTGGGAAATTTTCTTTATCTTGCTGAAACCACACAGAGGTGAAAGAAATTCTCATTCGGCGTAATTCTGGATAGAAAAACTCTCTCAACATGCTCAAGTAACGGTCTTCCAGTAAGCGCAACGGTGTGACCGTTTTCTTCGAAAAAGTAGAGCCCGACAATGCAGCGTGATGAAACTGCATACCACACTGTGACACGAAGTGGATACAATTCCGTCTCATGGAGCATCTGTGGGTTGGAAGCACTCCATATTCGACAATTTTGTTTGTTTATGTTGCCGTTTAAATCGAAATGGGCCTCGTCAGACATAAAAAGACAGTTCAACATGTTTTCGTCCTCTTCCATTTGAAGCATCTTCTGGCAAAATTCCAAGCGAATCGGCAAGTCTGCTGCTTGGCCATTTGAATTTTATATGGGAATAAGTCCAAATCACGTGGGCGCAGTAGCGCAGTGGTTATAGTGTGCTGAACTACTGTGCGAGGGAACCCAGGTTCGGTCCCCGAAAAAACACACATTACATCTTAAGGTTTCTTCTACTGCGCCACCAATTGAATTACTGCATGAGTCATATCCTTATCGTGTAATCGACCGTTTTTGGTATCAGAATCGGCCATCGACCAGATCTAGCGATTTAACGCCATTGGACTTTTTTCTTTGGGGTTTTTTTGAAGTCAAAGGTCTATGTAAACAAGGCCACGACCACCAACGCCTTAAAAGAGGAAATTGGGAGATGTATCAATGAAAATTCATCCACATTTAGGTATGCGCAACGGTCATGGAAATTTTCTATAAAAGAGTACGTACTTTCCAGCAAAGCCGTGGCGGCCATTTATCCGATGAGCTATTCCATACATAATCTTAATCTGTATATACAGTACGTATACTCTATGAATAAATAAAAAAAAATTCTAACTAAAAATTTGTATTTTCTATAAAAAATTACGTTTTGCGTGAATTATGGGGCACCCTTACAGCCGATTTCTTCACAGAGTACTACCGGTATTAGACCAAAAGTATTTATTTCTTCACGAACTTAAACTGAATCTGGTACCGAGTATTAACTAGTAGCCAGTATTTGCTGAACCCTTAAAATCAGCAGTCTAACGTCGTTAGTAACTGAATTAGGTCGATCTCATTGCTTCAGCTCTGTGATAAAAGTAAATACGTCGTAAGTTTTCGTTTCAATTTTATTCATTTTTTTTCACTTTTTTCTGTGATGATCTTATATAATGTAGATTAGAAAATTGATTTGATTTTTGGTGGGGATAATTTGTTTAACAATTTCGAGGGAGTCATTGAGAACGAGAATGGTGAAGAAGGGGTGGCAATTCATCGATCTGGACGCCGCCCCGCATCTACCATTATCTACCATTACGCAGTAGGTACAGTAAATACTTGGGACGATGTGGATTTTTTGTCGGCGATTTCGGTTGTCCAAAAGAACGTTTTTTTACGTTCTTCAATTAGTAGTCGACCCACACCCACGGTAAACATTTTTTTTATGTAATTTTAGATTTATTCGTTAATCGTTTTTAATCACCATTTTACTAGTAATCTTTAGATATTGCCTGAGCAGTAATTGCTGTGATCACACTACGATTCATGGCAAGTGGATCGACGCAAATAGCGGTTGCCGACGTTATTCGCGTGTCAGCTGCTAGTGTATGTCGCATACTGCCAAAGGTATGTATGGCCTTGGTTGATTCGCTATTTGGAGTAATTTACTCAAATGTCAGCAAAATTGACAGAACGGAAGGTGGCCGCTGCTACATTTAATAACAACTTAGGTATTTAAATTATTTCGAACGTTCTATAACAGATGGCACACTAAGCACTCAAAAAAAATCGCACGAATTGCTCGATAACATTTAAGTGTTTTCGCTTCTCTCCGCCGAATTATATTGCCACTGAATTTATGGCCCTTTCAAAAATATACCGTGTGTAAACACATGATAGTTGTTTTTGAGAAATATTCATAAAACAGCTATATTCGAGTTTTCTGAGAAAAACCAATTACGTGGTCATGCTTAGAATTCTTATGTTGTCTTAAATATGTATTTTGATCAAAATCGTTGGAGCGGTTTTTTGTAAAATTATGCTGACAAATGTTACAACTTTTGATTCGAAAAGCATTGTTGTTACTAAACTGTTTACCTTAATAGTACGACGTTATTCTTCAGAATTTGAGCATTACCTAGCAGTTACATTTTCATCCAAATCGAAGATGGCGCTTTCGAGAATTGAGCAGTTTTTAAAGTCCAATTTTTAGCGATTGGGGTGGAAATCGAAGGACGCATTCATGGTTCAAAAAACACTGTTTTGCAACTATTTAGCTCAAAACTAAGCAAAAGATATTGCTATGGATTTAAGCATTACCTGCCAGTTACATTTTTATCATAATCGAAAATGGCGTTTTTGAGATATGAGCAGTTTTTTTTAAAGTACTATTATTAGGG
Source organism: Cheilosia soror (assembly GCA_949372485.1). Taxonomy (NCBI): domain Eukaryota; kingdom Metazoa; phylum Arthropoda; class Insecta; order Diptera; family Syrphidae; genus Cheilosia; species Cheilosia soror. The sequence continues at coordinate 18,138,046 of OX443562.1, read as the reverse complement.
CTTTGGGTGGATATCAAAGGACGCAGAGAAAAACTGAGTTTGCTCTCACAATGAAGATATGTAGTATCTTAAAAATAAGTTTTTGTTAAAATCGGTTTGTACCGTTTTCGATAAAAAGCCAATTTTTAAAAATTGCCGTTGCTGGACTTTTTAGCGAAAAACTGGGTATGCAGTCATGTTAAGCATACCTCCATTAACTGAACTATCAATTTTGGTTCAGATCGTTTAAGCCGTTTTCGAAAAAATCTAAATTGTGTAATATTTCTTAAAATTGTTACATGGGTAGGCTGACCAGGCGTCCTCTTTTAAGAGGACATGTCCTCTTTTTATGTAAAAAGAAAATGTCCGGTATCTTTTTGAAAAAAAGTGCAATTTGTCCTCTTTTTATGATTTCCTAGTTTACGAAATTTTTCGACACCACAAAACTATAGCAAAATTTTTTTTGAACACATTAGAGGTTTACTCACTTACTTACATAAGCGGTTCTGGTTCTACAGTTTGGGGTGAACCGAGGCCTCAGCTAACAAGCCTCTCCAGTTAGCCCGGTCCTTAGCTAACTGCCTCCAGTTGCGTACTCCTAGTCGATTGAGGTCGCCTTCCACTTGCGCGACCCACTTAAGGTGAGGTCTTCCTCTACTGCGTTGTACCTCCGGGTTAGACTCGAAGACTCTACGGGCCGATTTCCATCCGCCCTACATGTCCTAGCCATCTTAAACGACTTACTCGCAGTTTTTTGACCAGGTCGATGTCGCTGTACGTAGTTCGTCGTTGAATCTCCTTCTTCAAAGCCCATCAACGCAAACGGGACCGAACATCTTACGAAGAATCTTTCTCTCGAAGCGACTGAGGGTAGCTTCATCCGCTTTAGATAGAGTCTAAGCTTCAGCCAGCGCCATAAAGCAGGACTGAAATGATCCTTAGTTGTTCGGGATAGGACTATAGGACTCTACTTCTACTACTCAATTGCCTTCTTAGCCCAAAGAAACAACCGTTGGCAAGAGTTATTCTTTATTTAATTTCTTCTGAGATATTGTTGTCAGAATTTATGGACAAAGTCCCTCACTATCTCAAAGTTATAGCTGTCGATTGTGATGTTTTGTCCCAGATTCTACGATGTTGGGTGTCCCTTCTTGTTGACAGCATATACTTGGTTTTGACCTCGTTGAACCATTTTAGCCGCTTCTGTTTCTATACTAGCAAACGTTGGCAGCTCGCTGTGTTCTACCAATTATGTCAATATCATCGGCGTGTGCAATTAATTGTACGGATTTTTCAAAGGTCGTGCCTTATGTTTTGGCCTGTGAGTTTCGGACAATTCTTTGAAATATGATATTGAACAAGTCGCACGACAGCGCTTCACCTTTCCTACACAATCGAACGAGTTTTGCAGGGATGCCAAAGCTAGACATGTATAGCTCGTCTTTATAAATGCCGTCATAAGCGGCTTTGAAATCGATGAAATTTGATGAATTTTGATTGAAACTTATTCAAGGTGTTTAAAATATCTTCAGAGATGGAGCGAGTTTTAAACAAAATTTCCAACAAATTAAAAGAAAATAAATTGTTTGACCAATTATGTAAATTAACTGTTTAAATGCACCTATGCAAGAAAAAAAAAGTGGGTAGAATATTTAAAAAAAATTAAAATATTGAATTTTACTTAGCGAACTTTTCATAACTATAATATTGCACAGTTTGTTTTTTCAATTCCTGCACATAATGCTAATATTGAGCGAATATTTTCTTTGATAACCAACCAATGGACTGAAGAACGGAAAAGACTTAAAGCTGAAATTGTAAATTAATTGTTTTTTTTTTGTAAATATAATTTTAGAAATATGTCAGGCTCTGAATTGTACACTTATATATTCTAAAAAAAAAAAACGATATCTAACCGATTTTTCATTTTAACCATTTTTGAAGGTGTCCTCTTTTTGGTGGACATGGATCTGGTCACCCTATGCATGGGAAGTACCGTTAATATTGGAGCTAGAATAAAACAAAAAAAAAAAAACGCGGAAAAACTTTACATTGTCATCTCTATAATGTTAACTTCCGAAATTTTCAACCTCTAATATGTGAATCATTTTGTAAAAGTTTTTGCATATATTTCTCTTGTAAATGAAGCTGCAGAGGCTATGATCATTTCGTGGTTATATTTTTTTCAGTTAGTTGTGTCTTGTGGGGTTCGTGTTTTTTTTTTTTTTTTTTTTTTCGTTTTGTGTTTTTATCTATTAAATTTAAGTGTACAATTTTACGAGAATTAGATATCCTAGATTTGCATTAGCTAAAAAAATATGGTATGTCAAAGTCAATATTTACAGGAATACAATTAAACTCGAAGAAAGCTGTTAAACCTTTTCAAACAAACCGAATTTTAAACAAAATTTACCAAAAATTTATTTATTTTCGTTTTTCTTCCGAATTGATAAAGAAACTGCGAGTTAAAAAATCATTTTGTGTTGTTTTTAATGGGTTTCAAAATCGTTTCAATCAGTTTAAAGTTAAACAGTTCCAGTAATGTGAATCCCTCTAAAATTCTAAAACGCCTTGTTTTAATTATCGAGGGACTACTGTAGGTAATATCTTTGTCATTACTACCTACTCAGTGTTACCGATAGGCGACATATGTCGCCAAATGGCGACTTTTCTGCTGTCGGGACGCGTGGCGATCACATTTCGAAATAAGCGTTTTTGGGACCCCTTTCACAATTGCAGGCGACATTGGGACGCATTTTCAAAGCTTAAATTTATTTCTCAAATACAAATAACACCCAAACATTTTGAAGTATACAAACGCATTTGCGTGTTTTTTCTGCTTTAATAAATCTTCGCATGTTTGTTGAATAGATGTAGTAGGTACCAAACGGAATACAGCATAATATGTACTTTAAATTCCAAACGTCAACACCAGGGGCGTAGCGAGGGAGCGAGGGGGGGGGGGTGTTTTCAAGAGTCGGCAAATCAAGGAAGTAACATTTTAACTTGAGCAGCTAAAAAAAAAATCAAAAAATTTCAAAAAAAATTTAAAAAATTTTAAAATTCTCGGAACTCGGAACAAAATGTTAAAAAATAAGAAAGAAGTGAGTTTGGATTTTCATTAGGTATATGTTTTCAAACTCGTAAATGTATACAAGACGGCATTTTCAAAGGTTCCACCTTTCGGAAATGCGAATTTATATTTTTTTGACTGTATGTACCTTTTCCGAGTTTCGATTTTAAAAATGACGGTCAGTATTGGTGAATTTGCCGACTGAACACATTAAAATTTAGCGAGTTTCGATTCGATTTAAAATAAGATTGTCGGCTTCGCTGAATTTGCCGACTGAAATCCTTACAATTTAGCGAGTTTCGATTCGATTTAAAAAAAGATTGTCGAATGAACTAATTAATAATTTTGCATTATAAATAATTAAATTTAAATACTAATGCATGCATTTATTTTATCATAAACAATTATTTTTTATAAATAAATAAACTCCTTCAACAATTGTGCAATAATAATATGTATAAATATTCATTAATTCATTATTAAAAATAATTTATTATTTGGATAAATTGCTGCAATATTAACATGAATTTATTTATTTCATTGTTATAAATTATTTATTATAAATAAATGCACCACTGTAATAAAAATGTCTCATATCGTCTTTAATGAAAATGGATCGTGGTTTGTGTTCGGTGGATTTACATTACCACGCCACGCATTTTTGCATGACTTTATAGAGAGAGATCCGTTTTTCCGAAGTCCAGGCTAATGATGTGTAAGAGTGAGAGCACAAGCCTAACAGTTGAATTTAGGCCGCCATAACTTTTTTATGAAGATTTGTGGTCTCACTCTTACAGATCATTAGCCTTGACTGTAGCAAACGGATCTCTCTTTCTGAAGTCATGCAAAATTGCATGGCGTGGTAATGTAAATCCAGCATAAAACTTGAAAACGACTTGACCAAATTGGATACTTCCTTCTGCGGGTTTGTTCGTAATTGCTACGCGAAGGTTGAGGAAAAAAAAAATTGGAAAATTCTCAACAGGTGGCGCTGGAGCCCCACATTTAGATATCTCGAAGACCACCAAATCGATTGAGCTCCAATTTACAGGTAGTATTAGGTATTAGGCTCAAGAGTGTTCCTGTGAAAATTGGTCAAAATTGGACAAAGGGGCGTGGCACCTCCCATACAAAAACCATCTTCTATGGGGTGAAACTCGATGACGTTATAACTCGATAACCACTGGCCCGATACATTCGGCAAGTTCCTGAAATATGTCGGCATTCCAATGAAAGTCACCCCCCCACGGCTCGAACCCTCGCTACGCCCCTTGTCAACACAATGCCAGTTGTAACTCTTTATAAGCGATTCATCTGCTCAATACGATGTTATTGTATTCACTGAGACTTGGCTGACACATAATCATCACAACGAGGAAATGTTCAACAAGGACCAGTACGAAGTTTACCGCAAGAATCGTTGCTCCGTTGTAACTGATTGCGAGAGAGGCGGCGGAGTATTGGTTGCAGTTCGGGCCTCTTTGCATAGTGATGAAATCGATCTACCTCCAACAGCAGCTGATTTAGATTTAGATGTTGACCAAATAGCAGTCTCAATTAAATGCATTTCTGGATCTGAAGTTATTGTTATTGCAAGTTATATACCACCAAGGAGTCCTTACTTGTTATATAAAACCCATATAGATAATTGTTCATTCATCTTAAATAATTTAAAAGATCATCAACACGTTATTCTTCTCGGAGACTTTAACTTGCCAAACTTAATTTGGTCGTTTGATTGTGATGAGTCTAGACTTCTCCCATTTAATGTTAAGTTAGATTATGAGCGTGAAGTCGTTGATACTCTTGCCCAGCTTGACCTTTGTCAGATAAATAATTTTCCTAATGAATTTAATAATATTCTCGATTTGGTATACGTTGATTCCGAGCTTGACATTAGTATCAACAACTCCATGATCCCACTTTGTCGTAATTCTGTTTTTCATGTAGCTCTATCCATGCAGTTTAAATTTTATGAGTTTTTTAAACCGGGTTCCGGTGACACTTATTTTAAGTATAATTATGCTAAAGCTAATTTCAGCAACATTTCAAGCTATTTAGATAGTATAAATTGGTTCAATATTTTTAACAATAATTGTAACTTGGACAATTCTTTTAATGTATTTATCAAAACTGTGAAAATGGCAATTGATTTGTTTACACCTAAAATTAAGTCTGTCAACGGTAACAAGCCCATTTGGTTTAATGACAGAATCATAAACTTAAATAATAGGAAAAATAAGGCCTATAAACGTTTTCGTAATAGAAATAACGACCCGGAACTTCTGAAAGTTTATCGGACGCTTCAAAAAGAATTTGATGTTTTAAATAAGTTTCTTTACAGACAGTATGTTCTTTCTGTCGAATCTAATTTAAAAACTAATAGTAGACGCTTTTGGAGCTTTATTAATAGCAAAAAACAATCTAATGGTATTCCTAACTGTATGCGCCTTAATAGTGTATCCTCATCTGATCTGTCAACCATTTGTAACATGTTCGCTAACCACTTCCAATCTGTTTACTCTTGTGGTACAAACATACCTAGAGTCTCATGTAACTACTCAACGCCCTTTGAGTTTGTAAATATCGGCAACTTAGAGTGTTCGATCACTGAAGTCCAAATTGCTCTTTCTTCATTAAAACTTGAAAAAAATCCAGGTATGGATGGCATCCCGCCAATATTACTTCAAAAGTGCTCATCCGCGTTTTCTGTACCTTTGTGGTTAATTTTTAATTTATCTCTGCAGTCTGGAATTTTTTTGAATGATTGGAAGAGGTCGTTTTTAACGCCCATATATAAATCTGGATCGAGGCATGATATTACTAACTATCGTCCAATCTGTAAAATTTCTTCTATCCCTAAGCTCTTTGAAAAACTGGTTTGTGACAAACTTACACCTCTCTTAAAAAGATTTATCTCTCCGTCTCAGCATGGCTTCGTTACAGGCAGATCCACTACTACAAATCTCTCAATTTTTTGTAATACTGCCTTGAATTACCTTGAGAATGGCATGCAATGTGATGTAATTTATACAGATTTTGCAAAGGCATTCGATCGCGTCAATCACAGTACACTAATTTCCAAACTGACTACCTTAGGATTTCACTCCAATATCCTAAAGTGGATTCATTCCTACTTAACCGATCGTATCCAGTATGTTCGCATAAACGAAATGCTCTCGTCACCAATTTATGTTACGTCTGGTGTACCTCAAGGTAGTCATCTGGGCCCTCTGCTCTTCCTTTTGTTTATTAATGACATTCCTGACTTGTTTTTGAGTTCCCAGTGTCTTATGTTTGCTGACGATTTGAAGATATTCCGAGCAATACGTTCAGTTCAAGATTGTCTTCTTCTACAAGAAGACCTTAAACGTCTTTCTGTGTGGTGTAATAACAATGACCTTCATCTCAATGTCTCTAAATGTCAAAGCCTTTCTTTTTATCGCCACCTCTCTCCAATTCCCTTTACGTATGTAATCGATAATACCCCATTGTCCACTATCTGCTTCAAAAAAGATCTTGGAGTTATTTTTGACTTTAAACTTAGCTTTTGCAAGCACATTGAGTTTGTGGTTGCCAAAGGTAATCAGATGCTAGGTTTCTTATTGAGGAATTCGAAAGACTTTCAAGATCCGCATACTCTGAAATGTTTATTTTTTGCATTTGTCAGATCACATCTCGAATACTGTAGTATAGTATGGAATCCATTTTACGAAGTACATTCTTTTAGAATTGAGAAGATCCAAAAGCGTCTGACTAGAGTAGCTGTTCGTAGACTACGATGGAATATTGAAATGCCATCTTACGAGACCAGATGCAAATTATTTGGTATCTTACCTCTTTTCAGACGGAGGCAATATTTCTCCATTATGTTTATTCGCGATTTGATAGATGGCCATATCGATTGCTATGGTGTTTTAAATTACTTTTATGGGTCGCTCCATTCCCCGATTTCCAATCCCACCTTATTCCAATTTTTATGGACAATGCACATCAATGTTAGCAATCTTACAACTTTTGAAAGGCATAATTTTTTTTTGTATGGGAGGTGCACCGTCCCTTTATCCAATTTTTATGAAATCTCGCCGAAACACCTTCGGGCCAATAGTAAAGATTTTCTCAATATGTGAGCTTAATCCACTATAAGGTTTTTGAGATAAGCGATGTCGAAAGATTTTCTTAAAAATTGTGCTCGATCTATTCCGTGGTTTTCGAGATGATATATGATTTATAAGAACTTTTTGAATGTCCAATTTTGACCAAATTTCACAGAAACTCCTTTGTCAATAACAAAGAGTCTCCTAAAATTTGAGTTCATGGTGGTTTTCGAGTTTTGCGATTATTGGTGGTGTATATTCCTAAAAAAAAATGGAAATTTAAATTTTTTATTGTTTGGGACGCATTTTTGGGCTCGGGCGACCTTTTTTGGAGACATTTTCAAATTATCCATCGGTAACGGCTACGTATAGGAGAAAGCTAAAAAATATTACAAACAAAAAAATTACTGAGTAAGTGCGGCAAATGTGGCCCGCCCTTAACATTTTTTAGAATAAAATCATGAATTTAACTCGAATCCATTTCTTTTTTTGTTAAACAGTTTCACAAAACATTTGTACTTCAGTCTTTAATATCTAAAATAATAAAAAAAAAAAAACGTAGATATCGAAAAGAAAAAAACGAAAACGTAAAGGAACTCCATTTTGTAATTTAAATATGGCCCAGGGTGGCTATCTACTATTAGCGCATGGTGGGCCATATTTAACACCATGGTTTTCAAGAAACTTGAGTTTTGTTTGCTCGAATTATTTCTTCTTTGACCCTTGTCTATTGTTTTTGTGTGCTGTTGTTAGAGCTAGAAGCCATTTTATCTGTCAAAAGTTCAATTAATAACACGTGTCAAATATGGCCTACTGGGCCATATATCAAACACATGGGGGGGGGGGTGGGTTCATATTACACACACTATGATTTTTTTTTCACTATTTTTAACTTTCTCGTATACGTAGTATCTAAGAGAAAGATATTGTTTTCGTACAAAATTTCGAACTCGAGATTTTGATCAATTCTGATATTACGATGATAGGGGAACTCAAAAAAGTGGGTCTCGCAATTCTGTCCGTCCGTATGTCTGTCTGTCCCACCCCTGGGGAATCTAAACGCTTGGACGGATTTGCTTCAAACTTCGTATTTAGAGTTTGTAGGCTTCCCGCTCGGGACGTTTTTTTTTTTTTTATTCTAGCCCTAATATTAACGGTACCTCCCATATAAAATTTTTAAGAAATATGACGAAATATGCCTAAATTTAGATTTTTTTGAAAACGGCTCTAACGATTTGAACCAAAATTGATAGTTGAGTAAATGTAAGCATGCTTAACATGACTGCATACCCAGTTTTTGGCTAAAAAGTCCAGCAACGGCAGTTTTGAAAATTTGACTTTTCTCGAAAACGGTAAAAACGAATTTAAAAAAAAAAGTATTTTTAAGGTGATATTGTCATTCTTAACTTGATAGCAAACTCAGTTTTTCCCTAAAAAGACTACGTCCTTTGATATCCACCCAAATCCCTAATAAAAGTACTTTAAAAAACTGCTCATATCTCAAAAACGCCATTTTCGATTATGATAAAAATGTTACTTTCAGGTAATGCTTAAATCCATAGTAATACCACTGGCTCAGTTTTCAGCTAAACAGTTTAATAACAGTAATCCAAATTGTAACATTTGTCAGCATAATTTTACAAAAAACCGCTCTAACGATTTTGATCAAAATACATATTTAAGACAACATAAGCATTCTTAACATGATCACGTACTTAGTTTTTCTCAGAAAACTCTAATATTGCCGTTTTATGAATATTTCTCAAATATGACTACCCAAATCCTGATCTGTATTCACACACGGTATATTTTTGTAAAGTCCAAAACTTCAGTACATAGCAATATAATTTGAAATTCATCGACTACTTGCCTCCTTCAAGTGTCAGTTCGGGGTGAAATTTGAAAGTAATAAAATGTTCTAGTTAATACGTAGGTTTATGTTTATGTAGTATGTATTTACGGTATTAATTACACCTTGAGTGGGTATGATTTTAAACGTAAAATTTTTCTAAAATGACTCTGACATTCTGCGAGATTCGCAATAAACGAGAAAGTTACGTGCGACCCAGTCGTGCACATTTTTTTCTTTAATACAACTGATAAACTTTTTTTATCTTCTGATGCCGCACAAAATAAGAAACGATTTAACACAATTCAGCCTTAGAAAAAGATTATTAAATTTAAGCAAAATTCAATGTGAAACAAATTAACAAATCTTACCAAAAAATTACAAAGAAAACGAGAAAAAGCTACTATGGTCTATATTTTACAGATCATTAGAGCTACGCCTACCACAATCGACAGAGTCAAAACTGGTCTGAACTTGTTTGAAATGTATTAGTTTGTATCTACCTGAGCTGCTTGATTTGTACATAAATGGGCCATATTACCCACTTGGGCCACATTTGCCGCACTTACTCTACGAATAAAAATCGGTTACCCTGCAAAATGTTTGACACTCAATGTCCTCGTTATGGCATTTCAATATTTCATATGCCAAAATGGGTACTAGACCAGTTTTAGACGTAAGTATTAGCCGTCAGTATACGGTTGATGAATATAGCTCCGGTTCTAGTGATGTGAAGAAATACACAAGTACTAAATTTTTGTTGATACCGAGTATCAAAGCTAGTACCTGGTCTAGCTAGACCGGGTACCTAACCTACTAGTAATCATGCGAAGAAATTGGGTCTTAATTTAAGGTCTACTATTGTGCCTATAGAGCAACCGACTACAATATACGAGAACATGCGAATGAACACAAAAGCTACATTTTCTATATACTCACATTTAATGTTGAGTCCTTTGAAACATTCCTCTGAATTTCTGATGGTCACTGTTAGTTTGAAAAGGACTTTCAAGTTGATATGTGTTCTCTTCTGGGCTTTTAGCGAAATTCCTTCGCGTTAACATTTTGGCTATAATATTTCGATATGTTGTACGCGTTTATAAATTAAAATAATATCGGCTTAAGGTGAGGTAAGTTAAAGCGATTGACCGAGTTTGCTATGAGAATCTTTTAGGCAAACCACTTCTAAGTAGTAAGACTTTAATGAAACTTGCATAATCGGTGTGCGTTGTGAGAAAACTCTCCTTTATGTGAATTTTTATTTTCGGCTTAATACAAACAAATCCTAATTTGCAAACTAGAGAAAAAGTAATTTGTTTTGTAACCTGAACCTGACCAACAAAAAGAAAATAAATTCATAATTGAAAATACAACAAGTGTTCTGACGCAAAGGAAAATCGATTGAAATTCTGTTTTCATAAACAAATGCATTAGATTTATACAAAAACATTCACGTACGCGACCGACACGTAAGGGTGCTTTAACCCAGACAGTGTTTTGTTTATTGTTCGAGTCATAAAACGCCATATTGGGGTAGATAAACGGCGGCGTGACGGTTTTATTACCTTCCTTCAAAATTTAAAAAAAAGCGCAAGTTACCTCTTTAAATAATTCCACCAATATTTGGTTATTGTACAAGATGAAAATTGAAACCATTTCTCTTACTGCTTACTTGCGCGCCATCTAGGTAAAAATTTCCTTCCAGTATGTACACAAACCAATATAACGATGACTATTGTGGCGACAGCTATTTCGTTTAGTTTTCGTTCATGTGAGTATATTTTTAGCCTACTTGCAGGCGCTGGGACTATATTGAGGTGAATAACTCAAAAACTAATAAGAATGTTGAAATTGAATTCAAAATCTTCAGACATGTTTTAGGGCTCTTGAATTGAATTGATTGTGATGTACATGTCACATAAATTATTTAGAACTTAATAGTTCCACAAAAAGCCGCACGAATGTACCTTTATCTTTATGTTTTTGTATCATTTAGGTGGGGGCCAATGGTTTGATTCGAATTAACCCTAATTCTTGGTTCATTTGCGGTCTTCATCACTTACCCTATCCCTATACTGGGTGGCACAAGAAGGCAGCATGTCAAAGAGCGAAGAGAGTATAAATTCTGCTGGCATACAGATGAAGATGAAGATGGAAGAAGAAACCCAAGCTTTTTGTCTACCCGACTAAAATGAAACGAAGATAGCAATATTGAAACTCAAGCTACTTGACCATAGACGATCTGCAATCCTAACTATTCAAGGTTGGTTGATTTAATGCAGAGCGTATACAACAACTTAGCTCCCAAATAGTTGGTCGGATAAAAAAGTTCAGTGGACATTTACGATATTAGCCGCACTACACTTGAAGACGAATTTTTGAGAGAGTATTAAATGCCGCCTGTCGATGAACTACATAGACTTTAGACACCTGTTAATAGAGTTAGCACAATAGTTAAACAATTTTATTAGCAAATGGGCGATCCAGCGATGAGCCCCCAACATAACAAATCTATCTATCTATTTAGAGATCTAAATCGATAATCAAAACTAATAGGAAACGCTGTCAATTTAGGCAATTACCATCACAACGAAAACCATTCTATTATGATCTTACTGCCGGATGTTAATCAGTATTTTTACGCAGACGCGGCCAATCAGGTGATTGAAATATTGTTTTCAAGTGCCGTGGTCATGGTGCATTGCTTTTGAAGGGTCTTAATTTGGAGCTGAGTGCTGCCACTGAATGCCTACGGACTGTACACTTAGGTATAGTAATGTAGTCGAAATTTGGTTTCTGATTTGTCAGATATTGGCATGGTCGAAAAAACAAGGCTTAAAATACAGACTTTGGGTGGGCCTATAAATCAAGGCGGTAGACAAAAACCTATAATAGAGCTACTGAGGAAGCTTACCCTTCGCTGATGACTTGGTCATCCTTGTGTTCTTTCATACTGAACTTAAACGCGCACTCGTCCGGTTTGTAGCCACTTGTGTTGAAGCTGAGGTGAAGGTAAACGAGAACAGTTCTGAAGTGATGGTCGTCTCCAGAACGCCTGTTCAATGTACTCTGCATGTTAGTGGAGTCCCATTAAAATATAGGTGGAGAAGTTTAAGTATCTCGGGGTTTTATTCACAAGTGATGGAAGGAGCAATGCTGAGTTTTTCTGTAGGATTCGTCAGGCTGAGCAATTTTGAGATAGCTTGGTCATTCTATTATTTGAAGGACTAAACTAGGTATCAAAGCTAAGTTGTCAGTCTTTATTTCGGTGTTTACTAATGGTCATGAGGTTTAGGTAATGACCGAAAGAATAAGATAGCGGAGACAAGCTGCCGAAATGAGATTCCTCCGTTGTATTCCTGGAGTGACCCGTAGAGATCGATTGTCCTTGATGATTTAGAGTCGACGGCGGAGAATCGAGCTCATCAGAAGACGACCACCACATCCGATCTAGATGTTATTTATTAGCTCTATTTTCACCGAGACTAATGATTTTCCAATCAACAAGTGATTCTGAATCATTATACTTACGTAAGGTGGCTGTATACAGTCCACGGTGGACTTGGGCCTTAACCAACGAGCGTCGTCAGCCAGCTGTCTCCAGTTTCCCAAGCTAAGTTGGTAAACTGCATTCTGCAGATTATGTCAATTTTGTCGGCGTAAGCCGGACTTTTGAAAGATCGTGTTCTGATGTTGGCGTTTGACTTTTGCACTATTCTTTCAAGAACTATGTTGAAGAAGTCACATGAAAACGCATCGCCTTGTCTAAGTCCCTTTTTGCAACCGAAGGTCTCGGTGAGTTCGTACCGATCTTGATGGAGCGAGTTTAGCTGGGGGCCAAAACAAGACAAAGTTCTGTATAGCTTGGCGGCTTAAATATCGATGAAAAGGCGGTGGGTATATCGATTTGGAGTTCTTGGGTTTTCTCCAAGATCTGTCGCCGTGTGAATATGGGTCAATAAAGCTATGTCAAGTTTTAAAATCCTGGGTCAAGATAAAGTAAAATGAAAACGATCGAAGGATATCGTTTCGATAATAGCAGTCTCTGTCTATATAGCCCCAAATATGATAGAGTCACGTTTAGTGAAAACGAAAGCGGTTTTCGTTTCGTACTTTACAGAATTCTACCCTGATTTCCTTAAAGGGCGGCTACAGCTTTCTTATGGTAGTTCAAATTTCCATAGCGGACCATCTGGCGTTCGCCTTTTTTGTGGATATTTTCCCTGCCTCAAGCTTGAGTGTGCAAGGTGGGATATTCACAGAGGATTCAGAGTTTTCTGAAATAGCTTTCGTACCTTGTCTTGCTAATTCATTACTGAAAAGCGTTCATGTCTGAAAAGCCTTCATGTCTAGAAAACGAGCAGGAAAATACCTTGTGCTCCATTCAAATAACATTGAGCTCTTTGCGACAGCACTTCACAAGCTTCGGTATTAGTTCTGCTACAGTTATTGCTTGTAGCTGTCGGTATGTTGATTAGATTAGATGATTGATCGGGAGAGCCTTAACCGGCCCTGGCACTGCGGCCTCTCTACAGAAGCCTATTGTGCCATCCCTGGTAGGGTCCTAGAGCCATCTTTTTACTCCGGAGACAGTCAGGAAGACAAGTATCTTCTCTGGGGGTAATTCAGCAAGATTTGCCGAGGTATAGATTTCTTCGCCAAAAACTTTCTTTCTAAGGCGGTATGTTGATAATGACCGTAATACCTTCCGGTGGTATTACTGCACCATCCTTCCTCAGACTTACGAGCTGCTGCTGCCGCTGTTAGGTCCTTCGCTGTAGATACTGCTATGGTGATTCTGAGAAGATGCTTGACCCTAAAATGGTGTCAATTTTTGATACGTCTCTATATATGGCTATGGAATGGTGTACATAAGTCCAACTTCCCATTCTTCCCTGCTGCGAAAAAGCGCGCCTGCAAATTCAAAGTATGACGTGATGTAGTGTAGTCCGTGATGGCTACGTGGTCAATGTATTTTTGTAGGATCGTCGGATGACCCGTAACTTGCTTTATGGTCGGTGGTGATCTCATCACGTGTGCTCATACCTGCCCCTGCTTTACTTGTAGCAATACATTTAGTGGTTTCGTAAGGCCAAAATGTTCCGAACTCCCAAAAGGAAGCGTTCATAATTTCCATGAATCCGTCATAGGACATACGTCGATTCTGGGACTTCCTTGGACTGTAGCAATTGAAATTAGGCTCCGTACTTGTCACCGGCTTACCGAACACCTCTACCTCTACAATGATTCAACTTACACTCTCATAGACGATCACTTATTTACTTCCAACCCGTGAAGGATCTCTACCTTTGACACATCAGCCTTCCATTCTCTACGATCCCGGGCACGCTGCTTCCAGTTGTCCAGATCAAGCGCTCTGGCTTGATCTTTGAAAAGGAGTTTCCGTCTTCCTTGTCTTCTTGAACCTGGTTGCTGGGGATTCGAAAATTTTCTTAGCTGGAGCATTATTGTCCATTCGCTCGATGTTTCCAAGCCAATGTAGTCGACATGTTTTGGCTTTTTGAACTACATCCACATCTTAGTACAGAGTTCGCGGTTGTATCTTCCCAAAATTCCGCCGAAGTATTTTCTTTCGAAGGAGTCCAGTATCAGCTCTCCCTTCTTGCTTATCGTCCAGCACTCGGCGCCATAAGGCGGAACTGGCAGGATAAGGGTTTTGTATTAAACACACACATTTCATCTCCTTTACCAAACCGAAGTAGCAGCCAGTTTCCTAGGGTAATTCTTCGCCGGATCTCCACTATAGGCTGTCATTCTGGGAGTTCATGTTTACTCCGAGGTACAATGAACTCCTTAACTACCTCGAAATTGTTGCTATCAATATGGTAACGTGTTGCCCTAGGCGGTGGACAGATGGTTGTTTGTTTGTTGATAGCTTGTACTTAATCTTGTCCTCGTCTCATCGACGACCACTTTGCACTTCCTATTAAAAGTTATGTCTCAAGTTATAATGGCCTTTTAAATGGGGTAACAAGACTGACAAGTACTGTCCACATGTGTGCGTTCTTATCTATTTGGGCTAGTAGCAGCCAAAGTGTCAACAAGGGGATTATCTTCCAGCTAAAAGGGATCAACATATTTCTGATGTAGCTTTTAATCACAATGTACCTTATAACGGTCTAAGTGTGTCGGCATTTTGTCGACAGCCACTTAAACTTATTGTCTGAATAAGCACATTGAGTATGAGGACCCCACTTGCAAGTTCGTAGGTGGGTATCCCACTTCAAGTCAAAAGTCGAACTTATCTATCGATGTAATTCCACCGTAAAATTGAGTGTTTCCCAAAAAATCGATTTGCTACCACTAACCTTTATTGATTAAGGAATAAAAAGTTTATCGCTCCGCATTAAACGGACATACATTTCTCTGATTGTCTTCCGAGAAGTTATTTTGACTGCGGTTCACACTTCATCACCACATAGATACTAAAATTTTAGGTAAACATCAGAACCATCCCCCCAGATCTGCCTGCACCACCACCACTACCACCATTTGCACAGTGGTGTGCTCAACTGTCGAGTGTTGACAGCCACCCGCGATAGCGCTATGAAATAATCATTATAGCCACTTGTACTAATTAAAGATTAACACCGACTACGAGTATATCAGCTCGTATACCTGGGGCACTGATGGATGTTTGTCGTAGGCTTAATTTAACTCCTCAGAAGGTTTGCATTTCCCTAGCGTGACTGGAAAACTATGGTGCCCAGTGCCCCCCTTGGAAACCCACACACGCGTATAGTTTCTATATAAATTTGTGATATTTCAATTCAATTAATCGACTTTCTTGACAAATGTGTAAACAATTAGAGCCTCAGATGTTTGTTCTGTGTGTGTGTGTGAGTTGTCGTTGTTGGTTTGGTTGTTTGCTGGCTATACGACCACCGAGGCACTTAATCAAACGGGCAATTGAGCATTTCGCACTTATAAACGAGGACGCCGCCGCCATCCGCACAGTAAAGGGAGTCTCAGTATCTTTCGGATCAGCAATTCATGAGATATTCTCGGACCAGCCAGAGCGGGAGAAGCTGGCGCGCGCATAGTACCGGTGAATGAATTTTTTTTTATCGCCCAAAGTGCAATTTATTAATCGGACAGTGTAATTAGTGCGATTTAGTACGTAGTAAAGCAGTCCGAACATAGCAGAGGATTAACTTGAAGGTATAATTGCTTTCCGGGATTAAAATGATGTTAAGCCCCCACCACAAGGATGTGTAGATCTGGCACGTGGCACTGCATTTCATCATTGAAATGGGGCATGCCCTCGCTCCTAGCCAATTGAGTTTCATTAAATCTTTATTATGCGAAATATTTTTGTATCTTTTTCTGTTTGAGTGTGTACGCCATTCAGTTAAATGATTTTGATTAGATATTCAATTGAATGATAAGTTCAATGGGGGTTACCAAAACCTAACCGTGCTCTGATCTGAGTTTATAGTGAATTGTGGTTTGATTGTGTGTGGATTTTATTGGCCCTTTAAAGATTGGTTGGCAGCCGATATCTACCTACATCTACTTATATCGTCTGTTTGTTGTTTGATTATTTAATTTTTTTATTGTAACTGAGGTGCATAAGGCCGGATTATATACGATTAAATGAAATATACTGTCGGTAAACATTTGGCGCGCAGAATTTTGCAATCGCTTACAATCAAAAGTCATGTCAATGGCATTTGGAAATTCAGTTTTGTGACAATAGCATTTTGTAGTTGTGCGGTGTGATTAAACAGTGAGTAAAGTTTTGACTCGGAATAAGGGTGACTTTGATCTAGAAAGAAAGAAGTGTAAAGTGGCCAATACACTAACATGGTAATCAACACGAAACTTGCACCTTATTGTAGATACCACCAAACCAACCACCACATTGTCGACATTTATTTCGTCTCACAAGTGACTATAAAGCACGGAATCTTATTTCAATTTGGTTATAGGGTGGGGTAGGTTAGAAACGGTTTTAAAAGTACTTTTCTGAGCTTTCGGTATTTATGTCTCTTTTTTTCAATTCCTTTCATTTTTATCCGTCCGCAGTCTAATTCGACTAACATAGCTTTCTCTTTGTTTTTGTTGTTATAAAGTTTTGGCACGATTTTTAAAAAGTGTTGAGCAAGGGGTGTGTAAGACGAGTTAATCTAATCAAGCTTACCAGCGCTTGATGACATTTCGAAAGCATTTGACAGAGTTTGGCACCAAGCCAGAGCGGGAAACGCGCAACTAAATGGGTCTCTTCTTCAATGGACTAGAAACTACCTTTCTGGCCGTTCAATTCAAGTTTGTGTTGGACAGTTTCATGTCTGCAACGAATGTTAAGCACATTAAATCCCGATCTTGACAGAAATGGGGTACAACCAATAGAGTGGAATTTAATCCTTCCAAAATACAATGCTGCCTTCCATCATTAAAGCGAAACCTGAACCCTAACCCATTATAACCACATATATGAAGTCCCCAAAAACGCCGCGAAATGTCTAGATTTCTTAAATCGATGTAAGAAGTACTTTACAACCTCCGGCTTAGCTTCAGTCTAAGGCTAATTGCACACACACCGATTTTGGACGGCCAGTATAAAATCGGCCGACATTTTACCGGTAGCGTGCTGGCACACCCACCGGATTTTTACCGGTCTAACAATCAGTTGCTTTGTTGTCGTGACAATTTACAATTTCACACACTGAATGAAGCGAGAGCAGTCGAATGGAATGGTCAGCAAAAAATCGGTGCGTGTGCAAGCGTGTATTTAATCACATACGCCACTACTTCCCGATACTGCCGGCGATACAGTGGCAGTGGACGGCTGCTCACCGGTATTTTGCCGGCACCGATCAGCGGTCGGCGTGTGTACCAGGTCCCGTTCCCACATGTGGTTCACTATTGGAATTTGGACGACCGGTATAAAATCGGCCGTCCAAAATCGGTGTGTGTGCAATTAGCCTAAGCTTGAGTAGTAGAACGCTCATATCTGGTCAGGTGCACCAAAACATTCATTGCACCTAGATATAATTTAGGAGGCATTAGGCAATAACGCCCAAGGAAATAGCGCCCAAATCGATTTGGAAATAACGCCCAAAAAACAACAAGATGGAAATAAAGCCCAAAAATAATTTGCAGTTTAATACGTATGTGGAGGCATGCTGCCCCCCTGCAACCCCCCTGCTGGTGTTTCTGTCAGATTTGGAGTAGGTAGGTGTGAAATTGGATATATTGAAGGTTTTTTTGTCAGTACAAACTCCCACCTACTCCAAAATCCAACAGAAAACTGAAGCAGGCGGGTTGCATACTTACTCCACTGTCTGTGCATTTGCACTTACTAATTTGGGCTTTACTGCTTGTCAAAAAAAACGAACCTTGGAAAGAAAATAACACCCAAAATGACGAAAAATTTTGCAACAACAAATTGCACGAGTTTTACTTTGAGCGTTATTTCCAAATCGATTTGGGCGCTATTTCCTTGGGCGTTATTGCCTAACGCCAATTTAGAAGCGCGCGATAAAACTTATAGGTGATAGAAATATAGCCGAGTCTATTGACCCTAACGAACATCGCAGAAATGTTTCTTGCCTTTCTTTATTTTATCGATATTTTCACCACAGATGCTCTGATGAAATAACTAACTGCACTCCGCCCCTTCAACAATTCTCCCGCAACACCCGTCACACATCGAATGCGCATCAGTTCACCCTTAAGCCTACCTTCGGACGTACTGTAAAATATAGAGACTCTTTTGTGAGTCGAACAACACGCATGTGGATGTGGAATGCATTGCCTCACATGGTTTTTCCTTCTCATTACATTACAACCACAATTAGGCATGTTTTTTTGAAACTACGCCAGCCAGCCGTTCATTTGGACAATTGCCAGCACAATTGCCAGCAAGATGAAGCCAGCCGAATGAATTTAGGCAATACATAAGCCTAAAGGCATACCAGCATTTCGTATAAAATTATGCATTTGGTTACACAGGGAGTACACGATGGTTGCCTTCCTTGACAACAACGTCAACACATCAGCGATAGTAGATTCGCTTTCAGCTCTGAACGTCGACAGCTCACTTGGCGAACTGAATAATCTACTGCTCAAAGGTCGGATTATCAACTCAAAGCTAGGAGTGGTGTCCGCGAGAAGATCTGTTAGCAGAGGCACTCCGCAAGGTGGAGAATTTGTTGGAATTTGTTGGTCAATGAACAATGAACTACTGATAATCCTGGAAGGTGAAGGATGCACGCTGATCGCTTATGCAGATTATGTTGCTATAGCCATCTCAGGAAAGCACTTAAATACTCTTAAAGAACTCCTACAAAATGCTTTAAATAAGCTAGCCAGTTGGGCGAGTCGTTGTGGCTTAGGTGTGAACCCCCACAAAACTGATCTGGTGCTCTTCACCATTACGGTGCATTACGCACAACACCCTCTGCGGCACTAGACATATTGTTCCATCTATTACCCCTTGACATATTTAGCAAGCAAATGGCAACGAGTGCAGCCATTCGCCTTAAGGCCATCTCACAATGGTCAAGCAAAGACTTTGGCCACGCCTCTATTCTGAAAAAATTCGAGATCTCAACAGAAAACACTGACTACACCAATACCCCATCTCTAAACTTTGACAAGAATTTTCTCGTCACTATCGCATCCAGAGCAACCTGGGATGAAGATACCTTCCCTGAAAATGAATCAGTTCACTTCTATACTGACGGCTCAAAAACCAAAGATGGAGTTGGTGGGGGTGTTTTCTCCGAAAGTCTTAATCTCAAGCTTTCCTTCCGTGTACCAAATTATACTGTAGCGTGTTCCAGGCGGAAATTATGGCGATTAAAGAAGTCTTATCTTGGCTCAAGAAAAACGTCATATCTGTTAAGGATATCTACATATTTTCGGACAGCCAAGCAGCCATCAAATCCTTGGACTCGATCTCTATAACTTCTCTAGTAGCCCTCGACTGCCGATCGTCTCTTACGGAGATGGCCGAACAGTTCAACATTCACCTAATCTGGGTGCCGGGGCATAGAGACATTCCAGGGAATTGTAAGGCCGATGAACTCGCTAGAATACGAACAACTCAACCCATTCTGTCTGATAAAGGCACCCTAGGGATACCAATCGCTACTCGTAAACAAAAATTGAAGCTGGATGCTATCGAGAGTACAAATCTTAGGTGGACAAGTTTAACCACTTGTCTAGCGACAAAACAAATTTGGCCTAAACTGGATTTGAAACGCTCTAAGAAATTGATCTCTCTCAACAGATTGCATATCGGCACTACAATAGGTGTCATTACTGGACACTGCCTGATAGGCAAACATGCCGCAAGGCTGGGCCTTTTCTCAAACGACTTTTGTAGAAGCTGCATGGATGAGGAAGAAGAGGAAACTATCCCTCACCTTCTTTGTTCCTGCCCAGCTCTCTCCCGCAGAAGGAAGCTTCACTTAGGAGCTTCCATTACAACGACTTGGGCGATCTGACAAGCGTAGACATCAGAAGCCTCTTTATAAAGAGCTCAAAATGGTTCAACTAGTAGGGAGATCTTAGGTCCTATACTGGTCTAAGTGTTTTGGCGTTTTTAGCTGACGGCCACTTTCAACCAACCAACCAACCATGCATTTGGTATAAATATTAGATAAATTCTGGCATTTTTCTCTGGAATGTTGTGTGCATGATATAAGAACGCAATTATGATTTAAGCAAATTGTACGGAAATTCTAAGCCACTTGTTGCTTTCAGCGCCACCTGTTTGCTCATTTTGAATTGAATTTAGCCAGCTGCCAGGCAGCAGCTCTCCGGCTGGGGAGAAAATCAAGAGTTGTTCCCAGCAGTTGCCAGCAGGTTGTTGTTTTAATTAACACGTGAAATGTGCCTCAACTTCCAACTACTGGCAACTGAACTGGCTGGCGAGGTTTCATAAAAACGCAACTATTTACACTTCTTGTTGTTATTCCTGCGAATGACTATTTTCATCGACTTTAAAACAGCACGGAGCAGACCTGTATTTTGAAAGTAAGGTTTAGAAAAATTGTTGGTTAAAATATTTCTTTTCGAGGGATTGTGGATATATTGAAAGACGCCTCGCCTTTATTATACAAAAAATAAATAGATGGCGCAGTAGGTCCGTAGGGGCAGCTTCTCACAACCATTCGTTTGTGTGAGTTTTGTTTTTGAGTCCGAACGACTGAATGGATAAGCTTTTTTATGACATTTATACTCTCGGATATTTATCAGATGTTCGCGAGAGATGTCGCAGAAGAAAAAATTTTAAGATAAATGTATGTAGTTTATATTTTTCCGGGGATTGAACCTAAACTGATGGCTGAGTTAAACTTCATCGCTAAAACACTACCAATAAAAAATTTCTGCGTACAACTATAAGTAGACGATGACCGTAATGATCATTCTCATTATACTTTCGAAAGCAAGTGCGTATGTGGGAAAAATTCAGAGCACGACTGAGGTACCTTGGATCAATTTATTTACATGCAAATGTGGTGCAAGTCACCAGAAGCACCTGTAAATTAGAAACATGTCAATCGTGTCACTGCGTCATTAGCTGTAATCCCTTGTCATGCGCCAGTCACTTGTTTGTGTTTCTGACATTCTCACATACACCCCTATCGTAGAATTCGCCGGGGGAATTATTCTCGGAAAAGAATATTTTGGTATCGTCGAATCCGCATAGTGAACAGTTCCCCGTTTGGCAAAAATTCGATTTGAACATTTTTAATGATCCAATGAAACTTATTCACAGTACCCACTCGGGAAACTGTTCACTTTGCGGATGTGTCGATACCAAAATATTCATTTCCGTGAATAATTCCCAGTGGCCAGCTTATTGTTCTGATCTAAACTTCCTATAGTCCCTCATAGTCAGGAACCCAAATGATGGGTCCTGTTCCTGAGGCTGAGACTTCGAAATGTGTTAAAAGAGTGTACTACTGATTTAAAGTCAATAAAAGCCGGACTGAGGGCATTTTTATCTACTTTTGACTGTCCGTGAGTGGTTGGCGCATTCTTGGATGGCTCGGAACTGTGCCTGGAATATGCCAGGGCTTTTTCCCATAGGTGTTAATAGATTGTATTTTGGTCCATGAATACCACTTCTCACACCTGATTATACATTTTACAACCATCCGTATACCACTTTAGGGCGCTTTGGCACGGCGTGTTGCATGAGTGCCGTGGCTTTGCCTCGTGGATCGGAATGCTGATGAGTGATGAGATGACCAAGTCATTGGGGTAACCGATTATGTCGAAGCCTAACTTCGACAACAAATGAGGTTAGAATATACTCCTCCTTGTGGGTAGCCCTTTATTTATTTGACACTCTCAATAAAGTTTGCCCTCAGGAAGCAGTTTTTTAAAGACTTTCTACAATCGCCGCTTTGATCCATTCTATTGTGTGATAAAATGAGGAATCACTGTCAAAAGTTTCGAGAAAGGCGCACAGTGCGTCATATAGCACATAATAACCCCAACACGACTGATATCCGTTGGAATAAAAATCCAACCCAGTTTCACTAAGAGGTGATTAGTAAGACAGTAAAAAATATTCCACAAAAACTATAAAAACTCTTGGCCTAGTACAATAAAATTATAAACAACAATCAAAATCAAAACTACACCCTCGCGTCGGGGCTAAGACAGAATATTGACTTTTAAATCAAAATTTAACTGTAAAACCCACGCAAAACTTATTAACTCATGTGCTGTCATTGAGCAAACACAGATAGTGCTCCCTGTGCGATATGTTTTCCTTTATTGTATCAAATGTAAATAAAAATAAATATTTTGGAGAAGCACATGTTTAGCCATACGTTTTTATAGGTACTCACATCTTTTAACCTATCTTCATCACGTTTCTAGAAATGTAGACGCCAACACTCGAATATATACGTCGCGTGCGACAGCCGACCGTCAACTGAAAAATTGAAAACTTTCCTTAATTAAGTCTGCGACTTTGGGTCCACATTTTTGTTAGTAAAGAACGCGTTAATATGATGTTCATCATATTAGCACATATTAGCACCTCTCTAAGATAGATACACAGTTTATTTTAATTTATCAGTTAGTGGGTAGAATTTCATCACTTGGTCAGAGAAACAATCAGACTACACACTATTTATGTTAAGGTGTTAATAACCTTTGGTATATGTGCCTACATGTACCTATTTTTGCAGTAAGAACTACGAACTATGTATGACACATGTGCTCTAAATAAATAATAGGTTCCTATATAATATATTAAAACTTATATAACAAGTTTAGTTATCAAGCTGACAGCGAGACGTCAATAGTGATATATTTATTGGCAAGAAAGATTATCGATATCGGAATAATTCGCACCATGTTAAATAACAAATCAATTGCGAATGTGAAGTACAACTGCAAACAAAATCTGTAGATATACAGAGCGATTCAATAAATTTAGAAGACGCAGACAACTATGGAAAGTAAAATTGATTTGTCTTCAGGCACTAATATTTAGAAGCAAATTTCACAGAAAAGTGTAAGGAGGGAAATAGTATCTCCTTTTTTTAGGTCCAAGGTTTCTGATATTCAACTGAAGCGCTCAGAATCAGAACTCAGACTCGACTACCTGAGTTAAGTTTTAAGTTTTTAGCGGTTACCTTATTAAGTTGGCCACTATACTAGTGAGAGTGACAGCTGACAGATGAATTATGGTTAGGAAATTCTGTCATTTTACCAAGAATTAAACTATGTTCACTCTGACAATTTTGTCAGGGTTCTATTCAGACACGTCGCTGCAGACCAATATATTTGTTATTGCGCAGGCGCACATGTCAGACCATCTGTGTCGTGTGTATCCATGTCGGCTGTTTGCAGCGATCGTCTGCCTAAATTCAAATTTTTTTCTTGGGCTGACAGCCTGACATGACATGTCTGTGTCCTGTATGGTAAATTTTACACAGACGAGCGAGAAAATTCGCGGCGTAAAAATGAACAAAAATAGTGAAATATATATAATTGTGCATATAGAATTTGTTTTAAATTTATAAAAGTTTGCGGGTTTTGTGGCAAGTTAAAAGGGCTGACATATCTTTTTTTTTAAACCATTCCTTGCTCCAATTTCTTTTTTATTTCTTTGATTCCTATTTTTTTGTCCATTGCCAAAGCAAAGAGAAGTGTAGCACGAGGATGAGCAGTATACGCCATTGTTCGACCCGACCGACGACCTCGGCGAAATTATTTTTTTTATTTGTTTTGATACGCCAATGGATATGGTAATCTTCTAAAGATGCGGTAGACCGTGTTAGAAAATGCACGATTCGCAAACCCGAATAATCGATGCCAGGAGAGTGCGCCTAAAAGTACTAATCCACACCCTACACTTCAACCACTCTCCCCGCGGGGCTACCGTTAGGTATCACTTCGCGTTGCTAGTTAGCATTCAAGCTAATCGTGGCCTTACATGAACTGTGTAAGGTTGTAGTTACAGTTTCAATGGTTACGTTCTATCCATACCTGGACTGTCGGTATAAGTTTGTATGTCCATCTGCCTTTCGTTGTGTTATTCCAGAGAGCTTGCCACATAGCTATTGACGTTGCCTTTACTTCAATTTTAATGCTCTTGTTTTCACTGACATCGTATTGGTATAGTAGAGCTCTTTTCTTATATATCCTCAACATTTCGTCTGCAGGAATGTCGACGGGAACCATTTCAGCTATAACAAAGGCGGCATATGGTTCAGAAGCGCGCAGAGCCTGTATATTGACAATAGTCTCCTTTTGGTCTCCTTCGTACTCAGTGCCTGCGCCCAGACTGGAGCTGGCGGTTGGTAGCCACTCCTTTAGCCGGTCAATTGCTTCGTTTGTAACGGATTCAACTGTACGAATCTGTTTACCTATTGTCACAATGGCAATGTCATCGGCGAATCCAATTATCATCACTCCTTTAGGCTGCGCCAATCGTAAAACTCCGTCGTACATGATGTTCCACAATAACGGCCCTAAGACTGATCTTTGGTGGAACTCTGGCATGCAATTGAATCGCCGAGAGTTCGTAAAGAGCTCTGATGGTTTCAATAGAGTCGCTCATCGGTTGGTGGATCGTCCGTCTTTTGCCGTCTTCCAGCATTTCTACCAACCATCTTATTTGCTCACCTAGCTTTTGAAAGTCTGATTACTGGACGGTTGATTCGACCGCCCTCGTTCGTACTGTGGGTGACTCGCGTCGTTCGGTACTTCTATGTGGTACTGGTGACCACAGCATCCTTGATCCTCTTTGAAAGGGAATATTACATCTGGACCGACCTACACCAACTACTTAATGGTGACGAAATATTGAACCTACTTTAAGGCCTGTCAAGGTTTTAACTGGGCGGAGGCGCGTGCAGCAACAGTCTTGAAGCCATTTCCGCAAGATTTCACTTTTGCTTTCTCAGGTAAGAGAATACTATACAAACGTCAGCCCTCATAGCAATCGTTCCCATTCGAATGCCATAATTAAGACCTTACAGGACTCGGTCTTAATGTTTTACGGTAAATTTTGCATGACTTTTATGCAGTGGAAGGTATCAAAGCATCGACCAGGCCGATGATAACACTTTCACTTGTTTTTGGTTACCTTTAACCTTTACCTTTACTATTATATAAGTTTTTAGTTGTCATTGTAATTCTATTCAGTCGTCTTAACGGTGATTGTTTTACAAATTACGCGATTAGAGCCCAGGGCTGGAAATATTCTGATAATGAGCTGACAATAGCTAACCTTACAATGCTAAATTGTCAGTTCACACGGATTTAAGATTTTGTCTCAAACTCACAAATAGTTGGCCTAACAATAAACTGTTTGACAATTTTGTCAAGTTGAAGGTTTCACACCGGTTGGAAGATGTTTGTTTACAAACAAAAATTGACAGATCCGTTGTCAGGCATTGCCAGGCATTTTTTATTGCCATCTTTCACTAACGTATGCTAGATTAAAATGATTAACGTTTCGGTAAGAAAGTCACGTCTGTCCCGATGGCTGGTTGAATGCCAAGAGGCCAACAAATTTATTATTGGTGAAAAGGGAAGGCATTTGCAAAATAAGACAAAGAAAAAAGATGTGACACTTGACGAAAGCCAGAGCGCCATCTCTGTAAAATAACAAAATTCAATTATGTGAGGGCAAAAAGTAAGATGTACTTGACAAGTTGATGGTACCTACCTGAGTAACACATAATTTTTTTATTCCATTTATATCCTTCCTAAAACTAATCTATCTATCGACTAGAATTGGTAATGCAATTCTATATTTAAGAAAAAACGTGCAAAAACTTAAATTCTTGTTTAATGACTACACAAAATCACCAGCGTCATATTGTAACCAGAAGAAAAGTGTACAAGTAAAAAGAACATTGCCTTTGAGTGTATTATATTATAGCCAGTTAATGTCGTATTTTTATACCCGGTACGGTACCACGCTGTGGTGAGCGTGAGAGTATATTCACTTTGACATTCCATTTGTAAACGCACATAAGGAGGCGTTGTAGGTATGACAAACTATATATATTATTGATCAGCATCACTTTCGATTTAGCGATGTTCGCCTGTCTGTCTGTCTGTCCATCTGTCCGCACGATTACTGCCGTAATTTAAGAGCTATGAACTTGAAATTTGTTACGTAAGCTTTTATCCACCAATCTGAGGCTAAGTTCGAAGATGAGCAAGATCGAATGAAAACTACTACTACCTACCATACAAAATATATAGCTATTTTATGTAAAAAATTAAATTTAAATAGCTACAGTAAAGATAGCAAGTTTAAACTTTGCACATATTGTTTTAATAATATTTAAAAATGTTTGACAAAAAATTAGCTTGGTAGAATAAAAACTACCCATACCTACCTCCCATTTTTTTATTTTTACAATAATATAGTACATACCGGATATTTGAGCCTCGGCATAGTCGAAGATAATTGTCTTACTGGTTTCTAGTTGGATAGCGGTATGTAATTAGATCATCAATTATGTTGATCTCGTGTCATTAACATCTAGTCTGTTATTTTATAACTAGCCAGTCTCCTTGCTTGGTTAATACTTATATCAAATTCTGCTCACCGTTGAAAGATACTACTAGTTATATATTTTCTGATATCCAATTCATCTTTTTGAGCTATCAAATTGCAAGCTATAATTACAGATCATACACAAGATTAAAAATCTACTTACCTACAGCTCAAGCAAAACTGGAAAATCCATTACCTACCCCACAAACCTGTCTGCACAAAAAGTATCTCTTAGCCGCAAGAATGCATCACAAGTGTTTGTTCTTCATAATTATTTGTAATTAATTCAAGCGTTGTTGGTCAGTTAGTTACTTTACTTTTCCGTATTGCATTTGTACGTGCGCGCTAACGAAAAAAGAACCGTCTGTAAAAATCGGTGAGCAATGGATGACTGTTTGGAGTCTACTTGGATATTGGATAATCCGTTGCAACAATGAATCAGAAACAAATTTCCAATTGACAGTTTTTGAATTTAAGCAATGCGATGAAATTGATTTCATTTAAATGAAGTATCTAGTTTTAACTTAGTTGATGTTTTGTTTCTAGTTTTTTTGTAATTATGACAGAATTTCAGTATTACGTACGTGCACTTGGCAATTACTTAGTAAGTCAGCAAGGCCATAGTTTCTCCTCAAGGACTGCATTAAAGTGGTTGCAATTAGTTGAATATTTTTAATGCGGAGGAAATTATATACATAACTTGTAGTGTGTCTGCTTCAATGCTCACATTAAAATGTGCACTTTAAAAGAATATTTAAATAATTAGAATGTCAGTTGATTGTAGGGTATGTTTTAATCAGTTAGTGATTTTTAACTTATAAAATGCTACAGCAATAAATAAAGAAGAGAGATATTTTGTTACCGTCAAACAAACATGTCTTTTGGTAAGGCCTACATTTTGTCTGTCTTTTCTTAAGGGCACCATACACGATAGAAACATTATTTGTTGTGTGTTTTGTGTTACTTACGTGTCTGGAGAATATTGT
This sequence comes from Cheilosia soror, assembly GCA_949372485.1. NCBI lineage: Eukaryota > Metazoa > Arthropoda > Insecta > Diptera > Syrphidae > Cheilosia > Cheilosia soror. The sequence goes on along the minus strand of OX443562.1, from coordinate 18,110,043 downwards.
AGCTATTGCCGAAAGGGCGTGCGCTTAAATTCTAGAACCTCAACGCGCCAAATATCTCAACAAACTCACATCTCACCAAATGAACATCAGTTTGAGGGAGATTTTGCCTAAAGATCTCGAACTAGTAGGTACATATTCCCAGAAATTGAGGATTTGGACGTACTTCCAGCAAGATAGGGCTACATGTGAACAAACCGACCAACAATAAGTTCAACAATCGCTGGTCATAGTAGGTGTCATTATGGGACACTGCATTATTGGCAGGCACGCTCTCCGGCTGGACCTACCTGACAACGATTTCAGTAGAAGCTGTATGGACGAGGAGGAGGAACTAGGAAGAGACTATTTTTCACCTCATCATATGCACAATGCACGAGCACAGTGCTCTCAGCTGGTAGAAAACTATATTTTGGAGAAAACCTCTTCGACAATCTAAGCGTTGTGCTGAAGTACCCAATTGGGTAATTTGGCTCAAGTATTTCAACTTTGGCTCAATGCTCCGAGCCAAAGAGAAATGGCTCACATTTGTTTCAAAACTTAAAAAAAAAAGTTTAATTAAAATGTAGGCACTCGACTGAACCCCGTCACAAAAACAATAGTGGTTAAAAGGATTCAGCAAGTGGAAATAATATTTCCTCCGGAATGTTTCCCATTCAGCAATCTAGTTTACATTGCTGACAAGGGAAACATTTCCACGGGCACAGAGGAAGAATTCTTAACCATATAACTTTTGTGATTTTGCATTGGGCACATCCGATTATTATTTCAGATCTCAGATTTTTCGTGGCGAATGAACGGAACATGAAGGCAGATTGATCTGATTTTGTAATGTATAAGTGCGCTATTTGACAGTACATCAGCTGTGCAAATTGTTTTCGTTTATAGATGGAAACATACGAACTTATATACATAACTACATGTAGTATGGATAATGATATCGTTGAAAAACCGAAATCCACAGATGACGAGGAACAAGAATAAGATGACGAAGATGATATTAATTGCTCCAAAGTTAAGTCCATGCCCAGTATTTACGTTTTTGATCTGAATAATTGCTTTTCAAGAGGCTTTTCGTAATTTTGTTTTGAAAACAAATTCTGAATGACGTAAAACAGCTGTGAAAAGTATATTGGTATTAGTGAGAAAATGTGTAAATCTGAAAAAATATCGAGATCTACAAAAAGTGATCCGGATCAAAAAAAGATTGTTTTTTTTTTTGCCCAAATGGTACACGAAAAGTGATCTAGATCAAAAACAAAAGATTGATTTTTTTGTCCCAATGGAAAACCACATTAGAATTAACAGAACTTTTAAATACTGACAATGTAATCAGGAGATTACGGCGGGTAAACAATTTTCTGAATTCTTTAAAATGAATTAAAAAATAAATTGCCGATTAGTCGAACGACTAGGTCTAGCACAAACCAGAGAGAAATACGCAACTGTTTGGACAAAAAAAATATTTTTATTTCAGCTGAACTGTCAACGAAAAGAAATTCAACACGGCATTATGACAGCTTGATGACAATTCAATTATTTCACCTCCCGCCATTTAGAATTTATTTTTTTTTGCTTATTCACACGTATTCACAGATAGAAAAAGAGGCGGAGCTAATTATTTCAAAACTGGCTCTATGGATCTCTCATTTTTGGCCGAAGCTGGTGGTCTATTCTCTCTGGTTTGTGGACTAGGTCCAATGCAATTCGGACTGACGAAAGTCTGTCTCATCGGAATTTTTTTTTAGATCGGTTTTGTCCCTCACTGTTGCAAAAATATCCCTCGCATTATAGCTCTGCAATGTCTTTGGATGATTTTTCCTTCCAGCAAACCTCCAAACAAAAAAAATTAAAATTTTGAAAGAAATCACAACAAATTAAGAACAGCCCTCCCCCCCCCCTCCTCTTTACCTAAAGTGGCTCAAACTTCTGTGAAATGGCTCGCAGAATGGCTTAACTCCAAAATTTATCCGGAACAATAACGCTGCGTCGCTAATTCTATATATATAAAAATTGAGCCCTAAAATGTTTGTCGTCGATTCACGCCTTAACGCATTTACCGATTTTAACCAAACTTTCACACATCTTTGGTATTGGTTCATATACGGTTTCTGTGAAGTAATGTCAAAATTGGACAAAGGGGCGTGGTACCGCCCATACAAAAAAAAAAAACATCTTCTATGGAGTGAAACTCGATGACTTTTTATCTCGATAACCGCAGGGCCGATTTTCATTATTCGTTTTATGTTTTATTCGTATTGCTGTATTTCAGGTTAGCAGAAAAAGAAAATTCCAGTAAATCGATTTATTCTCATTTCTTGTATTTCACGAAAGAACATTACTACCTAAGACCTAAACAAAACAATTCCTGTGCACGGGCAAAGCCGGTCGGGGTCGGGTACAGCCTACAGCTTCTTCGACAGTCTTGGAATTGGAAGCCACAGTTTTTAAAATTTGTAACATTGATAGAAATAATGAAAGTCAATAATATTCTCTTCTAGGCAATACGATTTCTAAAAAAAATACAAAAAATTTTGTGTACCACAGAGCATTGCAATAAAAACAGTTTATCTATTTAACTATTTTGCACTACGAAGTGTGCACGGGCTACGCTAGTACAAGCATAAGTTGCCTCCAACGATTCTTTCTCAGCTTCTGATGGTTTAACGGGTAGTTCTGAGATCATTAGATCCTGTGACGGTTTTAATAAAAAAAACGTATCTCCTAAAAATGACGTAATTCATCGACTCTTTTCCTAATAAAATTCCGGACCAATTTGGGATTATATCGATTAATTCATTAGGACCCCGCTTATACTATATTATATACCAAACCATCAAATTTTTCACGTCTCAAATGCATGATTAATTGGACCGGGCAAACATGTAATGTGACTTCACATCCACTTGACATTGCTGGTAGCTTCCCTGTATATGATTTGCGTTTGTTTGAATTCCTATGAATTCGCTTGCCACTGCAACTCATGAGGGAGTATGAGCAGTGAGTTCATTCAAACGACTCTCACATTGACCAGTGTTTGCTACTCGATGCTGGCTAAGATGTTTAGATAGATTTAAGTTAGACATACACGTGGTCTATCTTGAGTGCTCCTTAATTTGTGCGCGTTTATATTTAAGGGTGAACTTTATTGTGTGTTGAGAGGGTGCGATTAATAGCCCATGTGTTGTGATTTAGTGTGTGTCCTTAAAATCGGGTAATTTTTAACGGATTAAAGTACTTGCAAGAATAAAATATACAAAACAAGTTGCAATAATTACAAACGTATTATGTAGGTAATTATGAATTTATTCAGTTGCACTGTGAATACATTATTCATTAAAAATTAATTCATACAATTAATGGCTATAAAGAATATTTACATTGTGAACTTAAAATTTAGTGTGCAATATTTTTGTGCCATCTGATTGATGGACATAAGGCGTGTTTTTCTGAAATCTGAAAGTGGCTTATTTCACTGACACCTGCAAAATGGAGAATAACGCATAAAGTGCATGGATACACTGTCATGGGCATGACTTTCATTCCCATGAATAACTTGGAAAACATACGAAATTTGATATGGCGGGGGATAGGTTTTACCTAGTTAATTGGGGGAAATGTTTATAATAAAGTGGGAAATACAAATAATTGAAAACATTGCAGAATTGCAATGGCTCGCAATAACAAAAGAGTTTATTTAGGATTTTTGTACACAATCTCTTCAAATTTAACCATTTAACTTTTGCAAACACGTAACAATCACTAAATTTCACTTCTGCAATGTTTTCAATTTTTATTTCGCTTCTTATATAAACTTTGCACTAATATAATATAATAAGTAAAACCTTTTTTCCGCCATATAAAATGTTCGTTTGTTTCTCTTATAAGTTTTTTAACTGCCATTTTGTTTTTTTTTCCCTCATTTGACACTTACATTGTCGCGAACTACTCTAAGGCAGGTACAAAAATAATGAAATTGAAAATACAAACAAATTCTATGGTAAAGCCGAAGCGGACGCGCATTTTTGACGTCCTCATTATATAAGCGAAAATATTAAATGAAGATTTCTATCGAAAGCGCAGTGGTGCAGAAAATAACCTTCACGTTTTTTTGACGTCCTCTCTCTATCAGCGCAATTATTAAATTAAGATTTCTATCGATAGCACAATGGTGCAGAAAATAACCTTCATGATCATGCGAAAATTTTCTGAAAATGGATTTTCATTCTATTCACTCAAAATCTGCCTCTCTCGTATACACGACGCACGTTCGTGGGAAGTGCACAAAGTTCACTATTACTGTCAAATTTAATTTCATTGAAATGACGCATTGTTTTTGCGTGTAGCTAAATTGTTCATGGGAATGAAAGTCATTCCCATGACCGTGTGTCCATGCACAAAGGAAATCATGTACCTATACCAAATAAACTGCTGGCTGTCGGGGTTTCAAACAAACACGCGTGTATATTTTAAAGTACCTAGCTGGGTACATCCTGATTCTTCAGTGAGGGATATTCTTCCCTCGACTTTTGCTTAGTTGTGGTTAAATCCCCCTTAAGTGGCACAAATCTACGAATACGACTGTTTTATAAGGAATGCTAGCTTTCTTTTAATTATTATCTTATTCTTAGGTTAAATTAAACATATTTGCCTTTGGCTACAATTTTTTCATCTACAAATAAATAGAAAAAAAATTGGAAACGTCAGCAAAAATCGAAAAAACGTCTCAAATTTATTAAAAATCATCTGAAAATAAATAGAAATCATCAGAAAATCAGATATTGGAAACGTCTGAAACAATTTTTAAAACGTCTGAAAACAAATAGTAATCGTCTGCAAAATATAAAAATTGTCTGAAAATTTTAAAATATACCTACCTATTGAGAACATTATCATAAGTTTGAGTAAAAGGGAATATTCAAGATTATATATATTTTTTTTTCAGACAAAAATAATGCTGACGATTTATTCAGATTTTCAGACAAAATTTCAAGTTTTTCAGACGAATATTTAAAAAAACTTACAAAAACTAGCAGATGAATATGAACAAATTAGAAGATGAAAATGTTTTAACCTTTGCCTTTGCACTTAAGGATTATTTTCGTCTTCGTGAAAGTATTGAAAAAATCACTCAAGTTTTTGACAAATGCTCCATTTTAGCAAGCATTTTGATTTCCTTAAGGCAAGCCGCGCTGTAAAATGGAGAGCAAATGACGTGGCAGTGGCGTTGTGACCAAGTGGCAGCTGGCATAGGACTGGGGAACACATTTCGCGTGGCGATGAAATGGCGCCAAAGTGGTATGAAAGTGATTTAACTTGCAGTGAAGTGGAAAACAACGTTTGGTCCCACCGATTTATCAGTTCTTAAAATGTCGTCCCATGTTAGTAGTTCTTGGTCGTCTCGCATGTTTTTAGTTTCCGAGTAAACAAAACATAAGCAGTTGTAATGCCAAAATCCACATCGTCACCAGCGTCTATAAAATGATATGCCTCTACAAATCCACGTCGTCGCCACTACCCGCTTGACAGTCGAAAATTAAACTTGTTCGTTATAAGTGACACGGCAACACGCTACCTGAAAAATGTCACATGTGTCGCCTCCACTAGGCTTTAGCGATTCCACCTACTAATTGGTCACTACGTCACTATCACACCACTTTAATGACCGCCTTGCTTAATGTAAAAACCGATAAATTCTTGATAAAATTCAAATCGTATTCTTTAGAAAAATTGTATTTTATTTATTTTTTTATTTAGATAAACAAGCTCTCGCTTATATGATCAAAGCTATAATAATCGGATCAAAGTATATTTTTTACAAAACAATATTTCAAAGCTTTCTATTCATTATCAGTATCACGATCAGCAGGTCTCCACATCCCTCCAATGTTTTTCAGTTTCAAAATTAATTTTTCCTTATTGATTCCTTGTTCTTTTAGAGGTGTAGATTCAGTATTACTAAAAGTACTGTTAGATGTATCTTGTTTCGTTTCGGAAGTCTTTTCTAAATGAAGTTCCGTAGGTGTTGGGATTTTCTTGAGGTGGCTAATGTTCCGTCTGATAAATTTATCATTACCACGTACAGTGACATCATTTCCTCTCCGTTCAACTACCTCATACTCTTCGTGACCGAAGTTAGGAGTAAGTTTGTTCGCAACCACTAAATTTCGAATAAGAACCTTGTCTCCCACATTTATCGAACATTCTTTTGCTCCACGATCATTATCTCCTCTTTCTCTACCTTTTTCTTTATTAATCGCATCCAAATCTCTCGCTTCTGAGTCCAAAATATTTTCACCTATGTCATTAATGGAAGGAATTTTGTCGCGAATCAACCGATTAAATAAGAGTTCAGAAGGAGCTTTTCCTGTCGTACCATGAGGAGTAACGTTGTACATAAGAATGAATTTACGTAGTTCTTCTTTGTAATCAATGCCTTTAGCATTTGCAATCTGAAGGCGTTTAACAAGCGACCTGTTCATATTTTCAACTTCTCCATTGGCTTGTGGCCAATATGGTGGAGACGTTACAAGCTCTATAGCATTATTCTTGCAATATTTTTTAAATTCATCGCTAACAAACTGACGTCCATTATCAGCTGTTATAGATTTAGGGTAGCCCAATTTCGAAAATATTTCTTCAAGTATGCCAATAATTATATTTGATGTAGTCCTTTTTAAGATTGTAATTTCGTGATATCTGGAATAATAATCAATAATTACAAAAATAAAATCGTGATTCGGTAAGGGGCCCAACAAATCCATTGCTAAACATAACCAAGGACCATCTGGAAATATGCGTCTTTTCATTGGAGCTGGCGGTGTTGGCCTTGATACGAGCAAACAATCTCGGCAGCTTTTAACATATTTTTCAGCATCCCTGTCAATCAACGGCCACCATACTTTTGAGCGCAAACGTCGCTTCATCACAGTTTCTCCTGGATGTCCTTCATGTGCTAGTTCAAGAACTCTTGCTCTTAAGTTAGCCGGTATAACAATTTTGGTTCCCCTTAGCAGAATATTTCCCAAAGTGCATAATTCGAGTCGAAAAGGGAAATACCTATTTGTTGTGTTTGAAGGCCATGATTCCTTTTTAAGGCAGTCCACTGCCTCGATTAATTCGGAATCAGAATCATTATTTTCGACAATTTCAAGGATCGTTAAAGCTCGTGGTATGGATTTTTCAATCACTGTGCAAATGTTCTGCTCGCATTGTTTGTCGAAGTTACCTGAATTTTCTAAATTACAAAGCCTAGAAAACGAATCAGCTATATTTAATTTCCCAGCTTGATAAATGATTTTGAATTTAAATGATTGTAGCCGTAAAACCCATCTTTCAATTCGTGCAGGTGGTCTTGAGGTAGGCTTAAAAATAGCTTCCAAAGGTTTATGATCCGTAACTAGCTCAAATTCAATACCGGCCAAATAATAGTAAAAGTAAGTAAAGTAAGCATAAATAAAATTGAATCGAGAGCTGATAAACAAAATTTGGAAGATGAATGTAGTAGATGTGGGCAGTCAGGGCATATTTCAACCAGTGGCTCATGTCCTGCAAGAAATTTTAAATGTAACAAATGTAATTTGATTGGTCATTTTGCTCGAAGATGTAGGACAAAGTTGTTTAAACGAAAACAAACAAATTTGGAATCTAATGATTATAAAAGAAGAAAGCATCAGCCATCAAGGATTCGTTTTATCGGTGAAGACAATCCATCACATAATAAAGAGCCAGGTGAGCGAGTGTACGAGAGTAGTTGTTTTAAAATATTCGACAAAAACGAGCCCAGAGGAAATTCGAACGAGTTGATTAAAGTTTTTATTGGAGGTTTTGCTGTATCTATGCTGATTGATTCTGGTTCTCGATTCAATCTTCTTGGTGAAGAGGACTGGGAATATCTTTGTAATCAAAAGGCTACCATTTGGAATTTTCGAACAAAATCTGAAAATCAATTTCGGGCTTATGCAGGAAATGATTTGTTGAAGATAAAAGGAGTCTTTGAAGCTGTTATAAGTGTTGACAAATTTTCAGATTTTATTTCAACGTTTTATGTTATTGAGAATGGAAGGCAGTCTTTGTTAGGTCGGGACACCGCCATCAAATTAAACGTTCTAAAATTGGGTATTGGAATTAATAGCATAAGTAAAATTGAGCCGTTTCCTAAAATTAAAGGTATACAAATTAAACTTTCGATTGACAAATCAGTGAGCCCAGTTCAACAGCCATTGCGAAGGATACCGTCTGCTCTTGAAGATAAAGTGGAGGCTAAATTAATGGAGGCAATTGCACAAGACATTATAGAGCCTGTACTTGGTCCCAGTTGCTGGATATCTCCAGTTGTTATTGTATTTTATTTATTTTTTTATTTAGATAAACAAGCTCTCGCTTATATGAAAGCTATAATAATCGGATCAAAGTATATTTTTTACAAAACAATATTTCAAAGCATTCTATTCATTATCAGTATCACGATCAGCAGGTCTCCACACTTAAGCTTGTCAACTTATCAATCTCAGTTTCGACGTTGACTCTTTATATTGCTGTAAGTCTAGTGCAAAGCTCACCCATTACCCCATTAGCCATGCGGTTTTTTTTTATCGTTCAGCCTTTATCTATGTAAAATGAATTGTGCAGATCAGTTTTGCATTTATGACAGTTTTAATTAAAGTGTATCGACTCCACCCTTGCGGGGGCTTTGATTGATGAATAATGAATATTTATTTCTAATTCCTTGTTTGGTCACAAAATTATGCAATGCGAGCAGCTGCATTTTACAATTAATTATATAGGTAACTAGATTTTGTTTTTTTAACAGAAACGAAGTCAACTTTTGTACGAGGCGAGGGGAGTAGATACTTTTGACATCTATAAGTTGAAATAGAATTCAGACAAATTGATTATTTTTTAACTGACTGAAGTGTTTTCCAACAACTTAGATACAGCTACTGACGGTTACCAAGAAGACTATAGTTCATTAAGCCTAAAATTCGTTCGTAAAGCCTAAAATATTCACTTACCGATGCATTGGCACCCTCAGAACCCGGTCATACATAATATCCTACGAGAGAGAGCCTATAACAGAACCTTGTGGAACGCTTACTGACACGTTGTAGTACTTGTTCCCTTCAGCACTATCGTAGCTTGACTTTCTGTTCTTAAAGTTGGTACAAAGGACCCTAAGTCTGAGAATATAGGTGGGCAAAATCATTCTGATGAGAGAACACATGATGCAAGATCAGTCCGTGGCATCGATTGCATTTCTGATATCCAGGGTGACAAACCCCCTTCGTTCCGAATCGACAACGTGATGACTCGATGACGGAAGTATCTTTATAGACAACTACTTTAATGGTGTGTACTGTAGAGCGTTCTTTTCGGAATCCAATCTGATATTGCAGACTTTTTCTCAGCCATAAGTCTGCCGTATATGAATCGTGTCCAAGAGGCGAATATGGCTACTAGGGTTAATGGAAATTAATGGCTTTTCTCACTTATATTGCAATCAGTCTCATTCATTTCGAACCTTAACTTAAAGAGTTCGCACACTTTCTTAATACCCAATTGTTTTACATTTTTTGAGCCTTCGTGGCTTTAGTCATCAGAATTCTTAGCAGCGATCTTCTCCGTCTATTATTCAATCATTCCATCGCCCGACAGAGACTGGACTAGAGCCCTCGTACTTCTAGTATCTATTTCCTCTTTTCCGCTCTAACTTTATAGCTTTGTTTTTAAGTCAAAACATCCATTGGCATCGATGTCTAAAAATGCACCTAATTGATCGATTGAACTTAGCTAAACCTGTCGATTTCTCCCTTTATTTATAATAGTTAGAGAGCTAGTTATTTATAATTGCTTCTTGAGCCTCTTCAAGTTCCCTCCAGACTTGCCTCATCTTCCGATGCTTTCGATTTTTTTTTGTCTTTCATCGGCATCGAAATTTTCCACGGGTAGGAAAGAATTATTTACAACGATCGAGTCCCCTACCTACTCCATACCATAACCTAACATAATTCAGTAAAAATATGAAACAAAGAAAGGAGTGAGATGCCCCCGGGCTTACATGACTATAGCGCCCAATATTAATGCGCTTTACACCCTTTATACCATTCCGGACAAGTGACCTTCCTAAATTCACCTCAATACACCCTCTCCATCGGTATATGGCTTTAACAACTTTATGCTTGGTTGCAGTTTAGATCCGAGTGACCATCGTGTATCTGGAAGATGGCAATCCCATTTGGGGATTGCGGATATAGGGCTCTTTGAGGACTCAAACAGAACAATTCACAAGAATTGTTGACCTTTATTAGCTTCTAGGTACAACTCCTAAAGTCGACGATAGGGTATATGCTCCCTAAACATTTCACCAGTTTGTTGATTTCCTGGATTTATTCCCTGAACAACGTTAGCAGAGTTCAGCATACTGCCTGAGTAAATACTACAACGAAACGGAAGATATTTCTTTAAAGATTAAATGTCCACGAAAATGACATTCTTGCTGGCACGTTGCCCGCCTCAGGAAACGTGATGAAAGCAATGGGATCCAGCCGGTAGTAAGTCCATTAAAAGTAACAGCCGGCCCGATATAAAACATTCTATATTCCCTCATCCTAATATCCTTGGCCAATCTATTTCGATCTCCTTAGCAGTGCTGGTAATGAATATTCCTATTGGCATTTTCGCCATTTCTCCACACTCTTCTCCACATCCTTTCTCGTGGCCAACACATAGTTAACCATTTTCCCTCTAGGTCACGACACCAGTTATGGTTGTTGTTGTCGCAGTCATTAACCCACACAAAAACATTTTAATTTCTTGCAGATTAATTCACCCGCTCCGTTCCTATAACTATGCTCGACAGTGATGACATCAAACGGAGGCAATAATGTGAGCAAACCTCAAGCGCCAGCATCAGCACCTGATCTCATCGGCAGCATCCTCGGTGACTTTGGCATTTGGCAACTGCGAACGGCGCTCATTATTTTCCTGTGCAAAATTCCTGCGTCATGGTTTATGGCATGTATTATATTCACTGCCCCCGAGCTGTATCCCATTTCCGAGTTCGAATGCGATGTCCAGACCTCAAGCAATGTCACAGTGTCCGACAATCAGTGCTATATAACCGAAAATGGTACCAAGCAGGAGTGTACCAACTTTAAGTATGACTACGACTTTTACTCCTTGGTAATGCAATTCGATTTGGTATGCCTGCGGGACATTTTCGTGGCATGGACACAGTACTGGCATTTGTTCGGCATCCTTGTGGGTGGTGTTATCGGCACAAAGATGATGATATGGTAAGGAAGGCCAATATAAGGTTGCGTTAGCTTCAATGAGAAAGGACTGTTTTTTTTTTCAGGGTAAGTCCAAGGATGACGATGTTCATTGGAATGGTATTGCAAATCATATGCGGATGTGTGACCGGTCTCGCCAGGGACTTTAGCTTGCACTGTGCATTTCGATGTCTGTCGGCTGCATGCTGTGCTCTCATGTTTACCGGCGGCCAGGCAATTTGTAAGGCAATATTCAGAGCATCCAACTTTGGTATCCTTTTCACAGTAGTTCTTTTCAGTTTCCGATATAACTGGTGGCAACTATCGCCTGGGCGTGATTATTCTCTACGACACATTCTGGTCCATTGGGGTGATATTTTTGCCGGGACTCGCGTCATTCTTTCGAAATTGGACAGAGATCTACTTTGGCATCACATTTCCCACACTCGTCCTTATCCTGCTGCTCAATTGGACACCGGAATCGCCGCGTTGGTTGCTCCGCAACGGCAAGGACATACAACATGTGGAGGAAATCATTCGAGAGGCGGCTGAAATCAACGATCGCACCCACCTGATACCGCCTGATTTTTGCGAACAACTGCGTAAGCAATCGGAGATGTTCAAACAGAACCCACCGAAGGCCGCCGGCTGGCTGGAGTTGTGGTCTGGGCCAAGGGCAAAGACACATTTCATTGCCGCTCACATTGCGTTGGCTGTGTTTATTATTAACTTTATGGGCATGCTGCTGAATATTAGGTCGTTTGGACGAGATTACTTGGCGGTAAACACCATAATCATTGGTAATGGAGGGGTGGTAGTTAATGTCCTCGAAGGCTAATGTATGTATTTTTTTTTATCACAGGATTCAGTGAAATAGTCGGATGCTTTATAGCTTTACATTTCACACTTAAGCATAATATGTGGAAATGGCAGTTGGCGGGTGGTTTCAACATCATCGCCGGTATAATTGGCTTCCTTGGGTGGACGTTCGACAAATCTAGTGAGTATTGTGGGCAGTTGTTGGTGTAAACTACTTGAGTGTGTTTACATATGAGGGAAGGTAGTTTATTATAAAGAGAAGTAAATGGAGTTTTTGTGGAAAGGAAAATTTAGTTTTACCTTGAGTTAAGTAGGGAAAGCTTTATATAGACTGTACGAATAACTTTCCCATCTGTACCGCTGTGCTATACCTTTTACTAGGGTAGTTTGTCTATAGAGCTGACTTTAAGTACATAGGAAATTTAAAGCCAAGCTACTATCACGCCACTTGACTTAAAAAAAAAAAAAATAAAAATTAATGAACTGGGTAGAATGAACAAGGTGACCCTCTGATTGGCATTGTAGGAATAGAGGAAGAATGTAATGAAATGGCCGAAGCCCTAGAAAGAAAGGAAGCATCATAGTAACTTTCAAAGGAGATACCACCCTCAAAGAAGAATTCAGGAAACTAGAGCAATAAAATAGGACAAGAACAACACTTTGTGCATGAGGCAAGCTAAGGAACTTCTAGGTCGAAATAACCGGAATAAATTCCAGGCACGCATCGTCATGAGCGAAAATAACCTTCGTATCCAGACGGAGCCTAGCCTAGGCTTGAGGACCACCTCAGAGGTCAGGAAACTATAGATATATTTGAAAAAGGCCTCTGAAGATCCTGCAATAAGTCAAGTGAAGTCACAAAATAGGTGCTGATGGGGCTTTGACCCACAAAAGACTGACATATTAGGGCAAGAACCAACAATCGGATGAGAGAATACTGTCACTGGAGTCAACTTTCATCCTTGTATATGGCCGACTTGAACCGCCAAGGTATATTAAGAGTACAAAACCGTCAAAAAATGTTCCGAAAGGCATCTTAATGCGAATGGGAACTCTTATGAGGGAACAAAAACATACCTCTAGAGTGTTCAACACACACCCCTTCTCCAAATAAAAACGTATATCTATTATCAGATTCTTTATTTTATTGATAGGTAGGTCTCAGTGTCGTTCCTGATAGAAGAATGATTAGTATTGGTCATTGAAGTTTCCACTTCCTGGTGAATGGAACTATCGTTGTTTTGCCGTTATGGTACTATCGTTGTTTTTAGCGTTAAATCCAGCTGCACGGAATAAAGCTACCTGTCAAATGATGCCCAAAACTGGTTAATTTTCCCAGCAGTTTATCTATAAAACTAGGCTCCATATAAATAGAGATAGAAACCCTAATTGTGGGAAGGCTCTAGCTATAAATACAAAGAAAGGCTGCCCTAACAGTGGAGAATCCCTTAAAATAAAATGTCTGTTCTTCCGGAGATCAGTAGTACCTTTACAGCATACTGACCATTAGGCCATTGCTGCTTCTAATTTTCAGTTGTACGAGTATCTACCTTAATGGCTTCAGATGATGATTGAGTCTCTCCTGATCTATTATGGTTAGTAATTAGTATCTCATAGTTTCACCTTTTCTGGGTTAAATTGATAGCCTCATGTGAGGTATTGTCGCTAGCTTCTTAAAGTCAAGGAAGGAAATTGCTAATGCATAATGCAACAGAGATGGCGCATACAATTGGAGAACGACTTCAATTCGAGGCAGCTAGCTATAGGAATGAAGCTATCAATGGTCCGGGGAATTGTTGGTTGTGGCCGTGCTCCACACTGGACTAGCCCCACTAAAAGTAAAGCCAATTAGTAAGTTATGGGCTGGTCTTCGAGCTCTTTGTGCATGTTAAAGATTGTGTAGAGAATAAGGGTTCAATAATAAATTCAGTCCTAAAATATATTTGTGCATGGCCTTTTCTAAAAACTTTTTAATTCGAAAGTAACGACGTGAGGCTCTACATTCTACAATTTCAGTTGCGTTGGATTTATTTTTCCCTCACTTTTTATAGCCCAAAGCAGTTTTAATCATTGTTACTCCAACAAGGTGAGGTAGTAGGGAATGCCATCCGTTTTATAGAAAGGCTGGTCAAAAAGACTGACAGTGCAAAGTTTTAATATTTCGACTTAAGAAGAGTATGTACCTACTCCTAAAAATGGGCTGCCATTCCTGGGGAACCTTAACGGTCAAAAACCTACACCAATCCGCCCAAGCAATTCCCTACAAAACCTAAAAATTTGCTTAAATTTTTTTTTTGTGATCCCAACCTCCTCCAAATTATCGAAGAAGTACCTTCCAAGATGTTTCCTCCTTTGCCGAGCAATAGCTTGACATTCACAGACGAGATGAGTAATATCCTGTGCGACATATAAGTCTTCGCAATACCTGCATTTGTCCGTATCTGTTAAACCTTGTCTCATAGCGTGCTTCCTTAGAAGACAAAGTGCCCGGAGAGTATCCCTTCTGCTGACCTTTAATGTTTCTACAGATTTTTTATACCCTCCACAGGAAGGTATATTCACTTTGCCATTACGTTTGTAACGCCAAGAAGGATTCACCGGAGACCCTATAAAGTATATATATTCTGAATCAGGATCACATTCTGAATCGATTTAGCCATGTCCGTCTGTCTGTCTGTCTGTCTGTCTGTCTGTCTGTCTGTCTGTCTGTCTGTCTGTCTGTCTGTCTGTCTGTCCGTCTGTCTGTCTGTCTGTTGAAAGCACGATAGCGTCCAAAGGAATTGACTTAGGTGAATGAAATTTTGTGAGACGACTTCTTTTTACCGTCGCCAGGTTGGTATTGAAAATGGGCTATGTCGGTCAAGTAGTTCTGGTACCTCCCATACAAAATTACTATTAGACCCACGTCTCTCTCTGTCTGTTGAAATCACGATAGCGTCCGAAAGAATCGACTTAGGTAACTGAAATTTTATGAGAGGTCTTATATTTATGGCCTTCAAGTTTGTATTAAAAATGGTCCATGTCGGTCAAGTAGTTCTGTTACCTCCCATACAAAGCCAATATTTGACCCATATATCTGTGTCTGTTGAAAGCACGATAGCGTCCAAACGAATTGACTTAGGTGAATGAAATTTTGTGAGAGGACTTTTTGTAACCGTCGTCAGGTTGGTATTGAATATTGTCTATGTCGGTAAAGTAGTTCTGCTACCTACCATACTAACTCGCATGGCAAACATTTTGCATGACTTTTATGCAGTGGAGGGTATCAAAGCATCGGCCAGGCCGATGATAACACTTTTACTTGTTTCAATCTATCTTAGGTCACAGAGCCTTTGAGACCCTATGACCTACTATATCCAACCATCTTTGGCAAAACTGCTACAACTATGCTATAGCGATTCCATATCTACTAAGGGTACTCATAACTCAACCACCGTATCAAAATGATACAATTCGATGAAATTGGTAACCCAGATCCAGACATTCACAATTGAAACATTTACTACCTACTTGTTGTTGCATATGACCTTGCTGGGGTTTGTATGCTTGTTGGAAAACACGAAACCCTGCAATAAATCGATCCGTATTCCGTAAACTCGTCATCAAAGTTTATAAACTCCCGCTCCCACTTTCGTAACAAACTTCGCCAACCATCAAAAACCTTGAAACAAAAAACTTCACATCTATATTTAACCATTCAATGCCATTCAAATCCAACTAATGTATCTATCGTAATTTCTCTTTCAGTGGATAAGGACCTTCTCGCATCTTTGTGGATAATAATAGCTGCAATAGCAAAGGCCGGGGTCTCCTTAGCTCAATCAATGATTATCGCGTGTCTGCCCGAATTGGTGCCAATGCACAAGAAGGCACCGTTCATGTTCTCAGTTGTGACGTGGGCCAGGATTTGGCTGCTGACAGCGCCATTCGTTAACGTTCTAAAGAAAATCGACGTTGCAATGTCGCTCAGTGCCTTCTGCTTGCTCAGTATTATCGGTGGAGTTTGCTTGTGTTTCCTGCTCACGCCGAAACCCTCACCACCAACTCCTCCGGCGACGGAAAATGGAAACGCGGAAGCGCTGCACGAAATACCGCCGACAATAGACGTCAGTAAAGAAATTTGGACCGTTGAAGTTTATGACAATGTCGTCACTAGGCTATAAGGATTGCAATTTAAGTTACTTAATTAGTATCTCGTGTACTTAGTTTAATATTAGAGCGCCAGCTGGCTGTGCCTTGTACTACTTTGTACTTAGGAATTTTATTTTAATTATAGAATCTTGTTGTTATCTGTTTTTTTGTTTTGTCAATTTTATGAATTAAGTCGTAGGAAATTTGTTAATAAATCGAATTAAAAGAGAAAATACGCTTTTGAAAGGAATTTTATTCATCAAATGAGTCCATATTGGGTCGGATTTCCGATTTGGAATGTTGGAAAATCCATAGAAATTTGGGCACCTTTGGTCAAAATTGTTGAGGTCTGCAATTTAAAGACTGATGCAGGTGGCTATTACTATCTCAGATGTTCCTATAACAGCAAATGAAGAACAATTTGGATACCGAAGTGAAGAAACTAAAAGGACATTTGTGAAGCATACAATTTCGGCCAAAGCCATCTACAGAGGGAATCATTGATGGATGCAAGTGAACAAATGTCGCCAAAGAAAATGAAAATTATATTTTAAAAAATTGGTAATACACTGAAATTATTTTGCAACACAATATTGGAACTTTTTATATACTAATAGTTAACAAGACGTGCTTGGGTTTCTATACTAGACTTTGAAAGAATTATTTCTTGGCACATCATAACGCTCTGAGATTGGCAGAACATTTTTAAAAATCTTGGAGAACATCGGATGTAAAACTGCTGAGCTACTACCAATTCAGGTCGACCACCCTTGGGAACGTAATATTTCGCACAACTTAGAATGACTGCAGATAAATTTTCCAGGTAATTGCTGTCGTATTTTACTTCCAAGTGTCAAAGTGAATAGAAGAACAATAGTCTTCTTCAGAGGAAGATTTTAGCTAAAGAATTTTTTTTTTAATGGGAGCTGGAAGGAAAAATCATCGAAAGACATTGCAGAGCTATTACGCGAGGAATGCTTCTGCAATAGTGAGGGACTTTAACCCGAGCATTATGCGCGCAGAATCAGGTCAGATTGTGTTGGGTACCCGGACACTGCGATATAGAGGGTAACGAACGGGCTGATGTTCTGGCGAAAACCGGAGCTGAGCTTCCACCTAATGAAACAATTGAGGGCATTAGACCACCAATAGCCGTGGCCAAGAGAATTATTCTCGAGGATATCAAAAATAGGGCAGATCAGAGCTGGTTCAATATAGAAGGGCACAGGGTCTCAAAGGCTCTGTGGCCTAAGCTAGATAGGAAAAAATCTTTAGAATTACTAAAGCTCAGCAGATCAAGGCTAAGAATGACAATAGGTTTACTCTCCGGGCACTGTCTTCTAAGGAATCACGCTATGAGATTAGGTCTAACAGATACAGACATGTGCAGGTATTGCGAAGACTTACAGGCCACAGAGGATATTACCCATCTCCTCTGTGAATGTCAAGCTATTGCTCGGTACAGGAGGAAATACCTTGGAAGGTACTTCTTCGACAATTTGGAAGAGGTTGGCCTCGCGAACAAAATTGAGGCAATTTTCAGGTTCTGTAGGGAAATTAATTGTTTGGGCGAAGTGGTTTAGGTTATTTGACCGTTATGGTTCCCCAGGGATGGCGATGGGTCCAATATGGTGCCTAGTCCTATGTGATGAACTCACACCCTATTCAACCTAACCTAACCTAACCTAAAACTCCATCTACCGTATGTAAAAATGTTCCCTAAATGAAACTTCGCCCTTTGCAGCTTTTCGGGGGATTGAATATATTACAGTTAGATAGTCCACTATGGTTTTCCTTCAGCTTCAATTCTGAGGAGATTTTTGCTTTTACTGCTCCGAGAGAAATGTGAACTTATTCCGCAAGTGAACGGTGGAGAGCTGAAACTTGCCTGGCTAGCTCGTCGGCATGTTCGTTTCCATAAACGTTGCTATGACCTGTAATCCAAAATCGGGGTATAACTTTGAACCGATCAACTGAGGCCAGCTCGTCTCGACATTCTACTACCAATTTAGAGGTTATATGGACTGAGGCGATAGCCTTGATGGCAGCTTGATTGTCAAATATCTCCGCCTGAAATACACTGACCGTATCCGGAAGGCTAAAAGGTTTTGAGATCTTCAGAGATTTTGAAAACACACCCGCACCTACCGTGCGCGTAGATTATTCGATTCGAGTCCATTTTCACCAGTCCGTCTTGCCAATCTAATCTGGAAGGGAATTATACTTCAAAATGTTTTGCATTTTGGGGAGTATTGTAATCAGTTGAGAAAAGTAAATATTTCTCTTGATAGATAGTCTCGCAGACTCTCTGAGTCTAATCGCAGTATGTCCTGTGATGTTCCTGATGTGAAGGTCTAAAGGTAAAAAATGCAGAAGGACTGTGAGGGCATCTGACGTTGATGACTGCAGAGCGCCTGAGGTGCCTATGTATGCCGTTCTTTGGACTTTGGTGAGTTTGGTTGTAAGTTTTTCTCAGAGTCGGCCAACAACTATTGACCCATGGGTAAGTGTCTTAGTTTTGGTTACAGGCTCCATCTTTTGCCAAATATTCGGTGCAGGCATATATAGCAAACTTTGCAGTGTAAATCGTCCCAAAGATTGATGCTTTTTTGTGGGTATTTGCGCCATCTTTATATAAAAATAAATAAATAGGTGGCGCAACAGGCGGTTGACACCCAAGGCCTAGCTTCTCGCAACCATTCGTTTTGTGTGGGTTTCTTTCTATTTTTGGGACGAATGGAAGGGACATACAATTTTATGCCGAGTCCGAGCGGCTGAATTGAAAAGCTTTTTCATGACAGTCATACTCTCGCATGTTTGTCAGACGATCGCCATCTTTATATACATTTCCAGATTTGTAAGTTCAAATGGATTTAGGGCTGTTGAAGATTTAGGGAATGTTTCAGTGATAAGCATGAGATAGGCTTTTAAAATAGAGGGCATTTCAAATCGCTGTCTCTCTCTCTCTCAACCTCATTTACAATCCCTTGTGTCATTCATAATTCTTTCATCAAAACAAATGAGCGGGTATCTGAATCGAAGTTCTCAACTCAATGCAATTTAAGGAGTCCATACCTACACCCACACCCACTCCTACTCCCTGCAACTTATAAAATGTTTCATACTTCTCTCTCTGGCCAATACTGGCTGCCCTACACAACAACCAATTAAATTAAATTACTAAGTATCGCTGGAAGTCACAGACTATCCTAACGAGTTTTCCCCCACAAATGAAATAGATACGTTGGCTATACTTACCTGATGGTTACCTCGACCTGTCCTCCCTCAGTGGCTACCTGAGTGCCTGCCTGTTCAGAAAGTTCTCAGTGATTTCTTCCCAGAAAACATCTAATTGGATGTATATGTTGACGGCTTATGAAAAGAACACGCTTTCATCCGCAGGACAACGCTTTGGTGTAATCAAGATGATAATGGAATTGTATATTGATTCTGTGAAATTCGTCAACCTCCTAGAAAGGTTATACCTACTCGTGCTTTAAAATAAATAAAGTTAAGCAACGCGGCTGGTGTGTGTTCTGTTTGTCAACAAATATTAAGCGCTACCATCAAAGCTATACAGTGGTGGGTAATGAAGCAGCAGCAATGAGTCGAGACGAGTTAAATTTTGATACGGATACCATAACCATTTAAATACACATGTTTATGGGTTTTTAATGAAGCGATGAGATAAGGTCGCCGCCGCCGAAGCCACTTCGTCAAAGTCACGTGTTTAGCGTTATATGGTGATTTTTTGTAAAATACAATCTCATCTCTATAGATGCGTTTTTTTGTTTGTTTATATGGTGGAAACGGTTCGTTGGTCGTTTATCTGTTTGTCTCGATGTAATTGCGTGATAATGAATTACGTTAGTCACCTTGAATTTTCGCGAATTCAGACTCAGAGTGTGGGGCAATGGGTAAAGTCATCATTATGACTGAGATAAATTCAGCAGGCGCAATCAGAAAGAGTGACAGTGCATCTTGAGCTGAATGCTTCGATACTCGATTTTTGTTTCCCTTGAGAGTCTTATTTATTTATTGGACTAAAGTTCATTTGATAAATTTTACTGCTCATGTGCATGTCACAGAGTACCAATCGTGGCTCAAAATCAATGACATGTTCGCTTTGCAAGTGACCGCCGCATGACAGGTGAGTCCAAACGGCTGAATTAAGAAGCTTGTTCAGAACAGTTATACTTTCGGATGTTTGTCAGACGTTCACAAGAAGTGCGGCGCTGTGGAATAGCCTTAAGATCTTATTTCTCTTTTTCTGGGGATTGAATCTGAGATCCCTCGCTCAGATCTGCTCCTTGCTATTTTAAAATCGAAAGAGAACTCGCTTCCTGGGGATATATTTCCAGAAGACTACAATTTGCAGCAATTTGCAGAAGTAACATACATCTGCAAGCATCTCGGGGCGCTGATGAAGCGTTATAGGTTTGCCAAACAACAACAAAAACAGGAAGAAAAACGTGTCAATCGCGACATGCATGACACTAAAGAACATTGTTCAGTGAAAATCACGTATGGAATATTGTCAATCTATGGCATGTTGTCAGTAAAAGTCGGTCATTCAATTCCAATAGCAGTAACGAGTCACAGTCATTCAAATCAGTCATTTTGTCGTAACATTATAGGTAGTCGTATTGAATGCAGTTGGCAGGTGGTCATAGAGAATAATCACTTCGGTATATACTCGGACGTTATTGTGACGTTACCATGTCACAGAATGACATGATTTGTGACATGTGCCTTCGTATCTTTAGTATATGCTTACTTTATTTACTTATCGGGCTCCCGACCTGTTAAGAGGCTCTGCCTTAGACACTGCAGACTTCCATCCTCTACGATCCCGGGCACGCTACTTCCAGTTGTCGAGACCAAGCGCTCTGGCTTCCGCGATGGCTTGGTCTTCCTTGTCTTTTTGAACCTGGGGGCTGGGATTCGAAGATCCTCTTAACTGGGGCATTATTTTCCATTCGCTTGATGTGGCCGAGCCAATGTAGTCGACGTGTTTCGGCTTTTTGGACTACATCCACATCTTGCTATAGCTCATAGAGTTCGCGGTTGTATCTTCTCCTCCAATCGCCCTACTCCGCCGAAGTATTTTTCTTTCAAAGGAGCCCAATATCAGCTCTCCCTTCTTGCTTATCGTCCAGCACTCGGTGCCATACTGCAGAACTGGCAGGATAAGGGTTTTGCGTAGAGCACACATTTCGTCCTTCGAGTTAGGAGTTTTGAGCTCAATTGTTGGACAACGCGAACGGTCTTAGAACTATATAAACCCTGTGGAAAGTGTGTATAATCTCTTCAACTCAGACTTAGAACCATCAATGTTTGGCTGACAGACAGATTATTGAATTGGGTACCCAATTAGGAGAGAGATTAGTTGTGTTCATAAGACCAGTCTGGCTCTAGTGCAGCTGGAGATAGGCTACGCAGCTTTCTTTGATGAAGTTTATACAGTCCTCAAAAATTTTACTGGTGCCATCGGAGAGAAGAAACAACGGTCTTAAGGTTTGGATTCATTTAGGGGTCT
Source organism: Cheilosia soror (assembly GCA_949372485.1). Taxonomy (NCBI): domain Eukaryota; kingdom Metazoa; phylum Arthropoda; class Insecta; order Diptera; family Syrphidae; genus Cheilosia; species Cheilosia soror. The sequence continues at coordinate 18,088,287 of OX443562.1, read as the reverse complement.
CCACTTTTCGATACCTATTCTCGGAAGATCGAAGGACTTGCAAAATAAATGCTCCAAATATGTCGAAGTAGCTCATTAAAGTATCTGCCATGCCGACTGTTGACGTTACCGTTGATTCAATCGCGTGAATTCTTCCGCCGCATGTCCTCTTTCTGAGGGGCTCATATTAGACTTCTGAGACTCGAGCAGACAGTCAGTTCCGACAGAGCATTATAATGTTGCTATTTTCTTCGTGTTAAACACTCGGGCTTATAAGTTTAGCAAGCCAAGCCTGGATGGGCGAGACCAGTACCCGGTGGTTACCACGCGAAGGTAAAATAAGCACAATTGATGTGTATGAAAAAGTTGCAACAGCTGGGCACCGCCAAGTTGATGCCAATCAGCACCTACCCGATTCATACACACCCAACCACCCAGTGAAAGAATAGTTTTGCAAAAAAATTCCCTATTGCTGCAACTATAGGTTTTTCTATGGTGTTGCGGAAATGCGCTGCAAAGGTGTGGTCGAGTTAAATATTGGACTTTGTGGGATTTTTTCTGGGTAGTTGTAATTTTTTCTCTGACCTTCACTTTCAAAACAGTGCTCCAAAAACTTGCGAGTTGCGAGCATGCCAAACCTGTTTGCAGTTACACTGCGTAGCTTTGGAGAAGGCATAGAAGATACAAGGGAGTCTCTCGATAAACTCTTCAGAAGTATATCGAAGTGCTGATTCTTTCCTCAGAGCAGGCGTGGGGAAGAGCGTTTCAAATTTTGAAGACCTGAAAAGAAGTCATTTTGATAAGCTGGTCATCCTTGTGCCCACTGATGGGCTGCTTTTAGTATGTAAATTTCGAATCTTCAGCTATTAAAAATACAGATTTTATGGTGCTTAGCAGGTGTCTATTTTTCGACAAGCTAGTAGCGACTTGGTGTCATTTTGGCATATTCTACTTCCAACACTGAAGTGGATATCCTTGAAAAACGCGTTCTCATTACGAGAAATTGAATTGTCTTTTAAAGCTAAGTACACGCGATTGTCAGGATCTTAAAATATTGTCAGATCTGTAATAGAAAAAAGGATCCCTTATACCTTACAACCGTCTGAATAATATTGTCAGAAATGTCATTGTCAGTCCATTGTAAGACATCCATCTGACAATCAAATTTTCAGGTTGCTGACGATCGTCAGGATCTTACAATATTGTCAGATCTGTCAGAGAAAAATGCATCCCATATGCCTTACAACCGTCTGAACAATATTGTCAGAAATGTCATTGTCAGTCCATTGTAAGACATCCATCTGACAATCAAATTGTCAGGTTGCTGACGATCGTCTGAACAAGTCTGAACACACAATTTTTATTATTGTCAGACAATTAGGACATTGTAAGATTATTGTCAGTCATTGTCAGAGCTTTGACAGATTGTAAGATCTGACAATCGTGTGTAGGTACTTAGCTTAACAAGTAAAATTCGGCTCGTCTTTGTGAAACCAATCCCATTCATTATCACAGCTTCACCTCTAAATAACGTATCTGTGCGGAATCTATAATCAAACCGTCCAAAAATAGGATTTCCCCAGCGATTTGCTCTCTTTCTAGAGCATTTTTCAAAAGACTGTCCTTCCTCCTGTTGCTTGAATAAGGTAACATTCGTCGGTGTCACGCATTTTAAGTTTATTATTAACAAGTTGATGGTAGCTTAGGATAAATTTTGATTTCGGATATGAGCCTTGATTCGTTTCACTTTACTCTAAGACGGCTGATTTACTTTTGACCAAGTCCCACTCAATATATAGCCACCATATTGCTGACATTTCTATATTTTGCTTACGCATCCCAATGATGAATCTACAACTACGTCTATGTCAACAAAACACTCATTCGCACGGAAGAATATAATCCACACCTTCCAAAAGCAAGTTCTAGAAGTTCTTTGTCAATTCGAGCAATCAAATCAATTCCAAGACAGATTCTATGACACTTACTCTAAATACTTGTATTTCTCTATTTCATTAGCATCTTCCATCAAAACACATTTTCTGACCTTTTCAAGGTAAACATCGCTCAATTGCCTTGAATTCGCATAAAACTCCACCCGAACATCAACATGAAATTCGATTAAGAAAATATTGACAATAGTTGTTAACGCAATATTGTCATTATCTACTAGGAAAGTAAATTTCCGATTGTGTAGAGCAATTTACACATTCGCAATCGGAAGCATAAATATTTGTCACCACATCATCTCAATTAATAGGAAAATATTTTCGAAGTTAAGTGACACTTTAAACGCCACAGCAACAGTCGATAGATGTGTTGACGGGCGTTAAAATATTTACCTTTTATGTCAACTCATGCGATGCCTGTGCCTGCCCCTGCATTATTTATATCGGGTAGATTGAGCTAACGTGTTTTTTTGGTATGCTCTATTAGCACCTTTGTTATCGAGCTTAGAGCTTCGAAAAGTTCCACGTGTAATCAAAAAAAAAATTTTTTTTCTTTAATTTAATTCGATTAAGTATGAAAAAGAAGAATTTAGCGAAATTTACACTCGTTAGCGCTTTATTAGTTCGAAAAGATCTAATTGCAGGACAAGTTAATTTAAGGTGACAAATATGCAAAACGTTCAAGGGTTCTGAAATAATTGACATTGAAATAAGTCAATGATGTCAAATGTGTGGGAGTTGAGTCACTCGTACTTTGTGTAAATTAAGTCGTTGACGTTTATTTAATTTTTATTTTTTTTTCAGATTCCTGTCACAATTAACCCTAAAATATTGTATTTTAACAATTTTTCTCAATTTGGCACAAATTATTCCAATTTTGTACTTTTGTCGATTTTAGCAAAATTTGTGTTTATCGGAAATCAATTGAATTATCGAAATTTTCTCACAGTATTTTTCCAATTTGGCAACATTTAAGAATAAACATTTGACAGTCGCTAGACGTCGTTCAAAATTATGTATAAAGGGGGCAGTAGCAATAAAAACTACATATTTCATTGCGCGTTAACGAAATAATAATAATGGGAATCATTAAAATGGCTGCCAGTTGTTTAAAAGTAGCGTAAAAAATTATCGAAACACAAAATGATGAGCGCTAACTAGAAACCATTGTTAATTAAAGTCATTCAGTTCAATAATTTACAATAGTTGCGACCAATTATATTGACACTGTTCTGATTTGGCAGCATTGCTATGCAAATGGCCGCATTCAAGAATCTAGTCATCGAAAGTCAACTTGAGTTATCTTCATTCAAATTTACCTGAACGCGAAAACTAACTTGAATTGTATTTCACTTATTGACAATTATATTTTTTCCTCCTGGCTCTGAATTGCTGATTGGATTGGTGCTCTACACGTCAATGTCAATCTGATGTCAATAGTAGATGTAAGTCGAGAAATTCTGGAGTTGATTTGTCGATGTTGCATATAGACGTCAACTGAGAAAACTGTTCACGTGAACAGTCTAGCCCAATGAAAACTTAGCAACATGAAGATATAGAGCTGTCAGACTTACTTAACTAGATTTTTGAACGGCCTCAATGTTACCAACGTTACGGTGGCATTTTTCAGTTGTCTGTAATTTCAAATGTTAATTTTGTTCGTGATTTTGTTAGAGCAGCGCTACTTTCTAGATACCTTTCAAACAAACTGAAACTCCATTAAATGTTAGCAGACCAGGCGTTTCATGACATTCCGCTCATTTAGAGTTGCCATATAGAAGATTTTCTTTGACAGTAGGTGTAGGTTCATCTGAGATACCCAACCGATGCTATAATATGTTTCGTGTAAAATGGTTAAGTGTCGATGAAAGAATTGGCTGCAATTCCCCTAAACCCACGCGGAAGAACCAAATGCGAACATAGATAAAGCTTATACAAATGCATAAAGGAAGATTATGAAAACTACGGAACCATACTCAAACGTACGATGATGGAAATGAAACAGTCAATGAGAACAGCCAAATATTAAAAGAAAGGATTTCAATACCTTAACGGGCGAAAATTGGTAAAGAAACGTCCCCGTTCGTCACATTTGTACGTGACATAAGAGATTTTCATTCGTCACTTATAAGTCACACTGACTAAGTGGACGAAATTGCATGAGTACCCGAATGAAATAGCCATTCAGAGAGACTTGCCTACGTGTTGATCGTACCAATCTAGTGTACCAGATAAGGCTCCCGTATAGAAATTGGCCTCGGTGAGTGTTCTAAATTTTTCGTGCCTAAATTTTCTTTGGGAATCTGGCCTTAAATCAGCAGCGTCAGCACTTTTGGCTGTCCTGCTTTATCTCGGAGCCACGCTTTGCCGTTGGGCGTCATCTCGGAGCCACGCTTGTCATTGGGCCGTTTTCTGTAAACCGCAGAGCCACGTTTGTCGCTGAGCCGCATATCGGAGTAACGCTTGTCGTTGGGCCGCATACTGTGTATACTCAACGATCAACGTTAGCCTCAACTTAGAAATCTAATCATTCTTAAGTTAATCATAAGACATTCACATTAGTGATTAGATTAGTTTATAAGTTGGTTACTGAAATAGAAAGTACCTCTTAACCAAAGTTTGGTGTTTCTTTGGGCAAATCCTGAATTCGGCGACGGCGAGCAATACCTCGGGTGCGGCCGTGCGGGCCCTCGCTCTCGACCTCAGAAAAAGCACATAACAAATTTGGAGTAAGTTACTAAAGCTACTACAAACATTCATCTCGCCTAGGTTTCTATATATTTTTGGGCCGTACCTCTTCAGAAGTGAAGAAAATCGAAATGTTAAATGTAAAAGAGATTTTTTATAATGCCACATCACATACTGCCAGAGAAATCATCGAGTTATTAAAGCTGAAGAAATGAAGTTCTATGACAACATTATCTCAGGAAATGAACCTGTGGACTGGCCCCCAAGATCGTGTGATTTGACGACTCCTGTGGACAATTTGCTGTTGGATATTTAAAGCCATTGATCTCTGCGGACAAGCCAACAATAATAACAGCCTTGTAAAGCCAACTGCGGGCTTGCTCTTCATGAGAAATGGTATAAACAAGCGTTTGAAAATTGAAGCCACTAGCTCTGTGGCCAAATGCCCCAAATTATCTTTCACCAATTAAGATATAAAAACATTTGACATATTTCTATTTCTAGAGCTAATTTTGAGAGAGAGATCTTTGTACTATTTTAGACTTCCAGAGTCCTAAGTGGCGACTGAAGCAGTCAACTCAATTGGTTAAAATTAATGAAAATTAATGAAGTTAGGACCTCTTGGTAGCAGTTTGTCTTCAGAGAAGGACGGAGAGTGACCGTAACAGTCTTTCCCATGTCTATTGCCTCTGACAGTCCATCACCAAGGAGGGATACTGGTACGTAGCAGAAATTTGTAATTGAATCAATTAAGCTGCTCTACACCGAAAGTCTGTGCGACAGATTGTCTTCTGGAAAAAGTCGGAAGGTATCCATTAGTGTGCCCCCATTTTATTTCCTTTGACAAACCTACCCACATGAGAGAGAGAGAATCAGAAAAGCTTGGTTAAAGCAATCCACCTTATTGCTTCATACCGAAAAGGGATCCGGGTTTGCCTTCGGGGAAAAAGTCAAAGGGTGACCGAAACAGTATAACCCACCAAAGCCTATCGCCTCTGACGGATACTGAATATTCAACGTGTCAAGGTGAAGTTAACCAGTAGTCAGCTCCTCCCGATACCGATTAGTCTTCGGTAAGTAAGGCGAGGTCTACCCCGAACTTGTAGCTTCTGACAAAGAGGGTGATTGATACAGGTAAAAGAGGGATGTTTGGAGCAATTTGCTCTATTGTTTGATGTCGAAAATGACAGTTTGTCTTCGAGAGAGACGGAGTTGTAACCGAAACAGTCTACCCTCGCCTATTGCTTCTTATATAACAGTCTGTAAGGAGAAGGACTGGCGCCGAAATGGGTAATCGAAGCAGTCTATCCCAACCCTACTGCTATACTGAAGAGAGTGTTGTTCGAGTAATTGTTCAATAGGTGTTGCGTGTTGATGTTTCAGTGAAGTCAGTTGGACTTTGTAACAAACTTGCTGATACAGCAAATATCAATTCGAGACATGTCGCTCAGGTCTTGGAAGAAATATGCCCCTTAAGGTAGTCTCGTGAAAAGTGGCAATTTATACTCTCAGTGATGATGGATGCTATGTCCAACGATATGCACATCAAATAGCAACCCTAATCAGAGGTAAATTCGAAATACAATCTCGGAATGCCTCGCGAGGCTTCTGAATGGTTAACAAAGGTTTCTCCTTAAGAAAAGCAGGATGGTAGCATTTCTTAAAAGAAGCGAGATAAACCACTTGGTTACTGACCATTGGCCCATTAAGGGTTCATCCGTCTTTAACTCTTTTTGCGTGGCTTATTATTGGAGATCCCCATAGATCTTGGATGCTATAATGACGAAGAAGGGACATACTATTATGTGCCATTCAAATGCCGAAGTTTATTCCATCTAAAAAATTAGTGATCGTCCGCTACCTACTACTTTGTTGACAGAGATCCTGTCGATGCACTAGGTATCCAGTGGCCAGTAGTCATCAGCTTAAAAGCGATCGTCGGAGTTGACAGTAAGATTCCAAATTAGGCAGGTTTTTGCTCTCATATATTCGCATCATCATTGTTTTCCAATTGCAGAAAAAAATTACTCATGAAAATTACACTACCGTCAGTATATAAGACTATCTACCTCGGCTCACTAATAAATCATCAAATAATAATTAAATAATTATTTTAATCAATCAACAAACAGATGCTCTTGCGTTTTGTTTTCTCAAAAAACGACTAGATACATTAGGTACTCATAAAATAGTATACACACCGACGCCGGCCGGCCGCCCCGACCGCCCGGCCCGCCCTCGAATCGAATGCCGAGAAATTTGTTTATAAATTTATATAGATTAAAATAATTCATGTTTCCGATTTTATATAGCGCGCACTCAACGGTAAAATCAATATGAATGAGCGAATTGAAAGATTTCCCAAAAATAGATTTATTTTTAGATACACACATCGTCGCCGTCGCCTTCACCTTCACTGGCTGAATTCAATTTTCCAATTACTTTTCCTTTTTGGAAAAATCAATGATAAACTAATTATTCACTTTAAGAGATGTTCTCTTAATACACGCCTGTAGCACGCGCCATCGGTAAATTCGCAGTGAAATATCGCATTGGTCTCGATAGATACATAATATCCCCAGTAGTAAAGTACTTTTTGATGCAATTAAAGTTGCAGTAGAATCAGCAAATAATTAAATTCATCGATCTGACGTGAGATGGAATGGACTGCGGACAGGTAAGATGGAAATTAGTGATTAATTAAATTCATAGTTCAACACTACCATCGTTTGAGAGGGGTAGCCATAGTGATGTAAGAGTGAAGAATAATTGTGTTTTGAGAAAATAAATTAACCGGCGCATTTAAAAGTGCAAAAACAACAATTATATGCATTTTTGAAAAATATCTCTTACGCGCTATGAGGTGTACGACACTGTGTGCGAAAAATATTAGTGCAACAGGAAATTGTTTTTTTTTTTATCGACTTTAACGCGAAATCAAAATGTGAAAATAAAACTGAGAGTCCTTTAAATTAGAGCATTATGGATCAACTGCCATTAGTGTCATTCCCATTAACGTCGAGTTATCCTCAGCGAGACGGATAGATTTTCAATTAGTAGTGAAGAAAATAGTAACTTGCACCGAAATTGCTGTGAAAATTGAATTGAAAAAAAAAAATCCAGCTTGATCAAGATTCGCCATTGCACTTTAGATACAAATCTGCAAATATACGATTGCGTTAAGATAGTGAGGACACAAAAAAACCGGCCAGCCGTTTCGACTTCACCATAGAATTTGTTTGTGGTTTTCGATTTCACTACCTATTCCCATATCAGTCAAAAAGTGGTGTGTTCCTTTATGTGTAACCATTCCAATGATAACTGTAAACCTTAGGAACTGCTGTCAAAAATCATAACGACAATCACACTATTGCGTTTTGTGTAAGATGCAAAAGATTCAAATGTATTAGCCTCTCTTTCTTGGTTGTACTTGCTAAACATCATTCCGGAAGGAAGGAAGCACCTCGGAAGGTACTCTTCGTCAATTTAAAGGATGTTGGAACCAAATTTAGGTTCTGTATTTATTTATTTATTTAACTACTATACATAAATGTCACATTTATTCAGTTTTGAAAATAGAGTATGCTGTTTTACTATTTTTTCAATATTTTTTGTTTAATTAAATTTTGAGATATTGAAATTAATCACATAATTGTACTTATAGAATGAGAGCTAGCGACGTTTTTTCTCAAGTCATTTTAGCAAGGCTGTAACTTTGTGAGCTTAGTTCGTGGTGACTAATGAACACGAAAATATATTTCTGGCAGCGCTGCGTTGGTTTATATAGGAATGCTATAAGGAGTGCAAAAAATTTAAGTCATTTTAGCAAACTTAAGATTTTGGCATTATGTTAATTTATGACCGATATAGACAGAAAATGCAATTGACAGAAAAGTTTGCCGGTTTCAAAGTTGCGCCAGACGTCCTTAAAAGTGCAATAAAAAGGCAAAATTTAAGTCATAATAGGAAAGTCAATTTTTTGATATTATGTTAGGGACAATATCACAATACTATTTCCTGAAAGCCAAACCAAAACTCCGGTTTCATCCCCCCGCCAGAAGCCCTAGAAGTTCTAACATAACAATTTTGTTTCTTGCATTTTTTTTCTTGTTTTATATAAATGTTTCAGAAAAACGCTCCCATAAAGGCTTTATCAAATGCCAATAAGTATAATTCTTGGATATGTTACAGTTGACTATTATCAAAAATAAAAAAAATAAACTGCCAAAGTTATAATAGTCCAGTTAAAAAGCAGAGCCGGACATTTTTGAGAAGAACTAAAGAACGAATGAAATGATGGATTTCCATTAAATTTTAATTATAAAGTGCGACAAATGAATTAATAAATTTATTTAAATTTACAATAAGTTTAACCAAAAACAAACAAATAACACATCACATTATTTAATGAGCTTTATTTGTCTTCATAATCCAGCTCGTGAAAATCTGCATCGCTGTCTGTTGAAATATATAAAAAAGACAATGCAATTTAAATAGGCAATAACAGAAAGTAAATGTGGATTGGTACCTGAAAGGGTGTCAAAATCGTTGCTATGATAACAATTTTCCACAGTATCGCTAACAAGCTTCGGCAATTGGTTTCCTTCAAACCAAATGAAGTGGTATGTGTTTTCGAACAGTTTCCAACCATTTTCTTCGGGAATGAAATGATTCGGAATTTTCGAATGAGCATTCTTCCATACATTCGCGATATAGTGCAATGTATAGCAATAACTGCTGAAACAATTCATTTCGGCATGGAGGTAGATTTGTTGCATCGAAATTTTTGAACTTTTTGTGAAATTTTTCAGTTATACATTTGGCTTTGTATATTTTACTGAATAGGTCAAATCTTGCTTCGTCAACATTATTCACAGATTTTATGTTAGATATATATGTTACATATGAATTTTCCAGAACCTGAAAAACTTCCTTTTTTGATAAATTTTGCTCGCCGATTGCGGCACACGCGCTCTGATATTCTATGTTTTTTTCTTAATAGATTGAAGGGTTTTTGTTTTCCTTTTCTAAAAAACGCAGGATTGTAGTCACACCCTGTAATCGCATGAAATCCTTGTAAGCTCTTACAAAATAATTTGCCTAACTTCAAGAACAACTTTGTTATAGCGATTGTTGTTAGAAACTCCGACATTTATCCAAATGTGTAATGAGTCAGTAATCAGATGATCCATGTTGCCTAACAGGATAACAAGAATATCTGTGTCACTACATTTGCCTTGAAATTAATCTTGCATATGTGATGTACAATTTTTGTGTCCGCTTCTTCATGATGCTCACAAGACAGTGTTTCATTGATTTCTCTTGTTACTTTTCCATTGAGTGCTTGAAAAGAATAACACTTTTCGAAGTTTAAATTAACAATTTTAGAACCGATAAATAGAGCAAATTCATCAGCTTTCCAATGGTCTATGAAAAATTTTACAAGACTTTTCTTAAATTTTGAATTTCTCAACTCTTTTGTGAAATCCGTTGGTCTTACTTGGTCGGGACTTGAAATGGTGTACTCAAAATTGTTGCAATGTCTTTGGGATCGTCCGTAGTCCTTAATAGAAGGCACAAAATATTGGTCGAAAACAACATCTATTCTCTCCGCATCAAATTTTGTAATCATTGCCAAAAACTTTTTCGAAATATTACCAATCGTTTTTGGAATATCTTTGATTAAATGAAGAAAATAGAACCCATCTAAAATTACAACATCGATATAATTTGGAATCTGGCTTTCCGTCTTTTTCCAAGACTTTTCTGAGAACAGACTTATCAGTTTTACATAAAGATCCATCTAAATGGAACATTGACATCGGAAAAGGTGTTAGAGGATATGATAACATTTTTGCAATGTTAAAATTGTGTTCCATCGATAACCCTAACATTCTTCCAAATAAATCTCTTTGTAACCAAACTTCATGAACTTTATTTCCAAATTTTACACTTTTTGTAAACATTTATGTGAAAACAAGAAAAAAAAAATGCAAGAAACAAAATTGTTATGTTAGAACTTCTAGGGCTTCTGGCGGGGGGATGAAACCGGAGTTTTGGTTTGGCTTTCAGGAAATAGTATTGTGATATTGTCCCTAACATAATATCAAAAAATTGACTTTCCTATTATGACTTAAATTTTGCCTTTTTATTGCACTTTTAAGGACGTCTGGCGCAACTTTGAAACCGGCAAACTTTTCTGTCAATTGCATTTTCTGTCTATATCGGTCATAAATTAACATAATGCCAAAATCTTAAGTTTGCTAAAATGACTTAAATTTTTTGCACTTTTGAGGTTATAGCATTCCTATATAAACCAACGCAGCGCTGCCAGAAATATATTTTCGTGTTCAGTAGTCACCACGAACTAAGCTCACAAAGTTACAGCCTTGCTAAAATGACTTGAGAAAAAACGTCGCTAGCTCTTAGTCTATTATTGAAATCTCTCGTCAGGTTATTGATGGGGCCATTACTCTCATAGTTACATCGAGACGTCCTTTGGTATAAAAAAAATTGGGTTCCTTGTTATCCTTGGTCTGGTATTGATGTTTACGAAATTGAGAACATAATGTGGAGTTGACGTTACCAGTCAGAACGCAAAACAGGGATGTAACATTGGATATCTCTCTTCGTTTTTCCAAAGTCTGGAGATTCAGCAGCTTTAATCGACTTATGTAGGGAGGAAGACGACTTTCGGGGTTCCAATTCCAAGGCAAATCACGTAATGCGAAAAGAAGAAACTGCTTTTGAATACTTTCAATTCTTCAGATTCCAGATTCGTAGGGCGGACACCAAACAGGTGTATAACAAATTGGTTTATATTCTGACCGTGAAGGAACCCTAGGATAGAAACAGCACCAGCGATGGGACCGCTATGATTCCTAGTCTTTTGCGATAAGCTCACAACCCTGATTAACCTAACCTAGCGTTGCCATCCGTCCGGGTTTTCCCGAACATGTATTCTTTTTCGCCTATGCGGGGAACGTCGGAGACAGTTTTTCTAGATTGTTCGGGTTTTTCATATTTTCATCGTCAAGAGAAAATGAAATTCGAAATTAAAAGAGCTTAAAGTGTTAATTTTATTCCCCGTTTTTGGTAGTGACTATAAATCGTAACTTGTTGCTTCTAAATTCGGAAATTCGAGATTAATCCCACAGACTTCCAACGCAAAAGCCAATCGAACTGGGAACTGAATCCTCTTGAAATGGAATGAAAGATCAGTTGGAAAAATCGGAATTCGTGGGATAAAGACTTCCTCTCCTTTGAATTTGCCCTTGATGATCGTCGCTTGAATCACATTGATCATCAGTTTCTTGCCGGACCACCGCATACCGTTGCATAATTTCGAATGATTCATTCCGCAACATAATTATGATCGATCCCATACCTTCGGCTGTAAATTATGCGGTGGAGTTCCTGGTCACGCTCTCTACGGATTTGTAGTTTTTACGAATGGAGTTCTCCAGCGATTTGACTTTAAATAATGAAATTCAATCTATCGACATCCTTATTCTTTGCTGCTATAGTATTGCCCGTTCACTGCCTAATCCAATAGAGATTTTTATAATTTTGTGCAATGCCGGGGAACACTTTCGTTATGAGATCCTCCTTTGACGATGTCAAGTCACAAAAATTTGCAGTGAACGATATCAATCCAGTCGAAACATCAACGGAAATTTGGCCATTGCCAAGCGCCAGCAGTTGTCCCAAGAATTCAGCAGCAGATGGGTTGTTCTGCAATACGACTCTCATGTTCGTGGTCAATTTAAACCTCTTGACATGCCGCCACAAAGACGTAGATTTCAGGATTGTCCACCTTTACATCGTCCAAAATCATCAAATCTTGCGATTAAATGCAAAAATTCGTTAAAAAAATTCAACTTTCTCGCGTTTTTCCGGAATTTTCCAAGTTTTCCACTGAGAATTTTCTATTTTTCTATTCCGGAACAATTGCTCACAAAATTCCATACAAAAAAATCATTTTCGATTTTTCCGATTTCCCGACTTTTCCGGAGGGCTTTCTCAAAATGTTTTTTCGTATAAACCTTCTCCTGGCAATTACGAAAAACTAAAAAAAAAATTTGGGCCAACTCGGCCCAGCCGTTCTCAATTGATGAATTACTATACATTTTTGCCACCATTTTTACATACATAAGATTTTGCTTAATTGCTTGACAATGAACATTGAATACTAGCCAATTTTATACCATTCAAAAAGGAGATGGATTTCTCTTCACACGGCAGTGGAACGGCTTTTGCTTATTTATTTTTTTGGTTGTTTAATGCGGCAGGTTTTTTTTCAATGAGAAAAACTTCAATGAATGCCAAACTTCACGTAATTTATAACACAATGTTCATTCATTCATTCATTTTCATTCATTTTCAATATCCCGCTTTTCCATTAAGTGGGTCGCGGGTGTAGGTTGCTCAAATGGACCCTCCATAGCTCTCGATCCTCCGCCATCGACTCCACAACAATGTTTTTGTTTGTAAAATACGAAATATTGTCGCCCCATAACTCGGGTCGCAAGCAAAATTTCCAAAATCCTAGAATTTGAAATTGATTTTATTTTTCTCTTCCCCCTTTCCACTAAGTGGAAGTTGGAAAAATATGGAGTATCTGTGACTAAGGAAATTGTATCTCTATTTTAAGATTTGAGTTTAGTGAACTTTTTTTTAACACTTTCGTAATGTGTCAGAAAATCAGCCGGGAATAATTATTCAGCGCAATTGGCACACGCCCTTTAAACATGAAGTAGCTACCTTCCGCAATGAAAACGAGAAAGTTAGATCTTTTGATCTTTGTAATCTTTTTGTAACAAATAGTACGCCCATTTGGTTCTAGTTTTGTACTACTTTTTAGATCCTATTTTGTCCGGGAAAGTCCGGGATTTTCATGCTCGATTACTACTTTCTTCAAATGATTTCTGGCAACCCTAATCTAAGCTAACATGCCCTAGCCTCTTTCTCTTTTTCGAATAAATTACCACTTTGAATTTTAAGATATTGGGCCGTTTTAACAATCATTTCTAACCTTCATCTTAGGTATTTTTTTGGTCTATATGTTAGAAAATGTTGCCATTGTAAGTTCCTAAAAAATTGACCAAGACAATAATTATAGTATCGTATAGAAAACAGTTTGTCCTGACTAATTACAGTGATTGGTGATCCTGATCAACGTCCAGTCTAAACGGAGAGCTAAGTAGCTAAAATAATTTCCTTTTATGGCCAAAGTGGGCACTAAGAAGTGATTTAGGGAAATTTGAACACAAAAAGGGTAACAAAAGGACCAACATTCTTATTTTTCATCCGACTGCTTAGGACTTAGATAATAATGTTCTTTCGAATAGCTGGAACTTTCTTTCTGCCTAAATCTGAAATTCAGAAATACCAACAAAACAAAAAAAAATGACTGATGGAAATCGGCCCAAGGGTTATCGAGATATAACGTTACGAGTTTCACCCTATAACAAATGAGTGACTGCGAATCATACCTCACGACGAATCTTTAGTTCAAAGACTATCGCCAAGAGGATTTCTTTTTTGCCCAGGGCCTGGCTTGTCCATTTAATCATACTATTCTCAAATCATAAACATATTTATGAAATGAATACATTTTTGGAGTGTCGATTGTCGTCATCACAAATGTTTAAATTTGTTTTTTAAATTGAAACCCTGGACAGCAACTTGTTACAAATTTGTAGTATGAATCATTTTGGCCATGATGCCTCCAACAGCTTTCAGTAGACGAGCCTTCACCATATAGATGTGCGCTATTACAATATTCACGAGAGGTTTGTAGGTACCCGCTTTACGACATAAGCATACATCATGGTAATGCCGCACCACACTGGACTTAAGAAGTCTGATTCACCTATCCAAAAACAACTTCGGCTCAAATTCGTCATCAAAATAAAACACCGCAGCTTCATCGTCACCTCCGAAGCCGCATAATCAAAACTAAATCATTGAATGACACCTTATCGTCCATCATGCACATATGTACCTACACAAAGAAGTCACCAACTGCAACCACATCGAGTCAGAAAAAAAAAACACCCTTTATCATCATCAGTAAATCAGCAGAACCACCTTAAGCCATCAACACCCACTAACGTGACTTTAGATTGAACAAAGCTAGGTATGTAATTAGAGCATTTTCTGTAACGTTTGCGACAAAGGTCTATAGTGCAGTGTTGTGTGAACAGTGGGATGTTTATATTTTTAAATTCAAAGCTCCGGGAAGCCTTCGACCTCGTCACAAAAATTATAAATTCGGTAAGTGATCTTATGGACCATTCATTTCGTATTCCCTTATTGTGAGCTAAGTATTCAATTTCGCCTAAAGGCTAAATATTGTTTTTTTTTTAATACAAAAAGAAGAAGGAAAATTGGTATATTTAAGTATTAAGTATTTTTTAAAAAATGTATTGAAACATTTTAAAAATTAGCTGTACGGCGCATGAAAAAGTGAGTAAACACCAAAGCTCTTTTAAATTTTATTAAAGGTTACAAAAAAGTTCCTAAAAACGTAGGTAATCTGTGAAAAGTTTGATAACGAAATAACAATAAGAAAATATATTTCATTTCCACAGCATAAAATAAATTTATAGATATTTAAATATTAAAATGTTTCTAAACTTCAAAGATAAATGAAAAAAGCATTGGATTGACTCACTTCTGACGCTCACTGTACCTATGTCTAGCTTTGGAATCCCGCTGCAAAACTCATCCGTCTAGACGGATAATCAAAACACAGACGCGTCTGTGTACGAAGTCTATATGGAAAAAGCTCACTTTTGCAGCAACAATCTTACCGTGATGTCCAATAAGGATTTATACAAAGAGCCCAGATGCCATGTGACTTGTCAAAATACAATGCACGATCTTTCAAAGTTCTTTTATATTTTTTGTCGGAATACTTCTTTCTAAGTACCTACGTGTTCAGAAACCATGCATAACTAGACCGCCGACTTCCGTGCACCTACCGGTCTATCCCCGGAATTAATTCCCCTGTCTGTGAATACGTGTGAATGTCAAAATCAATGGCGGCAATGATTTTCAATGCTATACCCTGTGCCTAGGATGGCGCTCCTTTGATTTTGTACATTTGATCTAATACATGCAAAATCTTAGGCCCGCAGGCAGCTTGTAGGCAAAGTCCGTTATGTTCGAGGAGTCGACGGTCTAATTCTATGTGATTTGTGTACGTGTTAGTGTTGCACTTAAATTGATGTCCTATAGAAATAAAGTGTATCCCATAATTCACGCAAAATTTGAATTTTGCGCCATAGTGATGCCAACGACAAAAAAGATAACAATGTGACAGCTCAGGGTAGTAAAAATGGAGCGCTATACGAAAAACGAACGCATTTTCATTGTTGAGCAATATTTTAAAAATAATGAAGGTTTATTCGAACAAAATCATCTTCAGTGATGAAGCTCATTTTCATCTTGATGGTTTCGTTAATCGTCGAAATTGTCGCATTTGGGATTTAGAAAACACGAGGAATTGTTGAGAAACAAATGCATTCAAAAATGCCTGACTGTTTGGTGCGGATTTTGGGCTGCAGGCATTATCGGACCATTCTTCTTCTGGTCAGGCAGTAACAATTAATGGCGCTCGTTATCGTGACCTGATAACCCAGTTTTTAGTGCATAAATTACAAGATATGGATGTGACCATGTGAACATGTGGTTCCAACAAGACAGTGCCACATGTCATATAGCCGGAGAAGCAATTCAATTACTGCACGAGTCATTTCCTAATCTTGTAATCGGCCGTATTTGCGATCAGAATTGGCCATCCAGATCTTGCGATTTAACGCCATTGGACTTTTTTCTTTGGAATTTTTTGAAGTCAAACGTCTATACAAACAAGCCCACGACCACCAACACCTAGAAAGAGGAAATTGGGAGGTGTATTAATGAAATTCAGCCACATTTATGCGAAACGGTCATAGAAAATTTCAATAAAAGAGTACGTAGTTACGTACTTGCCAATAAAACCGTGGCGGCCATTTATCTCATATGCTTATCCATACATAACCCCGATATGTTTGCGGTATGAATGAATAAAAAAATTTAAGCTTTTTAATTAAAAATCTGTATTTTATATCAAAATTACATTTTGCGTGAATTATGGAACACCCTTTACTGTATATCGTCAGGAAGCGAGTTCCAACGTTCATTTATCCTGCACCTGATGAGTTTTTAAAAAGTAATTTCGGTTATGTGATTTAGAAAAAGTTTAGTTTAGTTTAGATAGGTCAGCAGTTAGTCTTCTGTGCTTTAGGGTTTTCCGATTTGGTGTGTATGATTTAAGTGTATGATCTCCTATTAGTCGAATTGCTAGTCTCTATACTAAGGTCAAATGAATATTTTGATGCCGATATCCATATATGAGAGCAATATTTGAGACATGGTCTAACCACTGTCCCTTATATAGAAAAAAAAGAGTTGTTTCGTCCTGAAGTGCCTCTTAGCTATAAATAGATTATTTAAATTTGCGATATTAGATACCTAAATGGCGCTGCCATGTTATTCTCGAATTGGCAGTGAAGAACGTGCATGGGTTTCTTTCATATGGATTGGTTGGTACCATATAAATCTGTAGTAAAAACGAACCATTTTTCTTTGATTCCTCTTCTTTGCAAAGGTTGTCAGTCAGCTGTGTTTTTTTTTTTTTTTTAAATCAAAAAAAAGTTTTCCTTACCCCACTTTAAGATGTAGTACAAATCTTCATTGAGCGAGGACGAGGACTATCTAATTCGAATTCATCTTTGACTGTGTGATATAGTTTTCACTCACTGACATACATTTTTGGGAAGATATTAGTGTGCTGTCATCAGCAAAGCTATAAATATTAATATTGTCGACCCCAGAAGGGCATTAAAATGGGAGCAAACTAGAGTTGGGGAAAGTATAGATCCACTCCTGTATTTATAGCGAAAAATCCCGATCTACTACAATTTGTATTGATCAATTATCTGTCAAGAATGAACGTTTACTTCCACTTCCAGAGACTTTTTTGTAAAATAAATACGAGGACAATTTTCTTAGTAGGGCTCCATGGGAGACCCAGGGAAAAGCCTTTGAGATGTTCGACGCTACAGCTTTTCGAATTCATCCATATAGACCAAAAACGGATATTAATAATTATAATCAGAGAACTCAGTTCTTTCATTTAATACTATTTTTAAATACAACTAGAATCCAGCATTTGAAAAAAAAAAATTAATTTTTTTTTTTTAATGTTAGAGCAGTTTTAAGAATCGGTAGAAGGCAAGCGGTCTTCCAACAAGAATGGAGTGCGACATCTTAAAAAGCTTACATCTAAATCTTGTTGGTTCCTAAAGGTTGAGACCGTCATTCCTTGAATGTCTTGTTCATCGCTTCGTTTACATATTTTTGTCGAATCAGAGTTTGCTCAAACCCAAGGCCGTAGCTAGGGGGGGATCACAGGGGTTTGAACGCTACTTATTTAAGCCCTACCATTCAAAACGAATTGATTGCTGTATGTGGTAATATTGTTCAGAATAAAATAGTTGAAGCAATAAACTACTGACATTTTACGAAAGGAGCTGATGTCAATACGCGTTCGGTACGTTGATTATAAAGACGACATTTTTATCTTACGAGAAGATTTTTTTGGAAATTGTCCATGTAGAAAAAACTACCGGAAAATACTTAGCTAACAAAATTCTATCTGTATTACAAAATTTGGAAATAAATTGCAACAACTTAATTGGACAAGGGTACGATGGTGTTTCCGCTATGAGGGGTAGTTTTAAAGGTGCCCAAGCAGTTGTACGGGAATTTTACCCAGAAGCATTGTACGTTCATTGCAGTGCACATTCATTAAACCTCACTTAAAGACATTCTTGTCAAATTCAGCCTATACGTAATATGATTGGCATTGTAAAATCGGTTGAAAATTTTTTTAAACTGTCCGCAAAACGAACACACTTGTTGCAGGAAAACACTAAAAAAATTATCCGGAAACTAAATGGAAGAATTTAACGGCTATGTGTGAAACTCGATGGGTTGAAAATCATGACGGCTTATTAAGGTTCAAAGAAATTTTTAAAGGTATAGTGGATACCTTGGATGTGTGAAGTATTGATAAGGACTCTGAGACCTCATCTAAAGCTTCCTGTTTTTTAAAATCAATTTTGGCCAGTGATTTCTTGATAAGCTTGTGCTGCTTAAATATTTTGTTTTCGTACACACTACCATTGTGTAAAATTTTGCAATCCGCTTCTTGTGACCTAGTGTCAGCTCGAGAAGGTTTTAGTTTAGAATTTAAAGATATTTTTGAGACTGCACAAGGCCTTTTAAGTATTGTGGATGAAACTGAAACCTTGAAAATTCCACGAACAGTATCGAAGCAGCAGCATAGGGCCAATGTAAACGCGTCTGATCCTGAAAACTTTTATAGGATAGTTGTTATGATTCCCTTTTGAACGACCTCATAACTCAGCTCCAAACGCGGTTCGAGGATCATAAGACCATTCTATCAACGTTATATATTTTGATCCCGTCAAAACTTGACAAAAGCAAAACAAAATTTAACGAAGAAAATTTTAAATTTTATAAAAGATTTTTGGATTGGGGTAGCTTAAAGGCTGAGTTTCTACTGTGGAAGACAAAATGTGAAGAACAACCCGAGGCACTGAGTTCACAGAACACCATAACAGCTTAAGGAGACTGCTGTAAAGATATATCGACTTTTAAAGATTTTGGCAACCTTACCAGTATCGACATGTACACCATGTTGCGTTTGTACCAATAAAAGGCGTACTTGGTTTTTATAATTTGTATTTAACGAATAACAAAGACTAAAGAATATTAAAGTTACAAAAAGAAGTCGACTTGCTAGTTCGAGTTGAAAAGCGCGAATGAAAAATGAAAAAGCGGGAGACTCAAACGCGTGGGTCGAGCTGTCATTTGTGACAGTGACTTTTGGTTTTGAGTGTGTTCGATTGCTAAACCGGTGTGGCGTCAACATTCCGCCGGCCTTGAACTACCTGGAGGGTTAGTTGAATCATCAAGCACATCGACGTCGTCTTTGAAGGTCAAAAGCGGTGATATCTTGACGATTGGGCGGACCAGCACTCCATCTGCGGTCTTGAGTGTCACGACCCGAACTCTGCCATCAGCTCCAGTATGAACCGCCGTCACTCTTCCCATCCTCCATTTACTAGGGGGGATGTTGTCGTCTCTAAGAACAACGAGATCTCCCACGGTAAAATTAGGGTATGACTTCGTCCATTTAGCTCGTTGCTGAAGTTGTTGCAGATATTCGGTGTGCCACCTTCTCCAGAAATGCTGACGCAGTTGTGTGATCAGGCGCCAATGGTGAACTAGATCCATTTTGAGATCGATCATATCAGGTTCCGGGATGGTTATAAGCGGCTCCCCTACCAAGAAATGCCCAGGTGTCAGAGCTTGTAGATCATCGACATCAGTTGTTGCTGGGCACAGTGGTCTCGAATTAACGCAGGCTTCGATTTCTGCTAGCAGCGTCGAAAATTCTTCGAACGTAAGAAGACGGCCATCGAGTGTTCGTCGCAGATGAAACTTCACGCGCTTAACAGCAGCCTCCCAGTATCCACCCATGTGAGGGGCTGCTGGTGGATTAAAATGCCAAACCATGCCATCGTCCCTTAAGTATTTTGCCAACTGCTCGTTCCGGGTTGCTTCAGCCAAGAATTGCCTAAGCTCTTTTTCAGCACCGACAAAATTCGTCCCATTGTCACTGTACAAATCCGCGCAACGACCTCGACGAGACACAAACCGCTTCAAGACTGCAATGAAGGTACCAGATGACAGGTCACTCGCTAGCTCCAAATGCATGGCACCTGTTGACATACATATGAAGATGCTTATATATCCCTTGACAGCTTTAGTTCCACGCCCCTTTGAAAGTCGAAGCAGAACTGGGCCGGCAAAATCCACACCGCTACGAAGAAACGGTCGACAAAATTCTACCCTGGGTCTGGGCAAGTCACTCATAAGCTGCTGTTGAACAATGTTCCGGTATCTTCGACACTTTACACATGATCTGAATGTCTTTCGTAGTAGATTACGTGCGTTTATAACCCAAAAGCGCCCTCGTAGGATAGCAAGCATGGTTGATGGACCTGCGTGAAGCGACATGCGATGAACATCTTGACAAATCATCTCAGTAAGCCTTGCTCTGGCTGGCAAAAGAATAGGGTGTTTTTTGTCCGTGTGCATTGGTGCATTTCTCAGTCTTCCACCAACTCGAAGAATCGCCGATGGATCTGCCGTCCAAGACTGTTACCACTTTGTAGTCTATAAATATCATCTGCGAAGAAAGATCTTTGTGTGTCCTTTAGCCAAAAGGTTAACGCGTCGTTGAGCTCTCTCAAGCTGAGATAATTACTGCCATGCTGCGGTATCGTTTTACCAGTTTTTCGACTTGCGATGCGGCAACGGATGTTGTTGATAAATCTGAATATAAATGCGGTAACACGTTTTAATTTTAAAATTGAAGAATACTTATCGATGATATTCCAGACTTGATGCGTTTGAGCAGTGGCAACCAGGGAGATGTCGGTGTTTGATTTTTGGTCGACTGCAGTTGTAAAGAGTTCTTGCGAGGGCCAGGCTTCTCTAGACTGGCTCAACCACGGCGGTCCATTCCACCAAAGCGTGAAGTCCTTGAGTTTCTCTGGTGCTAACCCACGCGATGCGCAGTCTGCGGGATTAAAAGCGGAAGGAACATGCAACCAGTTCTCTGAAGGGATGACATCCTGCACTCGGGAAACACGGTTTGCAACAAATGTGCACCACCTGCTTGGATGTTGATGAAGCCAGGCTAATACAACAGATGAATCTGTCCATCCAAAAACATGGCGAACCCGTTGACCAAGCGCTTTCTTAGCATGTACCATTAGTTGCGCCAACAGAGCAGCTGCGCACAGCTCCAGACGAGGCAGGGATATCTGCTTGATGGGGGCCACTCTGGTCTTGGCTGCGATGAGACGGATGACGACACCATTTGAGTCCATAGTCCTGGCATATACAACGGCAGCGTACGCAGCTTCCGATGCGTCAGCAAAGCCATGCAAATCCGTTGTTACATTTGGGCGGCCACAACCTATCCACCTTGGTATTCTTATTGCGGCCAAACTAGGAAGATTTGCGCGATAGTCCAACCACTTTTGCCTAACAGTTACTGGAACTTCTTCATCCCAATTGATTTTGGTTCTCCAAAGGCGTTGGAACATCATTTTTGGAATGACTGTGGTTGGAGCTAGTAGCCCTAGAGGATCGAACAGCTTCGCAGCATCTGCAAGTAAAATACGTTTAGTGAGAACATTGGTACTTAACTCATAAACCTGGACGCTATACGCAAAGGCATCTGTGGATGGATGCCACTGGAGTCCCAATGTTTTTACGCTTTCGGAATCTGATATATCCATTAGATCGAACGTTGTCTTCACTTGGCGCTGCTCAGCTGGTATCGAATTAAGGACGACAGTGGAATTCGATGACCATTTCCTTAAATGGAAACCACCACGATTAAGCATGGTAGCCAATCCACTCTGTAGCTGTTGGAGTTCCACTTCGCTGTAAGACCCAGTGAGGAGGTCGTCCATATAAAAATCGCGTTGAACAGATTCAGCTGCTGCGGGAAAATCGTGGCTTTCATCGACGGCTGTTTGCTGTAATGCTTTCACTGCCAGATAAGACGCCGATGCAACGCCATATGTCACCGTCAATAGGCGATAATCCTTGACTGGATCTGTTGGTGAACGGCGCCAAACGATGCGCTGGAAGTCGATGTGGTCTTGGTGGACCCGCACTTGGCGATACATCTTCTCGACATCACCGATTAATGCGAATCGATGACATCGAAATCGGAGTAATGTGGAGAAGAGGTCAGGCTGCAGCTGAGGACCTACTAGTTGCGCATCATTTAGCGAAAATCCAGACGTCGTTTTAGCGGAAGCATTGAAGACAACTCTCAGCTTCGTTGTTGTGCTGGATTCCTTCACAACTGCCCTATGTGGCATGTAAAAGTGTTTGCCCGGAGCTGGTGTGTCGCAAACTTCCTCCATATGCCCTAAGTCGATGAACTCCTGCATAAATTCTGCGTACTGTGAGTGAAGCGGTTCATCTTTAGCGAAAATCCTTTCCATGCGATGTAAGGCCCGAACTGCTGCATCCCGAGAATCTCCGAGAATAACTTCAGACTTGAAGGGCAATTTGACCACATAGCGTCCATCAGATTGGCGATAGTGCGTATGGATGAAGATTTCTTCGCATAAATGTTCTTCGTCGGTAAGGAATTTCGAATCGGGCAGCTCTTCTAAATGCCAAAACTTGGTTACTGCTTTCGTGAGTGCGGCGTCCGAACGACTACTAACCATGGTTGAAAATGCGTAGGCGGTGTCTGTGGCTGCCACTTTTCCGAACAATACCCATCCCAGAGTTGACTGCTGCGCAATAGGGGAGTCTTTAGGTCCGCGAATTAACCCTTCAAGAAGAAAACTTCCTATCTGATCACAGCCTAATAAAATATCAACTGCTGCGGGCACGTTGAAGTTGGGGTCGGCCAAACTTAGACCATGAATGTGTTGCCATGATCCTTTGTCAATGCGAGATGGTGGGAGAGCGTTTGTTAGCTTTGGCAATATGTTCGCTTGAATGGTTTCAGCAAAACTGTCATCTATCGAAGATAACGCGAGTTGGACGGTTCCTCTAGAGCGACCAGCGGTAACGGCACATATACCTTCGATTGTTGTCGTAGAAGGCATAATACGGAGTTGCAGTCGTTCAACGCATGCTTTAGCGATAAAGGTGAGATGCGATGCGTTGTCAAACAATATTCTCACTGGTTGAAACCGTCCGGAACTGTCCCTGACTTTGGCGAGAGCGGTGCCTAAGAGGATTTGCTGATCGGTGTTGACCACATTAGCCGATGAAACACTTGCGACTGGTTGCGGGGGCTCTTCCTGGTGAAGCAGCGTATGATGATGAGCCTGACATGTCCTGCAAGTATTTGTACTGCGACACGCATTTTCACGGTGGACATTTGACAGACAATTTTTGCACAAGGATTTTTCTTGTGCGGCGATAATTCTGCGAGAAGCTGGCAGAGCCCTGAATTGCTCGCATCCGAAAATCCTGTGTTTTCCACCGCAAAAATAGCACCCAGAATTTTTCTTTTGGCATGTGAAAGCTGTTGTAGACTTCATTCTGGACTTGGAACCATGCTGTGCGTCGACGGGGTTGTGTGAATTGACAGCATCCAATGAGTGACACCTGGTTTCGAGAAAATCGACAAGCTCTGTGAAGGTGGCTACCTTGTCGTCTTTTTGCGAAAGCTCCCATTGGCGATGGCTTTCTTGATCCAGCTTGCTCACAGTAAGATGCACGAGCCAGTCATCCCAGTTGGTAACTGGTCTACCCAGCGACTTCAACGATCTATAATTTTCCTGGATGCTGTCAAGTAAAGATCTGATACCTGTGGATGACTCCGAAGAAAGCTTTGGTAGTGAAAAAAGAGTTCTGAAATGAGCATCAACTATGATGCGCTCTACATTGTACCTTTTAGACAGCAATTCCCATGCTTCCTTGTAGTTGTTATCTGTTATCTTGAAGGATTTGATGACATTAAGCGCATTTCCTTGCAGACTACATCGAAGGTAATGCAGCTTTTGCGAACCAGTTAGCGATGCCTCATTATGAATGAGAGACGAAAATGCGTCGTAAAACTGCTTCCACTCAGATGGCACTCCAGAGAAATGTGGCAAATCCATTCTCGGCAGCTTGACGTCCACGTGCTGGCTGGATTTTTGGGTGCTAATGTTGTTGGAGTTAGCCTTTATCTTAAGCTCTGCTCTCGCGAAGTTGGAGAATGCGATTCGGTACCACTCATCGCCCTGTTCACGTTGAGCCTCCTCTGTTGGCAACGCAGTCTCGCCACACGCGTCTTCAACCTCACCCTGTGCCTTGCTGAATTGCTCCCACTGGTAGTTCAAAAGTTTCAGGAAGGATTCAATGTCCGCTTCGTCGTAACATTCTGCTTTCTTGCTTGAGTTCATGAGACGCTTGAGCGCGTTTCTCAGAACATCTCGTCTGGTGGTAGACATTTCGCGGTGAACAAAAGCAATGCGTGAGAATGAAAGTGAAATTAGAATATACGCGGTGTTATTTATATTATTTGGCTACGAAGGACCAGAAATGTTGCGTTTGTACCAATAAAAGGCGTACTTGGTTTTTATAATTTGTATTTAACGAATAACAAAGACTAAAGAATATTAAAGTTACAAAAAGAAGTCGACTTGCTAGTTCGAGTTGAAAAGCGCGAATGAAAAATGAAAAAGCGGGAGACTCAAACGCGTGGGTCGAGCTGTCATTTGTGACAGTGACTTTTGGTTTTGAGTGTGTTCGATTGCTAAACCGGTGTGGCGTCAACACACCAGAAAGAACGTTTTCGACGACGAAACGCTTAAAAACTTTTTTAAGAAACTCTACCGGTGAAGATCGACTTATTGGTTTAGCCTTAATGTCAATTCATCGGGAGATAGAAATAAATACTGACGAAGTAATTGATTTATTTGCAGCAAAGAAGGCCAGGCGATAAAATTTAGTTTTATAAAATAATTCTTTAGTTTGTTTTGTTGAATATAGCTACTTTTTTTTAAACTATTCCGACTTTTGTTATAATTACTAGTTAATACAAAAAATTAAATTTGAAATTTAAGATTATTTTATTTTCCTCAATCGCTTCCAACCTTTAAAATAAAAAGTTATTTTTTAAAGATCATATATATTTCGTTCCAATTGCCTTGACAAGCTTTGGAGGATGAGATTGATCTAGGTTTGTCATTTGAAGCCTTGAATCACCTCGAACTATAGAGCCACTTAAGTAAGTCAGTAAGTAGGCAGCATAATAATGATCATGTTGGTTGAAGAGGATTGTTGTTGAGGCTTTACTTCATTCCGAACTGTGGTGCCATCAAAAGCTAAGTAAGTGATGAGAATATTTACAAACTTGTCGTATTCTTTAACTTTTTATTTATTGAAAACTTATTTCTCCATTCCCTTGTGAAAATGGCAACTTCATACTGAAGGACCTCCTCTTTCCATTTACTCGATTGAAAATATCTACACGACCAATGTATTAATGAACTTATTTTAAAAGATTATTACTTAATATTTATTATTATTCAGCAACCTCCTCTTCTGGGTTTTCCCAGCAAAGATATCGACTGACATTGACGCCTTAATTTCGCAAGTTCGACAACATTCAAACAAACCTACAATAAAGTCTTGACGCAATGTACTTCACAAGTCATCAGCCATCGTTCAATTTTCTTACCGTCTATTTGCACAGGTGACCCCCATATACCTCTACCAACACCCCCGAAATAAAATTTCCTCTCATTCAAAAACAATAATCGCAATCGCAAATATTCCGATGATTTTTCTTACCACTGTATCTCCGAAGTACCTATCTCAACAGTACAAAATTTTAGCACGCTTCCGATGATAGAAAAATCTTCCACACTAAGCCAGTCATATTAATTTAATTGTGGAACTGATCCAACCAACATCGCGGCGCGGCGTTTTGGTGCGTCGGTGATCCGTGCTAAATCAATAGACTTGTGTGTGCAAAGTGTCTTAGTCAAACAGAGTGACAACTGCCAAATTTTCACAAAAAAAAAAAAACATACAAATTTGGTAAATAAAAAACATTCAAAGTTTCCCCATCAATAACATCATCATTCTCTTGACGTTAGTCCCTTATTGACGACAGTGCTTGCAAAACAGGTAGCCGCGGCGTATAACTCGCGAACTTGCGTTAATTTTTTATTATTACAATTTTTTTTTCGCATTCGCAGAGGACGCTAATTTATTATTGATTGAATAAATATTTATGTCACTTATCAAACTAAGGGTAGCGACAGAGCAACATGTCAATTCCATATACTGGATAGAGATTTTGTTTTTGTTTTCGAATTTTGTGGGTCACAATCGGTATAGCCAGAAACACGGCGCGTTACTTAAAAAAAAAATTCAAACTGCCTGCGGTTGGATTAGTTTTCATTTTTGCACAGATCAGTTCAAACTTCAGAAGTGTATTGTCTAAATGGGCCTCTAGTGGTGATAAGTGTGATTTTGAAAAAAAAATTTCGGAAAATATTACAATTTGTGTTACCGTGTGAAAAAATTCGACTAAAAGGATCCATGCTAAAAAGAAATTAACTTGTGCTGTTTGGAATATATCTGAAAGGTCGCTTTTGTAACGGGTGAGTTTTTTTTTTCTGTAGATATGAACAAATTTTTTACTTAAATTATTAAGGACATATTAGAGCTAACAAGTGTTCATTGTAAATCAATGTGATGGAAGTTGGAAGTAGGATCGAGTAGTTAAACAAAATCCTTGTGAATTTTTCAGTGAGTGTTGACAAAGCATGGTTCTAATAATAAATTTTAGTGACCAGGCTAAATTTTACGAAGTCACAATGGCGAACATCTTATTTTATCTGTATTTATATAAAACTGTAGAAATTTTCTCTGTTACCTCAAAGCGCGAAAACTACTGGACAGATTTCAATGAAACTTTCCTTAAATGTTTCTTAGTACTTTCAGATGGTTTTAAACTAAATATGCCATTTATACCCACGTCCTTAGGAACAGTTCTGAACCAAAAAGTTGTTCAAGGTTGTAAGGTGAAGAGTAAAAATGATTACTAGTAAGGCGCGATGAGTTCATTATCCTTGTTCCATTTAACTAGTTCACAATGGTGAAGTTTACCATAAAAAATGATCCACTGTGACCTTAGAATACATTTCAAGTGAGAAATTATTAGTTAGTATTAATAACTTAATTAATCCAGTTAAAGAGTGCAATTTATAATTTACTCTAGAATTGCGAATTAGTTTTTTATAGATGCGGAAACATTTGTGAGTCATTTTCGAAATGCATGGATATTTTTACTTAATATCAGAATAATTACTTAATAACATGGTTTATGAATTAAGAATGCAATTAGCATATCTTATCGTTTGGTTGTGAATGCGGTGTCGGGTACCGTACTTAGCAAAGATATAAAAACAAGAAATCGAGTTGGGATTGGGATATCTTTATATTTGACAGAGGGCTATAATCTCAGTCTTATAATTGAATGAAAAGGTCAACTTATATTACAAATATAAATATTAAACTTACTACGGGTTTAATGAACCACTTAGATACTTTACAATGTATAGGTACTCATAACGTCAACCTTAAGGATGATGCAATAATCGTTTCGGGGAAATTTGTAAAGTGCAAGGAATATGTGAAACACTCCTTTGTCCTTTTGGTACTTTATTTTTGAGGATGAAACAAAGGGACCAACAATTTCGTACTGGTCACGGGCGGCTAAATAAAGAAGCTTTCCTATGACGTCGCATGTGTTTCCTTAAGGTTGTTCGAAGGCGCTTCCGCAATGGATTCCGCGAGGGAACCCAAGCTAAGCCAGAAAAGGCAACATAGAGATATGAACCAAGTCTTTTTACAATAAAGTAATTTTTGAACGAACGTGGAACGTGCATACTCTTCTGTGTCAAACGTTTGCAAAGAGTTGGAGCGGCAAAAAAATATTTATTGAAAAATTAGTATTTTTTTCGACATGCGCTCATAAATAGCGCATTCACCCACCAATAAAAGCTATTATTTCAAAAAATCATCTCATGATAATACCAACGTCAAGTGCTGTGTTTTTATATCCATGCACTATTTTCTCCACAAAAAGTTACGTATTTTCCCATTGTCCACACAATCCTTAAAGAAGATTTGTTAATGTTTTCCTTTTTATTTTTTTTTAAATAAACATGTAATTATGCATAGAATATAAGCCAATAGGTTTTCTAAAAATTTAACAAAAACCTTCAGAAAATCATATCAAAACGTTAAATATAAAATGAAATCCAATCATTTTGGTGGTTGTCGGTTTGTGTTTTAAGACTTGGCCACACCAAAGGGAAATTGAAAAGAGCATTCACAAAATATTTTTCATTGTTTTCAAAATATTTCTTAAGTTTTTCGCAAGGTTTCTTTCATGTTTCTAAAAAGTTTTCCCAATTTTTTTAAGGCATTTTAAATGTTTTTTAATATGTAGTTCAGAAGTTTTTGTGCTTAAGAAAATGTCTTCAAATGAGAATCTCATTTTTTCAGCGCCTATTTTATCGTCATAAAAATTACCTATTTTACAAACGAGAGAAAAAAAAAAGAATGTTTTCCAAAAGAAAAATAATTATAGTGGACTGCAATTTTTTAAATGATCTCTAGACAATTTAAGTGGTTTCCGAAATTGTTCTCATATTTCAGCGGCCGATTTTTAGTATATTAAAGACATTTTTGGATAGAGGAACAAATTAAAGAATGAAAGTTGGTTGCTGAAGTGGACCTTCCATAGCTTTCGATTTTCAGCCATCGACTCTAAATCATCAAGGGCAATCCTCAAACGGGTAGACGAGAGATTGTTAATTTGATCTAACCATCTCATCCTGGGTCTACCTAGAGGAAGCTTGCCTGGTGGTACGGATTCTATAGCACGACGTGGAATCCCGGTCGGGGACATGCGATTAACATGACCAAACCACTGAAGCATGGACCGCTCCGTCCGAAGAACTAGCTGCTCGCCATTTAGTTCCTCACGTATTCTGGTATTTCTTATGTGATCTCTATGGGT
This sequence comes from Cheilosia soror, assembly GCA_949372485.1. Lineage (NCBI taxonomy): Eukaryota > Metazoa > Arthropoda > Insecta > Diptera > Syrphidae > Cheilosia > Cheilosia soror. The sequence continues at coordinate 18,058,950 of OX443562.1, read as the reverse complement.
CACTCCCAGGGTTGTCAGATGTGGAGATTTATATCGCATAACATGCGATTTGAAATTTCATTTGGCGACGCACTCCAAAAAAGGCGATATTTTTAGATTTTGGCGATTTAAATTATTGTTTAACCAAAATCCTTATATATTAATTTAATAATTTTCACTCACAAAAAAAAAAAAAAACACCCAAACCATTTTTTTGTTTCTTTGGAATATTTTTCACCAACCCTACCCAAAAGCTTACAACTTGTTGAGGCTCAGTCGGAAAAATTAATTTCTGTCAATTGGTCAAATGAATTTTATCTAGAAAATGTTCCCGAAGAAGACGTTTTTAAGTTTTGGAACAAGGTGTACAAAATGACAAATGTAGTAGCTCGTAGGACAGCCAGAGTTCCAGGAGCTTGGGGAATTGTATTAAGTTTTTTTTTACGTAAAAATTACGAGTTGCGCGAATTCATTTGCTTTTTATGGTTTTTGAATTTGGAAAATTTGGCGATTTTTTGGCGTTTTATGTTTTACGTTTAGCGATTCCGGTTTTTAAAACCTGACAACCCTGGTCACTCCAGGAAAACATCGGAGGAATCTAATTTCGGCAGCTTGTTTCCGCGATCTTATTCTTTCGGTCATTACCGAAACCTCATGACCATAGATAGGTAAGAGTTGGAATAAACACCGAATTAAAGACTGACAACTTAACTTTGACACCAAGTTCAGTCCTCCTAATAAACAGAATAAACAAGTTGTCTCAAAATTCATACAGCCAGACCAATCCTACAGGAAAACACGCATTGCTGCTTCCATCACTTGTTTTTATTTTATTAATTGCACAATTTTTTCCTGGCCTGTTCCTCCATTTTGATTCGGCTATCCGTCACAAACTATACAGACAGAAGGAGAAACATTTTATTTTCCCAATTCAAGTGGAACATTTGAGAAACGTTTCGCAAACAAGCGGGAAACAAAATTTACCATCCACACAAAAAAAAAAAAGATTTGAAAATGTTTTGTAAATATTTTAAATTTTGCTAAAAGGTTTCTGAGAAGTTTGTAAAATATTTTCAAAATGTTCCTGATTCTGACATCTTGTCCTAAAAAAATTTGTTGGTGTTTATAAGCTTTTAAGTTGTTTATCTACATTTTTTTTTTAAATTCAGAAAATGACAAAAATTATAGAAAAAAATATATAACTATTCCTTTTGTCAACGAGTTCTGATTAGAATTCTAGAAATAGCAAGAGAAACTCAACAAAATTTCGAAATGATCTCAAGTAGCTCAAGTATAAACTTTTGGACAAACATTTTAATTCCAAACTATTGTTCCAAGGAGTTATCGTGAGGTCTGATTACATTACAGTTCCATTAATTGCTTCAAAAACGCGGCAATACTTTCTCATAACAGAATTTTTTTAAACTCAAATCTGGAAACCAAAAAAAGTTAGATGCAAATGTAGGAAAATTCAACCAATAAAATAAATATTTGGACATTTTTGTGTAGGTAACTTTTATGATTTCGGAAATGGAAAATTATTTCGCTAAAATTTTTTTTTTAAGTTTTTCGAGCACATTGTAGAAATGTCAGAACTCATGTGAACTCCGAAAAAAATGGAAATGGCTTTAGACAATTTTGTTATGAGAGAGTAGTAGAATACTGTTTTTTAAGCACTTTTCAAAACTATATTAAGAACTTATGAGGATTCCCTGGAACAATTTTGGAATAACATTTTTTTCTATGTTTTTTGCATTTAGGTTTAGAAGATTATATCAACTTAGTACTTAAAATTAAAAAAAATGTAGATATTAACTTAACTGAATAGGTTCCTCCTCTTTTTAACCCAGACAGCTTCTGCAAATAGTCGTTATCAAAAAGGCCTAGACGTACGACGTGCTTTCCTCTCAGACAGTGTCAAGTAATGATACCTATTGTAGTGTCGAGCAATCTGTTGGGAGAAATCAAACAATTAAAGCGTTTCAAATCCAGCTTAGGCCAAATTTATTTTGTCGTTAGACATGTAGTACCACTTCTCCACCTAAGATTTGCATTCTCGATAGCATCCAGCTTTTATTTTTGTTTGCAAGTATAGCGATTGTGTGCCCAAGGTGCCTTTATCCCAGATGAATAGAGTTGTTCCTATTCTGGCGAGTTCATCTTTCAATTTCCTGGAATTTTTCTATGCCTCGGCCATCGCCGTTTTGGAGATGATCGCCAGTTGAGTGGAACTAAAGAAGTATAGCGATCGATTCCAATTAGTTGATAACTGCTGCTTGGCTGTCCGAAAATATGCAGATATCTTTAACGGATACCACTTTTTTCTTGAGCCAAGATAAAACTTCATTCGCCATAATGTCCGCCTGGAACACGCTACAGTAGTTTGGTAGATGGAAGGAGAGCTTCAGATTAAGTGTTTTGGAGAAAACACCCCCACCAACTCCATTTTAATACCCGGTACCACACTGTGGCGAGGGTATATTCACTTTGACATTCCATTTGTAACGCACATAAGGAGGCGTTGTAGGTATGACAAACTATATATATTATTGATCAGCATCACTTTCTTAGTCGATATAGCGGTGTCCGTCTGTCTGTCTGTCTGTCTGTCCGTCCGCATGATTACGGTCGTAATTTAAGAGCTATCGACTTGAAATTTGGTACGTAAGCTTTTATCCACCAAACTGAGGCTAAGTTCGAAGATGAGCAAGATCGGATGAGAACAACTACTAACTCCCATACAAAATATATAGCTATTTGATGTTAAAAATTAAATTTAAATAGCTACAATAAAGATAGCAAGTTTAAACTTTGCACATATTGTTTTAATAATATTTTAAATTTTTTGACAAAAAATGAGCTTGGTCGAATAGAAACTACCCATACCTCCCATACAAATATATAATTTTTTAATACTAAAATATTTTTTTTATTTTTACAATAAGATAGTACCGGGTATTTGAGCTTCAGCATAGTCGAAGATAATTGTCTTACTGGTTGGTTTTCGAGCCATCAGTATATGAATTGAATTGATCAATCTTCTGAAAATGTATTCCAGATGGTTCTGGAGGGGTTGGTGACGAGAAGGTTTTTGTCAACATTTAGAGATGGATTGGTGTAAGCAGTGATTTCGATTGAGATTTTGAAGTTCTTCAGAATGAAAGCGTGGCTAAATTAGGGTGTCCATATACCTCAAACGAAAAAAGAGGACATCATTTTAATCCACAACCACCCCATTGGGATGATCATTTTTCAATGTATTCATAACATTTCTCAAATTTGAAGCCAGCCTGTTTAAACGACCCCGCTTCACTTTTAATGCCACGACGAGTTCAATCGAAAAGAATTGAGTTTAAGGTGATACATATACCAAGATAGCAAATACTCTTAAAAAGAGGTGTTCTGGAAACAGTAGGCTAAAGTATTTCTGTAACCACTGTGAAGTAACTTTAGTCCGTGATATTTCTGACCAATTGTGCAGTCTATATATCCCCTGTTCCGCTACGCGGACGATGCTGATAAGTCCGCTGATATCTTCACCCAATATTCTCTTTTCTCGCGCATATATTTTTTTTCGGTAGCAGATCGATGGGAACACCTCTCGGACCACTGGTTCCGAAGTTGTACCGCTGTCATTAGATTTCTATATTGAGCCTCAATTTCTATGTTGAGCCCATATTTCATTACAATTTAGAAGGATAAAATGCGTGACTTAAACTTAAACTTAAACTTAAGTCTTATTCACGAGTGATGGAAGGAGCAATGCCAAGTTCTCCTGTAGGATTGGTCAGGCTGGATCGATTTTGAGACAGCTTGGTCATTCTGTTATCAGGAGGACTGAACTTGGTGTCAGTCTTTAATTCGGTGTTTGGTCCAACTCTTACCTGTGGTCATGAGGTTTGGGTAATGACCGAAAGAATAAGATCGCGAATACAAGCTGCCGAAATGAGATTTCTCCGTTGTATTGCTGGTGTGACCCGTAGAGATCGCATTAGAAATACTAGAATACGTGAGGAACTCAATGTCGAGCAGCTACTTCTCCGGACGGAGCGATCCATGCTTCGGTGGTTTGGGCATGTTAAACGCATGTCCCCGACCAGGATTCCACGACGTGCTATGAAATCCGTACCATCGGGCAGGCGTCCCCTAGGTAGACCCAGGATGAGATGGTTAGATCAAATTCATAATCTCTCCTCTACCCGTATGGGGATTGCCCTTGATGATTTAGAGTCGATGGCGGAGGATCGAGAGCTATGGAGGGTCCTTTTGAGCAACCTACACCTGCGACCCACTTAATGGACAAGCGGACCATTTAAAATTGAATGAATGAAAAAATGAAAATGCGTGACTGTCATAAAAATGTGTCCCCAACTTGCTTTGCTTTTGGTCCTCTTAAGTTTGCCATAAGTCATACCTTTTGACTCATACTTGATGTAAACTTTGTGTGCAATTTCTCCCCCATTGACAAGCTTAAACGTTTACAAGCGTAGAACCTGACAGCAGTGTTAGTCGGCTCTCACATTGAGGCAACACGCAATAAGCAACTATAGTTACTATAGCAACTGCCAATAAATAATCAGCAACATTTTTCGTTCAAGCGATATTTAGTTGCTCTGATGTGAGACCTCTAATTTAATTCAAAGTAAATAATTGTGAGCGATAATTTTTCGTGTTTCCTATTGCCAGTTGCTTATTGAATGTTGCCTCAATGTGAGAGCCGACTTACATATTGATATACATATTTAATTGCCTTACAACTAAAAACACATATTCAGGGAAAGTACACCGATTGTAGTTACCTATAAAACTATGCCTCCAAATGAGCTAACTAACATCATAGGCTGCACGTTACATCACTGCAATTAATTCTTATTTGCTTAAAGGAGATACTTTATTCAGCTCAGCGTGGTTTCTGTCAGTTAAATAATGGTTCATTCCCTCATTTTATTATTCATATTATGCAAAGCTACAACTTGTCGTTGTACCCGGCGTTATGGGGGCGAAAATGTAAATATTTTCTTTTTACGAGTAAGAAGCAATTTTTTCTGGTTTATATTATTAATCATTAAATAGACCTGCATTCTAGAAAAAAAATCTATTTATGTAAATAGCTACTAGATAACAATAGGAAAAATCTGTCATTATAGTTTCTCATTAGTCTCATTACACATTCATAATATTTTTAAAAATGTAGTTCAAGTAGCTACATTATCGAGTTGTAGATACTCATAGATTTTCGCTATAAAATTAATGTGAAAAATTAACAAAACATTGTGAGCATTCGGATAATACCCGCAAGTTTGCAAATTACACCGGTCACGACTCACGAGAGGTAGATACACACATTTACGACTAAGCAAGTTCAAATTGGAGATCAAGCGATGTTTACATCTTTGATAATAGTTTTTCTTGATTTAGCCATAATGCGAGAGATCACGTGCATTGGATTTTCCTAATCTCGTCTGGCTTGTAATTTTCTCTCTTTATAAATAAAAAATAAAAATAAAACAGATACTGAATCATTGTGTCGTTTATTCTGAGACTAATTGCTACATTGGGTTAATTATTTTCTGCGAATGAATTTTTATCTGTACTGCATAGATTCTCCTGAAATCTCCTTACAAGTTCTTATAAAAAAAAATAAATAGGTGGTGCAACAGGCGGGTAGACACCCAAGGCCTAGCTTCTCGCAACCATTCGTTTTGTGTGAGTGTCTATTTTTGGGACGAATGGGAGGGACCTACAATTTTATGCCGAGTCCGAACGGCTGAATTGAGAAGCTTTTTCATGACTGTCATACCTCTCGGATGTTTGTCAGACGTTCGCGAGAGGTGGCGCAGTAGAAAACACTTTAAGATGTAATTTGTGTTTTTCCGGGGATCGAACCTGAGATCCCTCGCACAGTAGTCCAGCACACTAACCACTGCGCTACTGTGCCCACAAATTCTTATAACCATTGCTAATATTGAAAAGCAAAAAAAAGGTCCATAAGAGCATTCTAGATCTATATATTTTATTTTTGGGAGAAATGAAAGAGATTTTTTATTTTATGAACCCCTCGGTCAGTACAACCAAACCGTCCATTGCGCCCACAATTAATACAGCAAATTCTGCACGGCTTTGAAAATATTCATCTAGTTCCTATTAGTCTTGAAAGAGGGACTAATAAAAAGCGAATAGTCGCTTAAACTAAGTGAAGCTATCTTAAAACTATAACAACAAATTGGGCGTGACACTTCTAACACTCTTTGGCATATAAAACTGGATAAATACAAAACTTCAAAAAGGGACATCTATGGTCATTATAACTGAATTTTCAAACGAACTCAAACTCTAAGATGAAATATATACACTTATTGCAGCTTATTTATAGTGTTAATATTTATTTAATTTGTCATATTAAAAATTAACTCGCAATATGTTAATTTAACGTATATAGATGTATTTCACTAATTGCTAATATCACGCTTAGAGTATGAATGATAATTAAATTTGAGACTTTACTTTGTCGATTCCGCTTCCCATTTGAAAGTCTTATAAGGTAAATGTTTCCTTCCTCTCCACATATATATTAACAAAGTGGCAATTCGCAGTTCGGTAAGTTTGTTACAAGCGAAAGAGTTAAGTCACAAGTATCACCCGGAACTAATGGCACTTCTTTCGGAACCGCATACAAACGGTTCTCCACGGAGATCCCAAGTAGAGAAGCATGGGCAAGTAACTGGCCCACCAAACTGCCAAAGTGGCCTAAAGTGGTATACGGATGGTTCCAAAATGGAATCGGGGGTGGGAGCTGGTTTTCATGGGCCAAACCGAAATGTCTCAATACCTATGGGGAAAACCCCTACTGTTTTTCAGGCAGAGCTCCATGCCATCGAAGAATGCGCAAACACCATCTTAAACTCAGGTATTAAGGGCGCTAACATCCACATATTCACGGATAGTCAATCGGCTATAAAAGCCCTTAGCTCATATATTATTGACTCCATATCAGTGCGTCACTGCTTCAACACCCTCCAGACACTCAGTACCAGAAATAAAATCAGGTTATGTTGGGTTCCTGGCCATGAGGGTATTTTAGGAAATGAAAATGCTGATGAACTAGCCAGAAAGGGCTCGGTATCCCCTTTTATAGGACCAGAACCCTTTTGTTCAATCTCTAAATCAGCTATAATCGCGGCCATAAATTTTACATTGTGAGCACATCCCTGGACTTAGACAAGCCAAAAAAGCGATAGAACCTTTCAAAAAGGATGCCAAAAAGATCCTAAATCTACGCAGGCATGATATCAAAAATTTAGTAGGCTACCTTACAGGCCACCATGGCTTACGATATCACCTAAAGAATATGCAAGTAGTCGCCTCACCGGAGTGCCGACTTTGTCTTGAGAAAGACGAAACAGCTGAGCATATCATGTGTGAATGCCCGGCCCTCTGTGGTATCAGAAGGACGTCATTTTTCAAGGAAATTATTAGTACCAATGTACTAAGGACGACCTCTGCTGAATGTATTATCAGCTACATTAAGAAAGTAGAAACGCTATTCTCCTAATCAATTTCTGACGCTTCTAGCACAAAAAACCTTACAGGTCGAAGTGCTCCCTCTATATCGCCCATGGCGAGTCAGAATGTTTAAACAAAAAAAAAATGTTTCCTTGGTAATCCTAATTAATGCGAATATAGGGTGGCGCACAAGTCATGAATTTAATTGAAAAATTCATAATTTTTGTCGTATTTCTTGTAAATGGATATAGTTTTCAAATGTTCTTACACTAGTTCCCAGTGATGTCATTTCGAGGGATTTATCCCTTTTTAAGGGATTTTCTGCGAATGTTAATATGTCCGAGGGATAAAGGGACATTTTAGCTATTAAAGGGATTTTTTTTCATTGTAACAAATTTCATATACATAATAACAATTTTCAAACGCAAGTGAACCGAACCCTTAGGTTAAGGCTACGGACAGAGTGAACGCGAGAAGCGGGGCGAAAGCTAATGCTAAATATTCTAAGCTATAAGCAAAGCGAATGGTGTCCACAATGAACGCTAATATTAACGCTTCGGAAGTCCATTAAAATAAACAAAATTCTTAAATTATGGATGGAAATGGATTCGTCAGAAGAAGAGGACTTTGCAGTAAATAATTTAATTTTCAGCCATTCATTGTTGCAAAAGGACAGTCCGTTCGAAAAATTAAGTAATAAATATGATGAATTTTATCATCTTTACAAAGATCCCTAGTATTCTAACAAAAAGGGAAAAAGTCCATCGAAAAGGGATTTTTTAATGGTTGATCTGGGATATTCCATCATAACCTTCTGGCAACACGGCTAGTTCCCCATTTATCTCAAAAATAAAAATTCACGCAAATTAATGTTTTGGAGACACAAAACCCAATGTCCTATAATAAACCAGTTGCGTCAACTATTTATTAGTTGTGAAAAATTGTGTCGGTCGATGACAAGTCATTTTCATTGGCACAAAGAATTCTTTGTCGCTGGTTTTTAACTCGTTTCGATTTGAGGAAAGAAAAAAAGTCAGCGTTAGGTTTCTGTACTTTATTTCATATACAATCGGATAGGTCTTACCTCTTTGAGTGTTAATACCAGAAGAATGTATTTCGGTTAGTATTAGAGGAAATAGGAGATACAAAATATGGCGTTTGACTGAAAGTCGGTAAAGCGACCTCTTACAAGAAATTTAAGATACATTGTTTGGATGTAAATATTCTACTACAATGTTGTTTTTTAGTGATGCGTTTTCACACGAACAGGTCCTTTTGACAGCAAGTTTACTCCAAATGGGTATTAGAAACTTTACTATGCCTATTTCAACGCCATTGTGTGCGGTTTTTAGCAATTTACCTTCCATTCCGTACTCATCTATTCTACGCCATGTATTTTTCGATCGAAATTTTCTATTTTCTTCTTGAGTTAGTGGCTTTTATTGCTTCGCTTTTATGGGTTTTATTGCGGCGTTAGGCAATAACGCCCAAGGAAATAGCACCCAAATCGATTTAGAAATAACGCCCAAAAAATCAACAAGATGGAAATAAAGCCCAAAAATAATTTGCAGTGTCAGATTTGGAGTATGTGTGAAATTGGATATTTTGAAGGTTTTTTTGCAGTACAAACTCCCACCTATTTCAAAATGCAACAGAAAAGTCAAGCAGGAGGGCTGCGGGGGGCATCATGCCCCCCATACTTACTCCACTGTCTGTGCATTTCCACCTACTATTTTGGGCTTTACTGCTTGTCAAAGAAACGAACCATGAATAGCAAATAACACCCAAAACGACGAAAATAATTTGCAACAAATTGCACGAGTTTTTTTTGCGTTATTTCCAAATCGATTTGGGCGCTATTTCCTTGGGCGTTATTGCCTAATGCCTTTTATTGCATAATTTGTTTATTGTAGATGTTGTTGACGACGTCGATTTTGGTATTTCAACTGCTTAGTTTTGTTTTTCCGAAAACTAAAAATATGAGATATTTTTGTTTGGCACTTCAGTGCACATTAAATCGCTTTCATACTACTTCACCGCCATTCTATCGGCACGCCAAATGTTTACCGCTTCTAGGCCACCTGCCACTCAATAACTTATTTAACGCTTAAGTTTGCGTCAATTAAAGGCGAAAATTTGCTTAAATTGTGTAAAATATTTCGAATGGACCAAAATTCTATTATGCGTATTATGGGCTATATAATTGCATATTGGCTTAAGTTGGCTTTGCTTATGCAATCTTTTCCTGGGCACGAATTTGAAAATATGCATTCATCTGCGTCTCCTGTATAGGTAGGTACACAATGATAAAGCCTTGCCCTCACGATATATGTAGGTTTACACCATACTGATGCTACATATTCCGCAAAAGGCTGATGAAGGAATGAAGTTCTGTCAGCCGAGAGAGCAATCTTCTTTTTGACATTCGTTTACCATTAATTTCCTTTTACCTATTGCTCACTCTTTTTCGTCAGTCCAATGCTATTATATTGTACCGATAGTTTTGCCAACGAAGTTTCGTCTTAGCAGTTTTGCCTACACCAGCTATATTTGCTTGAAAAACACGGCAATCATCTTTGGGCGGCTTATTGGTATATGTATGTTAGGATTGCCTCCATTGCTGTAGTAGGTGTAATTCATAACACCTTAGTTACCCTAATTAGGGTACAGCCTGTGAATTAAAATTGATTGAAGAAATTTCTTCTCGATTAGACATGATCTTGCAAATCAGGTGTTGGGTGATGAAATTGGCGCCCAACGTAAGTATCCCACTAATCATTCTTTAAAGCTCTACCTCTATAACCACTAGACTTTGGTCTGTAAATGATGTATACATCCAGAAAGGAGGCCTGGATAGATTACTGTCTCAGAAACCTTTAAGGACTCTGACAGACTATAAGCAATATTCTGTCCAAGGAACAGTCCAACCCTTCCTTTCTAAGAAGGTTAGACGGGGGATGGACTGAATCCTGCGCGGAGATTCTAGATGCAGGGATTCATTCATTCATTAATTTTCAATATCCCGCTTATACATTCAGTGGGTCGCGGAGATGCAGCGATATTAATGTGAAACCCGAGAGGTCTCGCGAAGTACAACCTGCACTCTACAGCAATATCACAGCCGGATACGGCTCTCCACAAGGTAGTGCGGACAATCGAAAAATCCCTACATTACAGAGAATACAAATTTTTTCCTCATCCTTAGAAATAGAGGGAGCTTTCAACAACGTACACAACTATTCTTGCATCTCTGATTGAGCTGCGCATAGAAGAATTTATTAGTCAATGGATAGTATCTATGCTCAGGACAAGAACTATTCAGGCAGCAGCCACATAACCAAAGGAGATGACCCATTTTTGGGACCAGGGTGAACGAACACTAATGGATTTAGTATCAAATGAAAGCTGAAATTGAACTCGTTAAGAAGGTAAAATATTTCAAAAATCGTAAGTGGGGGTTTTGAGATAATAGAGCTTGAAGTTGGCAATTGAGAAAAAAATATTTTGGTTCTTTTTCGAAATAACAGTTCATATTATTTATTAAATTATGTATAATTAGTTATAAACAAAAATTATTTTAAAAGGCACCATATCATGTTTAGGGAATTAACAACGGAATAGTTTAGCGTTTTTTTTTTTTTTTTTCAAAGTACATATTGATTTTGTAGCGTACACCTTGAAAACTTTCGAACACTTGTTCAATGTTTTTATGGTTTCGTTTATTTTTGTAAACATTCTACGACTGAACGCACCTTTAAAAACACCGCTGTACATGTACCCCAATTGCCCCCAACTTAACAGCGGAAAAAGCGAATAAGCCGAACCTTGGTATAAAAGCCAAGCCAACAAAATGGCCAGCTCTTTTCTTTTACGTTTTGGCGAAGTGGTGGTGCTCGTGACTTCAGCTTTTGGTATTTCAACAATTCTTTTAAATATCGGCCCTTAGTGGTGTAAAATTTTTAACGTGTGCTAAAACAACTAAAAAGTGAAAAAAAAAACACTTATTTCATAAAGTTCCTGTAAAAAAACAAAAAATTCCGTCTGCATATGCGTAGGTATGTACGTGTGCGCGTTGGGCATATTGCATATATAATACATCGTATATTATAGAGATATTTCATATTTGCAAAGACAAACCAGCAAAATAATCTTGTGCGGGTGGACGAGTTATTAAAAAAAAAAAACTCCGTCACGGATTGAGCGGCCTAAAAGCAGTGCAAAAATTTGTTAAGGTAAAAATATATTGCATTTTATTACATGCTGATTAGCACGTAGAAAATTTATTTCAGCCGATCCCTCTTCCACGACGAGAATCTTCCACCTCCCACCCGTACTACAAGTGAAAGACCTGCCGTAAATTGTACTAGAGAACCAAAAACTGCTCTAGGCTAAACCTCCAAGTACAGCCGGATTGCGAAAATCCACCCTGTTTCTGCACCCCACGTTACTTGTGTGCAACTCCGCTAAACCACTCTCGATCTCGCCACCTTGGATCGAAATCTCGTAAGCCCCAGACGCCGTCCACGTTCCATCATCGTACCACAACGCCACCTATTCCTAAAGGGAAAAAGCGCGTACGCACACCCTCGTTGAGAACCCACAATCTAACTTGCTCTCAGTCGGCTCTGTCTGAAGATAGCAGATTTCTCCAACCAACTAAAGATCGCCAACACAGCATCGACTTCGAACAAGGAGATATCCAAAGCGACATATCCCTTCAATCGAAGACTTCACCATCGTGACAAGCCTCTCTCTACACCACGTGCTATCAGCAAGACCATCGTGTGATCGAAACGATCACGTGCCTACGTTACGTGGGAATCCGAAGCGAACCACGTGCCACGTGCTAACTACACCGACACGTGTGTGAAACTCCCTGCCAGAACAAATAAAAAGAAATTATTGTATCAATAAGATAATTAAGCAAGTATTTATGACATCCGTTGAATTTCATTTGTAGTATCAAAACTTAATTGTACAATTCCTTAGTAGCTTGAGTTTGGTAGTCGTAGGAGCCTTAAAGAACATATAAACCAATTTTAATTTTTCAGATCATTAATTAGTTTTCATCAGCAAAAGAGTATCTACAGCCAGAAAGAGATCCGCGATTTGTGCGCACAAAACGAAGGAGCATCTGGATTCATCGACACAGTAACAAACAATTCAAACGTATCAAACCGTAAGTGTGTATCTTTTATATTTTCTTTGGGCTCTTTAATCTTTTTAAAATATCGACAAAGCATAGAATGAGTTAAGAATGAAACTATAATATATACCTACATAATATTCTATATATCCACATTTGTAATAATGTTCAATTGCAACCACTCATTCGATAATTAGTATATATATACAATTTATTTTTTTGAATTGACGATACTACCATACTACCATAATCTTTTAATGTCTGCTCAGAGTTTTACGTAAAGTTGTTTCTTTTCTTTGTTTTTTTTAACTTAACTTACCTTGTCAAATCTCGGTGTCATATTCAGCAACTTAAACATATGTTCTTTCGTTATAACTTAATATAATAGGTTAGTAGTGTTTAGAACATACCCTCCTTGAATTATAAATATACTTACTTGCTATTGTACTAAACGTTAGATGTGGACCTTTTCATTTCTGATGGTGTTTCATTAGAAGAATGGCATAAGTTTTTGTTTATTTTGGTGATAGGTTAATCGTAATCGGAGAAATTTTTTTGGCGTAAACAGTGATTATTAGGGGTTACCAACAAATATGCATCGGCACTTGGTAACCATGGTGACAATGCCCATTGGACATTGGATAAGGGTGGGATCCGCCGAAAGATGACCTTAGATCATCGCCTGTCAATAACAGCCGACAGTTATATGTGTCCCCTTGTCTCGTTTACGTTTTTTTTTCCCCTTGCTTTGTTATGGGTTCGGTTTTCCTTACCTCATACCTACATGTATTTAACCTTATGTTATATTACAGCATTAGTACAGGTCTCTCATAGGAACTACTTCATCGAAACTAGATATTGCAAATCTTAAACATTTTTTTTTTCGGCACGATAATTTTTATTTTGTGGACCAAATGGACAGCAGAAAAGAACCACCCCCACCGACGAGCTAATTGCCGGAGCCTTTCGCAAGCGTGCCGACCCTCTGCCCAGGAGATGGAACTTCGTTTCCAAAACATCATCTCTCCTCCCAGTCCTGTGTAAGATGTGAAATAATCATCATCATATCTGATTTTTCTACAAAATTGGCGCCCAACGTGGGGCCCGCCATGAGTTTCGTTACGATTGGCAGCCTACCAAATCAGCAACAAATCGTCAGTCCTGACAAATTAAGTTCACTTAAGTTGTCAAGGCAGATTAATCACAAGCAGTATTTAACATCTATTTTCAGAAAGTTGTTGTAAGTCTTTTGCGGAGTCTTACAAGTTACTGCATAATTTTGTAATATTTGGTTTTTAAAATTCATATTTCATTCTTATAACACCGAAGATTTTGTTTTCAATATTCGCTTATGTCAGTACCTGTGAGTTCATAATAATGAATCCTAGGAGTCCGTTCTATCGAGACTTTAAGTCAGTAGAAGTCAGTTGCACTAGGCCATTCATTTATTTTACAGTGTCGACATTAAAGTAAGAGATACTGGAGATTCATAAGTTCTTCTACGAGTCCTTTCAATCAAGGCTTTATAGCTATTTGAACGTTGCAGTAGAAAGATGCTCCAAAAATATCTCACCTTTAAATTGAAAAAAATTAACAAATTGTTCATGAGTGACCTAATCTGTTTGTCGCATTTTATTCCATTTGTGTTTAATGTTTACGCCAGTTTTTACTCCTAAATATATTTCAACGATTACAACCAAATATCACCAAAGTCCCTTATGAAATCTGATTAATACCTTGAATTACCAATTATAGATACATACCTTTGAATATATCTACTTATACCTGCATTTTTTTTTAAATAGATACTTAATACCAAGCAATCTTATCCTATTGTAAGATTACCTTCACTTACTTAATCTTTTCCTCTTGCAAACACCTGAATTAAATAATTACAAGACGAAAAGATACATATATTCATATACCAACCCAAAATAAAACATCCTTGATTTGAAAAAAACTAATATACCAACCATGAGTGCGAACAAAAATACGGGAACTGTAGCTAAACAAAGCAGAAGTCAAGCTCACGATACAAACCGGAGCATGCAAACCCGTTCGCTCACGAATAGACAATCGATTCCAAATACTCCTTTCCCTTTAGCACATACCAGCAACAGTCGCGTTCGTCATTCACCTCCATTACTGGAAAGAACCCAAGTAACTAACACCAATCGTTCTCTAAATATTAGTAATAGTATGCTTAATAGTTCTACAAGTAATATTAGAAATATTAGCCTGAATGATACACTGCGAACTGCAAATGCAGCGAGTTTAGATAATCCTACATTTGTCCCTACAACGGTGATATCTACCTTGTTAACAACCACCACTACTACTTCAAATCCAATTATGTCCTTACCGATGATGCCAACAAGTGATCAAATGACTAATGTCATTGACCCTTTTAACAGACGTTTAGCGTATGAGGATAATGCAACTGCATTGCCCACTCTACCACCACAGCCACATTCAAATAGCCACTTGCACTCGCACATCAAAAGCGTAGTAGAAGCAAGTCTAATTGAGCTGAAAAATTCACTATTTAGAGAATTACCTAGCCTTATTCGAGATAATGTTGGTCATACATTGAATAACTTACAACAAAATTATCCACCAGCCCAGACAAACCAAAATAACTTTAGTTTCGAGCCATTACCACCGAACTTAAATCATAATGAAGCAATTGCGAATAGTACACTTCATTCAGCGCACCATTCGAATAACAACTCACGATCAGGCAATAGCTCACATCACCAAAACATAAATGTTCCACCGGAACCAATACCTTTTGACATACCTCGTTTATCGCAACATCAAACCAGACAAGTTTCCGAACAGCCAGTTCATAGACCTGGCAGTCGCAAATTTGATTTGGATCGTTGGGGAATAACATTTGACGGTACCGATAAGGGAATGTCAATTGAAGACTTTGTCTTCCGCGTCGAAGTTTTAAAATCAAACTACGATTGCCCATGGGAAGATGTAATGAGAAATTTCCATCATTTAGTAAAAGGATCAGCCGAAGACTGGTTCTGGCAACACTTGCGCAATAACCCGCGAGGTGATTGGCACATGCTTCGTGCAGCCCTTTTTAAGCGCTTCAAGAGTTACGAAAATGATTTCGAAATTCTTAAACAAATCATGGACCGAAGACAAATGCCAACGGAATCCTTCGATGAGTTTTACTCAAGCATAAGACATCTCATAAGCCAGTTGAGAGATCCTATTCGCGAGCTAGATCTCGTTAAAATTTTAAGAAATAACATCAACACTCGACTAATGAATTTTATCTATCCGATGCATATCGAAACGTTTGAGCAGTTCCGTGATGAATGCCGTCGCACAGAAAAAATGTTACAGTCAAGATACTCAACCCAAAATCGATTTCACAATGCCAGACATGTGCATGAACTTGACATCATCTCACCTGAACAGTCAACAGAAATGTTTTTCGAATCCCCTAATGACATCGCAGCAGTTTCTTTTGCTAGTCGTCCTAAGACGCCGAATGTCATGGACAAGCCATCTCTTGATCGTGTCATTTGTTTTAATTGCAAACGTGCTGGTCACATCTTTATTAATTGTACTGCCCCCGTTCGAAATCTCTTCTGTTATCGATGTGGAACAGACGACTGTACAGTTCTTGATTGTCCAAAATGTAATCAAGCGAAGGGAAACCTGAACGCGAACAAAACCTATTCCGGGAGGTGTTGTTCGACTCAAACGAACCTGGAATAAGAAAGAAAGACGCTTCCACGAACACCTCGACCGCTTGCGAAGATGACATACCAACCAATGTCAACAAAAACCTAACTTTATCTAAGCCATGTGCTACTGCGTCCGAAAGAGACCCTAAACTAAACTCTGTACCATACAACTTTTTTATGCCGTCTGAGACTGACGTTAATCTACCCAACAAAACAACCCCCTTTTACAAGAAATCTTATAGCGAACGTTTGATTGAGTACAATAAGATTCGTAAAAGAATATTTAATGCAAAACCCAATAATAATCCTAAAATACCTTTAAAGATTACCAAGACTAGACTTCGTTCTAGAAAAAGACGTACTTACCAAAAACTGATCAGTGAAACAATGCTTGAAGGACAAATTGATCCGAGACCCTTTACAAAGGTTATCATTCAATGCAAGGAGATTTCCGGCTTGCTTGATAGCGGAGCCTCTATATCCTGCTTGGGTAACGGCTGCATTCAACTTTTGAAGGATCTAGGTATTCCAATTATTCCTTACAACTCTACTGTTAGAACCGCTGACGGAAAAGGACAGGATATAATTGGACGCGTTAATTTGACTGTAGAGCATGGAAACCGAACAAATGAAATGACTTTTTATGTTGTACCCAGCTTATCATTGCCCCTCTATCTAGGCATAGACTTCTGGTCGAAATTTCAGATAGCTCCCCACATTATTAGTGAGTTAGATTCTGATACCAGCGCTACTTGTCCTACTGCGGAGGCAACCAAGATGCCACCTCCTTCTCATGAATTGAACGAGATTCAAACCCAACAGCTGAACGCAGTTGTCTCAGAATTTCCATCGTTTTCAAAACTAGGCTTGGGTAAAACAACAATCGAAAAACACGTGATTGACACCGGCGATTCGGACCCGGTGAAACAACGCCATTATCCTGTGTCGCCCGTGATCCAGGAGATGATTTATGAGCAACTGGATCGTATGCTCTCTATGGGAGTCATAGAAGAAAGTCAGAGCGCCTGGAGTAGTCCAGTAGTTCTGATAAAGAAACCAGGAAAAAACAGACTATGTTTAGACTACAGGAAGGTTAATGCTCTGACTAAACGAGATGCGTATCCGTTGCCTCATATAGAGGGTTTGCTTAGCCGCCTTGGGGAAACGCATTACATTAGCAGTGTAGACCTCAAGGACGCCTTCTGGCAAATCCCTCTAGAGGAAAGTTCAAGGGAGAAAACCGCATTTACTGTGCCAGGACGACCACTTTATCAATTCACCGTCATGCCCTTTGGATTGTGTAATGCACCCCAAAGGATGTGTCGGTTAATGGATAAGGTGATCCCCAGTGCACTCAGGGAAAGCGTGTTTGTCTACCTTGACGATCTCCTCATCATCTCCTCGGATTTCGACCAACACCTGACACTTCTATCTCAAGTAGCCGAATGCCTGAAATCCGCTCAATTAACAATCAATGTTGAAAAATCTTTTTTCTGTTTTAAGGAACTCCAATATCTAGGGTACATTGTCGGGCAGGGCCACATCAAACCGAATCCTGAAAAGGTATCCGCTATCAAGGATTTTCCTATACCAACTTCACCTAAGCAAGTGAGAAGATTCCTTGGCCTTTGTGGTTGGTACCGTCGGTTTATTAGGAACTTCGCCGCAATTGCCTCGCCCTTGACCGACGCAATAAAAAAATCAAAAACCTTTACCATGACTCCCGAAGCTATCAGTTCCTTTGAAGCTTTAAAAATATCGTTAATTTCAGCACCACTACTAAGCAACCCCGACTTTTCAAAGCGTTTCATCGTTCAATGCGATGCCTCAAGCACTGGTATTGGAGGCGTATTGTTTCAATATGATGATGAGGGTAACGAAAAGCCGGTTGCGTTTTTCTCCGAAAAAATGAACTCCTGCCAAAGAAACTATACAGTAACGGAACAGGAATGCTTAGCAGCGTTGCGCTCTGTAATTAAATTTAGACCTTACATCGAAGGCACCCCGTTCACAATAATAACTGACCACGCAAGCCTCAAATGGCTTATGGGCCTCAAGGACCTGAGCGGAAGGCTTGCTCGTTGGTCACTTAAACTGCAATATTTCACGTTCGACATACAACACAGAAAAGGTGCGCAAAATATAGTGCCCGATGTATTGTCTCGCAAGTACTTAGACGAATTATCATTGCCACTTAACGATAATTCATTACCTGACTTAACTGCCCCCGAATTTAAATCAGCCGACTATATGAGCCTAATCGAAACTGTTAATAACAACTCAGACCGGTTACCCGATTTAAAAGTCGATGACAATCTCGTCTACAAGCGATCTTTTCCAAATGAGTCCGATAAATTACAAACACAATTTCAATGGAAGTTGTGGATACCCACTGAACTGACCCAGTCAATTATAAAAAACAACCACTGTCCACCCAATTGTGCTCATGGAGGCATTCGCAGAACCTTAGATAGAATTAGGCAAACCTGCTTCTGGCCGAACATGGTTCTTCAGGTCAGAGATTTTGTTCGAAATTGTGAGGAATGTAAACAAAACAAGGCACCAAACTTTACGCTCAGGCCACCAATGGGTACACATCAACAAATTGATCTTCCTTTTCAGAAATTGTATGTAGATTTTATGGGACCATACGTACGTACGAAGAAAGGCAATCTATTCCTATTTATTGTTTTAGATCAAGTGTCCAAATATGTTTTCCTCAAAGCTATGCCAAAAGCAACATCGAAATTGGTGATCAACTTTCTAGAAAATGAAGTTTTCCAAAAGTTTGGAGTACCTGAGTATCTACACAGTGACAATGGAAAACAATTTGTCTCACAGGAATTTGCTAATTTCCTTTCTAAGTACGGCACAACTCATATCAAAAACGCTGTCTATTCACCCCAGTCTAACTCATCCGAACGAGTTAATCGATCAATCTTGTCTGCAATTCGAACTTATCTAAAAGATGACCAGAGAGAGTGGGATAACCATTTAAAAGATATCCAACAAGCCATATGTACCTCGGTACATCAATCCACCGGAATGACACCGTTCTATATACTTTTTGGTAGACACATGACAACACACGCGAATATGTACCAGCTAGGTAGAAAACTTCAAGCACTTAACGAAAGTGAAATCGAATATTTGCCTCTGTCAAACAAATTAGAGCTTATCCGTGAAAAAGTTAAATCAAATTTACAACTCGCATTCAAACGAAATGAGAAGTCATACAATTTGAGATCCTCGATCCGAGTCTTCAAACCAGGAGAGGAGGTTTACCGAAGGAATTTCGTTTTGAGCAACTCTTCAAAACATTTCAATGCTAAACTCAGTAAAAAGTTCGTAAAATGTAGGATTCTAAAACAAACCGGGAAATCTACCTATCTCATTGAAACTATTCAAGGCAAAACCCTAGGGGTATATCATGCCAAAGATTTGAGGCATTAACTAATTACCTACGTGACGTCATGATTATACCGGAACAATATTAAATATGTTCGATAGTATACCTACGCAAAACGAGCTAAGTGTTAAATGCATTTGGTCTATAGCTAATCGAATCATATTGTCCTTGCATATTCCATAAGAATACTCGTAAATAAAACCAAAAGCACCGACGAATATGCCATTCTTCTCATCAAGTCCACAAACAGGGAAATTAAAAATTGCATATTCGTAGGCATAGTTCACATGAGAATACTTATGTCAAGCAAATTTACTTTTATTCCTTTCGGAGAAATCAAAATACCTATATGTACATAAATACATTTGTACATTAAAAATCGTAATGTACACAACACACAACATTAGAAATAGACATATTATAGGTAGGACTCACAATTGAATACGCATTTTATACCGCGACCGATGGTGTATGTAGGTATGGATAATATTATGATGCCCTCAACTCGAACGAAAACATTTGACAGTCCCATAGGCCTTCGTACTGCTATGTACCTGAGAAAGGAAAGAAAATATAAAAGCAGAGTACTGCACCAAAGAAAGGGTAAACACAAAAAAACCAACCCTCATTGACCTTGTCTATTCATGTTGTTAGTTTGGTGGTACGATAACAATAGATCGTCACAATTAGGTCTCGTCTTTGCCATTTTTAGTCCTATGCCAACACTCGTCTCTAGCCATAGAAGGATGTTTATGTTCGCTTCAGTTGCCACTGACGCAGTCGCAAAACATTAGATACGTGCTTATGATTTTAGCACAAAACTTTGGTTTGAAAGTCGAATCCCTGGTTAGATCATACAAATAGGACACGCTTATGGTTTTCGCAAAATAATCATTTACACGAATAGATCCCGTTGTATGTACGGAAGTTTCGACGCAGAGAAAAACGAAAAACAAAATTTACGCGAAAACATTAACACACTAAGTACCGAACAAACCCTGACGCGTCTGCTAAAGAGCAATATATCTATAATACCTATAATACCGATACCGAATTGGAAATTTCGAGCGACAACAATATAAATTTAAATTCGGAAAACACGAACACGATTCAAAACAAACAATTTACATATTTTCTTGCGCCCCGATCAAACAAATACAATTTTCAAATGTAATAAATAAGTTTTTTTTTTTTTTCAAATAAGTCCTATTGGAATTTTGAATGTCAACTGGAAAGCCTATTGGAATTACGAAGAAATGCCAGTGCGGCCAGTCCCATTATAAAGAATGCGTACCAAAATTGCTTAAGGTGGAGACAGAAAAATGAATGTAGTAGATTTTTTTTTTTTGTAAGTGGAATTGTAAAAAGAATTTACGATAGATTTTTTTTTGGTGCTTATTGGCTTCTTTGTAGTTGGAGAATGTGAGTGAATATTAGAACTGTTTAAATGAGTATGTTAAAAGAGTGAACCTTTGGATTCGATATGTCTAGTTTATAGTTAATGAGCTAATAGTAGATACGGCTTAGGCATTAGAGATAATTATGAATAATGGTGCAGTCTATCGTACCCCTGTTTTCATGTCGCTTATGATGCTTGTAGGGTCGTGTGTGGCTCTTAACCACTCGTTTGTACCTACACACATTTTCAAGGCTCCCGTTCTTCATGTCTTTTTCGATTCAGAGTATCCTCAAAATACATGCCTTTGTAGCGTACACCTTGAAAACTTTCGAACACTTGTTCAATGTTTTTATGGTTTCGTTTATTTTTGTAAACATTCTACGACTGAACGCACCTTTAAAAACACCGCTGTACATGTACCCCAATTGCCCCCAACTTAACAGCGGAAAAAGCGAATAAGCCGAACCTTGGTATAAAAGCCAAGCCAACAAAATGGCCAGCTCTTTTCTTTTACGTTTTGGCGAAGTGGTGGTGCTCGTGACTTCAGCTTTTGGTATTTCAACAATTCTTTTAAATATCGGCCCTTAGTGGTGTAAAATTTTTAACGTGTGCTAAAACAACTAAAAAGTGAAAAAAAAAACACTTATTTCATAAAGTTCCTGTAAAAAAACAAAAAATTCCGTCTGCATATGCGTAGGTATGTACGTGTGCGCGTTGGGCATATTGCATATATAATACATCGTATATTATAGAGATATTTCATATTTGCAAAGACAAACCAGCAAAATAATCTTGTGCGGGTGGACGAGTTATTAAAAAAAAAAAACTCCGTCACGGATTGAGCGGCCTAAAAGCAGTGCAAAAATTTGTTAAGGTAAAAATATATTGCATTTTATTACATGCTGATTAGCACGTAGAAAATTTATTTCAGCCGATCCCTCTTCCACGACGAGAATCTTCCACCTCCCACCCGTACTACAAGTGAAAGACCTGCCGTAAATTGTACTAGAGAACCAAAAACTGCTCTAGGCTAAACCTCCAAGTACAGCCGGATTGCGAAAATCCACCCTGTTTCTGCACCCCACGTTACTTGTGTGCAACTCCGCTAAACCACTCTCGATCTCGCCACCTTGGATCGAAATCTCGTAAGCCCCAGACGCCGTCCACGTTCCATCATCGTACCACAACGCCACCTATTCCTAAAGGGAAAAAGCGCGTACGCACACCCTCGTTGAGAACCCACAATCTAACTTGCTCTCAGTCGGCTCTGTCTGAAGATAGCAGATTTCTCCAACCAACTAAAGATCGCCAACACAGCATCGACTTCGAACAAGGAGATATCCAAAGCGACATATCCCTTCAATCGAAGACTTCACCATCGTGACAAGCCTCTCTCTACACCACGTGCTATCAGCAAGACCATCGTGTGATCGAAACGATCACGTGCCTACGTTACGTGGGAATCCGAAGCGAACCACGTGCCACGTGCTAACTACACCGACACGTGTGTGAAACTCCCTGCCAGAACAAATAAAAAGAAATTATTGTATCAATAAGATAATTAAGCAAGTATTTATGACATCCGTTGAATTTCATTTGTAGTATCAAAACTTAATTGTACAATTCCTTAGTAGCTTGAGTTTGGTAGTCGTAGGAGCCTTAAAGAACATATAAACCAATTTTAATTTTTCAGATCATTAATTAGTTTTCATCAGCAAAAGAGTATCTACAGCCAGAAAGAGATCCGCGATTTGTGCGCACAAAACGAAGGAGCATCTGGATTCATCGACACAGTAACAAACAATTCAAACGTATCAAACCGTAAGTGTGTATCTTTTATATTTTCTTTGGGCTCTTTAATCTTTTTAAAATATCGACAAAGCATAGAATGAGTTAAGAATGAAACTATAATATATACCTACATAATATTCTATATATCCACATTTGTAATAATGTTCAATTGCAACCACTCATTCGATAATTAGTATATATATACAATTTATTTTTTTGAATTGACGATACTACCATACTACCATAATCTTTTAATGTCTGCTCAGAGTTTTACGTAAAGTTGTTTCTTTTCTTTGTTTTTTTTAACTTAACTTACCTTGTCAAATCTCGGTGTCATATTCAGCAACTTAAACATATGTTCTTTCGTTATAACTTAATATAATAGGTACTATGTTTAGAACATACCCTCCTTGAATTATAAATATACTTACTTGCTATTGTACTAAACGTTAGATGTGGACCTTTTCATTTCTGATGGTGTTTCATTAGAAGAATGGCATAAGTTTTTGTTTATTTTGGTGATAGGTTAATCGTAATCGGAGAAATTTTTTTGGCGTAAACAGTGATTATTAGGGGTTACCAACAAATATGCATCGGCACTTGGTAACCATGGTGACAATGCCCATTGGACATTGGATAAGGGTGGGATCCGCCGAAAGATGACCTTAGATCATCGCCTGTCAATAACAGCCGACAGTTATATGTGTCCCCTTGTCTCGTTTACGTTTTTTTTTCCCCTTGCTTTGTTATGGGTTCGGTTTTCCTTACCTCATACCTACATGTATTTAACCTTATGTTATATTACAGCATTAGTACAGGTCTCTCATAGGAACTACTTCATCGAAACTAGATATTGCAAATCTTAAACATTTTTTTTTTCGGCACGATAATTTTTATTTTGTGGACCAAATGGACAGCAGAAAAGAACCACCCCCACCGACGAGCTAATTGCCGGAGCCTTTCGCAAGCGTGCCGACCCTCTGCCCAGGAGATGGAACTTCGTTTCCAAAACATCATCTCTCCTCCCAGTCCTGTGTAAGATGTGAAATAATCATCATCATATCTGATTATTCTACAATTTTGTATGGGAGGTACCAGAACTACTTGACCGATTTAGCCCATTTTCAATACCAACCTGACGATGGTAAACAGAAAGTCCTCTCACAAAATTTTGTTCGCCTATGTCGATTCATTTGGACGCTAGCGTTTTTTCAACAGACAGACAGACAGACAGACGGACATGGCTAAATCGATTCAGAATGTGATCCTGATTCAGAATATATACAAGGTGGCGCAAAAGTAATCCTCCTATCAGAAAATGCTATAAATTTTGCGATTGGCCCCTAATGTCAGTTCTGTTTTGACACTTGTGTAGTAAACACATGCGAAATACACGTTAATAAACAATGTTACGCTACACTGCTCCAGAACGCGGAATATTGGTGACTATTTATTTGAGCAATAATCGGTCGGTGACTTTGGCACAACGTGAATTTCGTCGCAGATTTCCTAGCCGTCCAACGCCTACTGGTGAAACACTGCGACGTTTAGCCGCTCGCCTCGAAGAGACTGGCACAACACGAGATGCTGCCAGGCGTGGCAGACCCCGGAGTAGCCGTTCTGCAGAGATGGAAGCGCCGTCGACATCGACCAGACGACTACAGCGCTACAGAGCAATGATTAACGAGTTCTTTTTGCCGCAACTTGATGAACTGGGATTGGAAAACATGTGGTTCCAACAAGACGGTGCAACGGCACACACTGCACGTGCCACAACCGATATGCTGAAGGATGCATTTCCCGGGCGCCTAATCTCCCGTTTTGGCGATTTGCACTGGCCAGCAAGATCGCCTGATTTGACCGCTCCAGAATCCTTTTTGTGGGGCTTTTTGAAGTCGCGGATTTATGTCAACAAGCCTCAGACTCTTGCAGCTCTTAAAGACAATATCCGTCAAGAATGTGAGGACCTATCGCCGGAAGTTTTGGCCAAAGTGATGGAAAATGCCATAAAAAGGGCTCAAATGACAATCAACTGTGGCGGCGGCCATTTACATGACATCATATTCTCGACTTGATGTAAAAAAAATTAAAAGACCAGATAAAAATAATCCACAAGAAGAATCAAAGTTTTTCATTTTTTTTTTTAAATTACAGCCAAAAAACATCGGAAGGTTATTTTTGCGCCACCTTGTATTATATACTTTATGGGGTCTCCAGTGACTCCTTCATGGCGTTACAAATGTAATGGCAAAGCGAATATACCTTCTTGTGGAGGGTATAATAAATAAATAAATACATAAATATTGGGCGAAATATTTTCGTATATGTCCCTAGGATTCACTCCTTAGAAATGTTTCCATAAGTGAGTTTTATAAAATAAAAATAATAGCTAAGGCCCTGAAAACATAAAACTTACCAACCAAACCTTGTAGCTGTTCTCTTATGCCAAGCCAAGAGACCACTGGGACATGGCAACCACTTATACAGCCATGTCCCTCTTGCGCTACACTTGTTATAAATTTATGCTGAATACCTTCGCTTGCATATCTTACTTATTTAGTTGGTTACCCTGAGCCATCAATCAACTTCTCGGCTTACTCGGTATTCGGCTAAGAAAATGATACATAAGTTATTCGAGTCGACCTTGATGAATAAAAATACCGTATATAGACACCTAGAGGCAGCTTCGTTAATTCTGGGACCTTTTATCTTTAAATTTATACACATAAAACTGTAGGAATTTTCTTTGTTACCTAAAAGCACGAAAACTACTAGACAGATTTCAATGAAACGCTTTTTAAATGTTTCTTAAGACTGTGAGGTGGTTTTAGGCTATGTTGTTCATAGCCACGTCCTTTGGAACAGTTTTTAACTAAAATGTATTTTTTGTATGCTTAAGGGTTATTCTTGATCGTGGTTCTGCTGTATAGCAGTGGGTGTACATGGAAGCTTGCGTTGTGCATGTAATACAATCAACAGGGACGAACTGTGCAGATTGCCGGTGAAATGAACTCACACTACTGGGAGTATGGTGGTATGAATACAAAGCGAACGAAGTTACAGGACAGCTAGTTATCACTATAGTATTTTCCTATCTGCATCATTGCTAGTTTTTTTTAAATACAATTTCGGTAAACACTGTTTCTTTTATTCAAAAAGCTACAATCGACTTTTGTAGGGGCCCCTCGTATGTACTAAAAATGCCAAAAATAACCCATCACCAAACGTTTGACAGCAATCCCACTAGCTCGTGAGTCATTTATTCCCCTCGTTGCAGTTGCCTGATTAGGCCTTGCTATTCCAATTTAAGAACTGCGTTAACCTCACGCTTGGTTACCTTTACGACTGTCTAGTATTTGTTTTTCATCAATTGACAGCCAGACATGAGACGGCTACGATGAGTCGTTCAAAATGTTCCCCCGGCCAACTCAACGAGCAAAATTAATTCACAATTAAATTTATATTGTATTTGTATTTCCTCGTTATACATCCTTCAAAAATAAAAATGCCCACAAATTTGTTAAATATTTTCATCTTCATCTATTTGAGGAAATACCAAACCGAATAAAATTCCCACCGCACCTGGCAAATGTGCCAATAAAAATCAGACGCTACTAACCTATTCTTGACTACATCAAAATCCGGAACAAAAATAAAACACATCTAACACCTATACTCGCTTAATTTATAATTAAAACCTCAGAATGCCCATTACGCACTGCAAGTGTCCAAGTCCAACACCAATTCTACAACAGGCTCACTTGTTGGTGCATCTCCCACCACTTGGTATGCCACCACAAGGCGGCCAAGTTGCTCAAGTTCATGGTCAGGCAAATAACTCAATGTCTCGGTCGTCGTCGCGCACACCTCTTCGACACTAGGAAGTGTATCTACAATCGAATGAAAATATTATAGCGACGAACTTTTACAATCTATTTTTATGAAATATTTGCAAAAGATAACTTTTGAGGTGCATCGAGCTAAGCATTACATTTGTATTTCGTTCTACAACATGGTGCCAAGTTGCTTTTGCATTTGTTGGTTTGTCTGCAAAGCGCAGGCGACTTACACCAGACATAACATCAACTGCATCCGCAGTCGTATAGGTACATAGAAAATAGAAAACAATGAAGGTGCTTTCACTTTTTTGAGTCCCAAAACGGAATGTCTTTCCTACAACCACAACAACTTGGTGCAGCTAATGCTAAACTTGAATTTTTTTTCGAATTTGGTAACAGTTGGCAATGGTTCTGGGATTTATTTTTTTTTTTCTTTTCTTTTTTGAGAGGAAAAAAAATGATCCTAAACAGACTTCCCTTTTAGTTATCGTACAGACGAAACGGTAGATAGAGTCGATTGAAATTTTCCCATACAAACGGAATTCGAAAAAAGAACGAACCAACTTCTTCGTTAAATATAAAAAATATATTTCCGTGCGAATTTTTGAAGTGTGAAAAATATTAGTCTACTTCCGGTTCGGTAAAAAATAAATGAAAATATTAAACGAACGTTGCAAGTCGGTTCGATATTATATAACAAAATTAAATGAAAATGTCTGACAGTGGAAAAGAAGAAGAAGACGAGGAAACGTCAAAAAGGATTACCACCCTTGTCGATGAGAAGCCACCCAAAACAATGGAGATAAAGATTGTTCTATTGAAAGTTGAGGTGAAGTGTGAGTGAATGGACTGTTTGTCATTAAAATGAAAGATTTTTTTTCCTTGAAATATGTTACGTATACGCCTCAGTGAATTTAGCTTATGTTCACTTTGTTCGTGTCCGATTTAATGAGCTTTCAATTCAACATTATACTGCTTTGATGTTTATTTTCAATGGCATTTCAATCTATATCAAAGACGTCTAACAAATTGGTATTAATTACTGGCTTGTTCACAATTCGTTTGGGTGTAGATACCCAGAAAGCAATTATTTCAGTCATTCACAATTATACTGGTCATTAGTTTATTTTTCGACAGTTTTTTAAACCCTTCACAGGAAGTGTCACTATGTCATTATCATTACATTTTTAACGCCAAGATGGAGTCACCGTAGAATGTATTCTGAATGAGGATCAAATTCTGAATCGATATCTGTCTATCTGTCTGTCGTCGATAGCGTCCAAAGGAATCGACCAAGGCAAATGAAATTATTTGAGAGGACTTACTTTCACCATCGTTAGGTTGGTATTGAAAATGGACTACATCGGCCGAGCAGTTCTGGTACCTCCCATACAAAATCAATATGTACTTACGTACTAACTCACATACCGAGCATTTTGCATGACTTCTATGCAGTGGAGGGTATCAGAACATCGCCCAGACCGATGATAACAGTTTTACTTGTTGTATAAAATGCAATTTCTGTGTTTTCGTCTGATTTTCATGTTTTTTTTTTTACGATTTATAGACTTCTTACCCATTTACGATTTAGAGTGGGTGGGGGTAAAATGAAGGAGGGTGGTAGAGACTAGAGAGTATCTCTGGAACTACTGCGGTCGATTTTAAAAATTCTTTCAATATTACAATGATGACACTTACTGGATCAGTATGTGTTACTCACTGGTATTATTACACACGAGTGGAGGCGCGAGCAACGTCTATCTGTTTCTTTTTTCCTCAATAATTCAAGAACCATTATTATTCGATTTTCGTGATTTTTGAAGTTATGTGTACTATTCTTACCGGAGTTTGAAAAGTTGACACCGTAAGTCCTTACGCCATAATTTATCCATAACAAATAACAGAAGATAGAAAGAGACTGCGGAAATTCCATTCAATATCGTTGTTTGTTGAAATTCTTAGCATGTTCCCTTTTTTCAATTGCCAAAGAGAAGCAATACGCAATACTACTCCCTATAATATAGACGAAACATCCCCAGGTGGACAATTTTTTTAAGTAAAATTTACTCCACCCGTAGGACCTATTTGCCGTGAAAGAAGTCGAAACGTTTTATGCTGGTCGGCTATTTACGGCAAGACTGATCTCCGCGTAGTTTTTGGTCGATCAATTTTTGCCGTGTACTTCGAGGACTCCATTCAAATGACTGCTTCGCGATGTTATCGATTGGTTTCTTCAGTGTGTGGCAAATCCAACACTACTTCCGGTAGCCAAATCTCGTCACCCAACAACTTTTGATTCGTTCTTATGCAACAATTCTTTGTTAGAAATCATTTGCCGCTACCGAATTTTAAGGATGTATTCCATGCAGGACCTAACGTGTTTCCATACAAGAGTAGAGGCGTTCTTGGAGGGCTTGGCATTGACACGGGAGATGTCCCACAGATTGTATTTCCTCTTCATCTTCTGCAGAAGTCATTTGTGAAGATACCTAGTCTTTTGGCAATGTTTCCAATGATGCAGTGTCCGGTTATTACCACGGCGAGCTCTCGGATTTGGTTTCTGTCAAAAGATGTTAGGATCTTTGACCTTTTAGTGTCAATTGCGGGCCACAAGCTACGATTTATAGTACAACCGGGAGTGTTGTTCCATCGTTCTCTAACCAAGTTTAATGTGACATTCCAAGTACTTAGCTGCGTTGAAAGCTGGTAATACTTGTCTGTCAGCTAATAGTACGTCCATTTTAGATAGAACGACATCGTTTTCACTACAGCTGTCTCTATCATATCTGCTAGTATCGAAACGACGTCGTTCGATCGTTTTCATTTTACGTGATTTGGACCCAGTTTATCTGCTGCCTCGTTCCCTTCTACACCTACATGTCCAGAAACTCAGCACAGCATTACTATGGTTCAATGCTCTCAATACCGAGAGTCTGAGGCACTGGCTTACGGATTTGGAGTTTACCAGATTGGAGTTAATCGCCTTAAGTGCTGCTTGGCTGTCCACGCAGAAGGTAATTTCCATTGCTTTTAGTAAGACAGTTTGAGCTGCTTTCTAAATCGCATAGATCTCTGTCTGGAAGATCAACCGACAAACTTATGTTTTTAAGATACCAACTCTAGCCAAGTACGATGCATGCACTTGGTCGGTTTTTTTTTTTTGCTTTTAGAACTGAACCCCCGACAATTAAAACTATTAATAAATCCTTTAACCCGTCAGAGGGCATAGGGCGTCAACAACGCCTACGCGCCATCTTGTTCGGAGTTCTGCAACGCGATAGAGCTTTCTACAACTCATTCCTAAGGAGCGCAATTCCTCCTCGTGTGTTCTACACGATGTATGTCTCGGGCGCGAACTCCACCGCACAGCTTACTTCGTAATGGAACTATGTATCTTCGCATATCGTGGCTCGTAGGGTGTATCCAATCCATTGCCACTTTCTCGTCCGTACAGTAAAGTAATGTCTATAGGTCTTTGATCCGTTCTCTGATAAAGCTGGGCATTAGAGATACGATTAGACCAACAAATCGTCAAGATTATTCTTAAACATCTATGTGAAAAGGTTTGCAGCTTGCGTGTGGTAATAGTGTAAACCTTCCAAGTACTGCACCCACAAAGCGGTACTGATTTTACGTTGGAGCGAAACAGAGTCGCAGCTTCGTTTTTTTCAAATTTTTGATAGCATTCCTAACGCAGCTTTAGCCTTTCCAATTCTGCTGCATACATCCAGTTCGGAGCCAGCCCGATTAGCCGAGACCACACTTCCTAAATAAAGAAAGTTGTCAACTTTCTCGATCCGACATTGTTAAGTTGAGTGCGAAAGTGCTAAAGGCTTTCGTTTTGGTTATACATATTTATTTAGAGTCCCACTTTGTTCGCCTCAGCTTCTAGATTGTGGGCCATCAAATGAAGGTCCATTATCCGATTTGAAAGTAGGCAATCTTCGTCAGCTTAGTCAGGGTAATTTTGCATCGAATTCTACAATTGCCTTCCATCAATACTGCACGAAGTACATCCCTGATAACCACGAAGAACAATAGTGGTGACAGTATGCAGCCCTGGCGTACTCCATTTTGGCCTTCAAATACCTCAGATATCTGAACATTGTGCAAACATTGTGACACCTACCACCCTCGTATATAGATTGGACAAAAGCTTGAGTTTTCACGGAAAGCCTCTCCTGCGCAAGGCCAACCTAAGATCAATAATTATGGAGGCTTCTATTTTATGATAAAATTATTTCCAGTTTGTTCTATTTTCATTTCTTAAAAAGTTTAATTTAATTTCAAAAAATTTCCATTTCAGATCTAATTTTACTAAGTTTTTTTTTAAATTTATTTAACCTCGTTTCTATTTCATGTGTTCACAAGGCTTAGAATATAACATCGAATTTAGTTCTGGTATATATGCTAATTAAAAATAATTAAAAATATCTCCTAAGGGCACGTGTTGGTTGAAGTTTATTTAACAAGTTCTTAGTCTGTCTAGATTTTATTAAAAACACAAACAAAATATTTGTTTTAATTAGCACAAGTATTTAAATCGAAAAAAAAATTATTAAACTAATATTAAATAGTTAATTCATTTAAATATTGATTGTGATTTCATTTATTAAATTTTGCGCACGAGAAAAAAATGTTATTAATAAATATTATGATTTGTAAGGACAGTAAAATTGTGAGGCTTTTATAATTGCATCGCATTGAGTTCTTCGACTTTGGGGAGCATATTCTTGGTTCTTACTTAGAAAGGCAACTCAAGTATGTCAGACTTTAGGTTGTTACTATGACTTCAACTCTTTAGATAGTTTGCTAAGTCAGTTTTGTACTTATTGGGAACAGCATTTGAGTGAGGTCCTACAAAATTGGTTGGTGGCTTGGATGTGGTGATCTGTCAATTATTACAAATTTATTTTAAAATTTAGAATCTTACCCTGAGACATGGAGCTGAAGTTCATAAATTTTCCCAAATATTTGCAATTGGATTTGAGTTGTTTTTTTCTAATTTTTCTGCTTAGTTGGCTTACACTGCGACATATAAAGATCTATTGTATCATATGGGGATAGTGTTAATCTAAGAAAGAGTTGACCTCCCTAATGAAGTACAATATTTTCTTAGTAGTTGAGTTCCTATGACGTGCTGCTAAACGTATTTCTTTGTTAAATACACGTTTAACCAATGAAGTGCCGGGTAATCACTGAGAATGTGCTGTCTGCATTCTCACAACAAAGCATTCTGTCTCTAGACACAAATTCATTTTGTTTAGATGGTATCTCAAGACAAAATGGCCTATGAGAAAGCCCATGAGCTTTCTGATACTTTTCTTATTTAGGTTGAGGATTTTCTTGTTAATCTTAAACCCACAAAATGTTCCCAGTGGTTTAGACGAAGTTGTTGTTCTCAATCGTTAATTAGACCTAAAGCATTAGCCCCTTTGACTAAACAACAAATTTCTGGTCCATAGATCGCGGAATCAGATCCCGCTCTAGCTAGTTACTCCTCCGATTTGTTGCCCGAAATACCTTGATGACCGGTTTCCCATCCAAGTATTTTGTTTGGATAGGGCTTGCAGGGTTTTTGTAGACGATATGGATTGTAAAGCCTCTTGACTATCCGAGAAAATATATATTTTGGCGCCATTAATTCCCTTTTTGGAGTTTATAATGGTGCAGATCTGAATTTCATAGACTTCTGCCTGAAAAACTGTGGGACACATTCTAATAGATATCAAGACTTTGATGTTGAATCCAAAGACATCAGCACAAACTCCAGATTCCATTTTTAATCCGTCGGTATTCCAAACCAAATTTTTTGGGTCCAGTGTTGGAACACCATTCGCTCATTTTGTACGGTCCACTATTTCTTTAGCTCAAACAGTTTCCCAAAACTCTATTCCCAAATCATAATGTCAGAAATGGAACTGGGCATGTCCATATTTGGGATTGAGTTAAGTATTTTCAGGTGTCCCATATGGTAAGCTGGTTTAAACTTATTATTCTGGCTGCGGCTTAATAGAGGCCCGCTTTCTAATAAATAAAGGGGGTCCCATAATTCACGCAAAGTTTTAATTTTGCGCCATTTAATAGTACAGTGATGGCAACAGAAAAAAAGACTAAAATGTGACAGCTGACAGTTCGGGGTTAGTCAAAATGGAGCGCTAAACGAAAGAACAGCGAATTTTCATTGTTGAGCAATATTTTAAAAATTATGAAGGTTTGTCAGCTGACAGTCCGAAATTTTCGAACAAAATATTGTTCATCTTGTTGGCTTCGTTAATCGTCAAAATTGTTTTGGGGTTTTGTATAGCCCTTGTCCGTTAAAGTACTTTTGGCCACCAGACAATTGCCACATACGTGCTAATTGGTCTTACAATCATGATGTAGAACCATTGCATCATATTTTGGGACTTCTACCTCAAGCTCAGCTATACAGACGCCTGCTGGCCCACATAGCTCTAGTGGAACGTTCCTTTGGCGGACTTGATTTCTGACTACACGATTAAGCTCCTTATCAAGGTTAATTCCGAGATATATGACATTTACATTGGAGTAACTTAAGGTAAATTGTAGTGTCATTTATGGTTACGGGTTCAAGATAACCCAATATTTTCTTTGTAAAAGGCATTAGAATGGTTTTACTAGGATTTATGAATAGTCCTTCCTTATTACACCATTCTGAAACATTTAGCTGTGCGTTCTGCATAATACAAGTAACTTGAGTTAAGTTTTAGAAGTCACAACGTAGGTTTGTTATAAAAATGAATCGAGAGTATTAAATTCACGATTATTATGTATATACACGAACTTTAACTGAAGGTTACATTTAAGCTTCTAAAACATTTATAAATGTTTGGGCGAATTTCAAGATAAGGTCTCTGATAGCCTATCAGGAACTTATTTGCCAGATGAACTTCAACTTTTGGTTTCAAACTTAACGGATAGTAGACAGATAAAGTCTCTGATAGCTTATCAGCAACTTATCTGCCATATAAACTTAAAACTTTAAGTGATATCTGACTGAAGTCGCTGATAGTCTATCAAGAACTTATCTGGCTGATGAACTTCAACCGTTTGTTTCAAACATCAGGGATAGTGGACAGATAAATCCTCTGATAAATCAGCAACTTATCTGCCAGATAAACTTAAAATTTTCCTTTAACAGTTTCGGATAGTGATATCTGACTGAAGTCGCTGATAGTTTATCAGGAACTTATCTGCCAAATAAACTTCAAATTTTTTTTTTCAAAGGTCTCGAATAGTACCTAATATCTGACAGATAAAGGCCCTGATAGAGCCTATCAGCCGGTTCAAGTGGCTGATAAAGCCTTTATCTTAAAGATAAGCAAACTTTTTTTTTGAATTGGCTAGGAAACCATGTAGTTTCAAAACATTTTTTGTTATCAAGCGTTTATTGCAGTTGCAAGTGTCTCTACATGGATTTATTTGAATTTTTAAAAGACGAATTTGATGAATATTACAAGCATATTACACTACCCCGTAGAAACAGAGTATTTTGCCCAGAACCAAGTTATTTTGAAACATTTCGAAACTCAATTATCGCGGCTTACAAAAATGGCTTTAATAAATATTCTTACATCTGACCTACTTGCTCTTCTCTTTACCTACATCTTCACTTACATCTAACCACGACTTTTCTGTCTGAAGTAAGATCTGAAAGATTGTCGCTACATCACCACGCATTAGTGAAGCTTTGAAAGTAATATTTAAATACCATAGTATAGTATCTAACTTTGTTATGCAAGTAATGACGCATTGTTCGCAAAAGTCTCATAGAACTTACAACTTTCTAGTATAGACAATTATTCCAAGGTTTATGTTGGGGATTCCCGGGAAATGCTGCTCGATATATCACTGTTAAGCTTTCGCTATATCTCATCAAGAGACATCATTGAGACGAGTACAGTCAAAATCGGTTATAACGACCTTCAAGGGACTGACGGATTTGGTCGTTATAAGCGATAGGTCGCTGTAACCGATATCAAGGTGCATACATAAATTAATCTGTTTTAAATTTTTTATTTATTTTTATAGTTTTTATTTGTACCAGACAGATATATGTACATACATACGAGATAACTTTATGCAAACCGAATAAAATCAAAACTCTTCGACCACTCGTCACACAGAAAAATTTGCACTAATTAATTTCCCCACCTACTATTGAACAAACTCAAATCCAATACTAAGCGCAAAAATAAAGAATAATAATATCTCAACAAACGGTGAGCTGTAACATGTCTAGACAGATACATCGCATGTACAGACCCATAAATAGTTTACCGTTTCAGAAAAAATGCAGTCGCACAAACAGCTGCGTCGATCTTAGTCGTTATAACCAATATTTTATTTCAAAACAAGGAAAAAATCGGTCGTTGTAAGCGATATGTCGTTGTAAGCGATGTCGTTGTAAACGATTTGTTATTCAATGGGTTTATAATGGAGCTCAGCCGGGACCTAAGAATTTGGTCGTTATAACCGATACGTCGTTATAACCGATGTCGTTGTAAGCGATTTTGACTGTAAATACAATTGCAATAGATACTTCTTTCGGTTTGATTAATTTTCTATAATTGACGCGCCTTACAAGAATTCAGTTCTGAGATCGCGTGCGGTATACACGCGATGCTTTATTTTATCGCGTACTTTATTTTTTTTGTTATTTACTCTTAAATAATACATCAGATCGGTTTAATGGGCTATTCGATTAGTGTAAAAAAAATACATAAAAAAATTGTGAACCACATGAATAAATAAAAAAATGTTACGTATACGCCCACGAAAATAAATTGTGATTTTCTTCCATTAATATTTACACTCGTGTTCAATTGGATAAGTTTTGATCTAATAACAAAATATTGACATTTTTTTAATCCATTTCCATCGCTTTTGAATCTACAAACTTGTTTGATTGTAACAATCGAGTGTAACTGCTGAAAATGAGTTTAAAAAAAAAATATTCTCAATATATAAAAATTAGTTGTATTGTGTTTGTAATTGATGTTCTCTGTAATGCGTGGACCGATTTTATTTCTGGAAGTTTCCCATGAAAGGTGACGTCTATACTAAGGTTTTTATGTATATAGGGTCTTTGTATGCCCCTAGAACTAGGGCGTGGCACCTTACTTACTTTTTTTTACTTTTGATAGCGCTACAAAGAGTGGTGCTCCTAGGCCTTACTTATAATGCCCTTGCAGTCGGCTCGATCTCTAGCCTGCGGTCTCTAATTACGCACTCCAAGCAGTTGGAGGTCTCCTTCTACCTGGTCGTAGAAGATGAGGTCTTCCTTGGTGTCTCCTTCCCTCTGGTATGGCGTCGAAGACCTTACGCGCTGGAGCATCGATGTTCATCCACTCTACATGGCCCAGCCATCTTAACCGCTGGATACGGATTTTTTTTTTACTAGGCTCATGTCGCCGTACAGCACGTATAGCTCGTTGTTGTATCTTCTTCGCCAAATATTGTTTTCTTGGTCAACGCAAACAGGACCATAAAACGTTCGTAGGACTTTTCTCTCGAATACAGCAAGGGAACCTTCATCCGACTGGGTAAGGGTCCATTCCTCTGCACCATTTAGCAGGACCGGGATGATGAGTGTTTTGTATAGCGTTTCTTTGGTTCTTCTTGATAGGGCTTCATTCCTCAATGCTGATGGCTACCTTGATGTCATTTTGGTCGGGCAAATGTACCTCTTGGTTGTCATCTAGATCGACTGGTACAGGTCGATGATTGGCAGGATCTTGACTGTCATCACCATTAAACAACTGATTAAAATAGTCTCTATAGATGGCTAACATCGACAGCGTATCCACTGCAGTGTTTCCATCCACATCTTTGCAGGGACCAGGGCGGCTCGTTAATCCTGATGTTGATTTTTTCACTCTTCTATAGAAGTTTCGCCACCTCTCGCGAACGTCTGACAAACATCCGAGAGTATGACTGTCATGAAAAGGCTTCTCAATTCAGCCGTTCGAACTCGGCATAAAATTGTAGGTCCCTTCGAATCGTCCCAAAAATAGAAACTCACACAAGACGAATGGTTGCGAGAAGCTAGGCATAGGGTGTCTACACGCCTGTTGCGCCACCTATTTATTTATTTTTATAGAAGTTTCGCATCTCTTTCCTGCTAAAGCATCTCTGCATCTCCTCGACTTCACGTTGCTAATGACCTTTTTTCTTTCTTCTGAGCAAGTCTTTCTCATCCCTCCTTCTCTCAACTTAGGGATTATGAGACGCTCTAGTTCTCCTCTGGAGCCACGACCTGTATGGTTCCGTTTTGACTTTGTTTGTCTGAGCACATTCGGAGTCAAATCAGGAGTTCCTCGGAGGTGGTTGTGAGAAGCGCAACACTTCTGACGCTGCGTTTCTAATGGTTTGTTGACATAGCTGCCATTGGTCTTCCAGGTTCATATTAAGGGTTGTGGGATTTCTTGCAAGCCCAAGGGATACACGGTCGGCATTGGCTGTAGCGGTCTCTTCCGATTGAAGTCGTCCAACATTGAACTTCCTCTGCGTAGTTGTCGTTCGCCTAAGAGCTTCCCCGGATATCCGTACTCGAAGTTTGGCAACAACTAGTAAGTGATCCGAGTTCAGAATACTAGAGGAGTGTCTTCCATCAATCGCGACATGATCGATTTGGTTGCATGTTCGACCATCTGGTGACAGCCATGTGCCTTTATGGATGTTAAGACCTGGGAATCGCGTGCTGCTCACCACCATGTTTTTTTTTCGCTACAAAATCGATTAGCCCGAGTCCGTTGCCGGAGGTGGTGTCGTATAGGCTGTGCTTTCCGATCGTCCTTCCAAAGATGTCACCTCTCCCAATTTTGGCGTTAAAGTCTCCCAAAAGAATTTAAATGTCATGCTTGGGGCATTGCTCGTATGTTTTGGCAATGAGCTCGTAGAAGCTTTCCTTGGTGGCGTCGTCTTTCTCTTCTGTAGGGCCATGGGCGTGGCACCTCCCATGAAAAAAAAAAAAACATTTAAAATCTTATATATCTCGACAACCACTGAACCGATTGAGCTCAAATTTACAGACAATATTAGGTATTGGTATTGGTATTCGCAAAAATATCTATTTCTGTTAAAAAAAGAGGGATTGAGAATGAGCAGTCTTGTCGTGACAGTCTTATTCTCGAAAGTTTGTCAAAATGATGCACTCTAACTAAATCTCAGTCGAAGAATTATTAATCTTCTGCTTCCTGGTATCTAATAAAGTTTCCATAAACACGAATCCTTCCCATCCCCTCCTCTGGGATAAATCCTTTTAATCTCAAAAACTAATTGAAATATTCCACAATTGTAAATATTCACCAAAATATCCACGAAACCTTCCCAAAGACAGGGTTTCCATTTGTTACTCCGGAAATAACCATGAATTCCTAACAACTCAATTAATTTAAAGCAAAGTTCTATTAACTTCGTAACTAGGTAATACCGCACTTAATATATAAGTCGACATAATCCGCCCAAATCATCATTGCCATTGAGTCACTTAAAGAAGTTCAGCTCATTTTCGATGGAAACTCTCAAAATTAAGTTAGGGTATGGCGACGTGCAAATAATAAACAAAATCGACCCAGGGCCGGCTTATAATCAAAACAATTTCATTCAATTCGTATATCTGTGTGTGTGTGTTGGATGTAAATAAAAAGGATTTACGCATCAAGGGAATCGAATGAGAACGGTCTTTCCCTTGAGTTCTATTATTATCGTCGAATGGAATAAAAATCCTTTGTAACACTCTGTACCATGTTGGTAACTTTATTATTCTTCTATACGAGTAGAAGGTAAACAAATGTCCTTGTGGAATGTTTATGACAATCTGAGTTGAGTCAGGGATTTCACGTGCTTGCCACTCTCCTAGGAGAACAAACTCCTGCCTCTTAATAATACGGAAAGATGATTTTGCCTGCAAAATTTTTAATTCCATTTGCTTTTGGTGGATTTTGTATAAGTCAGAAAGCTTACTTCCACGTGAAGGTTATTCGTGTTGCCGATGTATTTGTGGGAGTTTTTTTTTTTTTTTTTTCTTAGAAGGAGGAAGTTCTGAAAGTTCTTCCCGTCTGCTATTTGTTTCTTAGACTCGTGTACATAATTTATATAAGAAGATAAATGTAATATTTGAATTTACACCAAGAATACATTTAAATACCAAATAAGGTAGCAATGTAGGTAGGTCGGACTTTTAGGGAAATTGTTTTCAAAGTCGAATAAGCCAAATTTTAAAGGTTTCAGTTCCAAGCAGAGCGGTTTAGAGCGAAGATTGTGTTTAACACTGCAAAAGTTTTAAATGCCTTATTATGTCTTCCTTTATCAAACGAATTCCGAGACTTATGCTAAACATGTTGGAAATATATATGGAGCCTTGGTTGCTGATAAAGATTCAAGTAAGGATCCAGATCTGTTAACTGGAGCTGTTTATCTACTTTAAACCTTATGTGCTGACTTCGTTTATAACCAGGTGGCGAATTGTGTTAGTACGCAAGAGAACTAATTTTTGTTTCACGCTATTCGGGATAATCTTTGGATTTATATTTAAACTAGGTATGTTTATTAAATCCAATTATAAAATTCACTTTATTGAATTGTCTAATTACACACTTCTTAAAAGTTAGGCGGCTCTCAGATTGAGGCAACAAGCCAAGCAATAAGCAACTATAGTTACTATAGCAACTGCCAATAAACAATCAGCAACATTTTTCGTTCGAGCGATATTTAGTTGCTTTGATGTGAGACCTCTAATTTAATTCAAAGTAAAATAATTGTGAGCGATAATTTTGCATGTTTCCTATTGCCAGTTGCTTATTGAATGTTGCCTCAATGTGAGAGCCGACTTAGAGTACATTGATAGGCAAGACCAGCAACCACGAGCGCGCGTCAAAAACAAGAAGAAGGATGAATGGTAAGCGCGATACTTTTATAATAAAATATGGCCGCGATATAAAAGATGGCCACGATATAAAAGATGGCCGCGATATGTTATCGAAAGCAACTGAATGATCGAGCTGCGAACGATGGTGGATAGGCGATGTTATCGATTGAAATTAATTGTAGAGTTACATCGGCCAAGGTTTCTGATGACACGTCGACGCCACAAATCCTTCATCTCATCCATAATGGCGATGATTTGACCCCAGGTCGATGTCACTTAATTAGGAGTTAAGAGCCAGTAACGCATCAGCTCATCGAAGTTGGTGATAAATAGGCAAGCGTAAGGTTTAAAAATAGCTAAAGCAGCGGTATCACTTACTTACTTAAGGTGGCGCTACAGTCCGGGGTGGACCTGGGCCTTAACCAACAAGCGTCTCCAGCCAGCATGATATTTGACCAGATGTCTCCAGTTTCGAACGCTAAGTTAGTTAAGGTCGCCTTCCACTTGCGTGCGCCACCTGAGTCGCGGTCTTCCTCTGGCATTCACGTCCATTCGCTCTACATGTCCCAGCCACCGCAGTCGTTGGACCTTCACTCTTCTGGCTAGGTCGATGTCGCCGTACAGCCCGTACGGCTGTATCTCGTCCTTGTATCTCCTCCTCCATTCACTGTCTATGCAGACGGGACCAAATATTGCTCCAAGAATTTTCCTCTCGAAGCAACCAAGAGTAAGCTCATCCGCTTTTGATTGAGGCCATGCCTCTGCACCATAAAGTAGGACTGGGATGATTAAGGTCTTATAAGGGTGACTTTAGTTGTTCGAGACAGGGCTTTGCTATTCAGTTGCTTTTTTAGCTAACAAAAAAACAGCGATTGGCAAGAGTTATTCTTCGCTTAATATCAACGCTGGTGTCATTGTCTGAGTTCATAGCGGAGCCTAGGTAGACAAAGTCCTTTACCACTTCAAAGTTATATCTGTCTATAGTGACATTCTGTCCAAGACGTCGGTGTTGGGTGTCCTTTCTCGATGACAGCATATACTTTGTCTTGCCCTCATTGACCGCCAAACCCATCTTTGCCGCCTCCGTCTCAATGCTCACGAACGCGCCAGTGACATCACGCTGCGTTCTCCCGATTATGTCGATGTCGTCGGCGTAGGCGAGTAGATGGACGGACTTTTGAAAGATAGTGCATCTGGTGTTAGCGTTTGAGTTTTGCACTATTCTTTCAAGAACGATGTTGAAGAAGTCACATGACAGCGCATCGCCTTGTCTAAATCCTTTTTTGACATCGAAGGTCTCGGTGAGTCTTTACCGACCTTG
Organism: Cheilosia soror; assembly: GCA_949372485.1. Classification (NCBI taxonomy): domain Eukaryota; kingdom Metazoa; phylum Arthropoda; class Insecta; order Diptera; family Syrphidae; genus Cheilosia; species Cheilosia soror. Next base: position 18,017,961 of record OX443562.1, on the reverse strand, counting down.
ATGGAGCAGCGTACATTCTCCATTGTCATACTTCACAAATGGACGAGTTTGGCAGGGATGCCAAAACTAGACATTGCTCTATATAGCTTGTCTCTAGAAAAGCTGTCATAGGCGGCCTTAAAATCGATGAAAAGGTGGTGGGTATCGATTTGGACTTCCTGGAATTTTCCCAAGATCTGCCGCAGTGTGAATACTTGGTCGATGGTAGACTTTCCTGGCCTGAAGCCACACTGATAGGGTAGGGACCAATCAGGTTGTTGACGAAAGGCTTCAGGTGTTCACATCATAACACGGCAAATAAGATCTTGTAGGTGATGTTAAGAAGACTAATATCTTCCTCCGACCATATTACACAGATGAGTTGGTGCATGCTCCTAACCAAGCCATCGCCTGCCGCCTTGAATAGCTCGGCGGTTAGGCGATCTGCTCCAGCGGCTTTGTTGGACTTAAGCTTAGATATGGCTATCTTCACTTCGTCCAGGTCGGGTGGACGGAATTGTTGGTCTTCATCGTTCGCGGGATTTAGTTCGTCACCGCCGTTAAACAGTCTGCAGAAGTAGTTCTTCCATATCCTCAGCATAGACTGCGATTCTACTATGATATCCCCTTGTTCGTCCTTGCGTCCTTGACGCAATATATGCTAAAATACCATACCAAAAAAAATGGGAATCAGCTCAGATAATCTGTGCAGAGGATGCGGTGATGAGAAGGTGCATGAGGACGACACCCCACACTTTCTTTGCCACTGCCCATCAGCGCTCTGCAACGTAGGAAATAGAATCCTTGGTAGCTACTTTTTCGAGGATTTAGAATAACTTTCTACAAGAACTCAACAAAAACCATTGGGGGCAATAAATCTTCTTTCAAAAGCAAGATACGAAACAAAATCCAAGATGTTGTTCTCAGGAGTTCTCATTAGTTCTGATTTGGGTTCCGAATCTTTCAGAAAATGAATTAGGTTGGATTAGGACAACGGGTTGGTAGATTAGTACTGTACCACTCTTAGGTCCTTGTTTACCCATTGTGATGCCCTTTTATGGGAGGTTAACCATTGATGTTAGAGATGGTTAGCTTCCTGCCCCTCCTTCTTGTATTTACCCTACTCCACGCGCCGTCCAGCCATCCTGAACCATTCATCAAAAAACCTGTAAATATCGGAAAGTGAGCAATTTAAGTGCAGAACTAACATACATCTGCAAGCATCTCGAGGAGCTGACAAAGCGTTATAGGTTCGCCTTTCCCGGGAGAAGTATTTAAAAAAATAAAGAACTTTTTCTGTTCTTCAAGTAACATCGACTCGGGCAGTGACATATGAAGTGAGGTGTGTCCTCATAGACCTCTTCGTTTCTCCAGCCTCTATACGTATATCGATTTAGTTCCATTATATGTTTTTTTAAGAAGTTATAAACCCTTAGAGCCCCTACCAGCTTAGACAGCGATGACCTGTCAAACTGTAGAAGTTTGATGGTATGTCCACTGTTGTTAGTTTTCATACGAATCTTCATCTCCACTCATTCTCTGAGATCACAGAGTGGTGGCTTGATCGCTTATAGTCGTCCATCATGATACATTGCAGAACCCTGTCCCGCCAGTTCATCATTACCTTCTCATTGTCGGCTTTGTCAGGGACCCAGCAAAAATTCGTTCATTGTGTGCTGAGAGCAAAAAACCTTTAGCTCTTCACGGCAGCGGTGAACTAGCTGGGCTTTAATTTCAATAGCAGAGACTACTTTTAAAGCCGTTTGGCTTTACCACCTTTCTGACCGCTTCCGCGATTGCCGGAACCTCTTGCTTGGAAGATACTGCTGCTATCAGGAAGCCTGACTGAGCTTTGCATATTTCATTCCTCTGAGTATATACCGGCACCAGTTTCACAGTCCATCTTTGATCCATCTGTGTAGATGGATATCGATTTTCTCTTAGTGGGTTCATTATGGTCCATTCATCCCTACTCGAAAAAGAGCAAGAGACTGGTCTATCAAAGTTTAGATGTAGTCAGAAGTAACAACGTTCCCAACATATTTCCCTAGAATCTGTGCGTTTCCAAAATTGCCTAGATTCCAAGGAGTAGTTTGGTCAATCCTTAAGGCACTTTTGGTAGCCAATTCTTCAATGCATAAGTCTAGAGGATTCAGATTAAGAATTGCCTCCAGTCCAGCTGTAGGTGTGATTCAGAAACCGGAACTAAATTCAGAAGAGCTATCGGCAAAGTTCATCAATCGAAACAAAAAAATTTTATTTTTGTTCTTATTCCCATGAGTTCTGGAATGTGATCGAAGATTGTGACAAAAAATCCTTTAGGGAAAGAAATCTTCTTTTTAGATGTTTTTTTTACTTGTCTACTCATACCTTGCTTATCGTTTATTCGCGCGGAGTGTCTATTCGGCCGTTGATTTTTTACTGACTGACGTTTACCAATGTTCACAACATGACTACGTAATCAACGTAACGTAATTATATCTTCATCTTCATTAAAAACTATTTATAAAGATAAAAGTTGGGTCCTAAACGTACAGTCCCAAAATGATATACTGAAGTTTAAACCACTTGCCCGCGGCAAATCGAGCTATATATAACATACCCCAACTTGAAGCAATATAAACTTTGACATTTCGTTACGTAGTCATGACGTCCCTAACGACGGCCGAATAGCAACACCCTCATTCGCGCGCCAAAGCCATTTCCCTCCATTCCCTTTTTAAAGCCACAAATTCATAATCAGCCTCATACGTTACATTTCTTATTTTCTTTTCAAACCTGTCAAAACACTTATTAGGTGTGTTCGCCTGTGTTCGAAATGTCACTGTCGATTCGAAGTTTGTATTCGTGCGGGCGAAACTCGCAATAGCTTTTAGAATTTCGGGCGGACAGAACTTCGCCAGGTGAAAAATTTTCCGGGAAAAATTCACAATAACGCTGAATGTCTGTCCATTTATTGCTGAATCGAAACTGACACACACAGGACCTTTCATCTTTGATAAGTACTATTTACTGTTGAATGAAAAGCACAAAATGGCAACACCCTCAATGAGAAAAAAAAAAAGTCAAATTGAAAGTTCCAACAAATGAAGCTTTTCGTTTCACCTCATACAAAATGGAAAACAGCTGTTGTCCCACTGACATCCTAGGATAACATAGTTCCCGTTGTGCTTTTAACGCCTTCCCACACAAACATCGCAGCTATAGCCTACTCGCACTTTGTACATCCTTGCAAAGGAAATGAAAATCCAGCCAGAACGGCTGCCGTGCCGCCACTACCACTCTATGTCGGCTGTGAAGCTTTCACCCGAAATCAGTTGCCTTCCGATGAAAGCGTTGTCTGTTTGCATTTTCGGAGGCTGGCTCCGGGCCTAACTTCACTTATACTGCTGTGCTGGAAAAGTGAAGAAAGTGAAAGCAAAAATGAAAAATGAAAATATTCAGGATATCGGAATAATGAAAAGGCGAAAATATTAAAATCGAAATTTTATTATTTCTTTCAAGTGTTAGACGAGTAGTGTAGATACGAAAGAGAATGAAAAAGAAAAAAATAAAAAAAAAGGAAAAGTCGAGCGAAAGTAAATTTTAGTTCCTTAAAATTATTGAGCGGGTATTTAAAATAGTGTAAAAAAAAAATAAAATTCAAAATTAGCACAAGTGAAACTATTGAAAAGCGAAATGGCCTCATCGTTTCTCGTTGGCGAGGACTACAGCAGCAGCAGTGGAGAGGATGAAGACGATTTGACGGTACGACATACAATTCCTATTAGAGGACAAAAAATACATTTTCCTTTTCCTTTGGTTTATCCATTCGTAATTCAATGTGACATTCAATGAATAATATCTGAAGCTGAAGACATCCTGATATTTTGTTAGTTTGCCTTCGATTGGCTGCATCTTTGATTCATCTTCTGATTTGATCCTTTTGTTAATCTTAATCAAAAGAGGAAGAAAATGATTTGTAAAGAAAAATCTGTTATCTTTAGATTTGAAGGGGCATTGCCTTTCCGACCGTACCAATGCTAAACAGTTCTTTCCTTTTGTGGTGTTGAAGTGAAACGACGTCTTGACTAGGGTAGCCCAAGCATTTTTTTTTTCTACTTCAAGGACTATCTGTGGTAATAATGGCGAAGGTCTGGCGATTTGGTGAAATCTCTTGGGATTACTGGCTGCTCTTTGATGTAGTGAGATATTTTGTTCTTGCCCACAGGCAAGGATTTTATTCATTCACAAAACCCTACTCGCACTGTGTTAGTGCCACCCACTCGTAACAAGGAGAGAGACTGTGAGGATTGAGTTAAAAAAAAAAAATCAATAACATTCATTACGGTCAGCGGCGCTCACTTGAGAAAGGATTTTTAGCCGGGCGAGACCCCAGGACGACACTTTATTAATTTGCGCACACCAATAACACTGCAAATTGGCAGCCAGTATTCGCATTATATTTTTATGATAGTGATATCTCGTTTGTCCTTGTTCACTCTGCATTAACACCAGTACCGGCTATAGTTGGTGGGTGGGGTGGACATTCAACTTTCCTTTTAAATTACCCATCGAATGCTGGTGCAGATATTACTCCTCTGATGGCGGTACTGGGTACACTCGTAAAAAAGCCAGAGTGGAAATTGCGTCATTGTTGTTGTATCATTTTTATTGTGGCTGTCGGAATATTGGTCTCGTAGGACATGCTTATTAAGCGCGTGATATCACACAGTATGCCATCGCAGTAGGATGTCGGTCGTCGACAGGGGGTGGGCGTTATAGAATGTTGTTCGATGTACTGTTACTTGTTTTTGTTTGTACATATGTTTGGGTAGAAACTTGAGGGATATGAGGTTTCCTTCAATTATTTACCAACATAAAGTATTTAAAGTGTAATTTCTGCTTTTGTGCGAAGAGTCCTTTGCAGATGTCCTTCTTTTGTCATTCGCTGACATAATAAAGATAAAGAAGTTAAAATGCATCAGTTATGTGTGCACAAGGTAAGGTCGTTCCGAAGTGTGCTCGTTTGTGTTGTGTTGCCCTCTTTGGTTGTTGTTTAATTAAAGCTTGTGGAGGAGGACAAGTTTGCATTTTAAAAATTCATTTTTATCGGCAAAATTCTGGGAAAGTCTTGTGTTTACGTTTTAATAAAAAAAAGCATAATGAAAGCGGTGGGTTTCATTGTTGCTCTTTAGTTGAATTTTAAATAATTTGAGAGAGCTATACATCGGGTCATTAATAAATAAAATGTGATCCTTAAAATGAATTGGAACCGATTTGTAGCATTTTTTTTTCGTATTTCAACAGCTGGATTAGGTTAGGTTGGCTGGCGAGGTAAGTGGAAAAGACAACTTGGTTGTATTTAATGCAAACAAGACACAACTCACAACATTTTCTAGGAGAAATCCATCAACAGTTCCTCAGATTCAAATGGATGTCCATCCAATCCATCCCAAGGACTCAATGCACCTTCTAGGAGTCACAAGCAATTCAGGAATCACATGACAGGACCACATATCCTACATATATCGCTAGATCGGCTTCCGCTAAATTGGGCTACCTATTTAGAGCAAAGAGGTACTTTAGCCCCAAGCAAACTTCTCCTTCTCTACAAAGCACAGATTAGACCAGGCCTGGAATAGTATTCCCATTTATATAAAGCTCGGCCTCAAAACATTCACTTAACCTACTTGAGAGCATACAGAGACGAGCAGTTCGACTTATTGGAGACCCTACAGTCATGTCGAATCTACAACCGTTGGTGCACAGAAGACAAGTCGCTGACCTATGCTTTTTCTATAGGTACTTCCATGGTAGATGTTCCGAGGAACTCAAAGACATTATTACTCGAAATGCAACTTTTGGGAGGCCGACAAGACAGACAGCTATTGCAAATGACCATACTTTACAACCGCGAGGACATCACTTTTCCAAAACTCCTTCTGTTACAGGACAAGCAAACTTTGGAACTCCCTTCCTGCATATATACATATTTCCAGAAGACTACAATTTACAGCAATTTAAGTGCAGAGCAAACATACATCTGCAAGCATCTCGGGGTGCTGATGAAGCGTTATAGGTTCGCCTTTCCCTAGAGAAGTATTTAAAAAAAATTGAGAATATTTTGTTGAGTATTCTTGGAATCTGGATATATATTACTGAATTCGGCCAAAATTGACTCTCTAGGGCAGCAAAATTCTTTCCCACGGTTAGGACCGGCTGCGGTTGAACAAATTGCCTTTGAAGTGGCACACATTTTGCAATCGTCTTATTGTGGAGGAAAAATAGCCACTTAGTGTGTACACTTGCGTTTTTTAACACGCGGGCCTGTAGGTGCTAGAAGTTTTTAAAAAGAAACGACTAATTTTCTTGTAGGTACCTCATGTACAAAAAATGTTTTAAAAAGGAAACGATGCGTTATCAGGGATGGAAAAAACAATTAAAAACAAAATAAATGAGCAAGGTTTTGTGGGTGACTGTAATTTAAATATTTTGTAGACCACTGTAATTTGTTAAATGTCATTTATGACAATTACGATGACGTCTATTGCTTATTTCAACTACAGTTTGTGAGCTTCTGAAAGATACCGAAAGTTCTTAAACTTTGTTCAAAATAAACAATGGACGACACAATGGTGGTAGAGTTAAGTTACGTGAAACAAATAAAAGACGATCTCGTGCACTACTATCGCTTGGACGACTGTCGCCTTAAATTTTACGGAATTAGTACCCGTAAATGTACCTACCTACCAATTTCCAAAACGATGAAGATACACTTCAGTCCTAAAAGTTACAATTTCAACGTGTGAAAAGTACAATCAGAAAAGTTAATTTCCCGTTACTGTGCGTTATTGGTTATATCCGTTTGCCGATCATCGACTCACAAAAGTAATATTTTCTACATCTTTCTATAATTTAGAAAAAAATCCTGAAAAAATTCTTTAATTACTTCCGTATAAGTGTAAATTCCTTTGATGAATTGTCTCTCATAGTTACAGCAAAATTAAATCTTAAGATGTTAAGATACATGTAGGAGATTGTCCAATGTCCATACCTTTACTTGAATATGCGAACAGTTACAGTGTGGAAATATCTATTTAGAACAATTTTATGAATTCAGTAAGATTCTTAAAGTTCATGGTGGCCCAAAACACTCATCTGGTGTTCTTTGCTATATCTTTAACATGAAATTACATAATTTAAATTTGGTCTAACTTTTTAATTGGACCTTTAAGATGTTTCCATTACTCTTTAAAGATGGTATCGATCAAGTGCCGCCATTGTTGATGATGATTATTGACCATTTGATTTTTTTTCTTAATATGTTTATTTTTTTTTTCTTGTACTCTTGTCGGATATTCCCTTTGAGAACAGAGTCTTTGGTTTGTTCTCATAGACCCGCGACTTAAAAAAACTCCAAAAGGAAAAAAATCGGGACCGGTCACATTAGGAGAAACGGAAATACATTCTTTAAAATGTCCATTGTTCTTTAGAACCATATGTCCTCCAGTCCCAATTCATCAATTTGCGGCCAAAATCACTGATGAATTATTTCGTAAAAATATTCACGAGTTGGTACACATATTCCTCGATATAGATGGCTTGTCGACATATATTCATTCTTCATCTCTGCTTATTTCAGAAATATAAAAACAAAATTGACAGATGCCTCCATTGATAAAAGATTTCCAATAGGGAAGTACATTTTGGACTATACCTTTTGCATATTGAATTTTCATTTTTATTGGCTGCTACACCACTCCACAAACCTTTTTATGATTTTCCTTTCTGTTTCTGTAGCTCGTGTCCAACCTTTTAAAGAAAAAAAAAAGAAAAATTTAGCCTTACCCTCACTCCATAGGCAACCTTAAAAAACCCTTTGACCGTGAAATGTCATCTCAATCTCATCTCTATCGTCCCAAAGTATGGTTACTTAATCAATTTATAATTCATGCCTACTTTCATTCAAAAGAATTCCTAAACGACACTTGAGTCCAAAAAAAAGGATGAAAACCATTCTGCCCAATAATTGTACATTTTTTTATATGTATGATGTATGTATTTCCATTTTTGTTAAAAGTTTTTAGATAAACTTCCATAAAATCCTTTTACTCTGACCTTTAGATATTCGTATCGATTCATGTGCCAGAACCTTTAGCATCTAGTCAAAATGTCTGCACTCGTACTCTCCTCAAACATGTGCTCTGTTCACATCCGGTGAAGACAATTTTCTTTTGAATTCATTAGTGTTGTAGACCGCCTACAGGGATTTTGTCTTCATAAAAGAAAAATAAGCTACCCCAATTTAAACTTAAAGTATGATGCGTGTGTGTCAATGTTTACCATCCCAAAACTATCACAAAGTTTTAGAAAGGTTGTAAAATCTGTGAAGCCAGAATGACGAAATACGGGTGTGTCTGGTGTAGTCCCAGGTCATTGGTACCAAACAGCTTGTTATCCCATTGGGAATTTGCATCATACAAGAGAATAGGTCCACTAAAATACATACAAACTCGTCAGCAATTTTACAGCATGTCATAAAAAAAACTGAATACCTCAGCACTTGGATAGGATCTATAATTTTATTATTTTCTTTCTCGTCAAAAAGAAGGATATGTCAGCAGTTATAATCAAATCGCGAGGAAGAAGTGTTGTCGGCTCTTAAAATTATATTCAATCGGCTTTAATTTAATCATCTTTGGTCGTTATATTGGACATTTTTAATATGCCATCCGTTGGACATGTAAATGGTCATTCGAATGTGAAAACAAATGAATAGATACATTTAAATTTTTGATTGGTAATAAGAAAGTTTGTGATGCAAATTGTGAATAAATTAGGATAAAGTTTGGACCAGTAAAGTGCTTATTTATGCAGGCAATTAAAAGTTTATTTTTCCTAATTTTGGTTAAGATAATTTTCTTTGAAATAAGCATTCTTCGGAATTAATTTTTAAACCACTTATATAAAAGCATGTGACATTAAAAATATTATGGATTTATTCGTCTAAGTGGCTTGGACAAACAAATTATCAATGATAATTAATTTGGTGACAGCCAGTTGTCTTGATTTTTGTGCGTGGAACAGGGGGTAAATATTGTAAGTACATACCTACCTTCATTCTGTACCCCAGCGGCGATAATTTGAACCCTTCTAGACATGCAAATTTGACAGATCAGCGAAAAAATATACGAAAAAGAAGATAAGTGACATTAAATAATTAAATATTGTGAAAATTAAATATATTTGTTAAGTGAAAAACATAAAACTAAATTCCTAATTAGTTTACAATAATGGAAAATAAAGAAAAAGTCTTGCATCGAGCGTCTCATTGTGGTGTACCCCCAATACGACTCATATAGACAAAATTGTAAACCATGTGCAAGATGTCTTAGTTTGATTTTGTTGGGTTTTGAAGTCATCGATGATGCATTTATGGCCAGACCAGTTACATCACTGTTTTCTGAATGTGGTGTCACACCTAAACAGTGATGAAAATCGACTTTTCTCAATTGTACTGAAAACTGAAAATAAATTGTACTGAATAGTACTCAAATTTCTTAAATGTATTAAACCAATCGAAAACATAAAAAATAAATATTTTATTAAAAAAAAAAAAAAAAAACAGTATCAGTATGTTCGGTTTTAATACCCCCTTCAGCATTTAATAATTGTTTTGTGTGCAGGGAGGTACCGGAAGAAAGAAGTCCTTTTACAAAATTTCATTCGCCGACGTCGTTTCGTTTGGTTGGACTATGGACTATTTTGTGTTTTTAACAAACAGACAGACCGACACCGACGGACAGATAGACAGACATGGCTAAAGAATTGCACCTTGATTCAGAATATTTATGAATGACTTATGGGGTATAAGAAGACTTCTTCTTGACGTTCGAAATGTAAGTGTATATTTACCTATACCTACCTGCCAGTGAAGGGTGTAATAAAGGCGCATTTAATTGAATCTAAATCTTAGTACGCAGTGCTCTTCAATTTTTCTCTTCAAACATTAACTAAAATCCTATAGCTAAATTTTGACAAGAGTATTTTTTTGGGAAGTGAGTATAAAAAAACCGAAAGTGAGTATAAAAGTTTTGCATGTAAAAGTAAAAGTGAGCTTGCTATAGATTCTCAAAAAAAATACGCCTATAGCGTGCGCTGTGGATATAAGTGTCACAGGAAACAGCTGTTCGTTGAAAATAACTTCCTTCAAAAATGCATCGACGGGAAATAGTGTTATATTTTCGTTGCATTTTCCTTTTTCCTTGTCTGATATTCCTTGATCTCAAATTTATCGCTTTGAAAGGATTCCTCATCGAGGTATTCATTGGAAAACCTTATCCAAACACAAAAAAAAAAAACAACATGATCTGTCAAAATTTTGCTTGAAAAAAATGTGCCGAACCATTAATGGGCGCGATAAATTGTGACAGATACATGCAGTACCTACAGTCTGAAAGTAAAATTTAATTTTTTAGCTGAAGTTTAGTACGCTGCTCGAGCTCAATTTTTTCTTTACATAGCTGTGGCAGCCTTAATTTTAAATAAGACTTTTAGATTCTAATAGTTCTTTAGCTTTGATTGTATTTTTTTTTTATAATATGTAGCTATTTTCATAAGAAAACATTCTTTAAACGTTTGCGGAAGAATAAGAATGAATACAAAAAGCACCATGGACAATGCGGTGTAGGATTTGAAAACATGAACTCGTTGCATATATTCATTTTGCACAAAGCCCATTTCAGCCCAAAACTCCGAATAGAAGTATGTTCCTATACATATTTCTATCGCAGTCAGAAGCTATACCTATAAAATTCATTATCTACTGATAATTTCAATACTTTTTCACCAGGAAACAACCTTAAGACAAATTGGACCATTGAATATACTTGATCGTCCAAATGGTAGTTTGCGAAAAACTTTGTAATGAGTTAAGAAAAATAACTCAGATAATCTTTTGATAATCTTTTTTCCACATCTTTGACAAGTTTCAAAAGTCAGTTTTGAATTCAGGATTTTTAAACAAAGGAGTGCGTTCAGCTTATTTTTGTTGAATCCTTTGATTTAAAAGATATAAAAAATCTAAATTTCAAAAATTTAAATTAGTGCAAATCGTACCGAAAATTGGGAAGTGGTACTTGCGTACTCAGGAAAGTCAAATTGTACTGAATTCAGTACAATAGTAAGCCTTTTTGCAACTGTGCACCTAAAGCATAGGTAGACTCAACCACACTCTTCCCCTTCGCTCTTCCCTTCCCTTCGTTTTATTCCGCTAAAATATTCTGCAATATCACAGATGGTTATAGACAAAGTCTGACATAAATCTCGGTTAATTGGGTCCGCCATTAGTATTTGGGATAATGTCGCACAGGCATAATAAATGGAATATTCACCATAATTTAAAGAACTTTAAACAGTTAAAAAAGAGTTTAATCCAAAAAAATAAAATTGTTAACACGAAACCAACAAGTTTTTCTTCATTCGCCACTTTTAAACGATTTAAACATATGGACCTGGGGCCATTTTATTTTTCATAAACAATACCTACTTGAATTTTAGACCGACAAGCCGTTTACATCAATGAAAATAGTTTTTCATTTTTATAAAATAATAAATTACCTGTACAAAAATACACGTACCGTTTACCGATGACAGATTTCTGTGTAGGTATCTTTGAGTTTTAATTTCCTCCCCACCAGATATCGCAGGCAATCTTGTATCTACATTCGTCAATGGTAAATGTTGAAGACTACGGAATTGATAATCGGCTAATTTTCTCCCACACGAAAGTAGAATCGTTTACAGATGGCGCGTTACACTCGCAGACTCACGTTTGATAGCTGATACGATGATTGACGATTCGAAGCGGTTGTGTTTCGGTTTAGTGCGGAACTTTTAAATTGACGAAAGTATATTGTTCTGTCATCAACGAAGTGGTTTAAGGTGTTAACTCAGTGAAATTCAATGGATTGGGGTTGAATTTTGTTGGTTTTTGTCGAGAACATTGTAATTCTCAAAAGTGAGGTTATCGACACGTCGAATCTGGAGTTGTATCAAAACAAATATACTTTATTCATTCACTGTTTTTCTGCGGTTTGATAATTTAAATTATTCATTCATTTAGTGTAGAAAAATTTTCAATGCGCTATTTTTTGTAAACCAACAAATCGTGTTTGACTGTTGTGACACTTTTTATTCACGACTTTTTTGTGTTAGTATAACAATGCCACCGATCAAATATTGCAGCTCGCAATCAAAATACGAGACGGATGGCTAATCTACGTAAGAATTAAACAGTAGAACAGCGCGCATACGCATACTGCACATCACAATGAACAAGCCCGTTACCGTTTACGAATGGCTAACATGCGTGGCGCGTCTTCGCAAGAAGAAAGTGTCGATCATATGGAAGCAGAGCGGGTGTAGTCAGAGCCACCTGTCGCGCATATGATGATCAAGATCAACGTACTTAATCTCAAATAAAGTGAAGAGCGAATGCTACGTGCGTCACGCCGGCCGCCTACACCTTTCAATTTAAAAAATTGAGCTGCATTTCGCTATGATTCCACACACGCATAAATTATACAATGATCTACCATTTGGAGCCACTGATATCCAAGAACGCGCTTGCAATCCCATCCTCGTCGCCAAATGTAGTATCCTGAACAAATGACATCTGTCTTGTTCTGTAGTCTCGTTATTTTATTAAATCTGACATTTTATACAGCGTAAGTATACACTAAAATTCTGACAATACAGTATTTCAAGATACTACAGTTGTAGGTATTTGTTAAACTCAAGCGCAATTCCATTTCCATCATCATCATCACTACTTGATGACAAGGAAGATGGTGAAGAAGATAAAATTCAATTATAAAACTCCATCGGAATATCCATTTTTTTAATATTATTTTTCGAATTAATTACTTTTATTGGGTTTAAAATACAAAACTATCAAATGCGACACAATACATTAAACAAATTTGACGTTTATATTGTATGAATATATTAGTGCTTCGTGTTTCGATTCTGAATTCAAATCCAGAAGCAAAATTGTATTCTTTTCAGAAGAAGAACTGTCAGTTGAGTGCCAATCGAACGATATCAGAAGCGTTCGGGCTGCTTGCGGACGGTTCTGGACGACCAATCGAAAACGACATTAGTCAAAGAAATTTGATGAGTAAAAACTAGTAAGATTCTCACTTCTCAGTGGAGAGGTTATATCTTACTCTCTCGAAGCCGTTCTGTTTTACGAATTTTCCAAGTAAAGGAACGACATTAAGTAACAAGGTGTAAAAATTCGTAAGAATTATAAGTAAAGCAACAGACCCAACAGACCTATTGTGAATTGCGCCGACGCAGACAATTTGACAGAATAGACGGTAGCCATGTTTATTTTTTTGAATCTGTTCCAGTTTTATGTAGCTGAGAGAGCAATGGACGCGACGGATTCTATGGGTTGGGCCATTAAGGTACATGTACAGTACTTACGTACAAGAGAGTATATTATACTCCGATTCCGAACGCTTATTTTCGTTTCATTTCAACTGTCAAAAAACATACTTTTCCATAAAGAGGCTTACGAGTTCCGTGCAATTGGTTCATGGATGATGTACAATATATTTAGGTAATATAATAGTGCGTCACCTTAAAGGACACCAAAGAGTTCAGAGATGTTCTTTCCGACTTTGACGGATCAGCAAGTTTTCCCATCGCCATCATGCACAGATGAGCGAGTTTTGTAAGGATGTCGAATCTTGACATGGCTTAGTATAATTGGTTCCTAAATTGGTTGGACTTACGTTTGGCTATAATTTGGTGATCGTTTAAGGCTATAATTTCTATGCAGGCTTACGTCCGGTATTGTATCTATCCGTGGGAAGATATACAGTGGCCGGCATAAGTATTTTGACAAAATAAATAAATAAAATTTTTCAAAAATCTCTTCGCTAATATTTTTTATGATTTTTTGAAAATTGCTAAAAATGACTATTTTAGTCACTTTTTCCTCCTTTTCATACAAAATTTTTCTGAGATCATCCCATTCAAAAAATCATAAAAAATATTAGCGAAGAGATTTTTGAAAAATTTTTTTTGCAGTCACTATGAGAATTGTTTGAAGAAACTTTTTGCATCAAAATATTTTTTTTTTGGAACCGAGGAAAAAAGTCAAAAAAGTAGACTTTTACAAAAGTTCCAAATTTTCAATGGGTAATTAATCGGTTAAGGAAAGTTTTGTATCATTCAAACGGAATTTAAATGACCTTTCTATTGATGCCAAAATTTACATGAAGTAACTTTTAAATTATGAGCAGAATTAACTTTAGTTTTGTCAAAATACTTATGCCGGCCACTGTAGTTGTATTATCTGGCAGAACTTTCGAGCATTATCTCTGCAGTACCCTTCAATAACTTCGACAGCCCGCTTCACCTTCTGAGAAGCCAGAGTTTTAATCTGCACCATTGATTGATAGGCATTTGCCAGACTGCACTTTTCGAACCACTGACTGGTTTGGTTGTGCTTTCGTAGTACATCCTCACTTCATAGATGACTGCAATGGGGCCTCTGTTATAGGCTGCATGCAGCTTGTTTAAGACCCCAACTTTCCATCTGCAGATCCGAGTCTTGTTGTCCTTATTTCATTTGCTACAAACCTCATTTCGATAATTCTTATCATATCGATTGGTCGTACAATTTTTTGTTTCGGGGTAAGGAAATTACCCAGACTCACAACTTCTAACCTTGAATACCTACATAGTAACTTTTGGCTCTATACTTCTTTAACGAAAGGGGCCGTATATTCCAGTAGGTACCAGTTAGGTAGTTATCCACTTTGAGGGTATTATAAGGCTACCGTTGGCCCTGGGCTTATCTGCCAGCCTTTCTCTCTCAGCATCTTGACCCTTCACACTTCACGCGTAAGATATCTGTCATTGTTACTATTGACGTCAGTGTTGATTCAATCTATACTGAACTTAGCTGCTGTTCGTCCTCCCTTTCTATTGCTATAGATGAGACTTATTCAGCTAGGCAATCATTTGAGACCGGACTCTACATAGTTTTGTTAATTTTCTTCCTTATCAACACTTTGCGCTGAAGCTGAAAGGCTTAGAAACTGGACAAGACCAGCAGTCTGTGGCTCCCACAAGCAGATAAAATACCCACAATTAATGTCTATGTAACCAACAAGTCTTACAGGATAACATTTTATATTCCCCAGAGACAATCGTTTAAAATGTACTTAGTTGTCTCACACAATTCCAATTTGTCCCAAGTGGAAGATCGTTTACCTCCAAAATCGTTCAACTGTTAAACGACTTGTGTCTAACTTCCAATCGATATAACGCTGTAGACCGTAAAATGAAGATTTCAAATACCTACCTTTGCCCTTTATCAGATTCTCATTTTTAAGAGCCGTCTCAATTGACAAAAAGATCTAAATTGATGTTCCGTTTCCATCAACAAGATGGGACATAATTGACATTAATGAATGCCTGCAATTTGTCTACCACTTGTTAAAATGACCGTGTAGCCGTTGGGTAAAACAACTTAACCCCTAACGACAGTCAATGCTAGACAAAAAACGAATAAGAAAAAAAAAAAACAACTTCAAAAATGACCTTTCGTACAAATTGAAGCCAATGGACTCTGACGTCTTGCCACCTTCTGATTCACATTCACAATAGCTTGGGCACACATTGTCACAATCCTAAATAAACGAAACAATAATCGTAAATATTCAAAGAAAAGTGAACTTGATATAGCTAAAAACTTTTTCCATATACTTTGGCAAATATTAGCTTGCCAGTAGTAGGGGGAGAATGAAATTCCCCAACCCCCACTGCACGGATGCTTGGAGCAAACTTTGAAAATCAAAAATACTCGCAATCCCTTGAGCCGATGAAAGCTTATACCCAGCCCTCAGTATAATCACGATAGCAATCCGTTTATGTGAGCCCGATATTGCTATACAATTACATGAAGAATGGCAGAGGTAAATACCAAAGTGAGCAACTTAAGGATATACCCTTTCACGTTTTTATAGACGTCCATAAATCATGTTGATCAATGTTGTCCCGTGGAAGGGGCGCTGGTGGTGAGATTTTCTGTCGTCATTAATAATAATTTGATTTTCTCTACACAGGGGTAGGAGATGCTTCAAAAATTCTACTCAACAAATGGGGAAAGCTCAAGAGTCACACAAATAAACGAACGTCTGTAATGCGTAGCTGGTCATTTGATGTCTGTACTTCTGTCATGCAGCCCTATGGTTTCGCACATTAAATTGTTCAGTGGGCACAGCGAATTGTTTCAAGTTGGCCTTCATGAAAGTAGGTACATGTCCCTTTTGGTAATTGAGTGCAGTTAATCTACTGTGATATTAAAATGTTCAGAAAATGTCCTCAGAAAATAGTCAACGTTAATGACAAAAGCTGCAACCAACTGTAGGTATAGATGCTGAATTTTTTGTCAAGTTTTTTGACTCGAATTTATGCTAGCGTTAGGGGGGGATTTGGTGGCTTTAATGAATTGACGTACTCTATAAAATAGTTGACTGCTTGGCATAGCCTGTTATTATAACTGCTTCAACTGGTAGCTGAATTTTAAACGCAACTATGTACTTTGTAATGGGCCCTGTCAAATTGTTTTTGTAAGCGCCGTGCCTCTGTAGTTGATGTGCCGAAGACTAGAAATTAGAAATATTCAAAAGTATAGCTGTCCCGAGAAAGCTTCTAATTTTAGATGTTTTGAATTGACAAACAAATTTTAGATCCCTTGCAGTTCGTCTCAAAATTTTAACTCACACAAATCAAGCTAGTTTTGGATGGCATTGTTGCATAACTCATTTGAAGGTTCTTCTTTTGTACTCTCGGGCATGGCTTTCTTTGGTATGCGCCTTAAAATAGCGAAAAGTATGATAATCATCGATTTTGACTTGGCTCTTTCTCTGCGATCTGGTAAAGTGTGAATTAGGCCCAAAAACTTTGCTGAACCTCCCATCGAGGTTACTTACTTTTACTTAAGGTGGTGCTATATTCCGGGGTAGACCTGAGCCTCAACCAATATGCGTCTCTAACCAGCACGATCTTTGGCCAGCTGTTATCAGTTTTGCTCGCTTCCATGGAGCTATATACTAAAAAAAAACGATGCAGCCAAAGGTATTCTCAGACTAAGAGAGAAGACAATCTGTCGGTCACTCGCACATACTTCACATCTTTGATCAGAGGGGATTAATGCCACTCATGGACTACAAGAAACCGAGGTATGACTTCGACAAGAAATTTGAAGGCTGTATACCAAACAAGAATGACTGGCTTTCTACTAGTAGGTACTGTCATAAAAGGTATACCCAGCCGCACAGTTTGCTCAAAGACGGAGAATTGAACTGGAGAAAGGAGTCTTCTCAGAAGAACTAAAGTATCAGTTTTCTAAGCAGAGATTTATACGCGGTTAAGAAAGTGGCTCAAACTGCCTTAGCGAGGGAACTACCAGCAATGTTTTAAACGGCATATTAAATTCCGAAAACTAAGTCTTCAGGGTGTGATCTGTAGAGGGCTTCATTTGTTAATCTTCTTTTGCAAAAACAATTCCCCATTTTGTATGAAATGTGAAAAAAATATGAGGTGACAGAAGTCGCTATCATTGCGACCCTTTATCCCATATTCCAAAAAAAGGTATTTTATACAAGCCCATGTATGTAAGTCTTAGAATCATTCATACATTCATTTTCAATAGCCCGTTTATCCATTAAGGAGGGTGTAGTGGGTGTAGGTTGCTCAAATGAACCCTCCATAACTCTCGATTCTCCGCTTCCTTCCTTCCTCCTTAGATGGCGCTATAGTCCGGGGTGAACCTGAGCCTCAACCAACACGCGTCTCCAGTTAGCCCGATCTTTGGCCAACCGCCTTCAGTTGCGCACTCCAACTTGGTTGGGGTGCCCTTCCACTTGTGCGCGCCAATTAAGGTGAGGTCGTCCTCTGCGTTGCCCTTCTGGGTTGTAATCGAAGACTTTTCGGGCTGGAACGCTGATGGTGTCCATTCGCTCTACATGTGCTAGCCTTTCTAGTCGACTGATGCGTACTTTTCTGACTACGTCGATGTCGCTGTACAGCTCGTAGAGTTCGTTGTTAAATCTCCTCCTCCAAAGAAGACCGTCAACGCAAACGAGACCGAAAATCATTCGAACCGTTCGAAGCGACTAAGGAGGTCTTCCATGCTTCTGCGATATATAGAGCATGACTGGGATGATGAGGGTCTTATATAGAGTCTCATTAATGTTTCTTGACAGGGCATTACTAGTCAGTTGCCTTCATAGGCCAAAGAAACAGCGGTTTGCAAGTATAACTCTTCGTTTGATTTCTGCCGTGGTGTCATTGTCAGAGTTTATACCGGAGCTGAGGTAGACAAAGTCCCTAACTACCTTCAAGTTATAGCTGTCTATTATGACATTCTGTCCGATTCGTCGATGTTGTTTGTTACTTTTTCTTGGCAACATGTATTTTGTGTTGCCCCTTAATCACCACTAAACCCATTTATGCCGCTTCTGTGCTAATATGTACTCGCAAAGGCACCAGTGACAGCTCGTTGCGTTCTGCCAATTATGTCAATGTCATCGGCGTATGCAAGTAAATATGCACAGACTTTTGGAAAATTGTGCCCCTACTATTGGCTTGCGAGTCTCGCATAATTTTCTCAAGTAAAATGGTGAAAAGTCACATGAAAGCGAATCACCTTGTCTACGGCCTTTTTTGACATCAAAGATCTCGATGAGATTGTTTCCGACATCGATTCTCCAACGCCAAGAACAAACGACTTCTCCTCAGATGTCCCAATTCGAAAAGTTTTTCGCCAAGATTGCGCTTTGAGCCTTTTATAATCTTTGAGTATTTCCAAGTAGGCGAAATAGGGATTACATCAAGTGGTTCGACCTTATTTGAACTACAGACGGCAATACAGACGTAACCTTAAATTCTGTCTGAAGAGCTCACCTGGCTGTCGCCTCTTTCACACAGAACGCCTTTATAGGAATAGGAATAACCTTCGTCTTAAAGTAGGTACAAATGGTTTGCGACTTTTACTAGTTTCGTGATGGCTACTGGTAAATGGAAATGGAAATATGAACTATATCAGTATGTACCTGCCTGCTCCATGTTCTAATAAGCTGCAAAAAAATATACCGACCTAACATGCAAGGCATACCTCTTAGGGTACTATTTGTAGCCATATTTATTAGATATTTGCGGATCCTACTTAATCCCCTTCTCAAACTTATGCGTGAGAAAGTTGCAATAACTAGCAGTAGGTGTATTCAATCGAAGGTCTGTCATCACACGTGTTGTAATGTTGTAATCATCGATTTACCTACCACTTCCGATTTATTTATAGAACTTTGAGCTAAATTCGGTGAAATTATTGACTAAATATTATCCTTACAATATTAATTGAACGAATTCGATATTCAAATCGTGACAAAGCCTATAATTTGTCACAAATGTCATATCATCAAACAGGCGTCAGAATTATTTTCCAGCTGACTACGGATGTTCGATGGCAAAATGGTTCTTGCGTTGCATGTTCTCAACTCCTTTAAACTGCACTTCAAGTTAAAGGAAAAAGTGTAGGTACAAACTTTCTCTTTTTTTTTCGTCATATGTGTATGCACACACATACAATTCACATCCAACAGGCAGCCATATATCTTATTTCTTTTTCCGTCCTTCCACAACCTTCATTTCCTTATCTTTCGGTTTAAGCTTGAGTAGGAAAGGAAAAGAAAAACTCACTTTTGCCCTGGATATGCAAACGGTAAATGGTATCACATGCCAAACTAATTTGAGCTTTTTTGTAGCTTTTATTATGTTTTTTTTGTGTTTTAATTTCCCCTCCTTAGGCTAGGCCGTTGACTTTTCCTACATAGAAAATGGTTCTCATTCTATTCAAAGAAAATGACGGACTTTTGTCAGTAATGGTCATCCATTTATAAGCTGCCTAAAAGGTCCTTCGTTGGACATGATTGCTGCCGGTATATAATTAATTTTATCAGCTGCTTGTAGTCTGTCTATGGTGTTTTGCTGCTACATTTATATCCTTCCAAATCCGGATTTGCGTTTGTTCCGGTGTCTATATTTACGGGATTACGTAAATTCCCCATTCAGCAAAAGTTGTTCACTTATCTCGGCAATAAATTTACCAAATACATACAGAGAAATGGAGATGGAGCGCCAATGTAGCAATTCTGTGCTTTCTGGAAGACATTTCCTTGAAATTATTACACACAAGGAATTGTGTGTAAATCACGTGCACGCCTAAGGACACCGCATGCATGTTGGTTTGGGTATTCGCGGCAAGGGCTGATGAAAATTACAAGATTTTGCTGAAATTTTTGTTGACAAAACAGAATTTGATCATTGGATTTTGATTGTCATGATTCCTGTGTAACTTTAGCGCCGTTGAAAGGGCGAAATACCTAAAATTAAGTGACCTGACCAATGTCTATATCGACTACCTGTTTTTGAAGGAGCACCTGTTATAACAACTGAAATGTTTGACCACTATCAAATCTTGTGGGCCTATACAAACGTTCGAAAAGATTTGGTTGAAGCACACATATCATTGACATTGTGTTTGGTCATTTGGTATTTGCTCTCCTTGTGAGAGGCGGGCTTGTGACATTGTTAGCATTAATCCCATTGTGTTGGGGATTCTTTGTCATTATTTTTGTAGAAAAATCTACTTTTAATGAGAAAGAAAAGGCAAGTGTAATCCCTTGCGATGAACAACAGTTGGGGATGCTTCCTTGTACAAGGCAATAATATATGGATCGTAATTTTTATAGCTGCAGGACGGTTATTCCCGAATGAACGCAGGCAAATTTTTCCTACCTCCAGGATGAAGATAATTCAGCAGTATAGGTAGTATTCAGTAAATGTATGCGCCTTCACGTGTCCGTTTTTTTTTTGCCTGTGCCCCAAATGTGAGCGTAAAATATTCGCGCATATGCTGTGTGTCTAATAAAAATGCTTCCTTTGCGTGTTTTAGCCGTCAAAGCAGAAAAGGAACATATCTTTCGTACTGCTGGTGGATGAGAGGCAACGTTACTATAGCTAGCACAGGTTTTGACCACTTTATTGAAGACGGTTTTTCGGCTGAATTTAGGGATGACTTGGTAGAAAGCATACACCAAGTCGTCTCCAAGATTTGATCAAATGCCCGATGAATGGAATCTCAGCATAGTTTCCCCAATCCACAAGAAAGAAGATCCTCTAAACTGTGCCAACTATTAGAGCCATCAGTCTCCTTAACATCGTACATGCAAGATCCTGTCTGCCGTACTGTTTGAGCGCATGAAACTATTCGCCAACGATCTGATTGGTCTCCATCAGTGTGATTTTAGGCCCGTCCAAAAATTCACACTATGGCAGATCCTGGAGAAAACACAAGAAGTGCAATACTCACCATCTACCTATCTTTATCGATTTTAAGGGCGCATATGACAGCACTTATAGAGCGATGAGCTATACAGAGCCATGTCTAGTTTCAGCTTCCCTGTCAAACTTGTAAGATTGTGCAGAATGACAATGGAGAACGCTCACTGCTCCATAAAGGTCAGAAACAATCTCACCGAGACCTTTGATGTCAAAAAAGGATTGAGACAAGGTGACACGCTGTCGTGTGACATTGAACATCATTCTTGAGAAAATTGTGCGAAAGCCAACACCAGGGGCACAATTTTCCAAAAGTATGTGCATGTACGACTATCGCAACTTTACTTGCATACGCTGACGACATTGGCAAAACTGGCAGTTCGCAGCGAGCTGTCACTGGTGCTTTTGCAATTATTAGTACAAAAATGGGTTGAGGGCTAAACAATATATGTTCATACTGTCAACAAGAAGGGGCACACAGCATCCGACGACTCGGACAGAATGTGACGATAGACAGCTACAACTTTGAGAAAGTTAGGGACTTTGCCTACCTAAACTCTGACATAATGACACTACAGCAGTAATCAAACTTGCCAACCGCTATTTCTTTGGCCTACGAATGCAACTGATTTCCTCGCTCAATAGATCATCAAAACGTCAAACTCCGTCGAACTTATTAGGCTCCCCTTTTGTGTTATAGATGTCGCAAAGAGGAGGGAAGAAAATTGGTTTCTCCGGAGGAAAAGTCACCAAAACCACTGCAGCCTTATTCAAATGTAATAATTTTTAAATTAGTTCTTCTATTCCCTTTTTTTTGTGAAAGCAATTTTTGCCTTTCATGACAATTTTCACAAAATACGTCATCAAAACCACCGAAGCACACCCTCCAATTAATTTTAAGTCGTGACTTATTTATTTTCAAAAACAAATGAAAGACATTTTTCAACTCCACACGTTATCGCAACATCCAAGGAGACAACACGGCGCGCCACTTTGCCACCAATTTAAGCTACCCAACCCAAAGTAACAACTGTTTTGACAAGACGAAGAGCCCAAGATCTCATCATTAAAAATGTTTTTCTATTTTCCTATCTACCTATTTTTTTTCCTTAAACAGTTCCTCATGTTTTTTATGTCCTTCATCGATTTTCTTTAAAAAAAAAAATTGTCACTGGTGTATCTATAGCATGCTAAAATTCAACTACCGCCATAAGACATTTAAGTTAATGGAATCCCAACTGGAATAGCCCTGACAATGACCGGATTCAACTCTAGACTCTTATTAATTGCTCACCCAGAAGGTGGGATGGAAAATAATGTACTTGATGGGAGGCAAAGGTTAATGAGCATTTTATGACTGTTTCCTTGACGTCAGACTGTATGGTGTCCCTACAGAGGAGTTTGCAATTTTACGAAAAGAGCTTTCTGTGGGGGTGCTACAACAGCTATACAATGATGAAAGAAGCAGTATTATAATTTTGATCCTTTTTTAAAAGTCCCCACAAATTGGGGTTAAAAAGGGAATTAATTGACAAGAGTAGCATCTATCAAATTCCATTGCATGTATGGCTGTAATCGTATAAATTATCCTTTTCCAAAGAGCTTATAAAGTGTACCTATATTTAACGGAGGGAACTGCTATCGTGTGTTTAATTGCCTGGAGGAATTTTTTTTTATATCTCCCTTAATAGATATACTTTTCTTACGGATTTTGAGTTGTTTAAAATGAAAAGGGTCTGGCCACAAACTCAAATACTTATGGGTGTCAAATCGTCACGTGGTAACCAAAACCAATGGTATGTATAATACGCAATGAACGAATTACGGTTTATGGGGACTTGAATGGATGTCTTCAGGGCGAGCTTCTGAATCTTCTGTCCTATAGATTCCGTCTTTTATATATCTAATGTAGGGGGTGTGGATGACATTTCGATTTCAAATTATGTCGAATGGGTGAGCTCACCTATTTTTGTTGGATGAAACGACCAGGGCTAATCTAACAACTCTGAAGAAGACATATCCTGCAGATAACTGAAACTGCAAATGTCGGACAGATGTCCTTCCAGGTAAATATGTGCTCTGTTTCCAAGCTCCTTTGTGTATTATTGGCTTAACTGCTGGAAAAAGTAATGCAAGTCGTTAGTTCTTCAACGCGTACTGCAATCCAACTGTATAGGACTCCTTCTTGTTACTATATACCTTTTGTGAGCAGGTACTAAAAGACTACCGGTTGCTAGCTTAAGCTTCCAATAATTTTGGTATAACTCGCCAGATCTAAAGTCTTTCCAAAGAAACACGAACACCTTAAGTGCAATATTTATTCAATAAACCAAATATAGTTAACAAGTTAAGACTAGAGCGGCCCAACAACAAGTAGCAATTCTGAAAGACCCTACCACGGCATTTATTTCCCGAGTTAGAGTGACGAAAGCCCAATGACGAATGTAGCTCCGAAGGATAGGGCGATAAAAACGTAGTTTCTTGGTCAGAATGTCGCTAACCGCCCCACGACGAACATGGTTTCGAGACGGTCCTACGATATAGCGTGAACATGGTTCCATGGGTCAGTGTGTGAGAAAACGGGCTAACAGTGAAAGCGGTTCCGAAATATTCTAGAATAAAGCGTTTTAGACTTGAGATTGAACACGATCATGGCGAAGATGATGATGGCTGGCCAAGTGTCTTTGTAAACTTAAGCTCAAACTCATTAAGGTCTGCACAAACTAACGCAAAACACGCAAGTAGGAGCGGGAAATAAATACATAGCGAAGCGATGGCGGTAATCCCGTTTCAAGTGCGAAACTTGCTCCCGTTTTCGCATTTTCGCATTGGTTTGAGCAGACCTTTAGCCCCGATGCACACATGCGTCATTTTGACTCGCGGTGCCGCAGCGTCACCGCTTTTGCGTCTTGCAGTACTCACAAATAAATTGAGTGGTGCACACACACGCGCGGTGACGCTGCTATGACGCTGCGGCATCGCGCGTCATTCTTGCGGGTAAAAAGACTCACAGGTTCCCGCGAGAGCACTTTCAGTACATTGTTTGTTACTGAGCAGGGCACACATGCGTCAAAAATCGCAAGTGTGCACCGGGACTTATAGTCTCCTTAAGAGCATTGTCAATCATTTTGTAAGGCGACACATTTTAACTCTCAAAACTTCTTGAGTCTTCCAAGATTTGTTCTGCCGTAAATCTAGGTGAAATGACAAAACCATTGACTTACTATACATGGACTACTAGCAGCCAATTTTTGGTTGAAGCAAACATAAGCATTAGCTCCTTTGGTTCACGGTTGAGAGAAGCAAAAACGATCAAATGTCATCGTGCGATTTGATTTGAGTGCTGAGTGTGTCATCTGTTGTAGAAAGTTCGAAATAATTTAAATAAATCTGGTTTTGCGCAGTTGCAATGTTTCCGCAATGGATAGCACTGTGCAAAAAAAAAAGTAATAGCGCGCAGAGGTTTCCTACTTTCGCCGCACTGAACCAAAACGGCTAGTGCTTATGTTTGCTTCATTTTTCATTGATTTCCACGCCACCTACCAAGATTTGTACATATTTGACCGGGTCCCTAACATTGACCGAAATCAGTCAACATTTTCAGCGCCTCCAGTGCCCAAATGAATTGAACTAAATTAAATTAAATCAGTCTGCCATCATTAACGCCACCAATGAAGACCGCGACCTACGTACTCGGCTAATCCTAATTATATTCATTATGGTCACTAAATATATCCCTACCTATTACACCATAACTGTTACAATTTGTTACGTCTCACGTTTATGGTAAATTTCGTAATGTTTAATCACCTTGCACGTCAAGTTGGCAGGCACAAACAAAATAGGTGCCGTTAATTTTGCACGTGCTTTCGAGTGTAATTGTCTCGGAAATTTACTCGCATTTCTGCGATAATTGTTATCTGGCCGATAGATTCACCAACACTTTGTAGCCTGAATAAAATTACCGTCGAAAACGTGATCCCACCATAACCTCTAAGAATGTATTAAAAACGAAATTCCGCAAAACCCAATAAGACTGATATTGTAGGTAATACCTATATAAATGAGCATAACTGTAAATTGTGTATAATATTTGACACGCGAACAAAATAAAACGTACAAATCGATTTGCGTGCAAGCTAATAACAGTAAAATGAAAATATGTACTTCAAAATAGGTACGCTACTTTTGCCACACCTGTCTTTTGTTTTGACAGCTAACGACATTCATCCTTCCTTGCCAGATAGATATAGAAGATACTCTTCTGCCTAATTTCTCATGTGTGTGCGTCCTTGAGAATCTATAAGTAAATTTGCGTTGAGTATTTTATATTTTTCTTCTCCGAAAAGTTTATTTTTATAGCCAGCAATCGACAGGATTCAGGATGACAATGATATTAATACTTTTGTCATTAAAATTAACGCAAAGAAACGATTTCTTTCTTCTCCTTAAATCGATTGGTAAAATTTACGAGTACATACTCGTAGTTGGAATGTATGTATTGGATTTTTTTTTATAAAATACTGTCGCATAAATCATGTATGTCTATGTGAAGCTTTTATTTGTCCTTACATGGGATTG
Source organism: Cheilosia soror (assembly GCA_949372485.1). Classification (NCBI taxonomy): domain Eukaryota; kingdom Metazoa; phylum Arthropoda; class Insecta; order Diptera; family Syrphidae; genus Cheilosia; species Cheilosia soror. The sequence goes on along the minus strand of OX443562.1, from coordinate 17,991,993 downwards.
AAAAGAAAAAAATTCGCCTAATCTGTTGGCAAAGTGCTAGACACTTGGGATTCTCCCAGACATCGTGTGGTGGTTTTGGTGGGTGGATGACTTCGCAAACGGAAGGAAGGAAATAAATTGGTCTTTCGTCTTTTTACAGTTTCACACAGTTGGTTGTGGGTACTTTTTTTATACTTTTGCCAAAATAGAAATTGAATTGAAGGGATTTCGTTTATGAGGTAGATCCTTTGCCATTCGAAATTGTTTTGTGAGATTTACTGACAGACTTTGACTTGTGTTTTCATCATTTGACACATTTTTGAGATTAGGTTTATTGAATGCATTTGGAATCTGCCCTATTTTAGTGTGATTTGAATTCAGGCTGTTTTCGGGAGCAGACATTTCGCCGAAGAAAGTTGTCAATTGGTTGGTGTTTATGCAAAGGTTTACCAAATGCTGGTTATGATCAATGGAGTTACTTTCGAACCGTCCTGTTTATCCAATGTTGAAGAAGAACTAATTTTTTTTAAGAGAGTTTGGGTTAGTAAACAGAAAGCCGAAGATAGTCTACTCTTCGTTGTAGGAAGAAGTTTTGTAAGCGAATTGCCATCAGGCGTTCACTATAACACATCGAAAGCTCATGACTTCTGTTTTAAGATTATTTCTAAAAACACGTTGTTTCTGTTCTCTGTAGCAATTTTCGTAAATAACAGTTTTTCGTAACTACCTCTTTTGCCCGACACACTCCAACGCATTTCTAAAATCGGGTTAATGGACTGGACATCTTTAAATTTTTCGCCTGCACTTGGCCAATCCAAACGTTGGTTGCCATTTCCCAGAAATATGTGGCTTCTTCGTAACCATAGGTTTTGACAAGTTTGGGTAGTTTACCCATGGTTACCATCGTAGCGTTGTCTTCTATATAGGAATCCCTTGGACAAAAGGTTATAGTTTTGACTTTGGCGTAAAACCAGTCATGTCTTGCCGCATCATCTTGTCTTAACACTTGTTAACGGAAGATGCCATTTTTTCTGGAGATTCCAGCCAACTTACTTACTTACTTATCTGCGTCTATGAAACGGAGGTTCGGTCTTCCTTGTCTTTTCGAACCTGGGGGCTGTGATTCGAAGATCCTCTTATAGCTTTCCAAACTGCATCCAACACTATCTGGAAAAAATCCCGACAAAGGGCTTTTGTCATGGGTAACTATTTGTCCTTGTTTTGGGGGCTTTTTTTCTGAGGCTATTTTAGAATAGGTATTGAAACCGACTGCAGACTAAGAAAATCCAACATACTTAGACCAACAGAGGTCCATTGTGATGCCACGAAAAACGGATCATTTGAGAACGTTTTGTTTCTTCCTACTCTCAACGAGTAGGAGCTCTTTAACTTTATATAAAGCGTAAGAGGCTTCTGATGTTTGTGTTTGTCAGATCACCTATGTAAGGCGTTGTAATGGAAGACTCCAAAGTGAAGCTTCCTCGTCCGGCTTCCAGATAGCTGGACAAAAACAAAGAAGGTGAGGAATAGTTTCCTCCTCTTCTTCATCCATACAGTTTTTGCAAAAGTTGTTTGTAAAAAGGTTTAGCCTTTCGATGTGCTTTCCTATCAGGCCCAGTAATTGCACCTATTGTAGTCTGTTGAGAGAAATCAAATTCTTAGAGCGTTTCAAGTCCAGCTTAGGCCGAATTCGTATTGTAGTGCCACTTGTCCACCTAAGATTTGCGCTCTACATAACATCCAGCTTTAATTTTTGTTTGCAAGTACCCATTGGAATGCCCAGGGTGGCTTTGTCCGGTAGGACGGGTATAGTTGTTCCTATTCTGACAAGTGCATCGGCCTTACAATTCCCTGAAATGTCTATATACCAAAAATGTGTCTATGCCCAAAAAAAGTGAATGTTGAACAATTTGGCTATCTCCGTAAGAAACGATCGGCATTTGAGAGCTACTAAGAAAGTTTTAGAAATAGAGTCCAAGGATTTGACAGATGCTTGGCTGTCCGAAGATATGCAGATATCTTTAACGGATATCACGACTTTCTTGAGCCAATTAAAGACTTCATTTTATTGCCATAATTTCAGCCTGGGAGAGCTTATTAAGATTTTCGGAGAAAACGCCTCCACCAACTCCGTCTTTGATTTTCGAGCCATCAGTGTAGAAGTGAAATCATTTGTCTTCTGAAAATGTGTTCTCGTTCCAGATTGCTCTGGAGGGGATTTTGACGAGAAAGTTCTTCTCAAAACTCAGACATGGGGTGCGGTGTAGTCAGTGTTTTCGGTTGAGATTCTGAAGTTCTTCAGAATTGAAGCGTGGCAAAAGTCTTTTCTTGACCACTGTGAGGTAGCTTTAAAGTGAATGGCAGCACTCGCTGCCATTTGCTTGTTAAATATAATAAAGGGGTAATGGATGCAACATTATGTCCACTTCCATGCAAGCCGTGCACTGGAAATTGATTAGATTGTCGCAATTTATGGGTTTTTCTAAGGCTGTCTACAAGACAATTACCCCTTAATTGAGTGACGGTCTTATAACCGAGATATAGAGCCAGTGAGTTATTCGATGTTGTAGAAAGGAAAAGTCCTACTATAGCCTTCGCGACTGTTGCGGAATTTTATATGTCCTGGTAAAAAGCACCAGATCAATTTTGTGGGGGTTCACAGTTTTACACCCAAAACCACATCGACTCTTTCAGCTAGTTAGCTTGTTAAAAGCATTTGGTTGGAGCTCTTTAAGAGTAGTTAAGTATTTTCCTAATACTGCATAAGAGATCTTCGTGCATCCTTCACCTTCCAGGATTATCGCCTTATCGGTAGTTCGTTCCAAAGAAGGGAGAATAGAACACCTCCTCGCGATGTGCCTTAACTAACTGATCTTCTTGCAGACATCTCATCCAGCTTGTAGTTGATAATCCGACCATTAAGCAGTAGATCATTCATTTCGTAAAGGTAGCTGTCGACGTCTACACATGCGAACCACATGGAAAATTAGTGTCAATGCTCTATGGAATTTGATTTGCATGTCCATTTTCCATACAAGCCATAGGTTTGATTAATAGTCAACCTACAATAGTGATCCAATGACTAAGCTAAATAGTGTCCAGACCTTTTATTCCAATCATAGTCTGGTCCCGTCATAATATATTTAATGTGTCACCTCTTGAAATGGTCAACTAAATCCATCATAGTTCCATAATCCCGCCGTAAGCATCGTTTACCGTCAATTTAATTCCCTTCTTTCAAGAAACAATTCAATTTGTGTCCAAATACGAATATTTATAGCCAAACTGAAAGACCAAATCCTCTTTATACATCTTAATCCGTGCGTATTGCTGCTATAAGAAAACCATAATTGTCTCAATTGGGATACACTTCTGCCCATTAAGTAAGTTTATGACACCCCCAAAAAGGCCTGCGGTTTTTATATGGCATATAGGCATAATCTATATACCGTCCTCTAATCGATAACTTTTTGGGGACAAAATTCAATATCGCTTGTGGGCGATGCGGCAAAATCTTGCTGTGGTCCTTGGATGCTGCCATTCGGAGTTTTTATGCACAAGGCTGATGATTTACGTGAGACGACTGGTAAATAGATGCGAAGCTATTAAAATGCTGTTTTTACAGTTTGACTTGGGGCCATGTGCCATGTCCCGTGTGCTATACCGGTAATATCTGCAGAATATTGTAAACAAACAACATTTTTTTTAATATAAACACGAGTCGCGCGTAGGTGGATATTTTGAATAAAAGCTTTGTCAAAGAGAAGGGAGGTATTTTTGTGTCCCTTTTTTTGTCTTTGTAATAGAAAACTTGTGTCCTTTACGGCTTTATCTGCACTGCAGTGAGCAATCCTTTGTTTATCACATTAATGAAGCCGAAAATTTGCCTGATGTGTTTCAACACACATGACACAGATGGGCCCCTGCAGGGAAACGACTGAAATTAATGCGCAACATTAAAGACCACCAGGAGGTACTTTTTGGTATTTTTTGTATGCTGGAGCTGGAGCCATTTAGGATGAATTTAAGGAAAAAAAATTAAGAAAACACTTTTGCCACGCGTTCTTCTTAAAATGTAAACTTGACGGGGTATTATTCAATCAATTTTGTTTTGTTCCACTTTGACTGGAACTGATTAAAAGATTGCCCTTCTAATCATCTTTCTTTTATGCCTTTCTTTTTGTGTGAGAAAGGTACTGAACTGAATCACTTTAGGATGAGTAATTGCGTTCTCATTCCAATTAACTATACTACCGGGCTCATATAAATCAACAAAAAAAAAATATATTCTTGTGAAAGGTTCTTAACTCTCTTCATCTTTATAAATCTGTACCCACTTCCTACTTCCTCACACTCCCACATTAACGAAAAAATGCGCCTCGTGTCAGATCTACGTTTTTTTTTTAATTGGCGACACAGTTAATTTGACAGCTGACAGATGTTTGGTACTTAGTATCATTAACATATTTTATATGGACAACTTCGCGTTGGTTCCAACATTTGCATTAGCTCTAGCACATTTTTTAAATGACATCTATTTTGAACAATGTCCCCCAAATTTGACCGTTTTACTTGTCAAATTCAATCACACTCACGCCCAATAGGTGTCTCTGGCATTCTACGGAGAAATCCAAGATGGTTGTCATTTTGTTTCACATATTTTTTGTATATGGACTGCCAGTGAAATGACAGTTTATATAGATATAGTATGTCAATATGCTAAACATGCTTTGCCCTGAATAGACCTTCGCCATAATAAAATAAATAAATAGTTGGCGGAACAGGACCATCAGGTACCATAGGGCTAGCTTCCGACAACCACACGTCTTGTGTGAGTTTTTATTTTGGGAAGGAACGGAAGGGACCTACAAATTGTATGCCGAGTCCGAACGGCTGAATTGAGAAGCTTTCTGTCAGACGTTCGCGAGAGGTGGCCCAATGGAAAATACCTTAAGCTTTGTGTTTTTCCGGGACCCCTCACACAGTAGTCCAGCACACTAACTACTGAGCCATTGCACCCACACTTTCGCCTGAAAATTGCTCAAATTTATTTCGAAAATTGTGATTCAATTCGCCGAACTTACCGTGCGCTACGTCGACATAACCGTCCATTCGGGTCAGTTATTCGAAAAGGCATGGATCGTTTGCGCGCTATGCACTATTTAGCTGATAATACGCTTCCACAGAGTCGATTTGTCATTGTGCATGTGCATGCCAATTGGAGTTGTGCCCATCCACTTATAGGTTAGACGGTGACAGAAAGAAGGCTCTGGCTATAGAAGAAAATTCAAAAGCAACAAATGAGTAGGCGAACCGCTTGTTCTGTGATTGTGATGGCGTTAATTTGTCTTTTAACCCACAATGACCCTGGCGCCCCAGGCGATTTTCCATGTACATCCACCCTAAAGCTACTATCACACTCATGTTAAAAATGGTGTCAACATTGTTGACTTTCTAACTTCTGATTTGGTCAAATCGAACGTCATGTTCATGTCAGAAACTGGCACATATTTTTCACATGTGTAATAATTGCGGGTGGGTGTTGGGGACTCTGTATTGACAGCAAATAAAAAAGCTTCTGTAACGGCTTGGAGTCTTCGAAGGAGAAGTTCTTCGTAACTAGTATGGTCTAATGTATTAAGACCAGCCAGAAGAGCTATTCAAATGAATCCAGAGGGACCGCAAAGAGGAGAAACAGGATCGAACATTAATTTAGACGTCCAAGCTATAGCGGGCTTCAAACCAACCAAATAGCTTGGTTAGTTAGTAATTTAGGATCGATGGGTCGGTCAAGCGTTTACCTATAGCTTTATAAATAATGTTTTTATGTAATCAAACTCATTACTTGATTTTAGTTCTCAATTCAATTTCTGTCGGCTTAACTATACCTATGTCACAGAAAAATTATAAGTAAAGCGCTCACCAGCGTTTATGTCCAACATTTTGTATCTTAGTTGCCAAAAAGGTTGAGAACTGTCAAAGTAATATACTAAGGAAGAAAGTCGTACTGACATCTTTGTGTAAGCGAGAATATGATACGCCTCCTAGAGTTCAGTAGAACATACCCATGTTCTTAAGTAGTTGGTAGCACTGTAGGACTGTCGTCATAGGCAGTTCGGATAAATGGCAGCCACGGCTTTGCTGGCAAATACTTACTCATTTATTAAATTTTTATGTTACTGCCTGATCAGCATTATTTCGAAGAAGAATGGTCCGATAATGCCTCCAGCCCAAAATCCGTATCAAACAGTCACGCGTTGTGGATGCATGTGTTTCTCAACAATTTCTCGTGGGTTTTCTGAACCCCAAATGCGACAATTTTGACGATTAACAAAGCCATCAAGATGAAAATGAGCTTCATCACTGAAGATAATTTTGTTCGAACAAACCTTCATTATTTTTAAAATATTGCTCAACAATGAAAATGCTTCTTTCGTATAGCGCTGTCACATATATATGTAGTTATTATTTTTGCTTTGGCATCACTGTTAAATGGCGCAAAATTCAAATTTTGCGTAAATTATGGGAGACCCTTTATATATGTTTCAATGGCCGCCTGGAACTCGAAAGTTCTTAGCCTCATTAAAAAGTGTGTAGCAATTGCTGCGGTCCAGCGCAAGTTCCATTCATTTCCCTCTACCTTGAGAAATTTCTTTGCCTCTTTGAAGACGAGAAGAATGAATCTTGGGGCACACCAACATAACCCGCATTTCTTCTCTTGCTAATAATTTTATTGTTTTTTTTTTCAGGCGGAATCACCCCTCCTACCGAATCAAGACCGGACTGAATCTCTACCCACCTCCGTTACAAACATATCAACACCACTTCTAGCGCCCATAGCTATACCAGAATCATTGTCCTCATCTCCGGCGAATGTGAGAAACGAGGCGCGTACAATCCTAACAACCGCCGCCGCCGCCAGCAACACTACCAACAATAACAACACCGATTTTCGTAACATCAACAATCTTACCTGCAGAAGACGTAGCTCAGTTTCATCGGCACTACGATTGGATGCCGCAGACGGTATTAACACACCCGGTAACGACGTCACATCCACACAATCGCCGCACACCACTCCCAATCACACTCAGAATCTCTATCCTGTGGACACTTTCGCGCTCCTCGAAGGGAAGCCACCAAAGGCTGTCACCAAAATGCAGACTAAAGTGGATGCCGTGGGCAAGATAACCGGCGAATGGGGTAAATGGCAACTGCGCACAGTTCTGCTGATCTTCCTCTGCAAAATACCCTCGTCATGGTTCATGGCGTGCATCATTTTCACAGCACCAGCACCGCGACATGGTGAATTCTACTGTAAGCCGCCGGAAGAGCTTAGTCCACGCAATCACACAAAATGGATTAAAGTGTCGCATCCCGAAATGGAGGAGGCCGACGATCATGAGTTCAATATAGACTTTTGTAACGTTTATCAGGATGCTTTGGAACACGCTCATCAGTATTACAACTATGAGTATAAGGACTCGGAGCCTAAATTATGGGAGGAGCCGGCAACGAAGAACGCTACCGTTATTCCATGCAAAGCCTTCGAGCATAAATCAGAGTATCCGTCATTGATAACGGAATTTGATTTGGTCTGCTCACGTGATATTTTGGTTGCTGTAACGCAATTCTTCCATTTGTTTGGAGTACTAACGGGTGGCATTTTGGCCACACATTTACTTAAGTAGTAAGTTGATATATTTCTGCTTCTAAATTAGATAATTATGGCCAAAGGCTTGCGCATCAGGAATAACTATACGTTCGGTTTGTTTGAAGCTAGCTGCTGTAATGACTCTGATCGGTTTCACTGACTGTTTCAGAATCGTTACATTGGCTGGCAAATATAGTAACGCCCTCAAATGTTGAAACGTTTGTCAATTTTTTTTTTAATAGATTGGCAGAGGTTTTACGTCTTGTCAACATTGACATTTTCATCTGATGACATTTTAGTTGGAATGCGCACCAGATGCGCACATATTTAACTTAGCACATTATAAGTTATTTCAAAAAAAAATGCTTTCTTTCTTCACAGTTTTAGTCCTCGCAACGTTATGCTATTCGGAATGATAACGCAAATAGTTTGTGGTAATTTAACGGGACATGTCACGTCCTATGAACTGCATGTGTTCTTCCGCTGCCTTTCGGCTGTTTGCTGTGCCCAAATGTATACAGCTGGTGCTATGATTTGTAAGCAATTGTCTTCCCAATATTTGTATGAGTTTAATTGATTTTTTTTAAATTTTCTTTTATTTTCAGTTCAGGATATTACCGGTGGAACGTACCGGACTGTAGTTACTACGCTTTTCGAGCAATTTTGGTCAGTTGGAGTTATGTTGCTTCCATTAGTCGCTAGTCTTTCAAAAAGTTGGACATATCTCTATATGGCGATATCGTGGCCGACTGTTATATTAATATTTTTATGGAGGTAATTTTGAATTTTTACCTTTATTTTCATTTTCGAAATATGTATATGGGCAACGGTCCTTTGTCAGTTGGAACTTAACAGAAAAATAAATTTAAATCTTAGATCTTGGTATAACTTAGCAATTGGTTGAGATCCACTTAGACCGAAATAGGTCGAATATATGTACTGCCACACGGAGGTACCTACAGGTGGGCCGCACTGTCCGCTTCTGAAACCAATCAGGGTACTTGCCTGGGACTTGGATAACATTGAGCTTTTAATTATTTTTAGAATTTTATGCAAAGAGACGTCAAGATGATCCTTCTTTGATCTTTGGGTATAAAGAGCACCTTTACTTCGAACCAGGCTCCAGGTTCAGTACCGAGTGTCAGACAGCAGTGTCGGAATACAGATCAGATTCCATCCTATAATTTTAAATGCCATTTGGAATTTTATTGGAAAAATACCATAATATTCACAGAGAAGATGAGTAATATCCTCACAATACCTGCGCGCTTCCGCATTTGTTAAACCTTATCTTCTAGCATGCTTTTTTAGAAGACTATGCCCGCAATAGAGTATCCTTTGTAGCCATTAGTAACTTTGATCTTACTTACTTAGATGGCGCTACAGTCCAGGGTGGACCTCACCTCAACCAGTATACGCCTCTCCAGTTTGCCCCCGATCTTTGGCTAACTGCCTGTTGAGGTTCCCTTCCACTTGTGCGCGCCACCTAAGGCGAGGTCTTCTTCTACTGCACTGTTGCTCCGGGTTCGGATCGAAGACTCTGCCTGCTGGGTGATGCTGTCGAGTACACTGCTCCTGTATGTTGTTGTCCTAAGGGGCTGAAGACTTCGGAGATACTCCACGAAAGTGTCCTGGGCTGTTCTAATCGGTGATAAAGGCGTTGATGGTATTATTGGTGCGGGTGTCTCCAGTAGGGATCTGTAGTTTTGTACGTCGCGACCGACGCGTCGGTACGATAAGCGGCGTTTTGCCTAGCCTTCTTGATCGCTTCGACAGTCCGTTGCGGGAAGTGCTCTGCAAGAGCAAGGTTCATGAACTTCCGTTATGCAACACCCTTTAGATAGTCATTGTTACTCCCGCCAGGTGCCTAACGTGGGGCACGAACCCACGACCCTGAGATTAAGAGTCTCATGCTCTACCGACTGAGAGTCATAGTTACTCCCGCCGTTTACCCGCGCTTACTTGAATTTCTTCACTTTGATATTTAGAGCACTGGGCAGAAATCACATTGTGCCAACAACCGTTAGGTCCATCACAATGCGTTGTTTTAATTAGACAGTCGGATTCACCAAGTCCGTGCCAGTTCGGAATTGATTGTTAATTGATAGTCGTTATAAATCAAAAGAAAATACCTTGCGATATATCTTAAGATTTTTAGCAAGAAAATTCCACAGTTCGTTACGTAAACTACTATCCGGGGAACAAAATTCGACAATTTTTATTTACCCGGAACGAGTACATAAACCATTTTATTGCTTCCAATTCAAGCCCGACGACTATCTCAATCTTCAGAGCCAATCCTTATCCCGAAGTTACGGATCTAATTGCCGACTTCCCTTACTTACATTATTCTATCGACTAGAGACTCTTCACCTTGGAGACCAGCTACGGCCTGTTGAGAAGTTTGCGTAACCACACTATACATTTTCAAGTTCCGAGGAGATAATATCGACACAACAGTAAATGTCATGCTCTTCTAGTCCATCTACCATATCTCTCTTCGAAAGACTTCCATGGTAGTACGACTATATAGAACAGAAAAGAAAACTCTTTCAATATCTCTCGACGGCTTCTTTATGGTCGTTACTTTCAAAAATTCTTCCTGGAGTAACACCTCTCTATTTCCTCGATCGCGCGCTTCTCATGCTCTTTCTTTTTCTTCCCGAGAAGCCGGTGTTCTTCCCTCCTCTTTTGCTCGTAGAGCTCACGAGCAGCTCTCGTCCTTTTCTGCAGGTCCACTTTGTAGTTGCTTTGCTGCATCTGCTTGCCGGCACTCCTTATCAAACCAAGAGTTTCGTGGTGGTGGTCGGCTGAAACCTAGCACATCAGTTGCAGCGTTTGTGATGGCTTCTTGGCATTGATGCCACTGGTCTTCAGCACTTCATGCTGGCTGTACAGGATTTCTCGAGAGGTTGAGGGATACGTGATCGGCAAAAGTTTTAGCGGTTTTTTGCATTTGTAGCCATTTAACGTTGGATCTCTTCACAGTATTTCGTCGTTACAGGATTTTTCCCATCTGTGCCCTTCTATTATATGTGACCATCTTAGGTCTGCCCTATTTTTGATTTAAGAATAATTTTCTTGACCAGTGCTGTTGGTGTGTTTTTATGGCCTCCATTGCAAAGTAGTCTCAATGTTCTGTTATTTATTTACTATTTTATTTAAAACATTCTGACTTGACAAAATTTCTTAATTTCAGATGGATTCCCGACTCTCCACGTTGGATGATACAACGCGGCCGGGTGCTCGAAGCCAAAGCAATACTCCAAGAGTGCATCGAAATGAACGGCACCAAATATTGTCTTCCACATGACATCGACCAGCAGCTACAATTGCAGGCGATGACCAGTATGGACGCTCCACCTCCGGCTGGCTGGTGGACTCTATGGAAAGGTCCACGTGCCGTTCGCCATATGATCTGTGTCCATCTTTGCTGGTCTCTGTACATTATCATCTACTACGGTATGTTACTGAACATCCGTTCGTTCAGTCGGGATCACTTGGAGATAAACACTGCCGTGGCTGGTTTCTCTGAAATGTGCGGAACCTTTATTGGGCTCTTTCTCATTCTCAAAACTAGCAAAAAATGGCAGTGGACTGGTGCCTTCAATATTGTGGCCGGTTTAATTGCGATATCAGCTTGGTTAATACCCGATTCCAGTAAGTACCTACACTTCTTTTTATTTAAAAAAAAAATTATTTTAACAATAAAATTAATTTACAGTTCAAGGCAACACTCGTGTAGCCCTACTCATGTTATCGGCTATGATATCGAAGGCCGCTATCTCAACAACACTCTCGATCTTAACCACATGCACAACGGAATTGGTCACCGATGAGAAGAAGAAGATCTGTGCATACTCGACAATAGTATGGGCCAGAATATGGCTTCTAACCGCTCCATTTGTGGGAGCAACTGTGATTTTTGCGCAACTATTGCCGCAGACGGCATTTGCCTCATATGCAATAATTGGTGGAGTTTTATCCACTCTTATCTCTAGTCCACGTACAATTAGCAAACAAAAGACATCACTCACGAGCACGACGACAACGTCAAACGACGCTAAATCTGCACCCAATCACCAGACGTCAAATAATAATCTAACGATTAATAAAAAATCAAATCTACCTCCGGAACTGATACCTGGCATCTGGACCACAAAAACCCACGATGAGCACCCACAAGTGTGATGTATATTTTCTAAAAGTTTGTCTTTTCATTTAAATGTTTGTTTTTGATTTTTTTTTATTATTTTTTTGTTGTAACAAAAACCGCCTGTAAAATGGTTTCCTAGATTTATATACACAAATATCCACAAAGTAACACAAAACTGCTGATGACTTTCTACTCGAGATTTACAATATTTACAGCGCGTACCTCTACCTAAAATATATCGAATATAAAAATGCACAAAGCACACTCAACCGTTATATACAGACTACTAAATATAAAATATTTTTTTTTTGTTTTTTAGAAACTAATTCAATTGTTAAATCAATCTCTATCTCAGTTAACAAAAATAATGGCAACGTAGTGCAATTTACTATTAACTTACTGATATAGTATATTTAAAGAAAGTTATATTCTACTTCTTAAATCAAATTAAAAATAAAAAAACAAGAGAAAATATTATTAGCTTATACGTGAACAAACAAAAATGTATTAAAAACTTGTTAATTAATTTTTAAGTAGAAATATTTACGATAATAATGCTAACAATAAAAAAAAAGTGTATATATAATATACGTAGTTAAATTGAAACAAAAGACCCATCAAAATAGTATTTTATTTTTTGAGCTAAATTAAAAAAATAATAATACTTCGTACTCGTAAGCTATAGTGAAACTAACTAAAGAAAACAATAATTTGAAGCGATCTACTTACTTCGGAGAGAATCAAGAAAAAAAGACACTATTTTAGCTAATATTTTATTCATAAAATGATATATATTGTATATTTAACAAAACAAAAAGAGTTTAACAAATTTAATTGATTTTAAAAGTCATCTCATATAAATTAAAACTTAATTCATTTAAAAGAATATACGTATAGAGGGCAAAACGATTGCTTCTCCTACTGCGATTAGATAATATTAAATTAAAATCTCAATTCGTACAATTGCATGTAATACTTAGTATTTTATTAAACGAAAGCAAACAAAATGTAACTAAATTAGAAAACTACAAATTTGAAACAGAAATGAAAATTATTTTTAGATTAAAAAATAAAAAGAGCAATATTTTTTTAATACATTATTTATTGTGGTTTTTATTTGGAGCGGGTTTTTATTTTAGCGAGCATTTGCACCAACTTCGAGTTCTCCAGAAGACGATTTCCGTTTCATTCGCAGGCGCAAACACATTTAAAAATCCCAGGCGATACATGTTCCCTGTGACATTGAACAAAATGAGCGAACAATAAGAGAAAGCTTATGCGAATACAAGAATATTGTGTATGCAAACTTCATAGGGCGAGTGATATTACGCTAATGCATTTCCGCGTGCGGATATGTGGCATCGTAGCTGCCACCTTGACACCCTTACAAGAGTATACAAGATCCTAATATATCCAGCTGTACTGTGTGACAACTGATACCCGTTTTAAGACGGGTTAGTCAACAATCATTCAAAATTATCACGCTACAGCAGATCCTGCAGAAATCCAAATACTCACCATCATTCGCATTTTGTTCGCTTCTTATTCGCCGGAAGAAGATACCGTGCACCGGCGTATTCTTCTGAGAAACCCATGAGATTAATGTTTTGTTTAAAATAGATAACGCCGTGCTACAAATATATGAGGCGTGCTACATATCGTGTACTAGCACCTTTAGTCCAATTTTGACTAAATTTCACAGAAACCTTCTCGGGCCGAATACCCATGATATAATTGTCTACAAATTTAAGCTCAATTGACGAATGTGCAAGTTCGCCTGCGACTGCGATATCTGGGGCCTGTACCACAAACCAGTAAGAATAGACCGTCGACTCCTCCCATATAATGGACTTTGCCTACAAGCTGCCGGCGGCCCAGGATTTTTCATGTATTAGTGCTGTACAAAATCAAAGGAGCGCCATTAATGCACGCATACTTGAAAAATCCTAGGCCCATGCCATGGTACAGCATGGAAAATCATTGCCGCCATTAATTTTGACATTTACACGTATTCACAGACAGAGTAATTTTTTCCGGGGGGAATCGGGTAGGTGTACGGGAAGTCGGCGGTCTATTCTTACTGGTTTGTGGCCTGTACCACGAAACAAAAAGTATTGTTAAAATGCTGCCATTGCACAATACTTGTTGTTTCGTGGTTCATGCCCCTAGTAGCGAGGAAAAGAAGCCTCTCATCAAATACACAGGAATCTGTCATCGATAAGCGGTATGTACGTGTATTTTTGTACAGGTCATTTATTTATTTTTTAATTGAAAACCTATTTTAATTGATGTTAACGCCTTCGTCATGTCAGTCTAAAATTCAAGTAGTGGCTATTGTTTATGATTATGAAAAATAAAGTAACCCCGGGTCCATAAAATATGTTTAAATCGTTTAAAAGTAGAATGAAAAACTTGTTTTGGTTTCGTGTAATCAATTTTGTTTTTTCGGATCGACGTAGAACTTTTCGATTTTTTGAAGCGCGCACAAACCAACTTAACATTTTGCAACTTAACCTTGCAAATTTGTTCCTTATACACCAAATGCAGGTATGTCCAATAAGGTGCCTAGATCTCATGAACCAATACACATATATAAAGCCCGTATTATGCATAAACACCTTGGTATTAAAGTGAAAATTGAGAAATCTTCGCAAAAGTTTGTGCAACTACCTACACACGCTGATGGCTTTGACAATAATACCTGATGGATGATGGCACTGTACAGTGACATTTTTTATGTCATTTACCAGAAGCATTAATATAAAAAATAAATTGAGGACACTATTTATATAAAATGTCCAATTCAATAAATCTTTTCCAATAAAATTCAAATTATTCACAACTCGTAGGTACCGTAGGTATTCTTAACCACAAGAAAGTACTCCTCTCGTTATTGAGAAATGGAGGGTGTACCCTAGTGGCGACAATTTGAACCCTACTAGACATACAAATTTGACAGATCAGCGAAAAAATATATGGAAAAGAAGCTAAGCGCCACTAAATAATTAAATATTGTGAATAATAAATACATTTTTCAAGTAAAAACATAAAAGTAAATGCCTAACTAGTTTACGCTAATGGAAACTAAAGAAAAAGTGTTGGATCGAGCGTCGCAATGTGGTGCAACTCATATAGACAAAATGGTTTAACCATTAACAAGATTCTTAGTTTGATTTCGTTGGGTTTTAAAGTCATCGAGGATGCATTTATGACCAGACCAGTTACCTCACTCTTGTATCACACCTATAACATAGACCCAACCAGCCTTGACAGCTCTTCCCCTTCCCAAATGGAGCGTTTTATGCCGCTAAAATATTCTGCAATATCGCAGATGGTTATCGAGAAATTCGGAGATAAATCTCAGTTAGTTGGGTCCGCTATTGCTATTTGGGATAATGCTGCATAATAGATGGAATATTAACAATAAATTGAAGAACTTTAAGCAGTTAAAACAGAGTCTTATCCAAAAAACAAAATTGTTTACACGAAACCAAAACAAGTTTTTCATTCCACCTTTAAACGATTTAAACATAATTTTATGTTCCCGGAATTATTTTATTTTTCATAAACAATACATGAATTTTAGACCTACAAGGCGTTTACCTCGATTAAAATAGTTTTTCATTTATAAAATAAATAAATTATCTGTACAAAAATACACGTACCGCTTACCGATGGCAGATTTCTGTATGTCTGATAGGGTTCTTTTCTTCACTACCAGATATCGCAGGCCAACTTGTACATTTGTCAATTGCATCTCCACCCAAAGAGTAAATTTCCATTTATCTCTATTCCGCAGATAGATGTCGCACTGCCGCCATTATTTATTTTCGATTTGCCAATTGGCGCAATGTTGGTACGTCTGCAAATCCAAAATCGAATTTGTTTTCAGTGCAACGGAACATTTTTGCATTCAGTTTTGCAATTCTTTTATTTCACATATAATATTACTTAAGAGTGTACGAATTCGCATAGTCGATAAATAAATTCGCGAAGAAGATACAGATCAATAAGTTTTTGTTTTGTGAGTGCAAAAAACATCGAACAAAATGAGTTCGGAAGACATTTACAATCGGCCGGCACTAAAGGAGATTAACTCCAACGAAACTGTAAGTTGCATCTTTTACACAACAATTTTTCACGAAAATATTCTCAATTTAGATTTATAAATGTTCTCCTAACGGAATATCAAATTCGAAAGGACATTTCAAACAGCAAAATTCGTTCAAAAAACACGACCATGCGCCTTTGTTCATCCTTTAAAAAAAATCCTTTCTCATTGCCATTTTCTCAGTACTATTACTACGACAAGTCTGTTTTGTCAAAACCAGGAACATTTATAAAGAAAATTAATTCCGAATAATTTACAATAGAGGATGATGAATAATATTTTAAGATTGAAAGAGTTGTCTATCTGCCAGTGAATAATAAAAAATGTAAAAAAAAACTGCACTATTATTCATTTCTAGTGGCAATACAAGTGAACAAAATCAATATTTTGCATCGCATTCTTGTGCAGTCTAGTCGAGGTTTGTATTTTTGTGTAAATAAAATCCAATGCCCTCAGTTATCAGTGCTGTTCTTAATTTGCATTTAATTGGCTTTGGAAAATATTATACGTAGGTATCTTGGGTGTGTTGTTTTGATAATCATTTTTGAGGGGGAGAAGGTGACACCACTTTCGGTGGGTATTTTCTTTCCGCTTAAAATCGATCAAATATCTTACACAAATCAATTCAAGTGGCGTAATTCATATTGAAGCGGACGAGACATAATTTAAATCACACTTGACCAACTTTTCTAATCCCTAGTAAGGGTTGGTCTATGGTAGAATGGTCCTACCACAAATCTATCATAGATGAAGGGACACATGAGACTTTTAGTTTATGTCATATTGTATTTTGAATTCCGTTCTTAAGTAGATTATTTAGTTCTCTTTTTGAGAGTCCTCGAAATTGATATTTTGGGTCATATTCGTAGCTTTCCTTGTAGGCGCATTGTTTTTGCTGCGGAATCGCAACCCTTTTTCGTCGTCTACGTTGGTTTCTTTAATATGTGAATAACCCATTTTCGCATTCATTTACAGTCGTCTTGTGGTATTTTTCTTGCGGTTATCAAACACTTAAAGCGTATTGACCTGGAAGTATTTTTTCCGCTTTTGGGCGTGTGCATTCAACATCAAGTCATGAGTTTCGAGCGGCTGCATATCAATTGTGGCATTAGGTACTGCAACTTGTCTTTTGCGATTGTAACTTTTTCGATTACAAAATTTAAAAGTACAACCTCCGGCCGCTCCGGGTGTCTGGTTCTTTTTGTTCAATACACTGGAGTAGTATCTGTCATTGATAACTTGTCATTTTTGGTAATGTTAATTTTTTGTCGAGAAGTCGGAATCAGTTTTCGGGTGGAGTGTTCTTTAATGGTCCTGTACATTCGTTCCTTGTTTCTAGCAGCCAACGACCCTTTAAGATCCATTGCCGACAACGTCTAGTAATAGTCTGTTACTTTGCCGTGATATTGCCCAAGAGTTTACAGGGTTTCATTGGCACAATAGTAGGAATTTAAATTTGAATCTAAAGGCAGATAGAATACCAAAAGCGACGCGAACTTTGTTTACTCTGCTTTTAACATCTGATGGCGCAGGCGACCATTATAATGGAAAATAACTTCACAGGTAGATAGTTACGCTGTTTGAAGGTAAATTTGAACCTATGCCTTGTAAAAATACGTTAATTCCAGGCAGCGCTGGAACAACTTGTTTGCATTATTTTTAGGGTTGAATCTTACTCCGACCAAAACTTCATTCATCTGCGGTAATTAATGCATTTTTTTTCGTCTAATCTGCTGACGGGACTTGCGAAGAAACAGATCCTCAATGAAAATCCAATGCTTAACCACTTCTAATATGTGAACCTGTGTTTAGTCCTCTTCTATCTCTTGTTATCCCTTCCATCAATGATTAGGTTTCACAGAGACACTCTTCAGTAGAATGACTTTAAACTACAGGCCGACGAGTTTTTACAAAGTAACACGAGGCGTCCATTAGTCTGTCACATCACAATGAATCGCCTTAAAAGGCAACCCAAAAAATCATCTAATGTGTGGAAAATCCGTTCTTTAAATATTAAATCTGATGAAGCTATAAATTTTCATTTCAAATTCACCCCACATTTGGTATGAAAATGAAAGGTGTGACCCACTAGGTGTGTTGTTGTGTTTTCGCCCCTTAAATGAGACTAATCACTTTGTTGGGGGGTTGGTATTATATTTATAGCTTAAATCGTCACCTTCTGTCTTTTATAAATATTGTTCTGCTCCTTATACCACATACAAGATCGCAATATCGTTACATCTCGTTACTCTCGCCAAAGAGAAAATCACCCGCCCCAAAAAAAAATTGAAAATACACGAGTTCATAGAACTATGAAAGTAAATGCTACATTCTCTCTCTGTTTCTCTGCCCCTGCGCGAGCTCCACGTCCACCTCATCGTCTCTGTGCACAAAAATCAGCTTGGTGGGTCGCGCGCGTCCATATGACGTGTTGCACAGTTCAGTTTGCTTGCCGAATTATAACTTCAACAACCAGAGTCAGCAAGTAGTAGGTACATACCGTTTTTTTGTTTTCCTGTTGTAGATAATTACACATTCAAATTATGAACCATAGGCCGAGTTGCTACTGCGTGCTGCTTGCCACACAGTATGGAGTCGATCGAATCATTTGTCTTACGCTCCAATATGCGAATATAGGTGGATGACGTTCCGTTTTGTGTGCTTTGTTTCTTTTTTGGATTTATTTATGAGTTTTAATTTCTTTTGTTTGTTTTTAACTCGGTGTACATTAAATTGCGACGATGGACAACGTTGTCGATGAAGACGAATTCTCTGCGGGTAGGGGCGGAGGCAAGTCGGAAGTTTGCCCCTCATTGTGAGCAGAATTCAACTAATGTCCATGAATCGCTGCCAATTTCTAGGGGGAGTAGTTGACAGTAAGTGAAAATTTACGTATCAGTGCAATTTCGGAAGAAATTTTCTCAAAAAGTAAAAGTTTAGATTTTTTTTAAAAAGCAAATCAGGCTGCATTCTGAATGCGTTTAAATGATGGGCAATTCCAGCAGTAGTAAAAAGGTATTACCTCATCGGGTGGATGGAGATTATTGTGATTCTAGTGTATTGTTTGAAAATAAAGTTCTTCGACGCGTTATGTAAAGGAATGTGTACGATGGATCTCATATCTGTGATTGGAAAGAGTGCTTCCATTAACAAGAACAAGTGTATCTGCTAATCTACTGAGTTCGGTGGTGAATATTGTAATCTATTTTAAACTGATCTCTACGTTGACGTCATAAATAGTTCGAACGGTTATGAATGTCGTTTGTTGTTCAAAAGTAATTGGGTTACGCTGTTTGATTGGTTTGTGTTTCCTTTTCAGGTGCGGCACAGTACGTCGTCGTATGTGCTTTGAAGAGTTTTTCTCGACTGAATCTCCTGAAGATAATTGTCACTTCCAACACGGCATAATTTGCAAAATTTTAATTAATTCAATTAAATCTTTCGTCTGCTCCCGTACTGAAATACTGACAGAAGAGGAGAGTCATTAAATGACAATAAAATATTACCCCTCCATAGAAAATACTTGGAAGATTAGTCAAGAAAATTCCATCGCTGGTTAGTTTTGCTGACAGTTGGCTGTCAAATAGCTCAAAGTGACTACTAATTATTCTTCTTGTCTTGCATTAAAATGGTACAGCAGAAAACGAGCTCTTGTAGCAGAGCCAGAGATCGATTGTATCAACTGAACTCGATTGTATCAAGTTACGTGCTGCCACCCCTGCATGAACCAGAGGTCGTCCAAATCCATATTTGCAATTTCAGTTAAACAAAAGTCGGTTAACATGGTTCGGTAACGCCCACCGTTGACCGAAACGTTGTTTTGGAAAAAAAATGGTCCAGTAATGCCACCACTCAACAATTCGCCACATTCTCATCTGTGCGCACCGTACGACGACGAGGACCATAAGTGTTGTCCAAAAGCATAGCTGTCTCACGAAATTTTTGCACAAACTTGTGTACAGCAGGCGCGGTGGGTGCTTCATTTCGACCAAAAATTATTTTCAAAAAAAAAAACACATTGTTTGTACTTACTAAGTACTTACTTAGGTGAAGCTTCAGTCGGGGGTGGGCCTCAACAAAAACGCCTTTCCAGTTAGCCCGATCTTTGGCTAACTGCCTCCAGTTGCGCCCTCCAAGTTGGTTGAGGTCCCTTCATTTTGTGCGCGCCACCTAACGCGAGGTCTTCTGTTAGAATCGAAGACTCTTCAGGCGGGAGCGTTTGTGTCCATTCGCTCTACATTTCCGAGCTACTACTTTTCTGATACGTACTTTTCTGAGCAAGTCAATTTCGCTGTAGAGCTCGTAGAGTTCGTTGTTAAATCTCCTCCTCCAAAGCCCGTTAACACAAACTGAAATGAGAATCACTCGAAGACGAGACGACCAAGAAGAAATTCATCTGCCATCAACGTCCATGATTCTGCGCCATAAAGCAGGACTGGGATGATGAGGGTCTCATTAGTGTTTCTTAACAAGAAACTAGTCAGTTGCCTTCTTAGGCCAAAGAAACAGAGGTAACTCTTCGTTTAATTACTGCTGTAGTGTGAGAGTTTGTAGCGGAGCCGAGGTAGACAAAGTCCCTAAACATCTCAAAGTTGTAACTGTCTATCGTGACGTTCTCTCCGATTCGTCGATGTTGTGTGTCCCTTCTTGTTGACAGCAACTCTTTTGCCCTCATTCACCACTAAACCCATTTTTGCTGCCTCTGTACTGATGCTTGCAAACGCACCAGTGACAGCTCCCTGCGTTCTCCCAATTATGTCAGTGTCGTCAGCGTATGCAAGTAGTTGAACGGACTTTTTGAAAAATGTGCCCTGGTGTTGCTTGCGAGCTTCGCAAAAATCACATGACAACGCATCACCTTGTCTTAATTCTTTTTTTACATTAGAGGTCTCGGTGAGATTGTTTCCGACTTTTCCATCGTCATTCTGCAAAATCTGACGAGTTTGCCAGGGATGCCAAAACTAAACATGGCCCTGTATAAATGCTGTCGTATGCGACCTTAAAATCGATAAATACATAGATGGTGAATATCGATTTGGACTTCTTGGGTTTTCTCCAGGATCTGCCGTAGTGTGAATATTTCGGTCGATTTTTTACTTACCCGGCCTAAAACCGCACTGGTAAGGGCCAATCAGTTTGTTGGCAAATGGTTTCAGACGTTACACAGTACGGAAGACAAGATATTGTATTCCTTGTTAAGGAGACTAATGGACTCATGCCTCTATAAAAAGAAAGAACTTCCCTCTTATGGACCAGGCAAACAATGCTGGGTTTCCTTTCATCAGGAATACTTTTTTCCGTCCAACAGTTTGGCGGTTGAACACCTAAAATGCTGGAGCCGTGTCGCATATCGATCGGAAAATGATCCATTTGGATGAGCGGATTGCTCATCCGGAGAGCCACAAGTCCCCTTGCGAAAAATTGTTTGCTATTGTGGCGTTTCGTATTCCCAAACGTGGTGACTTCTTACCAAAGCCATCATCCTTCTTTTACATCATATTTGGGACATTGCGGGTAGATTTTGGGAACTCGTATAGGCTTTCTTTCCCATCGATCTAATTTTTGTTATTGAGCAGACATGAACACTCCTATTAACCCTGTGAACTTAGCTTTTAATGGTAATGGTCTAAGGGCAATTTGCTGATGCTACTCATAGAGGTTTAAGTCCCACATAAACTCTTATGTGACAGTTTATGCCTTATAAAAAGTAGTCTAAAAGCATTTATGTAGGACTTCAATTGTTATGAGTCGTACGAGCAAACGGCCCTAAGACATTCGCTCACGTACTGAAAGCTGAAGACTTCTTGCGCCAGAGCCTATAGAATGTAAGCTTGTTAACCCGTTTACGATAGTAAATAAAATATATAAGACAGGATGTTTTTTTTGCCATTTAATTGTGAAAATTTCCACTCTGACAGTGACAGTTCTAAGGGCTTGCTGTGTATGTGATTTGATTACACGACGCATTCACTTTTATATTTAATTCCGCCATTGCAAATCATAAGCACGATACAAATTTGTATACTCGAACTACCGCGCAAACAACTTCAACAGTCATTCTTCTTTCGTCTTTAAACACGTTGTCACAATCAGATCACTCACACTCCAATTGGTAGGAGAAGGTGAAAGGTGCAGCGCTTTCTGTAACATGCTCTCCCATCAAACTTGTATCCGATATAAAACTTGTCGAATGCAATTTGTCCAGCAGTTGTGTTTTGGTGGAAAATTGTAATTAATCAAAGAAATGAGTAAGTTCTTCAATTCTAACAAGACTTGAACAGCTATTGTCAACCGCTTCCTACTAATTGGAGTCCACTTCAAACTACCATACAGCATACACCCAGAATATAATAATAATACGGACTTAATCGTCTGTAGAAATGAGTAGTGTGTGCTACTATCTGCATTTGGCATCAACGACTTCCTTATTGTAAGTCAACAAAAGCCGGCGCGAACATCTCAACAGTAAGTGTGTCTACTGTCTCTGGTCATCTTGAATGCTAGTTTCTGTTGCGGATCTGCTTTCAAGTTTTTCTTTGGCATTTTTCTACAGTGAGCTCAATTTATCCATTCATCACTGAAACTGAAGCTGTCTTGGTAAAAATAAGATAGTCCTTCCTGTGAAATTAAGGAATCTTTAAAAATAGACATCACTCCCATTTCACTCAGCCTGCATCATGACAGCATTTAATGGAAATGAATGCGCACGGTTAATATGCTGCCACTTCATTCCATATTCATGTTACAACATTGTCATTGCTGTCATTAACATATCTCAGCGGTTTTTCTAAATAATTCACTCAAAATATTATGGAACATGGTATCGGCGCCCCCCTCCTTCGCACAAAGATAATAGACATTATCCATGAAAATAAAGTATGAGTTCGCCACCCTCATTCATCAGTGCCCCCCTCCACACGGAGCATTGTTTTATTTTTAGAGATTTTCCATTCCCCGTAAGAAAAGAAAGATGCATAACACATTGACTATCAGCTACATACGCTCCCTCGGCGTGGTGTGCCTCTCATCGCCGTAACAAGCAATACAAACGATCGCCACCATCGCACCCACCGTCAAGACAATCGCCACAAGCAAAATAACACCCGCCTCACAATTCGTGCGCGCCGCCACCGATGATCATCGGTGGTGCCTCTCTCCATTGTATAGTACTGGTCTAGTTGATCGCGCTTTGCTCTGCAACACCACCATCAGCGGCCGGCCGTCTTCTTGTGTATAGTAAAACACTCGAAAGATGCTATTTTGAGTTTTCTTGTTTTCCTTTTTCAGTGGGAAAAGAAAATTAAATTAAATCGGTCGACGATCGGAAACATAGTAGACTTTTCCGTTCAAGTCTAGTAAACATCTCCAAAAACCAATCGAGCGTTGGAATTTCATTTGCATTGTGTCAGCATATATGTCAAATATCAGAGAATAGCAACATTAGAAAACTATTACCCTTCACCCGAACAACAAAAGTGATTTCTAACGCGCGTGCTTGGGGGAATCCAAATCAATTCGCTCGTTTCATTTGATTCGAATTTAAAGTGTGTGTGCTGTTTAATTGTGATGAATTTTATTTCCAAGTTGATGACACGACCCAAGAGTCTCATTCTAAGTTCCGACGAAATGGAGGAGAGTATCACGGTGGCATCGTCTCCCACGGCATTGTCCTCAAATCAAGAATCCACCATCGAAGAGCTTCTTGTGCAGATCAACGACAATCTAACTAACGAGGTGAAACATGCAACAATTATTATTATTATTATGTATCGAAGGGCAACATTACCGCCGGGCCTCTGCTCTTATTTTCGTGTTCCTTATAATTGATGTGTTAAGTATTAGTGTGCACGACGAGTATAACGGTTGCCAAAAAATCACACATTTACGTTTCGCACGGCACAATTTTCTAAATGTCGCACATCGTCGGTCGTCGCGTTTCTCGTATTCGAATGTAAATATACCTACTCTCTGACACTAACCTTGTTTGTTGTGTGATGCGAAATAGAATTTTGCCATTTTAATTGAGAAAAAAAGTGTGACACGTTAGAAAATATAGAAATGTGTTCAATTAATGCACCACAAGTGCATCGCGATGAACTCTATTAATAAATGGGATACCTACTCTTCAGAGGGATCTCGGAGTGATTCTAATGGCGTTTGTTTCTTGATTATAAATGATAGGTTCAAGGGCGACATTTACATACATAAATATTTTTCAAAACGAACATCAACAATTTTGTTTTATTTATGTGTTTCTCTTTTTCATTTTCAGACAAGTGGAGCACTATCGGGGAATAACCAAAACAAGTTGACAGCCAAGTTACCCCATAATAAACAGCAGCAACAGGATTTTAAGCAACTTGATGCAGTCAATCTGAGTTTTACTCTAAACAATGACACTTTAAGTGAAAATGTATATACCAATGCCGAGAGGAAGAAAATTAATTGTTTTGCTGGTAAGATGGTTTCCGATTTATTGATGAACAGAGTGCAACAAGTTGGGAAGGTAAAATTGGGCTTAAAGTGTTGAACTCAGGAGGGAACTGTTTTACTCATCGGAAGCGATACATAAAACTCTCGCAAATTTACAAATGGCGTTTGTAGATTCTGGATCTAATGGTTTGGTGACAAAGAAGCAATCGCCGTCCTTTCAATTCTGTAGATCTGACTTTGTAAAGTTTTCATCTTCATAAATCGGTAAACAAAAGCGACTGATATACTAGATAGCAAATCTTGATGGTGCTATACTGACCAAAAATAATACAGATAACATTTCGATCGAAGTAACTGAGTGTATTTCCATATATCCGACATTCACAACATCCATGCCTCTATCGCATATAAAATGACGGGAATGATAAGAGTCTTATACAACGTTTGCCTAATTGCTCGTAAGAAGTCTTTGCTACTCGATTGCATATTAAGCCCGTAGAATCAGTGGTTAGAAAGAGTAATTCCACAGACCCTCGGTGGGTCTCAAATCACATGAAATTGCGTCATCAGATATATAATGATCTTCAAAAATCTTTCTTTAATTTTGTTCCTGTTGGCTGAATTGGGAAGCAGTTTCAGGACTCTTCTATGTTTGTAAGACGTTCGCGTAAAAGTGCCTCAGTGGAATCACTAAGCGACGACTTCGGTCAGTAATGTAGCAAGCACATCAAGCACTGTATCACTACGCGATCACAATTCGATCGTTTTCCATATTTTGTTCGAAATTTTTAGAAGAAATTCTTTCCAATCGCCTGTTTTTGATTGCAGGATTTTGTTTAAATACTACCCTCGGTAAAAGCGAACCTATAACGGTTGTTTGTTTGTTTCTTTGAAGTGGCTCTCGGTGAGGGAAGCACATAGGTCATAGGAGTTAGTCGATCCATTGTGCATACCACTGAGATTTGGAGATTTCAAACCATTTGCTACCATTTATAAAGCTAAACATGTTAGTGGCGCGGTTATTGCCTAGCCTAGATCACTGAGTTTATTGAGAAAATAGTTTCCTAAGTAGTAGACAATAGTTACATTCGCAGCCCGTCTAAACTGGAAACAGAACAAACCAACATTTGCCAAAGATTCACTTGTATGGTTCACAGACGGATCCAAAACAAATGAAGGAGTTGGAGCCGGAGTATACGGTTTTTCCACTTACATCCCTTTACGCTGGAATGGATTCAAGCAGTTCCGTGTTTCAAACTGAAATACATGCAGAAGAGTTTGGATTCGAGAGAATCGAAACAAGAAACAAGAACATTTACATTCTCTTTGATAGCAGGGCAGCCTTTGCAGTTAACGCCTTTGAAATATCATCAAAATTTGTCTGGGATTGCCTTCAAATCTAACTAATCCCACCTGATATGGGTGTCGGGGCACAGTGGATATGAAGGTAACGAAAAAGTAGACAAATTAGCCAGAAAAGGATCCGCATATGATCATGATGCCAAGACCATTCTGCGGGCCACCAATTAACTCTATAAAAAGTAAATAATGTGAAAACTAGCCGTGTGAAAAAACACTTGATGGCCGTGGGTATAGCACAAGACAACACTTGCAACGAGGATGTAGAAACAACAGAACACATATTGTGTGACTGCAATTGTTTAATCAAAACACGCCAACGTTATCTAGGTAAATTCTACCTCGAAGCAACGGACAAAGCTGCCAGCTCACCTAAAGAGCTGCCGCGCATGGATGAGCTCTAAATGGAGGATATCACAATAGGCCCACTTGTGGCCGCAGTGATCTTGAGTTCAGTATACCTATACAGCTTCCATGACCAAGCCTTTGCGCGTGTTTGTCTTATATGCAGTGCCCTTAGATGACATTAACGACACTCGAAATGATAGACCTTATCAGTCGCCGGAGTTCCTTAGATCTTTTTGTATCCAGAGTTGATCGGGTGAGCCCAGTAGCGTCGCTATATCCTTGATGTTTTCAGCTGTGACTTGCTTTGCCTTTACTGCATTCCCATGAATTATAAATGTATATGCCGATATAATCGACAGCCACGCTGAAGTTTGCCGAATAGCTGTGGTATCGACTTGGAAGAAACTGCAGTTTTTGGGAAGACAGAAGGAGAGGTCCAGATTTAGTTATTCTGAAAAGACCCCGGCGCCAACTCCCTCTAGTGCTGTCGAACCGTCAGCAACTAGTTTTCTGTGCACCAGATGTTGTCAGTGAAACTGTTCCAGTCTGTTTACTGTCAGCAGGTTAAGTGAATGTTTTGGAACCTTGCGACACTCATGCGTTCGTAGCAAACTAATCCAATTATACACAGCCTAAAGGGTCTTTCATTAAAGCACTGATGCACCCAATTGCTCCAATTTTTGTTTCCCAAATTTTCTAACCAACAAAAATGTTGAGCATCCACAACGTAGTTCGAACTTTGTCAATAAAAAATGTCTAAATTGCCGAAAAGCTTCAAACGCTGCATGATAATTGCAAACTACATATAGTGAACATCTAGAAGAAAATAAAAATCAATAACCGATAGATCTCTATTGGAAAAACCTGTACTACCTCGAACTTAAATCGATCTGCCATGTAGAAATCGTTGCGTCCATTAGAGTTGTTGGGTTAATCCATAAGAGAATAACTTGGCAGTAGGGATTTATGGCCTACTCGGTCAAAGAGATGTCCGAGGCTATGACTCTGGATCTAGATTTATCATATCGATCGAATTCTTGCGTGCATAAGTGCTCTTTTCTTTTCTGTTTTTTGCTCTCAGAATTGCACTTACTCACTTGGCGCCCAGATGTGGTAGAAATATAGCTGGATGCTGATATAAGTTATACACTCGTATTCATTCTAGTTCACACGTTTTAATGTGCACGTAAAATATTCGTATTGTACATTTGTATTCCTTGAGGACTTTTTTTTCTGTTAAACAATTTCTTGAATTTTAAAATTTACTTGTGTGTACATACATACTTATAAATTTATTTGTTATTTGCAGATAGTAACGAATTGTCGTTGGATTCAGCGCCACTAGGACTTCCTGTGAGCATTTTACAGCCACAAAGTATTTCTGGTGAGTGTTTTACTATTTTTCAACTTGTACTCTCTTCTGCAAAGTTTGTCTTTCTTTTCACTTCAAAGCTATTCCATATTGAACATTGTAAAGCAATGACTTATATTCACAAGAAAGATGTACAGTGGCCGGCATAAGTATTTTGACAAAACTAAAGTTAATTCTGCTCATAATTTAAAAATTACTTCATGTAAATTTTGGCATCAATAGAAAGGTCATTTAAATTCCGTTTGAATGATACAAAACTTTCCTTAACCCATTAAGTACCCATTTAAAAATTTTAGAATTTAGAATTTTTGTCAAGGTCTACTTTTTTGACTTTTTTTCCTCGGTATCAAAAAAAAAATGTTTTGATGCAAAAAGTTTCTCCAAACAATTCTAATAGTGACTGCAAAAAAAAATTTTCAAAAATCTCTTCGCTAATATTTTTTATGATTTTTTGAAAATTGCTAAAAATGACTATTTTAGTCACTTTTTCCTCCTTTTCATACAAAATTTTTCTGAGATCATCCCATTCAAAAAATCATAAAAAATATTAGCGAAGAGATTTTTGAAAAAATTTTTTTGCAGTCACTATGAGAATTGTTTGAAGAAACTTTTTGCATCAAAATATTTTTTTTTTTGGAACCGAGGAAAAAAGTCAAAAAAGTAGACTTTTACAAAAGTTCCAAATTTTCAATGGGTAATTAATCGGTTAAGGAAAGTTTTGTATCATTCAAACGGAATTTAAATGACCTTTCTATTGATGCCAAAATTAACATAAAGTAAGTTCAAATTATGAGCAGAATTAACTTTAGTTTTGTCAAAATACTTATGCCGGCCACTGTAGGAATGGTTACTGGTTAGGTTTCTTGGTTGGTAAATCGGTATATATAGCTTCGCCTTTTCCATACGCTATTCTTGGCTGAAG
This sequence comes from Cheilosia soror, assembly GCA_949372485.1. NCBI lineage: Eukaryota > Metazoa > Arthropoda > Insecta > Diptera > Syrphidae > Cheilosia > Cheilosia soror. The sequence continues at coordinate 17,963,659 of OX443562.1, read as the reverse complement.
GAGGATGTAGGAACTAGCACAACCCCCATTCAGTAAAATCTTTAAAAGAGCTGCTAACAATACATTTCTGGTAATCCTTTCCATCTCTTAATAGGCTGTAAAGCTTTATAGGTTATATCAATAGAGTCCCATTCGATCTTGGCGTCTACATTTGAGACATCCTTTTCAGACTCTTTCCCAGCAAAGTGTTTTTTTTTATTATAACGCCGAATACCCACGTTTTTCTTGTCATTTTGTGACGTTCATCACCTTAAAGAATGCCAGTTAAGTGAAATATCTATCTCCCGTGACGTTCATCATACACAATGAACCTCAATCTTAAACTCCCTTCAGAAAGATCCACTGCAAAACTGTTTACATCCTGGACAAAAGAAATGAGACTCGATCTAGAGTTAATAATAGCCAAGAGACGCATACCCACCATCGCACCCCTCGAAGCTGATGGGAGTCACTTTTGATAACATGCTTAGCTTCGCGACACATCAACGACAGAAATCGCCTCACGTCCAGGAATAACATCATCAAGCAACTTGCCCGAAGTTTATGTGGTAAAGATAGCGATCACAAAGTGATAAATCGATCCGTGCAACGGCGTTCCACGTATCTGGACTCCACAATAAGGCGACACCAACTGCAAGCAGCTTCAAACATGCTACAACACAGACATGCAAACCATCACAGGATGTCAACACGGATGGCAAACGAGAACCATCTGCATACCGAAACAAAGTTCATCCCGATAAAAAAGCACAACACCCTACTTTGTTGCATAAAAGATTTCCAAGAAGAAATAGACCACGTCGCAGAGCAACCCAACTTCAAAACAGAACCAGAGTCCAGACTTCTGTAACCAACGCAATCACTACAAAGTGAATGTAGTGCCCGGCGGCAGGATGCCCACCAATTACCAGCAAAGAGACAGAAACTACTCCCATGTCGAAACAGGATTAGCGACGCTGTCCAGCCATCCTGATATCCTCAAAAACCTGTAAAGATCAGAAAGTGAGACATTAGAGCCCCTACCAATTTAGACAGCGATGACCTGTCAAACTGTAGAAGTTTTATGGTTCGGCCACTATCGTATTTTGGCCAAAGCTTCCGTGATACTTCGCAGGTAGCTAGTCCCTTCCACCTGTTGTTGGTTTTCATTCGAATTTTATTTTCCACTCTCTCTCTAAGATTACAGAGTGGTGGCTTAATCGACTGCAGTGCCAGATTATGATCCATTGCAGACCCATTTCTTGCTAGTTCGTCGGCCCTCTCATTGCCGGCTTTGTCACTGTGCCCAGGGATCCAACAGAGGACCGTGGAGTGCTGCGAGCAGAGAATCTTTATCTCTTCGCGGCAGCGTTGAACTAACTTTGATTTTATTTCAATAGCAGAAACTGCTTTAATAGCCGCCTGGCTGTCAATGAAAATGGTAATATAATTTGTTGGTATTGCCAACAATGACACCTTACGGGCCGCTTCCGCGATTGCCAGAATCTCTGCCTGGAAGACACTGCTGTTGTCAGGAAGCCTGATTGAACAGTGTATATTTAATTCCTCTGAGAAGATGCCGGCACCGGTTCCTTAGTCCATCTTCGATCCATCTGTGTAGATGGATATCGATTTCCTCTTTGTGGGTTCATCTGTGTTCTATTCATCTCTACTCGGGAACGAGCAGGAGAATGGTCTATCAAAGTTTAGATGTGGGATCATATAGTCAGAAGTGACAACATTTCCAAATGTCATTTAATCCTTGAGATTTTATTTCATTGGTGATGTTCATTAGTGGCGGTGATTGCTGTTATTCTAGAGATATATTTCCGTGTTTTACTTGGAAGGTAGGTTGTTTTTTCCTAAATATAAGTTGGCCACATCCTTCTGGATATGTCGCAGTTCGGTAGTTCCATCTATGGTTGGCCTTCGATGAGAAATCTGAGAAAATTTTAGTTTTTACTGCTGATTCCGCAAGTGAGTGGTGGAGAGCTGAACTTTGCCTGGCCAGCTCGTCGGCTTTTTCGTTTCCATAAACGTTGCCATGACCCGGAACCCAGATCAGTATAACCTTGTACCGACCAATCGAGGCCAGCTCGTCTCGACATTCTGATACTAATTTAGAGGTTATGATAGACTGAGGCGATAGTCTTGATGGCATCTTGACTGTCGATGAATACGTGTATCTTTTGCCCTGAACTATGTTTGTGTATAGTTTTATTTGGCGGCAGGCCTCGCGGAGGCAAGTATTTCCGCCTGAAACACATTGGCCGTATCCGGAAGCCTAAAGGATTTTGAGATGTTCAGAGACTCAGAAAATACTCGCGCACCTACTCCACAATCTATTTTTGAACCGTCCACGTAGATTGCTAAATTCGAGTTTGATCGCGCTATGTGCTGTGATGTTTGTGATGTGAAGGTCTAAAGGTAAAATATGCAGAAGGATTGTGAGGTCGTCTGACGGCGCCGGCGTTGACCACAGAGCGCCTGTGGTGCATATTCAGGCCTATACAATACATACTATTTTATTTTAGCGCTCATAAATTTAGCACCCTAAATTAAACTCATCTAAAGTTTCAACGCTCTAATAATTATACTCCTTTACTTTCCAGATCTACCGCAACCATCCTTAGAAGACAGTCTTGTCTCGTCCCTTGCAGCTAATTTAGACACAGCACTTGTTCTAAACTCAACAACTGGTAAGTCGTCGCATCACTTCTACGCACACTCTCACAAATGTGTTCTTCCATGCAAAAGCTTCTTTTGGTTGCGTTTGTTCTAATTTCTATTTATTTATTTATTTTCTACATTTTATGCTTTCTCCTTCATTTCTACTTGATTTCGATTACTTTAATTTGAAGGCGACACTATCAATCATTCAAATGCGCTATCACTTCCCCTTGAACCAGAATCATCGAGCAGTCATGTCTCATCCGACAATGAAACATACGTCGAGTGTCGTTCATTTTCTCCCGACTCCCATCTTCCCAGCGAAGAATCGAATCGTTTCACAAGTGCCTTGGACTTGGTAGCAATTACAGATCCATCACATGGATGGGATGATTTGGTAACATCTGTGACCGAAATGAATATGGATAGCTTAGAAAATACCAATGAGCAGTTGGATGTTCAATTGGACATGACCCCAACTGAAGTCACTGCACCGGAGATTTTTAACATACCAAAGCCACAGGTGGAAGGTGTGCCTCTCCAGTTGGAAGTTGGAAAGATCGAAAGCAGCCCCGAGCAAAAGGTTTTGGAAAATGAGGTAAACACCAATTTAGATGTCACCACTTGCATGGAACCAGAAGAGGTTGTTCTCAAGGTGGCGAGCGTAATTGAGAATGTGGACACAAATTCATGTGATGATGTAGAGAAAAGTCCTGATTTAATAGTGGATCCATCATCTGATAATGGTCCAACCGAATTGAACCGTACAACCACTGTGGAAGAAAAGGAATACTGCAATAATGTCACTGTTGAAGCTGACAAATTGTTCTCACCAGCAAATAACCTGTCAACCACGTCTGATAATAATGCCTCGATCAATTCAGCGGATATCACTCAAGAATCGAATCAAAATAAAAGCATCGTGCTGTCATGGGCCACAGTGGAACAAACGGTTGAGAAACTATCTACAAGTTCTGAGAATGAATTGAATCTAACCCAAGAATTCGTCCGTCCCTCGTCCTCATCTCCGTCCCTTCAGCTAGACGTGAGTAGCATAACTGAGTCTCAGGTTGAAGATTCGGCTCATTCGCCAAACTCATTGTCAAAATTCCCCATAAAAGCCACCCCAGATAGTGGCACCTTTCCAAAGTCGCCTACCCGATGTGATCTTCCCCCAGAGTTTCCTTCCGTTCCTATGGAACGAAATCTTTCACGGTCAGCTTCTCCGATTCAATTAGACAAAGATGTCAACCCAAATCAGACCATAGACATTGTCCAAACCAGTCCCAATGGCACAAACAGCCTCCCTACCTCTGGTGAGAATATACCCGACCCCATGGATAGCACATTCACCGCCAACCCAGAGAATTTAAATGCCACCACCACTGTGGAGCCGGCGGCAGCGTCAGTATTTGATCAAACCTTCGACGGTAATTCAGTGCAAATTCTGCCGAATCAAGAGAATCTTAAAGAGCCCAATAGAAGAAGTCCGTCACCTTCAATTAACAATCAAACTGTGAACTTGGACGAACAAGAAGTGAATGGTGACTTTAGAAATTTTGAGCCGATGGATGTTGACATTACGTCACCATCCCTCAATGAAACGGTCACCTTTTCGACGTTCCCAACGACCACGCCCACTGATTCGCTGAGTGAAAAAGAGAAATGCGTTGCAAACGATGAAAAGGATGTCTTTGTTGAAAAGTGTGCTTCACAGAGTAACGAGGCCATTGAGGATATGTTCAAATCATCATCAAAGGGGTTTTCAATGGGGTTCCCTGCGCAGAATGAACAGCCATCCGATTTGGCTTCCGATGAGGATTTTAAGTCCAATCGATGTAAGTTTAATTTGATTTTGTATTATTATTTTGTTGCTTTATATACATTTTACTTTTGTTTGTTGTTTGTTCTAAAATTGTCCATGAATTTATTTTAAACTACTAAACTTGTTTTAACATTTGTGTTGTTATGAATGTCCGTGGCCGCAGTTGAATGGGGGAATAATTCTTCTACAGTTCTGTGTCCATTCTTGAAACAACTTTTATACTGTGTTTTTAATACGCATTGGGGCATTTAAATGAAATGCATATAATCGAGAGGATTAAGAATGGTGTCTTATATGTTGTGTTTGTCTTACGTGGGATTTGATGTATCAAAATTTCATGTGTATATCAAGAGTTTTGAACATCATTACGACAGATGTTATTAATATAATGAAATCTTTTAAATATTGAAATGAATTGAAATATCGCGTTGTGCCTACACTATTCTGTTTAACTTATTTCCTACAAACCACTTTTATTTTATTCACTTAGGTATTCGCATTCACTTAGGTTTTAGTCGATCAACATCAATTGCTTTTCTTTCAGTGTTACTTATTTCAATACACAATCGTTTATACTTTGAAATTTAACTGTCAAATGTCTGCTTCCACCTTCTGTTTTATAATATTACTAGCTGGACCCGTGCTCGCCTTGCCCGCTCGCACAAAATTATATTTGGTTCATTTAAAATTACACTTTTGAGTGTTTCATCGAAATCTGTCCAGTAGTTTTCGCGCTTTTAGGAGAAAAAGAAAATTCCTCCCTCTCCTAGATCTTGCTACTTATTTGTAATACTGAATTTTCTTTCGTTTGTTTCCCTCTTCCTATATGGAATCCAAGGAACTACCTACCCCAAACCTACCCTGTTACCATACCACATATCGAATGAAATTCTGAAATAAAACCTGTTTTGTATTATACGTCTCTTTTCTTATGAAGATTATTAATATACCCCATGCAACTGCATTTTCTTTCCTTTCCTTTACTTCCCTCTTCCTATAGAATCCAAACAACTACCTACCCCAACCCAACACAGTTAATATACCACATATCGAATGAAATTCTGAAATGAAACCTGTTTTGTATTATACGTCTCTTCTCTTATGAAGATTATTAATATACCCCATGCCATTCTGCAGCACGCACGACTCACCCCATCCCCATCCCATAATATACATACCTACATAATATACAACTGACCATAGCACTCACTGCGAAAACAAATCAACCCTTATCGAATGTGTAGTATACGTATGCTAGTCTTGTTTTGTTTTTGTTTGACGATCGCAAAAGTACAAACATCCATTCGTAGCAAGGTATATGTGTATGTATATATTTTCACTTCAAAAAATGCATACGTCATATCAGAATGAAATTCCTACTGCGTTGTGTGGCGATATCGATAATGGATGTAATGTATTGGATATATGCACCCTCTGCATCGCCCTCCCTCGCCGTACTCTTGCTACTTGTTTGTAATACTGCATTTTCTTTCCTATGGAATTCAAACAACTACCCTAACCCTACCCTGTTACGGCAAAACAACCAAAATAAATTCAGTCACCTAAACTAATAACAATATACATACATATTTGAATACATTTATGTGTCTCACTTGTTTTGTTTTGTTCACACACAAACAATATAATCAAAATCAGTCAAAACGTTTAGATGAAAAAAAATAGAAAACTTCCTGGAACCCAATTGCAGCGCCACCTATCGGGTCCAATTGTGAATCTAAACCATCCAGGGACCCACTCAAACACAACAAAATTTCAGCAAAATCGGTTTTTTATCTCGCGAAGGAAAAGTCTGAACTATTTTTTTTTTTAAATCAGAGCTTAATTTTTTCGGACTTACCTTGCTGATGAAGTTTAAATTCAGAAATCAATAGGTATCTATGTATTCAATTTCACTTCTAAAATCAATAACAATTCAAGTATGTATCTAACAATCGGCTTTCGTCTTTACTATGATTATATATGTATATTTCACAAACTGGCTGGACAGAAGTAAGTCACTCATACACAGTACCTATCTGTTCAAGAAAAATTGCTTTCGATGTGCGACAACAACCCCAAAGTAGAACTATGGAATCCAAACAACTACCCCAACCCTACCCTGTTACGTCATATCAGAATAAAATTCCTACTGCGTTGGGTGGCGATATGCGATAATGGATGTAATGCATTGGATATATAATGTGCACCCTCTGCATCGCCCTCCCTCTCATTGATCTTGCTACTTGTTTAATATACTGCATTTCCTTTCCTTTCCTTTGCTTCCCTCTTCCTATAGAATCCAAACAACTAACTACCCCAACCCAACACAATTACCATACCACATATCGAATGAAATTCTGAAATGAAACCTGTTTTGTATTATACGTCTCTTCTCTTATGAAGATTATTAATATACCCCATGCCATTCTGCAGCACGCACGATTCACCCCATCCCCATCCTTCATCGGACATACAATCATAATATACATACCTACATAATATACAACTGACCATAGCACTCACTGCGACAACAAATCAACCCTTATCGAATGTGGTTGTTTGACGATCGCAAAAGTATAAACATCCATTCGTAGCAAGGTATATGTGTATGTATATATTTTCACTTAAAAAAATACATTTTGGCTAAAAACTATTCCTAAGGACGTGGCTATAAACGACATAGCCTATAGCAGTCTCACAGTCTTAAGGAACATTTAAAAAAAGTTTCATCGAAATCTGTCCAGTAGTTTTCGAGTTTTTAGCTGACAAAGAAAATGCCTACAGTTTTATTATATGTAAGGATTAAACGATAATCAATTCAAATCAAAGTTTGGAAGCCTCTGTATACCTCCTCCCGTTGAATAAAAATTCAAAATTCAAAATTGTGCACTACCTTACCTTTTAAAATATGTTCTAACATCCAAGACGTGTATTGCGCAAATTTTGACATAGGTGTATGCCTTGTCCAAAGTTCGTCAACACAAAACAAAATGATTGTGTATACAGTCCCACTGCCATAATCGCTTTTTATACCCTCCACAATATTTTAACGACATTTTGCACAACATTCTAAAATCAGGCCTTGAATTGCCAATTCGGCTGGCAATACCCGCTCGGATCCAGAATATCGGTTATAACTTTCAAACTACAGTCAAAATCGGTTATAACGACCTTCAGAGGACTGACGGATTTGGTCGTTATAAGCGATAGGTCGCTGTAACCGATATCAAGGTGCATACATAAATTAATCTGTTTTAAATTTTTTATTTGTACCAGACAGATATATGTACATACATACGAGATAACTTTATGCAAACCGAATAAAATCAGAACTCTTCGACCACTCGTCACACAGAAAAATTTGCACTAATTAATTTCCCCACCTACTATTGAACAAACTCAAAACCAATACTAAGCGCAAAAATAAAGAATAATAATATCTCAACAAACGGTGAGCTGTAACATGTCTAGACAGATACATCGCATGTACAGACCCATAAATAGTTTACCGTTTCAGAAAAAATGCAGCTGCGTCGATCTTAGTCGTTATAACCAATATTTTATTTCAAAACAAGGAAAATATCGGTCGTTGTAAGCGTTGCCGTTGTAAACGATTTGTTATTCAATGGGTTTATAATGGAGCTCAGCCGGGACCTAAGAATTTTTCAGTATTTTTTGACAAATTTATTGTCTGTAGTTATAGAACATTTGAAATAATTTGAATAAGTCGTTATTTTTTTCGGAGATGCAATGTTTCTACAATGGATGGCACTGTGTTCTATGTAAGAAATAGCAATTTTGAGCAGAGGTTCAAACCTCATACCTACTTTCGCCGCACTGAACCTAAAGGACTATTATGTTTGCTTCATTTTTCCTCGCAGGTTTGTATGAAACTGACAACTGGAAGCAGTCCATGTATAGTATGTCAATGCCTGAAATACAGCAATACGAACAAAACAAACAAAAAATTATGAAAATCGGCCCAGCGGTTATCGAGATATAACGTCATCGAGTTTCACTCCATAGAAGATGTTTTTTTGTATAATATTTTGAATGTTTTTTTTTTTTTTTGTATGGGCGTTGCCACGCCCCTTTGTCCAATTTTGACCAAACTTCACAAAAACCATACATAGACCAATACCAAAAAATGTTTGGTTAAAATCGGTAAATGCGTTAAGGCGTGAATCGGCGACAAACATTTTAGGGCTCAATTTTTATATAATATGGATAGACTTTCAACAAAAGATCGCTAGAACTTCAATTCACGAAACGTATAGAAGATTACGTAGTTCTTAAGGTCCTCATATTCTATCAGAACAGATCAGATACACTTTACATGATGCAAAGCCAAAACCGGGTTAACATTACGTGTCTACTAAAGAAACTGTAGTGTTGCGGAAAATCGGGACTTTTCAATTGAGTGTCGATCGCAATAGTTTGGCTTTTGGCCGTTTTTGTTGTTCCTACTAGATAGCGCATGCAATACTTCTCAATGACTAAGGTTTCCACTACTTGTAGTTTTGAAACAGCTCTTGTCAATAACTCACGAAAAATTCACATAATGCCCAAAACACACGTGCAGAATTCACTGTGCAGCAACATTAGAATACACACGTATTTATGTGGTAACACAAATGTAAATTCTACACCCACCGCAGCACTGCAACATGTCTCTGTTTCTAAATTCACTGCATAGCGACGCATCGAATTTTAAAATTCAGCTACTGATGCATACGAGGAAATTAGAGACGGGAATTATGTATTTGTCGTCTGTGTTGCACTCTCGTATTTTTCCCCGCATTGACAGCAACCGATGCAAGTTAAATTCTGCACATCTGTTTAATCTGCAGTACTGTTTGCAGTGAAGCGTTCAGAATTTCTGCACAGTGTTTCGGGAATAACAAGTGGAAATAGGTTCGTTTGCACTGAGAAATGTCTGTGTATTTTGTGGCTACCGAAAACTCAAGGAAAACCTAGACATTCAGCTTCATGTCGATATTCATTTCATAAGCATTTTGCGGCTGAAAATGTTCGGCTTTCTTGGGCTTTAATTCAGATTTGACCAAAAACACACGAGTGACGTATTTTTATGCCAATTAAAAAATTGGCAAGTGGAAATAGCTAAAAATTGCTTGTCAATGAATTGACTAACACCGTTTGTCAATAACTGACAAAGAAACCACTGGGACAAGTGAAAATAGCTGAATTGTCAAACAAGATGTCACTTTGTCTATAATTGACAGAGAAAATTTAATTGGCATCGAGTTCATAAGTTGGTCAATCAACTGACAAACGATTTTTTGTCAATAATTGACACAAGTGGAAATGAAGTGGCAGTAGACACAATGGCATAAACGAGAGCTGTCAAACTTTGTCATTAAAATGCAATATGGAAACTTAGCTCATATGTGGACTCGATTCAACGACAACATTACTATGCCGGCAATACGTGCAGCGACCGTGCGATTTGACACCACACTGTATTACTTGTTATTGGGTTGTAAATATAAAGATGTTGGTAAGGCTTAACTACATTCGGCAAAAATTGAAAAAGTGCAAGCTCACACACAAACGCAGTTGCTTCCTCGTGGTAAAAAATTTATTTAAAAAGCTTGCTCTGACAAGAAAGTAAACCCAAACAAATCACTGCCATTTTGTGCAAAAGAGTTCATTTCCATGGTATTTTGTTTAAAAGGTTCGTTTCCATGGTAAAACGGAAACAAAAATGTGACATTCTAGTCGCATCAGACCCCTCTAATGGCGATATCAGTAATTAGCGCAAACTTTTTTTGTGCATGAGGTAGTTTTTTTTAGTGCTTTCAAAAAGTGTGTCACTTGGAAGTTAGAGGTATAGCTAACTTTCAAGTAACACACTTTGTGAAAAGTTGAGAGAAAAATATAGATTTGAAATGGTGTGGAAAGGGAAAGCACATTTTCGTGCAAGTACCTTACTTTGTGCTGAATTTAGTTAAGCCTTTATGCTGATAACTCCGCAATCTATTCAGGTATTAGAAGCCAACATTCACTGCGTTATTTATGAGCTTACATAAAAGTAATTGTAAGTTACAACGGAATCCAATGAAGTCTGGCTTATAGCACCTGGGCAGAACTGCCCCAGACAATTCCTCCCAAAATTCTTTCGCTGAAAATCCTACTCTGATTAATCTGGACAAACATGACCTTAGAATCCCGATAGGTATAATTAGTGGCCATGGCCTCTGGAGTAAAAAAAAAATGCTCTATGACCTCACCAGGCAAGACACAACAGATTTTTAAAGACTGCGGCCTCTTTAAAAGTCAGTTGTGCCAGAGTTCATTGAAGGCTCTCCCGACTTATTAGCAAGGTTCCAGAAATCGAGTGAAATCGAAATTGCAAATCGATTGAATTCGTTTTCAGTGTGCTGCATTTCGAGCGATTCGGAAACTCTGAAATTTTTTCGAAATCACAATTTCACTTTGTCTCAATTCAGAAAATTTTGAAATCGAAATCGAATACAGTGAAATGTAGAACACAAAAATTCATTTCCGATTTCATTTCGAGTGAAAGTGGAATGTGGAACCTAGCAGTATAATCTAATCTAACCTTAGTTGCAATAGCTTGCTTTTTTAAAATGTATTCTATGTGTGACAACAACGCCCCAACTATGTCTTGTTACATTAATTTGGCTTGGCGCATGGAATAGAACTCACTTTCTAACACAAAAAATAGTAATTTGCAATAAATATCAACGTTTCTTGATTTTCCCAGTCAAACATAACCAATCTAGAAAGTCCCAAAAAAACAAACTGTCCTTGGTGGTGCAGAAATCGACAGACTGCGAAAAAAAGCAAAATTGTTGAAATATATTTAAAAACAAAACACATCCTGCTGATATTCATCTATTCGCTTGTTGTCAGTTTAATTCGCTTTCGAAAAACGGTGAAAACAGCAAAATAATGAATGTCATACTGAAAATAAACTTAAATCCCAATTAGGTTAGGTTAGGTTAACGTGTTGGTTGAGCAGGTTGGGTGAACCCTACACTTAGCTCCTTGTGTATCATTGTGATGTCATTTTATGGGGGGGGGGTTAACCGTTGGTGTTAGAGATAGTTAACCATCCTGATGTCTTCAAAAACCTGTAAAGAGCAGAAAGTGAGACATCGGAAAGTACTCCAAATCAGTCTATTCGCATTTTGTTCGCTTCGACATTCTCCAAAGACGTTCGCCGGCATCTTCATCTGAGAATCCTAGGCGAAATTTATTTTAGAATAAAATGTAACCGTTTCATAGTAACCATTTCTTGTTCTTTTGATAATAATTATTGTGATTGTCGCTTACTTTGCAATCATTTTTGCAAGTTTTTAGTTTTCTAGTAAACAAAGAACCTTTTGACTGTCGCTTTTGACTGTCAACTATCACCTCTCTTAACCTCAAACTTTTGTTTGTACTTTTGCAATTAGTAGTATTTATGCGTCGTAGTAGTACGCTCGTGATATGCAAAAAATCCTTGCCAAGCACATGCCTACATAATAAAATAATCAATTACTCCGCTGGGTTTATTATTTTAACAAACACCTCTATACATTATTGTATAGAGTGCCTAAAGAGTACCTACATATTCTTTAAAGCATGAATCACTTGCTACCTACGTCGATTGTGGCCTCTTTTCAATGTTGAACACTTCAAATGTCAAGGACCTATTTTCTACCTGTCCTCATATTTATTTTTGTTTCCCTTAAGTCCTGTTTTTCTCAATTTAAATTGTGCATGAATACCTTCCTGTAAGAGGCTGCTGCAATTTGTTTGTTTGTTTTGATAGTTTGTGTTGACCTTGACTTTAAGCAGACATTTCCCGATACAAGGTTTACAGGAAGCAAATTTTTTTTTATATTGTGTTACCTGGTGATATTTAATTAAATTTGCGTGCTAACATTTACAAATAACGACATTCCAAGAACATTTTACTGACCGCAAACACGTAAGGGAATTATTCTCCTACCAAAACCTCATTAACTCTCTGATTCTTTATTAGGATTTTTTCCAAATGGAACCGTCAATCGCCGCACACACCCTATAAATTGTATCTTTTTCTCCTGCCCCAAACCACACACTTGATTAGATTAGATTTGTTTTGTTTTTTGTTGCTCTCCCACCCCCGTCTCTGAACCGGTTGTCTTGGTCTCACTCTAGCTCTTGTCATTGCGTGCGGCACTGATGAATGTTGTTGAACAAATCCTCCCCTGTGTGCTGCAGTGCAGTACATCTTCATACAAACCGCGCCCTCACTTGTGTTGCATGCCGTCATCGAAGAAAATAAAAAAAAAATAATTAGCATCTCGATTTTTTAGTGTGTTGCATTCGGAGATTCATTTCCCTCGTTTGTGGCGAGGCAGCATACACTTTCCGGTGACATGTCATGAACGGAACAACCATGGAGAAGGAAGCAATGTCGTTTGGTCTCCATACTCCATCTCTACTTGTGAATGACTACACAACAAAACAGTGACGTCGTGGAGTGGAGAATACGCCGAGCTATGGAAAAAGAGTGTGACACACAAATGGGGGGCCGCCGAATGGGTGTTTTTCCTCTGCTGCTCTCTGCGTGTACGTACGTAATTTTCATGCGCAGGCAGAAAGAGACGGCTCTGCGTTGAGCCATCAGCCCACGTCCTAGCACCAGACAAAGAAGCACTATGTGCTGTCATTTCCATAATTCCATACGTCAAGAGAGAGTGTCTTTTATTGCTATTGCTGCTCTGCTGCTGCTGCTACGGCTGGAGAAAAACCATTCTAATTTTTTTTTTAATGTTGTGTATTGTGTGTGAAGACGCATAGTTTTATTCATATTTTACGAAGAAGTATTCTTCACTCGATCCCAATCAAATTCGGTACAACTAATGCATTCCAATGCAAGAAAACTCGGAAAATTCCACGAAACAAGGCGCATCTGTTTTAACGAATCCAGTGTGTAATCATCGATACAATCTTTTTTGTTTCAATTAAAGAAGCCTTCGTTTCGAGTGCGACAACGACAACGAGGAAACACAAGACATACAGAAGTGAGTCAGTGAGTAAGGGGGGCCGAAACTACGAAATCAATTGCCTCTGCTGAACATCGTCTTAGTCATAGTTATATTTTTTCATTTCTATTCTCATGGGTTCCTTCATCGTTTTTCTCCTCTGCTCTGTGTATTTGATTTCCTTTGGCTTTTGTGATTTGTTTTTGTTTGGTCTACACAGCGACAAATAACCAAGTATGAATGATGAATGAACCAAAGTGTTCAGTGTCCAGCGGCCGCTTTAGTGCTGATAAAACTAAATTATCCAAAAATGACAGCTCAGTATTGATATATCTAATCGAAATAAAATATTCTAAAATGTTTATTTCTCTCCCTCTCTTTTTCTCTTTTAGTAATCTTCAATTCGGCAGACTTTGATTTTCTACTAACCAAAGGCAATAACAATGTGGAAGTGGACCGGAGTTCATTGCTATTGAGATTCGACCCACTATTGGGTCATTCAGTGCCTGTAAATCAATTGGTGAAAGCAGGTTCCTCCTCACTGTTCACGTCGGTTGACAAGCAACAGCAGCCAGAACGCCTTAGTCCAGCAAATGAAGAGGAGGAGCAGTTCTACGATAGCAATAGATCGCTCCAACAGGAGAACGGATTAAATATAATAACTCAAACCAAACCCACGGTAAACAAGGCCGAAGAACATCGTCCAATTGAGGATAGAAAGCAAAAACCACTCCAAGTCACTACGAGGAGCATAAAAGTAAGATTTCTGATTTTACTTTAAGTTTTTTTGTTAGATAATATTGTGTTATGTACTGATAAGGGGGACGAGAGTGATAGTTGCATGACGGACCTATGAAAGTGATCTCCACGTGTGTATATTAGTGTTTGTGTTTATGAGCTCAGTATCAGCAGATTATTATCTCCGCCAGCCCACATATTTAATCCATTTTATTCTGTAACATTTTCTATGCTTTTAGCAAGTCGTTTACATCTTTTTGTTGTAGACCGAATGGTTGTATTTTTTTTTGTGTAGTCTTCAATTGGCATTCAGTGAAGAAGAGAAACCGAAGATATATTGACTGTCAGATTCTGAACTGAATTAAGACGCGTCACCATTATGTCATCATTTCCCAAACGAGATCACTTTCTGTTGACGTAATTTCGGCGCCATCAATAGAAGAACTCGACATAAACATTGTCATGATGAAGAGAGGAAAGTCTTAGCCATGGCAGTCGTTTGCGCGGACTAAGCAATAGCAACTGAGCTCTATGGGGATTAGTGTCAAATCATATGCGGACGATTTCGTTATTACAACGAAACTATTTAAAGGACAGTGCAGAGAGCGTTTTGCAAGCAGAGATCGTTCTTATGAGCAGAGAGACTAATTTTCATCTCAAAGTGCGATGAAATGTTATGCCTGTTCGGTTCTACTTTATGGAGCAGAAACATGGACTTTAAATAGCGCAACAACGAGGAAGATAGAAGCATTTGAAATGTGGATTTATAGAAGAATTCTTCAAATTTCTTGGGTTGACAGGATCATGAATGAAGAGTGCTAAGACGTGTAAGGAAAAAAACTGCAAAAACTCATTAGAATCAAAGAAAGACAACTCTAATATCTCACATAATAAGGACCAGTAAATATCAACTCCTCCATCTAATACCGCAGGGAAGGATCGAAGGAAGAGGAAGCGTCGGAAGGCAGGGGCTCACATGGCTCGCGAAACTTGAGAGAATCGCTAAATCTTTCTACGGTAGTTCCAACCTCCGGCACTGTGTGGAACACTAAGAAGAGAAATAGAACGTCAAACATATCCACGGCAACGCTTGTAAGTTTACCGCACCTTTTGCCGCTAGATTTGCTTATTAAACAATTTGCGGGTAAACAATGGGCAACAGCTTACTACTACTTTCGGCTACTATAGGGAAGGCAGCCTCGGACACTGTACAATCCTAGCGAAGTTACTGTCTACCGATCAGGTGCAAGAAGCACCATTTGGTCGATTTCGACACTCCGAACGATGTATCATAAACCCGAATGCTATGAATGGCAAAGGGATAGAGTAATTAAGCAATATGAAATCGCAGTCTATGCAGACGGATCAAAATAACGAACGGCACGGGTTTTGGCATCAGTTCCGTAGGTCTAAGCCTGAAGATGTCTATACGACTACCGAATACAAGCAAGTGTCTTCCAACCAGAAGTTCTGGCTTCTAGAGGCAGAGCTAATGCAGCTATATCTGAAAGGGATATAGTCATCTAAATTTTACATCGATAGTCAAGCACTGAAATCTACAAGCATCAGTGCTTAAATTGTCAGAAACTGTCGCAAAATGCTGAAGGCATTATGTAGTCAGATCCAGCTGAGACTATGTAGTTTAGCAGGACACTGCGGATTAGAAAATGGAAACGAGCTAGCTCTAGCGTGCATCGGCATCACTAGTGCGATAAGTACAACTCCAACCGCAAGACTTGAGGCTATCCTTAATCTGCTTCCGTTAGACACTCTTATACAATTATCGGCCGATATTAGTGCCATGAGAATCAGCCAATTAATAAACTGGAAATTGAACGGAATTGGTCATTCGATGATCCTACAGAAATACTTTGGCCCTGTAGCTGTCACGGACTACATCACGCATTACCTAGACCTAGAGTTTACAAGTCTCGAGCGCCTATCCCAGCAGGAAAGAATGGAGGGAGGAACTCGTACCTAGCATGCAAACCATAGCCGTATTTACAGACGGATCTAAAATGGACACCGAGGTAGGACCAGGTGTTTTCTCCGAATCGCTGGGTATATCAAAATCGATACGCCTCCCCAACCATAGAAGCGTCTATGAGGTCTTGGCAGTGACAACAGCAGCTCGTGAGTGTGTGGTAAGGGCAATACCACCTGGAGGTTTACCTTCTCTATCGACAGCTAGGCAGCAATAAAACCCATAACTGCACCAGAAATTAAATCAAAGCTGTCGCGAAGAACTCAAGACTCTTACACAGCACAAGGTATCGCTCTGCTAGGTTCCGGGACATGAAGGCATTACAGGCAATGAGAAAACGGACGAATTAGCAACATAAGGCTCGACAGCTGTTTCAGAAAAAGCTGGCTCTGTGTGTACATCCCGCCTTGCACACACTTCAACTTGAAGCATAGAGAAAAGCCACAAAAGAGGCGAACGGAAGAAGCACTGCATTAGTCATACTCATACACTAAGAAGAACATCGCGATGTAGTCCTTCGAATAAAATCATAAGTTGATAAATGAAAACTGTATGGAAATCAACATTCTTTGTCGAAAACCGCCAGCAAGCAAAGAATGTGTCCTCAGTTGAAATATTTTACGGCAGACTGAGAAAGATGGAGGAGATTTGTCATCGCCTTATGCGGTTTGCCCGCCCCACTTGAAGTTGCAAAAATAAATGCGAAATGTTTAGTAAACCAATAACCTTTGCTCACTCAGAAGGCTTCCTATAGATTTAACTTTCTTTAACCGAACTACTGTATGTTCCATTTCGATAGTAATACTCGCCACACCAAAAACATGGGATTGCCTTTGTTGTCTACCATGCTGATGATTCTACTACTTTAGCGTGTGTCGGTATTTGTAATATCCCTTCTCCTTTATGAAGGAGTATCTCCTTCATTACATCAATACTATTTTCATGACACTAACAAGTATAATTTCTTTGTTTTCAATTTCAGAAGAATGTCAAAATGAGTGTCGACGTGATGCAGGACATGAAAATCGAGAACGATTGTAAATCCATTGAAGAAATCGAGTAAGTTTTTGTTTTCTCCATTAAAAGAACATCAATATAACATTAGTCTATTTTGCAGCACACAAACTGATGAAAAACACACATTCAAAATGGATGAACTAGAAAAGAAAATCAAAAATGAAGTGTAAGCTTTGTGTGCTTTGATTGTACCTAAAATATATTTCAAATCTTTGTCATTTTTAGTCTCAAAACAGAAGATATTGAAAAGAAACTCAAGGAAGCGGAGCAGCGTGAAGAGGCTTTAATCAAAAGGATAACAGAGAAGGATAAAACAATTGCCAAAATGAAGTATGTACACACAGTGAATGGCATGATGGATGAGACTCATTGCAATGCCTTTTTGGTTTATTTTCTTGCAGCGGTGTCATTGAAGCGTATGAGAAAGCTATAGCTGAACTCATAGCGGAAAAAGAACAAATCATACAGAATTACGAGAAACAGTTAACGGAAGTTAAAACAGATCGAGATTCTAATTACCATCACTTAACCTCGCTGGAAACAACCTTCTCGGATTTGCATGTGTAAGTATGGGAACAATTGAATAATTACCAGCGGACAGGCGACATTTTTTTTTTTGTTCGTAATTTAATACAGCTTGTTTAACGAGACATGTAAACATTGTTGTACGCCTCCGATAGTATTTCATAAATAATATGACGTGGTTGTAGTAAATTCTGCTATTGACTGCCTTCAATCATACAAAGTAGAATAAAACGACGATATCGTTGTCTAGACTTGCGAAATGAGAACTCATATTTGCAGCAGATTTGGTATACATTGTGGAATACACGTACAACACAAACATATTTTTGTTTGTGGCATTTGTAACAGAGTAGTGAGCGCAAGTTATTCAGACGAGAAACAATTACTTTACAATTGGGGTGTAGCATTCGGTAAGCCAATCACATTGTCCTTCGTGAATATAGCGCAAAGATTCTCCTGACCAGATCATGGTCTATATGCTCCGCAACGTACTACTCCTTCAATACAAACTGGAGCAAAGATCGAATTTTTCGCTCAAAATAACTGACGAGTGCTTGATAATGGAGCCCTGCTATTTTTGTCGACAAATGAAATTATTGTACATTACTTTCTGACCCGTTCGCTGGTGAAGCTGCTCGTTGAAATTGCGATTAAGTCAGAAAACCCTTAGGCCTTTTGTCCACGTAGCTGCGCTTTATACGCACGCTTTTATCATTTGCAGCTTGTCTTCTTGCAGATTCCGAATAAACAAACGAAGGTCAGTTCACGGAGCGGCAAAGTCGCGAGGAAGCTGCAAGCAAACCTTTAACAATCTGCCAATGACGAAAGTATGCATATGAAGCGCAGCTACTTGGACAGTAGGCCTTAGTTTATTTCGCAGACACCGATTCACAAATGCTTAGAGATTTCTAGTGACAATGATTTTCCAAGTGCTACACTCATTTTAACAACGCCGATCTAACATTGTAGCACAGTCGCTTGTTATTTAGGCACTCCGAATGCAGACTTATCTTTGTCGATTCGTCTGACTACATGTTTGGTTCAGCCTTCGGTCAAAACAATACTTCCCAAATATTTGAAGCACTCTACTTTTTATAACTATTGTCTAGCAATGCTTAAAGTAAAGATTATAAATTTCCCAGCCCAACTGGCTGACACTGCGACCTAGAATATAGGCTGATGATCTTTGTTTTGAGGGTGTTAATCTTCAGACAATTTTCCAGATTTGCTGTCATTTGGAGAAAGTCATTAACTCTGTGGCAGAGAAAGCACTCGTCGACAGTGTAGTTGAGGTGTTTAAGTTGTAAAAGAATGCATCTTTGTCAAACACTGCAACCATACTCCATGAGATTTCCCTTCTTCCACTTGTCAGGAAAACTATCTGTGTCCGAAGGTCGCTCTACAACTGAATGAAGATGGTTCCCTTGAGTTAGAACAGGCATGACCATGACCGACATTAATACCTACTGTCGGAATTGTTTCCTATCCAAATTTCTGCACTTGACAGACTACTTCAAAGAAAAAAAAATATTTCCTCAAGATTGTTCTCCAGTTTCAGGGTCCAATAATATTTATAAAGTTTTTAGGGGAAATTATAGAATTATTGGCTTCCAATTCTTGTGTGTGAAGTGATTGGACAACTTTGCAGCTTCCTAAAATGAATTCATGTTTCAAGCAGCCGGCAGTTATCGGTTCGCTTTGTCTTTTCCAGCGTTGTAAAATGCCGCCCGATTCTGCTGCGTGAGACGGGAAGGGTAACTTCTTCTTCCGGATGTCCGGATGAGACGAACAGGGTTTTTCACTCTACATGGACTACCTTATGACTGACTGATCATGGTTTTCTTAATGCATTTCTGCATAAGAAGCTCTAAGCTCTAAGGTGTGTTCATGTTGTGAAGATTGAGAACACGTTTTGTGTTGCTGTCCGCTCTATACCGATATCAGGGACCTCCCTTTCATGTTCATTGACTGGAGGGTTAACACTCGTGATTTCAGTAAAGTCATATTTTCTAGTGAAACTACTGAAAGCTTTGGTAGGTTTGGTAGGTAGGCGCAAATTAGCGCCAAGACTAGTGTATTAGGTTTTCATTTACTTGTTTCCCTTGTTGTGTTTTTGTTGTTATTGGTTCGCATTTATGCATGTGGTTGCCAGGCATCGGGCTATAATGAGTCTATCTGGAAGTGACATTAACGGCCGCGAAGCTCCGGAAGCTATATTCTGGTACCAGGGAGACAGAAACAGGAGCCCCATGTGTCAAGTTGATTCTCTAGTAACTTGTCACCAGTTCAGCTGGCACAGCATGTCTGGGAGCTACCCCTAGTGGGAGTATCGTAGTGGCTGTGGTTGCCCATAATCGCGGAGCATAAGTGTCTTTGGATATGAGAGGTGTTAGATGGGCCTCGCTCTCTAGAAAGGAGTGTATTTCATGCCTTATACATGACTGCAAAATTGTACTGTGGTTACAATTTTACTGCCCTGGGGCGTGGTCAACGCCTTCCTTTTGACCCCATCTGTGGGGTAGGGCCACCGTGTTACTAAGCCCTCAAGGCAGGAGTACACGTTAAGCCCTCATTTTCAGTTTCTGGTCCTTCTGTGCAGTGTTGCGAGATATGCAACTTGCATTCGTCATTGAACCATGCACATCAAAAGCGAAACTTCTGATGGCTTCCTGGTAAGACTGCGACTGGTCTGCTGGATCTTGATTCTGGTAGGATGATGCTTCTTTAGAGGTTGAAGAAAATATGGTCGTCAAAGGCTCCGTTTTCCGCGCGAAATTCGCTCCTGCTTTCGCATTTTCGCGTTGATTTGAGTGGACAATTTGTCCCCAACTTTTATCTTCTCTGTACTACTGATAATATTTGAATCGTAACGAGCGATTCAAGTACACAAAAGTTGCCAGTGAATATGAATCATGAATATTTTTTGTACTGAATTGAAACAACCATACATTTTCTTCCTCCAACAGAAAATACGAAAAGAGCAAGGAAATGACAGCGCAACTTAAAAGTAGTGAAGAATCATTACTGGCTGAAAAACGACAGAACCTGGAAAACCTTCGGTTACAGGAACAGCGGTATGAGAAAATGAAAAACCATGCCATGCAGCAATTGGAAATGTAAGTACAATAATTTTACCAACCACATTCTACAAATGCAAACAATTTCAATTTCCTTTGCAGTGCTAATAAAAAACTCGAATCCCTAACAAAGAATCACTCGATGGAGATTACAAAACTGAAAGCGCTCCTTAAAAAGGAGGAAATCTCCCGAGCCTCCATTAACGAGCAATTACAACAAAAGTCGCGAGAGAACGAGGAACTTGTTAAAATTTGTGATGAGCTTATCAATGGCCAAGGGAGTTAAAGTTGCTGAAGCATTTTCTCCAGCGATTCTTTTTTTTATTTTTTGTTGTTATATAAGTTTCCAAGATCGTTAACAACAACAACTCAGTAGTACTTCTTCTTTCTTGTTTGTTTCGTGTCGTGTCCAATATCCATTAACATTAATTTGATTGTTCATTTATTTTTATTACGTAATTATTATTATTTTTCTATTGTTACGATTAAAACTATTAATTTATTTTGCAAAAGAGAAATACGATTAAATCACTGTGGCGCGCGATAAAGATAAAAAGAGTTATATAAATTAACAAATTAAAATGAAAAAGAAAACAGTAATCGATAATCTTTATTCTTATTCTCATTATTACTTATGTATATTAACTCGTATGTAATTTGTGAGAAGAACAAACAAACAAACAAAAACAAACCATTTACTCTACAATGTAAGGTATTAGTTTAATTATTGTTTCTAATTAATTAATTTATATTTATATATATAATATACGCGTATATTAGATACCAATTAGTCCTGAATCACAAGTCGGCTTGTTGTTGATGTTGGATTGTTTTTTTTTCGGTTTCTCTGTTTTTCTAATATTCCATAGTTTCGTAAAGCAAAACACACTGCTAACCAAAACAAGTAATCTACTACTAAACCGAATGCCTAATAAAACGCAAGACAACAAACAGAAAATGACAATTATTTCGAAATTATTACTCACAAATTCTCCCATAACAAACCAAAACGATGCCATAATTATTATCACACAGACACATAATATATAGGATTTGCTTTATATATAAAATAGTTTCTCGAGTGCATGATGTTCCAAAGTGTATTTAGATGCAGCAAAAATATATATACGCATTGTTAGCTATGGTACTTAAGTTAATTTCTACTTAACGCTGATGTTGATATACAATACAATGTAAGTGTCCATTTTGACTTTATTTGTCTTCTTACTTTCATTTCTGTCTGCCATTTTCCTTCCACACACATTTCGCATTTTGTTTTGACCACTTTTACGCTCATTTCATGCAATGGAAAAAAGCAAAATAGCTTCTGTGACAAGAGAGCCGCCTTAATTGTTAAGTCATACAACACACTATATGTATTTAGAAAAAAAAAAAAAAACAAACAAAGAATTAAGAACAAACATGAAGGACAGAAGAGTGAAGCCTTTTAATCGCTTTAAGACACCATCTACCTACAGAGACAATCCAATTTTGTTTGGATACAATTACAGTTATAATTAGCAAATTCAAATAAAGCCAACTGACTCTTAGACAGTGACCCTTATGTTTGCTTTCTGTTTTATTAGTGCCTAAGATAATGCAGTCTTCTTGATTCGATTATTTTTATTTTGTTTTCTTTTGTAGTTCAAGTCCAAAATATTCCCTCTCGAAAGGGGGGATGATACCTAAATGTATTTATTTTCTCCCCACTAATACACTTAAAATATTAATTAAAACAAAATTATAGAACACACATTTGTAAGAAATAATATTTTTTTAAATAAAAATGAAAAGGAAAATCAAAATAATTAAAAACCTCCTTCACGCATGAGGAAATATTTAATAAAAAAAAAAGAAAATAAATTATAGGCAAAGGTCAACTTTAAACAACAAAACTGATGGAATTAAAAGTGTTTTTTTATTTTTAAGCAATAGGCGGGATTTTATCCATGGGACATGTGAACCTTTTATTCGAATAAAGAAGCGTGAAGATAAAGTTATTTCTGGATCGTGTGACACACTACTACAGGTACTTTTAGTTCAAGTGAATTTATACAAGTGGTATCACATTTCTGTAACACGCAACTACTAGTCGACTGGGTCTCATGCAAGTGGGACATTTTTGTGATTATCCTGTGTCTGTAACTTAGAAAAAAATAATTCTCACTTGTAGACTAGTAGATGAAATCTTACATCTGAGACAGAGATTTGTAAAGGTTTTAATCTTCTATGTATCGTCGCCTCAGAATTGTTTTGTGCCATACGCCATTGGCTCTGTTTCGAGAAAAACAAAGTTAAATGTTTGTACACTTATTATTCAAAATCTGTACGATAGTTTTTTTATTTTTTTCCATATAAAGTTTGTTTTATTCGGCCCTAGCGAGGTATCCATCGGAACGGAAAATTCTCGGATTTCATACGAATCGGAGGATTTTTGCTTCGATGTATACTTCGGAAGACCTTTTCGGAACTTTTTTCCGACAAATATGCAACGCACACTGGCGTTTTGCGTTTCAGTGCGATCAAGTGCGTTTTTACTGATATTTTTGACAGCTTCATACGAATTTTCTTCCGATATGCTCCGACAGGAATTGGTTGCGGAATTTGTTTACGAGTTGCAGTGAAGTGTTGATAAATGAAAGCAATAAAGAAAAAAAAAACGTTTAACAAAGTAATTGGTTGTATTTGTTTCTTAAATTTGTGTTTTCACAGCAAAAACAAACGAAAAAACAAGCACTAAATAGGAAAACAGCGATGTACCACGAAACAACATCATGTCAAATCAATGCGTCGTCGCATTTTAATCATTCTTTCCGAAGGCGGATAACTCGACTGCAATTTGAGTCTCCGACGGAATATGCGTTGCGGAGAATTCTCCGTTCCGACGGATACCTCGCTAGGGCCGAATATTAGGGCTAGCATTAAACAAAAAACAAAACGTCCCTAGCGGGAAGCACACAAACTCTAAATACGAAGTTTGAAGCAAATCCGTCCAAGCGGTTAGATTCCCCATGGGTGGGACGGACAGAATTGCGAGACACACTTTTTTGAGTTCCCCTATCATCGTAATATCACAATTGATCAAAATCTCGAGTTCCAAATTTTGTACAAAAACAATATCTTTCTCTTACTACGTATACGAGAAAGTTAAAAACATGAAAATGGCGTATGGGATAAAACAATTATTCTCAGGCGACGATATGTACATTGTACATATATAAAAATGGTGTGAAAAATGTAATTCATCAGATTTCAGAGAACGGCTGGGCGGATTTGGCTAATTTTTTTTCAGTCGTTCGTAATTGCCAGCAGAAGGTTTTTACGAAAGAAAATTTTGGAAAAAGTTCGGAAATTAGAAAAATCGAAAACTGATTTTTTGTATGGAATTTTGTGTCCAATTGTTTCGGAATGGCTTTTCGAATTAAAAAATAGAAAATTCCGGAAAAACGCGAAAAATTTGAATTTTTTTTCGACGAAATTTTCCATTTTCTTTGATTCTGGGGGCTAACTATGTACTTCGCCGCGAAGCGCATTTTTATTCGATATCGCATTTTGGTACTATTCAGTTCGCCGGCGAAGACTATCGCACTTCGCTCTATTACATTCGCGCAACTATGCAAATGCGAACGTCATTTATCGACGTCAAATGCGATAGATGTTTTGATGGCGAATGAAGTCGTCAGCGGTGCATTTGCATGGTGGAAAAAAAAATGTAAGTAAGAAAACGACAGCGAAAAATATTGTGATTTCTTATATTTCCTTTGCATTTAGGGCAGAAAAACAAACTACAACAACTGAACAGTTCATTTGCTTAGTTCAATTTATGAAAGAGCACGACCAGCTTGCGAAAGGTTTGTTAAATTGTCAACAATTTAAGAACAAAGCGAAAGAATTGTGGGCAGAAATTACAGAAGTGCTAAACGCTAGAGGACCTCCGAAAAGGTCGGCAGATGGGTGGAAAAAAGTAAGTATTTCTGCGCGAAATGTTTGTACAATTCAAAGCATAAATATTACATTTCCCTTAGGTTTGGAAGGACTATAAGTACCACGTCAAAAGCAAAATTCGACATAATGCTAAATGTATTAAAGGAACAGGCGGAGGTCCCAACAAGCAACAAGTGCTCTCCGCACTGGAAGAAGAAGTTGTGGTGTTACTTGACTTAAACACCTTAACAGAAGGGCTCAAAGTTGCAAAATTCGGAGTTTCAAGACCTCAAACTTCTCGACTCCTTTCAACGAGCACCGATAAAACCATCACGCCTTCAACAAGCACCGCCAAACCAGCAGAAGAAGAGGAAGCTGCTGTTGCTCTCGATGAATCTTCGGCTGTTGATGATGTTATTTTGGAGGAATTTTTCTGTGATGACACGGAAATTATTCAAAACGAAACTGCAGAACGACATGAAATGCCGGAACAAAATCCGGTTCCACGAAGAACAGCGAAGAAACTTTTAGAATTGCAGGTCCAACAGCAACAAGAATATTTCCGTGAAACCGTGAAGTTACAAAAAGAACATAACAAACTTCTTTCAAAACAGACTGAAGAAATTAAGAAAAAAAGACGACTCAAAGAAGACGAACTCAAGCTGTTAAAAAGGCAAATGGATTTGAAACAAAAGGAAAACATTGAAAACACTAAACTCAAAATCGCAGAACTTGAGATAAAAAAGAGGAAGCTCGAATTGGAAGAGGAAAAACTTCGTGATAAAAACAATAACAACAAAAACTTTTAACTTATTTTTATTTGTCTTTGTTTTAGTAAATTATATGGTATGTAGTGAAATAACTGTCAAGTACAAAATATATATACGAGATTTTTATAAAGAATTTTTAATTTGGTTCCGTATTGACTGTGCAATATTTCTCATATTTGTGTCACCAATTTCAATGGGAAAAATAGAGTCATTATCAGGTTCAACAATCAACCCTTCGTCGAAATCCACATTAAATTTGATGCACACATTATGGAGCGCCGCACATACGTTGATAATTCGTGCTGCTTTCTCTGGTTTGTAGTGCAATTCTCTTGTGTGTAACAAACATCTAAATCTTGCTTTGTATAAACCTATGCATCTCTCGATTTTGCACCGACATTTGGAGTGAATTGAATTATAGTTTGCTTCTCTGCTGTTGCCTGAAGCCGACCTATATGGAGTCATCAACCAGGGCTCTAAACCATAACCAGGGCTCTAAACCATAACCTAAAAATTAGTTTTTAGGAATGTATTGCAAGAATTTACCAAGGATCCTGCTGTTATCTCCATTTCTAAAAGCTTCCTCCATATATTGATTCTCAGCACTCGTTGACCATATGACAGAATCATGAGAACTGCCTCCAAAGCTTGCATTCACGCATGTGATTTTCATCTGGTGCTGGCATGCCTTTAAAAAAAAAGTATTAGTTAATAAATGTAAACAATAAAATATACAAATATAACACACTAGCATGACGTTAATACTATGGGAGCCTTTTCTGTTGTAGAAATGGTGTTCATTTTGTGACGGTCGAATAATGTTCACATGTGTTCCATCAACGCACATGATTACACCAGGAAAACCGCTTGTTCGATGAAAACATTCTTTTGCTTGACTTTTTTCAGCTTCACTCATTTCGAACTTTATCATCTTTGGACACATTATTCTTTCCAATACCTCAATTGTCTCACTAAAAACTACGCTCACAGTTTGTTGCGCCAGTCCGATGTGCATATCTTGCCCAACGCTCTTTTGATAAGATCCTTCAGCAAGAAATCGAAGCGTTGCTGCTAGTTTAATTATTATGGGCGTTGCAATACTTCTTCGCCTCGGAAATTCGTCTTTTATATTTTCCAGCACATATGTAAATGAGTCTTTTGAAAGACGAAATAACTTAACAAATCTAAGACAAAAAAAACTCATATATATGCACTTTTACCCGTTTTCAAAACAAATCTTACTCGTTGTGCGGAAGATCCAGCGGGGATGAACCACTTCTTATTAATTTCCGTTGTATATATAAATTCGAAGACACATCGACTTCATCCCTTTAATATCGAATTTACTTGTTTACTTAAAGTTCGCGCAATTATTTGAACAAAATAATAACAACATTCCAAAGCATTTTGACAGATGAATGGGAAAGTTTGTGGAAATACCAAGGGAAATGTGGAAATGTCTTGGAAGGTCGAAATTCCAAACAATCGTTTTGCATAGTTGCCATGTCCGCCGCGAATCGAACCGAGTGAATCGCAAATTATGCGATTCGCGGCGAAGTGCATAGTTAGCCCTCTGGCAACAATTCAGTCAAGATCTCAAATTGCGTTGGCTGTTACATCCTCTGGCATTGCTGCCACATTGTTGGAAGGCGGTCGAACTGCACATTCCGCTTTGAAGCTGTCGATGAATCTTCTCGCGGTTGACAAGCCAACGTGCACAATGACTAAGAATTCGGCGACAACGAAATTGATGAGAGAATGTAAAATCATTATTTGGAATGAATGCACGATGGTGCATAAACGAGCTTTGGAGGCAGTTGACCGAACGATGAAAGATTTACGAGGGGATTCGAGCCGATTTCGTGGGGCTATGACATTGCTCTCGGGAGATTTTCGTCAAACGCTTCCTGTCATCCCGAAATCAACCGCTGCCGATGAACTTAATGCATGGCTGGAGTCGTCGTCTTTGTGGCGGCATATCAAGAAGTTAAAATTTACCACGAACATGAGAGTCGCATTGCAGAACGACCCATCTGCTGCTAAATTCTCGAGACAACTGTTGGCGCTTCTCAATGGCCAAATTCCCGTTGATGTTTCGACTGCATAGATATCGTTCCCAGCAAATTTTTGTGAGTTCACATCGAAGAAGGAACTCATCACCAAAGTGTTCCCCGCCATTGCACAAAATTAATTAATCGATTGGATTAGTGAACGGGCATTACAAGCAGCGAAGAATAATGACGTCGATAGCTTGCACTTCATTATTCAAACTGCATCCGTACAAATCCGTCGACAACGTGCCCGACGAGGATGAAGCGACTAACTATCCGACGGTCGCTTGATGTGCCAGGAAGGTGGGATCGATCATAATCATGTTGCCGGAATCTGAATCATCCGAAATCATCCGACTATGTGGCGTACTACATACCGTGTACTAGCACCTTAAGACATCGCCCAGTGATGAAACCAATTGAGCGCTAATATACAGTCTGTCGAGAGACAAAGGTGTTCAGCTTTGGCCGAATTTGCATTTTCGCTGGACATGTAACACTGTCCACCTAAGGTTGGTTATTTCGATGGCATTCATCTTTATCATGAGTTTGAATCCATCAATCTGCTCTAAGAAATCTTTTCTATGTCAACAACTATTCGGATTCGTCATAAAATTGTAGGTTGCGTGCATTCATTCATCCCAAATATAAAAACTCACAAACGAATGGTTGTGAGAAGCTAGGCATACAAAAATTGTTGGTTGCCACCGCCAGCTATTAGTTTATTTTCAATTCGCTTTTGTATTACTCTGTGCAGACTAGTGTAGCAGCAGTTCACTAAAACGATAAAATATTTTCAATAGCAAGTCTGTTCCTATTCCTACCATTTCATTCGAAATGATTGCTTTAAGAATGTGCTCCAAAATCACCCCTATTTCGTATTCGATCTTCGACACTAGTTTGTTCTGTCATTCGCTCGGCAGATGATAAGAAAACGATAACAAAGAAGAGATTGGACGAGATTTCTATCTACTAATTTGTAGTAGGGTTTCGCGTTCTTGTTCGTACAGATTATTTGTAAATCTTTTCTATTTCAATTGGTGAGTTGAACAATTCACTTTGAGTTTACATAACGCACTAATTCATACATTTTTCCACGTCGTAGTAACAAGATGAACTTTGCCGGCAAAGTTGTTCTAATAACTGGAGCTAGTTCTGGCATCGGAGCAGCAACCGCTATAAACTTTGCGAAACTGGGAGCAAACTTAGTTCTGACCGGACGAAATGCAAACAATTTAAAAGAAGTAGCTGCTAAGTGTTCTGCCGGTAATCAACCCCTGCTCGTGCCAGGTGATGTTACCAAGGAAAGTGATAATGAAAAGCTTATTGCAGTAACTCTGGAAAAATATGGCAAACTCGATGTATTGGTCAATAACGCTGGCATTCTCGAAAGCGGAACAATTGAAAACACTAACATGGAACAATACGATCGTGTCATGAACACGAACCTTCGATCAATGTATCATTTGACTATGTTGGCTGTTCCACATTTGGTGATAACCAAAGGTAACATTGTCAATGTGTCTAGTGTGAATGGAATTCGTTCGTTTCCCGGTGTCTTGGCGTATAACATCTCAAAAATGGGTGTAGATCAGTTTACTCGTTGTGTCGCCTTGGAGTTAGCCGCTAAGGGGGTGCGTTGCAATTGTGTTAATCCGGGAGTGACTGTTACGGATTTGCATAAACGCGGTGGAATGGACCAGGAAACTTATGAAAAGTTCCTAAAACATTCGCAAACTACACATGCGCTTGGTCGTCCTGGAAAAGCCGATGAAGTGGCTCAGGCTATTACATTTTTAGCCAGCGATTTATCTAGTTTCACTACTGGTGCTAGTCTGCCTGTGGATGGTGGTCGCCATGCTATGTGTCCACGTTAACCTTACTCACAATCAAAATTGTAATGAAAAAAAGTTGACGAATTGTTTAAAATTGTTTGCATTTATTAGTTTTATATATATTTTGTTTCTTTCTATATATTTTCCAAAATAAATATTTTAAATATATACTCGTATATTTGTTTGGTACTCTTTTTGAGAGATTTTCAACCTGAACCTCTGCCAGATGCACTGCAGCTTCCTATAATCGCTTGTCTCCTTTGTCTTAAATGGTTAATGTCCTCGTTGGATACGAAACGATTTAACAGATGTCGTTTTATACTCAGAGATTCGTCGGATCAATATTGGTGTACCAAGGCGTATACGTAACTTATTTACGAATTTGTACGCCATTAATCCCCAAGTGACTGGAATAATTTACAAACTAAAACGTACATTCGGCTAGTTTCAAAGACTTCTGCTACAACCTTCAATAAAAAGAGACATCCTCGCGAGGTCATATCCAATACTTTTGGCTGAACCATGCGAAAAAAACACACTTCTACAAAAATAAATTTTATTTTATAATTTAAGCGATAAGGCCACAGTACAACATAAAGTTTTAAATACGTTTTTCTATCGTGGGCACATAGCATGACGCCCACCATCCACCGGCAAATTGACACCAGTTATAAAACTAGCACTATCACTGGCCAAAAATGTAATTGCAGCAGAAACTTCATCCACATTCCCTGCCCTCTGCAAGGCATGAGTTTGCTTACACTTTTCCAAGAAATTATTGTATTGCTCTTCGTCCATGCCACCACGTTTGTGTAGCTCCGTGACGATAACACCTGGATTTACAGAATTGACGCGTATTCCTTTTGGAGCCAATTCCAGAGCAACACACTTGGTGAATTGATCAATTGAAGACTTGGATATATTATAAGCCACTAGTCCTGGGAATGCCCGCAATCCACAAACACTTGAAAGATTAACAATGTTTCCCTTGCTTTTGATAAGATAAGGAACAGCCAGCATGGTTAGCTGATAGACAGAACGAACATTAGTGGCCATAATGCGATCATATTGTTCCAGATTAGTGTCCACAATTGAACCGTTTTCGATGATGCCGGCATTATTAATCAGTACATTGATTTTTCCAAACTTGGCCACAGTTTGTTCTACTATTTTTTTTACGTCATCCTCCTTACTTACATCAGCCTGGACAACGAGTGGCGCTTGCCCGTTCGCAGCCTTACACAGCTCGGCTGTTTCGTTTAATTTCTCGACATTCCGTCCAACAAGTGTTAGCTGACCGCCGAGTTTTGCAAACCGCAAAGCAGTGCCAGCACCAATGCCCGAACTTGCGCCAGTTATAACAATAACCTTGCCCGTGAATTCCATTGGATTTGATTTAAGTCAACACAAACAACTATATACAGAGAAACAAGTGATGTATTGTCCACTCCTACTGAGGGACGGCAGGAAAATATAAAATTATATGTCAGAAGTGAATATATGTAGGCCGTTGGGTGAGGTATTTTGTTTTTTATTCGTGCGCAGGGTGAAGACAAAACTTGTTTGATTAGCTCAATATAACGAAATAAAGTAAAGCACGCTTAGAGTGAATGAATATAAAGATAGCACTTTTCAACGCTGTTTTAGTTGGTAAATAATTGTGGCTTCTTCAAATTGTTAATGTTTACAGAATAAACACGCCTTTTAAGCGTGTTCTTAACTTATACCTGTCATTCCAGCGACCTTTGTGCGTGTTCTGAAAATGAAAGTTCGATTCTAGCCGGCTAAATCTTGGAAATAACTGAATTCCTCCTTTCATCCACCTAGAAATGCATTTTGAGGTTAAATGCAAACCGATTTAGGTATCTCTTCATGTATTCTACCAGAGGATAGAGTTCCTCCACAGATGATACGCAAAGCGGCAAAGAGCGTCTATTTTCCCTGTATAATTGCCAGAAATTCTGCATAAGACGCTGGATGAATTTGAGAGGCTGAAGGGGTCGGATATAATGTATTAGGTTATGTTAAAAAGACGTCCGATTCCACTCCACAAACCACAATCCATTTTTGGATACATCTGTAAAGGGGGATATTGTAAGCTCTTGTGTAAGTGTCGGAAAGCATCATTAGTCGGAATGACATCGGAAATGAATTTTTGTGTTATAAGCCCCATTTAGACGATCATTTCAGTTTCAGTTAAGTTAAGCTTTCAGTTAAACTGATGTTCTACAGTGCATTTAGACATCAGTTTAGTATTCAGTTGAGCTTTCAATTGACTCGTGATTAGCCGAAGGTTAGAAGATATTTCTACTAAAACTGACAATTGAATTGAAAACTTATGGGAATTCTTTTCAGTCTAGTCTCAGTTTCAGTTAGACGCTTAAATTTTTGCATTTAGACATCAGTTTAACTGAAAGCTTAACTGATAGCTCAACTGAAACTGAAACTGAAAAGATCGTCAGGGCTATAAATTTTACTGTATTCGATTTCGATTTCAAAATTTTCGAAATTGAGACAAAAATTGACGTTTCCGAATCGCTCGAAATGAAGATTTGCAATTTCGATTTCACTCGATTTGTGGAACCTAGCTGACAGAGAAATATTTTTGGAAGCTAGGTTTGCGTTTGGTTTTAAAAAATGATGCTGCTGTACAGTACATAACGTCAATCGTTAGTGGAATCTGCTTTGAGCATGGTATCGGTTTGGCATGTCCATTGATTCAGGGATTTCGTGAATAAGATGTGTGGATGTAAAATGGTTGGCTTGGTTGTAAATGAGTTGAAAATGAAATGTAACTACTAGGTTCCAGATTTCACTCGCAATGAAATCGGAAATGAATTTTTGTGTTATAAATTTCACTGTCACTGTATTCAATTTTGATTTCGAAATTTTTGTAATTCTCAGTTGTGATTTCGAAAAAATTTCGGAGTTTCCGAATCGCTCGAAATACAGAATACTGAAAACGAATTCACTCGATTTGCAATTTCGATTTCACTCGATTTCTGGAATCTAGCTGTTAGTGTTGGATAAGATAAGAGGAACCACCAAATAATCGAAAATGTGCAACTGTGGAAACCCTGTTGCCTATTCATCCCGTATGACCACTCTGTATTTTTGTTTACTCTTCGATTAAAATTTTTTTAATTTTTTAATTATGACAATTGATTGAACGTAAATTGAAGACATTTTGGAAAGAATATTTTTAACAGTCGACGCAGTGTTAAGTTAATTTGCATTTCATAAATGGATTTCACTAAAAAAGTAATTATCGTAACCGGTGCTAGTTCGGGCATTGGTGCTGCTACTGCAATACATTTGGCGAAATTGGGTGGTCTGCTAACGATCGTTGGACGAAATCTTGAAAAACTTAATGAGACCGCCGAGAAGTGCAAAGAGGCAAATGGCGAGACTGCATTAGTGGTACAGTGTGATGTAACCAAAGAGTCTGAAGTGGAGAAAATTGTTAAAGAAACTATTACCAAGTATGACAGGATTGATGTTCTAATAAATAATGCTGGTATCGTTGAAACAGGAACAATTGAAACTACAAACTTGGAACAATTTGATCGTGTGATGAACACCAATATGCGTTCCGTGTATCAACTAACCATGCTAGCAGTTCCACATTTAGTAAAAGTTCAAGGCTGTATTGTGAATGTGTCCAGTGTGAATGGACTTCGTTCATTTGCCGGTGTTTTGGCCTATAATATTTCCAAATCTGCTGTTGATCAGTTTACACGATGTGTTGCTCTTGAGTTGGCACCAAAGAAAGTCCGTTGCAACTCTGTCAATCCGGGTGTTATTATAACCGAAATTCACAAACGGGGTGGCATGGACGAAGAGACATATCAGAAGTTTTTGGAACACTCAAAAACAACTCATGCCCTACAACGGCCAGGAAATGTAGATGAAGTCTCCGGAGTGATTGCATTTTTAGCCAGTGATTTAGCTAGTTTTATTACCGGTGCTAATTTGCCTGTTGATGGTGGACGACATGCTATGTGTCCTAGATAAATTTGTTTGTCTTTTGATTTAATTTTAAATAAAGTTTGATGCATTTAAAAATGATAGTTGGGTTATGTATGTAGTATGCATTTGTTTTTGTGGGTTAGTTTTGGTGGTGGTATCTGCTGGCTTACAGATAAAATGGAAGGCTTTTTTTTGGCGTTAATAATGTCCACCAACAGAAGGGACAGAACGATAGCAACAAGTGATACCTATAGAAGAAAATTGATACATTTACGACTCAACGATGACGTAGTCTATGTAGGTTATTGGCGGTTATTGTAACTGGAGCTCATCACTTCAATTTGCACCTTCCACAATTCTTTATGTACAGCCTCTTTTGACAGTAATGATGGTTTTGTTGTTGTTAGGACCTCATCATGTATCTTTTCAGATTATTTGTGTCGCAACGATGGACTTCTAGAGCTAGCCACTCACTGTTCGAGTTAAATGTTTGAGGCCGGTGCTATTCAGTTAGCCCTCCACAAATATTTCAGCTGCTCGGTATTCAAATAAGGGACTACATTGAAACTTTCCTATAAATAGAGGAGCCGATACTAATAAATTGTTGCAAAGTCTCAGCGAGATATGAAGATGAGTGATGACGACTACGAAATCAAGAAACAGATTAGAACAACCTGTAGGAATGGTCCGATAATAACGGATGCCCCTAATCGAAGAGACCCTTTATAGACAGTTGGCAAACGGTTTTTCTTGCCAAGGGTCTTTATGAGAATCTATACAATATTTGCGGTGCATTGCAATTAATTTTTCACGTTTTAAAGTCATCCTGCCACTCGAAATCTTCCATCGAAGAAATTTGTGATAGTGAGATGAATTAATTTGGCGACTAGCTGAATGGATGACCTTGGCACATATCGAATGCCAAACGAGCAAGCGCTTTTAAACCTGATACACAAAAACGACACGTCTATGATACAAGACGTCGCGACACAAGACCAATTCTTTGCGATACGTCACTGAATTTGTGTTTCATGCAAAATTCACATAATTCAGTCCCCTATTGCTCGTTACCCGTCTACCACCATTACAGAAGCTCTCTTGACATCCCACAGCCACAGTAAATAACTGAGCACAGCTATCAGAACTCAAACGAAAACCAATGAACTATGAAAAATTATCTTCTTCGAATTT
The DNA here is from genome assembly GCA_949372485.1 of Cheilosia soror. Lineage (NCBI taxonomy): Eukaryota > Metazoa > Arthropoda > Insecta > Diptera > Syrphidae > Cheilosia > Cheilosia soror. Next base: position 17,929,102 of record OX443562.1, on the reverse strand, counting down.
ATTTACCATTAAAAATTACAGTACGAACAAGATACGAACTAAGATTCGTATCCATAGGACTGGATGATCTTGTTGAAGGGTTCGGCAGCCTTTGCAATATTCTCGCGTGCCTTGACTGTCAATTTCTTCATGATTCTGTTGTGCTTGAGTGTGACGCGCAACTTAGCCTTGCGCTTCCTCTCCAGACTCTTCACAACATCCTGGTAATGCCATCCGACCTCGCTGGATAGACGGCCGACCTGGCAGTATTTACGGTCCGAACGGAGGGTCAAGATCCTCATGGCAATGGGCACACAGACACGACGCCTCTTGTCATATGGTGGTGGAATACCATCGAACACACGCAGGCGGGCGAGAGCAGCCTGGCCGCGCTTGGTTTTGTGTGGAATCATACCTGCAAGCAAAGAGAAACCCAAATTAGAGCCATGTCTACTCCCATGACCGATATGAAAAGCGAACAAGATGCGCTCTCAGTTCGATTCTTGTTACACGGTTCATTCAAATAATGTAGGTAAGAAGTGTTTAACATCACGGTAGCAAAAAATGCATTCTTGCATTGCAATTCTACTCGTACATACCTGCAAACAAAAGAGAAGAACTTGGTTAGCAAAATGGAGAAAACTATCGTATAATTTTTTTAAGTGTATATTCCATGTCAGAACAAATTCGTTTCATAGTTTACACTCAAATAATGTAGGTAAGATAAAAATAATCATCACAAAAAATTAAATGTATGCGCCTCATTGTTAATAAACTCACCTCTAACAGCCTTGTAGAAAATCCTTGATGGAGCACGGAAATGGAAGGGACCGCGGGCTGGATTCACATTACACCTTTTCCTCAAGTAGGCCAAGTACTTTATTTTATTTCTGTAGAAGTGTCCAGAAAGGTTAAGTTCTTCGCATCGTACAACTGCAACCTTGCCGCCTTGCAGCAGGTATTTAGCAACAACGGATGCCAATCGGCCGACCAAATGGCCACGACCATCGATAACAACGGCCTGTGAAAGTAAAACATATACAATTGAATACACAAATTGCCAAGTGGGGTTATATTGGGCATATTTTCATTTGGAAAGGATCGAGAAAGCAATGGTATATCCTGGCTTTTTCTTAATAATAGTATGTGTTGATTTTGCATCAAAAATCATGGAAATTTACACATTAATTCGCCTACCGAGCCCACTCCGTGCACGTGTAACACAAAATGAGTAGTCACAGGAGTGAGATTTTAGCGCATTTTGATAGTTGTTCACAGGTTTTCATTTAATTTTTCATCACAACACAATAGAACATTGTTTCCTTGACATTATTTCACAATTTTTAAGTAATTTCTTTTGGTTTTTCTATGTGAAAATCGCGACTTACCCTGTTATTTAAACCAGTCATGTTTAAGAACCGCACGGAAAGAAATGGCCGATCAAAAAGTCAGAAGGACGGAAGTGGTGTTCCATTGAATGAAATGGTGAACCGGTTGGAAATATATTGAATTGAAACAAAATGGCGGTAAATTCAAAGTGATTTTATAAAAATGTTAATAAACAAATCAATTACTGTGATTAAATGGAAATGTGTGTCTACATTTATAAATCACTATGAAATATTTAACGAATTGTTAAATATACTAACTTACTTTTGGTTGTTAAATTTGTTTAAAGTTTGTTTTCCCTATCTGTACAGCGGATTCTTCGGCTCATTTCAGTACTACGCTATTAGGGCAATAACACATTTTGGAAAATTCAGTGATGATAAATAGATTTTGATGATACAAAATGTATGCAAATAAATTTTGCTTTGGAAAAAATATTGTGTATTGCTTCGACACGATTCTATTTTATTTAATTTAATGGCGTATTTTTTTAGGAAGTGAGTATAACAAAACCAAAAGTGAGTATAACAATTTTGCATGTAAAACCAAAAGTGAGTATGTATAACAAAACCAAAAGTGGGTATACAAGTTTTGCATATAAAAGTAATGTAAAAGTAAGTGAGCTAGCTATAGATTCTCAAAAAATACGTCTTAACTTAACTGAGCAAACGCTGAAATATATTTCATTTTATTTCGTCTATCTGTGAACTTTCTGATTTTGACATTTTTTTAAGTACATACCCGAAGAAATTCCCTGAGCTGTTTCGAGCCACTGGCACTGGGGTTGCTCGTTACTCTCTTTTTTGCAGATTTTCTCTTTTCCTGTCATTTTTGATGAGAACGTATATAGGCTTTGTGCGATTGCGTTCGATTTATATCGATTTTGCTTTCGAATCCGCGTACGCGAATAGACCTATAATTTGGCCCTATACAAAAGTCTTCTTGCAAAAGCTGCTCTAACCTAATGGCAATTCTCTAGATTTTAGAAGAAAAATGACGTTAACGGTCATATTATGACCTCCGTGTATTAATCAGATTAAGTAAATTTTACACCCAACTTAATTTAATCATAATTTTTTAAAGTATTCACTTTAATCTAATAAACTTATGCAGCCCTTAAATGTATACATTTCTGCGGTGCTTTAAGTGAACACCCCTCGGAAATGTCATTGCGTAAATCGCGTAAATCGACTGTCAAGTCAGTTGTCAAACTCAGCTGTGGAGTTAAAGCGAGTGCGTTTGAATATTTTTTTTTTCATTTTGCTGCAAATTATAAACATTTTCATTTCTAAGTAATCAGAATTATTTTTCTACTTGAATTCGTACGGTCATTTTGAGATCTTCCTAAAAACAACTCTGGAAACAAACTAACATCATACGACAGTCTGTCAAAGTTTGACATTTGTGACTTAAATCGTCGCGGAAAATTATGAAGTCCGCGGTAAACTGTTCTCCATACAAAATCTCACAGTTCATTTACAAGGTGGTAAATTTCTGCAGTTTACGCGCAGTTTATGAGGCTTTTAGGCGTTTAAGTGAATACCCTTAATCATTGATTAAAGATTCCAATTGCGGACTGCGGTGACGGATTCTATGGGACGATTCATTCTGTCGAATACGTCAATCCGTCGACGCAACAGATGCGACGGATATTGTGGGTTGAGCCCTTAAGTTCATTTTTAAACCTACCTCATGTCAAATTTCATTATAGTTTTTTTTGCTTAGTTCTTATTTTAAAAGGAAATTAACCGCTTTTTTTATCCGTAGATTTTGAGTGAGTAGAAAGAAAAAAGGTAGACATGGCACAGAAATAATTCCCCCATGGACATGAAGGTTCTTTTCCGCATCACTGCGCTTGCGATAAAAATCTTCATTTTGGTATTTCCGTTGATAGAGTAATGGTGGATTTACATTACCACGCCACGCAAATTTGCATGACTTCAGAGTGAGAGATCCGTTTTTCCACAGTCAAGGCTAATGAACTGTTAGAGTGAGACCACAAATCTCTATACAAAAGTTATGGCGGCCTAAATTCAACTGTTAGGCTCGTTGGCTCACTCTTACATATCATTAGCCTTGACTGTGGAAAAACGGATCTCTCACTCTGAAGTCATGCAAAATTGCGTGGCGTGGTAATGTAAATCATCTTGAAAGATGAAATAATTGAAATATGTACGTTTGTAGGTACCGAACAAACGATACTTACAGCACCAAACTGGGCAGCCTTGATATCGAATTGCCATTATTTGGTAGGGATGGTAGCATGCAAAATTTATCTTCATCTGTTTCCCGCGTAAATGTTATAATTTTTTAGAAAAATCTACAATATGGAACGCAACCATGCGCTTGCTGTCAGTGCTCGCTAGTGTCATTGATCTGTCATTAGTTGCCTCTTCCACGGAAAGTGAATCATTTCTTTACTCCATTTAATTTGCATTTTACAGTGGAATTAATTGAATTTATTGCAATTTCGCACTTAAAACCGCCAACAAAGAAACAGTACTCTACTCAGTGAACTCTAACTACGTACCACATCGCTAGATTTAACTTGAAATAATCTTAAAAACTTGAATGCCACTCCCCTAATCCTACCAAGGCTTATCTATATTTTTGGCTTGCAAAACAAAGATATCATAATCTAGTTATGTGGAAGGCTTCAGCGGGTCATCAGATCCAGAACGACCAGAGCAACGATAACGACGATGACTGGGAAACTGATCCGGATTTCGTAAACGATGTTACTGAACAAGAACAACGATGGGGCTCAAAGACTGTCGAGGGCAGTGGTCGCACTGCTGGATCTATCAAGTAAGTTATCCCTCATCGGTATATGTAATACAATAAGACAACAATTTTTTTCAATTTCATCAGCATGCAACAGTTGCGTGAGGAAACAGAGAAATCGGACCAAAATAAGAAAAAGAAGGAAATCGAAGAACTAAATCCGGGCTATGGATATGGAGGAAAATTCGGCATTCAGACTGATCGTATGGATAAGTCAGCTATGGGACATGATTATGTTGGCAAAGTAGAGAAGCACGCGTCACAAAAGGACTACAGTGAGGGTTTCGGTGGAAAGTTTGGTGTCCAAACAGATCGTGTGGACAAATCTGCTGTTAACTGGGATTACAACGAAAAAACTGAGAAACACAGTTCTCAGAAGGACTATGCAACTGGTTTTGGTGGTAAATTTGGCGTGCAATCAGATCGCGTGGATAAGTCTGCACTTGGTTGGGATCACGTCGAAAAGGTGGAGAAACATGAGTCACAAAAGGGTAAGCCGATGACGAATTACGAATAACGGACGTTTACTTTAAGATAAGAATTAGTGTAACCAGAATATATACAATTTTCGTGGCTATTTCCAGACTACTCAAAGGGTTTTGGCGGCAAATTCGGAGTACAGGAAGACCGCAAGGACAAATCTGCAGTGGGATGGGATCACATCGAAGCGCCACAAAAACACGAGAGTCAATTGGATCACAAAGTTGTAAGTAGTACAAAAAAATTGTTATCCATTTAGCACAATAACTAAAATTGTCGTTTATTCTTTAGGGCTTTGGTGGCAAATTTGGAGTTCAGAAGGATCGCATGGATAAATCAGCCGTTGGCTTCGATGACGACAAGAGCAGCAAAATCGGCACATCGTATACAAAGGTCAAACCCAACATTGAGGGCGCAAAGCCTTCGAATCTGCGAGCGAAATTCGAGAATCTTGCCAAAAACTCCGAAGAGGATGCGCGCAAAAAAGCAGAAGAACAGAAAAAGATTCGCGAAGAAAAGGATCGACGAGACCGCGATGAAGCTGCCAAAAAGACCGTTGTCGAGAATACACCACGGCAAGCTTCAGAGGAAGCGCGACCCATGGCTCGATCCACGTCTATTTCCACAGGACGTGAGGGTGGAATTGGAAGTGCAATAAGCGCATTTAATCAAATGCAATCACCAACAGAGGAAAAACCTGCTCCTCGCAAAGAACCAATTGTAATCCCACGAGCTGCCCCGGAACCAGCCTCCGTGCAGCCTGATCTAATTCCTACAACTGAAGTGAAGAAGGTCGAACCAGTTAAAGAAACAATTCCTAGTGCTATTGCCGCCGCTCCAGTTGCCGCTACAGTAGCAGCCGCAGTTGCCACCACACCTGTCGTCAGTGTTGAAGAAAAATGCGAAGAAGTCGTAAAGCCACCAGCCGTAATCGAAGAAGCTCAGCGTTTCAGCGAGCCTATCTACCAGAATCAGGAGGAAGCACAGACAACCGAACAGCAACAGCAGCAGGAACATGTCGAGTCGATTTATGCCAACACAGACAACCTCGACTACATCGAAGACACTGGCATTAAGGCAACGGCTCTCTATGATTACCAAGCTGCCGATGACGATGAGATCTCATTTGATCCTGACGATATCATTACCCACATAGAAATGGTAAGCAGTAGGAACTTGAGTGTTGAATAACCCCAACTAACATGCCGAATTTCTTTCAGATTGACGAGGGATGGTGGCGGGGAATGTGCAAGAACCGACACGGATTATTCCCGGCCAACTATGTGCAGTTGATTGAACAACAAGAGACATAGACTTGTTACAGTTATTAAATACATTTTACATATTCTTCCATGGAACAGAAAAAGAAATCGATTAACCTCTATAGAAAATGTACTGACTTTGTTAAAATTTAGATAAGACAACAGTATTTGTGCGTTCGAACGTTACCTACAGTGATATGCTTTTTTTTAATTTTTCTATTTGTATTTTGTACATTTTCTGTTTGTTTATTGTGACATTTGTAAATTGCGGTCCATCTTTCTTGATTATTTTGTTCTTTAAAAAAAATCACTTTACTTGGTGTTCTTCAAAAACATTCTAGTTCATACATTTTGTATTTCGACTTAAAGCATGCGTGTATTTGGAATTCCGTCAGTTACTCCGATGTTAAATGTTCGTTTTATTTACAATTGACTGCAAATACATTTTATTATTACTAATGGTCTTTGTTTCGTTACTGTGTGGAAGGAGCAATGCTTTGTTTTCCTGTAAAATTGGTCAGGCTGCGTCAATTTTGAGATAACTTGTTGTTATCGGGCTCCCGACCCGTGAAGAGTCTCTGCCTGAGACACTGCAGCCTTCCATCCTCTACGATCCCGGGCACGCTGCTTCCAATTGTCCAGACCAAGCGCTCTGGCATCCGCGATGCTTGGTCTTTGAAACGGAGGTTCGGTCTTCCTTGTCTTCTCGAACCTGGGGGCTGGGATTCGAAGACCCTCTTAGCTGGAGCATTATTGTCCATTCGCTCGATGTGGCCGAGCCAATGTAGTCGACGTGTTTTGGCTTTTTGGACTACATCCACATCTTGGTACAGCTCATAGAGTTCGCGGTTGTATCTTCTCCTCCATTCGCCCTCATCGCACACAGGACCAAAAATCCGCCGAAGTATTTTTCTTTCGAAGGAGCCCAGTATCAGCTCTCCCTTCTTGCTTATCGTCCAGCACTCGGCGCCATAAAGCAGAACTGGCAGGATAAGTAGCGCACACATTTCGTCCTTCGAGTTATGAGTTTTGAACCCAATTGTTTTGCCAAACCGAAGTAGCAACGGTTTCCTAGGGTAATTCTTCGCCGGATCTCCACTAGGGTGTCATTCGTGGAGTTTACGTTTACTCCGAGGTAGGTGAACTCCTTAACTACCTCGAAATTGTTGCTATCAATAGTGACGTTTAGTCCTAGGCGGTGCACAGATGCTTGTTTGTTTGTTGATAGCATGTACTTAGTTTTGTCCTCATTTACTTCAAGCCCAACGGATTTCGCCTGTTCTTCAATCGCCGTGAACGCTTCTATCACGGCACGCTGGGAGCGACCGATGATATCAATATCGTCCGCATAGCCAAGCAGCTGGACGGACCTGTTGAAGATTGTGCCTTCCGTGTTGAGATAACTTGGTCATTCTGTTATTAGGAGGACTGAATTTGGTGTCAAACGCATGTCCCCCAGCCAGGATCCCAAGAAGTGCTTTGGAATCCGTACCATCAGGCAAGCGTCTCTAGGTAGCCCAGGATGAAAATGATTAAATCAAGTCCATAATCTGTCCTCTACCCCTATGGGAATTTCCTTTGATCATTTAAGAGTCGATGGCGGAGAATCGAGAGTTATGGAGGGTCCACTTGAGCAACGTACTTTCGTGACCCACCTAATGGATAAGTGAATGAATGAAAAAATGTGTCTTGTCGCGAATTTGACGTTTGTAGTAGGTAACCAACTCACACCATAATTTGTCACGTCAGAATTTCTGACAGTACAAAATACCTTGGACTTGTACATACTTTACCACATAGCACATAGTTTATTAGTGGACGCAGTGGCTCAGTGGGTAGGGTGCGAGGGGTCCCAGGTTCGATCCCCGGAAAAACAAATTACTTCTTGAGTATCTTTCTACCTCTCGCTAACGTCTGACACACATCCAAGAGTATAACTGTCCTGAAAAAAGCTTCTCAATTCAGCCGTTCAGACTCGGCATAAAATTGAAGGTCCCTTCTATTCGTCTCGAAAATAAAAACGGAAACAAACGAATGGTTATGAGAATCTAGGCCAGGGTTTCTGCACGCCTGTTGCGCCAACTATTTATTTTTTTACATAGTTTAGTACAACAGGCCTCGAGAGCACGATCAAAAATCTCAGAAAATTAAACTCTGGGCACAGTTATTATAAGACTTATGCATCTACCTAATGGCCATTAAAATTACAAAAGTGTAAAGACTATCCTGCATCGGCGCCACCAGTGTAATGAGGGCAACTCGAATCGCAGGCTTTGAGGTTATTCGCTATCTTCTTCTTCTCTTCTTTTCCGGAAGCTGCTGTTGGTAGTAACACCTTAACTCCTCCTGGAGCATAGGTCACCAACCAGATACTTTCATCTCTCTCTGCTTGCAGTTCAATACCTCAACGGTGTCCACGATCGCAAATTTTGGGACTGAGCTTTCGACAAAACAGCTGACCTCCATGTTGTTCTTGACCTATCAACTCGCCTTGTACATCTTGAGGGTTCCATTGGAAGCACTGCTTCGCTATGTTGTCATTTGGTTTCCCCAGTGTATGGCCAATCCAGAGCCATTTTCTCTGCTTGATGTCAGCATTATCAACTTTTGTTTGTCCAGTCCTAAGTCTCAACTCATTGTTGACAATTGTTTGTGGCCACCGGATGTTTAGAATGTAACGCAAACAAAGATTAACAAAGGCTTGTAACCTGCTCGAAATATTGGAGGAGCATTTCCGTGTTTCACATGCGAAAAGCAGTACCGATTTTACTTTGGAATCAAACATTTTTAACTTGATACAAATCGTTATTTTTCAGAGTTCCAGACTGGAAAAATGATTCCGAAGGCACCAACGAGCTTTTCTGACATCCAGGTCTGTTCCACCATTAAGTGGCTACCCAGATAGTTGAACTGACCTCTTTTGACCTCTTTTATGGTCTCCCGTCTCAAGATAAGTAAATTGCTGTTGTTGGTCTCGGCTGGTGTGCATAGTTTTTTGTCTTGTTGAGGTTTATCCTTAAGCCAGCCACCTCCCCGTTCTGTTGCAGTGAATGACACATTTGGTTAAGGGCACCAATGTTGTTTGCCCAGAAAACAGATATCATCAGCGTAGTCCAAATCGCTTAGCTTATCAAACGGGTTTCATTGCATACCAAGCCTCTCGTTTGTACCCACCATGGCAGTAATTACATCATCGATCGCATGTAAGAAGAAAATCGGGCAGAGTACATCTCTTTGTCGCACCACAAATGCATCGGAAAGCTGTCAACTGTGCAAAATAAAACACATAGCGTTGTTGTCCGACTCTTTAATAATAATAGCAAATATTTTGTTTGGCCATCTGCTTCCGTTAAACATATTTTGTAATCATTGGCAGCCATTAATGCCATGTGAATCAGCGAAAAAAAAATGAAAATCAACAAACTACTAATGGATAGACCGCCAGGGACGTCAGCTTCCGTGTATCTACCCAACTCCATTCGCCAAATGAAATCCTTTTTCAAAAACTCTTAATTTTTCTATATGCGAATACGTGTAGAAAGTGATCAACAACCTGTTAAATCTATTAGATGGAAGTGCATGAGTGCCCATTTAATTTATTTTAAATTTAATTTAAAACGTATGTGTACACGTTCAAACCAAGAAACTCTGCATTAGGTAAGTTCTTAATCTTTTATTCTCAGATTTTGGTGTTCAGATAAATCAAAACCTAGATACCCAGTTTGAACTAGTGACCTTCACCCTAACGTAATTTGGTAATCATAAATTTAGTCCTAAGTGGATGTTTGCTCCATAATATCATACACATAATATCATGAGATTTGGGTACTGGTAGAAAGAATATAAGATAGAGGAACCAAGCTATACAGATCTCATAAGAAAAAGAAACATCATGAAACAAACATGAGGTTCAAAATATCGAAAAAGTATTTCTCCGAAAAGAGCGGTTCGCATGTTTCGATAGTTTGGTCGCGTTAAACGTCTGTCTCCAAGTCCACATCTCTCCTCTAGTATGGTAATTGTAATGATTTGACTTGGTGGCAGAAGATCAAGAGTTACGGAGAATCCACTTGAGGGTCTTAAACCCACGACCCTTGTTATGAATGTTAAAATTGTTAATGATTGACAAAATGATAATATAATGTAACAAAGTTCGCGATGTATTCATCTAGAGGATCCGTTCCTAGATCGGTTTCAAACAGATAGAATAGCATCACATACCGTAAGAGAGAGACCAATTAATTAATGACTTCGTGGATTTATTTCTATTGAGATTGAGGCATCTCAAAGTAAAGTTCATCAATACAACACTTAAAATATTGTTTGAATGGAAAAATCTTTCGAGAAATAGAACAGTAATTATTCCACTCTATTGCAGCGTGAGGTTGGAATCGTTTTTTTTTTTTTTATTATTATTTCAAACTAGTTGGTTGTACCCGCTTCGCTGGGTATGCAAAGTAATATTTGATAAACAAATTGATTTTATTTAAAGAACTTCTTTGAAAACTACATTGCGTGTAAATTGTCTCTGGTTAATTAATAATCTTCCTTGCTGTGGATTAGATTCAATATACATCTTCTTTTGTCTTGCAACTCTTGATTGTGATAAAGCCACATACAGTTGGCCGTGTGAAAATACTCCGGTCTTCAAATGCATGCCAACGTGATCAAATGACTGGTCTTGAGCCTTGTTTATTATTATAGCGTATGCTAGAATTTATCGGAAATGGAATCATTGTGGTAATTCATGCTCTTATCAAATTTCGTCCAGGCTCTTCCACAATCAATCGAGTTCCATTGCAGTCCTTTTTTAGGGTTCAAGTTTTTCAGCAACATGATGATGACACCTTGCTTAAGTACAGCACATGAGGTGGCTTGCTGGATAGAGTTTGCTGATTGAAGAATTCAACAGGGAAATTTGGTGCATCATTTGGATCTTCAGTCTTCACTGATAACAGAATCGCTCCTATTCATTTCTAATGTCTGCACATTTGTCAGCTCGGCAATGACTCGTTCTGAAAGTTCCTGCATTGACTTTTGCAGCAGATCGCCAAAAATTGTCTTAATTAAGTCTCCTGTTAATATAATTTCCGTGGGAATTTCAACAACGTCGTCTTCATACATTTCTGCTACCCGCGGCAATTTTGCAATAATGAGAAGACTTATATAGAGTACACAAACCGAGTTTGAAGTCGATCGGATGAAAAATAAAAATGTTCCCGTACAAACTTTGACCCACTAAGAAGGGTTGGTTTTATTTGGCAATTTCCATTTGAAAACACTTCGTTACCTAAAAGTAATACAGTTCTATGTGAGTTGGTTCATGTTTCGAGATATTGGCGTTTGAAGGTTTGCATAGTCTGTTTTGGTATTTTTAATTAATATTTCCAAAAAATAATTATGCAGAATCATAGAAATGTATAAAAAAGTAATTGTAAATTTATAATTTTGTTCTAATAGTGAACAGTTTTCTTAAAAACCTAGATTTAAGTTTTGAAACAAAGTTCTATTAGCCAATACGGTGCATTAAAAGTTAAAACAAAGTCCTATGTACCACATACAACCTTGTTATAATTAGAGGATAATATGAATATTACTCGTAGTTGTGAATTTTTTTCGATATAAGAAACGGAAATCTGTACAAAAAATCAGAAAACAGTTACTTGAAAAGACAACAAAAGAAGAAACAAAAGCTTTTACCTCATCCGGAACCTGTAACGATCGTAAAATTAAAATACAAGAGAAATTATTTATACAAAAAACTGAATTTTTTATTGTTTTCAAAATATGTAGTTAATATTAAATTAGAAGCAATATACATAAAATACAATTAAATACGTAGGTACAAAGAAACGGATAGTGGGAAATATTTGCGTTAAAGAAAAAGTTAAACAAAGAATTAATTCATTAGGCAGATACTATAAATATTATGTATTATTATTTACATAAGCGTAAACGCCAAAGTAATAGCAAAAATTAAATTTAAAAACAAAAACAAAATGGAAACTTCAAGTAATTTTTAGGATAAATAATAGTAAATACATAAATAATAGTAAATACATAGTTAAATAATAAATAAACAAAGAAGTGATTAACACAGCAGCTGCTCTAGCTATTTTGAATTAAAAAAAGCGTATTAAAATAAATTAGTTTTTATACTCAATTTTTTCGTTTGTTAATTATATTTAAGAAAAATATCTTATCGGTTTCCGGCATAAATTTAAGCATTGCGCTAAAAGAAGAAATTTTGTTTTGGGATAATTGGGTATTTAATGACATGACTTGTGGATTTGGCCATTGAAATACATTCGTTTGTTTTTTTTTTCTCAAAACACTATTTGAACTTTTTAAATTGGCACTTTGATAAGAAACGCTACAATGCGATTCTTTATAAAGTACTTCGGTAATAGATGACGTTATCAAGAGCTCAACAATTTTAGTAAACGGTATTATTTTGAAGTTAAACAACTTGCTACAAATATGATAATTTTTAAAGTCTGATTCTTGCATTTGTAGGATAACCATTTTCTGATTCTTAAAATTCATTTTCAAAAGTATCCGGATAAGCGATAAAGGTGAATAAAATTCTCGTACACTCAAAACCCGTTCTATACAGCTATGCGCGTTATCTACTTCCTGAATTGTAGAATGGCCAGGTGTAGAGAACTTCATATTAATGCTTTTTAAATTTGGATTAGATCTTAAGAAATCTGCTATAGCAAATGTCATCAAAGAATTGCGGTTTTGCGGAATACACGAATCACTCCAAAGACATAGCTCGGTTAAATCTGGACAGTCCTTAACAACTCTATTTAAAATTTTTATTAGAGCACTGGCAATGTCATTTCCGCTTCTTCCCATGCGGCTCTCGTCCCACAAACAGCAATACACTTTTTTATTTATTGAAAGGTGTGCCGTTAGATTGTAGACGTTAAGTTTTGAGTGGTAAAAGAAAGAACTTACGTCAGCTTTTGGGCATGTTAAAACATTTTGCATATCGAAACAAAGGACAGGAATTTGACTCTCTCTATCAGTTTTTCTATTTACAAAAGCCGCTTCTTTTTCTTTAAAATGGTGACCATATTTGGCTTCTAGATCATCTGAAACATTTACATTAGTTACTGCCATCCGATATTCCTCACAGAGATCACATCTGTCTTTTTTTGGCTTATGGAATTCTAAATTAAATTCATTGTTGAAAATGTTGCGATATATATGCAATTTCACGAAGCTTTTATTTTCCACAACTCTTTGTTCTTTGTACATTCTGTACATTTCTGCAATAGTTAGTTGTGCTTCCAGGTATTGCTTTTGAGTTTTTTTTCTGCAATAGTGGGACTCAACTTTTGGAAATGAATTTATATGTTCCTTTACGCCAGCAATGTGATCTCTAGGAGTAGCGTGTTTTGTATGCCTTCCCTGCAAACTTTTTGGTGGAGTGCCTGATATGCTGTCCTTTGTCTTATGAACATTATAAATTCTTGTTTGGCTAATATCGATAGTAGACAGGTAGAACACTTTACAAACTTGAATCCTGCATGTAACGATTGACTTGATTTTGCTCTTTCCGTCCGTCCGAATGTTCATACCCACTTGCAAATTATACTGTTTCTAAATTATTTCAGTTTGTTTTGTTTTGATATAAAAAAAAATAAAATTATTTGTCATATTAATTCAGTAAAGTCTTTGAAATAAGGTTGAACTTCGCAGAAATTTAAAAAATTAAAAATAATAATAATTAAAAAAAGGGAAAAGGAAAAGGATTCCCATTTCATTTCATGGATAGTAGGAATTTAGCCTATCAAAAGGTAAAGATTTTATTAAGATGTTTTGTTTTTAATTTGTTTTAAGTTCTTTTCGTAACCATTTAGGGCATTGAATTTGTTGCGCAAATCAACACAATTTTCTTATCGAAAGAATTTTGATTGCAGTTTGCAGCAAAACATAATATAATCGTATATAGAAAAAAAAATCAACCCCTAACCGAATTCAGCAGAAGTCAACCAATTAAAGAAAAAAAAAACAAATTAACAAGACCGATTACAAATCGGATTCGACCGAACTACCTAATTTTTCTTTTTAACCTTAAAGAAATTTCCGTTTACGATTTTTGTATCTTCTTTTTGTTGTTGTTGTTGTTATTGTTATTTTCACAGTTAACTTTCATTTTCTATAATTGTTAAAAAAAAAAAAAAATCAAATTTAGATTATCCCTTTTAAATTGTTAATTTAGTTGATTAGTGATTATTTATTTATTTTCATTGTTGTAGTTTATTTCAATACTATATTATTGATTAGTGTTACATTTATTCAGAATAAGTGATTATCAAAACTAACAAGAAACCAAGATTTTCGTGCGCACGGACGTCGTTGGAATATCAAGGTAAATAGTTTTTTCTATGTTTTCTTAAATTTAATATTTAGTCATTAATCAATAATAAGCTATAGTCCTATTATTTGATGTAAATAGTTTTTTTTTTTTTTATAATCATGTTTCTTTTAATTAAATTGTGAATGTTAGTAATTGAAAACATGATGGTTTAATTTGATTTTTAAGAACCCATAGATGGCGTAGATCGCGGAGGAGATGCGCACGTTTAATATAGGGTAGATACGATAGACTATCGGCCATAGTATCTACATGGATGGGGAGGGTGGCCAAGGAGTCCTTTCGCCAACTTTATGGACTCCCAATCCAGACGGTTTCCCTTCCGCCTTAGATCAGGATTTTGTTTAAATTTAAAGTTTGAAATTATTCATTTTGATTTTTAAATTTGTACTATGCCGTCGCGTGAACCAGCCCTTAGCCGGGATTGCTTTACCAGCAAGATTTGTGACCCTTCTAAAAAGCATAGTTACATGCACCCTCGAAGTTCAAAAAAATATTTAAAAGTATTTTGTTTTTTAAAACTTTGTTTTTTAAGATCTCTTCGCCTTTCAGGAATTAGTTTGTCTGTTGTTTTAAGTAAATAGTGCTTTTTACCTTCAGTATCTAGCTGGTAAAAGCTGTTAAATAAAGCGTTTCTTTCAGTATCAGTTATCAGGCAGCAACATTTAAATTTACAATTGTTTAAGCAATCTTTAGCAACTTTCATTTGCCTGGCAGGAACAATCTTGTTTCTACTAGATACGTAGCTCTTACCTTCCTCGCGCAGCTTCTTCCTAATATTACATTTCCATGCCACATTCTTTGCTCTTTTTCTGGACTTCTTTACTTCCTGTTGTTCTGGCTCTAAAGCATCGAGGCCCTGGTCCAAATTGTTTAGATTCTCCCCCAACGGCACTGATATGTCCTGCTCCAAATTAACATCAAGCTCATGCTCCAATGATTCCAATTCTTCTCCATGAACAGGAAATCCTTGTGAGTCTAAGGAAGCTGAAATTCAAATCCTAGCGGTATATTATAAGTCCAAGATTATTCTCAGCAATCCTTACATCCACTTCCAACTTCTTCGATGAATTCATCGAAATGTGTTGCGATATACGTTAAAAATTCATCACTATCACATCTTTCGGTCATTGCGGGTTTAATATAAACACTTTTTACTTCTTAAATAGCACAAAACACTCTATTTTGCTTCCAAGGATCGAGATTTATACACGTTCACAAGAGAATTCGTATATGAAGCAGTTTTAACACAAAATACTATCTGTACAGCCTGCTATGAATTCAAAAGAAAACATTGGGAAACTCATCAAAGTAACAAAAGTGTATGTGATGTACATAGAACTTTGTTATTTTGTTTTTGAAGTAAATCAAAGTTACAAAAGGGTATGTGAGAATTTCAAAAACACAAAGTTCTATCACCTTTAATCTTAATGCTAATAGATTTTGAATGTGATTAAAGGCCAAAGTTCTATGTGCAGATTTTGCTGCATAGAACTTTGTAACAGTCACAAGGTTCAGCATTTTGTATGATAGAACTTTGGTTTTCTTGAGATTTAGAATCGCACGAGGACTTAAGGGCCACGTTATAGGGCTCAAACGAAAGTACTTTCGATAACGAGTATTTTGGTACCAAAAACTCATATTTTTCAAAAATGGCTGATAGAACTGTGTTACTTTGGGGTGACGACTTGCCGAGCATTACTATAGTAGAGTTTGAACCTTGAAGAAAATTAAAATATATGGAAAATAGGCGGTGCGTATTTGAATAATGAGAAAACACATTGAAAATTTATTCAAATACCCACCGCCTACTTTTATTTAAAATAAGAAAAATAAGAAAAGTAAGGAGCGTTACAGAATCAGTAAGGGTAAATATATATATGATGAGTGTAGGCTGTAGTCAAGCCTTATTTGTAGCTATCTAATTTTACTGGACTACAGGGCGTATACGTACTATTTATACGAAAAAAAATAACCGCAGTACTTCGGCATATTTATAATACTGTAATCCTATTTCTCGGGCACCCAATACTTGTACTAGTAATCGGGAATCATGGAAAGAATCCCTTTTTGGGGGAAGATCGACCTCAAAAGGGACAAACGGGAAATGGAAAAAACCTTATACTGTTAAAAAAAAAAATAGTTTGCGAAAGAGGTCCTTAGTGGATCTGTTGTTGTTGAGATTTTTTTTCTTGTTTCTTAAATATAATCAGAAAAAAGTGATCAGAATGGCTAGCCGCACATTGGACGTTTGTGCGGTGAAACATTAAAAATGGATGTAGAAAAATGTATTAACTTGGTTTACAGTATGGGATCATTTTATAGTAATTCTTCCATAATATGATGAAATTTACTGGTTTCATTCCTTTTTGAATATAGTATTTCGCGCATCTATTCGATTCCAAGAGACGATGCCGCCGCAGCCTAACCTTGAATATACAGATTATTCGTCATCATCACACACAAATGCGATATCACTGGAGATATCCACCGGAGATAGCCTATTTAACGGAGAAAATCATACTCAGTACGCGCACTCAATTCGTACAATCACATTCATACGTTTACGTACGATACAAATTCGTATTCAATGTGCGGCTAGCCTAAAAAGTCAACAACGCGTTATTGCAAAATTAACAAAATTCACTTTAAAATAACAAGCGCAATGCATATGATGTCTAGGTTTGTCACTCCACCATGGTGGCTTTCTTCATAAAAAAAATTTAATTTGAAGCAAAAAAACATTCAAAGGTGATCCAGCTGATGGATGATGCACCCCGAAAAATTTACTTTTTGGTGGGGTTTATACGCTGGCGGCATCATCGGGCCATACTTCTCGAAATCGAAATATCAGTTTTACACATTTTTTTATTTCAAAAATTGCGTAAATCCTATTTTGTTTCATATATGGTGCTGCATGGACCTGTAGCCTGGCATTCATAAGATCGTGTGAATTAACGTGGCTGAACTATTTTTCGTAGGGTGTTTGAGGTCGGTGGTCTATATGCGGACAGGCTAAAGCTAAGTACACACGATTGTCAGATCTTTCAATGACTGACAAATTCATTGTCAGATGAAAGTGTGACAAAAGTCTTACAATGGCTTTTCTGACAACGTTGTCAGGTGTTCTGTGTTTACAAGGTGGTCAAATATTTGAATATGAAAAATTGGTCTATCCTTTGTCAAACAAATTCAAAAAAAGTTTTTCGTTTGACCCCTGTAAGCGGACGATAAAAAAAATGGGATATACATTTTAGAAGGGTTGTTGAATTTTACAAAAAATAAAGCTACTCAATTCATTAAAAAAGAAGCAATACTTTTGACACCTAGCAGAAGAAAAAAACGAGTTGAGTAGGCCAAACAACGCAAAACCTGGACTTTATGTCAATGGCCGTTCTCTTGGCGACGAACGCATACGTGTGGTAAGAAATGCAAAACAAGCCTTTCATAAAGACTGCCTCTGAAGTCAAGTTCCCAGCATCTCTAATGGTATGGGGTGGGGATGCATGTCTTTGTCCGACAAGACCTCGTCTTCAATCAAGTGAGGGAGACTAGATTTTCCAACACGGCGGTGCTTCTTGCCATATTGCTATAGATCGACAATGGCGAGGCTAACTGCTAAAGCAATTGCTTTGAATGACCTTTCACCAATCGAAACCGTTTGGCATAAAATTAAGCAAAAACTGCGACAAGAACCAGCTCGGACACTTCCACAATTAAGGGCCAAGATAAGAATTATCTGGGAAACTTTCAGCTCCGAAGAGTGTCAATACGCCTTTTTTTAATACCTTTATCTATGAAGAATAAATAAATCGTTATATAATTATTAACAAAAAATCGTGTTTTAGTTGGAAAGAATATTTAAGAATCAGCACATGCTTTTATTTTATCTTCGGTAGACCAACTATTTACCGTTTGGGCTTGTTATCTATGAAAAATTACAGATTTTCATTTTATTTTCCCATAAATTGCATGTGAGTATGAATATGTACAAGTATGTTGAAGAGGTTTAACTGATTCGAGAAGATTCGTCTTCTGATACCAATACCATGTCAATACACAAATGGAAATAGTCGTTAAACGTCGACAACAAATTTCAAATCATCTGTCAATTTTTAGGCGACTGACAGTTTTTTTTTTTTTTTTTTAATTTTTTCAAAGAAATTTGTTGAGTAACACTAGTAAGATTCTAAGTGGTGGGATTATATTTTATTCTATCGAAGCCGTTCTCTTTTATGAATAATTCAAGTTAAGCAACGACACTGAGTAAAAATTGTAAGATTTAAAAGTAAAGGAAACTTCAAACTTCAAACTTTTAATCCTCATCAAGAAATTGCTGTCACATTGACTTAGAATAAAAACGACTGTTTCTTTACTTTTGTAGTAAGTAATAATTTAAAATGGTAGTTAGTTGGAATAATTTGGCTTACAGAGAGAGAAACTTATGTTAGGGAACGCAGTCAATATAATAGATAGGCCGACCGTTCGGACGTGTCTTTCTTTTGCTCCCGCTTCGCGACTTAAAATAAACTTAATTCCAATTTATTTATTTGCATACTTGCAGTTTTTTTCCCTAAACCTATTAATTGGACATTGCGAAACATTAATTGACCCAATACCTAATAGTATAGATGTCTCCACCACGTTTTTCAAATCGAAATTCAAAAGCATACACAAGCAACTGGCAAGTCTTAGTGAAATAGCCAAAAAGTTACCGGCCGAGTTTAATTCGAAGTGTTTGACTTTAAAAAGCTATTTGAAAACTGACATTAACGCAACTCTGAACCCACATATATCAACGATTAATGACTATCCAATCCACTACTGCTTGACATTATAAACAAAATCAATGATGTCAGCAAAATGTATGATCATGGTTCGCGGAATGAACAACTCGTGTGACAGTGGCCTAATATAATTATAAACCATTCTTTCAGCGTATGTCCACGAGGAATACTTCACATCTAAAATAACAGTGTGTATTTTATATTCTAGGAATAAAGTAATTTTAGATAATCCAGTACATTTAGCTATAGCTAATAACTATTTAAATTCAACTTGGTAGCTATTCCTGGCATGTTAACAAGACGAACGGAGCCCACATCCAATAATATTGTAATCTTTTAACAAAAGTTTGATTAAATGGCTTTACCTGCTATACGTATATTAACCCATCAAACACAATAAATTTTAATTCTACACGTTAGAAAAAGTTACAAAAAATCTCTTCTATACTGTAAATTATGAATTTATTGATAATTGACATTATGCACGATAAACGGTGGCCACTCAAGTATATTCTGTCATCATCATCAACACGTTTATATGGAAAGTCTACGTGAGCTTAAGATAAGCGGCTGCGTGCCGCGATAACCGTTGCTTCAATAGACTGATATCGTCAATTAATCGTACAAAAAGCGATATACTATATACTATATACACCATCAATTTAACATTTGATATTCATGTTGATTATTTAGTCAAAAAAATTGCAAAAAAAAATGGATTCTTTAACAGAATAAGAAAGAAGTTATCTGTAATGTGTGCCATTAATGTATACAATGTTATGATAAAACCCCATTTCGAGTATTGTTCGTCAATTTTGTACCTTTGTTCTGATAATGTTTTGTTGAAATTGCAACGCTTACAAAATAAATCTATGCGTATTATACTTAAAAGCAATCGTTTTACACCAATAAGAACAATGCTAAATATGCTTCAATGGTTAAGCGTAAAGCAAAGAATTTATGTTAATGTACTATGTTTTGTTTTCAAGATTAAGTATAATCTTTTACCTAAATACTTAAGTAAATATTTGAGATATGTGGGGGAATCCCAGCCATATAATCTAAGAAATAGAGAAGATTTTAGACTACCTAACTACATTGGAAATGTTACCCAAAATAGTATCATGTATAAAGGATGTAAGTTATTTAACACACTCCCAGATAGAGCAAAAAATGAAACAAATTTAAAAACGTTCAAAAGATATGTAAATGAAATCATAAAATGTAAATATCCTCATACAAACTAGAGAGTTAAAACAAAGAAATTGTATATACTTTTAAGTTTAAAATTGTAAAAAAAACGAATTTCAATAGCAGAGTTCTGCTAAATAAACAAATTGAATTGAATTGAAAAATCTCGAGTGCATCAAATAACGTCAAAATCAAACAGAACCCCCTATACCTATGACCAGTATACTAATCCCTCCCAAGCATATTTTTATTTAAAATGTGGTCTTATCTATTACCGGCTGTCGAAATGAATAGCATGGCTATTGTGAACAGTCCGCAAATGCGTACGAGCGAGATGCATTGTGTGTGACTTTCCCTGGAAGAATATATGAACAGCTGAGGGCACTCAAATAACCCGCATTGTGAAGCGGCCATCTTTCGTGTGCGGATGGGCCAGATTTTTTTGTCGTGTTTGGAATTAGATAATTGCGTATAAAATGGTGCATTGTTGTAGTGATTAAGAATCTAGAAAATAAATCGCGTTTTCTAATTGACGAATTTCGGTTTTTTAGTTCAAGGAAAATCGCTGCAACGAGTGAAATTAGAAAATCTACGTTCACGTTTTCGTTTATCCGTTTTCCAGAGTCGCAGAATCGATTTGTTTTTCCGCAGTTTTTAAGTAAGTGTGAAAGGGATAGTGTATGTGGCCGTGGAAGTTCTCCTGGAATAATCTGTCAAAAGAAAAATAATTCCTGCTTATCATGAATTTATGATTTTGTCTGATTGCCAAGGTGTCTCTTGCTCTTCGCCAAGAGCAGTGTTTTTTTTTTGTTTGTGTTGTTTGTTAAAAATTTCATGTGTTATCAATTTAGAGGTCAATCAAAATATTACGAACATTCTAGTCTTATTACGCAGGTGCTTTCAAAGTGACTGTTGCAGGTGGTGTTATACGCATTTGTTTACCTGTCAATTGTTGCACTCATCCAGCACTTGTCCAAATTCATCTCGAGCTTGAGTCAAGGTAAACCGCATTACCAAATACCGAATCAACAGAAAATAATAATTAATTGTCGTCTCAAGTTAAAATGACCCGAAATAATGAAACTTAACTTGTTCAATTACTGCGCTGTGCCACTGCCAGCCAAAGCCAAGTAAGAATAACAGAGATTCCTACATGAATCTCCATCATCGTTGATTGGCATAAATGCAAGGCAATATTATTCGTGTCGCTGCGGGTTATTGACCACTATTCATATATTTTAAACTTGGGTTTGCTGGCATTTTCTGTTTTGTTGCTGTTTTTCTAATTTATTCGCTGTTGCTTTATTTGTGTCGATAGTAGCATTACATTTTGGGATGAACAGGTTATCAATTGCGAATACTAGTTTTGTTGTTGTTGCTGTTAAGTACATAGAGTACATACTTGCTCTGATGATGAGTACACGCACGTCTCTTCTGCGGCAATATTTTTTGCTGGCTAGATAAGGAGTTTGGACATTTTTGCAGTCGAAATTTGGGTAAACAAGCTGCCACAACTTATGTATGGCAAATTAATTTCGTTGTGCCCAAATCGCAATCTATTTGCCAGGCTTGAGTAATAAAAAGATGGCATTTGCATTATTTCATAATCATTTCTTACACATACATATTTTCATCTAATTGAGACTCACTAAAGAGATTGCTTTGCATTGAAATCTGGGAATGGTATAGTAGTGATTAAGTAAGAGGACGCTGGCATTTGCATTTGCAACTATAGAAACAAATATGTGAGTATCTTTAGCCGCCCATTATTTCTATAGTTTGTCATCACTTCAATAAGTAGTGCTATTTATAATTTCTAGTATAGATTAGCATAATTATCACCACTCATATAGGATAAAAAGGTTGCTTGGTTTTTTTTTTACTGCTTTTGGACCACTGAAAAAATGTGTTCTTTGCGCGGCGCTATCAGCATACCTACATTGCTTTGCTATTTTGGGTAGGTACTTCCATTTCAAGAAAAGAAAGAGCCTAGAAACACTTACACCTTCCGTTCTGCTGTGATAAGAGTACATTTATCTTTTTTTTTTTTAAAGAAACTTGGATTCAGGTCATGCTATTCTTTTAGGGGCTTAAATCTTTGCTTTTTTCTCATTTAAGCTTGTTTAAAATAAGATAAACGTTTGCTCTTTGCTGTGTGTTGATAAGTCGATGCGGTATGTTATTGGCCGATGACTGTCAATCTCTTATGTACCACTTCCAAACGGTGGTGTTTAACGCAAGGATAGCCACCAAATGCTGACGAAGAAAATGGCTTTATTTAAGCAACTGCGCCCGTTTGTTATGAAGCATTAGTAAATATGCGTTGCCCATCTCCCAATGTTGGCAATAATTTGGGATAAAATTTGTGCTTTGCCGTCGGCTTTTGTACTCGACGGAGATCGCCATGCGACTGTGATGTTATGCTTTGTGGGTGATATTTTATTGGTATTTCTTGATCTGCCTGTCGCAATGGTAGTTTCACTTCTTGCAGCTATATTATATGACTACAGAATCTTTTGCAGCATTTTGGTATTCTTCACAGTGTGAAGCCCTTTCAAAAGATCTAAAGCTGCTGGCGCTTCCCTGTGGCATTGTATTTGCCTAATTTATCCTGTTTGAACTATGGAATCAGTTCGCCTACTTACCATACCTCAGCGGTGAGTAGTCTTTGAAGATAACTTTAGTACATATGTTAAGTTTCAGATGTCAGGACCTTCGGCATGAAAATTCCGTTGGATTCAACTGTTTTGTATAATTTTGAGTCTGAATTGGGGATACATATTTACAAACTATGGTAGATTGTGGGTGGAGTTCACAAATATTTAAAAAAAAACCCGAATTCAATGGCGAAAAAAAAATGCAAATGGAGTCAATTTTGACTGTCACCATTGGGTTCAGCAGTTAGTCTACTCTACATGATTCCCTGGGTGCAATGTCAATGTAATGAGTTGTTGAAACTGAATTTATTCTAATGAAATGTCTGATAAATACCTAGTTCATGCGTAGCTTTTCCGATGATTTTGCCGGAACGATAAAAGCCAACAATGGAAATTCCCAACTTTTCTTATCTAACCCAACTTATGTCGCCCATCGTCCATCAAAATGGAATAGTAGTGGCTCGAGCATTATGTAAATCTATCGTGACTCATCTCTCTTGAATTTACATGGCTCTCTCTTTCGAAACTCGTATAATTTTGCTTGACTGTGTAGTTCTGTTTAGATTTTAGAATTGGACAAATCGCAATTAAGTGAGCGATGTCCTCTCTCTCCTTGAGGTTACAATGATTGCATAGAATTAGAAGGTGGTCGATGTGGTATCGCAATTTTAATATGGTACTACATAATCATGTCGATCTTTCTTTCACACACTTGAACAAGGTGTCCTCTTGACGATAGATCACGTAGAAATAATAGTTTTGGTAGTCTCTTCCCTTCCCATGCCATAACCTTCACTATATAGTTAAAATGTAGCCTTACAGTATCCAGAAATAGTGGCGGACATCCTGATTCAAGATGAAGCATATATCAAC
The DNA here is from genome assembly GCA_949372485.1 of Cheilosia soror. NCBI lineage: Eukaryota > Metazoa > Arthropoda > Insecta > Diptera > Syrphidae > Cheilosia > Cheilosia soror. The sequence continues at coordinate 17,905,311 of OX443562.1, read as the reverse complement.
TTCAAAATAACAACAGTCCCAAAGTTTGTGTTGAAAAGTATGGAGGGAACAGCAGTTCGTTTTGAGATATGGGTCACTTCCTGGTTTTTAATACAGCGCCCCTTGAAGAAAGTGTACGTTTAGCTTCTGAAGACTTCCCGTAAGAGGTTTGATCATACTTAGATTAGACGGGATAAAGACTCCCAAATATGTGCACTGTCAACTTCTAATTGATGACGTTCTTCGATTATCTAAGTTGACAGAAAAGTTTCACGTGCAGTACTCCGCGTGAGTAATTTTTCCTAAATCCTGCTGGGAATTCATGCAATGATAATGTTGGCGACATGATACACAAATCTCCTTAGATTTGTTACAAGTACCGGCAGCTCATCTGAGTGGAATTCCTTTGGTCAAACACAGAGAGCCATCTTACACTGGATACAGTCAAAAAATATCACCCTACATTTAAATAATGCAGACTTAATGCAAGAAACAGATTACCACAGCACCAGCAACAGCAACTTTGACAGCAGCAGCAACTTCAACAGCAGAAGTCGCATGAAATACATTGGAAACATGGACAGCAACTTTGTGATGGGAGGAAAAAAAATTTGTTGTGAGTTGATTGCAAAACAGCATTACCAGATTACCCTTTACATCTTCCAAAATAAATGGTAAAAGCGAAAAAATGATATTAGGTACATGACAACCTGTAAAATGTTAGAGCAAATCACGTACTTAGTACCAGTATGTACCAGTATAGGTACTTGGTGGTAGCTAAAGTATAAAATCCGAAAAACATATCTGATGTCATTTTCGACAGTGTTTTTCAGATCTTTGCTGCCCAATCAAACATCAAATCAAAATTTGTATGTACTTTTGTTTTAATAGCTTGTCAAACATTAATTTTAACACAACTCGCGACGATTGAATTAGATAACTCGTTTCCACACTGCAATTGTAAAACTAAAATTCAAAATCACGTCCCACCGACAGTAAATAGTTTGACGCCTGCAGATCACAAAAAATGAATTGATTTCTTTTGCCAATCGAAAATGAATAATTTGTAGACTGCAGAAACTTTTTTTTGTATACATCTGGTAATGATGCTGCACCTTTAGTATGTCAGCATTCGAAAGTTGAGAGAACTGCAAAAGTCACCGTGGTGTTGGTAGCATTTGCACAGCAACATTGAATTTAGGACTTAGCTCTAACGTCGATGTCGATGTCGATGTTGCTGTGCTAATGTAACTTCAGCCATTAAAAAGCAGGGGCTCTAAAAAGTGCGCTGTGGCTGTCAAAGTTGCTGTTGCTGTTGCTGTGCCAATATGTTTCTCGCATAAGGAAAGCTTGCACTACACGACGCGGATGTCTAATAAAACTGGCAATACTTGTATGTGCTGGTTTCCTCTTTCATGGGTGCCGGGCCGGGCATAGAGGCAATTCCATGCAATGGTAAGGCTAGTAAACTCCCCAAACATTGAACTACACTAGCGATTGTACCTGATAATGATAACGTATGCTGTATGCTATCGATAGAACGAACCTTATAGGTGAACAAGTGTAACATCATGTCCAAGGCAAATTTGGCCAAAGCTACATCTGAAAGGCTTTAAGAGTTTTTCTATCGATAGACTATCGACTTCTGCGCGAAATAGATTGGAACACAGACATTAGAAGTCTCTTATGTTTCATTCAAAGCTCAAACTGCCATAGTTTCATGTGGGATGAAAAGGAACCTTAGCCTTTTGCTGTGGCACTTCAACCTAACCTAACGTATCCTGTTACTTGGGTGACTCGCTGAGATTGCACATTCTACGAAACACAAGAATGGATAATGGACTAAATTTCGAGCAGTTTTTCGAACTGAGCGGTTTATGCTTCGGAGGTTTTGCCGCGTTAAACGCAAGTTTCCAATTTCAAGACATGAAATCCGTGCCATCAACCAGACGTAACATGATCAGATGATTCTTCCCAACTCTAATGGGGGATGCTAATTTGACATTTAGATAGAACTAACTAATACGTCAGGACCGAAAGACCTTCACACATTTGAATAACATTATAACACAATAACAATTAGGAATCATAAGCGTATCTTATTTTTTATTTTAATGCATGAATCATAACGAAAAGTGACAATGGTTTTGTCACCTGCAGCCGATTTGAAAAAGATAAATTTGTAAATTAAATATTTATTTAAGGGTTTTTAGTGTACGCATATTTATTGCCTACGTTTTATGTGCGCGTTCATTTAGCAGAAAAAATAAAAATACTGTGGGCATGTAGTAGGTAATAACGTGCGAATAGCTAGCTATTCATCAAAATAAATTATCGTTTCAATTATTGGAATCGAGGACACTTTAAAACTTCTGTTTATCATTTATCGATGCTTTATAACTGCTACGGTGCTGATCAAAATCAAAATCACCGAGCAAATCTTGGGTGTACTTCACCCACGCGATAAAACGAAATCCCATAAAAACGATTTTGTTTTTGTTCTCCGTTTCAGATGACTTCATCCACATTTGCGGCGGTCATGATTGTTTATGTTGATATTTTGTTTTGCGCCGGCTTACGACTCAAAGATTACATTGTATTTTGTGAGTTTAAAAACAAATGATACATACTTGCGCAATACCTACGGCAAAAGCAGTACCTAGTCATTTACGTTAAAAATATTTCAATCACGTTGAATATATTCGTTCCACTGAATATGGATACTAAAACAATCTACATTGGTTTTTATATGGCTATTAAATACTTAGTTGGAACTACCGTGGAAATGAGAAGTAATCAAGTTTAGTTTCATATGAAACAACTACATATAAAAATATATGTATATAGTAAAGGTGCAATATGTGATACGAGCTTATTACTTTAAATAGTTACTTACCACTTGTCGATGCACTTGAGTATCAAGCTTAAAGCACCTTTCGAGATTGTAAAAACTAACATTCGCGTAAGTAAATGTGTCAACAGTTTTCAGTCAATGAGTTTTTGATTGATTTGTGAATGGAACTAAAGTGGAAGTCAGAGATAAGTCGGGTACTTGACTCGTTTTTAACATAAGTAGCACATAAATATCTATCTTATCTTATATTCATATATGTTTTCTTATCTATGGGTAACGTTATCTTGTGACAATTTAAGGGAAATCCTAAGAGTATATTTGAAATATAATTCAGAATTCCGATGAAACGAAAAAGTGAGAGAAAACGCTAGGCGGTAACGCGTGTAGTGCTCTAAAGGATGGACCAAATACAAGTTTCTTTTTAAAAATGCAATTAAATGAACAAAATTAATTGTTTTCCATGTGTTATGGCTTTATTAGTCGTTCAAGTGGCTGCCTCGGCTGGCTTCGCAGTAGCGTATTCTGTCACTCCAATTTTCCAAGATCTTGTTGATGGTTTCGGGCTGAAACTTACGGATTGCTTGGATGATATTGGCCTTAAGTGCTTGAATCGTTTCCGGATTGTTGGCATAACATCGGTCTTTCACGGTTCCCCACAAAAAAAAGTGCAAAGGGGTCAAATCGTAGCTCTGAGGGGCCTAATTGACGTCGCCAAGACGACTGATAACACGATTTGGGAATTTGGTGCGCAAAAGATCGATCGTGGCAGCATGGGCTGTGTGGCATGGCGCGCCATTCTGCATGAAAAAGAGGTCGTCCAAATCCATGTCTTCAATTTCAGTAAAAAATAAGTCGGTTAACATGGCTCTGTAACGCCGAAACGTTGTTCGCAGCCTCATTTTCGCCTCCACAATTCGCACTAAACTGCCACTCTCAGTGGATGCATTGGCTTCTCGATATAACCGTACGATGACGGGGACCATGAGTCCACTAGCATACCAGTCTCAAGAACTTTTTGCACAAACTTGCGTACAGCAAGCGCGGTGGGTGCTTCATTTCGGCTAAAACTTCTTTTCAGAAAATTGTTGGGGCTACACAGCACTCACTTTGGGAATAAGTTTTCAATATTTCCCAACGTTGTTCAAGCATAAAGCGACTCATTTCGTTTCGCGGAGGTATGGTACTGACTTTCTGTCAAGATTTCGAGCCGGAAACAGCTGTCAGTGTCAAAATAACCTATGATTTAAAAAGAATCCACTAGATGGCCGACCCTGTGTATTTGAACTCTTGGGGTTTTTGAAAGCCTAAACAGAGTGGAGCGAAGAGTGAGCAAGAGCAAAGCGATGAAATCAAAAACGAGCAGTGAAAATGTAGCACACAGAGTCCACGGTCGTTCGCAGTTCGACTTCGATCAAAGCGTCAGCAAGACAGCAAAGCGCCGATTTCAAACATGTTTGCTCTCTCCGCTATCATAGCTTTAACTTGGTCGTGGAGTGATTGCAAAGACGTTCAGTAGGTAATATTGGGATTAAAATGAAATTGTTGTGATCTTCGCCAACTTGTGTCGAATATTACTTCTCACTTTCCTCTTGGCGCCTCACTCTGGCTACCCTACATCTTTTCTCTGACGATTTTCGCAGCTACACTAAGTTGTCCATCTTTTTTAGTTTGTCAAAGAAATCTGCTGCTCTTTACGAATAGATTCTCTCTTCAAAGTAACATTATACACCTTCTACAGTAGCAGCTGTGGAAAATTGCGCAATCGCTCCGCATATAAACCTATATATTGATCATTGTCCTGTAAACGGCATATTATACATACGTATAGAGCAAAAAGTGGCTTAAACTAATCGTGAATTTTGATATCTTGCTCATTATTGGCCGGAGTTATACTCGCTGTATGCCTTCACGTTTGAAGATGTCGAAAGTAGGTTTTTTTCTGCTCATGGTTTCACTATGAATCTTCTCTGCTCACTCAGAGTTCTTACAGACAGATGTAAGGGCTAGAGATAGATATTTGCATACATTTTTTAATCTTTCGTTTTCATGTTTGCCCGCTTCCTCGTTTATTACAATAACCCTAATGCATATACTCTCCTGTCTTTTCTGCTATCTATACTGCCGATGAAAGAATTCTCTCTAAGTGCCCGCCCGAGTGCTGCATGCCCAACTGCGATTCGAAGTATCATTACCCAAAACTAAATAAATGACTAATCACTGCACATTTTGGGCATCAGCGATTTGAAAGCATGTTCATGATGGGTTCCAGGTTTTTTTTGCATTACATATTTCAGGAATGCACTAATCACTAGTGTCCTTAGGGCCTCTTTTACTATTGGTACACAAGCACTTTGTTTGGCATTACTTTTGTTGTCAACCATTATACCCTATCTCCAACAGTAATAAATTGAATCGACTCTTAAAGATAATGGCTAGACGTTGAATCCCACATTAAAATGTATATACCTACCTACAAATGTATATTGTGCAAGGTGCATTCGTTTGATACCGCTTATCGCGTTTTAAAATAAATCGATTGCTAATGAATAAATATATTCGGTCGTAAATTTGTTAATAATCAATTATTATTGATTTCACTATCACACCGTTAAAATGAATCAATAAATTATGGTGCAATATAAATCGAAAAATTCTGTCTGTGCACAAGTGCATAACAAATGTACAGATGTATTCCCGAAATAAGAAATTTTCTGCATTTTAGTGCGGCCAAAAGTATAGGGATATGCATACTGACAGGGCAAAAACAAACGAAAAAAGCAATCAACAAATAGGAAAGGCCCGATTTAGCACGAAACAACATCATGTCAAATCAATGCGTCGTCCCATTTCATTTATTCTTTTCAAAGACGTATACCCCGAAAGTAATTTCAGCCTCCCACGGAGTTTGCGTTGCGGAGAATTTTTCGTTCCGACAGATATCACTCTAGGGCCATATAAGTGTTATGCAGCGGAATTTTCAAACATGGTGCTCAGTCTGGAGACCGACGAAACCTCTCCTCACATTCTCACGGAATGTCCGGTTTTCTTTCGCCTTAGAAAGAATGTCCTTGGCCAAGGAAATCGTTATCTCAGCTAATCTTTCTGAAATACCCCCAGAGAGGATACCTGTCTTCTTGACTGTCTCCGGAATAAAAAGATGCTTTAGGAGCCTACCAGGGAAGGCACAATATGCCCCTTTAGAGAGGCCGCAGTGCCAGAGCCCAATGAAGGCTCTGCCGACTTAATATTTAATCTAATCTAATCTGTACGAATATATCTAACCTCACCGCCTCTCTTTTTCATAAATATATTCATTCCTCTTACTTTACTATAGATGGCGCTTAAAGTCCGAGTTGACAACGGCATCAAATAATGAGCACTCCCGCAGCTAGCTTAGTTTACAGTAAAGCACATCAAGTTGGTTGAGGTTACTCTTCAATTGTGTGGGATCCAATAGTTGGGATCTTCCTCGGCTGCGTTTTCCCTCAGAGACTAAAAGACTCCTCTCAGTCTGGTGAGTTGTTGTCCATAATGTTCTATTTTAAGCTTTTGAACCATAAAGTTGGTCGATCGCTTTTAACAAAATCCATGCTTCAACTTAGCCAGAATGATAAGAGTCTTACTTATATTTCCTTGTTTCTATGAAAGAGGTCTCTTTGCCTTTGGCAGAGTGATTCTTCGCTTAATTTCTTCGTCGATGCCATTTTGCGAAGTAATAGTGGAGAGAACTTTTTTAACAATTTTCTAGAAGTTATATCTGTCCATTGTGTCGTTCTACCAGAATTCATGATATTAAAAGTCCTTTCTAAATGACAGCATACAGTCAAGTCATCACTTACTTTTGGTTCTCATTAAAATCCAGGGGCCAGATCACGTAAAATGAAAACGATCGAACGACATCGTTTCGACAATAGCAGTCCCTGTTTATTGCCACAGATATGATAGAGACAGCATGCGTGAAAACGATATCGTTCAAGCGTTTTTATTTTACGTGTTCTGACCCCAGGCTCGTCTTTGCTACCTTCATTTCAATACTTTAACTGACAGCTCGCATATGCTGAGCTTCGTACAATTTCTGACGACTGTCACCGAATCGATTGAGTTCAAATTTACACACAATCTTAGGTATTGGCCCAGGAGTACTCCTGTAAAAATTGGTCAAAATTGAACAAAGGGGCGTGGCACTTCCCATCCAAAAACAAAAAAACATTGCAAACGCTATTCATTCGACAGTCATGGAAGCCAAAGTTTTGAAGACTTTTTTTTTATTTTCCATTTTGCACTACGAAGTGTATAGGAAACATTTATAAAGATTTCCTTTTTTGTTAACCGGGCACACAGTTCTTGGGTTTCATTCATTGGGCATGCTTGCTCCTTACCAAATCATCTTCCATTGCTTTCAAATTCTCTGCTAGTAGTCCATCCGTTCCCACTGCCTTGTTGGACGGATCTTTTGACAAGCATCGTCGATTGACATGTCATTCTTCTTGATGGCGAATTATTGAAGGTCTTAACTGTTTGGTTTGGGCGCAGTGGCTCAGTGGCTATTGTGCTGGACTACTGTGCGAGGGTTCCCAGGATCGATCCCCGGAAAACCCCAAATTACATCTTAAGGTTTTTTCCACTGCGCCATTTCTCGCGAACGTTTGACAAACATCCGAGAGTATAACTGTCTTGAAAAAGCTTCTCGATTAAGCCGTTCGGAATCGGTCCCTTCCATTTGTCCAAAAATAAAAACTCACACAAAAAGTTGTGAGAAGCTAGGCCTAGAGTTCCCATGACCTGTTGCGCCAACAATTTTTTTTTTCGTTAACTGTTTGCTTTAACTGGAGAAGTGATCTTTTCAAATTCTAATCCCCTACTGTGTATCGGCTATCTTAGTCCAAGCATTGCAGTAGCAACACTGATTATGTTTTGTTGTTGTTGCCACTGCGGTCATCTGCACTTGATGTTTACAATGTGCTTGCTGGAATGGTGAAGGGAGACGTGCGGGCTGCAAAAGTTCGGGCCTTAGGTACTACCAAGATCGGAATATCAAAAGCACTTGAAGCACGACAGTTGTTAATCGCGGCGTGATTAATTTGGTTGATGGTTTGTTGATGTGGAGACCTTCAAGTCACTTCGAGCTATTGTCCGCTCGATCTAGAAATCTAATCAACTATTTTTATCAAGATATCGCGTATGCAATTCGCATACTTTGTTAATCTCATATATAAAACAGTTTGTCCTGACTGATTGTCGATTGGTGATCAACGTCCAGCCCAAACGGTAAGAGCTAGGAAGCTGATATTTTGAAACAAAGTAAAGTTTGAAGTAAAGAAAATCAATTTCTCTGGTTTTGGAAATTTAGCTTGGGACCCGAGTTATTAGCGACTGGAAAAGTAGGATTCAGTTTGTGTAAGGAACATTGTCACCCTATCGAGTGCATATCGTACAGTACACTAGGTACTTCTGTAACGGGAGCGAAAGAACACAAAGTAAGTAAAGTAAGACAATCAGAATAAAAATAACTACACTGACTTTCAATTTCACTTCAATTAATACAATTTGATAGTGCAAAATGTCAACATTACGAAAAACGTCACGTGTTATGATGATACATGAAATACTCAGACAGTGCGAAATCCGCTATATATTCCACGTCACGTATGAGATCTCATTGTATTACAGCATTTCCATCACTTCGTTGCGAATCTTTAATTTAATTGACACGATTTGGATTGCAGACTGAACCGCATTGAGAGGTGTAATTCAAAACCCCCACTGACCTTCAGGTATACATACTGTATGTATACTGTATACACAGCAAAAGGGGTTGTCTTCAATGTCGATGGCTTAAGACTATAAACATTGTCAATGGATTTTTCTCAATATGGTGGATATTTTGCACACCGCACCGACCGACACGACGTCGACGCTACTCTATACGATGCTAATTATTTTGCCGGGGTAATTACCCACTAAACTATAATTTTTTGTTTGTCTACAAACACTCAAGCATGTCAATTCTTATTCCAAGCACAAGTCCAGAGTCGCGGTTCTTCCCCAAAGTTCTGTGATACGTGCATTGGATTGGATGTTACTTATGTACCTCCCCGTAGCGTGTGATATGGCCACATATTTTATCGTAGGTTTGTTGGAGAAACAAACCACTACTGCGTCTGAGTGTCAGTTTGTCGCTTGCAATCATAGCTGCTGTGTGACGGATATTTTAATATTTTGAATGACAGTGTAGTGAGTTAAAAATCCAAATTGTTGCTCCGACATTGACAGGTGTTCATTAAAGTTCGTGTTGTTATTTGGTGCAATTATTGGAAATGCTATAGTGCGGCTCGAAGTGAATAGCTTTTCATTATTTACTTGACAGAGGTACATTATCTATTGTATTCAGGTACGTGTGTATCACATGGAATTTGTTCCGGTACGTATTAACTAAACAGTTGACGGTTTTGTTTGCCTTCAACGAATATGTACATTAGGTTTTCAATTACTCGTCATGTTGGCATATATACGTGTCGCCTTTGATTACAATATCTTGTATTTACTTCCATGCATTTGTAAGACACATACACAATGGTATTAGTTGTAGGTTTTCTTAGTTTCATTTCACGTTTTATTCTTTTCCAAATTTTACTTAAACGCACACTTTTACTACACCCTGTCTTTATCTCGTTATAATTGGTTGATCTTAATAAAGAGGGTTCATATATTTTTCACTATAAGCTTCATTAAACGTCATTCTTCTCAAAGTTAAATTACTGACATAATATTCTTAATATTGAGATGTTAACATTTAAATAAAAATGCGCCATCTTTTATGTCGGCATATAAACATTAAATAACTGTGAGATTTATCAACTGATTAACTTGAGTAGACAGATGTTTTTGAAATGTCAATTCCGTACAATTTTAACCATGAATCGCGAAACAACACGCCGAAATATCTTGATCTCTCTCACTTGATTACGAAAAGGAATTTTTTTGTTTTAATTTTACGATATTTTTCAAATCATTTGCTAATTTGGGAAAAACCAGTTGCACAAGGAATGAAGGATATATTTCATATTGTAGAAAAAAATGAGATTAAGTTGATAACTACAACTTTTATGACGCTTTTCCTAAAAAGGTCATAAAATTTACCCGATATTTTTGTCTCACTTGATTACGAACAGTGGCTTAATCTACCTGTTTGAAGTTTAAAACGTAAAAAACAATACAAAATTTGTTTGTATAAATAAATGTTGGCTTCATGGCTTCAATAATTTCTTCCGTTTCATGATATTAGGCGTATTTTTTTGAGAATCTATAGCTAGCTCACTTTTACTTTTACATGCAAAACTTGTATACTCAATTTTGGCTTTGTTCTACTCACTTTTGGTTTTACATGCAAAATTGTTATACTCACTTTGGTTTTCTTATACTCACTTCCCAAAAAAATACGCCAATTGTTTTCCTCCTTCGTAGACTTTTCTTGAAAGCCAACCACACACGTTTTCCATGATGCTCAGGTCTTGTGAATATGGGGGCCATGCAAGTAGGAAGTAGGTTTAAATTTGGTTCTGAATCCAGACTTTTGTTGTCCGTGCGGTATGTATCGGTGCATTGTTTTTTTGAAAAGTCCGTCGCTGACCACCAAATATCTCCGAAACTGCGGAAAAGCTCTTTCCAGTATCGATTTGTAAGTGTTTGCCGTCATTTTGGAGCTTTGGAAATCCAGCTCCACAGTTCCGTAATAGCTTATTGCTCCCTATACCATTACACCACCTCCTTTGCTGTGCCGTCTTTGCAGATGTATTTCTTCTTTTCTCAAATCATGGAAATAACAACTGTATCCATCAGGTCCGTCCAAATAAAATGTTTTTCAACAGAAAAAACGACGGTATGCCACTCTCGATTCCACCTGATGTGACTTGTTGCAAAATCAAGACGCTGGATTTTAAGTGCCGCATTCAATGGTGGTTTCCTCTTCATTTTTTCATGGCCAATATGGCTGGCCTTCTGTATCACGCGATAAAGAGTCGATCTGCTATCTGTATCTGCAGTTTCTGCCTTAATTTTACTTACGGAGATACTTGAATTTGAGGCAGCTCTCAGTATCGTCCGTCTTTCCTGACATGTTGTTGCTTTGCTAATTCTTCCTTTGCGGTTTTTTCCATACTTCTCTAGGTCTTTAATAAAGCTGTGTGCAATAGTGTCGCCTATTCCAATCTTGTTGGCTATAAAACGAACGGATGTATTTTCCTTGTTCCCGGTAAGCTCGAATTTGGCCTATTTCCTCCTTGGTTAATGTCTTTCCTTTACCTATAGTCGTGGATTGTATGAAGTTATTTCTTAAACTAAGCTCCTTTTATTTGATTTAAAACATGGTAACAGGTACATTTAGCTACTGTTCGTAATCAAGTGAGACAGAGTGTATTTGTATATTCAAAATAGTCCTTCAGTCGTGTTAACTCAACATACATTATCGTCAAAAATATTGTGGCTAACAAATTGCAACATTGAATGGCCACCCAGATCTCCCGATTTGACTCCTCCTGACTTTATTTTTTGTGGGTTTATTTGAAAAGGAAAATGTACGCCAGTATAAGCCTCAGACAATTTAGAAGATCAAGGCAGACATTTAGGTGATTAAGATGTTATAAGATTTTGAATGTTTTTTTTTTTTGTATGGGCGGTACCACGCCTCTTTGTCCAATTTTGAATAATCTTTACAGGAGTGCAGGAATACTCCTGGGCCAATACCTAAGATTATTTGTAAATTTGAACTCAATCGAATTGGTGGTTCTCGAGAAATAAGATTTTTAATGTTTTTTTTTTTGTATGGGCGGTGCCACACCCCATAACAACCATCTCGAGCCAATATCAAAGACTGTCTAAAAGTGTGAGCTCAATTGGTGCAAAACTTTTCGAGTTTTTGAAGCATACACAAACCAACATAACATTTATATATAGAGATTTGTGTTTATCATTTGTTTCAAATAGCGTAGTACGGATTTTCAGCAAGTACCCAAAATGGTCGCGCCCAATTTGCTCCTCGAGGCTTTGCTTTTCGAAACTAACGTTTTAGAAAAAAATCTGAAATGATTCAGAGATGCAACAAGTCTCCATAGTACCCTATAGGTCCAGCTGCAATTCCACGGTAACTGGAGCTGCAATTTGTGACAATTTTATTAAGCATTTCAGTCCATATTTCATAGTGTGCTCAATATTGGCTTTTCAAGACTGGAATCACTATACGCCTTTCCGCATAGACCAAGACCAACGACTTCAAATACCCCACGAAAAATAGACCAGCCACGTTAAATCAAACGATCTTGGAAGCCAAGCCACGGTCCATTACTGAAGATAATATTGTCATCCAAAACTTCCTTCAATAACTCGATGGTTTCTCCGGTAATATGACTTGCGGAAGCATCCTGTGAAATCAAATGTCTTCCAGACTATATCCAAGCACTTTTCAGAATAAATTTTTTGCCGCTGATGTGGTAAGTGCTGATACTGTAAGCTCCTCATCGCTGAAGTGCATTATCAGCTTTTGCTTTCTGGTCTGAGTGACCCATCTTTTTACTATCTATGTTGGTTTTTACGACAAAAGATGGGTCTCCCAAATAACTGACTACAAAAACGAGTCGTTTCGTATGATATCAGCTTTAAAACACTTTTTTGTAAACAATGCGGTGCAGCTGACTTCGAATGACTTCATTCGGGACTTGGATGAAAAGCAGAGGGAGGAATATCTTAAACCAGCAAATTTGATTGAACTACATTCTGCTGGAAATACAACCTAGAAACAAGAAACCAATTCAAGGATGACAGCTTCAACCATCAAGGCTTGAGAAGAACCCATATGTTCAATCTAGACACCTCATAGGGAAGATTTTCCTCTTCCCTCTTCCTCTTTGTGTGACGTCGCATACCAGAACCAGAACTAAATTAAATTTGAATGGCACAATAAATCCAAACAATTTGTAGGTATATAACCGATCGCGCTTAGGATCTTCTTAAGCTTTCGATTATGCAATTTATAAAAGATAAGACCAGCGATATCTCGTATTAAAAATACATACTGTGTACTTAATTATTTAAACTGATCGATGCTATAGTTGATATTTTATCGGATTAATTTCGCAATTAACAGAAGACCAAGCGATTACGATAATAAATCGCTACTTGAATTTGACTATCGCATGAGTAAATTCTTGTAAACATTCGGTTAGACGCGTTATCAAACAACGTATGTGTCACACTTTATCACTTTCAATGAAGTGCGTTTATGTTTTATATGTAGGCCTTATCGCTGCGGGTGGAAGTTCTCTATGTGGCACGAAGCAGCCATTCTCTACATCAAGTACAATTTTGTACTGAATATAATGTTACGTTTATGACTCTTGTAAATCTTCAATTACCTACTAGGGTCTAAATGAAGGAATTTAGTTTAAATAGCAATAAAATGTGGAAGATGAGACAGCCAAGTTTAAGCGGTAGCACATGATGTTACATATACATTATCAGTGTTCGCTATGAACCGACATTTTTGCAAATGAAGCGAGTGTTTAAAAATATGCACAGTTGTAAGAAGATATTTCTCTTAACCACTCATAAACTTATCTCTACTTGGCAGCTCACCACGATAAATGCCTGTTTGTACTATGCGAATCAAGTAGACATATTGGGAATTCAGCAAACAATACATAACAAAAGCAATTACATTCTGATTATTCTCCATATCTATTGTATTCCAATGCCAGAGTATCGTGTCCGTCCAACACAATAATGAATTTGAGTTGTGTCGAAAATGTCTCTGATAAAATTAGGTTTCAGACTGACTCATGTGCATCAGCAATCGAATACGATGCACTTAAGCATACAAAAGAATGTTCCTTATTCAAGGGAACCGTAAGATAACACGCCCTCATATCATATCTGACATTGAATTTAGTCATAACTGATATAAGTGCGCGTGTGTGTATAATATTGCTTAAAACGGAAACGCGCCTTTACGTTGCAATCAGTGAGACAAAAAAATTAAATACAATTTACTCTTTTTATTTACACAGAATGTCGACGAATGCAGGCTACGATGACAGTGGAGACAATTCAGAAGCTGTTACAGTCTCAAACAATGCTAGCGATTTGTCATTATACTCACCAGCGCAACAATCACCAAGTTCAGCCGCCACAAATGCCTATATTAATGATCCACAAATTGTTCCTAACGAGGGAACACATCTGAATAATGCTAAGCAGGCGTATTTCAGCGAAGAGAAAGTCGTGATTCCCGAAATCGACAAGGTAACAATAATGACATACCTTAGTCCGCTTATACTCTATAACAAAGTTGTGCTCCTTCTAGGAAGGATTCAGTTTTAGGAAACTATGGGCGTTTACGGGTCCTGGATTTTTAATGTCCATTGCATACCTGGACCCGGGTAACATTGAATCAGATATGCAGAGTGGAGCTGCAGCAAAGTATAAGATTCTATGGGTGCTATTAGCAGCGACCTGCCTCGGATTGCTCATGCAGCGATTGTCAGCTAGGTAAGTGTCTGTATAGGGTAAATATGTAAAGAAAATCTCTAAATTTGCTTTCATGAACAGATTGGGAGTGGTTACTGGACTGCATCTGGCGGAAATGTGCTACAGACAGTACAAGACTATTCCTCGTTTCATCCTTTGGATTATGATTGAAATAGCGATCATTGGTTCTGACATGCAAGAGGTTATTGGCACAGCCATAGCGATATATCTGCTTTCGAATAAAGTGTACGTGTGCTTTTATCAGACGACAGAATTTGCATTTACATATGATTTCGCTTTCAGTATACCTTTGTGGGGCGGAACGCTTATCACAATTATTGACACGTTTACGTTCTTATTCTTGGACAAGTATGGCCTGAGAAAGCTGGAGCTTCTATTTGGATTGCTTATCAGTGTGATGGCTGTTACTTTTGGATATGAGGTAATTTTGTTTGTAGATGCCGTTATTAAGAGCAGAACAATAATGCAACAAAACAACAATTGAAGGTTATTTATGAAATGGGGTTTTTTTTTCTCGAAGTGAAGCGTATATTCCAAGTAAATTGATACCATCCAAGCGAGAATATCATTTCCCGGAATTTATTATCTTTGTAATTATATTTGTCTTATTAGCTCACGAGCCGGCTGTCTATTGTTTCAACTGTTTGGATGTTTAAGTGACGGCCGACCGACGGGTGTCAATTGGGAATTTTTATCTACCTGAATTACTGTTTGAAGTAAATACTTACTTAGCCGGGTTTCGATTAGTCGCGATAGAGGGTTTTCACAACTTCACATAGAATTTTATACGTGAGGTTGAATCTCTAGGGGAAATTACATTTTGCATTTGATTTTCTATGGATTGGTTTATAGATTCTAAGAAGAAAAGTAGTCACATGGTGACAGGGAACATTTGCGGGCGTGGTTGTATTGTTGCTCTTTTTGGAGATTGGGAACAGTAGCAGTTTCAAAAATTTTAATGCTTGTGTGTATTTCTAAAAATTACAATCCGGAAAAAAGTTGTTAAATAGGAGTATGTAGTCGCTCTTTGTGGGTAAACATTAGCTATCCAAACCTTTGGCAATATTCTGAATGCAGGTAGATTATGTTTCTCGAATCGAGTTTACAGGAACCTTCGGTAGGCCTAACACTTCCTAAGTATCGCTTCAACGGCTTCGAGACGACCTACTAGGAGAAAATAAAAAGCTAAATTCGTATACACTATTTACTGAAGCCAAATACGTTTCCACAATATTTAAACTCGTTTTAACAACACGATAATAACACGGGAGATTCTATAGGGATGTGAACATGGTCTCTAAGTCCTAAGATCTTAAATCTTACATGGCTTCAATGTTATTAAACATTTAAGTGGCCTCAGCTCTAAATGCGTTTCGCCCCGATGTGGTGGGTGGGCTCATCAGTAGACGAACCACCACATCTGCCTAGACGCACTATTTACTCGATGTTTACCGAGATCATGTGATTTTATAATTTTGTACACTTCATACTGGCTAGAGGATAATTGATAATTGCGGGCGATCACTCAGTTCTATTCCTTTTTTAATTCCTAAGTGAAGAACTGTAGTGTGTGTAGATTAGATTTTATTAATTAATTAATTATTTACAATTCTTTTCTTTGAACAATTAAAAAATCAAAGAAAGCATGGCAATAAGCCGTCTGCCGATTGACAATATTTTTTTAACCATTGCTACTTTTTCTTTATTTTATTATTTATAGATTGCAATTTTAAAATAAAAACTAGATTTATCTATCAAAGTTAAAAACTTTCTGCTATAATTCTTTGCCTATAAGCCGAGGCTGTCCTACAGTACTCGAACAGGAGAGTCACACTCAGTTCGTTCAATTTGTTTACGATTTCTTCATCGGAAATTTGATCTACTCCAAAAAAGTGTCGTCTTGTTTCCCGAAGCATAGGACATCTTCCCATGAAATGAAATGTATCTTCCCTTTCCGCCATATAACACATGTTACACAATACCGGTAGCTCTTCTCTATGAGGTTGATAATTTAGTGGAAGTAGTTCCGCTCGCAGTTTTATCATAAGTGTAATTTTTTCGCCACTACAATCATCGTGGAAGTAGTTCCGCTTCCCCATATCATAATTCAGCTGACTGTAGATAGATCGATGCAGTGACTCTGATGCTTCTCTTTCAAATTGTTGTCTGAAGTTAAGATCTACTGCTTCAATCAGCTGATATAGCTTTGGCTTCCATACTTCGATGTTTGCTTCATTCAAATCCAGGCTCATTCCACACGCGAGTGCAAGGTCGTTCCATTTACTGTACCAACTATTATAGCATCGTAGTGCTTCCCGCGCCACTTTTCTTGGTAATCTTTCCAAAGGCATATTGAAAACTTTCAAAATGTAGTCTACCTGCAGCTTAAGTGTCTTTGTAGCCAGTGGAGAAAGACCAGTCTCCAGCATTATGACATAGTTGGGGGTGTTGAGAGGTAGCCGGAATATCCTTTTGATGTAAAATCGCAATAGTTTTTCCACTTCCACAAACCGGCTTTCACCCCATACCTGGGGCGCGTACAGCATGGTTGACTCTGCTACCGCCTCGAAGACACGAAACTTGCTGCTATGTGCTATATACTTGTTAGCAAAGCATTTTCTCCATGTTGTATTTATCACAGTTTTGGTCTTTTGTAGCTTGCATTTAAGGTGTTCTTCCATGCTTAGGTTTTGTGAGAAAAGCATTCCAAGGTAGTTGTACTTTTTTACGACTTCTATCTGTTCGCCGTTCAAAAACCATTTCTCGTTGCTGCACAACCTTCCACTACCCTTTTTAAAGATCATCACCTTTGACTTTTCCAGGTTTATTATAAGGCTCCACATTTTACAAAAATCGTACAAACGATTAATCATGCGCTGTAGCGTCTCTGGGGAATTCGCCATCAATACAATATCGTCTGCAAAGAGTAGCGCCTTAATCACTATCCCTGCAAACCCCCAGATAGTGAGTCAGTGATGTCATCAATAAAGAGTGCGAATAACAATGGACTTAACGTGCATCCTTGCCTAACACCTGTGGTCGCTTTAAACCAGTTCGACGCATTTTCACCGGTCCATACTGCTGCTAGCGTCTCTTCATAAATGCTTTGTATTACCCTACCAAACTTTTTAGACATTCCTTTGGCAAAGAGCTTATACATTAGGGAACCCCTGTTTATCGTGTCGAAAGCTGCTTTGAAGTCCACAAAAAATCATATAACTGTTTACGTTGCGCTACATATGATTCCGCAATGCTTTTGAGTACGAAAATTCGATCGACCGTTGAATATCCAGGCCGGAACCCGGCGTGGAACACTTTAAGCAGACCATTTGTGTTTATCCATGAGGTTAATCGCTTTTGTAGTACGGTTGTAAATACTTTATACGAAGCATTCAAAAAGGATATGCCTCTATAATTGGATAGCTCAGACCTGCATCCTTTTTTAAAAATCGGGAAAATCAAAGCTTCTTTGAACTGTTGCGGCACCACCTCATGTTCCAAGACATTATTAAATAATCTTTCCAGAATCTTAGTCAACTCGCGTGTTCCGTATTTATAGAATTCCGTGGGGATTCCATCCGATCCAGGTGCTTTACCATCTTTCAAACACTTATATGCAGCTTCTATTTCCGCTACGGTAATTGGTGCATCCAATTCTTCTGTGCATAGTGGAACGTGCATGGGTCAGTTATTGGATTTAACAGTTGACTAAAGTGCTGGAAAAGGGTATTCGGCCCTAAAGTTTCACTGATAATGAACTTTTTACCATTCAACTTCTCAGCGCATCTCCAAAAATCAGCAGAATTTTTACATTCGGATAGTTTTTTAGCTTCCGCCTCATAGTGCAGTTTCTTTTTTCTTTTGCATAAATCCTTGTATTTTGCATTTGCTTCAATATATAATCTCCTAGAGAAATCCTCGCTAGTGTTTCGAAACATTTTCAGCCACGCGAATGAGTATTTCCTTGCTACTTTGCATTCCTCGTCGAACCATGGTTTGTCGTTAATTGTTCTCTTTCGAGCGTTATGTATGCCTGTTTGGAACGCCATCTTGATGGTATCTCCCAAGGTTTGCCACTTTCAAGAACTGTAGTGTATTGCAGTGTCATTGAGAATTACCTAAAAAAAGGGTACGCAAAATAGTTCAACAAAAACTTGACGAGAAATTGTCGGAATTCATAAAAACTTGCCATGTTTATGCTATAGAGCTGAGGCTGAAATATTTGGTCACAGACTCGTGTCAGTGGGAGTCGATATTTTCCCCTGCTGCTCCAAGGTTACATATACATAGTTTCCAGATAGATCACTAGGTTCGCTTTAACTTTGACTGAACTAGTCGTCTTTCGTTTTACATTTACAATTACAATCCAATACGATGATCAAGTGCAATTTTAGTTTCTGTAAATTCTGTAGGTTTTATTTATTCCCTATAACAATTATTATTAACAATATGTTTACCCCTGCTAAAATGAGTATCCGACCAGATAAGCGCAAGTAATTGTGCTGACAAACCTTTGGCAGGTACGGCATGCGATCTTGTAGAGTGCAGTGACATAAAATAATCTGCTCTTACCATATTTAGACAACAGTTTATAATCCTCTTTCCATCGGTAACGCTTCTCAAGATAATTAACGACACACGTTGAGTTGCGAATATTCAAATAGTCCATATGGTATGATCATATGCTTAAATATATTTTAAAATTCTTTAAATATCAACATGTCATAATGCCCGATAATTTACTCCACGAATGGCTGTTATGCAAGTTGGCTAAATGTGGCACAATATGTATGCGTTGGGCATTATCGTTTTTATTTTATTTGGATTGGATTAAAATGTGTCTGTCCGGTCCTGAGATAACCAACTTTATTTACCGAGCATATTTAACTGCATCTTCAAGTGTTATCTCCGGGGATTTGGTATTTTTTTTTAATTAAATAAACTCTTTAACCATGAGACGCGTGATAATCTGAAAAATATATGCAACAAGACGGATATACGGATCAAGTTTATATTGAAATGATAATGCCTTAATTTTAAATAAAATAAATCTCCAGCTATATGCACATTCAAGTCACTAAATTTAAAACAGAAATCACAATAATTACGTTTCTCGCTAGTTGGGTTTAACCCTGACAATTTGTGTTGGGAAATTTTTGTCGATTTTCAGTCTATGAATCACAATATGATTGTATATATAATCACAGTTTTTGTGGGCCTAAAGCCACAATAACATTCAGGAAATTATTAAAAAAGTAAACAAAGTTACAAAATAATATTATTTCTCCCTATATCACATAAACTACTTTCTATAATTCTGTTTCATTTTTGTCAAAATAAATTTTTTTAAAGCTCAAGGTGCAAGCTCCAAAAACCAACACACACAAAAAATAGTTTTCATAATCTCCCCAGCAGATAGCTCTGCAAGTCAACTATTTTGAGGAAACATACCTTACATCGGGGTTGTTTATGACGAAAATATTGTTCTTCGACTTGCGACGAACACGGTTGACGCCTTGGATTTGCTTCAAATCCAATTTCAGCATGATTTTGCGTGCCTTCTTTTCGCCGCGTGACTGCTTGGCCTTTGAAACTAAATCAATTGGCTGGTTGCACCGTCACCCAATTGAGTTGCTCCAGCAGTTGCGTCCTCCAACTCGGGGATAGGGTCATTCAGTGTCTTTTTCCACTTTTGACCAGCATTTGACACTTATGACAAGTACACAAAATGAAGCCTGCCATATTTCTTGACATCCTTTAAGTGCCAAGAAAGAGCTTTTAGGGAAAACTCTTTGCGATAGATGTCGCATAAATATGCGTGTGTTTTTTAACTTTTCTAACTTTTTTAACATTTGTCTGAATGTGATTGTGCCTTAAATCTCCATATTCGTAGAAAAATCTTTATTTTTATACCCTCCACAGGAAGGTATATTCACTTTGCCATTACGTTTGTAACGCCAAGAAGGATTCACCGGAGACCCTATAAAGTATATATATTCTGAATCAGGATCACATTCTGAATCGATTTAGCCATGTCCGTCTGTCTGTCTGTCTGTCTGTCTGTCTGTCTGTCTGTCTGTCCGTCTGTCTGTCTGTCTGTCTGTTGAAAGCACGATAGCGTCCAAACGAATTGACCTGGGCGATTGAAATTTGGTGAGAGAACTTCTTTTTACCGTCGTCAGGTTGGTATTGAAAATGGGCTATGTCGGTCAAGTAGTTCTGGTACCTCCCATACAAAACCATTAGTAGACCCATGTGTCTCTCCGCCTGTTGAAATCACGATAGCGTCTAAACGAATCGACCTAGGCGACTGAAATTGAATGACAGGTCTTATTTTTACGGTTGTCAGGTTGGTATTAAAAATGATCCATGTCGGTCAAGTAGTTCTGCTACCTCCCATACAAAGCCAATATTCGACTCATGTATCTCTCTGTCTGTTGAAAACACCTTAGCGTCCAAACGAATCGACTTAGGTGAATGAAATTTTATGAAAGGACTTTTTTTAACCGTCGTCAGGTTGGTATTGAAAATTGTCTATGTCGGTAAAGTAGTTCTGCTACCTCCCATACAAAACTAATGTTAGACACATACTAACTCGCGTGGCAAACATTTTGCAGGACTTTTATTCAGTGGAGGGTATCAAAGCATCGGCCAGGCCGATGATAACACTTTTACTTGTTCCTATTACAACCGCATACATCCGACTTAAGGATAAACTGATGGCCACAACTGGCATGGCGGTTAAATGTTTGAAGGGGCGCTTGCTATTTTTAATACGATCACTGTTAAAGTAACGATAGAAGTGCAGAGACATGCAATATTAAGCGTTTATAAAGTTTTTTTTTTGCATTCGCATCATTTGTTTCTCTGATTAGTTTTAGAGCGCGATATTGCATCATATCCAACAGGTTCAATGGAGTTTTTGGCACTTTAGACCCGATTTGAGAGGTATTCTTAAGTTTGGTAAGAATGAACGCCTAATAAAGGATGCGCTTCCAGCTGATATCTTGCTAAAACATTTACACCATTCACATTTTTTCAAAGTTTGTTGGTTTATTAAAAAAGAAGTAAACAGTATTGTTTACTCTTGGAAAGATTCGTATGTTCTTACCCTCTCTGGTAGTGAACCTTTCACTTCTCTTTGCCCCAAATTTGTTAAGCATCGACCACTTGCGTACATTTAGCGCTAGCCCACCAATTATTGACTACAACAGAGAAGATGACAACTTAATTATGTAATTACATATTTTGTTCCTTACAAAGTTTTGCCGTTCTCTCGAGTCGTTTCCTCCTTCCTTTAAGGCAAGTCACAATCCTTCTCTAATTTCACATGAGGAAGCGACTTGTTGCTAGGAAAAATGTTGAGGGACGTGTTTTTTATTGAATGGGGAAACGGAATTGGTTTTGCAAGAACACCATTCAAACGATAAGAAAAATATAATATGTCCATAGGGAGCTGGCATTCACTCGCATATTATAAGTTCGACTCAACAGTCCTTGGAGAAAACTCTAGACGTATTTACAGACGGAAAATTATTGTTCATATTTCTATCAGCATATTAGAATGACTATTAAAAAATTAAGCAAAAAAGTATTATACAAACTATCAGATCAGAAAGAAGTGTAAATCAATTCTCGTCCCCAGTCTAGTTGGCATTATCTTATTTGCTATTTTTATATCCAGTCCAGACATGTGTCACTCCGACTCTTTTATATTCATATAATTGTGCAAACTAAATAAATAAAATACAAACAAATAATCTACTTTCAGTATGTAGTGTCATCGCCCGATCAAGGCGAAGTGATGAAGGGCATGTTCTTTCCTTGGTGCACCGATTGTGATTCAAAAGTCTTTCTGCAGGCAGTTGGTGTGGTAGGCGCTGTCATAATGCCACACAACTTGTACCTGCATTCAGCCCTAGTTAAGGTAAGTACACTTGATTCGCCACTTACCCTGTTCCGCTTTAATGCCAACTCTCTCGCAGTCTCGAGATGTGGATCGAAGCAAGAGCAACAAAGTACGTGAAGCCAATTTTTATTTCTTCATCGAAGCGGCGGTGGCGCTTTTTGTGTCCCTTATCATCAATGTATTTGTAGTAGCTGTATTTGCCCATGGTCTGTATGGAAAGACAAACGAAGATGTGGTAAGTTATAAATCAGCCACCAACTTGCATTATCCATTCACAAAAAAAAAAAAACTCTTTGCTTACAGCTGGACGTATGTGTGAATCAAACAATGTATGAAGATGCACAAAACTCCTTTACCGACAACGAGCATGGGCACGCTTTAGTTAATGCAGATTTGTACAAAGCTGGTCTATTTCTCGGTTGTACGTTCGGTGCAGCGGCTATGTACATCTGGGCAGTAGGCATTTTGGCTGCCGGCCAGAGCTCAACAATGACTGGTACCTATGCTGGACAATTTTGTATGGAAGGTTTCCTCAATTTGCAATGGCCGCGGTGGAAGAGAGTCTTCTTCACACGATTCATTGCCATAGTGCCGACGTTTTGTGTTGCCTTCTTTAGCAGCATTCAAGATCTTACCGGAATGAATGATATTTTGAATGCTGTCATGGCACTGCAGCTGCCATTCGCGGCGATACCAACGGTTGCCTTTACGTCTTCTGCCGCCATTATGGGCGAATTTGTCAATGGACTGTAAGTTTGAGGAAATATGGTGGCTGTGTGCGTTTTAATAATAACGTGTTCTTTATAGGGGAAACAAAATAGCCTCAATTATGCTCTCAATACTTGTTATAGCAATTAATATATATTTTGTTATCGACCAAGTGCGCTCGGCCGAATTGGAAGGTGGCTATTTGGCGTTAGTTTGTAAGTGCATTTGAAATGGCCACTCAACCTTAACTTTTATAATGTTTAAACTTTCCTTCACAGGTATATTTGCTGTTTTATATTTGGTATTTAATTTCTATCTTGTGATACACATGTCGGCGTGCATGGGAAGCCGAAGATTAAACAATAATAAGGTATGTGGATTTTAAATGTATCACAATATCGGTAATTATTCACCGAAAGATAGCCGACTTTTTGTGGTCGAATTTTATTTAGAGCGAAATAGGAGTGTATGATTTAAAGTAGGGTAGGTTAGGTTAGGTTAGAGTGGCAGGCCGCATTGAGTGCAGCCTCACTTAGGCCAGAGTAGGCCCATTGTGTTACCACAGGATCCAATGATCACAACTCACAACTACCCGTTGAACCAAGAGAAGCTGAGAATGAAGCATTGGAGGCAGCTTATGCTTGTATTAGCAAGTTCACCAAGGTTGTCGAAGAAGTATTCTCCGAGATATACTTTTCTACGAGCTGAAAGAGCTGGACACGTGCATAGAAGGTGAAGAATTGTCTCTTCCTCCTTCTCGTCCATACAGCTTCTACAGAAATCATTGGAGGGGAGGCCCATCCTAAGAGCATGTCTCCCAATAATGCAATGTCCGGTGATGACACCTACTAATGTGCTTATGTTGGATCTTTTTTGTTTTACAAGATCGTTGGCATATAGAGATTCTCCTTTTCCGGTAGAATCGACAAGGTTGTGCCATGCCTAGCGAGTTCGTCGGCCCTGCAATTCCCCGGTATGTCCCTGTGGCCCGGCACCCATATAAGGTGAATGTTGAATTGTTCCGCCATCTCGTTAAGAGACAAGCGACAATTGAGGGCGGTTTTGGACTTGAAGATGACCGAATCCAGGGATTTAATCGCGGCCTGACTATCGGTAAAAATCACGATATCCTTAGCAGATATTACATTATACCGTAGCCACGACAGGGCCTCTTTAATCGCCATGATTTCCGCCTGGAACACGCTACAGTGATTAGGAAGACGGAATGAGATCGTACAATCTAAATCCTGGGAGAAAACACCCCCCCCCCCCTACTCCTGTCTCCGTTTTGGACCCATCTGTATAGAAGCAGACGGATCTCTTGTGAGACACAACATCACTCTCCCAGTCAGTCCTGGAGGGTATGCAGGTTACAAAGTTCTTACTGAATTGGGTAGGGTAAGGGGTTATAAAAAAAGTAGTAGATGAGTCTACATAGTTCGCAGTCTTAGACCAACACTATATTTATGTCCATTAGGAGTTATTGATAACTAATGGCACGCATTTTTACATGTACTCAGAAATATTCAAGGAAGCAATCACAGAAAACGTGGGAGGAATAATAGTAAATGGAATTAACTGATACAACAAAAGATATGCGGATTATGCTGTCATATTAGCGAGTAACATATTGAATAGCATGATGAATAAACTAAGTGATGTAAGCAATAAATACGGACTACGAATAAACACCGCCAAAACAATGTTTATAGTTCTTACATTTATTACGTATCTCCTGGGCTGACAGGATAACAAATGAAGAAGTATTGCAACGAATATGAAAGAAAGAAAACTTGAATACCTCGCACGCATCTTAAAAGCGGTTGGGAGATAAAGGCTGACATGGCTGTCAAACATGGGGGAATGGCTTAATCTTTCGACTGCGAATAATGGGAAAAGTAAAAACAAACAATTTATAAAAATGATGACTTCCAACCGAAGAGTAACTTGAAGAAAAAGAAAGACACACCAGTCGCTTACTACCAATACCTAATCCAAATGTAGCTTTAAAAGTTAGAAAACATATATGATCGCCCACATCGGTTAAAGTAAATTTAAGTTACGCAATTTTAATCGATATGACGAAAGGCCGATATCTGGTATTTAACCAAAATGTGACCAGCATGTTTCTAATAAAAAAACCCCCTACCTGATGGATTATCACTTCACCAAATGATTTCTTTGAAACTTATTTTTAAATAGGGCTTACAGAGTATTACACCCAAAAAACGTATAAATTAAATGTCATTTATATGATTTCTGAAGTTTATTACCGCTCTTCCCTTTGCCGACCATGATAAGATACGTTTTGAGTTAGCAACAGGCATTACAATTTGTTAAGCCTTCACAGTGTAAGACCCTTCAATATGCCAATCAAAAGTGTTCTGAAAGTATCCTCAACTTAAATCAAATGTGAACATATTATCTGTTGATAGTGATGGTTGATATGTGATAGTTTTTCACATTTAAAGCTTCAAAGTGTATACCATAAAATTTTAGTGGATTAGCCACATCAGACCGTATCTGATAGAAGCAAAGACTACAATAATTCAACAAAGATATTGTTGCTTCTAAGGTAGTACTTACATACTTAACGGGCTCCCGAGTCGCTTTGGCACCTGCGATGGTTAAGCCTTTCTTGTCTTCTTGAATCTCTTGGCTGAGAATCGAATTTCCTCTTCCCTGGAGCAATATTATCCATTCGTTCAATTTGACCCAACCAATGTAATCAACTTGGTTTGGCTTTTAAATTATTCTTTAAAAGTTGTGATAATCAAACCGGCACGCACATGTGTTTTCAGTTACACAACTAAAATGTAAAATCGTTGGACTGCTAGGTGTCATATATGCACTCGTTTATATTGCAATTTGTTTTATTTTTTGCTAGAACAACTGCCATGACTCTTCTTCTACCACCTAATGTTGAGTTATTCTTTTTGCGTCTGGGATTACCATCTAGGTTCCACTCACAACAATTTTCGCCATTTAGAAGAGTATCCTCTTTGGTTCAAGATGTGTTTGGACAGAAAACATTAAATTGTGCCGTATGTACAAAAGAATAGCTATCTCTCAAACATGAACATTCGACACGTCCATTTAATGCAACAACGCCATGCTTGCGATTATTTGCCTGTCCTCTAGCTGTCCAATTCTTAAGTTGATAGGTAAGATGGCTGTCAACGAAGCACAGATACAGTTTAGAGTCTATAGATTGGTCCGTTGTGATGATTCATGGATCTCTTATCAATGTAAGTGATGCCACTGAACCTAAACTGATTGACTTACTTAGGTGGCGCTACATTCCAGTCGTGGACCTTGGACCTCTGCCTCAACCAGCACGCCTCTTCAGTTAGCTCGTTATTTGGCCATCTGCCTCCAGTTACGCACTCCAAGTTGGTTAAGGTCTCATCTCATTCCATCTGTGTTGTCACCAAGAACGATTTTAACGTCATACCCGGCCCTTGTTTTTATTGTCGATCAGCGAACTTCACGACAATTGATTTTACCTATTGGTACGCACAACATTTTTTCTCTTCCAAAAGAAAGCATCGATCAGATATTTGTAATCGACTACAAGCGACTGTCAAATCGACAATCACAGTTCTCGATCGATCGACAGTTGTCGATCAACGATTAACTATCGACACTCACAATAGGGGCCATTGTCTATACTCTATACGATTTTTGCGGAAGTCGTTGAAACAGTCTTTGGTAGCATAATCTTTTTTCACCTGTGGGTGGTTGCGTTCGGATATCAGACTAATGTTGGCGAATTTAGCTTTGATGCGGATTGTCATAAGACGTGTCAACAGCTTTTTGCTTAAGTCTTCCGCAATGACTGTTAGGAAATAAGGCTCTAGAAAATAGTGCCCCAAAATAAAAATGGAAATAAAGCCCCTAAATGAATTCGCGAAATAAAAATAACTTTTTATTTTGGAATTGAGGTCTTATTTCATTTTTTTGTTGCTGTCTTATTTCGTTCTTTTAGGGTCTCATTTCATTTTTGTATTTAATGTAAAATGGCTTTCTACTTTGGCGGAGAAGGGAAACCAAGAACAAAATATAAATTCCCAACATCGCATCTATTCCAAAATTCTACAGTGCCCATAAGCAGGAATTTGCATTCATTTTGATTTTGGGGCATTATTTCCTGGGGCCCTTTTTTCGAAAGCCTTCCGAAATGACAGTCAAAACTATTTCGTAATTTAAGTCCTAAAATAAAAATCATGATCAATTCAACGATCACTTAAGAATGGCCAAAATTAAATATATACAAAAAACATGTTACAAGTTTTGTAAGCAGTTCCATTCAATTGAAAAATTCACAGCCGTTGTACAACAGCTTCGATTCGTGAATGCATGCAATGAGAAACTCCATAGTTAATTTTTTACAACGCTAAAGAAAGTATAATGTCAATGGGAAGGAAATTACATTGTCAATCAACAGACACGCGATTTTTGGGCAATCCAATGACTGACATAAGTGGAAATGAACTATCCATAGCGTCGGTTAATAAAAACAACAAGATTATTGTCAAACTGTGTGAACTCAGCTAAGGCGGTATTCCATTGGGCAGAAAAGATCATTTTTTATTGCTATAGACTCCTTTTTGATGGGGTTCGTCCTCAAGCAATATTTTTGGAATCGAGAGCACTTTTCTTTTCAGAGTTGTTCGAGATTTACCAATACAAATTGGTTGAGTTTGGTTTCGTTTTCGTGACATTTCCTTTCGAATAATTCAATACAAAATTTAGCCAGTGGATTAAAAATATGTAAATACGTGTCGATGGCCAAAAATACTCCAAACACACGAATATCTGAGAGCGAATTCGAGAATCCCAATTGATTATTTCACAAATTGACATATTATATTTATGGACTGCCAGGAAAATGTCAGCTCATACATTTTGCCCAGAGAATGACACCAACATAAACTAGCGGTCGTGGTTCGCAGCGAAAAATAAGTGAAACAAAATAACAACAATCCTGGGCATCAATTGGGTATGAGTGAATTTACCAAGTAAAACGGTTGAAATTCAAATTGTTGCCTCATTGTTTACAATAGATGTCACTTCCTCAAATATGGAAGTCCTCCTTCATAACACCGATTCATAAAAAGAGGTCAAAGATCGAAGTTATTAATTATCGCCCGATAGCCAAACTTTCGCATGCACCCAAACTCCTCGGAAGCATTTTGTACGAATCCTTTTCTTAATCCTTAAGCTTTCTTTAATTTCCCCGAACCAGCATGGCGTTGTTAAAGGTAGATCAACTACCACTAACCTCGTTGAATTCGTGTCCTCTGCACTATCGGCTGTAGAAGGTGGTAAAGAAATTTATGTTATTGCAACCGATTTTAGTAAAGCTTTTGATAAGATTGCGCATAAATTAATTCTTTTCAAATTGTCTGCCCTCGTCTTTGAACCAATACTGCTGAAATGGATATCATCTTATTTCGAAACCCGTTTTTATAGTGTTCGCTTCAGGTCCGTTCTATTCGCCGCTTTTCTGGCAACCTCTGGTGTACCACAAGGCAAGTCACCTAGGTCCCCTTCTCTTCATCTTAACTATAAACGATCTTAAAACGTGGTCATTAAACCATTATCACATCATCATTATGTGACCATATCTCTCTACACCACTTTTGTCCGCCGCCCTCCTTGAATACGCCAGCCAAACGTGGTCACTCTGTTAGCAAGTTCATATAAGCAGAATCCAAAACACACAATTCTTGACCTCCGCGGTTTTTCTTGGAACGATCGCCTAATTCTTCCTCTCTATCAACAACGCCTCAAACTCATAAATTTGAATAGCCTTGAAGAATGCAGGGATGCTACAGACATTCTCTTCATTCATCAACTACTATCAGGCTCTATCGGTTGCCTGTGACTTTACAACTCCATCTTTTTCAATACAAACCCTCGTAATTTAAAACACCCCTGCCTCTTCTATCTACCAACCCACCGGAAACCCTACAGCTCCAACGAACCAATTTCTCGTATGCTACGGAAGGTAAACTCAAGCATTTCCATTTTTGATTTCAACAGCAGCACTCCCTTCATTAAACTCAGCCGCCTTCACCTAAGACCGCTTCAATTCCTAGCTATAAGTCTTAAGCTAGTATTAGTATATTGTCTAATAGTAGCTTCAGTTTTTAGTTCTAGTCTTGTATGTTTGTTCTTCTAGCTTGTACTAAGCCTAATAAATGGGGGCATTTTGGCCCCACCAAATTCAAATTAAATTAAAAACAAGTAAAAGTGTTATCATCGGCCTGGCCGATGCTTTGATACCCTCCACCAGGTACACGCCATGTGTCAAATATTCGTTTAGTATGGGAGGTACCAGAACTACTTGACCGACGTAGACAATTTTTAATACCAACCTGACGACCGTAGAAATAAGACCCTCACAAAATTGCAGTCCCCTAAGTCGATTCGTTCGGACGCTATAGTGATTTCAACAGACAGAGAGAGACGTGGGTCTAATAGTGGTTTTGTATGGGAGGTACCAGAACTACTTGACCGACATAGCCCATTTTCAATACCAACCTGGCGACGATAAAAATAAGTTGTCTCACAAAATTTCATTCGCGTAGGTCAATTCGTTTGGACCGGTATCGTGTTTTCAACAGACAGACATACAGACGGACATGGCTAAATCGAATCAGAATGTGACCCTGATTCAGAATATATATACTTTATAGGGTGTCCGGTGAATCCTTCTTGGCGTTACAAACGTAATGACAAAGTGAATATACCTTCCTGTGGAGGGTATAAAAAAGTGCAAGTTTCTAATTTATTTCGCTCCGAACCACGACAGCTAGTGGTTATGTTGGAACCAACGCGATGTTTTGTCATAGTTGCTGTCTTATCTGTTTATCGCATAACAGAACAGCCCAACGTAAAAGCTCTCCGCATATATATGTAGATAGATAAACGGCTTAAATTTGAAACAAATTATCAAATCATTTTTTATCCCATCTTATCACTGACACTTTTAAGGCTTAATTTAACTCACTCCCTATCGGTTATTTTGTTTTTTTCTTTGCAGTGGGTCAAAAAGCTGGTGCTACCATCACAGAACAGTTTTGCGGTCAGCAACGTGAATTCGACGTACGCAAGGTAAGTTCATTTATCCGTTGGTGTTCGTCCAATATAATAAATGTAGATGTGTATAATTGTGATTTTTATTTGTGCTGTATAAATCTGCTGCTTATCGTTTTTTAAACAATTATTTTTTTCTTTTACATTTTTTCTTACTCCTAACAGTGGTTTAACTGAAAAAAGTAGCCCTATCGTAGATAAGAATCCAATCTAAGCTTAGCATAACACTTGTAGATTAGAGCGCTTACTTGAAAATACCATACTTGAGTATTTATTGCAAATTTATTTATTGTAGTAATCCGCTTAAAGTTATTCCATTCTTTGTTAGTAATATTTGTAGTTATTTTTTTTTAATTTTACAAGCTTTTAACGATCAAAACAATATTGTCACTAATAAAACGAATTTTTTTTTACTACCTATCATGTATATAAAAACAAAATAAGACAAAAAAACAATAATCAAATGTTCACATCTCTAATGCTAAGTACATCCATACATATACTATAACAAAATGCAATTTAAAAACAAAGCTAACTGTACATTGCTGGCGTAAGAAAGAAAGTGGTGAAATCTTCGGTTGTGTGAAGGGTTCTTTTTCGGTTTGTTTTTTTTGATTAATGGTTTTCATGTGAAACGTTTTATTTACAATTTTTTTTATTAAATTAAAAGACAAAAAAAAAACTATGTTCTTTGTATTTCATTCTCATAATATGTATTCATCGTCTCAATGTTCGTGTCGTCTCCCATATAGTATTTCGTACAATTTACGTAGCTATAATACATAACGGAGGGGTGTTTACCGCCCCATTTTCTCCTGCATAATCTACAAAAAAAAAACAAATTTCTGATCCATGATCGGTCTCTGCCATCGACTGCCATATCACACAGCCAACTGACAGTTTATGAGGATGAAATGATCGCGTATCCCTCCAAATGATGATCGATGATTGGACGCAACTATAGAATTTCGAGAAAAGACTCAAACAACTCGCGGTGCAATATGAGTAACAGAGAAAATAAATTTAAATTTATCACACGACCGGAGATGATGATGTGCGCTGTGAATATCATTTTTAGTCGATTGATGATATTGTTTTCAAATCATTAGAATATTATGTAAACATTATAGTAGATTTAAGATTGATTGTTATTTTATTTATTTTCATTAGTATTTTCTATTTTTTTAGGTTTTAAATTTAAGTAAAAAGAATAAAGAATTTAAATGATTTTTTGTTAACAATTTTAATTTTGCGTAGATTGAGTAAAGCATGTGTCCTTGTGAATGGCTTTGGTGACATTTTGTTTTAGTATTTGTTTTCCGAATGTTGTTTTATTTATTGTTGTGTCCTGTGATTGGTGACTATCGCACGAGATTCATTGTTTCTCTCACATACCTACATATATAAACTAATATAAAGTAAACAAACAAACAAACAGAGAGAAAAAAAATAAACAGTGGGGTGAAAAAAACAAAAAATAATAAAGAAACACGTTTATTAACCTGGGTGGGCGGAATGTGTATTTAATTAACTTAAGTGATTTAACAATTATTGTGTTGAGTATCACTTCTTTATATTGAAATTCATTAAAAGTTGAAAAGATAAACTATGCCCATAAAAATGCGGGTGTGTCTCGAAACATTGTATAAACAAATTGCCATTCTAATAACCACTTTTAGTGTCGAGAAAGTTTTACGAAGGTCCAAAGTGTATTCTTTTGTGTCGCAAATATGTCGACGGTTTTTCAAAGTTGGGTAGTAATTTATAGATACAAAGCATAACACAAACAGTACTATAAATTACAATTTTAAGGGTTAACTCAGGAATTCCCTAACTGTGCGTGGCGCTATCCTAAGGGCGTCGCAAGTTTTATTTTTTCACTGCTGTAAGACTCCGTACAAAGGAAAAGCATTACGTTTCTCTTTACGAATACCAAGAGTAAGGTCGAAGCGAAATCCAATAGTTACATTACAGTCGAAGATTAAGCGCGTTTGTGTTTCCCGCATTTCCAGTCAGACTTGCTTCGTGGCAGGCGCTCATATATTTGCCTGACACTCAAAATTAAATAAGGGGTTTTCAATTGGTACGCGTCGTTGCCAGCCAGATTCGGGGGGAGCATTGCCGCGATCCATTAGAGTGTACAGGAGAACCCAGGCAGTCAATTCCTCGACGTGCGCAAGAAATTGGCCTTTCGCAGATTCCAACTTGGCGATTTTACATCGGGACTTGAGCTTATGCCCGTACAAGATCCAACTAATCCAGGAGATCAAAGTTAATGAAAAAGTCAAAGCCGTTTGTTCGTTGACTTGGTTTCGGAGCGGAAGACCCCAATTTTGGCCGAAAAATCATCTTTAACGACGAGGCGCATTTTTAGATGAATGC
The DNA here is from genome assembly GCA_949372485.1 of Cheilosia soror. Lineage (NCBI taxonomy): Eukaryota > Metazoa > Arthropoda > Insecta > Diptera > Syrphidae > Cheilosia > Cheilosia soror. The sequence continues at coordinate 17,872,837 of OX443562.1, read as the reverse complement.
GGGTATGTTAATAAGAAAAATTATCTACCATAAATATGGGACGACGATATTTCAACGTGCGTCCTTATTAGAAAAACTGTTTAGTGAATCTTCAGTAAGATCAGCTTCTATTCACATATCTGTGCTTTTAGAAGGGCGTCCCAAAAATATTTCAACCTCTCTAGGGAGTCGCAGTATGAAAAAGATTGGAAACTCCTGGGTTAACTGATATTCTTTTTAGAATAGAAAATAGAAATATCCAAGGGAAGAGTTACAAATATTAGAAATTGCTTCAGGTAGTCTTCCATCCCACTCGATTACGAGCATATTGCTATCAGTTATTTAGAATAGGTTTCGGTCTTCCCGTGTCGTCTCGAATCTAGGGCTACTATCCTCTTGACTCTATGCAATGCTCAGCACGCATATTCAAAAGGTAAATCGTTAGAAACAGCTCTACATGAAGTGGTAGGTAAAATGGCAAAGAGCCTTCTCCATAAGGAATTTGCATTAGCTGCCTTTTTGGACATTGAGGGGGGTTTTCAATAACGTTGGGGTAGAGGTAACGACGATGCTTATCACCAGAAATATCAATTCCACTCTCGGACACAGTTCAATAAGGAAATCGGTTACTGGAGGCACTTCCCAAGGAGGAGTTATCTCCCCCTCCTCTGGGCTCTTGTCATAGGCGATATAATTAAAGTTGCTAACAACGCAGGGCTTAGCGTAACTGCTTAAGCGGAAGATGTGACAATTCTAGTGAGTGAAACCATGAAATGAGTCCTCAACAAGCTCAGAAAGAGGGCTGAAGGGTGCTGACCTCGTGTCAATCCGGAAAAAGACAAAATTAGTACTTTTTAGTACAAAATACAAGATACCACCCTTCAAACTACCGAAGAATGGTGGAGTGGAGCTTTCCCTTTCGGATAGCGCAAGATATATTGAATTGGAAACTTAATGTCCATAAGGCTCATAATGCTCTCTTCATCTGTAAAACTGTAAAAGGTGTGGATTGAGACCAACAATGATGCATTGGTTATACTAATACATAACGGTGGTCAGACAGATCCTTACCTATGGGGCTCTTGTTTGGTGGAGAGCCAGAAATAAGTTATATATGTATGTATATACCTACGGGATATGTTGACCATTGTACAAAGAACAGCCTGCACTGCAATCACTGGTGCTTTACGCACTAAACCCACATCTGCACTTAAGGCGTTCATTTATCTTTTACCACTGGACCTTAAAATAAAACTATAAGCAGTTAAAAGTATAGGCTTCTGCTAACTAACGCAGGGTTCTCCAAAACCATCACAATATTGAGGGCAATAGAAGGGTCGACAATCTGGCCAAAAACGGAGCAGAGTTTCCACAAAACGAAACTATTAAGACCACCAATATCCATGGCCAAGACACTCATTCTCGAGTAAACTAGAAATAGGGCAGACCTACGATGGTCTTATATAGAAGGCCATTGGGTCTCAAAAGCATTGTGGCCTAAGTTAGATCAGAAAGAATCTGTAGAATTATTAAAACTCAGCAGATTAAAGCTACGAATGGCAATAGGGATAGAGTGTTTTCATAAACGTCTGCATGTACGTCAACGTTATACGGCTCTAAGTATTTGCTGCAAAATTTCCTCATCCAAAAGCAGTCAACCCAACGGGAACCAAAAATCTCTTGAAAAATGTTGCTTTCAAACCGATTAACGATATCTTCATCCTGAGTGGAAAACGGGGAATAACAACGATTCTCGCTTGTTGGGTTTAACTCTGACAATTTCTGTAGTAAATTATTGACGAATTTCACTCTATCCGCATACGTAACGCCCTTGCTCCTGTGGTATAGAACAGAACTGCGATGATGAGAGTATTATGTATGTATAGACCCTCATTGAAACTGAACTAAGGGCATTTATAGCTGCTTGACTGTGCGTCAAAGTTGTAAGAATGGTGCATTTTAGAATGTCATGGCCAACTTCCTATAAAGGTTTTCAGTTCTTTAATACTTCTCTTCGAGACTTCCTCGAGGGATGCGAAAAAGGGTTTTCCCAGAGATCGCTGTCTAGTCCTAGTTAGTGCCGGACAAGCGCATAGGTAGTGAGTGATGGTTTCTTTTTACACTCACCCCTATTCCCGTTGGCGTTTGTCGTAAACGACTCGTATTTCACGTCGTGACAAATGAATGGAAATAATGGTGAACACATAGAAAAGGAAATAAAATTGACAACAAATGTTAAAAAAAAAATCTGAACATCGTTTTACAACGACACGAGAGTCGTATACGACAAACGCCTACTGGAATAGGGAGGGACTGCTTCTCTGTTTGGAATCTCCGTTAAAAACCTTTTGAAGCATACGATGCAGATAGATACATATCTAGGGCTCCTATTGTGAGTTTCGATAGTTGATCGTTGATCGGCAACTGTCGATCGACCGACAACTGTGATTGTCGATTGCGATTGATATTTGTCTATTTGACAGTCGCTTGTAGTCGATTACAAATGTCTGGTCGATGCTTTCTCTTAGAAGTGAAACAATTTTGTGTGTACGAAAAGCTAAAATCAATCGACGCAATGGACAATTGTCGTGACGATCGCTGATCGAATGATACAACAAGGGCCTAGTTCGCAAAGGTTAAGAACAGGACCAAAAGCCATGGATCCTCAAATCTGCTGGGTGTTTCTTTCTATCATGCCTGTCAGGCAGGTTTCAAGAGACCTATCCTTGCTCGTCGTTGTATCATTCTGATCTTTTTGGAGGCTTTAGTCCACCAAACTACATATACTCAGAAACGCACCAGTGACAACTCATTGACATTGTGTTCTGCCAATGCTGCCAACTAATGCAAATTGTAGAGACTTGGAAAATTGGCATAAATACCAAAATTATATGCATAGCTCTATAGGGAGTTCGCTCTTTCTCGTATGCCACAATAAAATCAAATCGATATGGTGAGTATTGGAAATGGACCTCTTAGGTTTGCTCCCGGATCTGCAGCAGTGTGAATAGTTGGCCATTTTTGGACTTACCAGGCCTAAAACTGCATTCGATGGAGCCAATTAGTTTCTTGACGAATATAATGCAGTCGTTCACCTAGTACTGTAGACATGCAGTGTTCAGTGTGATGGAGACTGATGCTTTTACAGTTGTCGCAGTTGAGAGAGTCTTCTTTGTTGTGAATCGGTCAAACGATGCAGATGTGCATTGACATTATTTCTTTCGACCAAACTTTGAGAATTAGTTGGTTTTTTTTTCGGAAAGTAGACTCGAGACTGACTTACCTATTTTAAGGCTATATACTTAAGACATACGTTTTTTCGAGGAGCTTGGTGTGGGTTACCAAGGGTGCGCGTCGTTGAAATGACTGGCAAATAATAAAAATAATAGATATGTCGAAAGAATGCAGCCTTGTTGTTTGCCGAAAATATCGGCCCTAGCGAGGTATCCGTCGGAACGGAGAATTCTCAGCAACGCATACTCCGTCGGAGACTAAAATTACATTCGAGGTATCCGCCTTCGGAAAGAATAAATAAAATGCGACGACGCATTGATTTGACATGATGTTGTTTCGTGGTACATCGGGGTTTTCTCATTTAGTGCTTGTTTTTCCATTTGTGTTTGTCCTTGAAACATACAATTAAGCAACAAATACAACCAATTTCTTTGCTAAAATGTTTTTTTCTTTATTGCTTTAATTTATCAACACTTCACTGCAAATCGTAAACAAATTCCGCAACCAATTCCTGTCGGAGCATATTGGAAGAACAATCGTATGAAGCTGCCAAAAATATCAGTTAAAACGCACTTGATCGCACTGAAACGCAAAACGCATGTGTGCGTTGCATATTTATCGGAAGAAAGTTCCGAAAAGCTGTTCCGAAGTATACCTCGCAGCAAAAATCCTCCGATTCGTATGAAATCGGAGAATTTTCCGTTCCGACGGATACCTCGCTAGGGCCGAATATCTTGTGATCATGGCAAGTCAAATAAAGTATCTGCTGAGCACGCGTATTATTCTTTAGATTTCATTCTTCATCTTAACACGACGGCTATCCTGAAGCTCACTAAAGTTGTTAGTGCCCCCTACCGAGAAGATACCATCAAGGCATCAAATCCTACCAGCTTTTTGTCTCTCAGAGTTGCTATATAGCACTTGCCAACGTACAAATAATAAAATAAATAGAGCATAGCTTTTTTTTTGGAACGAATGGAATGGACCTTCAATTTTATGCCGACTCCGAATGGCTGAATTGAGATGCTTCTTCATGACATTTATATTCTCGGATGTTTGTCAAACGTTTGCGAAAGGTCGCCCAGCGGAAAAAAACCTTAGGGTGAAGTTTCTATGTGTTTTTTTCCGATTGTTGAACCTGAGACCCTTCGCTTAGTAACAGTAATCCAGCAGTAACAGCTTATAGCTAATCACATACAATATGTGATGTAGAAAACTCGGTCAATCAGGTTGTGGTGCATGTTCGAGCATTTGTAACCTTGGTCAGCTCAGTCGTAACGAAATAACTAGGGGTATCGCGATGTTATACCTGCGGACTTAATGTTGATGTGGTATATATGGTACCTATGATGGCCTTGCGTTATCCCCCTATAGGTTGGACAACAGAACGTGTTCCAGAAACGATGAATGATGATATAAAATTAACAATTTGGAAAAAGGTGCTCAGTTGGCAACCAGCTGATTTTTTTGGGTGGGTTTTGTGCTCAAACATGACGCCATCTAACCTTAACAAAACCTTTTACTTACCTCAAAATACTCTATACTTAGTCACATAAATTCCTGATCGCGAAGAAGTCCTCTGGCGTTTTCAGAACCTTTGCTTAGTTGAAAAAAGTCCATTCCAGCCTGGGTAAGCAAAATTAATGTCTACATAATCTGAAGCAAGACATTAGGTGTCCACTGTTCACCACGAGCAGGTAGATATAACTTTACGTTCACAGTAGTCAAGCCAGGCTCTGGCTTTTTACCGAATTCAAGCTGGTTGAAAACAAAGCCGGCTACGATTGGTCTTATCGATAGTAATAATGGAGATGGTTTAGTGCACTACCCTTGTGGTCTATTGTACACTATTGTTAGTCACCCCGCTTCCTATTTTAAGTGCTTCAGTCGACTTTAACTACCTAGCTTTACGTGTACCTTACACGAACAGTGTTTTCTTATTAAAACATATTTTCGAAAAAAATAAATATATTTAAGGCCGGTTTGCGCATCCTTGGTTAACTTTAAGCAACGGTTACACCAACTGGTAACAGGTAACCATATGCCAAATTTTAACAAGAGAATCAAAGATTTGAACTGGCTCGCTGAAAAAATATGGCGCTGAAAGCATCAGCTATGAAGCATCTATCTGAAAGGTTTCAACATGAACTATAATACTGTCAAGTGAATTCTACTTGATATAAATATCTAATGCGAATTTTGGAAATGTCAAGTAAAGTGCAGTTGTTGTCATTGCGTGCTAACGATTAAACATTATTTTAGCAGTGTCAGGGCCCAACCCATAGAATCCGTCGCATCCGTTGCGTCGACGGATTGACGTATTCGACGGAACGAACCGGCCCATAGAATCAGTCGACGCAGTCCGCAATTGAAATCTTTAAAACAATTTGCAATTTTTTAAATTCGAAAATATCTACAAACTTAGTTTAATTTAACTGTTATCTGCAGCATTTGATAGTTTCTCTCATTACTTTTATAGTTCTACCAATGAAAGTGCTGGCAATTGGCAAACGCTGTGCCAACTGTCAACGGATGCGACGGATAGAAAAGTAGAAAGTAAACCTACTTTATCTGTTGTATCCGGCACGTACGTTGCTTCCATTAGCTGCTGTGTATTCTATCAACCTGTCAGTCGAATACGTTGCCGCAACGGATGCCACGGATTCTATGGGTCGGGGCCTTGACGTGACGTCTAACTGACAAACGTAAGACTTCGGGACAGGGTGATGTCCGAAACAGATATGCAATTTAAAGACTGCCGGGAGCGAAGCGAGCCACCCGCTTGTTAAGTAGTCGTGTCTCGAAGCCGTGTCGAATAGCAACGGCCTAAATAAATAGTTGCCGTAACAGGTCCGTATAGACACGCTCGCTATGCCTATGCCTACCTTTTTATAAACCATTCGTTTTTATTTTTGGGACGAATAAATTAGGACCTACAATTATTTTATGCCGAGTCCGAACGTCTAAATTGAAAAGCTTTCTCAGTCAGGGCACTTCTATGTTTCTCAGATGTTCACTGTGGCACAGTGGAAACTACCTTAAGATGTATGTATGTACATAATTAGTTTTTTTTCGAACCAGCTACAGCAGCTAACCCACATAATTCACTCTCGACTCATTACAGTTGACGAATCTTTATTTTCTAACTGGTGTTTGTTAGGAGGCAAAACAGCATTTCGAAGTTGATCGTAAAATAAAAGCCTGCCCGTAAATGAACATTTTCAAAAACCCCGTATTTTTAACGGGCTTTTTCATTTTTCAGGGGATATTTTTGTAAACAAAGAAAAAACTAGAAATGTTGTTGGCCAAAAGTCGCTTTCCATATACTCAACATCGCACTCATTCCAAATCCTATAGTGACCACAGGCAAGGGTGTTGCAGGGGGGCAGCATGACCCCCCATATACAATTACGGTCTTTTGTTTTAAGGGTTTTTTTCTTTACGGACATTTGATTTACGGGCTTTTGGATTTTAGGAAATAGGCCATTCTCATTAAATTTAATTTTAAATCAGAAATTTCACAAACTTACAGAAATAATGTTCTTCTGTGATAGACGGAGAATGTATTCGTGCTAATATTCATTCCAAGGCACATAGTGAGGACAGAAATTATGTCAAAAGCAATCAGCCGCGCTAAGGAAATTATATACCTCTATGACTACTAGATCTCTGAATTTGCCGACTTTCTTTTCTTTGTATTCCAACTGTCTGTCATGTGTCAGATTGATGCGTTCTAATTTTGATTTCTATCCCTCGGTGGTAACACCTTTCTCTTTTAGCCACGAATCGCCATTGTCATAAATTTATTGACATTGGGCCTTACCAATAATCAATTTAAATATTTCGTGTTGGTCCCAATAAATAATTTTATAGGGAAAAGTTCGTCATTGTGAGTTCATAAAATTTAAGCTAAACACTAAAAATGATTATTATTCGTACCGCGAATTTTATTTGAAAAATGTCCGATATATTATTTTAGTTAACACATTTTATGTTTCTCATTACAGAATGGATGCAACAGAGGACGCATAGCCACTATTGCAAGATACTGATTCTGACAGCTACGAGATAAGCTAGCATACTCAGCTATCTCAAAATTTTGCACTTCGTACAATTGTCTACTTAAAGTACCAAAAACGAACCAAAACAAAAAGAAAACACAAAACATTTTTTTCTTTATTTTTTTTTTGTTAACTACATCGTATATTTAGGTTTGGAACTACAAAATGTGTGTAGATATGTATTGAACGTAGATCGGAGAGGAATCAGTATCCAAAATTATCTATTTTAGTTGTGTCGTTTTTGAGCATTCTATATGCTGTCAGTTGAAATTTAAGAAATTACAAATGGACGATCAACAATAGCATAATGATTGTTTGGAAAATTTCAACTGACTGGTGAAAAAAAAACACGACTAATAATAAAAACTTGCCGCATAGTTTCTTTTGAAGCTAATGTTGTTTTTAAATTAGTTTTCTTTTTTAAAATTTTAACAAAAATTGTTTTATTTTAACCAAAAAAATTTAGTTCTACTTACTTTTAAATTGGACATATAATTAGGCTGTGAAAATTTACAAATGAGTAAAAAGTATAAACACTTTCTAAAAAATAAAATTGTAAAATAATTCCCATTGTCAGAAGGCGTTTGCTGAGCTCTGGCTTTGAGAAAAAGACGCAAATCGATTCAGAATTTTAAGATTTAAATGTTTGAACTTGTATAAATGACTTCAAAGAGAACTAACTTCCATAATGGTAATCTAACTGTTGGTATGTTTTTTTTTTTAATAATAATATGTATTGTTTCTAATTAACTTAAGTTGGTAGTACACGATATGTAGCAAGCCACATATATATGTGGCTCTGACGTCAGCAGATAGTGTACTCATATGGCACACATTTCGTTTTTCGTATGTAGCGCAGGGGCTACATAAAATTATGCTAGTACACGGAATGTAGCACAGCGCGCACATATCCGTTGGCTGTTGGTTATTCGTTATAGTTCCTATTATCTGTGATACCACGCTGTTCGTATACAAAACACACTGACACACACTGAAATGTTGAAATTACATTCAAAAATACATACGAACCGTGCAGGTAACCACTCGACTTTATGTAGCGTATTGGCACACAGGGTAGTACCCGGAATGTAGAAAAGCCACACAATGCGTGTGTGTCACGAGTGCCTCATATCGTGCTTGATATCGTACCTCATACGTATGAGTACCTTATGTGAGTGCCACAAAGAGGGCTAGTACACGGTATGTAGCCATTGGCTCCATACGCTGACGTTAAAATTACGTCAGAGCCACATATATATGTGGCGTGCTATATATCGTATATACTAGCACCTTTAGACAGGTTTCGCAAAACTGACTAGGCAGTTTGAAGTTCTTACTCTTAGGACCCTGTCCTGCTATCAGAAACGCATACGTAGAATTTAAAAATTTCTTTTGTTTTTTGTTAGCGACTATTTTTTCTCATGCGTTTTTTGGTCGTTATAATAGCACTCTTAATTGAATACCATTTCGACCAATTTTGAGTTTACCAAGTTTTATGGACAGCAATACTCTGCCACCGACCATAAAGAGAAACGAATAATAGCAGAGTTTCTCCACCATTACACCAAAAAAGGGGTTTCTGCTTGGTAGTACAATGGACCGAGATTCGTCTGAGTGCTCCAGGATTTGGAATCCCCTTTTATGGTTGCCTCCTTATTTTAAACTCACTATCACGTTAATACCTATATTTTGAAGGTTGCATTCATAGATATCTAATAATGTAATCTAAAAAGATTTTCTTATAACTGAATCATTTGCGTCTTACTCATTGTCATTACTTTTGACGATTGCTGATTTGTTGTAAATCTACTTATTTAGTTACTTAATTATGTTTTAGCTTATTTTGCATATTTGGAAATATTTTACCTATTTGATTAAGTAAAATTATAGATTTTTAAAATTTATTATAAGTTTTGTTGCAACCATAAAGAAATATATAGCACATTATTTTATTAAGCGAGGCATTATTAGAAATCTGCTTAACTTTAAAACAAAATTATACCTAAGAAAACAAAAAGCAAAAACACAAAAATTATAATTTATCCTTTATAGATTTTATTATTTTGAAATATTTGCAATATTTTACTAAATTTGAATGTAAGTACATGTACAATACACCGAAATGTTATGAATATTGTTATGTAGTGGGAATTTTGTAATAAATCGAAATATTGATGTATAAACAGAAAAAAAAAACATTTATTTAATTATTTTGTTAATCGAAGGGTTTTCGCACACGATGCAGCATAAAAGGCACAAAACACTGAAATGTGACTACTCTTATATTGAATTTACGATCAAATGTGTACTTAACTTCAACAGCTAAAATTCTGTTACATTAAGATCGCGTTTCCATTTGCAAGTAAACTCGCGGAAGGATTGCAGAAGTTTCTTGCAGTGGCGTTTACATTTGAATTCTTGCAAGAAGCTCACGCATCATATTGCGGCAATTTATTGCAGAGGTACATATTTACACAGGAGTTTTACTTAAAATTGTGAAATCATGGCGAGAAGACGTCAACGTTTAACAGCTGCAATTACGATTTTATTGTTAAAAAAGAAAAAAAAAAAGATCAACATGGGTTCGCGATTGGATTTTAAGACGACGGAAAGCTGATGGTACCCTTCTATATTTTTTTAAACGAACAAAATATAGAAGACGCTCCACAACACTTTAATTTCACTCACAGTTGATTTGGAAGTTTTGTTATTAAAGTGGATCTTATTATAAAAAAACAAGACCCTCGATTCCGTGATTCAATATCACCGAAGGAAAGACTCCTCTTGACGCTGCGATTCTTAGCATCTGGTACATATTAGCTAACGACAGTATGCATGGAGCAGGTTGTCGCGAGTCAATGCAAACTTATTTAAACCTGCAATTAATTGCACTCGCATATACTCGCAAAACGTTATGTAAGAACTGTTGCGTTCGAACTTGCTTCGCAGTTTCCACTTGCAAGTTTAAGTTCCACATAAACTCTTATGTGACAGTTTGTGCCATATAAAAAGTATGTAGCTCATAAGAATTTAAGTAGAACATAAATCGTTATGAGTCGTTTCAGCAAACGGCCCTCAATGGCCTACAGTCAGTTCCCGTATCCCAAATGTGTTTTCGGCACATTTTGTCCAAAGAGTTCCATAAATGGCCTGGCTCCACATGACGAAGGTTACGAAAACCAAATGCATCGAATAATGCTTGGAAGTTTTACCAAAAGACGAAAGCCACCCAAGCCATAACGCAGACCTGTAAAGATGAACAAGCAAGTGTTGTGGTCGATTCACATTCTGTATTGAGGGTATGGAAACACCGCTTCTGCAAACTGTTCAACGATAAAGTCGATCCAAAATCCTATGTCAGGCAGTCGAATCATTCTTCCAGTAGACCAAAATGAAGTAAGGATAGCAATCACCCATATCGTGGAATCGGTCGGAATTGAGTTTCACTTGATCTATTTGAAACCCGCCGGAAATATCTTCTTATCGACATGCTCTTTGGAAAAGGTAGTTTCACTATCAATCCACTGTCTTTTATTTGTCAATACAAATTTGTGTAGCTGCATTCGTCGGTGGAAAAAGTTTCTTAAAAAGTTATTTGAAAAAAAAAAAACAAGTAAAAGTGTTGTCATCGGCCTGGCCGATGCTTTGATACCCTCCACTTGATACTCTTTTGCAAAGTCATGCAAAATGTTTGCCATGCGAGATAGTATGTACTGTACACCCATATGGGACTAATACTGGTTTTGTATTGGAGGTACCAAAACTACTTGACCGACATAGACTGATAGACATAGCCCATTTTCAATACCAACCTGACGAGGGTAAAAATAAGTCCTCTCACAAAATTTAATTCGCCTAGGTCAATTCGTTTGGATGCTATCGTGTTTTCAACAGACAGACGGACGGACATGGCTAAATCGATTCAGAATTTACAGATGTAATGACAAAGTGAATATACCTTCCTGTAGAGGGTATAAAAATGTGAAATGTTTTCAGCGATACAGTGGAACTCATTCCCATTACCCATACGGGGAACTGTTCACCTTGCGGATTTGACGATACCAAAATATTTTTTTTTCGTGAATTATTCCCCCCGGCGCGCGGATTCCACGATATAGGGGTCATTATTTTCCATGAATAATTCCCCCCGGGCCCGGCGGATTTCACGATAGGGGTAAATATTTAAACTGAAGTTTAAGGTTGCCTACGGCCTACCTTCAGAGCTGCATCAGCAAGAGAAGACTGATGGCTAGCATACAGCAACTTACTTTCAACATTTGTGTGGAGAAAAGAATGACTAAAAAAATATGAACTAAATGGCGCAACAGCTTATATGGACCCTAGGCCTAACTTCTCATTATCACAACCATTCGTTTGTGTGAATTTTAATTTTTTGGGACGAATGGAATGACTGACGGATTAAATATCAGCATCGCTAGCGAAAAATTGCTTGTCAATGGCCGCGTTCCTTTGACCGCTAGTCATCGAGCACATAATATCCCTGATGGAGGAACGCTGGCGCTAGAGATCTAGCGGTAGCGGCAAAGTGACATTAGAACCAATTTGAATTCGCATTATTTTATCTTCATGAGAGTCAAAGATGTATTTCGTGTCATCATGCCGCATATTTATTAATACACTATCAGCTAGGTTCCAGAAATCGAGTGAAATCGAAATTACAAATCGAGTGAATTCGTTTTTAATGTTCTGCATTTCGAGCGATTCGGAAACTCCAAAAATTTGTCGAAATCACAATTTCACTTTGTCTCAATTCAGAAAATTTTAAAATCGAAACCGAATACAGTGAAATGTAGAGCACAAAAATTCATTTCCGATTTTATTTCGAGTGAAAGTGAAATGTGGAACCTACCAGTATAATTTAAATAAACAAATACAATGTATATTAATTACATAGAAGCTTGAGTTCCCATTTTACACCAAATTGGAAATATTTGACTTCTGCACTTTCACTTTTGGTTTGACAGTTCGTTATTTTTTTCCAACCTAGCAGTTCATTTTGCGCTAGATTGAAAAATATCCCAGAAAAGGATATTTCACAAAATGTGCTAGAGCTCTAGCGCAAATGCTGAAATGTCAGTTTTTTTTATATGGAGTTTGGCATGCCGCTAGTCATCTAGCGGTCAGTGGAACGCGGCCAATGAATTGACTAACAGCGTTTATCAATAACTGACAAAGAAACCACTGGACAAGTGGAAATAGCTGAATTGTCAAACAAAATGTCACTTTGTCTATAATTGACAGAGAAAATTTAATTGGCATCGAGTTCGTAAAATGGTCAATCAACTGACAAACGATTTTTTGCCAATAATTGGCATAAGTGGAAATGAACTGACGTTGGTGTCGTTCAATGACATTAACGCGAAGGCTGTCAAACTTTGTCAATCAACCGACATGTGGAAACCCACCTTTATGGTTTGAGTACCTGAAATGTGTGCTGCACCCATAAAAAGCTAATTATGTCATAATCGCTTTTTCTACTGCGCTTGCGCCACTTTTCTCGCACGTCTTACAGACATTGAAGAATGGAATTGGGGGTGGAATTGACTGAGAAGTTGAACAGAAAAAGTTTTACGTAGATACGGAAAAATTAATAAATCCGTTTTCTAGAAAATTTAGAAATCAATTGCTTAATTTCTTTTGACCAACTAAATTTATAATTCAAAAGCAAAATTTTAAATTGAGTTTAACGATTAAGATTAAGTGCTTCAGAAAAGCAAAACAATTTTTTTCGGCTGCATTTTAGTGATATCTAACTGGGGCCTTAGACAACTTAGTTAATGTCAAGTCCACTACGGACTACAGAGTGTAGCGCCATCTATTTATAAGTTATTCATTATACCCATGTGATTCGTATTTCGTTCGCTTCGAGTTCGCCGGGGCGTTTCCATCGCAGGTTATATAATTTTTCGTGTAAAATGGTTGAACTTGCAGTAAAAATGGCATTGGACAGAATGAGAAGAATGTGATTATAATATCTAGGAGTGTCAGGAAGGTGTTAGGTTAAAAATATTGCAGAGATCACATTCTATATATCTTTCTATTTCTGTTCAAATAAAATGTTGATGTCTTCGCGATCGCCATACGTTCATCTTCTCGGAGAACACGTTCGGCAAATGGTTTGTTTAAAAAAAAAACAAAAACAAAAAACAAAGTTCAAAAGAAAGGACTATGCATTAAATAATGGAATTCATATCCAGCTTTTATACGTCTACTTTACTTTACAAATTTGAAAAGACATCATCTCCCAACTTTCCATAACTATCTTCTATCCATTCTATCTTGAGACTAAGATAGATTTTCTTAGATACAGGTTCGTTATGACCAAGAAAAAAAATGTGGATGTCATCTTATCTACTGAGATCTTCACTACAACCAGCAGACCATAACTGGGCATTGGTCAATTATGGCATGCATCTGAAATAGATTAAAGATTACTCAACTTCCTCAGTGCGTGTCCATGTCCAATCAACCGTTGGTTCCTATTTAATTGAATTTCTCAATTTTCTGACCATAGTGTCTCCCAGTCATTCGTCGGTGTCATATCTCTGCGCGGCGAGAAACTTAAAAATGTTTCTTTCCCTCATCCTCGTCATTAAGGTGTGCTTTGGAATTCTTCATAGTTTGCCCTCCGCCAAGTGCATTGTGGTTGAAGACAACACAATTTCATATTTCAAGCTGCCAATAATAAATGTTTTGAGTACTCTTGGTTGCAATACGGGCAAATTGAGTGGCACATTTGTCTTAAAATGTCCACGCAGTGCAGCTGCTGCGAATAGCCTGGAGACCATGCAAAGTTGTGCCATTATAAGTGGAAATCGTGGAACTCATCGTCCAACGAGACCTTTTTGGGATCTACTCATCAAGCAAGAAGATGAAAGTGAAGATGAGCTGCAAAAAAAAAATCACCCAGAGGTAGGTCCAAAGGATCTGTCATCGAATGGTGTAAATAAAAAAAGCTTTCAAGAACATAAGCATCGAAGAAGGGGTCAGTCAGTGAAAGGCTATCATAATATCTATCACAGAGATGAATTTGTACAGGACCACATTTTTTACGATGACTTGGACCATACGGGGAGCTTTTCACAGCATGGTAAAAGTTTGCATACGGAATAAGAAAATTAAATAAATGTATTGTTGTTTGTGTAAGGATGTGGTTTCTATGTGTTTCGGTCTTAAAAGCAGTAGATAGAGAGTTGCTTTGGCTTTCTTATAAAAGGTCTCCGAAGGTTGTTTCGATTGAGAGAATTTTTGATTTTTGATTTTTGTCTGAGGCCTAGTGGCCTAGCTAAAGCTGAACATCCACAAATCTCATTTGCGCCTCTGCAGCTTTGGCAGTGGATATTATGAAGGATGAAAAGCTTGCGGCTCCTCTACAGATGACAAGTGGAGTTATTCTTCTGGCAATTATTCTGCTTTTTTCATGTTCCTCTACATTTTTAAGGGCGGGAACCCACCGATCTTGAACGGATTAATTGCCGGCCTGAACATGTGTCGCCCTGAAGTCCTAAACGAGCATAGACAAAGTTGTGGTTTAATCGCATCAGGCTACAGATGAGATTCCAGCTGATATAATATGATTTTTGGTTAGATGTTGATTTATACAGGACCGTCTTATTAGGACCTCTACCTGCGAGACGCTGAATAGTTTGCGAGGCTGAAGTAGGCTTACATATTTACTTACTTTACGCGCTTACAGTTCGGGTGGACCACGGTCTCAACCAACAAGCCCCTCCAGCCAGCTCGGTCCCTAGGTAGCTGCTTCCAGTTACGCCCACCAAGTTGGTTGAGGCCGCCCTCCAATTGTGCGCGTCACCTAAAGTTGGGTCTTCCTCTGGTACGTTGTCCCTCAAAGGTGGACTCAACAACTCATCGGGCTGGTGCGTTGCTGTCCATACGCTCCGCACGTGTCCCTGCCATCTCACCCGTTGTATCTTCAGCTTTTTGACCAGGTCTTCTCCACATTCCTTTGATACAAACTGGACCGAAGATTTTCATCCGATTTCGACAGAGTCCATGCTTCTGCACCATACAGCAGGACCGGAATGATTAGGGTCTTATATCTCCTTGGTTCTATGAGAGACTTTACTTCTTAGATGCCTTCTTAGCCCAAAGAAATAGCGATCATCTCTGCGCTGATGTCATTTCGCGAGGTGATAGTGGAGCCCAGGTAGACAAAGTCTTTAACTACTTCGAAATTGTATCTGCCCATCGTGCCGTTTTGTCCGAGTCGTCGATTTCTCAGAGTACTTTCTTGTTGACAACATATACTTCGTTTTGTCCTCATTTACAGCCAGACCCATCTTCGCCGCCTCCGTTTAATACTTGCAAATGCGCCTCTGACAGCTCGCCACCATCTCATTATCAGACGAGTATGGTTTCGAAAAATCAGCCCCAAATATGTCGGAATAAGGTAAAAATGTTGGTTTGTCAAATCTACTAAGACATATCGCCGTATGCCCTCATTTTGAGGGGGATTTATGTTATACGTTTAAGACTTATATTCAGCGCGTCATTTTTGACAAAGCAAGTGCGTCTGTTTAACACACTTGTTTGTTCGTTTGGTAAGTCGAATCCGCTGTCTATGACACTGCGCATCGCCATATTGACACCAAATGGATAGGGGTTTGCCATTCATAGCTTTTAAAACAACCCAACGAGGACGTAAATCAAAAAAAAAAAAAAAATACAATCACGCGTCAATGTCTATATGATGTCAGCGCGTTGAAATAATTTTGCAAATCAAAAAGGCCGCTCCAGATAAGACCGTAATGAATCCCAAATAAGAGCGGAAATCAAATAATTGATTCACCCATTTCGAGTCAACCGAAAACCAACGAACATCTATTGACTTGAACCCCGAACCACAATCACATCAATCATTGTGATAGAGCATCTTCCGAGAACTACTGATGGGAAGATGCTTACGTGCCAAACATCTAGCTTAGCGATAAGAACGTGGAGTCTCATTGAAATCATTAATTATTTTTAGAATCCACTCAATATTACGCTTTATGAGTAGGACAGTAAATAGTGATTTAGAGAAGAACAAATTAAATCGTGGGAACCTGGATGTCTATGTCACTATCACTATAGCCGAAAAGAAGACATGTTTTCTGAAAGGGCTTTCTCATTCTCATTAATGCTTGCCACTGTAAGCAGAACTAAGGTTGACTTCACGTCTGCCCCATCTTCGCAGTGTCTGCATAATTCGTCGGACTCAAACTACGGCAGGTCGTGGAGAAAAACCTTCTATTTAAGGCCGCATATGACAGCATTTATTGAGACGAGCTATACAGAGCCATGTCTAGTTTTAGTGTTCCTGCCAAAATTGTCAGATTGTGCAGAATACCGATGGAGAACGCTCGCTGCTCCATAAAGGTCGGAAAGAATCTCACCAAGACTTTTGATGTCAAAAAAGGATTTAGACAAGGTGATGAGCTGTCGTGTGACTTTTTCAACATCATACTTGAGAAAATTGTGCGCAACTCGCCAGCCAACACCTGTGGCACAATTTTCCAAAAGTCAGTGCAACTACTTGCATACGCTGACAACATTGGCATCATTGTCCATCTGTCACTGGTGCGTTTGCAAGAAGCATGGACATTATAGCAAAGGCGGGGGAAGATCTTCTTAGTCGTTTCGAGCGCAAAATTCTTCGACTGATAATTTTCGGTCACGTTTGCGTTGACGGGCTTTGGAGGAGAAGATATAACAGCGAACTCTACAAGTTGTATAGCGACGTCGAACAGGTCAGAAAAGTACATATCAGTCGACTATGATGTCTGTAGAGCCGCATCCGGTCTTCGAAGAGTCTTCGATTCCAACACGGAGGGACAACGCAGTAGAGGAAGACCACGCCTTAGGTTGCGCGCACAAGTGGAAGGGGACTTCAACCAACTTGGAATGCGCAGCTGGAGGAGGTTAGCCAAAGATCGGGCTAAATAGATAGGCGTATTGGTTGAGGCTCAGGTCCACCCCAGACTGTAGCGCCACTTAAGTAAGTAAGTACAGTGTGGATAATTTTTGCAACCTCTATTTCGTCAATCCTCTATCATAGCTATGGACACAAACCACATAGAAAAGACCGTCGACTCCTTCCACATATAACGGACTTTGCATACAAGCTGCCTGCGGGCCCATGATTTTTCATGTATTGGTGCTGTACAAAATCAAAGGCCCATGGTATATCATGGAATAATCATTGCCGCCATTAATTTTGACATTTCACACGTATTCACAGACAGGGGAATTAATTCCGGGGAGAATCGGGTAGGTGCACGGATGTTGGCGGTCTAGTTCTATGTGGTTTGTGGCTATGGATGTACTCTGGTTAGTCAGAGCTGCCTTACTTCATGACGTGAAAAATTGTTTATATGTTATGTTAAAAAGAAGTATGAGCAAATGATATCTTATCTACCTGTCAAACGTTGTTGTTGTATAGATCGATTCCATATTGATTTTTTTTACAGAGACATTTCATTCGCCACACTTTTAGGCCCTTACTGGTGATTCTCAATCAGCGATTTTAGCTTCGTACCTACAAAATTTGTTCACTTCCAAGAGAAAGCATCGATCAGACATAGATTGTGATCGACTAAAAGCGACTGTCAAATCGACAAATATCAATCGCAATCGACATCACAGTTGTTGATCGATCGACAGTTGTCGCTCACCGACATTCACAATAGCCAGCTACGGGAGTTCAATGATTCTATTTCATCTTTCATCAGGGAGCTGCATTAATTCACGTTTGACATAAGGAAATATATTTCCCTATAAAATGCACATTTTCATCGTTAAATGTCATTCAACCAACAATTAAGAGTAAACAACATCAATATTTTACTGTGAACCAAAATTTATTTGATTTCTTTTCCTGTTTGTATTCTCTACTAAGTATTTTTTATTTAATATACAAAAATAAAACGTATATTACGCAAATCTACATTCATGATTGATCAAACTTAAGAATATCACACAAACACCATGTCCTATGGCTCTGTATACATCGCTAGCTAAAATGGGATGACAGATCAATGGAGAGGATATTCTGCTATTGTTGACATTTGAACTGCCAAACCAGCGATGGGCATGCATTTTTGGCGGTAATAATCAATTATTTTTTTTCTGCAGATTTTACCTAAATGAGGACGGTGAAGGCAGCGTTTGTATACATTGCCGCAGAGCATGATTACGCTTACATTTAAATTACATCTTTAGGTCGAAATATAAATACATATAATTATTATAATTTAAATTCATTTCATTTTATTGTCTCTCTAGGGACACGGACCATTGGCAGTCTTTTGGAAACCTTAAAAAAAGAAGAGAGTTGTAGTTAGTTTTCAGTGTTTTTTTGGTCAAAATTATTTCGTCTACTTACTCAAATTGCGAAGGCAATTCTCCGTTTTCAAAATACACAAATTGTTAAAGGTCCTCGTTTCGCCCTCGTCATCTGTGGCGCAAACTGGATTATAGACCACTAGGTCACAGTTCATCATACATTTGTCGTCGATCGACAGCGAATGTGACATCGAGAAGGCGAAGAGGGAAACTGTATTTGAAAAAAAAAATTAAAGAAAATAATTAAATTTTGTTATGGGTTCAATAGTGGTTCAAAATAATTTTAGTAATTTATGTGGCGCCCGAATAACTACAGTGACAGTGGATATTTCGAAATCAGAGACATTTTTACGAAAATGTAACTAAAGCTAGTATTAGACGATATGTTGAATACGTATTACGTATGCTGAAAATTGTGTTCCAATCACAACACATCGTGTAAAAAAAAAAAATTCTGTCATCATAGTATGTACGAGCTTACAAAAGTGAAACCGTATATGGGGCGTTATGCACGCCCATGGGCGTTATTTCCACGGGCGTTATTGCATGCACCCGTTTTTTTAGAGGTCTGGTTTTTAAACTGGCAACATTGTTTCTAAAGATTTGCTTTTCTATAGATTGTTTTATTGACAGTTGAAAGTTGATTTGAGGTTAGTACAACGCGTGCAAATTGTGCAAACTTATTGTGAAAACCACAATTCGGTTCGCCAAACTTATCGTGCACCATTTTACGGTCGATATAAACGTCCATCTGAGCAAGTTATTCGGAACACGATGAATCGTTTTCGCACCACATACACTCTAGTGGACAATACGCATCCCCGAAGACGACAAACAGTGCGAACAGAAGAAGTTATTGCTGTTGTGGAGCGCAGTGTTAAGGAGAATCCGAATGAGTCGATTTGCCATCGTGCACAGCAATTATTGGAGCCATGCCCATCCAGGGGAAAGATCTTGTCTTAAAAGCTTATAAGATCCAGCTTGTACAAGCCGCGTTAGGTCTTATCGCCCAAGGTCATAACGCCTAAATTAAAAAATGTAATAACGCCCAAAAACCACCACATCGGCCAAAATTTAAAGGAATAAAGCGTCGCAAAGCCCAAATAGAATGACATATCGCCCAAAGTAACGCATATACAGATATAGACCCCAAATCTGACAGTAAACCCAAGCAGGGGGGGGGGTCATACGTATAAAACTGCAAATTCTTTTTGGCCTTTATTTCCATTTTGTTGTTTGTTTTTGGGCGTTACTAAAAATTATGCCATTACGCCCAAAATCAATGTCACATCACCCAAATTTCAGCAAATTTTAAACAAGAAATTCTTAAGAACAAATTTGGGCGTTATGACCTTGGGCGATAAGACATAACGCCTTACAAGCGCGACCATTATACGCGTCGTAGATTCGGTGAATGGGCAGATAGCATGCCACACGGCGCGCAACACCATCAATCTATTGCGGGAAACGTTTGCCGAGCGCGTCAGCGTAGGTATTTGTATGTTTAGCCATATGGTGTTGCCTTTTAAAGTTTTACACAATTTTTTTCAATTAAGTGGTGATGCAATTTGAAATAGGTTGCAAATTCGTTTTCTTAAATTAAAATTTAGTAAAATATTTCGAATTATCGACCACCAGAAAAGGGACAAATCAGGTAGCTTTCAGATTTCGAAAACTAAAAATACAAAAGCACTTCTATACAAGGGGGAGCACTGCTCTGAATTAATTATAAGAAAACAGCTTTCTTGACAGTGTGTTGATTTTTGAATGAACTAGTGCCACGGAAGTGGAGGTCCGTCCTCTCAATAGCGCTATAAGCGGCTATTTAAAATTTTTAGTTAACGCAATTTCCTAGTAAACTGTGCTTGTGCTCCTATATCTCGACTCTCGAGAGACCTTGTGAGAATAATTTCAGAGATTTTGTGGGGACAATCGTCCGCTTACATACAAGCAAACCAAAACTACAAAGAATACTACTACTTACTACCTACTACAAAAATTCCTGGAGCTAATAAAAATTCAAATTCGGCTTTTGCTACTTTGAGTTTATTAGGTAAAGAATAAAAAAAAAAAAATGGCGGGTCTGTTTGGGAGCCCCTTTTGAGATCGGTATTAGGTTCGATGAGATGCCTGATGTCTACTTTGTAAAGAGGATGGAGGATGGACTCTCGCATTAAAATAGATATAACCGGAAATCTTTCGTTTCATCTTCATCTTAATGCTAGGTATTTGATGTGCAGCTTGATTGTCGACTGATTGTCCTATTTGTGCAATGTCCCCCTACGATTTTACACCTTTGTCAGGTTCATTCTCTGCAATATTCGGGAGCAGTTACCAAGAACGCACTCGTCAATATGGAGCTCTATGGAATGTACTAATTTTTCAGAGATAACGCCAAGTGTGGCATTCATCTCGTCATCTAATCGTTTTTCTTTTTTTGTACAGAGCTCAAGCATTTTGAGCATGCTCTGAACTGAACCGATCGTGCTCAGATCGCTCTGATTTGTTTATGAAACATATTTGAGCACGTACATAGCTGTCATATGGTTATTTATTATTTTGGTTTATCTTCTGTGCCAGAACAACAAGGCTCGTCCGCCATTTCAACTATTTTCTTAATACTGTCTTTTTTTCTGTCAAATGTGACTAAAAGTGCGTAATCATCTTTTTACTCAGCCTGCTCAGTTAATTTATCATTGAGTTCGCTCTGATTATTCTCTGAACGAAAAAAGAAACACAAGAGCTCTGATGTGTCTGAGCTAAAAAGAAACATGAACTTTTTTTGACAGTTCAGCCTCTGCTCTGAAGTAAAAAATATAAACACCTTTATGTGTAAGTTTTGATTGGTATGAAATCTTTGTCGATAATGTTTGAGGTATTTCCTCAACTTATGTCGTTTTCAGTTGGTCGTCCAGAACCGTCCGGAAGAACTCTCCGCGTTTCTGAATTTAAGTCCAGAAGTAAATTTCTCTTTTTTTCAGTAGAAAAACTGTCAGTTGAGTGCCAATCGAACGCTTTCAGAAGAGTTCGGATTGCTTCCGGACGGTTCTGGACGACCAACCGAAAACGACATTAGACTTAGTCCAAAATGACGGATGCACCGGAAAAATATCAACGGGCTATTGGGATTTGCGGAGCTAAAATCTGTTAAGAGTGTTTAATTTTTCATTACACCATATTGACGATGAGGACAGTGGGATAGAAGAGACCTAATTGGAGGTACCTATACTATTTCTAAAGTCATGATGACCAGTGACAGGCGAACAGTCAAGGAAATGCGCGTATAAATGAACATCCCAGGTGTGTTAGTCTTAAATATAGGAGCTTGCTCAATGTGAAATGCTAAGGTGTACGTGTACTCCTCTTCTTCTCCTTCTGACATTTTCAAAGAGTTTTTGTATAAAGATCCGTCATTCTTAGGCCTCGTCATTACGTTACGGCTGTTTTAAATTTAATTGCTGAGTGGGGAAGCGAGGAGTAACAACGATTCTCGCTTGTTTGGGATAGACTCTGACAATTTCTGTTGGGGATTTAAATTTATTTCGATCTTATTCATATTTTTACTCCTTATCACTGAGTCAGTCCTTCCAAACAAATAGATGCATTAAATATTATTTAAAACGTCAAACTAAAAACGATCACATCCTGTGGGTCAAACAAATTTAATTATTGAGTGAAGGACTGACACCATTTCCATCGCGGGTCTGCCAGGCGCCAGTGAATATTATTCTGCACAATTTCCTGTTAAATCCATTGTCACAAATCGATCATCACTATTCGTGCAGAAATTTTATGAATTCCTAGAACTTAGCACGTGTTGGGCGAGTGCCATATTTTCTAATTGAAATTTATACATGGCGCCACATTTTTGACTTAATCTTTGTCAAAAGTCCATTAAACAATTTTGTCATTTTGTCATTCATAAAAATGGAAATTGAAAAAATTATGAGCATTCGCTCTGATGGATGTACTTAATTTTGACAAGTGCTGCAATATAATATGTGCAAAAGTTGTCACGTCTTGGGCTTAAAATTAGAAAATAACATTCGTGCACAACGTGTTGACAATTGGAAAAGGTCTCAATGAGATTTAAAATAAAACCAAAATCGAGGTCCACAAAAAACACAGCGATGCAGTCTTAATGTCCTTGCCTATAAAAAAAAAATTCATTAAAATGGCAACCCTATTTAAAATAAACGGAAATTTTAGCATCACGCCACTCCTACTCGTGCCACGCGAAATTATGCGAACGCACATAAATCTAAAATCAACAAAAAAAAAAAAATTATAATAATAACATCCATAAAGTCAAAGATACAACATCTTCATGGCACATAAATCCGAGACCTAACTCGCCCAAGGATTTTTGCTGTTCATTAACATATTCGTCGCACAGATCAAAAGATATTTATGTATCCGTCTGCGAACCGCAAAGATAAATCAGCATGACGTGTCCATTAGAACGTTTGCATGCTCCATCTGCCTGTCAGAGAGCCTGACACTTTTTCGAACATTTTGCGATAGGGATTTTTGTTGGCGCTCGGCCAAGATGGTCAATGATGCGATTATTAAATAAATAATATTCAGCTCTTCATCTCTCTGCGGATGTATGGACGGGTGGGTATCTATATATTTATGCGCGTCTGGCTGTATTTTTGGGGATAGTTCAATAGCCAGCCGCGGACAGAATTATGATGAAAATTTTGCACGTTTGCGAAAGATGTGAGTTTATGCGAAAATGTGCGATTTCTAAATGAATTCGCTTTGATGGGGGTTGGCTATTTTGGTTTGACAGCAGATGATGGAAATGCTGGATTTTTTTTTTTCGTTTTTTTTTCTTGAAAGGGAATGATTCTTTGCGGAAAGCTAGCTATTTTTAGTTGATGATAAGCCGGCATATAAACAGCGACTAATAATATCCTATCAAGGTAAGGAATGCGAATACCTATGCGGCTTTTTTTTTGATACAAATTTCGTACACCCAGAAGTTTTGAGTCTCATTAGATCACTTTGCAATATCAATCGTTCAAGTTGTTTAAATTCTCCTACGTCGCTATCCGAAATAACGCAAATCTTGGCGTAATCATCTAAACTGTGTAGTGACAGCTTGTCTACAAAGCCTATCTTTACCCGGTTGGATGGAATTACGTAAATGAATAAATCAGTCAACGTAGGTCTGATCTCACTGCGGGAATTCAGCAGATAAGAGTAAATTTAGAAATGATCTATTCGAGTGAGACGTACAAAGCGTTTTATTATGCTATTTACTTATTAAAAATAAGTATAATTGATATAGAAAAGAAAATATAAAGAATCGCAGCAGATGGCAATGCCATCATTGTGTACGCTAAATATTTTGCTTATCGTTTATTAATTGGGCACGATGACTGGGAGTCGAGGTCGTTCCACTGTGTGCGTGGAGTTGCTTGTTATTTATCAGCATTATCCCCTTCAGCTGAATATCAATTCACGTGCTAGATTACTTGACCCACAAGCCAAGTAAAAGTGTCCTTATAATATTGTTTCCCACTGAAATGGGCGTAAACGCGCCGAAATTAAAACTACTACTACAACTTGGCTGTATTTAAATATGTAATGCAAGCAAGACACAGCTCACAACTTTTTCTGGGAAAACTGCATCAACAGTTCCTTAGATCCAAATCGATGACCATCCAATCCGCATCCCACGGACTCAATGCACCTTCTATGAGTCACAGTCAATTCAGGAATCACATGGCAGGACCACATATCGCAAGATCGGCGTCCACTAAATTGAGCTACAAAGAGGCACTTTAGCGCCAAGAAACGTCTCCCTCTCTGCAAAGCACAGGTTAGACCAGGCCTGGAATATTGTTCCCGAATATGGACCTCGGCTCCAAAACATTCACTTAACCTACTTGACAGCGAGCATACAAAGACGAGCATACAAAGACGAGCAGTTCAACTTACTGGAGATCCTACACTCACATCGAATCTACAACCGTTGGTGCACAGAAGAGAAGTCGCTGACCTTTGCTTGTTCTAGGTACTTCCATGGTTGATGTTCCGAGGAACTCGAAGACATTATCCCTCGAAATGGAAGTTTTGGGTGCCCCACAAGACAGGCAGCTAATGCTCATGGTCATATCATGACCATACAGTACACTTATTGACAACCGCGAGGACATCAATTTTCCAAAACTCCTTCTGTTACAGAACAAGCAAACTTTGGAACTCGCTTCCTGGGGATGTATTTCCAGAAGACTAAAATTAGCAGCAATTTAAGTGCAGAACTAACATGCATCTGCAAGCATCTCGGGGCGCAGATGAAGCGTTATAGGTTCGCCTTTCCCGGGAGAAGTATTTAAAAAAAAATGTATCATAAGAAAACAAGTTTATAAACAGTTTAAATAACGAAATTTCGAATTCCAAACTTTTTGATGCGAACTAAAAGACCCTTGGCGCGAATTGTCAAAGTTTATTTGCAATATCCATATCATCATGGTTCCACAAACCATCGAATAAAAAATTCGTTCGAACTTAACCTCAAATTAGAAACTGCAGGCTAAAATTTGCGGACAAAAAAAAGTGCTCATGTGAACGGACTGTCAAAACTTGCCAATATTCGTTCGTTCGTCCCTCTTATGTGAATAGTCCTTTAGACCAAAAATATTCTAATGTGCTTCAATATAAAATTAACAATGGCCCTTATTGTGATTGTCGATCAGCGATCGTCATGACTATTGTCGATTGCGTCGATTGATTTTAGCTATTCGTACGCACAAAATTTTTTCACTTCCAAGAGAAAACATCGTTCAGCCATTTGTAATCGACTACAAGCGACTGTCAAATCGACAAATATCGATCGTAATTGACAATCACAGTTCTCGATCGATTGACAGTTGTCGATCAACGAATAACAATCGACACTCACAATAGGCGGGCCAATGTCTGCTCCTGTTGGAACGATTTTTTGGAGGAATTTCCGTACCTTGCTGATGGCCATATCGGCTCGGCTATAAATCCAAGTTTCTTAATAAAGTATTCTCCTAGAGTCTGCTTTCTTGTCGAGTATAGTGCCATTCTGTTATATTAGTAAGTGGAAAGCTGATTCTTCCTTCTCTCATCCATGCGACTGTGACAAAAATCACATTCCTCACATCACATCCTCACATGGAATTTTCTGTTTATAAATGCATAAAAAGTGGTTTATTCGCATTTCATTAATTCGTTCGCTCGGTCCCATGTGAATGGTCCTTAATACTTCGAATAAAGTTATGTTGACATTTAGCAGGCCCTTGGTCTTGCGTTGACTCATCACTGATTATATGTATCTGTCACCGTTAGCTTGTTATAGAGCTATTAAGGGGTTTTTGTATCTTGCAATATCTATTGGCAGGGCTCAGCTTTAGCGATCGAGAGTCACACTTTCTTGGCATCCCTGACTAGTTCATCTATCTTACAAATATTATTAAAGAAGCTCGTATATTTTAAAATTAAAAAATTAACATCCTGTCAAAAATTACAACAAAGAAATTATTTTTTTATTATAATTAATTCAGAGCAGTGCTCCGCCTTGTATAAAAGTCCTTGCATTTCTAGTTTTAAAATCTGACAGCAGCCTGATTGGCCACTTTTCTCGTTGGCCAAGATCGATAATTAGGTTATTTTTTGTTTAATTTTTACATTTGTCGGCAATTTTTAGTCTTGCCTTAAGCTACGATTACACGGTAATTTTTTGGAGTCATTTAAATGGCGCTGTGACGTCTGGAAAAAATGTCGCAGTAGAGCTACATTTAAGCTACGATTCGTCATTGGAAAAATGGCGATCACGCGGAATGACTATTATAGTCATTTGTGTCCCAAAATCAAATGACGGACACTGGCGAGTCATTCATTTTTTCCGTTGGGATGCCATTTAAATGACGCAACAGCCAAAAAGTTTAGTCATTTGTCCAAGGCGTCATTGAAGAGCGATCACACGGCCATTTTTTTTCCGCCATTTAAATGGCACAAAAAACATGTCATTTGGTCCGACATTTTTCTAGTCATATAAATGACGCCGAAAATGTTATCCCAAAAATGGCGATCACACAGAACGACATTTAAATGACTGCTTTGTGACGCGATTTTTACGTCAGAGCGCCATTTAAATGACTCGAAAAAATGGCCGTGTAATCATAGCTTTAGAAATAGTAATTTTGAACCTTAACCTTAAATATTTTGTAGGTCACAATAGATAATTTTATATAGAAAACTTCGTCATTGTGATTTCTTAAAATTTAACTTGGACACTTAAAAATTGATATTTGTTAGTACATTTTTGAGAACTCTTATTTAGTAACACGACTTAAGACCTAGAGTCTTATAAATGTGAATAAGCAAACAAAACGACTAATTTTGGCTTTAATGCCGTTGGACTTGGTTTTTTTGTGAGGCAACGTTAAAGATCGTATTTATATGGACAATCTTTAAACTTTTGAGTGTAGTTAAGAACCAACATTCAACTTGTTATGGTTATTGTGAATTCTTGGTCTCTGAACGACAATTCTTTACCCATGCGATTTGGCTATGGAATTCATTTCCCCGACATAACGGATGTGCCATCTAGTGGTTTCTTTTTAAATTTGATCTTGACACTGACAGCTGTTTCCCGCTCGAAATCTTGACAGAAAGTCCGTATCATACTTCCACCTACGCGGAACGAAATGAGTCGCTTTACACTTGAACAACGTTGGGATATATTGCAAACTTATTTTCAAATTGAGTGCTGTGTAGCTGTAGCCCAGAGAGTGTGTTTTTTTGAAAATAATTTTTAAGTTCAGTGTTGTATTTTCTCGTCAATATTCTAGCAAAACTCAAACAAAAGAAAACGTCAAAAAATTAGCTGATAGGATAATTTATAATCTTGCTCCCGGAGCAGCATGGTTTTTTGACAGCTGAAAATTCGTTTCCCACCACGAGAGTGTCAGAAAATTATCCGAGGATAATAATTATTTAACACCATTGACATACGGCCTTAATCATCGAGTGGGAGCATTTCTAATCAAGTGAGCGAACTCCATTTGGATAATTTTGTAGCATTCCTGAAGCTGATGTGCTTGTACTAAATTCTGAGTAAACTTTGCAAACTATGGATTATTTTTGCCAATTAGGTACCTATGCGATTTTTGTAGTAGTTTTATGAGTTCGTTCGCATTCCCATGGGTAAAGGTACGTTCGCAATGTACGTTAATCTATTTTTAGTCTTTGTTGAATTAAACATTTTTTTTTTATAAATTAAGTTTGGGACTGAGAAATCGTCGGGAAGGGCAAAGAAACATTGGAAAAGACAAAGACTTTGTCCCAAATGTACCGTGTTGGCAACCCAGCGACTGCGCAGAATGGGGAATCTAATACAGACTTAAGGTGCTAGGTGCGCCTCATATATATGTAGAACTGACGTCATTTTGACGTCAGCGAATGGTCCCAATGGGTACATGCCGTGTACAAGCTCTCTTTGTGCACTCTCTGTTGACGTCAGAGCCACATATATATGAGGCGTGCTACATATCGTGTACTGGCACCTTTATGCAAAGAATTCAATATGTCGCCCTCCTCTCTTTCTACTATTTGAAAAAATCGAGAAAAAAATACAACAAGTGTTTGAGTCGACTTCTTTAAAAATAAAAATGAATCGAAAAACCGAGCATGAAGACATTGAACACTCGCTAGCGCTACTCGTAGGTATGGTTTAAATCTCAACGAAGTAACAATATCCCCTTGAGCAGTCGCATTCTACAAGAAAAGGCTAATCAATTTGGCATCCTGCTGAGGAAAAGAGATTACAAATGTTCTCAAAGTTGGATCTTTCAAATTCGCCAACGTCATAACATCGTGGTCGGGAAAATTTGCGGTGAAGCAGCAAGTGTTTCTCAAAGTGACTGCAGTGAATGGTTAAAAAATGTCTTCCCGAAATTAAAAGATGCATATACAAATTCTGAAATTTATAATGCAAATGAATCTGGAAAAAGAACATTAAAGCTAGAGGGAGAAAAATGTGTGGGGGTGGTAAGTTGTCTAAAGAACGAATCACAGTGTTAGTTGCTTATGAAGCCAACAAAAAGGCGTGGATGACTTCCGAAGTTTTTGAAAAGACTTTAAAAAAATGGAACTGAGTTAAAACGCGAAAATAAAAAAAAATTATATTTTTGGTTGATAACTGTCCTGCCCATCCACATATTGACAATTTGACTAACATTGGCATTTTTACCACCGAACAAAACGTCCATTCTTCAACCCATCGACCAGGAAACTATAAAGTGTTTTAAGTTGATTTATCGAAAAATATTGATATTGAAAATGATAAATCATTAGATTATTAGTCTTTTGGACGCAGTAGAAATGATAACAACGCTTTGGGAAAGAGTAACCCCAGAGACTATAAGAAAATGTTTCGCACATGCAGGGTTCTGCATCTCTTCACTTTTACCCTGATGAACATGTTGAGGATACAGATGATGGACTGGATAGTTTGCCATTGGCACAACTCACTAAAATTTGCGCGAGGAAAACTACTCTAACTGGGAGACTTACATTGATGTAGATAACCACGTTTTGACCTCCGTTGACCCTACAGATCAGGAGATTGTTGAAAGCTTAGCTACAACTTTAGATTCAGCAATAAACATGCATGAAGTCTTATCTGATGAGGAGAAGTCTGACGATCCGGGATTGGAAGAACGAATTCCAACAGTCACAGATGCTTTAGGTGCTATTTCAGTCTTAAAACGATTTGCTCTATTTGGTGAAGGGGAAAACGAGATGGAAGTTTCGTGACTTATAAGAACTGAGAAGCGACTAGAAAAACTTTTTGCTGAAGAAAGGAACCTTAAGCAGCGAAATATTACAGATTTTTTCAAGGAAATTAATTAAATGCATATACCAGTGTTGCATATCTTATAAGTTGCGCATTTTTTTTTTATTACATTTGTTATTACAGGTTTTTTTGGCTGACCTTTGGTTATAGCGATCAATTGCTTAATTTTTTTTGACAAATTAGTTTTATAATTCAAAAGCAACTATTTAAGACCAAGATTGAGTTCATCGATTAAGTTTAAGTGCTCCAAAAAACTGAAACAATTTTTTTACGAATGCATTTTCCTGATAGCTAAGCTATAACTGCAGCTTTAAAGGAACTCACAATTTAAAAATTTTCCACATAAAGTTATCTATTGTGAACCGATTTACAATCTATCTCTCTTTCATCAGCTAACGTGTCTAATGATCTGTTACTATTGTGAATTTATTTTTTGTATAAATCACAAATGGATGTGAACCAAAAAAAGAAGCATTGCATTGCTTTTTCGCCGCCGGAGGTCAAACCTTAACCCCTCGGGTCGCAAGCAAATACCTACTCTAACGACTGCAGCATGGTCAAATCCAACGACCTCACATAAATATGTAGTTACCGAAGAATTGTTAACTTGAAATAAAAAAAATTAATTGTTGTCGAAACAGGCGTGTTTTTTGTGTCCTTCCTTTCTGGCCTATCTTCTCGTAACCATTCGTTTGTGAGTTATTATTTTTGGAACGAATGGAAGGGACCTACAATTTTATGCCGAGTTCGAACGGCTAAATTGAGAAGCTTTTTCAGGACATTAACAGTTATACTCTCGGATGTTTGTCAGACGTTCGCGTGAGGTGGCAAAAAACGATGTATGTACTTTGTGTTTTTCCGGGGATTGAACCTGAAATCCAGCACACTAACCACTGCGCCCACAGAATTATTCACGGGGCTTATAAATAAGTCGATACAGAAGCTAAAAAATATAGCTTCATTAATTATTTCTTAACATTCACATTTAACAGTTACTAGGTTACAATGAAGAGTTTTGTATGAAATAATTCGCTATCAAGAGTTCGTAAAATAGTGTGCAATCTAAATTATTTCGCGAATATGATTATTACTTTCCACACCTCAAAACAGCACAAATAAATTTAACGACGGTATTGAAAAGAGATCTCAAAAACCATTATCACCCGGGCGCCACTCAAAGTTCACAATTAAAATGTAATAATAAACAAAAAAAAATTACTTCAGGAATACTTACGTGCAAGTAAAACGCAGATAAACTTCATTTTTGATTAATCCAGCAAAAAAAAGATTGTTTAACAAAAATAAACAAAATGAAAAACCGACGAAAATGCACCGGAGATA
Source organism: Cheilosia soror (assembly GCA_949372485.1). Classification (NCBI taxonomy): domain Eukaryota; kingdom Metazoa; phylum Arthropoda; class Insecta; order Diptera; family Syrphidae; genus Cheilosia; species Cheilosia soror. The sequence continues at coordinate 17,842,021 of OX443562.1, read as the reverse complement.
CCAAACAAAACAAAAATTAAGAAAATCAAAAGAATCTTTCTCTGGTCAATTAAATTTTATTTCCACGTTAATCAGTGGCAATAAATTTGATTTGAGTTGTGTGTTATATATATATTTTTTTTTCTGTATACGTTCGCGTGTATATTCGATTTGAACTCCGCACTTTTTGATAGGAAAACGTTTAATGACACACCACTATCGCTTTTGGTTCAACAATGAATCAATGTACCGTCGTCGCGCACCAAAAATCTCGATGGATCGATCGATCAGATATCCTGATACCGCACGTTCAAGATACTCGTATCTATCTATATGTAGGTATCTCTTCTTTTACCAATGTGTAGTGTTAGTCAGTCGACCAATCGCGAAAAAATTGTTCATTCCAAAACGGTTTTCAGAGGAGCATTGGCTTTTGGCAACCAAACACGTCAGAAGAGAAGAAGCAACGTATTTAAACCTCAATACACTCACTTCAAATGGTTAGCGGATAGTTTGCGAGAACTTGAAGATTTTGCGATACTTTAATTTTTTTTTTTTTTGTGTTTTTTTGTGTTTTTTTGTTTGCTCAGCAAAGAATTTGATTTCAGTGTCCTACCAAAAGGCCAAAAGCAACTCGTCGCAGGTATCCAATATGTACGTATGCGCAGATGAATGGACAGATGAAGAAGATATCCGTGATGCTGTGGTCGCCGCCTTTTAGTTTGGACTCAACAACGTCGCAACGTCAATACGCGATCGGTATGTACCTAATTTTATATAAAAATTTTTGTTTTTGTCTCATACTCAGCGGCCACTAGTGTTTTGACGTTTTCACACATCCAGATAAGAGGAGGACTGTATCTACATGGAGATGTAGTGTATTGAATTTGAATTTGAATTTGAGACAGAATAATAAAAAAAAAAACAAGCACTCACGCCGAACCAGCACGATGTACAGGCGGACGGACGATCGTTCGTATATACCGCTACGTATCTCTGTATGTATAAACAAGACGATCGATTCGGAGGAGGCACATATGAAATTGAAAATAATTGTATCTGGATGAATTATTTATAAACACGAGAAAATCAGGAAAAAAGTATCTTTACCAGTATCATCCAGATACTGGGATGATATATAAATTAAACACTTATGACGGCGGCGCGTTGATGTATTTGATTTGTTGCGCGTTTTTTTTTTTTCGTATGTTCACAAATTGAATCGATAACGAGGGACTTTCTCTGATCGAATGTCCATGTCTTTGATGCTGTACTATGGAGCGGGTATTGATGTAAATCAAATCACGTTATTAATGTAAATCAAATCACGTACACGTTTACCGCTGAACTGAGACGCCTCTCTATGAGACGCGTCGTCCCAAGACGAATCCAATTGATATTCCAACGAAATTGATTTTGAATGAAACGCGATACGAGCGGCTTATCTGTAATAGAGGTAGTCCCATGTTCATCCCCATCATGAATCATTGACTGTGTGGTTTTTTATTTCTGAATTGATTTTTGTATTTTTACAGATAAAGAATATTTTAGCAACATTTTCATTAAAATTATTTTTTGTTGTTGTTTAAATTAAATACTAAATAACAAAGTGTGCTTGTAATAGGTGTGAGAGAGATTGCGTCTGTCGAATTGATAACATGCTTATTAAATCTAATTCTGTCAAGTCATTGATCTAGTGTGAAGTTGTCCCTCAAATGTTCTTATTACAATTCCATTGAAACTGTATCTACTAAATGTAGATAATTTTTGTATATACCTCGCCAAAGATTCACTATTATCTGGATCACCATCAATTACAAAAAAAAAACAGTCAAGAGAGGGTGAATGGGTAATTAAGTAGATTATACTTGTAGGAGAAAAAAAAATGGCACGTTTAGGAATAGTCTTCAGCAGGAAAAACCTGGGGTTTGAAAGCAACACTGATGCACTGGGCACAAACCAGTAAAAATAGACCGTAGACTCCTCCCACATAACGTACTTTGCCTACAAGCTGCCGGCCGGCGGGCCCATGATTTGTCATGTATTGGTGCTGTACAAAATCAAGGGAGCGCCATTAACGCACGCATACTTAAAAAATCCTAGGCCCTGATGGTATATCATGGCAAATCATTGCCGCCATTAATTTTGACATTTACACGTATTCACAGGGGAGAATCGGGTAGGTGCACGGAAAGTCGGCGGTCTAGTTCTTACTGGTTTGTGGCCAGTGCATCAGTGTTGCGGAGTTTGGCAGTGCAAAACGGATGGGTCACAAAAGCCATGATGCAACTTTCTGAGATAAAGAATTCCGGAGGTAAACTGGTCTCCCATTCGGATCTCCGGGGGGACTATCTCAGGGGGTTCAACATGCAAATATTCACCAACAGGACTTGCAAGACGACAGACAACAACAAACACAAAGACAAAATAGACAAGACAAGGTCACTAACAGAAGAAAGCTAGCAACAGATTTCTGCAACATTCGAGGTCTAGGATTCAACAATGTCAACGTCAGCTGCGTGCACCAGCATCTATAAGAAAAAAAGCCAGACGTCCTAGTCTTAACCGAGACTGAAATAAACTCAAACACTGACTACACATCTCTTCGCTGTCCAGGATACGAACTACTTCCTCGGGGGGACTATTTGTGTTTGCCCGAACAGAAAAAGAAAGAAAAGAAGAGATGGAACCTGTGGATCTCGACTTAATATGGCTAAAGGTCGTCCTACAAAGTTGTACTAAATTCTTTTGCTGCCTGTACCGCTCGCCAAACGATAACGAACCATCTAAATTATATTTCATCATTTATCCAAAAAGGTAGACTGGATACAAATTCACCATCCAACGGCTGAAGTTATTATACTTGGTGACTTCAATGCCCATAACATGGACTGGCTACGATATTCTAACAGAACGGACGATGCAGGGAAACAAGCTGAAGACTTCGCCATTAGCTGCAATCTCACTCAGCTCGTTGATGAACCAACGCGAATTCCTGACAATCCATCGAATTACGGGAACACTTTAGATCTGTTTCTCACAACCGAGCCAGATAATTATAAAATAAAAATATCTGCTCCCTTAGGGAATTCGGATCATGCTCTAATATCTGCTATCCTCTCTTTACCGACACCAATAGGAGCGAACCAGGATCGCCATCGTCTGATTTGTAATTATAGTAAATCTAACTGGGACGAGCTGCGTAATTTCTTCGGTTAGTTGCCATGGGCTGATTTGTGCTTTAGAGATACCGATGTCAATATGTGCGCAAAAGCCGTAACCGAAATGATTTTACTCGGTATGGATCTTTATATTCCACATTGCATCAAAAAACCAGCTTCAAATAAACCCTGGTTTAACAAAGAATACAAGCGAATTACCGCAGCGAAAAACAAGGCTTTCCGTGAATGGCGGTCAAACCCATCGGAGCAAAAAAGATCAGAATTTATAACTATTCGAAATAGATGCAACCTAGTTATTGAATCGGCGAAGACAACTTACAACGAAAGAGTCACTAACAAAGTAATTGGATGTCCTAAAGGCTCACGCACATTCTGGTCCATGGCAAAGACAATCAGTTCTAACTTTAGTTGCTCTTCCTTTGCACCTCTAGTAAAAGAAGATGGCACGCTAGCAACAACTCCTAAAGAAAAGGCAGAGCTTTTCGCTAGCATGTTTTCACTGAACTCCACCCTAGATTCTGCACAACTAGAGCCACCAAATATCCCGAGGGTGCAAACATCGATGGCAGAAGTGAAATTTCGGCCTCGAATAATGCAACGCATCCTTAAGGAACTAGATTGCAATAAGGCAACGGGACCCGACGGAATTCCGGCTATAGTACTCAAGAGCTGTGCTCCAGAACTTGCACCTCTACTATGTAAGCTGTTTAGCATGTCGTACTCCCAGAAGACGTTTTCTTCTTGCTGGAAAACCGCTCGCATTCAACCAATTCCAAAGAAAGGGAGGAAATGTCTGCCACAAAACTATCGTCCAATAGCGTTACTTTCAATGCTCTCAAAAGTAATGGAAAAGGCAATAAATGTCGAAATAATCAAATATCTAGAAGGCCACCGATTAATAAGTGACAGGCAATACGGATTTCGGAGCCGTCGTTCCACTGGAGACCTGTTAAGCTACGTAACGCACTTATGGACGCAAGCAATTGAACAACACGGCGAATCCAGAGCCGTAGCCTTGGACATATCAAAGGCATTTGACCGCGTCTGGCATAGAGCCCTATTAGGCAGGTAGATGGTGTATCATCTAATTCGTTTGCTATAAATACAGGAGTACCCCAAGGATCTATTCTTTCCCCAACTCTATTTCTTCTCCACATCAACGATTTGCTTGGATCGACAAATAATAATTTTTTCGGCTTTGCTGAAGACAGCACTCTTATATCCTCTATCTCGAACAGTGGGCCTGGTGAATGCGACTACATCACACAGTCAGAGATGTGAACAAATTAGTTCTCTAAATGGTGATCTGGACAAAATCTTGAAGTGGGGAAAAGACAACTTGGTTGTATTTAATGCAAACAAGACACAGCTCACAACTTTTTCTAGGAAAAATGCATCAACTGTTCCTCAGATCCAAATGGATGACTATTCAATCCATCCCAAGGACTCAATGCACCTTCTAGGAGTCACAGTCAATTCAGGAATCACATGGCAGGACCACATATCCTATATCGCAAGATCGGCGTCCGCTAAGTTGAGCTACCTATTTAGAGCAAAGAGGTACTTTAGCCCCAAGCAACTTCTCCTTCTCTACAAAGCACAGGTTAGACCAGGCCTGGAATATTGCTCCCTTATATGGAGCTCGGCCCCAAAACATTCACTTAACCTATACTTGAAACCATACAGAGACGAGCAGTTCGACTTATTGGAGATCCTACACTCACATCGAATCTGCAACCGTTGGTGCACAGACGACAAGTCGCTGACCTATGCTTGTTCTATAGGTACTTCCATGGTAGATGTTCCGAGGAACTCAAGGACATTATCCCTCGAAATGCAAGGGCGCCCCACAAGACAGGCTGCTAATGCTCATGACCATACAGTACACTTGACAACCGCGAGGACATCATCTTTCCAAAACTCCTTCTGTTACAGGACAAGCAAACTTTGGAACTCGCTTCCTGGGGATATATTTCCAGAAGACTATACAATTTGCAGCAATTTAAGTGCAGAACTAACATAATGTACATCTGTAAGCATCTCGGGGCGCTGATGAAGCGTTATAGGTTTGCCCTTCCCGGGAGAAGTATTTAAAAAAAAGAAAAAAAAAAAAGCTAATAAAGAACATTAACAGTAATTTCTGTGCAGTTTCTGTCCAACTTGCTGAGAGTCCCATATCGAAAAGTTTTTTTTTAAAAAGTCTTTGAATCAATCTCACTCTAATCCTGCTAGATCTATACCAATCCAATAAACTATGTAACTGGTTAAAATTGCATATGGGGCCTTTGCATATCCAAAATCAATTCGACTGACGCAAATATTTTTGAGCAAGTGCATATAAGTAAGTGATATCTCTGATAATTTAAGTTTGTAAAAGTAGGGCTACTCCAGCCAGTGTCCATTTGCCGGGCTTGTCCTTGGTTTTCAAATTAAAAGTCCACACAAAAGTCGGACCTCTGGTTCGGGTCTTATAAACGGGACACTCGTACATATTTCGCAAGTCTTGCTTATCTTGAGTAATGGCCTGAAATAGAAAACCAATAAGAATAGCAAAATATTTATATATTCCAATTTGGATGGTTTTGCGAATTTGAAATTCATATAAGACCGGGTTTTAGGGCACATGGAATTTTCAATAGCGCCAGCCAGCGCCGGCCGCCGCCTAATGAATTGCAAACGAGATTGATCCAATTTGCGAATATAATAAATACAAAAATGCCAGACAAACTCACCCGAATATTTATCACCGGCATTGGTGGATAGAGCTCCTTGAGTCGTGATTCCATAATGATACCTTGTTGAATATCCCATCTGGCGCCTTCCATAAATATGCCATGAACGTAGGCGCCTTCTCGTGGTGCGGTTCTGTAATTAAATAGGTACACTTATAATGGAAACATGTAAATAGATTAAAAGATTAATTGCGCTGTAATTACGACAGTGTCGGTAGTAAAACTGTCAAAGTGTCACTATTATGTATACATTATAATTATTATTAATCAATTGTGCTTTTGAATTAAGACATATATCACTTAGACAACAGTTGCTGCTGTCAGAGATAATTAGCTTAAACTGACAGATGTTATTATAAATATTTAACACTGAGAGTGATTTGTTGATTCGATATCTAGATTGAATGTTATTACGAGAGATGTGGGATGTGGAATGCTAGATTGTTTTGTAATAAAGTCAAGTCAAGCCGAGGTAGGAAGAGAAGTTTTCTAGTTAGAGTATAATAATATAATATCCAAAAGTTTTAGTCTGTTCTAAACCAAAATATTTATCGCAACCTAGGCACATAATTCTCTTAGTAATTGGCATCATTAAGTCGGCTTAAAAAATCCGGAATGCCTATGACGAAAGCTCTTCAAAATAGTTTATTCCCGAAAGAGAGTACTTTTTACAAGAACATATTTTAAGAACATGGATAATTCGGCCTCTAAATATCTCTGACTTTTATTTTAGAAAGAAATGAAAACAAAAATAAAAACAAAAATACAGATTCGGCTTAAAGGCACCAAATGACGAAGAACAGAAAGCTCTTTCATTCTGCAGTAAATTCTGATTCTGTTCTCGTTGCTCGCTCAGCTACAGAAAACTGAAACAGATCCAGAAAAACATGGCTGCCGTCTAATCTGTCAAACACTATCATGAAATTAGGTCTGTTCCTTTACTTCTGTTGTAAAAAAGGAAAAGACTGCCAAAATGGCAATGGTGGGGATGAAGTCTCTCTCAAATAGAAAAACATACGAAAAAGTTAGGGAAAGCTTTTGTAGTAACTATGAAAAATGACAGATGCATTTTGTTTTTCAATAAATGGCATGGGAGTCTGAGTATGAATCCATGTGTATGAAAGAGATTTTACTGACTGAACTACATGAATTCGAGAAGAGGAAAAGAGCTACATTATTTTCCCGCCTAGATACCATTTTCCAATTTGTTTCTCATATCGCAGGAAATTAAAAGACAAATGCAAATAGTCGTTACACGCGGTTCAAATCAAATTCCAAATCTCTGTCAATTTTCAGGCGACTGACAGTTGTTTCAATTCTTACTCAAAGAAATTTGTTGAGTAAAAACTAGTAAGATTCTCAGTGGAGGGGTGATTTCTTGCTCTCTCGAAGCCGCTCTCTTTTAGGCTACGGACAGAGTGAACGCGAAAAGCTAAGCGAAAGCTAAAGCTGAAGATTCTAAGCTATACGCAAAGCGAATGGTGTCCATAATAAACGCGAACATTACCACTGCGGAAGTCCATCAAAATAAACAAAATCCTTGAATTGTGAAATGGCAATGGTCAGAAGAAGAGAACTTTCCATTAAATAATTTAAAATTTCAGCCATTCATTGTTGGAAAAGGACAGTCCGTTCAAGAGATTAAAAAATCACCTAATAAATATGACGAATTTTATCATCTTTACAAAGATTTACGAAGACATCGGAAGACATCCTCACAAAAATGCTGAATACGTTGGAATGTCATTAAAAGTATTCGATTTAATACCCAAATCTATTGACAGCTGTGTTTTAGCTTGAATTTCTTGCGAAAAAACTGAGCAGAAGAGTTTATTGGCTTTTAGCGCCAAGTTTCGCTTAGCATATATATTTAAATGTATGGGCGCAGTTTATTAGCTTTGACCTGTCAAACCTTAGCTTTAGCTTTCGCTTAACTTTTCGCATGCACTCTGTCCGTAGCTTTACGAATTTTTCAAGTTAGGGAACGACATTGAGTAAAAATGCGTACAAATTCGTAAGAATTCGTTTAAGATTTAAAAGTAAAAGAACAGACTTATTATGTCCACTAAGAACTTTTTTTTTCCTCTAATAGTCGAATTTGCAACTGAAACTACCTAAAGCAGGTAGTAAAAAAAAACTGCCTGCTGTTTGCAGAAAAATGCAAACAAAAAAAAAACCTCCCTTCCATGATAAATTGGCATTTCTGTCAATAACAGCAATAGAAACAATCAATATAGACTTGAACGTAAAGTTCTGTCGTCAAACAGCCACTTTTCTGTCGCTAAATTTCTGTTCCTAATTCTGTTTCTGTTGCAACTGTATGGGATTCTGTTTGTGTTCATGTTTCTGTTCTTTGTCACTTGGTGCCTTAACAGGTTCTTATAGGCATCGTGGCGTAATGTTAGGGGGGCTTGATTTATTGAAGTAGGTACTTTGGTTAACCGCCTCCAGTTGCCCACTTGAAGTTGGTTGAAGTCTCCTTCCACTTGTACGCGCCGGCCGCCGGGTTGAAATCGAAGACTCTTCGGGAGGATGCGTTGGATCGATGTCGCTGTACAACTCATAGAGCTAATAATACTCCTCATGTGAACCCCGTCAACGCAAACGGGACTCAAAATCACTTGATGAATTTTGCGTTCGAAACGACCAAGAAGATCTTCATTCGCCTTTGTTAACTTCCTTATTAGAGTCTCTTTGTGTTCCTTGTATTTGCCAGTTGCCTTCTTAGGCTAAAGAAACAACGGTTGGCAAGTCTAACCCTTCGTTTGATTTCTATTGTAGTGACACTGTCAAAGTTTATAGCGGAAATTATACAGGAAACAACAACAAACGATTTTTAATAAAATTTGGGGTGTTATTTCCTTTTTTTGGGGCCTTATTTCGTAATGAAAATTTTAAAATAAGACACCAAAAGAAGAAATGAAAAACGAAAAACGAAACGAAACGAAAACGGTTTACTGTCAGATTTGGTCTTATTTCATATTTAAAATTGGGATATTATTTCATTATGAAAAAACACCCCAAATGTAGGGCCTTATTTCATTTTCTCATTGGGACCTTATTTCCTGCATCCATTTTGTTTTACCCTCATTTATCAATAAACCCATTTTTGCCGCTTCTGTCATAATACATACTTGCAAATGCACCATTGCAGTGACAGCTCGCTGCGTTCTGCCAACTAAATACTTACGTGAAATCTTCTTTCTGTTTCTTCGTTACGTCACACTGCAAACACATCTTATCCAGTGGCAGCTCATTTCGTCTGGCTGTACTCTGCATTATAGCCGTAAGCAGCGATTGGGGATTAAAAAAGCCTGCCAACCAAACGCATGATGGGAGCTGGAAATTTGAGCATAGAAAATGGGTCTTATAGATACGGGAATTCTATTCTCACCACAAAATCCGTAGACCATGTTTCCAATTCCCTTAGCCTCAATAACAAATCCACAAACCAAGATGTCAACCCCAGCAAAGAGGGATAAGCTCGTAGAGTCCAAATCGGTGGGACCTGATCCAAGAACAGGGCATTTTCCAATTCCTCCATGTCAGATGTGATCGTCAGCTCGCCCTGTTAAAAGAGATAAATTTATAAGGTCCGGTTTTGTATGATAATGCCATATTTAACCAAATTCTGTTCCCGTACGCAAAAGTTTGACAGAGAACAGGGCGTATATTACTAAGGGAGCCATTTTTAGCCCCAAAAATGTACTAGATCGATCCTAGTCTATCTATATAATGCAACATGGGATACACAACTTACTTTCAATCCCAAATCGAGCTCCTTGAGACTCCGCTTCATCTCACTCGTTAGATAGTTCATTCGTTCGCACTCCTGAAAAGCAACAATCACATACGGAGTCCTCTCCTCGACTTTATTCATTATCTCCATCATGTTGAATTCCTCGGGAAGTTTTTCCAAGATTTCATCGACAATTTGTTTCACTTTATCCTCCCGGGTGACAGTAGCACCACCGCTGGATCCTGCATCACGCGGCTGCATCTCAAACACCGTCCGAAAGACAGTTTCCGCTCGCATTGTAAGAAAGCCAATCTCGGCATTTGGATGCAACCCATAGAGGTATGGTGATTCTGCTGGCATATTCTCATCAATATAACCGTGATAACCGGCATAATCCGTATTCGGTGGTGCTGGAAAGCTTGGCGCTAAAAACAATTCTCCATCGACGAGATCGGGTTGCATGTACTCCTCGAGATAGTTAATGCACAAACGACGATCCCAGTCATCGGTAATATGGCCACCGTACATGATTTCACCGAAGAGATACCGCAGGTCTTCCCAGGGCACTTTAGCGTTGCCCTCCAAATAGTTGTACAGCACTGAAACGCTGATATTCAAATCACCAACGTTGAATGGATAGATTTTATTCCATCCTTGTGGACCGAATTTACGGCGTTCCGCAACGACGGCATGGAAATAGCACAACGAGAAGAGAATTGCTTTGAACTCAGCTTCCTTTGATGACATTTCCAGAGTCTCTTGGGTGAAGTTATCCAACGCTTTGTGGAGGTTAGCCAACATGCCGGTGGGCGGTTCGTTGGTAATTTTTATAGATGACTCCAGAATGCCCTGTGAATTGGATATGTATAAATAAATAGTCAGGCAAACCATCAACATGGCTGGAGTCCACTTACCTGCGGTATAATATGTGCAGCTGCCGAACTAGCCGGCTCAGCACTCAAGAACACCCGATAATTCGGATGCGATCCCTCGGCGTAGTGTTCGAGTTTTTTCTCCAAAGCTGGTAGCCATTTTCGAACCAAATGGATATTTTGCAAAACAACCCAGTGGCCACTCTTAGCGGCTTCGTCCATAGCAGCTTCGGCAATCACCTCTTGACCCTGACCAAGGGATACATTGTGAAAATTGCCTTCGTCCATGTTGAAGCCCAATTGTTTGCCCAACGCCTCAACATCCTTCAGTGGATTTACACCAGGCGATAGAATGAAGAAGATTGGTGTCGATGGACTGGCCTCCTCATAGGACTTGGCGAACTCCATTGTACGATTTTCGACATATTTTGAGCCGAGCTTCTCTTCAATGAAATCACTGAAAGAAATCAATATTAACAGGTAGACCTGTGATTCTTAAGGGGTAGACCTACGCTAAAGCATATGTCATACGATCTGGTCGTAGAGCCCTTATCATGCAAAGCCTCTGCAGGGCGGTTTTATTTTTCCATTCTTGTGGGAATTTCTCCTTTTCTGGAATTTCCGATTCAACCAGCTTCTTCCAGCGTTTCGAAGAAGTCTCGATATCACGATCTAGGTTTCGAAATTCGTCCTTGGAAGCAAGACTGCATATGCCACCCCAGGATTGATTAGATAAGAAATCGACTGGGCTTGTCACATGCGGCTTGATGGGGAATCGCAGAAGAAAATCCAGCTCTTGGGAGGTGATTTCCTCGCTCATAAGTAGGATCTAAAAAAATTGAATTGAATGACGCGACAAAACCGCTGTCGATGGCAAACCTGAAAAGTCATCTGGGAGGCGAAGATTAGCTTATCGCACTCAAATAAGCCACGCGAGGTATATTGAAACACGGAGTATGAAATACAGTCGATGAGATTGTTAACCCTGTCGGCCACGGTCTCGGCAGGATCAGCCTTTGCGATAGCCTTTTGGAATACAACGCTGAAAGCCTGAAAGCACATAAATAAGATGTCGAGCACGCAATCTAATCGACAGTCTTACCTTCAACGAGAATTGATAAATCGGGTTTATGGTGTTGAGTTCATTCAGAATGAAATACAAAAGACTAGCCCTGGCGGCAGCCGGCCTGTAGTGCTCTCGAGCCTTGTCTATCTCCTGGGATGTCACTTTTGCTTCAGCCACCTAGAGAAAAGTTTTCATCAACTACACTAGTTTCAGAGGGACGCACCTTTCTCTCGATCTCCGATGCTGTACTCTTGGTGGTCTCCAAGTTCTCCACAAGGGCGGTGTCACCTAAAATATTCGCCCCAGCTGATGACAGTCTTGACAACAGATCATCTTCCAGTTCTTTCAGCATGATTTTAAAGTCATTTTGCTGCTTTGTAAGCTCAGCTTTAAGATCTTCGAGGTCAGGTCGTTCGGCTTTAACCACTTCCGCCAACAGTTGATCTTCTAAGCCATCTCTGGTCACGGTAAAGTTGATCAATGTCGATTGAGCCTGCATTTCAGGCTTATAATGAGGATTGGCAAGCTTTGTGTGTAATATCAGCCGGAAGCTTGAATTATACTCCATCTCCTTATCTCCAATTTTGATAGCTCTAAAATTGCTCAAGTTAATTAAAGTGAAAGGCGGACCAAATGCATCAGCTTACCTTCCCTTCTTGATCAGAGTCCTTCCCAGAAGCGGATCCAATACTGGATCCAACTGCTCGTCGATATTTTCTATAAGAACTGTACTACCCTGCGTGATGGCTCTTTCGATAATATCCAGATAGCCACGCTGGCCGAGACGAATAACTTTTAGGGCGTCACCATATTTCTGTTTTATCCACTTTACTCCCTGCAACTGTGGATCGATCATCAGGGGCCATCTGTCGGAATTCGAAAGAATCGTTGCATTTTCCATGGACATGCGATCACTGGGCAGACCCTCGTTTGTCCAAACGGCAATTGTTGTGTCGTCGGTGAGAAGACTTAATGGATCGAGCTTCTCGGTTGTGGGTATCGGAGGGTCGATGTTCTTTAGGTATGGTTGCCACATTTTGGTCAACAAATCGACTCGGAATTGTTTTGTAAAACACCCAACGTACGATATGAAGGCGGTTATCAGCAGTATGTCACCGGGTAGCGTGATGCCCTGTTTTACAAAGCTGTGAAAGTGGGAATGGATCTTTATAAATTGTTTCTTTATATTTTATTCTTACTTATTGACAGCTTCTGCCCAGCGAATATTTTCACTGGCTAAACCACCGACAAGTCTATTAGCCAACTGGATGGTTGCTTGTGTTGCATCGGCTTCCTGTTGGCATCGCAGCTTATCTGCTGTTGCCTGCTCGAAGTCGGCTGTCAATTTGGCCAGTTGTTCTTCAAGTGACTAAAAGATGAGATAGAGATAGGTATGTATTTTTTAGCAACTCTATACGGAGATACCTTCTTATACTTATACTTATTTATGAGGCAGTATAAGGTATGAAAGAAGACCGCCCGCAGCTTTAAAAAGCAAATATTGAAAAAAAAAAATCCGTTTTCCAAACTATGTCAGACTTTCATAAAAAAAATGGTTGACTGACAAAAATCGACAGACATGGAGCTGGAGCATCATGGCCCGGTCAGGGAAAAAGACGGAGAAGTTGGTCAAAAATATAGAAAAGCACGACTTTTGTAGAATCTGTCGGGAGGAAGAAGAGGAGGAAACAGCTCCTTTGCACCCAGCTCTCTCCCGTAAAAGGAAGCTTCACTTTAGGAGCCCTCCATTACAATGACTTGTGATCTAACAAACACAGACATCAAAAGCATCTTAACGTTCATAAGAAGTTCAAATGATTCAACGAGTAGGGAGAGACAAACGCTCTCCAATGATCCATTCTTCGTGGTTTTTTTAATGAACCTATGCTGGCCTAAGGGCGCAGTAGCGCAGTGGTTAGTGTGATGGACTACTATGCGAGGGATCCCATGTTCGATCCCGGGAAAAACACAAATTACATCTTAAGGTTTTTTCTACTGCGCCACCTTTCGCGAACGTCTGACAAACATCCGAGAGTATGACTGTCATGAAAGAGCTTCTCAATTCAGCCGTTCGGACTCGGCATAAAATTGTAGGTCCATTCGTCCCAAAAATAGAAACTCACACAAACGAATGGTTGCGAGAAGCTATGCCTACCGCCTGTTGCGCCACCTATTTATTTATTTTTTATGCTGGCCTTAGTGTGTTGGCGTTTTCTTGCTCAGTATTTTTCAACCTAACCTAACACCACATCTGTATCAAGTACTAATTTAAGCGAATTCCTAAATTCAGGAAGGAAGCAGCCTGATAAGCGCCATCAACCTCTGCATTCCAAAAAACAGAGAGCTTATCTCCTCTGAAAAACGGCTTCAGCCGAGTGTGTTGGCGTTTCCTAGCCACTTTCAACCTAACCTCACCATGTCAAAAATTTACTTGACAAAGTACGAATTTAAGCGAATTCTTAAACTCAGGAAGGAAGTAACAAGGTCAACCTGAGAAGCGCCATCCATCTATCTCCTGGGAACCGCTTTCAACCCGCATCTTTTTATCGAATCGGGCTGATTTTTCAGTCCTAGTTCCGGCAGTATTCATGCCGAAAGGGCGATAGTCCCTTGATGACGAGTCCAGCCAGTTCGAAGAATAGCAGGAGTACAACAACCTTTCTAAAAATTTCTCAGAAATATTGAAGGACGACCTCATCATCGGGATTGTGGGGTTTAACGACGATAAAGGAAAAGATCTCCTTTGGAACTTGAAGCTCATATATAGGGCTGCATCATCTTCCCATTCCGAGTCTCCTCATATCTCCAAGGATGCTAGATAAGGTAATACCATCGCTAAACAGGTCTATATAGCTTCTTATAAACCAAAGTTATTATTTTATAGACGAATGAAAGGAACCTAAAATCTTATGTCGAAGCTTTCTCAGGACAGTTCGAAACAACTTTAACCCCTTACGTTTTATAGAGTAATGAGCCTGAAACCTCTCGGGATTACATAGAACTGTGGCGCCGCCTAAGCAACTATTATTAGAAACATACAATCGACAAACAATACTCACCGAAACCTTTCTCTTAATGCCGGCGAGTTTTTCCTGTGCTGCAGCAAGTTCGGCATTCGCGGCTGCCAGTGCCTTCCTCTTCGGTTCAACATCACAGTATACCTCGTAGAATTTTATTATATTTATAACCCAAGCACATAGTCCTGCAGCTGCTCCCGACTTCGTTCTCACGAATTCCGGTTCAAATTCTGCATCCTTTAGATACGGCTGAATGGCTTTGATAATTTCCGGATGAATATTCTCCTTGTCGTAGTTTATAAGTGCGTCCAGAAATGCATCCACCTTGGCCATAGCAATTTTGGCTGCCTTCCAAGTGCGATCTTTGGGAATTTTGCCACTAGGCGCCAGAAGTACCATAACAGCAGCTGTCACATTGGTCACAGCACCCGGTGGTGATCCAAACGATTTGAGTTCGGTGAGATTGGCCTTGTTCAAAGTGTTAAGCGCCTCCTGAGCGGCGAGTAAAGCCGGTTCGGCTTTAGTTAAATCCTCCTCGCAATCTTTTTGCTTTTTGGTCACCTCATCGGCTATCAGGGCAACTTTCATTTCCTCTTCATCGGCAACGGCTTTTTCGGTTTGTACCTTCTCTGTTTCGATTCCAACGATTTCGATGAGAGCATCAGCAGCGTCGTTCTTCTCCTTCAGTTCAATTTCTTGAACGGCCAGTTTGACCTTTAAGTTGGCTACTTGATCGGCCGTAGTCCGCAGTTTATCCAGACCATTCTCAAGTCGGAGAATTTTGCTCTGCAAATCCTGATGCTTGTGGTTCAGGAGCTTGGTGTACAGGCTTATTTGTTCTAAATAGCTTTTTGGCGTTGTGTAGTTGTAACGCCTTTCGTTCTGTAGGTACATCTTCGACATTGTATTGACAGATGTATGCACATAGGCCATAAACTTTGCCACCGAATCTCGATGGTTTTCGGGTAGAACTTCGGTTTGCTGAAGAAAATTCATTGCCACCGATATGAGTGCCTCTTGTGGCCATTCATGGAACCAATTTATTGATGTCGAATTGATTATGGCGGGGAACTTCCTTGCCCGTACTCGCAGTGTTGAGCCAACTGGTGAGAAGCACAGCACCACTTTAAGTTGTCGCCGCACGCGGTCTATGAAGAACTTCCAGCAATTGTCGCGAGTATCTACAAGACCTGCTCCCTTCACCTCGTTGCGTACTCCCGAGATGATGTTTTCGATTTCGTCATCGGGAAATAAGTCGGGGATCTCCCCCGTGGCGAGCATATCATTGATCAGGACTAGGAAGTTCTCGTTTGGTATTTGGGCGTCGGTCATGAGAAACATTATGCCCACGTTCTTTAAGCCCGCCTTCAGATACAGTCCTGAGAATTCATTCTATAAAAGGAAACATTTTAAGTAAAATAAAAGCCAGTATAGAGAAAAGTTGGTCACACCTTAAGATCATTTACACCGTAGCCTTTCTTTAGCTGAATTTGGATGACTTCCAAGCTGGAAATAAATGCAGCCAATCTCGACAGCGATTGTTTGCCACTTCCGCCAACTCCGACCAGGAGAGCACTTCCCCTTGGTGATTCTAGAATTCGGTTGATCCTGTATCAAAGAAGATATGTTTACAAAAAAAACTCTGGTTAGGCTTATTCCTCATACCTGCAAACATGCATCATGGCGTCCTCGAAGAGCACCAAATTCATTGCGGCCACAAGGTCATTGTATGAGGACATTGCTTCCTGAAGGAGTTTATGAAGCTCAGTCCATCCCGAAACGGGCATGTACTTAGGTTCACCAATTCCTCCAGCGAAGTGGCAATAAATATTTGGTTTCTCGAATATCACAGATTCATCGATCTCCTCAAAGGATTTCTTCACAATGTCGTGTTGCATTTTCGAGAAACTATCAATATCCTTGTCATCGATGAGTTTGTCGCCGTACACACGTTGAGTCTCATGCTGCCACAGGCGGATAATATCCGTGGGACACATCAGACATTCGGCTGTGCTAAATAGAAGACCCTGTCGAAAATCAATACTTGGATGAGTTAAAGTTTAGATTTGTAAGGACCGATAAAACCTCTGTTCTTTTACAGTGACAGTTCATGCAGCATGCAGGTGTTAGTTTAGTTTATAAATTTAGATATCAAATCAATTTGCACTTAGTGATTCCATGGTTTCGTTTTTATGTACCTACCTATTCCTTAAGCAAGCTAACCTTTTAAGCAAACTGGATGAGCTCTAAATGGATAGGACACCACAATTGATTCACCTATGACAGCCAGTGATTTGGGATTCCCTACACCACCTCAACCGCACAATCTAATCTGATCTAATGCCTTGTGCGCAGAGCCTCAACATCGGTGTCCGATCCACAAGAAAGGAGACTCTTGTCAGAAAAAGTAGGAAGACTATACAAGACCCTCATCGTCATCATCCCAGGGGGTCAACTATGTAATTCGATTCTACAATCAAAATGTTCGAATTCGGAAGATACGTAATCTGTAACTCTATAGCCAGCGCTCATATTCGAAAATCGAACGGACCTCGAATTGTCTATTTTTGTTGGTACTACCTAATCCTAAAGTAAATGCCAAAACCATTCGAATTCGCAAATAATCATTCTAATGCAAATGTGTTTGCGAACAGGCTGTGTAGATGGCAGAAATCTCAAAAAATGTGAGTAAGAAATTTGTTCATAACTTATTAAATATTATTAAGAGTATTAAAATATACTTTACGCATAGGGAATCATCTAAATGTGCAAACACAAAGACATCTCAATTTGAGATTCTTGTTCAATACATGACAATGCATCCCGACTTATCTAAAGGATTTATCCCGAATTCGCCTTGGCTCAATTTGATCATTGCAATCCTCATTTTCTTCGGTAAAAAATCAAATTGCGACACTGTCCATGTTGATTTAGCACCTATTCACGAATCACAACAAATGATTATTTCGTTTTATTCAAAAGTCTGTCAAGCACAATGCGAGACTCGTTGAAAAGTCGGAAATTGTTTGGGGAAAAGTTGGCATTACTTACATTCGATTCTAATTTCATACATAGTTCCGTTTGAAAGTAGAATCGGAACCAACTTTCGAATAGAATCGAAAGTAGAATCGAATTACATAGTTGGCCCCCAGTCCTGCGGAGTTATTCTCAAACGCGCGGCGAATCGCGTTAAAAGCTATACCTCAATTTCGACCGTCTTCGTTTTTGCTTATTCTCAAAAGCGAACTGATATTTTCGGTGCTTCCAATTTTCCATTTAATTTTCTTAAAGCTTGACAGCTGTTTTCCCGTCATAAGAATTTAAGTACCCTAGCCCTTAGAATTCGTTGCTTTCATGTCGCTTCGACGGATCCTGTCAAAATTGACGTATTCGACCGAACGAACAGTACCATGGAATTCATCGCCTCAGTCCGAACTTGGAATCTTTAAAACAATTTGCAATTTATTAAATTCAAAAATATCCACATAATTAATTGATTGAACTGTCATCTGCAGCATTTGACAGTTTTTCTCATTCTCTCAATATTTCTACTAATGAAAGAGCTTCCTTTCGCACGCTGTGATAACTGTCAACGGGTGCGACGCCCAGAGAGAAGTACAAAGTAAACCTATTTTATCCGTCGCATCCGGTACCTGCGCTGTCAATAAGCTGCTGTGAATTCTATCAACCTGTCAGTTGAATAAGTTGCCGCAACGGCAACGACGGATTCTATGGGTTGGGCTCTAGTTTATTTTTTATCCGAAAACAATTCGCCAGCAATCCGTCAACTAAACAGTTATCGCTTGAATGGGGAGAATCGTTTTTGAAAATACAAAAATACAAATCCGCCATTAAAAGCGATCTGCCGCGCTATTGAAAATAAACCCCCCTTCTATGGCGCCGAAAGAAGACGAATGAAGATATCCTGGATAAAATTGGAGCGGGACCGCCCCCAATGTTGCGATCCCGCGTGTTTTGATGGGCATTGGGAAGGAGTTTCAGCAGTGAACTCTACGAGCTGTACAGCTACTTTGAAATGGGTTTAAAATATTTAGATCGAATGCGAAAAAACGTTCAGACCCGAGGAATCTTCGACTACAACCCTGAGAGAAAGTGTTGTTGAAAAAGACGTCGCGTCCCTTGTTTGGCGCGTCTCGTTGAAAATAGCCTTGACCAATTTGGATTGGCATTCGCCCAAAGAGTGCGTCAAATTATTAGAGTTAGGTCCACCGGACGTCAGAACCCAAGCTATAAAGCATTGTCGAATCGAAATAATGACGAACAACAAAATGTCTGTTAAAGCGAACGAAGTAATGGACGCGTTCAGTGAAAACATAGGTGTGACCATCTTTCTTCGTTTGACATACAAAAAGTACTTTACAGCTTCATTCCAACGCACAAATGGAATCACTAAGGCAACAATTAATCCACATTAACCGCATCACCTACCTGGAATACATTGCTTATGTCACGCAGATTGAATATATAATGCGACTTGATTGCCGTCGGTAAGAATATCTGCGATGTCTTATTGTGCAGCGCAATTGTTGCGGCCACAATATGAGGCGTCAGCCGTAATACTGTACCGCTGAATTTTTGCTCGGCATTAGCAAAATGCTGCGACAAAATGGCCGAATACATCGTGCTTATGGAATCCGCACTGGGAAAACTCACAGCAAAGACACAAAAGTGTCTTTGTAGCCTTGGATTGATTGTGAAACTTCCCGAAGTGGGGTTCATGCAAGCGACATACTGACAGTTGTGAATGTCCTTTAATGTCAATTTGTTACGATCATACCAATGGCCGTAGTCCAAGTGTTGTCGGATGAGGGTGTGCGGTTGCACTGTACCATAGCAGTCCACCTCGGGCATATTCATATCGTCGATGAAATAGATGAGCGTCTTATTGCCTGGAGGACCGAAATTTCGTCCAGCTTTCTTTTCCAGCGGTTTTTCGAGAATTTTCTGCAACATCTCTGAAGTGGTGTAAAAGTTGAAGGGAATATTGGTGACCGCATAGTTCTCGGAGAGTAATTGTAGTTTCTCATTGATGAGTACGGTTTTGCCACAACCTGCCGTTCCGACAAGCATCACTGGATGCTTTTGTTCCATCAGTAGCTCGAGGAAAAATCGCACTCGAATGGATTCGGATGTGTGAACCAGAACTGCTTGGAGTGGCAGATCAGAGTCGAGTTCGAATTTGGGTACTTTTTCAGTCCATGGTAGGAATTGCTTAGTCTCGCCGTCGAGGAAGTAGTCGAATACTGTACCGCCTGA
Source organism: Cheilosia soror (assembly GCA_949372485.1). Lineage (NCBI taxonomy): Eukaryota > Metazoa > Arthropoda > Insecta > Diptera > Syrphidae > Cheilosia > Cheilosia soror. Next base: position 17,822,157 of record OX443562.1, on the reverse strand, counting down.
AAGGAAATTCGATAAGAAAGTGTCACAGACCGCACCGCTATAGAGACGTACCTTGAGGAATTTTAACCGTTTTGAACTCATTCACCCACCATTTGCTGAATTCGACTCGATAGTCGATCGCTTGATCCTGGAACATAGCCGAACCGAATGCCCAGATACAGGCAAAAACAAAATACAGTTCGTGCCATTCTTTTGGACAGTCGGCCGGTGTGTTCGAGGGCGTCAAGAGACAGTCCAACAGATGGCATAACATTTGAATGTGTGCCATCTCAGCGATGGGGGTGATCTTTTTGAAGCGTGTCCGAATGGTTTCTAGCGCCGCCGGGATGTATTTGTCGAAGAGCATCACAAGGTTGGATTTTTCCGCTTGCAACTTGCGGGTTTCCACCCAACTTGTCACGTACCTAGAAGAAGAACAAGTGTTGAGTGAGAGTCGGTGAAGGAGTTGTTTAACTTACGGATTCCAACCGAGATCCTGCGGGTTGATGTATAAAATGCCCGCCCTCGATACGGTGGCCGGTGTTGCAGTCCTCAAGTTGGATATCTCGAAGAGCAGCCGCATAGAGGGCGTTAATGCGATTCGTTCGTTGCTAGCTAGTGTCAGAACCTTGTTGTCGTCCATCACAGTGTTCAAGCTCTCGATCCACATGGGATCAATATCGCCGTCCAAAACAATCCACTTGGGTTGATCTCCGGAGATGTTCGCTTGGTCTCGCATTAATACCGACAGCAGTCCATCTTTCCACTCCCTTGTGGCCGGATTTATAATGCCAAAGAGCTCGTCGTTTGTTACAGCTTTTGGATTGAGATCGTTGAAGATCGGCTTTCGCTTGATGTTCTGGTAGGTTCGCAGGAGTGTTTTCCAAACTTGAGTCTTACCCGTGCCAGCATTGCCAACAATAAAGACTGAATGGCGCACCTCGAGCAGCTCCTCAAGCTGTACGACTTTCAGTATAAAGTTATCCTCTGGTTGAAGCAGAAGATCGGAAGCGGCCTGCTTGACGGTTTTTTCGAAGTCTTGGTCCCGCTTGCGAGGCACGTCTAGGGCTGGAAAAAGGTCTCCGATTAGACCCATAAAAACTGGCATATCGTCGGTGACAACCTTGGGGATGTTGAAGTCACGCAGGGCACGCATCAGCACCTCCTCTTCGGGGCGTCCGGGGTCCCCTCTCTGAAAAATTAAAAAAAAAAAAACATTAAAAGAGTTTATTAAACTTTAAGAACTCACCTTGAGCGACCCCGCAACCACCAGAACGGACTTTATGGCTCTCAGTCCCCAATCATAATGATCCTGTTTGGACAACAGTTCTTTGCACAGCGTATAGAGCGTGATGAACTTTCTCGCCAGCACTCTGGCATCCTGAAAGCCTTCCGCCACCAACATAATTTCACAGATCAGCTCAAAGTCCGGCACCACCATGGCACACGGGCGGAACAGCGCCTTCAGATTCTCGGGCAGTTCCGTTCGCCCGGCATAGCCCGGATTCATTGTGATAAAAATACCCACAGTCGGCACGCAGGATATGGTCTCACCCATAAAATTGAACTTCTCCTTCTGATCGCGAATAGCATCCTGGACGGACTTTACTTGCACCGCCACTACTGACAGTACTTCCACGGTGATGCGATTAAACTCATCGAAGCACCCCCAGGCGCCGGTCTGAGCGAGACCCTTGTAGATGTTGCCACACGACTGATAGTCCATTTGTTCGGAGCAATTGAAAACGTACACCATGATTCCGAGGGCTCTTCCCAAATCCTTTGTGGTTTCAGTTTTACCAGTTCCCGCCGGTCCGGCTGGGCCACCTCCCATAACCAAGTGCAGACTCTGTGTCAGAGTAATGTAGCAGCGGTCCGTCAGTGGAGTAATCACCAGTCGAGGAGTATTGCCGAGGTACTCGTGGCAGTATTGAAACTCGGCGTCGCAGATATTTGCCATGCATGCCTTCTCCTGATCGTCGTAGCGGTGCCGGAGCTGTGATTGCCACATGAAGGCCGATCCAGAGTCGACTTTGGCCTGGATCATTTTGCTGACCACATCGCGGGAATGAACATCGATCGTGCAAATGGTCATGATCTTTTGACGATCGCCTTTGCTTAGTTCGCCGAGCAGAAGTGTAATCAGCAGACTTAGTTGGGATATCTGTTTCTTGTAGTAGTCCTTGATGGCGTTGTCATAGCCCTCCTCTAGACGACTGAAAGCTATATTCACTTCGGTCGACCACCAGATCTGGGAGACACAGAGCGAAATTTGCGCGGGGTAGTCAAAGAGCCACTGTTCGCGTTGTTTCTCTTCATAAGCGATGACGGACTCAGTGACATAGTGACGCAGGGACGCTCGCATGGCATCCTGAATTCTATTCAACCAAACCTCCACTGGACCTTTGACATTTGCTATCTCATTGAACTCTACGTATTCGCCGTCCTTGGCGTGCATTCCCGAGGCAGAGACAATCTCATTATTCGACTCGCTGCGGTTGAAGTTGAGTCGGGCTATAGAGTCGAACAGCTTTGTCAGATGCTTGGTCACCATATCCGGTTGAATGCCGTTGCTCAGAACATCCAGCAGATCCGCCGATGAGACAAAGTAAAATCTCGGGAAAGCCAACCGCTTCGTCTCCAAATACTCCGCCAAAGCCTTCTCACACAAAGTTAGCTCCTTCTGAAGGCTCTCCAACCTCTCGATTAGACCCGAACGATTCGTTGACACAACCACATTCGACGTCATAGACATCTCGCTCATAAGCACTCGAAACTCGGAGTCAATGCGATCAAATCGTTCCGAGTCGACCGGCAACTGCTTACGTATGTCCTCCGAACTCATAAATATGCTCTCGAGATGAGTCCACGTGCGTTGAACCTCGAACCACACGGTGATCACTTGATCGGCGATCATCAGCTTGTTCTGCCAGGTGGACACCTCCTCCAAGAAGTGCGCGATATACTTGGAGGTGATCAGATTTTGCAGACAAACCTGATTATCCTCCAGTGTTTCAATTAACTCCTCGGATGCCTTCAGCAAGTTGCACCCAGTACGAGGATGCAGCTCATGCTCGAACTCCATCGCAGACCACGTTGTGTTCAGATCACGCAAGATCTTCTCCATTGACATCTCCTTGACGGCCTTGTCGACAATGTTCTTCACTTCCTCCTCGCACTCGTGCAGATTGAGACCCAAAAGCTCAGCCAATGTCGTCTCCTTGTCCATGATGAACTTCACCTACAATTCCAGCACACACAACATCAGTCAGCATCCAATCGAGGTCATTCGCATTTGGTGGGGCTACAGGAAAAGTGCAGTTCTACTTCATGCAGATGAAACGCTACTATACTACCACTTGCAGTGCAGGTTAACTTTTGGCCACTTTTACTTACGGTTATTTCCTTGGGCAATGCCGCTAGGTTCTGTAACGAAACGTATTTACAAAAACGAAAAACAAAAAAACGGGGAGTGGGCAAGAAACAAAAGGAAAACTGGTCCAAAATCAACGGACTGTGACTGTACACATTGAGACGGTGTGTGCGTCTCACGGTTGAGGAGACTCAACTGATTGGCTGTTGGGTTGGGTTGGGTTTCCTCTTCCGCAAGGTGCACAATTATTGTTCTCAAGTGCGAAAACTGGATATGAGCTTAGCATGTCATGTATGTACAGCAAGATAGATTTAAATGAATTTAAAGCTAAACGAAAATACGACCTTTGTGGATGCCATTAACTGGTTCCAGTGACGTTCACGAATCGCTGGGTTCTGTAGCTCACCCACAGCTCGCAGCGAGGTGAGCATGTTCTTTACGGTAGATTCGAGCATAATGAAGGTGTCCCAGGCACGCATCTCCTTGTCCAGCTGACGAATGTCTTTGGCGAATTTCTTGCACTCTATGTCCATATTCTCAACATCGACCTTACGCCATGGTGTGGTTTTCCAGTCTTCGATGCAAGTCTGGACGATGTGCACGTAGTCCCAGAGTTGCTGGAATTAAGATGATGTGTTGGTGGTTTAGATTATTCACATTCAGAAATACTGCAACTTTAACCCAAAACGTGTTAAATATCCACGAGACTACCATGAACAAGTCAGTCCTAGAATGCGCCAACTGTAACAGAAGTCACGCAGCCCTGTAGCTTAGGTAGTGGCAAACGCAAACGCCAAAGCTTTTTATAAAAACGAATCGAAATTCTAAGAAGACCGAAACCAAAGAGACATCAAACCGGAGTGAAAGAGACAAAAAATAAAAATAAATCTGATAAAGCTAAAGACAATCTTCCCTAAAGAAGTAATGAGGACCTAAATTTCATTATCAGCCTATAAAGGCATGCTATATGTACTAAGTAAGTTTTACCAGAAGTCATACTTCAAGAAGACACTTCCTTCTTGCTTAAAAATCCCTCGCATTCATTCGATTCTCAAAATAGGAAGAAGGGAAACTTTCCTTTCTACGCTATCAAAGGTAAGGGAAAAGGCTATAATTGTCAAAATGATCGACTATCTAAAAGTCCACCGTTCTATACTGGTGATCTGTTTATTTATACAGCCCTATTATCGACACAGGCAATCGAGCTGCGTGGCGAATCCCGAGCCATAGCCTTCGGCATCTCAAAGGCTGTTGATCGTTTCTGACATAGAGCCCTGGTAAGTAAATTTATCCTCTTCTCTCGATGAAGATCTGAACAAAATCTTGAAGTGGGAAGAACACTTGGTTATATTTAATGCACAGAAGAATGCACGACCAAAGATTCCATCCCAAGGAGCATCTTGGAGTCACTGTCAATTCAGGAAGTTATGACATGATCGCGCTAGTCCTGTAGAAATGTAGACCAGTAAACTTTGGGACTCGCTTTCAAAGTGACATATTTTCAGAGGACTACGAATACAACTTACAAAAGTTTAAATCCAGAACTATAATACATTATCGTCGAACTTCTCGGGGCGCCATTGAAGCGTTATGATTAGTACGCTGCTCGAGCTACATTTTAGCTCCCATACAAAATTCTCTCCAACATTTAGCTGATATAAATTTTAGCGAATCCATTTAGCCGAGCGGTAAGCTGTTTTCAGACTGTACTGCATGCATCTGTCACAATTTAACAACAACAATATATTTGTTGTGTTTTTGTGTTGCGGAAAAGTAAATAAAGATACCTAAGGTTTTTCAATGAATGCTTCGATGAGGAATCCTTTGAAACTCTTACATTTGAGTTCAAGGAATAGAAGACAAGGAAAAATGAAAGTGCAACGAAAATATAACACTTTTTGGCGTCGATACATTTTTGAAGGAAGTTATTTTCAACGAACAGCTGTTTTCTGTGACACAGTGAACTGTATGCCAAAGCTAAAGTTAAAGTTAAGTACGCTGCTCGAGCGAAACTAAATTTTAGAGACTCTCCAATTGTTCTCTCCAAACATTAGACATAGAGTGCGCTGTGGATAGAAGTGTCACAGAAAACAGCGGTTCGTTGAAAATAAATTTCTTCAAAAAATCATCGACGCTGAAAAGTGTTATATTTCCGTTGCACTTTCGTTTTTCCTTGTCTGCTATTCCTTGATCTCAAAATTTTCACTTTCAAAGGATTTCTCATCGAGGTATTCATTAAAAAAACTCATCCTTATTTATTTTTCAGAAACGCAAAATTACAACAGAAAAAAACCCAACAGACCTGTCAAAATTTAGCTTGAACAAATATGCCGAACCATTAATGGGCGCGCTAAATTGTGGCAGATACATCCAGTACAGTCTGAAATGAAAGTTTAATTTTTTAGAGAAGTACAAAAAAAAATAATTTTTAAGTTTTTGAAAATCTTAAAGACTCAAAATTAAACACATTAAATAAGGAGGTCGATGTGAACTGATTTTAATTTTCGTCTTTTCATGTTTTCTCTCTTCTACAGAATGCCATACCATTATTTATTTTTCTTAAGTTGGCTACAATTAATACTTAATACTTTTAGTGTGTAGATGGCGCTCTCCCATAATGACAGTTCTAGTGGCTACGTTACATTTGATAAGGTATTACAAAATTGCTAATTATTTTGACGACTATTATGCGACTTTTCCGTGTTTTTAGTGGATTCAAGAATCACACTGTGGGCAAAGTGGCGCAGTGGTTAGCTGCTGGACTAATGTTCGAGGGGCCTCAGTCATCGAAAGGTTTTCTCATGTGCGCCACCTCTCGCGAACGTCTGGAAAACATCTGAGAAAATAACTGCCCTGAAAAACTTTCCCAATTCAGCCTTCAGACTCGACATAAATTTGTAGGTCCCTTTTATTCGTCCCTGAAATTAAAACAAAAATATAAACTCCCAAAAACGAACAGTTGCGAGAAGCTGGGGCCTAGAGTGTCTATACACTAGTTCAGAACAGACATGTTGTTCCAACTATTTATTTATTTAAGGATCGCACTGTTATGTTCGCTACTAAATGCAATCTGTAAGTGTCAACACTGATGTTAATGATGTTATCGATTGTATTTATATGTGACAGTTGGCAATACCCCATTCTTATAATGGATGATCTGGGCACCCTTTTCCGGTCATCCTTCCTTCTATATCTAACGCTGAAACCGACCAGTCACTCTTGTAACTATTATTGTATTCCTTAATGAAATAAATTGTAATTGAAGTTTGAATACGTTGCTTTTCATTACCATCCATATACACAACACGCACTACCGCTTTCGATGATTTCGACCGAAGGTCGTTGTTTTAGTTATTTTAGTATAGGAAACGTTATTTGGGGTCGTTTTTGAGTTGCTTTTCGGTCTTGCTTCAGGGAGTTTGAATGGTTTTATGGAAGTGTTTCGGGCTATGTCATTGGGGCTCTTATTTTTTTAGATCTTTTAGGACATTTTAGATAAGTTTTTGATGCCATTTTTACGGGACATTTATGTTTACGGCATTTCCCGTCATATGCTTGTACCGGCGTTTTTTGCTGCGTTTTTCAGTGGCGATTGTGTGAACGTATTTTAAAGACTTTTTTGGGGTCGCTTTATGGGGTGCGGTTAAGAAGTTCTTTGGGGCGAGTTGTAGGAAGATTTTTAAAGCGGCTTTTTGGGTGCTCTTTTTTTTTAAAACAGAAACGTGGTGATCGGTAATAGGCTGAGAACGCAGCGTGATGTCACTGGGGCGTTCGTGACTATTAAGACGGAGGAGTCTACGATTTGTTTGGCCAGACAAAGTATATGCTGTCAACAAGAAAGGATACCCAACACCGACGTCTCAGACAGAACATGTCACCTCACCACAGACAAATATAACTTTGAGGTGGTTAGGGACTTGGTCTACCTATAGGCTCCGCTATGGACTCAGAGAATGACACCAGCAGCGCTGAAATTAAGGATAACTCTTATAAATCGCTGTCTTTTTGGACTATAATTAACGTGACCCTGTGATGTGCTTTTTATCAAAGGCTGAGGTATAACTCGTCGGATCCAGAGTCTTTCCAAAGAAACACAAACTTTGGAGAAGAGGTACAATTTATTCAACGTTTTCTTTCTATTATACTTAATACTACCTTAACAATGAAGCGATACTTAAACTTACAATCTAGAGGGGGCAGAACGAGCTCTACGGCAAGCGTGAGCGTCGGAGTACGGGTTGAGATTGCGAGCTCTACGGCAAAGCGTGAGCGTCGGCGGGCGGGTTTGACAGAACGAGCTCTACGGCAAGCGTGAGCGTCGGAGTACGGGTTGAGATTGCGCGCTCTACGGCAAAGCGTGAGCGACGGCGGGCGGGTTTGACAGAACGAGCTCTACGGCAAGCGTGAGCGTCGGAGTACGGGTTGAGATTGCGCACTCTACGGCAAAGCGTGAGCGACGGCGGATGGGTTTGACAGAACGAGCTCTACGGCAAGCGTGAGCGTCGGAGTACGGGTTGAGATTGCGCGCTCTACGGCAAAGCGTGAGCGACGGCGGGAGGGTTTGACAGAACGAGCTCTACGGCAAGCGTGAGCGTCGGATTACGGGTTGAGATTGCGCGCTCTACGGCAAAGCGTGAGCGACGGCGGAGGGGTTTGACAGAACGAGCTCTACGGCAAGCGTGAGCGTCGGAGTACAGGTTGAGATTGCGCGCTCTACGGCAAAGCGTGAGCGACGGCGGATGGGTTTGACAGAACGAGCTCTACGGCAAGCGTGAGCGTCGGATTACGGGTTGAGATTGCGCGCTCTACGGCAAAGCGTGAGCGACGGCGGATGGGTTTGACAGAACGAGCTCTACGGCAAGCGTGAGCGTCGGAGTACGGGTTGAGATTGCGCGCTCTACGGCAAAGCGTGAGCGACGGCGGGAGGGTTTGACAGAACGAGCTCTACGGCAAGCGTGAGCGTCGGATTACGGGTTGAGATTGCGCGCTCTACGGCAAAGCGTGAGCGACGGCGGATGGGTTTGACAGAACGAGCTCTACGGCAAGCGTGAGCGTCGGAGTACAGGTTGAGATTGCGCGCTCTACGGCAAAGCGTGAGCGACGAACAAGGGGGGCCGGGGCTATTCGGTTACTACCTCTGGCGGAGGGTTCACCTTCAAAAATGCACTGATAATTGATCAGGACCAATTCAATGCAGTGGGAGTCTCTGTCTGTACACGAGATTGGTACTTTTCTACTGACAAGATTCTCCCCGATTGCCATTTGTACCTGGCTACTAGTGCATTTCCCAACAGAAACACAGTGTGACTTCTAATAACGAAGTGAAAAACTGTATGATCGTTGTTGTTGTATATCAGCCCAGTATTATCGTGAATGTGATTGTTGTTTTGGTGGGCTGATGGAGTTCCTAAGTTGGAATATGCAGTGGCGGCGTGGATTCTAGTTCTGGGGGGGGGTACAGTGGCGTCGGGAATTTTTCTTTATTTGGTGACGGGTGCAATATATATGGTGGACATGTAATGAAGGGGTGTTTCATTACATTCCCCCTCCTTTTCGTCAGACGAGGACTTCCTCGTCGTTACCCTTCTGGGGACGGATTTATTTAACAAACTTTTCTTAATTTCTAATTCATACATTATTTTTGATAGCTTAAATTTTATCTTAAGTTCTAAAATTCTAAATATCTTAAATTAAGTCGGCGAATTTCGGTAACGTATTCGTGCGTCTTGCCTGTGCCTGATTTTTGGCGGCGATCGGATTGCTGATTCGGACATCTTGGCTGTGCCTGGGTTTTTTTTTTTGGCGGGGATCGGTACCAGCTGGCTGCTTTGGACGTGTTGGCTGTACTGCTCTGGCCAGTGGTTTTCTGGGAGCCAGCGGCGGGTTTGACTTTTGCCTTGTCTGTCGGGTTTTGGGGCGGTTGGATTGGTTGCTTGTTGCACGGGAGACAAGAGCAGAAGAAAGAAAAAAAAATATTAGTAAAAATTCGGAATTCAAAAAAAAGTAAAGAAAGATAAATAATAATAAAAAAAAATAAAAATAAAAATTAACTAAATAATAATAAAAATGAAAAAAAAGACGTCTTGTTCACCGGGACCGTCGGATTTTTGTCGGCCTCCGGGGTATGTTGGTCGCTTTGTGGGGCCACGATGATGATGCGGTCGATCGCTGGGGCGTTGCTGACTCCATTTTAAGGTTCGGTGTGTACCTGGTAATGGCGTCGACCGCAGATTCCTTTTGGTAGGGTTTTAAATCCGAGACGTGCGCTCGAAACAGCTTATCCTCCGCCTTCTTACGGCTGGGTGCGGGGTTCCTCTTTCGTATTACGGCGATAACCGGGGAGTCCAGTCGGACCACCTCATACGGACCATCGAATCGGGGTGCCAACTTTTCCGTAAACGAGTTAGCCGCTGAGGATAGGACCCTAATTCGCCGATAGACCAGTTCTCCGATACTTGGGCGCCAGGCGCGTCGTCGGAGGTTGTAATACTTCTTCTGCGTCTCGGCCGCTTTTTGCAGGTTGTTCCGCACTAACTTAAAAAGGGCGGTCATTCGTTCCCCGAAGATAGATACCGGAGTGAGGTGGGCCGATCCGGGCATGTCCGATGCGGCGTGGTCAGTGGTCACTCCGGGTCTTCGTACTTCTCTTCCGAAGTTCACGTATGCTGGTGAATATCCGGTGGACTCGTGTCTGCTGGTATTGATAGCCAGTGATAGCTCGGGGAGGTGTTCATCCCATTGGCGATGATTCTCCTGAATATACTGGGCGATCATTGTCTTCAGTACTCGGTTGACCCGCTCGGTCTGGTTCTCCTGGGGGGTATACGGCGCGGTTAGCCGTTGTTGGATACCCATTTCGGCAAGGAATTCCCGGAATTGGTTGCTGGTAAACTGGGTCCCGTTGTCGGATAGTAGCACCTTGGGGCAGCCGAACCGGGTGATGATTCTTTCGCGCAGGGCCTTGATCAGAGCAGGAGTGGTGGCTGCCCGTAGAGGTACAGCCTCGGTCCATTTGCTGAATTTGTCCACGAAGACTAGCAACATGGTATTTCCTCGCTTTGACCGGGGTAGAGGCCCGACGAAGTCCGTGGTGACCATTTCCCATGGTTCGTGGCAGATCGTCGTGTGCATCAATCCACTAGGTTTCTGTTGTGATACCTTATACCGGCCGCATATTTCACACTGTCGGACATACGCTGCAATTTCTCGTGCCATACCTGGCCAGTAGTACCGTTCACAAACACGGGCAGTGGTTTTCGCGATACCTAAGTGGCCGGCCGTAACCGCGTCATGGTGTTCCTGTAGAACCTGTACGCGGTCGGTTGCTGGCACGCACCATTTCCATATTCCTCGGGTTGCATTAGTTACGGGGTCTTTGCTTTGGAACTTCCGATATAATTTTCCATTCATTACTTGGAAGTCCGGGTGTTGTTCGGGATTCTCCTGTACTCTGAGGAGTTTCGTTTCTGTCCAGTCGGGGCCTGGGGTACAGGCGAACACAGGATGTGAGTCCACGTTGGTTTGGGGATCGCGGGACAAGGCATCCGCGACGACGTTCAGCGTGCCCTTCCGATATTTGATGTCAAAGTCATACTGTTGTAACTCAATGGCCCAACGAGCCAGTCGTCCGGACGGATTCTGCAGGGAGTGTAGCCATTTGAGAGAATGGTGGTCGGTTATGACTGTAAAGCGATACCCTTCCAAGTAGGGGCGCATTTTCCGGATTCCCCAAAGGATGGCTAGGCACTCCTTTTCCGTGACTGAGTATTTCTTCTCCAGTTCAGTTAGCGTTCGGCTCGCATAGGCAATTACCCTCTCCCCCCCTTGAGACTCTTGTGCCAGCACTACTCCCAAGCCGTCTTGGCTGGCGTCGGTTTGAAGAGTGAACGGGATGTCAAAATCGGGGCACGTGAGTATGGGGGCGTCGGTGAGTTTGCCTTTTAAGCAGTCGAAGGCAGCCTGTTGGGCAATTCCCCAGTGCCACGGGGTGTTCTTCTTTAGTAAGGCTGTTAGTGGTGCGGCTACGGAGGCGAAGTCCTGAATAAATCTTCGGTACCATGACGTGATACCGAGAACACGCCGAAGTTGCTTTACGTTGGTCGGGGGTGCGAGGCCTTGCACTGCGCTAATCTTGTCTGGGTCCGTATGAATGCCCTGGTTACTAACCATGTGCCCTAAATATTTCAGCTTGTTCCTGCAGAATTCACACTTCTCCGGGTTTATCTTTAAATTGGCCGCCCTCAGGCGTCGTAGTACAGCTTGTAAGTGGGTGATATGTTGTTCGAAGGTGCTGCTGATTACGATGATGTCGTCCAGATATGCAAACGCGTAGGGTTCCATCTCGGGGCCAATGACGCTATCCAACGCTCTCTGGAATGTGGCGGGGGCGGAGTGGAGGCCGAAGGGCATAACCTTCCACTGAAACAGTCCCCGTCCAGGCACCGTAAATGCGGTGTAGGGTCGTGAGGCGGTCTCCAGGGGTATCTGCCAATATCCATGGCGGAGGTCAATGGTCGAGATGAAAGCCGCTCCGCGGAGTTTGTCCAGGATGGCGTTGATCTGGGGCAGTGGATAGGCATCCTTGACCGAGATTTCGTTCAACTGACGAAAATCTACACACAGCCGGTAAGACCCTCCTTTTTTCTTTACCAGAACGATCGGGGAGCTGTAGGGGCTCCGTGAGGGCTCAATTTTATCGAGTTCGAGCAACTCGTCTATTTGTTCATTAATGATCTTCTGCATCGCAGGGTTCCGGGGGTAATAACGCTGTTTAAAGGGTTGGTCCGTGGTAAGTCGAATTTTGTGCTGCGCTATTTGGGTTGTTCCGGCTAATTCCGGCGGGCTTAATTCCTCTGCCAGGAGGCGTCTGAGGCGCCTTTGTTGTTCATCCGTCAGGTGTTCTTTACCTGTGAGGGCACATAGCTCCGGCGTCTCGCCCTGATGTGCCCGGTGACGGTGGGTTAACTCCTGGCCGGCTAGTGTGATCCGAACGGAGGCTTTCCCCAAGAAATCCATTCCCAGGATGGCATCTTCACTAAGCCTGGCGAGATAGGATAGTTCGCCCGTTGTTTTCTTAGTGCCTAGTGGGATTGTGACCGTATAATGTTCGACGGTGGGGACTGGCGTTCCGTCTGCGACCTGGATTAATCTGCGGGTGCGGCGCATGGGCGTGCCGACGTGTCGTAAAGCTTGTCTCATCGCTCTTCCAACGAAAGATAGGGATGACCCGGTGTCTATTAGAGCGGAAAACTCTCGACCTGCTATCCGGATGGGGATGAAGTATCGGTTGTCGGTCCATACCTTGGTGGAGATCATAGCGGTCCGGGGGATTCGACATGAGCAGTTTCGGGTCAACCCGTTGGTCCCGCAAAGGCTGCAGCAGAGAACTTTCTTTGGACGGCGGCGGTCCGACTTCCGATGTCCTTGTTTATTGTCGTTCCGACCACGAGTACTATTATCCTCCGGGGGTTCGTTTTCCGGGGCTGAAGCTTCGGGTTGTCGGGTCGGTGTTACGGGGTCGGTTCGTGGGAAGGGCTGAGCATTTCGTATCGGCGGGGGGTTTGGCGGTCGGGCATTCCGCTCCTCTACTCGGACGAATTCAAATTCCTCTGCTAGCTCAATGAGCTCCTCCAGCGTTTGGAAATCCCGTCGACGGATGTATAGCCGATACTCGGGCCGTAGGCCGTCGTATAACTGGTCTATGTTGTCTTCGTACCGTAGTCGGGGATGTTGTCGGATTAGGTACTGGAGGGACCTCATGAAATCTCTAGCTCCTTCGCGGGGACCTTGCCGCTTCCTGAAAATCTCCTCCTCAAGCTTGCGGGTGTATCGCGCCGGCAGGAAATATCGGAGGAAGTCTGCTCGGAACGTTTCCCACGAGACAAATCTTCCTCGGTTGATTCGCAGCCATTCCAGCGCGGATCCTCTAAAGATCTCGGGCAAGGGTCGAATCATGTGGTCCGGGGGAATGTCGTAGCATACAGTCAGCTCTTCGATCCGCTCTATGAACTCAATGGCATTCTCAGAGCCATCAAATCGCAGACTCCACTTTCGGACCATGTTCATCACCTCGGCTTCGTAACTGCGGCTGGGTCTGGTCAGTGGCGGTGCTGGCTCTTGGTAAATACGTGTCGCGTGGTCTGTCCTGGGTGGGCTACGAAACGGTGCTGGTTGACTGATCGGCGGGTGTGTGACACCAGAGTTGGCGGGGTTGGGGTGACGGGCTGGCTGAGTGTTGGGGGCTGTCGCGAGGGTCGCTCGGTTGGGTACTCGGCAAGTCGTGTCGGGATGGGTTGTGGCAAGTAGTTCGGTGGTCTCGGCATAATTTCGCTTTTCCACGTTCTCTTCCCATTCTCGGCACAGGTTCTGTGTGGACTTCCGAGTGCGAGTTTTCTTGAGGCAGCTACTCAACCGCTTCCGCAGCTGTATCACGTTTCCCCTTGTGTCAAGGCTTTGGTCATTTAGGAGCTGCACGAGCTCCTGCTTCTGCAGGAGGTATATCCAACCGAGATTGCGGGTAAAATCTAAATCTTCGTTGTAGTCTTCGGCGGCGGCGGCGGGGGGGCCAATTGTGGCGGTCTTCTCTGACCATGGGTCCTCCATATTGGGATTGTTCATGGTATCGTTCGAAGTAGGGTCTTTCGTGACGGCGGATTCTGGTTCGGGTCGGTGTGTCGAGTGAGATCTACAGCTCACGGTTCGGGGTTCTTCGGTGAAGACGGGTTCGGGTCGGTCGGTGTACCTCTGTTGAGGTCTACGGCTCACGGTTCGGGGCTCTTCCATGAAGACAGGTTCGGATCGGTGTACCTCTAATGAGGTCCCTGCTCGGGCGCCATTTGTGATGTGCTTTTTATCAAAGGCTGAGGTATAACTCGTCGGATCCAGAGTCTTTCCAAAGAAACACAAACTTTGGAGAAGAGGTACAATTTATTCAACGTTTTCTTTCTATTATACTTAATACTACCTTAACAATGAAGCGATACTTAAACTTACAATCTAGAGGGGGCAGAACGAGCTCTACGGCAAGCGTGAGCGTCGGAGTACGGGTTGAGATTGCGAGCTCTACGGCAAAGCGTGAGCGTCGGCGGGCGGGTTTGACAGAACGAGCTCTACGGCAAGCGTGAGCGTCGGAGTACGGGTTGAGATTGCGCGCTCTACGGCAAAGCGTGAGCGACGGCGGGCGGGTTTGACAGAACGAGCTCTACGGCAAGCGTGAGCGTCGGAGTACGGGTTGAGATTGCGCACTCTACGGCAAAGCGTGAGCGACGGCGGATGGGTTTGACAGAACGAGCTCTACGGCAAGCGTGAGCGTCGGAGTGCGGGTTGAGATTGCGCGCTCTACGGCAAAGCGTGAGCGACGGCGGGAGGGTTTGACAGAACGAGCTCTACGGCAAGCGTGAGCGTCGGATTACGGGTTGAGATTGCGCGCTCTACGGCAAAGCGTGAGCGACGGCGGAGGGGTTTGACAGAACGAGCTCTACGGCAAGCGTGAGCGTCGGAGTACAGGTTGAGATTGCGCGCTCTACGGCAAAGCGTGAGCGACGGCGGATGGGTTTGACAGAACGAGCTCTACGGCAAGCGTGAGCGTCGGATTACGGGTTGAGATTGCGCGCTCTACGGCAAAGCGTGAGCGACGGCGGATGGGTTTGACAGAACGAGCTCTACGGCAAGCGTGAGCGTCGGAGTACGGGTTGAGATTGCGCGCTCTACGGCAAAGCGTGAGCGACGGCGGGAGGGTTTGACAGAACGAGCTCTACGGCAAGCGTGAGCGTCGGATTACGGGTTGAGATTGCGCGCTCTACGGCAAAGCGTGAGCGACGGCGGATGGGTTTGACAGAACGAGCTCTACGGCAAGCGTGAGCGTCGGAGTACAGGTTGAGATTGCGCGCTCTACGGCAAAGCGTGAGCGACGAACAAGGGGGGCCGGGGCTATTCGGTTACTACCTCTGGCGGAGGGTTCACCTTCAAAAATGCACTGATAATTGATCAGGACCAATTCAATGCAGTGGGAGTCTCTGTCTGTACACGAGATTGGTACTTTTCTACTGACAAGATTCTCCCCGATTGCCATTTGTACCTGGCTACTAGTGCATTTCCCAACAGAAACACAGTGTGACTTCTAATAACGAAGTGAAAAACTGTATGATCGTTGTTGTTGTATATCAGCCCAGTATTATCGTGAATGTGATTGTTGTTTTGGTGGGCTGATGGAGTTCCTAAGTTGGAATATGCAGTGGCGGCGTGGATTCTAGTTCTGGGGGGGGGTACAGTGGCGTCGGGAATTTTTCTTTATTTGGTGACGGGTGCAATATATATGGTGGACATGTAATGAAGGGGTGTTTCATTACAACCCTTTATAAGACAATAACCGTCTCAGAACTTCTATATGGCCCAAAAGCATGGGCTCTATCAAAAGTGGATAAGGTTACCCTTGGTTGGCTGTTTGGGGAGGAATATTTTTCGAGTAATTTTCAGTCCCGTCTGCATAGACGGTTCAAAACTTCAAATACAACGACGAACTGTATAGGCTGTACAGTGTACAGCGACATCGACCTAGCTCGAAGAATGAAGGTCCAACGACTGAGGTGGCTGGATCATGTAGAGGGAATGGAGGCAAATGCTTCGGTCCGAAAGATCTTCGAATCCACACCCGAGGGACGACGCTGTAGAGGGACACCGCGACTCAGGTGACGCACGTAAGTGAAAGTGGACCTTAACCAGGTGGTTTAAGATCGGTTTTAGATGGAGAGGCCTTGTTGGTTGATTCCCAGGTCCACCCGGACTCTAGTAAGTGTAGTGATAGTGATTTATCAGATCAGATTTTTTTAAGTCACTAATTTTATTGATTTCTTCGAAATTTCTTTGGAATAGGTCATTATATTCGGACACAAACTTTGAATAGCTATCTTGAAGTATGCTATCTTCAGTTCAAAGGGAAGGATCTTGTTATATCGCCCCTTATAGGATCAGTATAATATGTAGTTTCCCGCTTTTGCAAAAAAAATAGCCAACCAGTTACGCTGGCTTGTTATGAATCGAACATGCTTCTTGATCAGATTTTGGTGGACATTTGAATATCTGTCTTTATATTTATTGTGGAACTTATTTAAAAAAAACAGTACACTAAACGACTGCAAAGTGCGCGTCTGTCAACTCGTTGCAGTGTTGCCAACTAAGATCGACACTTTCACTGCGGTATAAGGTTGCCACATTTATCTTTATTTTTTTATGAAATAAATACCACAAAAAAATAACTTTTTATGAACTGAATTAAAGGATCAACGACTTATGTAATTTGCAGAATGAAGAGGCACTAAAAAATATTAAAACAAGTAAACATCAATTGACGTCACATAATCAAACATTATATTAGGTAAGCGCACGTGGTTGGATGAATTAATAAAATGTCAACACAACCTACTAAAAGACTCCGTGATTTGCACAAATTGTACAATGCAAATGCAAAAAGGTTTATTTGCAAAATGTTTATTAAAATATGTTAATGAAAATAGCTTCCGCAACTTTTTTAAAAAAGATCAATGATCTCGAACGATCCAGTTGTTGCTCGCAAAATTGTAAACCTTCGTATAATATCGGTATATTCGGCTATCCATGGTTGTATTGATGTTGATATTGAGCAATTCACTGACCCCTTGTGGTTTATTTCAATAAGTCAGTTACTAGGTGAACGACAAAGTTTGTACCGGCTTTTATGGTATACTATGTATGAAATGTCAGTTTTATTTATTTTGCTTTTTTTTTTAATTTCCTGAAACAGAAATTTGACTGAAAGGCTTGCCTAAAACAAGAATTGCTGATGTATATGGGGGTAGCTTAGATGTTTGACAGCATGTCTTATCTTAGGTAGGAGTTAAACATAAATTTAACCGAAATGGAAACCCAGACACAGTCCAGTATTCTGCTCGGGTTAAATTTTAACTTCCATACTAAATTATTTACAAAGATGAAATTTAGTCAGGCAGTTTATATTTGGGACATACTAAACGTCAGTAGGGTATAACAATATTGTGCGTTATACGTATTATATAGAATTTTGTTATACTCGGCCCATAATTAATAAGTCTCCACTGTTTTAACTCGCGAAAGAGTTGTTTGGTGCTTTAAATCGGTGTTAAATTTTGACATTTCCGAAACAAAACAAATTGTGATTTGACAATTTCGTCAAATAATTGAAAACCAATGTAAATGAGTAGGAAACAAAGTGAAAAAATAACAAAAATCCAAATAAGTACATGTTCCAATTATTTGGTTAAACCTTGGTGGAAATCTTTAACCAGTCGCCAAGCGATAATGACTTGGCCAGTTGCGGCACGTTGAGCTGATTTAGATGTGTGATACCATACGTCAGAATAGAGTTTAGTCTGCCATGTTCTCTACTTTTTCTTATTAAGTTAATGATGCTGCAGAAGATTTTTCATCTCTTCGGGTCCAGTTAATCCCTGAAGAAGGTTGAAGATTCGCATTATAAATATGTTCAGTTATTTCAAGACAGCCTCCACCCCGCTTAATCGGCTAGATTTAGTTTTCATGTGTGGTATCGTAACCTAAGATTTCCAGTGAGAAATCCTACGAAGTTTCTGCTGTCATGCAAGTCCACTTCACGAAAGTGGTTTTATTTCCCACTAGGTGGAAACTGAGTCCTTAAGTGGACTTAGATCCCGGGGACTTATTTTCCTCCACCGTTCAATTTATGGCCGTCTCTTACACTTATTTGTTTCCTCTACAGTAGCCTGGTATGTTTCTATGGCCAAGAATCCAGGGGGCCAACTATGTCATTCGTTTCTTCTTTCGATTCTATTCGAAAGTTGGTTCCGATTCTACTTTCAAACAGAACTATGTATGAAATTAGAATCGAATGTAAGTAATGCCAACTTTTCCCCAAACAATTTCCGACTTTCGAACGAGTCTCGCATTGTGTTTGACAGACTTTTGAATAAAACGAAATAATCATTTGTTGTGATTCGTGAATAGGTGCTAAATCAACATGGACAGTGTCGCAATTTGATTTTTTACCGAAGAAAATGAGGATTGCAATGATCAAATTGAGCCAAGGCGAATTCGGGATAAATCCTTTAGATAAGTCGGGATGCATTGTCATGTATTGAACAAGAATCTCAAATTGAGATGTCTTTGTGTTTGCACATTTAGATGATTCCCTATGCGTAAAGTATATTTTAATACTCTTAATAATATTTAATAAGTTCTGAACAAATTTCTTACTCACATTTTTTTAGATTTCTGCAATCTACAACAGCCTGTTCGCAAACACATTTGCATTAGAATGATTATTTGCGAATTCGAATGGTTTTGGCATTTACTTTAGGATTAGGTAGTACCAAAAAAAATAGACAATTCGAGGTCCGTTCGATTTTTGAATATGAGCGCTGGCTATAGAGTTACAGAGTACGAATCTTCCGAATTCGAACATTTTGATTGTAGAATCGAATTACATAGTTGGGCCCCAGCACAGTATCAACGTGAACCTAACCAAGATCTTATATAGAGTTTTACTAATTGGTTGCATGACCAACTGTTCGACCCTGTGACTTTGCATGCCGCAATCTTTAGGTTCTTAAGTGCGTCAGTTATAGCTCCAGGTCCAGTAAAAACAACTTTTTTCGGCACTTTGACATATTATCAACTGTCAAAGAATTCACAATGTTAACCCTTTTATAGAAGTGGTATTGAGAGACCTACCCTTGCAGTACCTATGGTGAGATTTCTGAAAATTTAACGATTTGAATATTCGCTAAAATTAATCGAGAGCATACAGGGACGAGCATTTTGCCTAACAGAAGTTTCTACACTCTCATAAAGCCTTCATCAGTGGGTCTAGCACGTAACTTGATACAATCGAGTTCAGTCGATACAATCGAGCTCTGGCAGCACCTAATTTGTCTCAATCGAGGATAATCAATCGAGAATAATCGATTGAGACAAATTAGGTGCTGCCAGAGCTCGATTGTATCGACTGAACTCGATTGTATCAAGTTACGTGCTAGATCCCCAGGTGGCGCACTGGAATAATGGAAGTTGACATATGGCCATTCTATTGTTTCTAATGATGTTATTAACAAAATAGTGTATTCTGGAAGGGACAAACCAAAAATCTATCGAAAAGTGCTAATGCGATGGATTTATATTTGCAATTGTGTCGTGGGCTCGCCGATGAAGTGAGATTTGAATCGCACTTTGACATATTATCAACTGTCAAAGAATTCACAATGTTAACCCTTTTATAGAAGTGGTATTGAGAGACCTACCCTTGCAGTACCTATGGTGAGATTTCTGAAAATTTAACGATTTGAATATTCGCTAAAATTAATCGAGAGCATACAGGGACGAGCATTTTGCCTAACAGAAGTTTCTACACTCTCATAAAGCCTTCATCAGGGGGTCTAGCACGTAAATTGATACAATCGAGTTCAGTCGATACAATCGAGCTCTGGCAGCACCTAATTTGTCTCAATCGAGGATAATCAATCGAGAATAATCGATTGAGACAAATTAGGTGCTGCCAGAGCTCGATTGTATCGACTGAACTCGATTGTATCAAGTTACGTGCTAGATGCCCAGGTGGCGCACTGGAAGAATGGAAGTTGACATATGGCCATTCTATTGTTTCTAATGATGTTATTAACAAAATAGTTTATTCTGCAAGGGACAAACCAAAAATCTATCGAAAAGTGCTAATGCGATGGATTTATATTTGCAATTGTGTCGTGGGCTCGCCGATGAAGTGAGATTTGAATCGCACTTTGACATATTATCAACTGTCAAAGAATTCACAATGTTAACCCTTTTATAGAAGTGGTATTGAGAGACCTACCCTTGCAGTACCTATGGTGAGATTTCTGAAAATTTAACGATTTGAATATTCGCTAAAATTAATCGAGAGCATACAGGGACGAGCATTTTGCCTAACAGAAGTTTCTACACTCTCATAAAGCCTTCATCAGTGGGTCTAGCACGTAACTTGATACAATCGAGTTCAGTCGATACAATCGAGCTCTGGCAGCACCTAATTTGTCTCAATCGAGGATAATCAATCGAGAATAATCGATTGAGACAAATTAGGTGCTGCCAGAGCTCGATTGTATCGACTGAACTCGATTGTATCAAGTTACGTGCTAGATCCCCAGGTGGCGCACTGGAATAATGGAAGTTGACATATGGCCATTCTATTGTTTCTAATGATGTTATTAACAAAATAGTGTATTCTGCAAGGGACAAACCAAAAATCTATCGAAAAGTGCTAATGCGATGGATTTATATTTGCAATTGTGTCGTGGGCTCGCCGATGAAGTGAGATTTGAATCGCACTTTGACATATTATCAACTGTCAAAGAATTCACAATGTTAACCCTTTTATAGAAGTGGTATTGAGAGACCTACCCTTGCAGTACCTATGGTGAGATTTCTGAAAATTTAACGATTTGAATATTCGCTAAAATTAATCGAGAGCATACAGGGACGAGCATTTTGCCTAACAGAAGTTTCTACACTCTCATAAAGCCTTCATCAGTGGGTCTAGCACGTAACTTGATACAATCGAGTTCAGTCGATACAATCGAGCTCTGGCAGCACCTAATTTGTCTCAATCGAGGATAATCAATCGAGAATAATCGATTGAGACAAATTAGGTGCTGCCAGAGCTCGATTGTATCGACTGAACTCGATTGTATCAAGTTACGTGCTAGATCCCCAGGTGGCGCACTGGAATAATGGAAGTTGACATATGGCCATTCTATTGTTTCTAATGATGTTATTAACAAAATAGTGTATTCTGCAAGGGACAAACCAAAAATCTATCGAAAAGTGCTAATGCGATGGATTTATATTTGCAATTGTGTCGTGGGCTCGCCGATGAAGTGAGATTTGAATCGCTGAATAAGCTGCAATAGCGAGGACAACGAAGGCAGTGAGGATTATCAGAATGTGGCAGGTGAACAAATTTTTAGATTGGCCATAAACATGTAGGTAAGCTCTTTCCAGCAAGAATCTGTTGAACATCTCTTAAGCCACTGCCCAGCAATCAATGAACACTGTTTCCCTGAGAGCACGGTTCTTCTATATCCGTAACCTTGTCAGATGTTAAAAAATTCATCAAAAGCTTTGAACGGATTTATTAGTGGCCCGTAAAACCATCGCAATGGACCTGCACGATTTCTGGGTGAAAATTTCACATGGTGCAGAAAACCCTCATAACTGAAGCTAACTACTGTAGTGTTAAGAGCCATTCGCATGAGAGCGAACGAACGAATTGATGAAATGCGAACAAACCACCATAACTTTCTAATAATTAATAAACAGAAAATTGTCCATTTTACTATTTCAACACGAGGATAATTAATTAGCCTATCCAAATGCAATAAGAACACAAGTTTTAAGTTCGTTTCAATAACGAAATTTCGAATTCCAAACTTTTTGCGGCGAACGAAAACAACCTCGGCGCGAATTGTCAAAATTTATTCGCAATCCACAACATAAGACCGCGTCCCACAAACTAGCGAATAACAAAATCGTTCGGACTTCACTTCAAATAAGAAATTCCTGGTAGGAACAGATGACTGACATGCGGCGATCAAGAAAAGTGTTCATGTAAACGGACTGTCAAAACTTGCGAATGTTCGTTCGTTCGTAGGTAGTTGGGCACTCTCATGTGAATAGTCCTTTAGTGGACGAAAATCTGCTCAAGTTTAGTGAACCCTTTGAGTGAGCCACATATCCTACAACATACAACATCAATATAACCGCACATTCGTTAAAGTTGCGCTCCTCCAATGCAATCAGTTGTATTTATATTTTTGGAAGAAATAGTACGTATACGCCCCAGTGACATTTACATTTTAAGGTGTAGACTTGATGTGCAGTCTTTTGCCATGCGGCTTGTTAAAAACTTGTCTGTCATGTTTTAGATTTACCCTAAAATTACCAAAATTTTGAGGTTGGAAGTTATTATAGAATATTCGCAGAACTTCTAGCTCCCCATCAAAACAAAAGCCACAGTCTTACCTTTAGCATTCTTAGCTCCCTGCGGCACTGCTTCAGCACTTTAAACTCGGGTATATTGACTTCAAATAAACTGCCCGACTGCTGGATATCGCGCATAACTTGTTCCAAGCGGAACATGTCATCGTTAACGCGATTCGCCAGTTCATACGGAGCCGTACAGTCAAATCGAAAGAACTCGTAGTGTTTGAAGACCTCTCGAAAGAATGCGATATGTGACTCAAACGATGAAATCTTATTTCGAATGCTGACCACTTCGGTGGCTTGTAGCGGCGACACTTGCTGCTTCACTGTGCTGGCTATCTTCTTTGTATTCGCCCACTGTTCGGGTAACTCTTGCAGCAGTACGTTCACCTCCTCGGGTATATCCATGTCATAGTATTTTAGTAACTGAATGGTTTCTTGCATTGGTTCGAACATCTCGTCGGTGTTGGAGGCCCTCTCCTTCACCTGCATTAGATAGGCCATAATGCTGACCAAACCATCGTAGTCGCCCTCCTTAGCTGTCTGCAATAGGCCTTCGTCAGCCTTGCGAATGAAGTTGCTCAAGTCCATGAGGCTATTGGTTACACGATCGACCAGGTGCTCTTTGAACATATTGCCCCACTTACAGACGGTATTGAGTAAAGCTTGCCGGAATGGTCTGACATCGACCTGAAACCACGAGTTGAACACTTGAAACGGGGCAATCGCTTCGATTTCCATGAAGAGCGACTCGTAATTGTCGATTTGTTCGCGGAACGCCTCAATGGTTGGTGGGCATTCCTGAGCGGCGTTCGAATCTTTGGCCAAAATAAGTTCAACTTCATCAGGGTCAAGCATCCGGCCGTATTCCAGAAAATACACCATACACTCCTCGCGATCGTCTAGCCAGAGATAGGAGTACCGCTCGAAGCGACGACAGAACTCGGAGGCTTCCTCCATAACCTGGTCCACTCCGTTTAATATTTCACGCCGCATGTCTATGATGTCTGAGTTCATGCTGACCAATTCGCCGTAGCTCCGCTTGTCGCTCTTCTTAAGCCGCTCGATGAGAGTTGCCATTTTTAGGATGTCCCGCATTAGTTCGATGAGCATGCCATTGAAGCCATGTGGATCTTCAGGATCCAGCGAGGGAACGAATACCAAGTTCGGTTCGACGAGCTCGAGACGTGACTCGAACAACGGAGCGTAGTTGTTCTCCGGGTCCATGTTTTCGGCCAAATAGCCAACGCTGACTCCGACGGTCTTTAGAATGTTCTCGTATACAATGTTGTCCACAAAGGAGACGTAGTTCACCCACATTTCGTCGTCCTGGCGATCGGTCATGTTAAATTGCACCATATTGTCATGCAGCAGTTGATGAATCTGCTTCGATGCGGCACGAATCTCTGCATAACGCTTCGTAGTGCGATCAGGACGTTCTTCCAAACAGAGAACGGTGTCTTTCTTGGAATCTTTTCGCTCGAACAATGGTACCTTGGCCCAGACGGACATAATTTGCCGAATCTGTTGCAGGTTCCCCTGGGTGTGATTCATTCGGTTTTGCAGAGCGCCTACAGGTTTCCGAAGCTTCTGAAGGTATGTTGTAATGTCCTCCGAGTTCCACACCAGTTCATCGACACCAATTTTCACCAGTGCATCAATTTGTTCCACCTCCTTCTGGATCAACTCCAACTCAACTGGATTACTATTCGACTGAATGGCGTTATACCAGTCGATGGTCTTTTCCAGATTCAGCGTGTAACCTCGAAAGACTTCGCTTTTCTCCGAAAAGTCAATAGCCACCTCTGGAATACCATCAACCTCCATTTGTTTTAGGTAATGCACCTCCCGCAGAATGCAGAACAAAGCTGGACTAAAGTTCAGTATCAGCATGTTGTTACTGGGGTTCCGGGCAATCAGTGAGTTCTCGAGCTTCTGTTCGATCTGTTCCGGAATCTTCTCCGTCCACTCTGTAAACACGGACGACTTGCAAATTGCCAACTGTTCTATCAGCTTCTCGTAACGCTCAATTATGGCCAAGGACTCTTCAGTGTTTGTAATTCTAAAAAAATCAAAACCGTCAATAATGCATGAAGTAGTTGTACCAATGAATTGATTCGTACGGATGTTGCAACGCCTGGAAGCTCTTAATCGGTGGAGTAATTCTATTCTCCAGTTGTCCACACCAGCGAATAAATGCCGATGTAGGTGGACAATTGTAGTCAGGATACAGGAAGATATTCTGCTCCTTTAGAGCCAACTGAGAGCTGAATATCCCTTCGCAAACAGTCATTTCTTCGTCTAACATGCGGACGATCTCAGCGTATCTCTGGGTGAATTCTTCTTTGATCTTAGGACGATCTAGAACGCTACCAACAATGCTGATGAGCTGAAAAGATTCATATAACTTCAAAGATCACAGAATTTTCACAAAATCAGACTTACCTTGAAAATACTCTCAAGATTGTAGCAATCGTCAAAGGCTTGACACAAAATTGCTGCCAGCTTCATATCCAACTCCAGAATGCGAGCTTGAAAGTTGGCAAAATCCTCGTCAAACTCATGGTCATCAGGATCTAGCACATCATAGGTCTTCGATGCGAATGCAGTGAAATACTGATTGAACTCGACATAGACGGCTATGATGCGGGCACTCAGCTGCCGACCTCGCAGTCCACCAATTTCGACCTTTTCCAATTTAAGAAATTCAATGACCGTGAAGAAGAACCTGCCAATTGAATAAGCGGTTTTAGTGGATGCTGATGATACTGAGTCATATGAAAGTACCAACAAGCCTAGCTCAAGGAAGAGTCTACACAGACCTGCTCTGCCTGAAGTGCCTATACTGAAATTTAAATCGATTCAAGAATTCTCTTATATTTATAATTCTCTTCCAATGGGAACGCGGGTCGATTTTGACAGTTAATAGCAGCCATCTTGGTTTTATCTGGCAAGTTACGGCATCGCGCTGGATGTCCATATGATAAAACTTTTTTATCAAATAGGTGTTCGATGTGGCAATGATGCGCCCATTTTACAGGTAACATGGTCGTCCTTCTTAGTCTACTATTTAACATTGGTAGCCACAATTGCAGTAGACCAGTTCAGTGAACATACAGCCAAAAATGGTACGTCAATGAAAAGCAAGATCTGCCGATGATATCGCCACTGTATGTGAGAGTGTGCAGGAGAAGACGAGGCAGTAAATTCCGCGCAGCACATAAGAACTCGACCTTTTCCAGACATCAACTTGACGAATCTTGTGTCGGCACTTGGGTCTAAATATCCGTAAAAAATCCAACTGACCCAGAAGCTGTAGAAAAACGACCGTAGGCAACGTAGTGTTTTCGCTGACTGGGTTCAGACGTGATAATGGAAATACGGCAAAGAAGACCGAATCTCCGTTTCAAAGACCAAGCCATGGCGGATGCCAGAGCGCTTGATCTGGACAACAAGCAGCGTGAAAGGGATCATAGAGGATGGAAGGCTGCAGTGTCACAGACAGAGACTCCTCACTGGTCGCGAGCCTAATAAGTAAGTAAGGTGAGGGAAATCATGGAACCACGGATTTGGGTAAGATTGGCGACTGGAGCCACAAGGTGTGGTCTTAGCGTTAACCTAAGTAAAACTGGAACTGATGCTTTTTACCACTAAAACCAATCTACCAACTTTTAGCGACAACCAGATCAAGAATAGAGATAGCTTTCTTTGTTGAAATATTTCGCGATTAAGGCTCTCGATTAGACCATGTCTACGAGTACGTTCAACATTCAAGACTTCAAGGAGGTGCTAGCCCTGTCTAGTGATTGGTTGGAGATTACTCTTAGTTCCCGGCCACAGGAATATGAAGCGAACTGAGAATAGGGACATTTTTCTGTGCCTTACTTCAAAAGCTGAGACTAAGTGGACAAATCTGACGATTTGGGCCATTCCAAGAAAGATTTGGTCAACTTTAGGACAGAGTTAGACCAAAGAACGTCCCAGATGGAATGAACTTTCAGGCGTCACTAGAATAATGGCCTCCGTTTTTAGTGTTTTGTGGATTTCAGGTTAAAATCAGACAGCCATAAGCCAAGTCGTTCTTTGATAACCTCTTGTTATATAGACTGAGAGTAGACAACTTCGCGTTAGTTCCAGCGTTGTTAGCGCCATGATGGAATAAGTATAAGGTGGTCTCGTCTCGTCGATTATAAAAATATCTTCAACTCATTTTATTATAATAGGCAACTTCAAACCAATTCCACTCCACTTAAAGGTTAATCAACATACTCATGAACATACTCTCTCTGCACACTCTATTGTCGTTTCACTTACACTTACTACGCTGAACCCTTTCACACGCACTTATTACTAGTATAGTTAAGGGACTACTTTTTGCCGACGAGCACGAGACCAACTTATACGTATTCCATTGTGGCTACACGAAGCCACCATACCGACGAACAAAAAAAACACATCATCGAACAGAACCAATCGATGAACTAATCGAACATAACCAATCGAGGAAAAGACAAGGACAACAGCTGACACGGTAGGCGAGAATGAGAGCAAGCATTGACTTGCTGTCATTCCAAGTATTGCGCGTTTTTTTCTTTCGGTTGGCATATAACAAAAAAGGCATTCTTCGTTCAAACGTCTACGGTGGTGGTGACCTGCTCCTCAACGTAACGTGGTTCACGACCACATCTGGTGACCCCGACGTGATCATTACTCTTGTATTAATACGCAAATAAAAGCAGCCATTTTCACCACCACCCGCGGCCGAAGCAACAACTCACAATTGCGCTGACAACAGCCATAAGAGCTACAAGCGTGTGGGAGATAAATTCTGCCCACGTCCTTAGCACCAATATTCGCAAGCCGATTTCGTGAGACTCATCTAAGAGTACCTACAGTTCAGCAGAATTTTGAGGCTGAAACAAAAATACGTCACGACCAAATTCTTCAACCGGCATATTGAAATTCGCCGCCATTACCAACACGATTGCACCGCTACCATCACCGTTGTCGCAAGCGTCATCCATCATTGCCGTTACGCCAAGCGGTCTCATAAGCGTCTAATAAACCGTAGCAACCTGCGCGAAGAACAAAGAACAACTTCGCCACGTGCAATAACAGCAAGAACCGTCACTACCCGGCTAGATCATCGAGGGATTCACACCAACTTCAATTATGTTAATTGCGTTTTGTATCGTTTTGTGTCGTAACTGAATGTTATATGTTTTGTGATATTATATGTTTCGTGTTCTAATCATTTTCTTTTGTATCTTTGTTTTTTGCAAACAACGGAACGGATTGTAAACTTGAAGGCATAGCATCTCACCACCATCATCACCATTACATCAAGCAATATGCAAGTCAACAGCAACGACACATCAACGCAGCCACCGAATCAGCTCGACGACCAACAGAACAGGAACTCCCCAGCCAGCGAATTGGAAAGTGGTATCGGAACCGCGTCATCAAGTAACAATGTAAGTGCTTTATCTTTTAAAAATTTGCCTTTTTGGCCCGAAAATCCTGATGTGTGGTTCGCGGTGTTAGAAGGTCAGTTTACGGTGGCTCAAATTAGATCGGATAATTCTAAATACTTTACAGCTCTCGGGTTATTAGACGCGAAAACGGTTAACACGTGTAGGGACATTATTCTGAATCCACCTGCCAACGGTTTATACGATAATCTAAAGAAAGTAGTTCTCTCGCGATTAACGGAATCAAATGAAGTACGTTTACAAAAGCTTTTACACGATACGGTGCTGGGTGACCAAAAACCGAGCGAATTATTGCGGATAATGCGTGCACTTGCAGGCAGCGAGTTTTCCGATTCGGTTTTGCGAAGTTTATGGGTTCAGCGTTTACCTTCCACGGCACAAGCTATTCTAACATGCGCTGCCGGAAATCTGGATTCACTTGCCCAGACAGCCGATAGAATTGTAGCTGCTTTACCCTTTTCTCCAGGGATTGCTACACTATCTAACGTGAATCCACTTCCAAATTCAGAAAATAACAATAGCACTGCGCCTAATCCCGACCTACAACTTCTAGCGCAAGAAGTAGCTGAACTGCGTCGACACGTTTATCAACGTACAAGGGAGCAGGCAAGGACTCCAACCTATAGACCTTCAGGAAATTCAAGGTCACACACCAATGTCCCTCTATGTTGGTATCATCGGCGTTTTGGTTCGCAAGCCAGGCAGTGTACTGCACCTTGTGGTTTCAGAAATCGTCGCAGCAACAGTGTGTCGGAAAACTAGGCGCCCAGTCGTTGGCGACTTGCGACTCGGGCATACGTATTCCCAATTGTCGTTTGTTTACGTATGATCGCATAAACGGTATAGCCTTTTTAGTGGACTCTGGCGCTGACATTTCAGTCTTGCCTGTCAAGTCATCCATGAAATCTATCACACCCAGCACCAACGCGCTATTTGCAGCCAACGGCTCACCCGTTCCTACATACGGTCGTTCCAAGGTAATCCTTGATTTAGGTCTTAAAAGGAAATTCGCTTGGGTATTTACTTACGCGAAAGTTAGCAAACCTATTATAGGTGCTGACTTTTTACGCGCTTTTGGATTGCTAGTAGACATCAGGAACGGGCGCCTCATCGACCCA
The DNA here is from genome assembly GCA_949372485.1 of Cheilosia soror. Taxonomy (NCBI): domain Eukaryota; kingdom Metazoa; phylum Arthropoda; class Insecta; order Diptera; family Syrphidae; genus Cheilosia; species Cheilosia soror. Next base: position 17,793,199 of record OX443562.1, on the reverse strand, counting down.
TACACCGAGTCACAGGCTGCGGGGTCTCTTTCACGGGGCTCCACCCCAAAGCTCTCAGTGTTAGCCGTAGGGATGGTCGATGATGACATATATCGTCTTATCAAAGGCTTTAATATAATGTCAAGTCAAAATCTCCTAATGCGTCCAATTCAGCACAACATAACACACCAAATTATCACGGGAAACTCTCGTCCGGTCGCAAATAGACCTCGACGGCTATCACCTGATAAACTCAAAGCTGCAAAGGCCGAATTCGATTTTTTGATAACTCAAGGAATTTGTCGACCTAGCAACAGTCCCTGGGCTACTCCATTACATCTGGTTCAAAAAAAGAACGGCGAGTGGAGGCCTTGTGGGGATTATCGTCCTTTAAATGCCATCACACAAGCAGACAGCTATCCGATACCCCACATACAAGATTTTGCCCACTCACTACATGGAACTACCATCTTTTCCACCATCGACTTGGTACGTGCATACCACCAAATACCTATAGATGAAGCCGACATTCCCAAGACCGCTATCGCGACGCCTTTCGGCTTGTTCGAATTCGTCAGAATGACTTTCGGGTTGCGAAATGCTGCACAGACGTTTCAGCGTTTTATGCACATGATTTTAAAGGACCTCACCTTCATTTTTGTGTACATCGATGACATCCTGGTAGCCTCAAAAGACCGTTCGGAGCACCTGTGCCACCTAAAGGTGTTATTCGAACGCCTCGAGCAATATGGTCTGGTCATAAATGTCGACAAGTGCAAATTCGCGCAAACCAGTGTCTTGTTTCTTGGACATCTCATATCCAAGGAGGGGTTGAGCCCTTCACCCGAACGAGTCCAGGCGATCGTCGACTTCAAGCGTCCGCAGAATGTTTGTGAACTCAGACGTTTCTTAGGAATGCTCAACTTCTACAGGCGTTTCATTCCGAAAGCTGCGGAAGCTCAACTTCCACTCACAGAGTTTCTAAAAGGGAAGAAAAAGAAAAGCGATAAAACACCTATCATTTGGTCAGACGGCGATTGTCTCGCCTTTCAAAGATGCAAGGAAGAACTTTGCCGAGCCACAATGCTGGCATTTCCATCACCGAGTTCAAAACTGTCACTATGTGTTGACGCTTCTGATTTCGCAATCGGAGGGGCCCTACAGCAGTGGAACCAGGGGGGTTGGCAACCGTTGGCTTTCTACTCAATAAAGCTCAGTCCGTCACAATGCAAGTATAGTGCCTATGACAGAGAATTGTTGGCCATGTACCTTGCCGTCAAACATTTTCGTTATTTCGTAGAGGGACAGACTTTTACCATCCTTACAGATCACAAGCCCCTAACGTTTGCTTTTCGGCAGAAGCCGTCTAAGGCATCACCGCGTCAACTCCGACACTTAGACTATATCGGGCAATTCTCCACAGATATTCAATATATACCGGGCAGAGAAAATATCGTAGCGGATACTCTTTCCCGTTTAGAGGAAATCTCGCTTCCACCGGGAATTAATTTCACCGCCATCGCCAAAGCTCAGATAAATGACCCTGAATTGCATAATTTACGCTTATCGGAAACATCTTTGCGTTTCGAAAATCGAGAAATCCCAGATACTCACCAATCTATCTTGTGTGACGTCTCGACAAGTGTCGATCGCCCATACATACCCAAAGAATTTCGCCGAACAGTCTTCGATAGCATTCATGGCTTAGCGCATCCGGGAGTACGCGCTACTGTCAAAGCGATAACAAAAAAGCTAATTTGGCCGGGTATTAAAAAAGACTGCAGTAAATGGGCGCGGGCCTGTATGGCATGCCAAAGAGCAAAAATATCAAGGCATGTAAGAAGTCCATTGGGAAATTTCCTACCAGTTTCCAAACGTTTTGACGAAATACATATAGATTTAGTAGGGCCACTTACACCATCGGAAGGATACCGATACTTACTCACGGTGATAGACAGATATACCAGATGGCCCGAAGCCATTCCAATTAGCGACATCACGGCCGAAACAGTGGCAAGTGCCTTGTTCTCACAATGGTTTTCCCGTTTCGGTATACCATCCGTCGTGGTGTCCGATCAGGGGTCTCAGTTTGAATCCGGGTTGTGTAACGAGCTTTGCAAACGCTTAGGGATTCAGCACCATCGCACGACGGCTTACAACCCTAAAGCGAACGGATTCCTTGAAAGGTGGCACCGCACTCTCAAAGCGGCACTAAAGTGTCACAACGACATTCAATGGACCAAGAAACTCCCTCTCGTCCTGATGGGTTTAAGGGCAGCCTACCGCGAAGAATTTAATGCTAGCGCAGCAGAGCTAGTTTTCGGACAGAATATACGTCTACCGTCAGATTTCCTAACAAGCAATCATAGGGAAGTTCCCCAATCAGATTTCGTCAAGGAGATCAAAAGACATTTTGAGACAGTACGTCCGGTCGCCCCATCGCGTCACTCCACTTTTGAGCCATTTGTATTCAAAGAGCTCAGCAAATGTTCACATGTTTTTATCCGAGTTGACTCAGTGCGTAAACCTTTGCAACGGCCGTACGACGGTCCCTATGAAGTATTAAATCGCGGCGCGAAAACTTTTGAGTTATTAGTAAACGGACGAAAAACGATCGTGGGTATCGACCGACTAAAGCCATGTTTCGTAGAGGCAGAGGACAAATCGCGTAACGAACAAGCCACCGAAAACAAGCCCAGAGTAAGTGAGCCTAGCACCGCTAACCACATACCAGTAAATCAGGTCAGCCGTACCGGCCGCACAATTGTTTGCCCAAGCAGATATCGTTGAAAATAAAACCCTTTACATTCAACTGGCGGGGGAGTATGTGGCTACACGAAGCCACCATACCGACGAACAAAAAAAACACATCATCGAACAGAACCAATCGATGAACTAATCGAACATAACCAATCGAGGAAAAGACAAGGACAACAGCTGACACGGTAGGCGAGAATGAGAGCAAGCATTGACTTGCTGTCATTCCAAGTATTGCGCGTTTTTTTCTTTCGGTTGGCATATAACAAAAAAGGCATTCTTCGTTCAAACGTCTACGGTGGTGGTGACCTGCTCCTCAACGTAACGTGGTTCACGACCACACCATCATGGTTAGCGCTAGCTAAATAATTTTTTTGAAATGACAATAATGCAAAAATTTGAATTTCAACAACCCTTCACGTGCTCAAACCAACGCCAAACGCGAAAGCGGGAGCAGGAGTAGAAAATAATTGGCGATAGCAATATTATCCCACCTTTTATCGCGCGAAATTCGCTTCCGTTTTCGCATTTTCGCGTTGATTTGAGCAGACCTTTACTCTGCAAATTCGCACTCACGCCCAATAGGTGTCTCTAGTATTATATGGGGAAATCCAAAATGGTTGTCATTTTGTTTCATTTATTTTTCACTTTAAAACACGAGCTCTAGTTATGTTGGAGTCATTTTCTGGGCAGAGATTTTATGGAATGGAACTGACATTTCACTGGCACTTCTTCAACTAACCATGCTGATTTAAAGTTTCAGTAAGGGTATTCACTTAATCTGATAAATTTATGCAGCTCGTAAATGTATAAATTTCTGCGGTGCTTTAAATGAACACCCCTCGGAAATGTTATTGCGTAGATCGCGTAAATCGACTGTAAATATGGAATCAAACAAACAATTCATACGACTGTTTGACATTTGTGACTTTCCGCGGTTGATTTCCGAGCCTAAATCGTCGCGAAAAATTATGAGGTCTGCGTAAACTATTCCCCATACAAAAGCAGACAGTTCATTTACGAGGGTGTAATGTAAATGTCTGCAGTTTACGTTTATGAGGCTTTTACGCGTTTAAGTGAATACCCTTAGTAATTCTAAAAATCTTTCCCCATCTATTAAAGAACTTTAAGAATACCTAAAACTTGTTTAATTTTGGGTTCGATAACTTTCTGTTACGGTATTTTATTGGTAATCCGACAATTGTGTCAAATTTCGAACACTCGCGACTCGTGCCAATGGCCGCGTTCCATTGACCGCTAGATGACATTTTACAATACCTGCTAGAGCTCTAGCGCAAATGATGAAAAGTCAGTTTTTTTTTATATGGAGTTTGGCATTGACACATACGTCAATTGATTTGACATTATAATGTGATATTAATTTTTTTTATAACATACTCACCATTGAATTGTTGTCAAACGCTCAACAAATGCATTGAATCTCTTAAAAACCGAATTTGGATGAAAAGTCCAAAGAATTGGTGCACGATCTTCTTCGGTGAAATATCTTGCCAAGTTCTCTCGATAATAGTCGAACAGATCGCGAAAGAATTTTAAAATTTGTATCGATAAAGTCAATCGTTGCATAGCTTCATCGATGTCTGTGTGAAAGATTGATGATGGATCTAAGTAACGTTTTGCCTGTAAAATATGTCAAAATAAATTTAGTATCTAAATCCGGCTAAGAGAAATCGTCTTACTTGATAAATGATTAAGTTGCACATTTGCTTAAGTAGGACGGTTATTTTTGACGATTGACAATAGTATCTGGAATTGCCCCAAAGGCAACAAACGACGTGCATAAGTGGTATAAGATGTGGTTTCGATTCGGCAAAATCGATTTCCTCTATTTGAGCTAATTGCTTTTTAAGTGGTGCTAAATATAACGTGATGTCTTTTGCCTCGGCCAGTGCTGAAATGGGCAGAAACAAATGGTCCATTCTCTACAATAAATGCATTTTTGAACTTACCTGTGACGACATTCTTGAAGAGTGTCTGAAAGCTTGGATAGTATGCACTCTGTGAGTGCTCGAGTATAAGTGCCATGGAACGGATGCGTTCATTTCTTAGCTGTTCAAAGATGAAGGATAAGTTCTTCAAGCGATTGTTCCAAAATGCGATTTCTAAAGCAGAAAATAAAAAAGATTTTGATGAATTGTACAGATTTTATAGCAAAGTGGATAGAGGGTGGGGTAGCGATGTGTAGACACTAATCAATGACATATTTTTGGACTGCTGGAAGACAACCTCGCGTGGTTTCAACATTAGCTCTAGCTCTCGTGGTTCAGAGCGGAATAAATTGGAAACTCGAACTTTTTTGAAATGACATCTATTGTAAACGCAAAAATTTGAATTTCAACCGTTCAATTTCACTCACGCCCAATAGGGTGTCTCTTGCATTCTATGGAGAAATACAAGATGGTTGTCATGTTTCAGTTATTTTTCGCTTGGAACCACAAACGCTAGTTATGTCGGCGTCATTTTCTAAACAGATGGCGCTAACATTTCACTAGCGGTCTATACCATGTATAGCAGGTCTGTTCCTTTACTTTTAAATATTATGAATATCTACCGATTCTTACTAATTCTTACGAATGTTTACTCAATGACGTTCTTTAACTCGAAAAATTCGTAAAAGAGAGTGGCTTCGAGAGATGAGCTATACGTTCACGACATCAACGGATTTTACGCGAAATTCAGTCACGTATAGCTCGTTTATGAATGAGACGATTTAGAACCAGTTCTAACGAACTAACGATGGAGATCGTTGGACAATACTGGCATTCCATAAGATTTAATTCCTGGAGTCCTTGACAAAGCACAATGATTTTGTTTTGAACTCATAATTTAGCTTTAAGCAGCGACAGTATCTAGTTGTCATCACAAATGTCATTGGTTCACTTTGAGGATGACCCAAATCATTCAAGTTGTTCTGTAGCCATACATAGCGTCTCTGCATGTTTCCGGAAGAGCGACAATCTCTGCCTCAGTTTTTGAAAGTGATTGCTTTTGGAATGACGAACTTATTGCTCATCTGTTGTGAGAAGGAAGAATATGTATCCGGAGTTTGACTTTCACAATTGAGTCGAACTGCTGCTTTCTGCCATTTCACTGAGTTGTAAGCAGAAGATCTGATGTTTCCTAAAAATACTTAAGAACGCGTTCAAGTTCGATCCAATCAGCTTGACTTGATGAGGACGTCGTGCGTGCCAATAATGAATACGGTTGTTGCAACATCAGTTGTTGGCTTCAACTGATTATGGCTTCCTTCCTTCCGTGGCCACCTTTCAGTATATCCATCTGTACCATATTAGTCTCGGAGAAGTTTTAGCCGGTATTCGACCTACTCTGGCCGGGGTGTCTGGATCTGACAAGTTTTCATAATCGCTTTTAGTCTCCTTGTTTCTAGGCTCATTCGAAATACTTCCTCTAGCTTTAGGCCCGCAGTGGGCGCAGTAGCACAGTGGTTAGTGTGCTGGACTACTGTGCGAGGGATCCCAGGTTCGATCCCCGGAAAAACACAAATAACATCTTAAGGTTTTTTCTACCGCGCTACCTCTCGCGAAGTTCTGACAAACATCCGAGAGTATGACTGTCCTGAGAAAGCTTCTCAATTCTGCCGTTCGGAGTCGGCATAAAATTGTAGGTCCCTTCCATTCGTTCCAAAAATATAAACTCACACAAACGAATGGTTGCGAGAAGCTAGGCCTAGGGTGCCTACACGCCTGTTGCGCCACCAATTTATTTATTTATTTAGCTTTTTGCCCAGATAAGCGTATTCTCGACTCCTTATTATTGAAACAGATACAATCATGCGGATTCTGAACTCTTTTTTCGGATTTTGTCGCTCCTCACGGTATTGATTTGAGAAACTTCACACCACTACTGATGATGTTCTTCCTTTTGCTCTTATCTACGAGATGATAACTCCTGTAATGTTGTTCATCGTAACCTACAAGAATTCCCACCTACTGTCAACCTTCACTTTGACTTTACAACATTTTTTTGAAAAACGCTGAAAACTTTCACATTTGATCATGTTAAACGCATGTCCCCGACCAGGATTCTACGACGTGCTATGAAATCTGTACCATCGCAGGCATGCGTCCTCTAGGTAGACCCAGGATGAGATGGTTAGTTCATGTTCACCTCCCTTGATGATTTAGAGTCGATTGCGGAGAATCGAGAGCACCTCCACCCGCGGTCCACTTAATGGATAAGCGGGCTATCGAAAATTAATGAAATTTCGCTCCAAAAAATCTATACCCACACAAACAACAATCGCTTGAAATATCTGAACGAATTATATAAGTTCCTTAATAAATTGACTACTCACCAGCATGAGGTGTTGGATTTTGACCATTTTGAAAAGCATTCGAAGGACTCTCCTTGATCACATCATGAATTTGGGTGGCCCACTTTATGACAACTCCCTCGATGGCGCTTTTCAAATACAAATCAATACTACAGCTCAGCGTTTCCGAGAGTTCCTTGGCCGCCTTCACGATTTTCTCCACTCCGACGGGCATGGCTAAGATCGTCTCACCACTAACCTGACCCTTCACCTGATGTACTGTGCTCTTCAAGCTGTGCACATGCTTTTGTACATCTTGCGCAACCATATCTGGCCAAGACTTGTAGTTATCCTCATTGGACAAGAGTGGAACTAAAACCTCCTCAACCAATGCGGACAACTGATCGATTGTCCGCGTAGCCAAATCGCCGACAATTATGAAATGTTCACAGCCCTCTCTGGGTACAGGCAAAGGCTGTTTCTTGATAAAGTACACACCTTTGCTCTTCAACTGGGACAGCGGAAAAGTGGTTGACGGAACCAATTGCGCTGCTTGGGTGAGAATTATAACCAAGATTACTGGTACCGGACGATCTAGGAATTCCTTGATAACCCCCTTGTGCTCCTCGACGGTGATAACTCGTGTCCATTTCTCTGGTTTCAACTTTAGTGACTTGATTACGTAAGAGCCCATGAATTCAAGGCGAGCATCCGGACCCGGTCCATTCGCTCCCTCTCCACTGGTAGATGGCTCCATTTGGAATTTAGTATGTTCTTAGAAGTCAATTCCTTGGAGAGATAAAGGATTTTCTGAATTTTTCACTTTCACAAGATTATGTAACCACCACCACCACTTACAGTATCTCCTTGCGCGGAATAGTACCATACGCGTATAAGGATGACAACCGAATAAGCGCAGACAAGAATCGGAACAAATATTTTATCGATGACAAACTATAGGGAAGAGACAGTTTTATTTAATCGCAACAAACAAAATAATTTTGCTATGCAACCGATTCTGACAGATAAGAAAAAAACCAAAAAAACAAATGTCCAAACATAAACAAAAACTTTGCAGACGGAAGCCGGCGACTGTCACGTGTGCCTTTTGTAAACAAAATAATTTAACCTTTTGTTGTGTATCTTAAAAATTCATTGTCAAGGTAAAGGTACCGTACGTGTGCTCTTGGATGGATATTGTTGTTGCCGGCGGTGCTTGCCAAGCACACACCTGTTGGCTAATTGTTAACAACTCGTGAGGTTGTGTGTTGCGTCTGGTTTTGAGAAACCCATTGACGGACTTAATGGCTTCATTTGGTTCGGAAAGCTATAAATATAAGTTCATGCAACTTGTTGAAACATTACCATGAACGGTGGTGGCAGTTGGTGGGTGGTCGGGTCGTTGATTGGGGTGTAAACTTGAGGCGATGCTATCGTTAAAAGTTTTTCAATTGGCGTGAAAAGTAGGTTCCGTTTGCGTGTCGATAATAGAGCAATTAGGTTGATTATTCTTTGCATTATGATGGCGGAAAAGCGGAAGCAGTTTGAGTTTTGACTGATGGAAGGTATAGGGTTCTCTTTAGGTGTAACTTGTGGCTTCCTAATGTTGAATTTATGTCTATAACTTGATGGAGGAGGTTGTAACTTGATGGGTAAAGGGACGTGACGAATATTAATTAAGGAAAAGTTCAATATTGGGCTGAGATGAATCTATGACTGTGATGTGTTATAGACTTAGGTTAGGTTAGGTTGAATAGAGTGTGCGTTTATCACAGAAGACTAGGCATCATATTGGGGCCATCGCTAGCCCTGGGGAACCTTCACGGTCAAAAACAAAAACCCAAACAATTAATTTCCCTATAGAACTTAAAAATTGTTTCAATTTTGTTTGAGATGTCAAAATCCTCCAAATTGTCGAAGAAGTACCTTCCAATGTGTTTCGTTCTATTCCAAGCAATAGTTTGACATTCACAGAGAAGATGAGTGAGAAGATAAGTAAGAGTAGATCCTCTGCAACATGTACAGGTCTTGCATTAAACCTAATCTCCTAATGTGCTTCCTAAGAAGACAGTGCCCAGGGACTTTCCCTATCGCCATTCCTAATTTTGATTTGCTGAATTTTAATAACTCTACAGATTTTTTCCGATCTAACTTAAGCTACGATTACACGGCCATTTGTTCGAGTCATTTAAATGGCGCTTTGATGTAAAAATCGCGTCACAAAGCAGTCATTTAAATGTCGTTCTGTGTGATCGCTATTTTTGGGATAACATTTTCGGCGTCATTTAAATGACTAGAAAAATGGCGGACTGAATGACATGTATTCAGTGCCATTTAAATGGCCGTGTGATCGCTCTTCAATGACGCCTTGGACAAACGACTAAACTTTTTGGCTGTTGGCATCTCAACGGAAAATTCTAAATGACTCGCAGTGTCCATGATTTGATTTTGGGACACAAATGACGATGATAGTCATTTCGTATGATCGCCATTTTCCCAATGACGAATCGTGGCTTTACGTCACTCTACTGCGACATTTTTTTCTGACGTCACAGCGCCATTTAAATGACTCAAAAAAAATGGCCGTGTAATCGTAGCTTTAGGCCATAGAGCTTTTTAGAGCCTGTGACCTACTATATCAGACCATCTTTGGTCTGCCCTATTTCCAGTTTACTCGAGAATAATTCTCTTGGCCAAAGCTATTGGTGATGCCATTTCTAGTAGTTCCGCCGCTTTAAGCGCAGCCAGAATCTCTGTCTGGAACACACTGCATGTGTCTGGAAGTCTTATTGACCTGTTTTGGAACCATCCTCGTTCTTTTGCCAGTCTTTGCTATCTGCGTGTGTCGAAGTCAAGAGCACCCAAACTTTCATCCGCTTTATCAGCGATAATGGAGTACTTTTTTCCCGCTGTCCTCTTACAGAGCAAGAAAATTTAGCAACATTTATAGACACAATTTTATTACCTCAAAACGTACCCCATATTTTTATTCAGTACTCGTTTTGGTTGGAAAAGCTGAGATCACGGAGATCACATCTTATTCCAGGTATTGCCCAATTGTGTACTTCAAAGACTGCCTGAGGTATAACTGCGACCGGCTAAAAATCCCATCGCTACGGCATAAGGCATCCTTTTAATAGAGAGAAGAATCCGCGACCAGGCGCTTAGGTTCGTCAACCGTAACTAGAGCATTGCAGCTCTGGGTTGAAAAATTTCGTCGGAGGCATAGAACGCGGCACACCTACGGCTACGATAGAATATAGATATCTGAAGGCAGATCGACGATTGGAAACTTCTTCAAGTTCGTATTGGATCTATCCCCTAGTACCTATCTATCTATCCCCTTCGTTGGAAGAAACGAACTAGAATTCCAATTTTGAATAAAGCTGAGAGAAGTACAGCGCCAAATGTAACAGATGACAAGCGTAACTAACATAATTGCCTTGGCCACAGAAGGAGAGGAGAAAGCGAGCAGTTGTGACAGCAGTTCTCAGCACTCAACTGGAGAATATCTCAACAATCTTCGATCTCACAGCCCCTTCAAATCGGGCGCAGCCTTTACGGATAAAGGCGTAGATAATCTTATTCCACTCTTTATTTACTTACATAGCCGGCCCTACAGTTCGCGAGGTGAACAGAGTCCTCAACTAACAAGCCTCTCGAGTTAGCCCAGTCGTTAGCTAACTGCCTCCAGTTGCGAACTTCAAGTCGCTTGAGGTCTCCATTTTAATTGTGCGAGGTCTTGCTCTACTGCGTTGTCCCTCCAGACTCGAAAACGGGACGGAGCATTTGTGCCCATTCGCTCAACATGTCCTAGCCGTCTTAGACGACTGATGCGCAATTTTTTGTGTGATCCAGGAGTTTTAGGCCTGCCTCTCTTTCACGCTTGCGTTGGAACGTTGATAGCCTTTTTAACGGGGTTCGAAAGATCGGTCCTTTGAACGTGACAGTACCAACTGAGCCGGTGGTGCTTAACTTTCTTAGAGATGGGTTCTTTGACATAAAGGCTTCCTCGGATCTTTGAACTTCTTATTCTATCGAGCTTTATTACTCCTGCTATCCTGTGAAGCATCTTCATATCAGTTACCATTAATTTGCCCTCATACTTTCTGTACGCTGTCCAACATTGTTAACCGCATGTGAGCGCCGGACATACAACTGCAGTGTAGAGCCTTCTTTTCAGCTTAGGCGGCATTTTTCTGTCACAGAAGATGGCTGATTTTTCCCGTCACTTCATCCACCCTACGCTTACGCGATGATTGATATCGTCATCACAGGTTCCATCACTAGATCATAGAACCCAGATATTTGAATTTTTCTCACTTGGGAAGCACATTTCCATTCAAATAAATGTCTGGAATAGGCCCGTGTGGATCGGAGAATGGGCAAAACAGATACTCGGTCTTTTTCTGGCAAATGCGGTACCCATTCCCCTCCAAAACATCCACCCACACATCAAGTGATCGTTGCAGGGAAGTTTGATAACCACACTTATGATGAGTCCATCGTCAGCAGAGAATAACTGATACACTTTTGGGTCCGTCACTTTCCTTCAAGCCGATAATCAAAGACAACACTAAAGAGCAAAGGGCTTAAGATGCTTCCCTGATGTACACCGACTTTGATTGGAAACTCCTCTGTGACTCCGGCAGGACATCCCACTCTCGTCTTTGCTCCATCGTATATATCCACGATAATCTGTACGTAGGTTTTTGGAGCTCCTATTTTTGCTTAGCGCCACCCATATCAAATCTCTTGGTTGTCTATCAAAAGCTTTTTCAAAATCAATTAACACCATATGCAAATCCCTTAAGGAATCACGATATTTTTCCATTATAATCCTTATACTTTGGATTGAATCCGATGACTCCCATCTTTTTCCAGAACTCCAATCGAAGATTTTTTTAACTGGAGCATTATTGTCCATTCGCTCGATGTGGCCGAGCAAATTTAGTCGACGTTTTTTACCTTTTTGGACTACATCCAAATCTTGGTACAGCTCATAGAGTTTGCGGTTGTATCTTCTCCTCCATTCACCCTCCTCGATGAACTTTCCTGGCCTAAACCCGTATCTACTGTATCTACTTATAGAAGCCAAATCTTGGTACAGCTCATAGAGTTTGCAGTTGTATCTTCTCCTCCATTCACCCTCCTCGCACACAGGGCCAAAAATCCGCTAAAGTAGATGTCGCTGAATAGCTTGTATAATTCGTCGGTGAATCTTCTTCTCCGAAGCCCGTAGGAAAACGTAACTGAATGTTTTACGAAGAATCTTTCTTCCAAGGCGACCGAGGATAATATATTCAGCCGCTTTAGGTAGAGTTCAAGCCCCAGCGCCATACAGGAGAACTACGATGATCAAGGTGTTGATTTTATTCAGAATCTCCTTAGCTGTTCGAGATACACGGCTCAACTACTCAATTGGTTTCTCAGCCGAACCAAACAGCAGCGGTTGACAAGAGTTATATTTTGTTCAACTTCTGCTGAAATGTTTATCGTCAAAATTTATAGCAGAACCGAGGTAGACAACGTTTCTTACCACCTCAAAGTTATAGCCGATTCGTCGATATTGGCTGTGCTTTTTTTAGACAAGATATACTTAGTTTTGCCCTCGTTAACCGCTAAACCCATTTTAGCCGCTTCCATCTCTTCTCTTCTCTATATATAAAACAAAGGGGAAAAAAAAGTTTTCCTATTTTGTTGATTTTTTTTAAAAATGTCGATAATTACGGTGATTGGGTGATAGGCTAAAGAAATTCAAAATCGGACAAAGGGGCGTGGCACCTCCCATACAAAAAAAAAACATTCAAAATCGTATATTTCGAAACCACCGAATAGATTGAGATCAAACTTACAGATAATCAAAGGTATTGGCCGTAGAGTGCTTCTGTGAAGATTGGTCAAAATCGGACAAAGGGGCGTGGCACCGCTCATAAAAAAAACACTCAAAATCGTATATTTCGAAAACCACCGAATAGATTGAGATCAAACTTACAGATAATCTTAGGTATTGGCCGTAGAGTGCTCCTGTGAAGATTGGTCAAAATCGGACAAAAGGGCGTGGCACCGCTCATAAAAAAACACTCAAAATCGTATATTTCGAAAACCACCGAATAGATTGAGATCAAACTTACAGATAATCTTAGGTATCGGCCGTAGAGTGATTTCTCAAAGTTGGATAAAGGGGCGTGGCACCTCCAATACAAAAAAATTAAAACATTGTCACCCGAAAATAAACAAAAAAAAATTAAAAAGCAACAAAACGCCTGGAGAAGCTGGCGGGGGTTCAGCTAGTCTTTATATATTAGCGACCAGTGACAGACAGATCTCTCTGCGTTAATAACATCGGCTTATGCAACAAATCTAACGTTTTTAGCTGTTAGTTTCGGTGTATTCTGTCATAGGCGGCCTTGAAATCGATGAAAAGATGGTGAGTATCGATTTGGACTTTCCTGGCCTAAACCCGTATCTACTTACAGAAGCCAATCAGGTTATTTACGAAGGTTTTTAGGCTTTGAAACAATATGGCAGATAGAGTCTTGTATGCAATGTTAAGGAGACTAGACTCTGTAGTTGGCACACCTTAAGGGGACAACTTTCTTATGGACCGAGCGAAACGGTGCTGACATTACGTTCATCAGGCAATGCATTCAACTGACCAAAAAAAAAGCTTACACCTGCTCTTTATCAACTCATCTCCAGCTGTTGTAAGAAGATCGCCAGGTAAACTTTGAATATATTGATATACCTATACTTACTTCGTCTACGTTTTACCAAATAACGGAATTCTGGTCTTCATTGCCATTACAGAGTCTGCAGAAATAATTTTACAACATTCTTCACCATTCTTCTACAAGGTTTCCCTAGGTTTATTACTACAGGTTTTTGTACGCACTTTTTGGTAAAACTTCCATTCATTCCGCTCTTCACCAACAGTATATTTTTGTTTGATTACAAATAATGCCGGTTCTATCAAGTTATTCACATGATATCATTCAACTTAATATCAACAAAATTTTTTATACGTCAATCGGGTTAAAATGGCACGTGTCCAAAAAACAAACATTCTAGATTCAGGTTTTCTGTAAGTCGTATTTAAGTGTGGCCAACGTAATTCCAGTATCACTGGAAATTTATTACTATTTAACAAAATTAGTGTTTTATGACTTAGCTCATCAGCCGGTGTGGTTCAAAAACCAAAACCAGAATATTGTTTATTAATTAAAAATCCGAGCCGACGACGCGTTCGTCACTGGATAACAGTCAATAAATTCATTTCAAATGAATAACATTTATTTGAACAAAGAAACAACAAGTCAAATCAATATGCATATTACGTTGTAACCAATATTGTTGTTAACCAGTTTTTAAATTGGCTATAGAGAAGTAGCTATTTGTGCGGTGTCATCAACCCTATCTGTAGAATGGCAAAGCTGCGTTGAAATCGAATACGAGTTACTCTCCAACTCGATCGGCATCGTATCCATGCATTTTTTAAAAATTACTCGCTGTCTAGATGTTTTTATTTGAGCCATAAAACAGAATCTGCAAATAAGAAAGTTACGATCGTAACGCAGGATGTTTACACAGCAAAGTTGCATGAATCCATTAAAGGTTTGGAATGGGCGTTGATGAGTGAGTCATTCAGGACCTGCTCTTTCCTACATAGGTGCAGATTGTTTACTACACAAGACGCCGCCGATATATTTTCACGGGAACTATTTCAACAGGCGGTATGTAAATTAGAAGTGGAACAATATTTTGACGGTTAGGTTTCTCTGTTTATAGTGATTTTCGGTCTCGTTTGCGTTGACGGGCTTTATAGAAGAAGATTTAACAAGGAACTATACAAGCTGTACAGCGACATCAACTTGGTCGCTACTAGGACTAGGACGGACTGCGAGTCCGTCGTCTAAGATGGCTAGAATATGTAGAGCGGACGGGAACAAGTGCTCTGTCCCGTAGAGTCTTCAAGTCCAACCCTGAGGGACAACGCAGTAGAGGAAAACCTCGGTTTACCTCAAGCAAGATAAAATGTACCACTTTCTTTAACACCCAGTTAGCTGACTAGATACCGTCATTCGAGAAATTTTTCCAACACACTCAGAGGTTACGAAAAATATTTATCTTCTAATGGTAATGAATACTTTGAAATTTTTTTGACGCACTGTATTACCCTACTGCCTACTGGAGTAGCCAGAGCTTACAGGGACTATGAAACTCTGCTCTCTGCACCCACCTACCACAAACGCCAACAATCAGTTGTGCTGTGCCAGTATCAAGACATCATCAATGAGGTAGCCGAAACCACTGTAGGGTACCAGCCACTCCAGAGAAGGAGCCCGTGGTATGATGATGAAGGCGTGTACAGAAAAAAGGTGACAGAAGATGCACACAAGAAAACGGTGCCGAGCAAAACAAGGGCAGCTAGAGAAGAGTATCGAGCCAGGAGAAGGGATGAAAAGAAGATCCTGCTTAGAAGGAAGCTTACGCAGCTTCCCAAATCAAGGAGATCGAAGAGTCGTACGATCGTAATAACATCCAGAGGTTTTATAAAAAAAGCCAAGCAACTGGCTACTGGCTACAAAATCGGAATGCAGAATCTTCGAGATAGCGAAGGTAACCTAGTCACCGAAGCGCAGGGAATAGTAGATGTGTTTAAGCAGCATTTTCAGCAGCTGCTTAATGGGCATCATGTAGAGAGAGAAATATGGCAAGAAGAGAACCCACGTCCAGTCAATGAAGAACTAGTCCCACCACCTAGTATAGAAGAAGAGCTATAAAATATATTTCAAACTTGCACCGGATTTCGACAAGGAGACGCGCTATTATCCAGCTTGTTCAATCTTGTACTGGAGCAGATAGTGCGCAGGGCAGGTGTCAACACTGACTATCTTCAACAGGTCCGTTCAGCTGCTGGGGTATACGGACGATATTGACATCATCGCTCGCACCCAGCGTACCATAATTGAAGCGCTCACTGCGATTGAAGAACAGTCGAAATCTGTTGGCCTTGAAGTAAATGATAACAAGCATCTGTCCATCGCCTAGGACAAAACGTCAGTATTGATAGCAACAAATTTGGAGGTAGTTAAGGAGATCACCTACCTCGGAGTAGATATAAACTCCACGAATGACACGAATGATGAGATCCGGCGAAAAATTACCCTAGGAAACCGTTGCTACTTCAGCTTGGCAGAATAACTGGGTTCAAAACTCCTAACTCGAAGGACGAAATGTGTGCTCTAAAAAACCCTTATCCTGCCAGTTGTGCTTTATGGCGCCGAGTGCTGGACGATAAGCAAGAAGGAAGAGCTGTGATAGGTACTGGGCTCCTTCGATAGAAAAATACGAATTTTTTGTTAAATGCCAAATGTTAACAAGCCAAATTGCCGAATTTGTAGTGGAGAAAACCCAGAAGCATTGGTCGAGACGCCCTTCCTTACACAAATTAAAACTCAGTGTTTGGTGTGATTTATGGGCTGGTGGAATCATCGGCTCATATTTCTTTAAGGATGATGCCGGCCAGAATGTTACCGTCAATGGAGAGCTCTATAGAAACATGATTTCTGTCTAGTTCGTTCTTCCATTGTATGGCATTGACGTGACAGAGCTTTGGTTTCAACAAGATGACGCAACATGCGACACCATCAATTTATTGCGGGAAACATTTGCTGAGCGCATAATTTCGCATAATGGATCTGTGAACTGGCCTCTACGATCCTATGTGATCTCACACCTTTAGATTACTTTCTTTGGGGGTATGTGAAGTCACAAGTCTATGTCGATAAACCAGAGACGTAGGACGATTTGGATGTCAACATTCGCCGTGTTATTGTTGATATACGGCCCCAGTTGCTCGATAAAGTTGTCGACTTGGCAAATGCACTTCATTCTTCCAGTGAAATGTCAGTTCCATACAATATCTGCCGAGAAAATGACGCCAGCATAGCGGTCGTGGTTCCAAGCGAAAAATAAGTGAAACAAAATGACAACCATCTTGGATTTCTCCATAGAATGTTAGAGACACCTATGAGTGAATATAGGTGAATATACATGCTTGGGCCAATAAACTCTGAGGATCGAAAGTTACTATATAAGTCTATTTAAAAGCTGAAGAGTCTAGCTGCAGAGCCTAGTTTGGCACAGTGGTTGAGTGTTTGAATACGTCGGTTCAACCCCCAAAAAATAACGTTGGCAAAATTCTAACAAAACATGCTAAACAATTAACTAGGTCTCTTCCATTCATTGCAATCACCTAGAGTCCTATATGGACCTGTTGCGCCAACTACTTTTAGCTCCTTTCTTTATCACATTTATCTCTACAACATACCTACTACCTGAACACAATTTATTCCGCAACCGCAGCTCGCACGAGCTGTCAAGTGTTGAATGCACAAACGAAATTCAAACACAGCCGCCTACGGACGGAGGGTCTTGACTGGACGAGTCGTCTGATTTTTGCAAATGAAGCTGCAGAGTCCATTGGTTTGGCAGTTAATATGACAATCGCCTTACAGTCAAATACTATGAGAAGTCTCTTTTTTTTTCCTAATTTCTGATCCAATGCGTAGGCTTCGACTATATAACCAAATCCATTATCCCGTGTAGTATCCCCTCTAAGAGCTTCTTTTGTCCTTCCGTCGACATCGAAGTTGTTTTTATTGGACTATCTATGAGTCACAAAACA
Organism: Cheilosia soror; assembly: GCA_949372485.1. Lineage (NCBI taxonomy): Eukaryota > Metazoa > Arthropoda > Insecta > Diptera > Syrphidae > Cheilosia > Cheilosia soror. Next base: position 17,775,479 of record OX443562.1, on the reverse strand, counting down.
CATCTTCCTAGACTTCCAAAGCCGGAATCATCCTCCGCGTGCACTGTCTTATTTCAATCAAATTCTAAGACTACGAATCCGAAATATGTTTTCATTCAGTCCTGGTACTTTCAACCAGCCTATATACATTTGCGTTACTTATTTCACTAATGCTAACTATCTGCACACGACTTCAAATTCAAATACATATGCATTCGCTGCACAAAAGAAGTGATGAAATCATCTAGCTGTTTACACTTTTAAGTCGCATTTCCTTCTCAGGAATATTTCTTAAAAAAAAGTCGCTAATTGTTGAATTAAATTAAAAAAATAAATAAAAGCAACCAGTCTCGTATTATTATGACTTAATCAAACAAACAGATCAACTGAAATGGCCAATAAATAAATTGCTATCTCATCCAAAAGTTGTTGCCGCCGCAGACAAGACCGAACCGAGTAATCAAATCAACTTGGACAGGTTTAAAAATAAAAAATAAAAATATGCAAATACCTCAAAACCGTAGAACCGCTCCGTGACGTTAAACAAATCAATTATGCACATGTTATGCTCATCATAAATTATATCCAAAAAATGTTGTGGTTTCTTAATTACAGACATGTTTCTTTTGAAAGATGATTTTGTACTAGATTACGATTCAGCGAATACCTTTGTTAATAAGGCTTAGGTATTGCGAGTCTAGTCATCTCCGTCTCCGGCTCCAACCTGTCCAACAAAAGTCGGCTTAAATGACATTTACAATCATTTAAGAGTCTGGCCACCCGGAATAAAAGATCGATGATGACTGAACAATCCCAAATGACAAATTCAATTCACGGAAAATGTTAATAACCGAAACCGGCTCGATAAGAATAAGCGTGCTCGCTTATTAGCACTTTTTATCGATCAGATTAAATTTCGTTTTCGTTTTGTAAAGGGTGATGGATTTGGTCGACTTGAAAAGTATTCAGTGTTTTGATGCAGGCAATTTGGGGGCGCCAAGATTTTGTATTTTTTTTTACCGGTACCTTTCAATCTGTTTACTTAACTTTCAATGGTGCGATAGTCTGAGGTGAATTTGAAGCCCGTCCATTTTCCATAGTGAGTGCATCAACTTAGGTAAGGTCTTCCTTAAAGCTGGTATCTTTTCGTTGATGGTTTGAGAACGTCTGATTAGATTGCTCGAAAAAGTCAATTTTTACGATTGGTAAGAGTGATTCTTTTGTCCAAAACACATGTGCAGAAATTCTGAATACTTCACTGCAAGCAGTACTGCAGATGAAAAAGATGTGCAGAATTCAGTTTGCTTCGGTTGCTGTCAATTCGGCGAAAAATATGACTATATGAGAGTGGAACACAGACGACAATAATTCCCGTCTCTCTTTTCCTCGTATGCATCAGTAGCTGAATTTAAAAATTCGGTGCTGCCAAGTCTATTTAATTTAATTCAATGCGTTTCTATGCAGTGGATTAAGAAATAGAGACATGTTGCAGTGCTGTGGTGGGTGCAGAATTTACATTTGTATCACCACATAAGAACATGTGTATTCTAATCTTGCTGCACAGTGAACTCTGCACGTGTGTTTTGGGCATAAACGAAAACTTTAAGCAGGACGCGCACGCAAGCGAGTGGCATGGTAATGGCGTGTGGTGACCAAGTGCCAGGTGACATAGGAGTGGTAAACATTTAGTGTGACGATAAAATGGTGGCTAAGTGGTATGAAAGTGATTTAACTGAAGTGGCAAATAACGAATGGTGCTACTGATTCATCAGTTCTTAAAATGTCGTCCTATGTTGACTTCTTGGTCGTCTTGTATGTTTTTAGTTTTCGGATTCTACAAAAGATATGCCATACGCTTCTACAAATCCCCGTCGTCACCACCCGCTTTCCACTCGAAAATCAAACTTGTTTAAGATAAGAGGCACCACTGGGATCTGGCCACCTGCAAACATGCCAAGTTGCCCTCATTACGCTTTGATGTGGGCGTCTACATTTAGTTACATAGGCTTTAGCGAATCCGCACATGCCACTTGGTCACCACGTTACTGCCACACCACTTTAGAGAGCGCCTTGCTTTAGTTTTTTCTTGTCCCACTTTTTTCGAATGTATGATAAATATTCGAGAGCAAAATTGCTCCAAGAAAGCTTCTTATATGCAGTAGGATATTGCATCCTTTTCATTTTTACCATAAAAACTAATCTCTATTGCAAATGGTTGCGAGATGGCATAGGTGTCTCTCCAAACAGTAAGAGAGCGCCAAGAGAGCGCATCAAAGTCAATTAAGTGGTGGCCATGGTGTAGTGGTTAGAGTCATTGCTTGGTAGTACAATGGACCAATATTCGTCTGAGTGCTCCACGATTTGGAATCCAATTTAAAAAAAACAAAAAGTCAATTGGAATAAACAATAAAAAGTATTTTTTTTCGAATGGGCAGTACATCAAGTAAAATCAGGCCGTATTTCTAAAATCGCCCAAATAGTTCTATAGTTAGTCCCAAACACCCCTTTACCCCTCCCCCGTTACTCTACGACTGCACAGACCTAAATGCCCATTTAGAATTATCAGAAAAATAAAATACATCATATCTAGTTTCAAAAACTTTTTAAACATGGGTTACACTAAAACCCATACAGGAAAACATTGAAACAGGTTACTTATATTTTTTGCTGATCTACATAGATTTATGAGTATAAAAATTGCAAGTTTAGCGTAGTAAGGTCGAAATAGAAAAGTTTGAACCCCATTTTTTCGACCCTTATAGGACGAATTTTGAAAAACGATGAATGAGACATGTAGTAATTTTGACTTATCTATCAAGGTACAAACTTTTAAGTTCATACGGCTAACGGTTTGTGAGGCCCCCCTTTTTCCCGACTCCTTTACTACAGAGCAATTCTAAATTGGCCACACATCTATAAATCAGGAAAAAATCCTGAAAATCGGACGAATGGTTCTCGAGTTATGGAAAAACGAACAGACGGACGTTGCATCTTATAAGTAGTATGGACGAACTTCATCAAAACCACAGGAAAGTTTGTATACGTAGCAGCACAGTAGGTAAGTATTGATTTCGCCATTTGCAAGGTTACAATGGGTAAGGCACACCTTCTTTCTTTCTTCTCCAACGGACATCACAATGCCCGCGTTCCATTGACCGCTAGATGACTAGCGGCATGCCAAACTCCATATAAAAAAACTGACATTTCACAATATGTGCTAGAGCTCTAGCGCAAATGATGAAATGTCAGTTTTTTTTATATGGAGTTTGGCATGCGCGCTAGTCATCTAGCGGTCAATGGAACGCGGCCAATGTGTCATTCATTGACATTATTATAAATGAACTGAGAGTAGACAACTTCGCGTTGGTTCCAATGGCGGAATAAATTATAAGCTTTCACTCTTTTAAAATGTCATCCATTCTAAACAATTTGAATTTCAGCCGTTTTACTTGGCAAATTCACTCACGCCCAATAGCTGGTGTCTCTGGCGTACTATGGAGAAATCCAAGATGGTCGTCATTTTGTCTTACTTATTTTTCGCTCCGAACAAAGAAAGCTAGTTATGTTGGCGTCAATTTTCTGTTCAGAGTTTGTATGCAACTAACATTTCACTGGACAGATTGATCTTTGACTGTTTTTTGCAGTATTGCCATAGCCATAGGTCATTTGATCAAGGCGTCCATTTTTACAACTGACTCTTTTTCGAGTGAACATGTCTATTGGTATTGGAACTTTTCGCTTAGTAGGTATAATGATTGTATCAATCTTATGCAATTGTTTATTGCCATTAAATAAACAATAACAAATGCAAATTTGTAGCCCCTTTTGTCATTTACATAAGGCTCCACTGCTCCCAATCCAGCCCTGAGAACTGATTTCATTTCACTATTTTAACGCCATCAGGTAACTTTGTTTCTTGTTAACTGTTTTGGCAATCACGTTCGGCCGGTCTGCAAACTGAGACCAAATCTTGACCACCTTGAGATGAGCAACAACTCAGGAGGAGAGTTGTTTTTATTTTATTCTCTTTGTTGATATTATTATTTGCGTTATTTGTTCATGCCTCTCGTCATCTTCTTTTAACTTTTAGATATTTACCAATATAGGTAAATAATAGGAGAACGTTCAATATTTGTTTTTTTTTTTAGAATTAATTTATTTCCTTCTATACCCATGACAGTATGTGTGTGTATACCTGGAATGTGCGAAATTTTATAAATGCGCATGTAGCCCAAGAAGGCTTCTACAGTTTGCACATTGAACTTGAAAGGTTTGGAATCGATCGATCGATCTGGGTGTCGACTTCGGAATTTTAATAAGCCGCCTTCGTATATCGATCCTGTGGAAAATTCGTGTTTACATTATTAGTTAGCAAAATGATTTGGCGAAATAGTAACTTGACAGCTGTGCTGTGTTTGGTGATTGTACTCACAGTAGGAGTGCGTAGTTTTCGTAAGTTGACCGCAGAGGTTTGATCGCAAACATGGACTGGACTGATTCGATTTTGATTTTTCAATTTCAGCTGCCGACATAGAGCGGTGTCATGCCGGTGATACGGAATGTATACGACAGACAGCGCAGCATCTACTGCGAAAACACTCAAAGACGGGTTATCCGGAGGCCGGATTTCCCGTCCTTGAACCTTTCACACTGAAACGGTTTGACATCTCCGATGGACGATCCAGTTCGTTGAGTTTGAAATTGAATTTCCGAGACCTGCTAGTGGGGGGATTGTCCAAGGTTCAGATTGACCGAATGGTGTAAGAATGATGAATATTTGAATGAATTCTGGATGAATATTTAAACGCATCGCTTATTGTTGCAGTGGTTTTACAGCAGATCCGGCGACGAGTAAATTCGAATTGTACGGCAGTCTGCCCAAGTTGACGTTGCGCGGCAAGTATAGAGCTGATGGACGTATACTCATCCTGCCGATTCAGGGCGATGGCGATGCCGACATTAACATCATCAATCCAAAGTTTTCGGTAAAGTTCAAGCCGACACTTAACTCGCAGGGGGGAAAAACCTACCTCGGAATTGACAAGCTGAAGATTCTTATCGAACCGGAAGGGTAAGTTTGACTTTGAAACGAGGAAGAGGAAAAAGAAGCAAAAAGACGAAACTGACTTAACTTCTTTATGCAGTGTTCAAATTAAGCTGACGAATCTGTTTAACGGTGATCGCAGTTTGGGAGACAATTTAAATCAGTTCTTAAACGACAATTGGAGTGACGTGTGGACAGAGCTACAGCCATCGATTCATATCGCAATTTCCGAGATTGTTAAGACTGTGGCGTTGAATGTGTTCAAGAAGTTCCCCTATGAGGAGCTGTACCTTGACTAGGACGTGTAAATTATTTGTAGTCTTAATTTCAGCATCATTATAGTCTGTAAGTTATCTCATCATCTACTCATGGGAAATGTTGACTTCATCCTAGAAATAAATAAACAAAATCATTATCTGTTTTGAATAGAATGACGTGTGCGTTTCAGATTTTTTTTTTTATTTGTGTGAAATAGTGCTAATTGGTGTGCGGTGCGGTTTGTTGTGTTTACTTTATTTTGGTATAAGTTTTGGGTCTATTTATATAGATGTATTAATTGTGGACGCAGTGGGCAGTTTTAATTCAGCGTACTGGACTCAAATACGTCAGGAGATTGCGGAGATTCATTCTAAAATTATCTACGAAGTTGAATTTGTTATCTGTCATCCGTATTCTCTTAAATCAATGAAATTCCGACTCCCGTAAGACTGTTCTATCTGACCTATCTGCGAGGTAGAAGATTCAACTACAAGAGTTCCCGCATGGACGCAGTTGATTATGGACGCATTGTGATGGTAATCCCAAATCGATCCGAATGGGAGAACGGCACTAGATATATGCACCAACTCCGCAATTGAAATATACACAGATGGATCTAAAATGACGGAATGTACGGGTGTCTTCTCCCAATCACCTGCACTTTAACCTGGGCTTACACCTCCCTGACCACTGTAGCGTTTTTTTTTGGCGAAAATGATGGCTATTCACGAAACAGCATGCCGACTCGCCTTTCATTTTTTACATAGACATAATAGGCACTAGGCAGCCATAAAAGCCCTGGATAATAACCAGATAAAAGTTGGTAAAACAATTCCGGGAATCTCCTAACGAGATTACGGATAGATGTTACATGTGCATATGCGCGCCACGGATCGAATGAAGCGCAATCGTGATGTCCAATTTTCGACAACTTTATCGATCAACTGGGGCAGTATATCAGCAATAACACAGCGAATGTTGACTTCCAAATTGTCCAACGTCTCTGGTTTATCGGCATAGACTAGTAACTTCATATACACCCAAAGAAAGTAATCTAAAGGTCAGTTTACAGTTCCATTACGCGAAATTATGCGCAGCAAAAGTTTCCCGCAATAAATTGATGGTGTCGCTCGCCGTGTAGCATGTTGCGCCATCTTCTTGACACCAAAGCTCTGTCACATCATTGCCATTTAACTGAGGAACGAAGAATTCTAAAAAAGAATAATAAATGAAAAAGAAAGAATTCATGTTTCGGCATCGTCATTAAAGAAATATGGGCCGATGATTCCACCAGCCTAGAAAACACAACAAACAATAAGTTTTAATGGATATAAGGGCGTCTCGAAAAAGGCTTCTGGTTTTTCTCCACTACAAATTCGACAATTGTGCGCTTGTTTACATATCCATTTTGGACCTCATCGGAGAAAAAAAAATTTCGTTGAAAATGAGGATCAAGCTGAATCATGTTTTTGTCCAATTCACCGAACCTGCGACGCGTATAATGGCCACTCGGTTTCAACTCTTGCACAAGCTGGACCTAATAAGCTTTTAAGTCAATATCTTTCCGTAAAATTCTCCACAAAGTGGATGGGCATAGATGCAATTGTTGTGCACCATGGCGAATAGACTCATTCGGATTCTCTTTGACACTGCGCTCTTTAACGGCAATGACCTCATCTGTTCCGGCTGTTTGTCGTCTTTTTGGATGCGAAGGTATTATCCACTAGACTACTAGAGTGTATTCATCGTAAAACGTAGGTACTAACCACAAATCAACTTTCAATTGCCAAATTGACAATCTGTATAAATAGTGTTGCCAGTTTAAAACCTCAGAAAAACTACCCTTTATTTGACGTCTCAACCATCCCTAAACATTTTCGATAATATTTAAATCTAGCGAGTATGGCGATCAGCTTAATAAGCTCCACATTTTGACTTTTTAGGTATAGTACTCATACGATTTTTTTTTTCGTCTGAGAAGACCACGCGATGACACTCGGCAATGGTCACATGTACGCGACAAAATCTGAAGCTTTGTGCTTTTTGAGCCGGGTTAGGGGGTGACTTTTCTTTTCTAACTTAAAACTTTTCCTTTCACAGAGCTTCAGCAACCCTGATTTCGCAGTGGCCAAACTGGAGATCACTGACAAAGAGGAATTCTGGCTTGCATCGGCGTATATGGCCTACGACGATATCGGGCCCGTACCATCTACAAATATACGTCATGCAGTCAGAGAGTCAGAGCGGAGGAATATCCCAATTTTACTCGGATGCGACGCTAATGCACACCACTCCATCTGGGGCAGCAGCGACATCAACGAAAGAGGTGAGTCACTTTTTACTTTTCTTGTAGAGACTAACCTCGTATGCAATATCGGTAATGAACCTACATTTATTACCAGAAACAGACAAGAAGTGTTAGACATTACGCTAGTTACTAACTCTCCTATTATCTCCGTAGAAAACTGGGCAGTATCCAAGAATAATTCATTCTCTGATCACTGTTACATCTTCTACAATCTTAACATTACCCCTCCTCCTGTAGCGTTGTTTAGAAACCCCAGGAAAACTAATTGGGACAGCTATCGAGCCAACCTAACAAAGGCTCTCGGTAACATACCCACTGATACAATCTCATCGTTCGAAGACATTGACTCCTTGACGACGAAGATTACTTCTGCCATGAATAAATCCTTCGCAAAGTCTTGCCCTGTAAGCAGACACACTAAATGTAAGAAACCCCCGTGGTGGACTACAGAGCTAAGCTCACTAAGAAGAGAAAGTAGAAAACTCTTTAACAAGGCAAAAAGAACAAGATCATCCACAGATTGGGACTGTTATAAGAAAAGCCTTAAAGACTACAAAAAAGGAATAAAAATCGCACAAAGAAACTCCTGGCAGAGTTTTTGTTCCAAAATTGAAGAAAACAATGAGGCTAGTAGAGTTAGGAAGATCCTGTCAAAGTCTCCCTCTATACCTAGCTATATAAAGAAATCCGATGGAACGGAGACGCAGTCTAGTCAAGAATCACTTCAGTTGCTTCTAGACACTCACTTCCCAGGAAGTGTCCAAGGGGATGATACCCAGACTCAGGAACGGTCCCATCCCAGAACTCATTTCATTTCAAAGGTAGTGATAAGCGAACGCAAACTTTCATGGGCGATTAATAGCTTCCTCCCTTTTAAATCGGCAGGACCAGATGGAATCATCCCGGCAGAAATGCAACATGCCTATGGCATTCTTAAACCTTGGATGATTCTACTGTTCTCCTTGTTTAGACCATGGTTACATACCAAAATTATGGAGAGAGGTGAAAGTGGTTTTTATACCCAAGACGGAAAAAGCCTCTCACACCACTCCAAAGGACTTCAGGCCTATTAGTCTGTCATCCTTTCTACTGAAAACACTAGAGAGACTGATAGATCTACATATTCGCCACAACATCAAAGCAGGGTCTCTCTCAAAATCCCAACACGCCTACTGTAAGGGCAGATCGGTAGAGACAGCTCTGCACTCCATTGTCGGCACCGTGGAAAAATCACTAGCCGTCAAGGAATTTACAATGGTGGCCTTCCTAGACATTGAAGGGGCTTTCAACAATATAGAGCCGAGAGCGATAATTAACGCACTTGAAAACCTGCAGATTGACGCAAGTCTAAGTCACTGGATCAACCAAATGCTGCTAAGCAGGGTTATCAATTCGGAACTTGGCTGCTGCAAACTGAGAAGGTCTGTGCAACGCGGCACTCCGCAGGGTGGAGTACTTTCACCGCAGCTATGGCTTCTAACAGTAAACGAAATACTTGTAACCCTGGAGAAGAACGGTGGTAAAGTTATAGCCTACGCAGACGATATCGCCATTTTATTTACTGGGAAATACCTCCCGACTTTACGGGACTTGATGGAATCGGCCCTCGCAACGCTGGTCAAATGGGTTAGCAAATGCGGCCTGGATATAAACCCGGGTAAAACAGAGCTAGTGCTATTCACAAAGAAGCACCGAATTCCTCAAATCGATCCACCGAAACTAAAGGGAATCCGCCTCAGCTTCTCTGACAGCGCCAAATACTTAGGTGTGGTTCTGGATAGGAAACTGAGCTGGAAACTAAACCTGCAGGAACGCATTAAGAAGGCCGCTACTGCACTTTACTCCTGCAAAAGGATCCTGGGCCTCAGATGGGGCATCAGCCCAAAAATAATGCACTGGCTGTATACAGCAGTAGTCAGACCGATACTCATGTACGGAATCATCGTCTGGTGGCCAGCACTAGATAAAATAAGCTACTTCTCTCTACTAAATAGAATCCAAAAAGTGTCATGTGCCTGTGTGACCAGTGCCCTGCGTACAACTCCAACCGCAGCACTGGAAAGAAACCATGCTTCACAATCTGTCCTTAACATACACGGCAAAGAGATGGCGGCAAAAACGGCATTGCTTCTGAGAGAATCACTGCAATGGAGAAGCAGTGACACAGGGCATGCCATTATTCCAAAAACTAATAATGTTAAAAGGGAAGTCACAGACTACGTAACCACGGTCCTAGACTTCAATATTAAATACAAGACCAGTATTCCCGACCGACAGCAATGGGAAGAGAATACGGTTATAGACAAAAATACGCTAGAAGTATACACAGATGGGTCGAAGACAGAGGACGGAGTAGGAGCCGGGATTTTCTCGGTTTCATTCTCCCTAAACCAGTCTTTCAGACTACCAAATAACTGTAGTGTCTTCCAAGCAGAAGTTATGGCTATTCGCGAAGCCGCTGAACTGCTGAAGGTGAGATCGATATCGAACTCGGATATCGTCATCTATACCGACAGTCAAGCAGCTATTAAAGCACTCGAATCACCAATATTAAGATCCAAATTGGTCAGGCACTGCCGCAAATCTTTAAATGAGATCGCGGATAGGTGCACGTTAACGCTGTGCTGGGTCCCTGGCCATAGAGATATACCAGGTAACTGTAAAGCAGACGAACTAGCAAGGAACGGCACGAAAATGGAACTCTCTACTGGTAAAGGAGAACCCCATGTGCCAATTGAAACGGTAAGATACAACATCTCCACACTAGCACTGCAACAGGCTAGTGAGAGATGGCGGGAACTTGACACCTGCAACCATGCAAAACAGACCTGGCCACGAATAAATCGGAGCAGGACAAAGGTCCTGTTAAACGTCAGTAGAACACATATCGGAACTCTTGTCGGAGTACTAACAGGCCACTGTATACTATGAAGACATGCCGCAAGGCTCGGAGTTATCGCTAATGACTTCTGTCGCAGTTGCATGGATGAGGAGGAGGAGGAAACTCCGTTCCACCTACTATGTGACTGCCCGGCGCTATCCTCGATTAGAAAGCAGACTCTAGGAGAGTACTTCTTCGGGGAGCTTGCTGATATTGCCGAAACGGATATCAACAAAATACGGAAATTTCTCCAAAATTCGAAATGGTTCCAAGAGTAACGGAAATAACTGACTCTGCATGTGGTATCACAATGGACCTTACTTGGTCTAAGTGAATTACCCCGTATTAACGGATAATTGCCACCTAACATAACCTAACCTAGGGGGTGACTTTTGTTTTGATTTTCAGTCTTTCTACAGCTATTTGCTTAGCTGTGATGTGTTTAAAAGAAACTGAGGGGTTTTAAAAAGATATAAATGCGTTTAAAAGGCAAAAAACACAACTTACACATTAAAGGTAGCTTCTATTCTATGCTTCTATCCTATTCACCAAGTTTTATCCAGGATATCGCAGAAGAATTGACGAAATGGCGATCGATTCTATTTCAACCGCATTTCTTCCACTTAGATGACTTAAAATGCTCAGCTTATAAAAGCGATAGAGCAAGTTTTATTAAGGCGAAAATCTTGATGAGACTCCCAAGCTTAAATCCTTTAACGTAAAAACTAAAAAAAAAGATATAGAGCTTGTTCTTGTGTGCTTAAGAAACTCGCTAGAAGAGATTTTTGAAAATCCGTCCTCTAAAGCCGCCAAGTGACCAACAACAGAAACAGTATCCCATACAGAATTAGGAACAGAATAAAAGGCAGACTTAAAGATTCGGGGACAAAAAAGGTTGCAAACCTTTTTCCATACTTTACTTCATTCAATACTGTGTGGACGTCTTAAACCGTCCAGCATGCACCAGTGTGGCTTCCAGCCCGTCAAATATAGACAGACCAAATCTTTATACTGAGACAAATCCTGGAAAAGAGCAACGAATCAGGTCGAGACTCACCAGTCACCACCTATTTATCGACTACAAGGCCGCATATATGGTATTCATCCTCAGGAGCTCTAGACGTTGATGGCCGAATTCGGGATCCTGGCAAAACTGATCCAGTTGTGTCGCGTTATGCTGTAAAATATTTACATTTTAAAACTTCCACCACATTTCGGCAATGCGATGCAATGCAACGCAGTGTGATTTCTTCAAACTCTTTCTGGAGAAAGAACGCAGGGCAAGTGTAAACACGGAAGGTATAGGCATCATCGGTCGTTCCCATCGGCGTGTCATGATAGAGGCTTTCTTCGACGGATTTTGTGTGCTATGTGCGAGGATGAGTAGATGATACAGACGCGAACTCTACGAGCTGTATCAAAATGTATGGATTGTAAAAAAAGCCAAAATATGTCGACCACATTAAGTGAATGAACAATAATTCCCCTGCTTCGCATTTTCAAACATCCGTTCAAACATATATCTACGCTCTAAAGCCCTCTGGCATCCGCCATGGCTTGGTAACGATGGAGGTGCTCCAGAAAAATTTAATCAATGCCAATGTTGCTGTACTAAGGTTACGTAGACTTAATAAGTCTTGCGTCATATTTGGCAAAAATTGCCATCGTCCTAATCGATCAGTTGGAATTTCCAGATAACTTTACTCATAAATGCGAGAATATTAAGGCCTCCTTACTTTATGTCAGAAAAAGCACAAATTGGTCTGGAATTAGATATTTTAAGCTTCAAGCTCATCAAGAGATAGAATGTTGTTCCTAACAATACAACGAAGGTGAAAAATTTAAACCTCCGCTTCCCAAGGCCCACCGAAATGAGGTCTTCGAAACTGGTAAGTATTTTTTTTTTTGCATGGGTCAGATTACGTAAAATAGAAACGATTGAACGACATCGTTTTCACGCATGCTGTCTCTATCATGTCCGTGGCAATAAACAGAGACTGCTATTGTCGAAACGATGTCGTTCGATCGTTTTCATTCTACGTGATCTGCCCCCAGGATATTTTGTAGTTGACGCCTTCCATTTATAAAATCAGAAATTTTTCAAGACACTGTCGGCATTTAAGAATCTAGTCACCATATAAGTGAACGCAAAACTTGAACGCGACTAAGCGTGGGTTTCCACATGTCGGTTGATTGACAAAGTTTGACAGCCCTCGCGTTTATGTCATTGAACGAAACCAACGTCAGTTCATTTCCACTTATGCCAATTATAGGCAAAAAATCGTTTGTCAGTTGATTGACCAACTTATGAACTAGATGCCAATTAAATTGTCTCTGTCAATTATAGACATCTTGTTTGACAATTCAGCTTTTCACTTGTCCCAGTGGTTTCTTTGTCAGTTATTTACAAACGCTGTTAGTCAATGCATTGACAAGCAATTTTTCGCTATTTCCACTTGCCAATTTTTTAATTGACATAAAAATACGTCAATTGTCAATTTCAAATCGACAAGTGGAAGCCCAGCATAACTTGAATTGTCTGTATGTCACTTATTGACTATTGTATTTCTTTTTTTTTGTCCTGAGTTCCTAGTTTCTGATGTAAGTCCACGTGACCAGTTCGGCTCAATGAAAACTCAGCAACATGAATTTTGAGAGCTGTCAGACTTTATAAACTAGATTCTTAAACGCCCTTACTTTTCTCACTTCATATATGATTTGACAAATAATTCCACTTTAGCACTTTATCTTTCAGTTTAATATTAATCACCTGTATCGGAAAATTTGTCATCAGCCTTCTTCCGATTGAAACAGAATCAAGGTTCCAAATGGTTAAGTGATTTGCCAGATAATAAATAAATAAACAATGTAACTTTGTAATAAAAAAAAACGAATACAAATGGCTTCATTTTAATTTCTCACAGCATCTTATGACAACTAAACCTGTCTTTGATTTGTAGTATACATTTTTTTTAATCGTGTGAAAAGAGTACTCTATCATTGACATAGGTAAGTATCTCTTAGGGTAGGTATGACAATAACATAACTCAAGTTCAAGATTTACGGTATGCGAACTCGAGTTTCACCCGACCGGGTGGGGTGTATATACATTGTTCTTTTATGAATCATAGTGAAGACAAATCAACTGTGGACATTGTAAATATATGCAGATTCACTTAGGACTTACATGTAGTTGTAGATAAATATAATGGAATGCAAGTTTGACCAACTACATCATCTTCGATCTTCGAACAATTCGGCGAAGCAAATATGCAAATGCTTATATAAATCTTTTTAGACATTCCTTTGAAACTATATGAAGACGAAGAAGAAATGTCAAATTGTTAGTTGGACAGAAAAGATAAAGTGCCTGCATTTCTCGCATGACATTTTCTCGCACAAACTTCACATAACGATTCATCTTCGAAATGAAGCATAGTCTTCTTCAAAATCAGTCAGAATAGTTGAAGAGACAAATGCAAAATTGTTTCATCTCCGTCTTTATACAAAATAGTTCAAGCAGAATTCATTGGAGAAAACGTCAAGCCTACTGTCAATAATGACTTATGGGCCTTAATACAATCATGACACATGTAGATCGTCCGTCATTGCCGATACTGTTTTATCAATTATAGACAAGTGTTCTAATTATTTGCTTCAGATACAATCTAATTATTGTCATCGATGTCACTTAGAAAATTACTTAATAAACTTTAAGGAATGCACTTAAAAAGTTTAATGTAGATATTATTGCCAAGGCGTTACAACAATTAATCTAATCACTGATTTATTTGGTTTATCGCATCTTCAAGTTAAACGTGTTTTAAGTCATAATTTATGCTCGTAAATTGAAAGATCTGAAGGAGCTATGGGAACACTTGGATGATGTGATTAAGAGATTTTTTTTTAATTTATGCTTCAATCTTCAATTTGCAATGACGCTAATTGATATGTTGTTGTATTTATAATTCAAAATTCACGTTCAATATCCCGCCTATCAATTAAAGGGTAGTTGTTAAAATTTAATGAAACAAGTTGTGTTTGTTACATCAACGAATTTGTTACTTTATTTAAAAGACCTATCAATGACATCTCCCGTATCCTACAATCCGGGGTGCACCTGGGCCTCAACCAATAAGAGTCGAAAGCCAATCTTTGGACAGCTGTCTTTAAATTTGTACGCTAAGTTGGGTAAGCTGCCCTTTCCTTGCGTGTGCCACCTGAGTCGCGGTCTTCCTCTACTACGCCGTCATCCCTCGGGGCATTCGTGTACATTCATTCTACATGACTATAAGCCGCTTCAGTCGTTGAAGCTTCACTGTTTTGGGTAGGTTGTATCTCCTTCTCCATTCATCGTACATGCAAGTTAACACTCTAGTTCTCCCACTGAACTATCCATTTTCAAACAACAACAACAACAACAAAAATACAGCAAAGCAGGAGGTTGAATTGATTTCCCACACTATTTGGGAACGAGATAACGATCGCGAGAAAACATCTGGCGAACGATCGTAAAACCAACACAACACCTTGCATCATCCGACCCCCATCAACAATAACAAACGATCGTGAGAACCATGATAGAACATCTGGCGAAAGGTCACCGAGCGACACACCCGAATCGACTATAAAAGGGACATCCACGGTAACCAGGACACACAGTCATCAGTGCAACGCGTAATAGTAACCTAATAATAATAGATTTTGTTGTGAATAAAATTTGTTCTGTTTTTGTAAAATTTAATTGCGTTTTGATAATTATTAATTGGGGGCTCAACCGGGATGCTCAAGTTTAATTAAAGTTGAAAAAATAAAGTAAACTTAAACTCAGTGCATCGCCAAATAAACAGCCAAAGTACTCCGCACGACAGAGGAAAGAGCAGATCAAAAAGAATAAAAGCAAAAGGATTCATCAGATCGAGACGACCGAGTATCCAGCTTTGAAAACCAGGAAAAGTATCCAGAAACAAGGAGAAAATAATAGTAAGAAATATTTTTAAGAATTGTAAGATTATAAGAGAAAAAAGTGTTGTATGGATAGATTTAGAAAAACTAAAAACAGTTATTTTAAGCCATATAAAACTTGTTTAAAATTAAACGATTTAGAATCAGATTCCGAACTTGAAAATAAAACAGAAATGGCTTTTGGTACTACTCTAAATCAACAAACAGTTGATGAAATTATAGCGAGGGCTTTAACACTCAATAACGAGTCTATTCAAAGGTCATTCCAAGAACAAGAAAATAAACACCAACAGGAAATTAATAAATTAGAGAATCTCATATCATCAATGGGAATTACTAGCTCTATTACGGAGTATAAAGTTCAGACTATCGATCCTACGATAAACTGTAATGAGGCACTTGATGTAATCAAGTCACTTCCCGAATTCTCTGGAATTCAAACAGCATATGTGAGTTGGCGAGAGGCTGCTCACTATTCTATATCTTTATACGATATAGGAAGCAAAAAATATTTCGCGGCATTGACAATATTCCGCAATAAAATCACTGACCACGCTAACGATGTACTCACCAATCACGGAACAGTACTAAATTTCGATGCGATCATAGCACGTCTCGATTTTGCTTATGCGGATAAACGCCCTGCTCATGTTATAGAACAAGAATTGAGTATCCTTCGACAAGGATCCACGTCCTTGTTAGATTTCTACAATACAGTGAACCAAAAACTAACACTGTTAACTAATAAAACCATAATGACACACGGATCTAATTCTCTAGTTACTTTAGAATTAAATAACATACATCGCAGAAACGCGCTGCGCATATTTATCACGGGACTAAATGGCCAACTGGCAAATATATTGTTTTCACTAAATCCAGAAGATTTGCCAAACGCTCTTGCCAAGGCTCAGGAATTAGAAAGTAATAACACAAGAGCAAATTTCGCCCTTCAATTTAGTTCCCAGAAAGGCGGAAATAAAAGAGATTCTAACGTCCTGCGTTTTCCTACACGGAATAATTATGCCCAAGTTCCACAACACCAAAATAGCAATGGTTATAGACAGTTACCACAGCATTGTGAACCAATGGTTCTCGGCAGCTCCGCTAACAAACCTATCAGTTCTCACGAACTGAATAGATTCAAACAAATACATCAGCAGACAAATAATGCCCACCAATTCCGTGGTAACAATAATTATTTTTATAATAATAACAAAAACCCACACTGGCAAACACCCCAGTACAACACACACAACAATAATAAGCATCCAAACTTTAAACGAGAGAGAGAACCGAGTGCACAATACTCTGCTCAACCTCCCCCACAAAAAAATGAGAGAATCAACAATTTAAACGAAGATGTTGATTTTTTAGGCGAAGAGTGGGGCTACCCCACTTACGCCGACGAATAAACAATAAAAATATAAGAATACTCATCGATACCGGAGCTAGCTGCAACTACTGCAAATCTGGTATTCTCAGCGATGAGATTATTTTGCCCGTAAAAAAAAGAGTATGTACAGTCAATGGTGAGACCATAATTGATTCTTGTCATGAAGCTCTAATTCTGGGGACAAAAACAAGATTCTATATTTTAAAAAATTTAGAATATGAAGCTCTGATCGGAGCTAATTTATTGAATCGAGTGAACGCTAAAATAGACTTCGAAAAAAGTATCCTTAGCTACGGCGACAAGAAGGAGAAAATTTATTTTAACGATTCAACTAAAATTAATAATATTCAGGAGAAGAATACGGATTACCTTTCTGAATCAATGATGAAGAAAATAGAAAATATTCATAGTAACATTGATACTACTTTACCATTCAGAACGGACGTTTTGGCAGAAATTCGCACCAATAACGATAAACCAATCTGGAGTAAACAATATCCGTACCCTTTATCCGCAAATAACTTTGTGAACAGCGAAGTGCTAAAACTATTAAAAGAAGGTATAATTAGACCTTCCAAATCTCCATACAATAGCCCTGTATGGGTTGTACCGAAAAAAGGTACAAATAAAGATGGCTCGCCTAAAAGCAGGTTAGTTACCGACTACAAGAAATTGAACGAAAATACAATTTCAGACAAGTATCCAATACCGGATACCAATGTAATTTTATCTAATCTCGGAAAAGCTAAATATTTTTCCACGTTAGACTTAGAATCAGGGTTCCATCAGATAAAGATGAAGGAATCCGATATAGAAAAAACAAGCTTTTCTGTCAATAATGGCAAGTACGAATACATACGATTGCCTTTTGGATTGAAGAATGCTCCTTCAATTTTTCAAAGAGCAATGGACGACATTCTCCGACCATATATTGGCAAAATATGTCATGTCTATATAGACGACATAATTGTGTATTCCCATAGTATTCAAGAACATACACAACATTTGGAAACGATAATCCAAGTGCTTAAAAACGCGAATATGAAAATTTCAATTGAAAAGTCGATGTTATACCAAGAAAAAGTAGACTTCTTAGGTTATGTCGTGGGACATAACGTTATCAAAACAAACCCGGACAAGGTAGCAACAATCAAAGAATACCCTGAACCAACGACTCTACGTCAACTTAGAAGTTTCTTAGGCATGATTGGTTACTACCGTAAATTTATAAAGAATTATGCAAGCATAGCTAAGCCATTAACTAAATATCTCCAAAGCGAGAGCGGGCAAGTGTCTACCCATATGGCAAAAAAGACCAATATAAAATTAGATGCGGATGCGGTGCAAGCATTTAATACACTTAAAGACCACCTAATAACTGAGACTGAACTTACCCAGCCCGACTTTTCAAAAAAATTTGTCCTCACTACCGGTCTTATCGCAAGATGGAAAACCTATTACTTTTATATCCAAAACATTAGGCAAAACTGAGAGAAATTATGCGGCAAACGAGAAAGAACTCTACGCCATAGTTTTCGCTCTAAAAAATTTACGCAATTATTTGTATGGAGTGACAAATTTAGAGATTCATACGGATCACCAGCCCTTAACATTTGCGGTTTCACCCAGAAACCCTAATGCTAAAATGAAACGCTGGCATGCTCTCATTGAAGAACATGCACCGAAAATGGTCTATAAACCTGGAACTACAAACATAGTGGCTGACGCCCTATCCAGGCAAAATTTAAACCAGATTTCGGACAGCTCTTCTGAAGCCACTCAGCACTCAGCCGAAAGTAGTGATGAATATCAAATTGAATTGATTAATAGACCTCTAAACCAGTTTAACCAACAGATAATAATAGAGAAAGGAATAGCAACTATTCACGAACATCTTAAACCATTCCCTACAAAAGTTAGACACATCATCACATATAGTGAACCTTCCGACCTGATACCTATATTCAAGGAATTTATAAAAGAAGGTTTAGTAGCCTTGTTTGCTACCCCCGAAACAATCTATGAAATCAAAAACATTTTGAAAGAGTGCTTCAAGAATAAATTCATTCAGGCAAAATATTTTGCCCACGATATTTCTAATAAAGATGATCAGGTATCAATAGTCGAGCAAACGCACACTCGCGCCCACAGAAACTTCAGAGAAAACCTTAAACAAGTTATTGATAAATATTATTGGCCTGGTATGTCAGATGAATTCCAACAATTCACGAGGAACTGCGAGATATGCAACGTAAATAAATACGATAGGCATCCTAATAAACAACCAATTGGCGAGGCACCAATTCCTGTAAAAGAGGGAGAGTGCGTACATATTGATGTAATGTTTGCAGAAAAAATAAAGATTCTCACATGCATCGACGCATATTCTAAATTCCTAATTTTAAAAATTCTAGACAATCGTCAAGAAATGCAAAATAAAGTTCTCGAACTACTGCAAGCATTTCCTGATTGCAAAAACTTAGTCTGCGACCAAGATCCCACATTTACCTCCGCTTCCTTCGTAGCACTAATGAGAAGATCGAAAATTTCTGTATACTATACACCAGCTAACCACAGTACGACCAATGGTCAAGTGGAACGAGCTCATAGTACCCTTCAGGAGATAGCCAGATGCGTTAAAGAAGAGTTTAAATTATTAGATCCAGTTGAAATATTCATTAGAGCAGCTAAAGAATATAATAAAACTATTCATTCTTCTACAGAGAAGAAACCCGCAGAAGTTCTGTTCAACAGAATTAATCATTCCGATGTTCCATTGAAACTAGCGATGGCCCAAGATAAAATGCTTGAAGCCCTTAATAAAAAACGGAAATCTATAGAAGTCAAACCCAATGAAACGGTGTATCAAAAGACTACAGGTGCCCACTGGGGCAAATTGCAACCCAAGTATAAACCTCGGAAGGTATCCGAAGATTTAGGGAACAAAGTCAAACTTAAAAATGGTAAAACTGTCCACAAAGATAATCTGAAATTTTAATTTCAGACAATGGACATTATCACCCTTCTGATAACATTCATGATAACAACTCATGCAGAAATCATCGACTACACTCGAGACAACTATGTGTTAATCGAAACTGGGGACGCACTCCTATACGAAAATACTTCAAGCATCTTCCACGTAACAAACTTGACTTATTTCCAAGATTTTCTTGACAAAACCAAGGAATCGTTGAAACAGCCTCATGACAAGGAAACCTATGCCGACTCACTGCCGTATGACACACATAATAACAATTTCAATATCATACAAATGCTTTTAGACCAACTTATGGTTTCTCGCTCTAAACGAGCAATCGAAACAATAGGAACTATCTGGAAATGGATAGCTGGTACCCCAGACCATGATGATGAGCTTACGATAGAGAATAAAATTAATGATCTTGTAATAAACAACAATAAACAATTTGTAACAAATTCTAAAATATTCGAAGCAATCAAATCTGTAAAACATGTTTTTAAAAATGAACTTATTTCCGAAAAATGCAAGTTAATTATCTTTGAACTTCAAAATTTGATAAACACACTCACTCTAGCCAAGCTAAACATTTTAAATCCAGCTATATTAAATATGGATGATATAAACAAAATTGTAAAAAATGAACCTATTAAAACTTTTACTATAAGCGACCTAATTGATATGTCTAAATTTAAGATTTTACAAAAAAATGGAATAATTATAATTTACATTAAATACCCCATCATTAACAAACATTGTAAATTATATGAAAGTAGGGCCATAAGCCAAGAGGATGGGAAATTAATTTTAAGTAAAGAAATAGCCAAATGTAATGAAAAATTTATTAATATACAAAATTGTAAACATGAATTAAAGCACACATTCTGCAAAACAGATAAAAACCAAACATGTCTATCAGAACTATTAAACAATCAGAAAACAGTATGTAATAAAATTAAGGAGAAGAACTTAGATTTAGAAGTAATTAAAGATGGAACCATTCTCATATCTGGCGAACATACCGTGGAGAATAACACTTTAAAGGGCGTCTACCTTGTAAATTTTGAAATTAACACAACGATCGATGGAAGATTGTACGAAAATCCTACACGCCTGATCCAGAATTACCTGAAGACCTTCACAATCGATAAATACGAAATTGGCCAATATCTGGAATCACTTGATGAGCAACTAAAGTTTGATAATATAAACCTATTACAATCTTTACAGATAGAAGCAGCTAAAAGCCCTATTATCTCTACTCTTGGACTAGTCTCATTCACTGTCCTCGTAATAACATTTATAGTTGCTCTGAACAGACGAAGAACTCATAAGCCTACCCCAGAACAACTCCTCGAACAGAGAGCCGAAAAAATACAAAACCTTGTACGGCAATACGAAGCTGCGGGGCGCGCTTTTTAAAGGAAAGGGGGAGTTAACACTCTAGTTCTCCCACTGAACTATCCATTTTCAAACAACAACAACAACAACAAAAATACAGCAAAGCAGGAGGTTGAATTGATTTCCCACACTATTTGGGAACGAGATAACGATCGCGAGAAAACATCTGGCGAACGATCGTAAAACCAACACAACACCTTGCATCATCCGACCCCCATCAACAATAACAAACGATCGTGAGAACCATGATAGAACATCTGGCGAAAGGTCACCGAGCGACACACCCGAATCGACTATAAAAGGGACATCCACGGTAACCAGGACACACAGTCATCAGTGCAACGCGTAATAGTAACCTAATAATAATAGATTTTGTTGTGAATAAAATTTGTTCTGTTTTTGTAAAATTTAATTGCGTTTTGATAATTATTAATTTGCATACTGAACCGAAAATTACTCCAAGAATATTCCTCCCAAAGCAACAAAGGGTAATATGCATCTGGACCATAGAGAGGGACTGGTACGATTAGGGTCTTATTTATGGTCACTTTAGTCACTTTGCTATTCAGTTGTTTTCTTGGCCCTAAAAGACAGCGATTGGCAAGAGTTATTTTTCGATTAATCTCAACACTGGTGTCATTGAATGAGTTTGCATATAGCGGAGCCTAGGTAGACAAAGTTCTTAACCATCTCAAAGTTATATCTGTCTATGGTGACGTTCTGTCCGAGAAGTCAGTGTTGGGTGTCCTTTTTTTGTTGCCAATATATACCCATCTTCGCTTCGCCTTCGTTTCAATACTTACGAACACGCCAGTGACAAGACAACACGCTGCTTAATGGAGCAGCGTGCATTCTCCATCGGACGAGTTTGGCAGGGATACCAAAACTAGACATTGCTCTGTATAGCTCGTCCCTCTATAAATTCTGTCATAAGCGGCCTTAAAATCGATGAAAAGATGGTGGGTATTGATTGAAGTTCCTGAGTTGTCTCTTCATACTGTCTCCGCAGTATGAATATTTGATCGATGGTGGACTTTCCTGGCCTGAAGCCACACTGTTAGGGACCTATCAGGTGGTTGACGAAGGGCTTCAGCCGTCCGTTCACATAACACGGGAGATAAGATCTCGTAGGCGATGTTAAAAAGACTGATGCCTCTGTAGTTGGCGCAGTTCAGAAGGCTTCCTTTCTTGAAGATCTCGTACATCCGATAGGTCCAATTTTCGATGACTCTGACGCATAGATCAGAGATCATTTGCCGCCATTTGCAAAAAATTATAGCATCTTCGTGATGACTTTTGCGCAACATTGTATTAACATTCGACCAAGGTTACTTAAAATACCAATCAGCACACAATGAATACGCACTAATGCACCTCGAAATAAAATACATAATTTTCATTGCCAACCGTACTTAACCCATATTGCTAATTCATAACTATGCAACTTTAGAATAGGTAGGTATCAGAAAACAACGACAAAGCTCTGTAGAACGTTATTTTTACCTATCAACTACTCCTCGCTGCTTAATTTCCAGATTTTTTTTATACACAATTTTACTGCAAATTAATATGAATCGTTAATTTATAGACTTGCAATATTAAATCATGTTCAACTGCTTCGAGATCCACGAGTTGATTAACCATCTTTTCTCTATATAGCTAAATCTAAAGCAATAGGACGGTGTTGGACACTTTGTACAACAAATGCAAATCTAACAATACCATCACTCATACTGCGATTTAGTCTCGACCCTGATTAAAATGCAATGCAATAAAATGCCTTCTAAGTGCACCAATTTATTATTCTGACTGTAATTAGGGTTACCGTTGGCCCGTTGGGTTGGTTATAAGTTAGAAAATTTAGTTTTATTATTACATGGTGATTAGAAGCGTATGAGATTCGATTCTATAATTGAAAAGCAGATTTTAAGGGAAAAAGTGAAAGACTGTAAAATTGGGCCATTGTGTTGTGGGCCAAAATGCATTCAAATCCAGGTCAATAATTATTGTGAGGTTTGTTATAAAATACCTAAAGAAATAAAACGTCTCGTTTAAAAATTGTATTTGCCCATAGGAAAATAAGCAGAATCATCGCATTTTAATTTAACAAACAAGGGGTTAGAATATACAGAAATCTGTCAAAGTGACATTTGACATTCGGTCACTATCATCATTCAAAAGACTATGCTGATTTTTAAATTAGTAGTCGGCGTTGCTTAAAAATGGATAAAAACCATCTACCTCAATTAGGAGGCTGATTTTACCTGGCTGCCTAAAACAATTGACACATCGCTGTCAAATAAATGACCAGTAACATTTTCTGTCTTTTTTTTAACAGAAGACTGCCACATTGCGACTATCACTTGCTGCAAGTTACATAGCTGCCTGATGTGAACCGTTGTTGTCGACTGGTGAGGAACAACGTAAGGTGGGTTTGCACATGTCGTTTGATTGACAAAGTTTGACAGCTCTCGCGTTTATGTCATTGAACAACACCACCGTCAGTTCATATCCACTTATGTCAATTATTGGCAAAAAATCGTTTGTCAGTTGATTGACAAATTTATGAACTTAATGCCAATTAATTTTCACTGTCAATTATAGACAAAGTGACATTTTGTTTGAGAATTCAGCTATTTCCATTTGTCAATCAAATTCTTTGTCAATTATAGGCAAATACTGTTTGTCAATTCATTGACAAGCAATTTTTTGCTATTTCCACTTCAATTGTCAATTTCAAATCGACAAATGGAACCCAGCATTAAGCTCTCTCTCAGTTGGTGTCAATTGTCATCTATCAATGGCTAATTGTCAAGTTTTTTTTTTGTTGAAAAAATTAGTAAAAAATTAATGGCCGCATTCAAGAATCTAGTCAATCGAAATGTCAACCTGCAAATTATTGGCAAAAAATCGTTTGTCAGTTGATTGACAAATTTATGAACTTAATGCCAATTAATTTTCACTGTCAATTATAGACAAAGTGACATTTTGTTTGACAATTCAGTTATTTCCATTAGTCAATCAAATTCTTTGTCAATTATAGGCAAATACTGTTTGTCAATTCATTGACAAGCAATTTTTTGCTATTTCCACTTCAATTGTCAATTTCAAATCGACAAGTGGAACCCAGCATTAAGCTCTCAGTTGCTGTCAATTGTCATCAATCAATAGCTAATTGTCAAGTTTTTTTTTTTGTAGAAAAAATTAGTAAAAAATAAATGGCCGCATTCAAGAATCTAGTCAATCGAAATGTCAACCTGCGCCCTCCCATGCTCTCCGATAAACCAATAGAAATGTTAAAACTGAGTTCTCCAGACGCATGCAGACACAAATAGACGTTAACTTAGTAGTAAGTCGAGAAATTCTTGACTTGATTTGTCGGTGTTGTGGACATAGACGTCAAGTAAACTGAGAAAACTATTCACATGCAGCGATGCCAGATTACAAGATATATCTTTTTTTTCAAGATTTTTAAGCTTCAAAATATGTTCAAGACTTTTTACCTTAAATTCATCAAATTTCAAGATTTTTTATATTGAACTATAATTTTTCTATGTCTAACAATTTAAAATAGCATTTCCTATGAAAGAAAGTGGTTTTCTATTCCTATTATTGTCAGTGAAAAAAAAAAAAATGCATGCACGACTTCTGTTATGCACTGTAAACTATTTGTGGCATGTATGATAAATTAGCTCAAGGAAGTTACGAATAAGAATGATCCTAAATAGCTATGTGGCTTATTGTATCATCTAATTGCAGACTTAAAGGTATACACAAAAATTGTGGAAGAAGTCACTTGTATAGCAGGACTAAGGCAATTGCGATTGTTAAAAATATGCAACATGTGCACCTCCGTTGGTAAAAAGACCCAAGTGCACAAATATTGATACCTTAGCCGGCTCTCATACTGAGGCAATAATCAATAAGCAACTGGCATGGCAATAGAAAACACGCAATATTATCGCTCACAATTATTTTACTTTCAATGAAATTAGAGGTCTTACATCAAAGGAACTCAATTTCGGTCGAACGAAAAATTTTGCTGATTGCAGTATGTTGTAATTTGTAAAGCAAAATATTCTTCAATAGTAGCAATATTTGTCATTAGTGACACGTTCCTAGCCATTTGCGTATATAAGTATGCACTACGTTTTATTAATGATTGAAAAATATGTGTATGGGAGTGGGAGGTACAAAAACTAGTCGACCGATATAGTCCATTTTCAATACCAACGACACGACGACGGTAAAAAAAAGTCATCTCACAAAAATTTCTTGCTTTGACTATTTTTAAGGATATTCAATTTGATGTTTCCTATTATGTATTTTGAAAACTACCGTAACAAAGTCCTATGTCAACGGGAAATTTAATAAAATTAAATAAAACGTTAAAAACTTAATATGTAAACAGTTCTTCCGAAACTTGCAAACGGAGTGCCTTTTGAAACTTGTACTTAACTAAACAATTTTTTTCCGTTCTAGCTAGTTAGTTGTTTCTATATTTTGGAAAAATCTTGAAAAAAAGATATTTTATTTGGGAAAACAAGATTTTTAGCTTTTTCATCTGGGAACACTGTTCACATGACCAGTTTAGTCCAATTAAAACTCAGTAACATGAAGATTTAGAGAATATTGTCAGACTTACTGAACTATTCTTGAACGCCCTTAGTGACAAAAGTTAGGAATGCTAATTAAGTGAGTTTTATATTAATTAGGTGTATCTATTCTTTACATTTTACAACGTCAATTCTTGTTGTTTGTCCTGTCGTCACATCTCCTCTAAAATATTGTAATTTGTTTAAACTATTTCCTAGGTAGGCACATTCGCGTGCTTTAAGTGCTCTGAGTATCTACTTAGTTGCAAATTGAACGGATCTGTTTTGATAACTATTTTTTTAACTAGTTGGTTGTACCCGCTTCGCTGGGTATGCAAAGTAATATTTGATAAACAAATTGATTTTATTTAAAGAACTTCTTTGAAAACTACATTGCGTGTAAATTGTCTCTGGTTAATTAATAATCTTCCTTGCTGTGGATTAGATTCAATATACACCTTCTTTTGTCTTGCAACTCTTGATTGTGATAAAGCCACATACAGTTGGCCGTGTGAAAATACTCCGGTCTTCAAATGCATGCCAACGTGATCAAATGACTGGTCTTGAGCCTTGTTTATTATTATAGCGTATGCTAGAATTTATCGGAAATGGAATCATTGTGGTAATTCATGCTCTTATCAAATTTCGTCCAGGCTCTTCCACAATCAATCGAGTTCCATTGCAGTCCTTTTTTAGGGTTCAAGTTTTTCAGCAACATGATGATGACACCTTGCTTAAGTACAGCACATGAGGTGGCTTGCTGGATAGAGTTTGCTGATTGAAGAATTCAACAGGGAAATTTGGTGCATCATTTGGATCTTCAGTCTTCACTGATAACAGAATCGCTCCTATTCATTTCTAATGTCTGCACATTTGTCAGCTCGGCAATGACTCGTTCTGAAAGTTCCTGCATTGACTTTTGCAGCAGATCGCCAAAAATTGTCTTAATTAAGTCTCCTGTTAATATAATTTCCGTGGGAATTTCAACAACGTCGTCTTCATACATTTCTGCTACCCGCGGCAATTTTGCAATAATGAGGAGACTCATATTTTAATAGCCCTCAGGAATTTGTCCGCAGAGATTCCTTCACGATCAGTTAGTTTTCTCTTTTATATTTAAATATCGCGAAATAAAATTTCCTATTAAAGTACCTGAGGAGCAGTTAGTAAATCAGTGATCTTAAAATTCGTAGCAAAGTACATATTGCCTAAAAACGGTTTCTGTTTTTTTTTTGAATCTATTGATTTAGAATTTAGATTTATGAGTATAAATAATATTTTACTTCTTTTTACTTCTTTATTATCAATGTACAAAGTTTCATATTGATACGACAAACTCCTTCGTGAGTTATGAAAAAGTTCTCATTAAAATCATTGCCAATAACTCGAGCCCAAAGCAAAATACCTAAATATTTCTTATATAGAGTACACAAACCGAGTTTGAAGTCGATCGGATGAAAAATAAAAATGTTCCCGTACAAACTTTGACCCCCTAAGAAGGGTTGGTTTTATTTGGCAATTTCCTTTTGAAAACACTTGCCGAGCATTACTATAGTAGAGTTTGAACCTGGAAGAAAATTAAAATATATGAAAAATAGGCGGTGCGTATTTGAATAATGAGAAGACACAAACATTGAAAATTTATTCAAATACCCACCGCCTACTTTTATTTCAAATAAGAAAAATAAGAAAAGTAAGGAGCGTTACAGAATCAGTAAGGGTAAATATATATATGATAGTGTAGTATCCAACTAAGGCCAATATAAACAGGACATTTTTTCGAACTCCCTATGGCGATATTTTTCATTCAAAATTCTGACTTAGAATGATGTAGCTAGGTGTACAAATTAGAAATTGCACTTTAATTATTTTTTATAAACGTTATTTGTTAGCAACCAGCGGTAACCCTAAGCTGGCAGTTTACATTTTGAAATTACTATAAATACTGACAAAATCGTTTCTTCGGATCCATTCTCATAGGCAAGTACAATACAAGATTAAAGCTGCAATTGTGTAAATTTTTATTAGAAAAATGTTCGGCAGAATTGTCCTCGCTGGAATATTAATCGTTTCCATTTTAATTACACCAAATTATGGAAAGCTTCGTAAGTGAATAGTAACCGAAGGACCATAATATTCTTTTATAATTTTATTTAAATATCTCATCAAACAGCTGCAGATTTTAAACCCTGCAAGGCAGAAGATGAACAATGCTTAATAGCGACAATTAATAAAATCATTGAAACGAAATACAAAGGTACGATTAAGTAACTGCTTTCGAAATACCAGTGAAAATATTAATATTTTTGTGAAATCCAGGCGATTTGGATCTTAATCTAGCCAGCATTGATCCACTTATAATTGATAAAATGGAAATCAAACAACCCAAAAACAATCCAGTAAGCATTGATCTCATATTTCGAAACAGTCAAGTGATTGGTTACAAGGATTTTCGAGCATATAAAGTGCGGTAAGTTAATATTTAAAGAATTCGTTGACATGTTGGTGTTTTCTTTTATTAATTGGTCGTTCATTTCAAGGGTAACTTTAATACTCCTTAAAGGAGTCATTGCTTACAAAGTTCAGAAACGTCTGCTGTGATTCTAGTACCATTGAGTTTGACTTATGACATTGATCATTGATACTTTTATGTTTCACAACTGAAATTGAGCCTGTTTTTTCTTCCTTGAGCTATGAGGGAGCTACTTCGAAGAATTCCAAAAAATTCTTTCTAATTTCAATATATTTTTGTTGTTATTTTTGAAGATCTATCCATTATTTAATTTGAGTACAAAAAAATATCAGTTAATTCAATTCCATTTGGGACTTTCAAAGTTCTAGTTTGCGAAAACCGCTAAAGGCACCAAGTGACAAACGACAGAAACAGGAACAGAATTATAAGTAGAATTCCTAATTTTTTAGCCAGAATATTACTATATATTATTATTTTATAAATAAGTCTATATTGAATTGATTGTTTGGCACTACCAGTCACAGAAATGTCAATTTTTCGTAGGAGCCATGTTATTTTTTTTTTTTTTGTTTACTTGAATTTTTCTGCATCTGTCATCTGGCTGCCTGCTTTAGGCACCAGTGATTGAAAAAAATTGCTTTGCTTTTTCAGAGCACTTAAACTTAATGGCTTGACTCAATCTTGGTCTTAGGTTAAGTTAGGTTAGGTGGCCATTAACCATTACATACGGAGTAATTCACTTTAACCAGATGAGGTCCATTGTGATACCACAAGCGACACACACACATTTCGAATTTTGGAGAAATTTCCGTATTTCCGATATTGCCGAAACGGATATTAGCAAGCTCCCCGAAGAAGTACTCTCCTAGAGTTTGCTTTCTAATCGAGGATAGCGCCGGGCAGTTGCATATAGTAGGTGGAATGGAGTTTCCTCCTCCTCCTCATTCAAGCAACTGCGACAGAAGTCATTAGCGGTAACTCCAAGCCTTGCGGCATGTATTCCTAGTACCTACACAGTGGCGGTGGCCACAAGTCCGACAAGAGTTCCGATATGTGTTCTACTAACGTTTAACAGGAGCTTTGTCCTGCACCGATTTATTTGTGGCCAGGTCTGTTTTGCATGGTTACAGGTGGTCAAGATCCCGCCATCTCTCGTTAGCCTGTTGCAGTGCTAGTGTGGAGATGTTGTATCTTACCGTTTCAATTGGCACATGGGGCTCTCCTTTACCAGTAGAAAGTTCCATTTTCGTGCCGTTCTCTGCTAGTTCATCTGCTTTACAGTTACCTGGTATGTTTCTATGACCAGGGACCCAGCACAGCGTTAGAGTGCATCTATCCGAGACGTCATTTAAAGATTTGCGGCAGTGCATGACCAATTTTGATCTTAATATTGGTGATTCGAGTGCTTTAATGGCTGCCTGACTGTTGTCGGTGTAGATAACGATGTCTGAATTCGATATCGATCCCACCTTCATAACTTCTAAAGACCATTCTCCCTAGACAGTCTAAAAGACTGGTTTAGGGAGAATGGAACTAAGAAAATCCCGGCTCCTACTCCGTCGTCCGTCTTAGACCCATCTGTGTATACTTCTATCGTATTTTCGTCTATAACCATATTCGCTTTCCATTGCTGTCGGTCGGGGATCCTGGTTTTGTATTTAATATTGAAGCTCAGGACCGTGGTTACGTAGTCTATAACCTCCGCTTTAACACTATTAGTTTTTGGAATATTGGCATGCCCTGTGTCACTGCTTCTCCATTGCAGTGATTCCCTCAGAAGCAATGCCGTTTTTGCCGCCATCTCTTTGCCGTGTATGTTCAAGGGCAGATTGTGAAGCATGGTTTCTTTCCAGTGCTGCGGTTGGAGTTGTACGCAGGGCACTGGTCACACAGGCACATGACACTTTTTGGATTCTATTTAGTAGAGAGAAGTAGCTCATTTTATCTAGTGCTGGCCACTAGACGATGATTCCGTACATGAGTATCGGTCTGACTACTGCTGTATACAGCCAGTGCATAATCTTCGGGCTGATGCCCCATCTGAGGCCCAGGATCCTTTTGCAGGAGTAAAGTGCAGCAGCGGCCTTCTTAATGCGTTCATGCAGGTAAAGTTTCCAGCTCAGTTTCCTATCCAGAAACAGACCTAAGTATTTATCACTGAGGCGGATTCCCTTTACTTTGGGAGGATCGATTTGAGGACTTCGGAGCTTCTTCGTGAATAGCACTGTTTTATCCGGGTTTGTATCCAGGCCGCATTTGTTATCCCAATTGATCAGCGTTGCGAGGGCCGATTCCATCAAGTTGCGTAATGTTGGAAAGTATTTCCCAGTTAATATAATGGCGATATCGTCTGTGTAGGCTATAACTTTACCACCGTTTTGCTCCAGGGTTACAAGTATTTCATTTACTGTTAGCAGCCATAGCTGCGGTGAAAGTACTCCACCCTGCGGAGTGCCACGTTGCACAGACCTTCTTAGTTTGCAGCAGCCAAGTTCCGAATTGATAACCCTGCTTAGCAGCATTTGGTTGATCCAGTGACTTGGACTAGCGTCAGTCTGCAGGTTTTCAAGTGCGTTAATTATCGCTCTCGGCTCTATATTGTTGAAAGCCCCTTCGATGTCTAGGAAGGCTACCATTGTAAATTCTTTGACGGCTAGTGATTTTTCCACTGTGCTGACAATGAAGTGCAGAGCTGTCTATACCGATCTGCCCTTACAGTAAGCGTGTTGGGATTTCGAGACAGTTTCTGCTTTGATGTTGTGGCGAATATATAGATATATCAGCCTCTCTAGTGTTTTCAGTAAAAAAGATGACAGACTAATAGGCCTCAAGTCCTTTGGAGTGGTGTGAGAAGCTTTTCCCATCTTGGGTATAAAAACCACTTTCCCCTCTCTCCATGATGTTGGTATGTAACACAGTCGATTTAAGTGCGCTTTATCTTGCGGGGCTCGGGTTTGTTGCCATCTTTAACACGCTTTTCGTTTTGTCTTGACCATATCTATTGTTTCTTGAGAGTATTTGACGCAGTTATAGTCCGGTGTTTTCTGCTGGTGAGGAGTATTATTCCATGCGGCTTTTTGTACGATATCGACGAAGCGGTCGACAGCGACTTCTTTCTTTAACTTTAACACGATTGGCGGGTATTCCTTTTGTAATGAAGAAATCAATCGAATCAGGTATTTTAACGAAGAAATTTTGAAGAAAATTATTTTCGACGAACAATTGTTTTCTGTGACACTTATATTCACAACGCACTCCATGTGAAAATAAACTTAAAGCTAAGTACACATGATTGTCAGATCTGTCAGTGAAAAATATGTCCTAAATGTCTAGCAACCGCCCGAGACAAAATCGAACAACCGTTTGAACGGACAATTTTGCATTGTAAGGCGATTTCCAGTCATTGGCCGCGTTCCTTTGACCGCTATAGTCATCTAGCACATAATATCCCTGATGGAGGAACTCTGGCGCTAGAGATATAGCGGCAGCGGCAAAGTGACATTAGAACCAATTTGAATTCGTATTATTTCATCTTAATGCGAATCAAAAATGTATTTTTTGTCATCATGCCGCATATTTATTAATACACTATAATTTAAATAATAAACAAATGCAAACGTATATTAATTACATACAAGTTTGAATTCCCATTTTAAACCAAGTTGGAAATATTTGACTTCTGCACTTTCACTTTTGTTTTGACAGTTCGTTAATTTTTTTCAATCTAGCAGTTCATTTTGTGCTAGATTGAAAAATTTCCCAGAAAAGGATATTTCACAAAATGTGCTAGAGCTCTAGCGCAAATGCTGAAATGTCAGTTTTTTTTATATGGAGTTTGACATGCCGGTAGTCATCTAGCGGTCAGTGGAACGCGGCCATTATCAGAGCATTGACAGATCTGACTATCCTGTGTACTAAGCTTAAGGCTTTAGCTAATGATTGGAGAGACAAATTGGAGAGCAGCTAAAACTTAGTTTCGTGGGAAAAGGCAAATCAAACCTTAACTCAAAAAACATTTAAAATAGTAAAATAGCTCGATTGAAAGGAAAGACGGAGTCACGTGCGAGTCAGCAGATTTTCATCTAAAGCAAATTTAAATTAAAACTAAATAATAGTAGTTAAAAAAAAAATAATAATATTAATAGAATCATAATCTATTTGTAATAAATAAACATACAGAAATAATTATAACAAAAGACGAATTTTTCTCAAAGTTCTTTTTTCCTCGGATGCCTCCACGTGGGGTAGATTTGAGGAGATTGAGATTGGAGTAAATCCAGTTGCAACATAGATGATCTACGTTGTACTACGACATCCTCTGTTCTCTACTGATTTCTTTTGTGCTATGGTGCAATATGAAATCAAAAGATAAGTTGAAAGCAGTTTTGAAATGCAACAGCCCAAGACAAATTGCGGCAGCTCAACAACTTCTTCTACTCAAAGAAGATAACAATATGAAATCTAAATCATGTCTGAAAACATTGCCTGAAATCGATAGTGCAAACAACAATCTTAACAGTTCCCAAGACTGGCAAACTCCAGGGAAAAAGCACATCGCTCCTGCCATAAACTCTTCATGTAGTGACATGGATACTTCTACACCTAATGATGGTAACAAATATGCCATATTGGGAAAGCTACAAATTAGCAGTTTAAAACGACATCCGACTAAAAATATATCCACAAACATTCCGGAGCAACCCACCATTTTGGACGACAACATCCCCAGCTGTTCCACCAACATGAGTCATTCTGAAGACGGCAAAAACAGCAAAAATCCATCTGTTGCAGCATCTCCCGAGGCAGGCAGCTCAAAAAAAAATAGTGATATTGATAAGCAGCTAAACATGTTCAAAGGTAAGTTTTGTCCTCCGATAATCATGACTAATGTAGATGTGCGCAAACTTATTTCCGACTTCAGAGATAAATCGGTTAAATTCCAATACAAAATTGTAAACAGGGGTAGCAAGAGTAAACTATATGTTAGTGATGGGGGGGTTCATCGGGAGCTGATGCAACTCCTCAAAGATAATAATGAAGTTCAAGCCTTCTCATACACTATGAAGGAGGACAAAACGACCAACCTCATCTTAAGGGGCCTAACTTGCAGTTATGATGAATCCGAGGTAT
Organism: Cheilosia soror; assembly: GCA_949372485.1. Classification (NCBI taxonomy): domain Eukaryota; kingdom Metazoa; phylum Arthropoda; class Insecta; order Diptera; family Syrphidae; genus Cheilosia; species Cheilosia soror. The sequence continues at coordinate 17,742,069 of OX443562.1, read as the reverse complement.
TAAATGAAATAAAAACTAGAGTCTCTTTCGTGGACAAAGTCTCTAGATTCGAAACGCTTCGTTCCAAGCAAAAAGGATTGCAATATAATTTGTTTCTTATCCGTCTTCTACCTGGCTCTAAGGCGGATGAAGTGATTAAAATTAGATATCTGTTCAACACACAAGTTTACTGGGAGAAACCTAGAGGTAATGGAGGGGTTTTACAGTGTAGGAGATGCCAACAGTTTGGGCATTTAGCCAAGAACTGTGCGAATAAATATTGTTGCGTTAAATGTATCGGAAGTCATGGGCCGGGTAATTGTCCTGTTGTCAGGGAAGAAGGGTCTAAGGCTTGTTGCGTTAATTGTGGGGAAGAACACGCAGCTAGTTTTAAGGGCTGCAAAGTTTACAAGCAATATGAACAGAGGAAAAAGAAAATGTTGCATAATGCGAAGGAAAAAAGAGAAAATGCAAAGACAATTTCCTACGGAATTGCTGCTAATAACCCTGTCTCTAACCAAGTGTCATATGCTAGCCATTTCCATCAAGCTCCCGTCTCGCCTACTGTTACCACCCCAAAACTTAATCCTGGCAACAGTGCTATAACCCAATTCTTTGATCTTTCTAAGGATCTATTTGGATTGGAATTCAATGTACTCCTGTCAAAAATTGAGAATTTTATGTCCAATTTAGGCAATTTTGACTCTGTTCTTAAAAAAAGGTTGGCTTATTTAGACCTAGTCAACCAAATTTTGATATGCTCACCATAATGTTATTAAATCTTTTAACGTTTAACATTACGTCCTTAGTTGAACATAGCAGGAGAATTGAGTTACACAAAATTCTCGTTGCTAATAACATCACAATTGGCTTTATTCAGGAAACGCATCTACACAATAAACATAAGGTTTTCTTCGAAAATTTTAATGTTTTTCGGAATGACCTAAACCAGGGGGTTGCAGTGGTTCTCAAAAAGAATATTGCATACGATAAGGTCGACTGGCCATCCCATAATTTTCCATCTAAGTTTGTATCTGTTAAAATAAAAATACATAATGTTATCAAGAACATTCTTATTGGCTCTGTATACTTCCCAACCAATAGTCCAACAGCAATTCTTAAAGAGGAGCTCTCTAGAATCGAATCTCTGGCTCAATCTTTTGATGGAGTCATCATAGGAGGAGATCTGAATGCCAGAAGTCCTAGCTGGGGTGATACTAAATATAACTATAATGGCAAGAACTTAGAAAGTTGGCTTAATGTCAACTCTCCCTCTTTCTCAAATATAACGTCCCCATCTCCAACATTTCCTCGGAGCTCTTCGGTCCTGGATCACTTTTTGGTGTCCAATCACCTCATTAATCATTTTGATCTGAACTTTAATATTAGTACACTTCCGACCTTTACTGAGCACTATCCTGTCTTATTAAATCTTCGAATAGAAGATGCTAGTATCTGCTTGCAGGAGCACACTGGTAAGAAATCTTTCAGGAACACTAATTGGTCTAATTTCCGCGCTGACCTTGAGAATGTTCTTGACAATTGTATGCCCCCACACACGCAATGTTTATCCAACTCTGAAATTGATGAATCAATTGTCAAGTTCAACTCCTCTCTTCATGATATATTAGATCAATCATTCGACTAGTCCAGTTATTAATTTTAGTAAATATAAAAACCTTCCCAATGACATTGAACTCCTCTTTAAAAAAAAACATCAGTGGCAAAAACAGTTGAAAAGAATTTACCACAACACTTATAATAGAATCAACGAAGAATACAAACAACTCGCAACCAGGATTTCTTTACTGAAAAAAATCATTCAGGACAAAGTTAATATATGGCTCAACAGGCAGCTTCAAGACAGAATTGCTAAGATCAACCCTAGTCCGCAGGCATTCCAAGAGGTTTTTAGAATAGTTGGGAAAAACAAAAAGTTCTCTTGTAGTAAAGTGATAAAAGATAATGTTACCCTCACTAATGAACATGATATAGTTTTGGCTTTTGAAAATTATTTCAAAGAAATCTATAAGGAACAAGTTCCTGTTTTTAATCCTAGTGTAACTAATGATGCTAAAAGATGTGCTCACTTGATTAGGCTTAGCAAACCTGTGCACATTTTCAATTTTTCTCATGACAACACCTCCCTATCCCCTTTGGCAGCAAACATCTTTACTAAACAGGATGATGTTGAATCTATAATCAGTCAACTCAAACCTAAAAAATCCTCTGGTCCGGACAATATTAGTAATTTTTACCTTAAAAAACTGCCTTCAACTGCCATACGTTTTTTGACTATAATTTTTAACAATTGTATTAACAACGGTTACTTTCCTACAACCTGGAAAATAGCCAGACTAATTCCAATTATCAAGAAGCCTAACAATTTTGAAATAACCAATTTCAGACCGATTTCGTTGCTGTCAAATGTTGGGAAGATACTTGAAAAAATTGTCTTAAATAATATTGTTTCACCGGAAGAAAACCCTATTGAGTTCATCCCGGAACATCAATTTGGTTTCCGCAGAGGCCGCTCTACAGTTGATGCATTACTCAAACTTCATAATGATATAACTCTTAATCTGAGAAATAAGAGATGCACGGTGGCATGTTCGCTTGATGTTGAGAAGGCTTTTGACAGCGTCTGGAGCAGCGTTACCAGATTATTTTTTCCAAAAATGCTAAAGCGGGGGCGGAAAACTGCAAAAACTGCTAAACAAAATCGTAAAAAATGCTGAAAAAACTGCGATAGATTTTTCCATGATTAATAATTGAATTTTTTACTTTTTAATGTAAATTCTAGTGAATTATTTTACATTTACAAAAAATTCATATTTGTATACGTCAAACTCTAACCTCTAACCTCTTTCAGTCGAATTTTTCTATTACTCGAACTCTACGTTTTTCGTTTTTAACTTTTGGCCTTCATTACTCGAAGTTTCTATAACTCGAGTTTATTGTCTGTCATTTTGAGAATTGGACTTATGGTAGTTCGACTACATTTGTTATTAACGTTATTGTTATAACGATAACGATATTTATAGTCATCATGTAAAAGACTATATTTTCTACATTTAAATGTATTAGCTACAAAATGAATAAAAATTCAATTACTCTGAATATTTATAAAGAACATTCGAATTTATTACAGGCAACATTTTATTTGTTGGAATAAAGTTGTAACAGCTTCCACTTATAGAAACGCCTGCTGTACTTGCAAAATTAATGCAACATTTTTATTAGGTATACAGGTATACTAAATCTATTACGGTTTTTAGTTCTTAGCAAATTTACCTTTGAAAACCTGTACTCTATCATGTCATATCATATCATATCAATGCGTTATTGCATTTAAATTATTCTTTTTCGAAAACGGATACATCGCATGTAATTTGAGCTGATTTCTGTTATTCCACAACACATTGCTGCATTTTAAAAAGCTTCATTCATGTATTGAAATTGTGAGTTTTATCAATTTTTTATTGAGGTAGCCAATGTATGAAATGGTGTTAAATGTTGCTAAATGTGTTTTTTTCAAAATGTTTTATGAATATTTTTAAAAACTGCTAAAAACTGCTGATATTTACAAAAATGCTAAAAAATCTGCTGCATGTGAAATTTATGATCAAATCCTGCTAAAATCGCAGGAAACTGCTAAATCTGGTAACGCTGGTCTGGAGAGATGGACTCATTTTTAAGTGCTCTCAGTTACTTTTGCCTACACATATTATTAATTTGATTGACAGTTTTTTGAATAATAGGTCATTTTACATTCAGATCCAGGGATCTAAATCAAACATTTGTGCCTGTAACAGTGGCGTGCCCCAAGGCTCCATCTTGGGACCCCCTTTATATAATATTTTCCTCTTTGATTTTCCTCACGTCCTCAGCGATGGTAACATTGATTCCATTGGATTGCTGTATGCAGATGACACCATAGCATATGCTAGTCACGAATTTCCTTTGGTAGCTCTACGGAAATTAGAAAATCACACCACAGTGATTAATCATTTCTATAAAACCTGGGGGATAAAAATCAATAAGCAAAAGACTGACCTTATATGTTTTAGAAATGCTAGCGGCAAAGGACCTGAAGGAGTGGTAAGGGAAAGTCGAAATCTCGAATTAAGGATAGATGACTGCATCATTCGGATTAAAAACAACATTAAGTATCTAGGTGTTCATTTTAATAACCTACTAAAGTTTAACAGCCATGCCAGGTCTTGCCTTTTAAAATCCAAAAAAGTATCCAACATACTCATGCCCTTTTTTAGACACAGCACTCTTAAAAAAAGAACGAAACTTCTGTTCTATAAAACTCTTATTAGGCCCATTATGTTGTATGCTTTTCCTATATGGTTTGCCATCTCTCCCACAGTTGCTTCTGAATTTGAACTTTTTGAAAGAAAAATTCTCCGCCTCTGCTCCGGTAAAAACTTTGAGACTAGGACCAAAAGATTCTCCAATTCCTTCATCTACAATGAAACAAATGTCACCTCTTTCACTAATTATGCTCTAATCTTAACAAAAAAAATAATTGCAAAATTACACAATTCAGATAATGAACTAATAAAAGATATCCTTTATTCTCAATCTACCTCCACCTGGGAGAACTCGCTATATCCGTCTGCCATTGGCGCATCCAACGTTGAGGTTGACTCTGCTCCCGATGGATCCACCCTGTCCTTCTACTTGAAGGTGACCCCTGGTCACAACCGCGGGTAGTAGTATTTTGCTCTTGCTGCCCTCCACTTTTCTTTTAAGTTAATGAATTAAAAAAAATAAAAACTGTATTTAATTAATGAATTGGTAAATGGAATACAATCATATATAATTATGTATTTCAACTTATAACTCAATACTTATCGCAATTTGCATATTCTAATAACAACAATCGGAGAACAAAACTTTCAACCTTTTAAATAACTTTCATATTTTTTTTATTATTTATTGTAGGTATTTTTTGTACTTTAAGTCTTCTAGTTGTTACGTATCCTTTCACACTATTTGTCAACATTCATGTATGCCACAACCAAAAATCATGAAAGATAAGAATAATACAAAGAAACTATTGTCAACAAAACTAAAGGAGTAACAACTATAAATCGATATGTGTCAAACATCAGAATTTTTTCAGAAGCTGTAAACTGTGATTCAATCCATTCGTTTTACAAAAAAAATAAATTAAAAATGAATTCCCTAAACTGATCTTTTAGACATAAGTAGGTACAGGCGTTAAAAGTACCTGAGAGGATGAGTTACGTCACGTATGCCTTAAGTATGCTTTCGTCTCTCTTCTTCACCTTTAAATGTACATAATAATTTTAAGTTAGGTTAAGTCACAATAGTTTTAGTTTAGACATTTAAGTCAAAGCCAATTCCAATGCTCCGCGAGCAAGAGCTAATTGTCAAATAATCTAACAAATGACAGCCAAGTGGCTTAATAAATAATCAAAGTAATCGTAATGTGCAGGCAATACTTTAAAGCCGCGAGTATCTCATTTTAAAAATTGTTAAGAATTGTATTTCTCTGTAAAAGTATTAAAAAGTCTCAATAAAATTCAATTCAATTCAATAGTAAAATAGCTCCGAAGGATCAACAACAATTCTCTTCATTCGTCAAAAACATTTTTGTGGCTTGACAACCAGCAAGCTCAAAGTTGAGCTGGTTAATCCACAATCACATTCAAGAAAATTTTAAAAAAGTACACAAAGTTAACAAAATAATATTTTTTCTCCTTTCATCACATAAACTACTTTCTATCATTCCGTTTCATTTTTATCAAAACAAAGTGTTGTTAGTGTTGTTTCACGATGCGTCGGTTTTAATTGTCGACAATAGCATCGTCTATGTCGACAATTGGATTGTCAATGCTATGGAAAACAGCTGTTAGTGAAATGTCTCTAGAAATACCTACTAATTACTAGCATAAGCATACGCACCACACAGGAATAGAAAAGGGCTGCTTGAATATTGATTTATTAATCATTGACATACTGTACATGGACTGCTAGCAGCCAATTTTTCGTTGAAGCAAACATAAGCGCTAGCTCTTTGGTTCACAACGGAGAGAAACGAAAACACTCGAATGTCATCGAGCAGTTGATGCGATTGTGTTTGAGTACAAAGTGTGCCATCTGTTATAGAACGTTCGAAATAATTTGAATAAGTCGTTATCTTGCGGAGTTGCAATGTTTCTACTCTACAATTGATGACACTGTGTTCTATGTACAAAATAGCAATGGCGCGCATAGGTATCATACTTTCGCCGCACTGAACCAAAAGGGCTAGTGCTTATGTTTGCTTCATTTTTCCTCGCGGGTTTGTATGAAACTGACATTTTACTAGCAGTCCATGGCCGCGTTCCAGTGACCGCTAGTCATCTAGCACATAATATCCCTGATGGAGGAACGCTGGCGCTAGAGATCTAGCGGCAGCGGCAAAGTGACATTAAAACCAATTTGAAGTCGTATTATTTTATCTTCATGAGAGTCAAAAATGTATTTTGTGCCATCATGCCGCATATTTATTAATACACTATAATTTAAATAAACAAATACAATGTATATTAATTACATACAAGTTTGAATTCCCATTTTAAACCAAATTGGAAATATTTGACTTCTGCACTTTCACTTTTGTTTTGACAGTTCGTTATTTTTTTTCAATCTAGCAGTTCATTTTGTGCTAGATTGAAAAATTTCCCAGAAAAGGATATTTCACAAAATGTGCTAGAGCTCTAGCGCAAATGCTGAAATGTCAGTTTTTTTATATGGAGTTTGGCATGCCGCTAGTCATCCAGCGGTCAATGGAACGCGGCCCATGTATAGTATGTGGTATGTCAATGCATTAATAAATAAAAATTTAATGGTTGGACGGCAAAAAACAAAGGTATTACGAACTTGACTTTGAATTGGCCAAGTTAAATAATAAATATGCAGAGTGTTGCAAGCAATAAATGCAAAAAAGCTGAAGTTCGCGTCAGACACTTTTTCTTTATTCATTATTATAGAAATCTGTGCAAAGTTTCAAAAAACAAAAAAAAAACTTGTACTCATTATAAAATAAAAAGGTATAATTTTAAATTTTAATTGTGTTAATCTTCTAAGAACTAAATGTATTCCTTCAAATTTGTTTAATTGAACTTAATTGTCGACATGTCGTGTCGTCAATTTTGAATTAACGACACGTAATTAACGACGTGTCGCGTCGACAATTGCATAATCTACTTTGGACTGTTGCAAGCCCCAAATGAGGCTATTAAATTGGAACTCCACACAGGTGACAGTGCGTGCGTCCAGACCAAAAAGCTTGTCAGCTGTGCTAATAAAAAAACATATCTCCCCTTCCAAAAGGGGAGGGCAAAAGTGATTTTAACTGATTTTATCAACGATCACTGCTCTCTCATCGATTATCATAAAATCAGGCAGATGTTTAATTGAAATGCGTGCAGACTCTTTCCAGAAAAGTAAGAAAAAGCGGAGCTCATCTTGTGATCGGCAATTTCCCAAAGAAGATCAGAACACTTCAATAGTGGCTTATTATACAGTCTTGAGGTTTTAAATTTTAAAATTAAAAAATTGAAATTTTAAAATCTAATTGCCTTCCAGTATACCCCCCATTTTTAATACCAACCTGACTACGGTAAAAATAATTCCTATCACATTCGCCTAAGTCGATTCGTTTGGACACTATCGTGTTTTCAACAGACAGACAGACAGACGAACATGGCTAAATCGACTCAGAATTTGAAGCTGATTCGGAACATGGGTATATACTTTATGGGGTCTCCGGTGACTCCTTTATTGAAATCCGCCAAATAAATGCAACTATCGTCCTCTTCAGCTTTCTCAAACATTTTAAACAAATCTAAAATTTTCTATACAGGGGATTCGGACCCAATCCAGAAGGCAAACATGAAGTATATTTAAAAGGTCCTTTCGCAACCCTGATAGGTGATTACAATATTGATGGAAAGATTCTCATTCTACCAGTTCGTGGAGAAGGACACAGCAACATTACCCTAGGTATGGATACTCCATATAAATATGTACTAATAGAATTCTTTTTAAAGAACAACATTTTCATATTTCCGTTTTCCAATTACAGATAATGTTTACTTAAAAATTAACATTAACGCAGGATCTAAAGTCCAAGATGGTGCTACGTACATGGATGTTAGAAACGTGAAATTAAATTTGAATACAACGCAGGTACATTTTGATCTGTCAAATCTGTTCAATGGAGACAAAGTACTCGGCGATAATCTGAACAAATTTTTAAATGAAAATTGGCACGAGGTTTATTCTGAAATCAAAAAATCAGTACTAAATGGATTCGGAGTTGTTTACACGGATTTTATAAAGAAGCTATTTGCCGCCCATCCATATAGTGAGTTAGTTGATGGAGGCAAATGATTTTGCTTCATTATTACTATGACAGAGTTTTGTAAATTTGTGTACCTATATTACTCGTATAAATAAAGATATATCAAGAGAAGCGCAAGTGAATAATTTTTCTTAAAATCAAAGGGCTAGAAGCCATGGTAGGTAGTTCTCTAGTAAAGGCACGGGCACCTTTTTTATACAGGAACCAATACTGACTTTTTTCGGCTCCACTTTAACTTCGTAAACAATTGAGCCAAAAACTTCAAACTTGAGCATTTTCCAAGCTTGTAGTCATAAACTGCAGAGATGCATCTCTAGTAACTCGCAGATTGTGTCATAAAGGGTGGGCCAAATACAAGTCTCTTTTTAAAAATGCAATAAAATTAACAAAATACAATTTTTTTCATGTATTATGGCTTTATTAATAAGAGCAAATATTCCCATTAATTATGGAACACTGAGGAACACAAGAGGCTGTCGCTCGGCCAGGCATTCTGTCACTCCAATTTTCCAAGACCTTGTTGATGGTTTCGGGCTGTAGCTCATGTATTGCTTGGATGATATTGGCCTTAAGTGTTTGAATCGTTTCCGGATTGTTGGCATAACATCGGTCCTTCACGGTTCTGCACAAAAAAAAAGTCGAAAGGGGTGTCAAATCGCAGCTCCGAGGCGGCCAATGGAACATCGCCATGACGGCTGATAACACGATTTGGGAATTTGGTGCGCAAAAGATCGATTGTGGGGCTGGGCTGTATGGCATGGCGCGCCATCCTGCATGAACCAGAGGTCGTCCAAATCCATGTCTTTATTTTCGTAAAAAAAAATCGCTTAACATGGCTCTGTAACGCCGAACGTTGACCGAAACGTTGTTCCTAGCCTCATTTACGAAGAAAAATGAATCCAATGATGTCACTACTCCACAATCCGCACCAAACTGTCACTCTCTGAGGATGGATTGGCTTCTCGACAATAACGTGCGGGTTTTCTGAGCCTCAGACTCAGATGCAGCAATATTGTTTGTTAACGTAGCCGCCGAGATAAAAAAAAGCGCCTCGTCAGAAAAGAGTATTTTTCGCCCAAAATCGTTGTCCAATTCAAGCTGCTCTAAGGCCCAAACTGCGAAGAGATAACCGGATGGTCGTGCGCCTTCAATTACTGAGTAAATTGGACCTTGTAAGCGACAGTGACCACACTCACTTTGGAAATAAGTTTTCAATATTTTCCAATGTTGTTTAAGCGTAAAGCGACTCATTTCGTTCCGCGGAGGTATGGTACTGACTTTCTGTCAAGATTTCGAGCATGAACCAGCTACCAGTGTCAAAATAACCTATGATTTAAAAAGAAACCACTAGATGGCTTACCCTCCGACATCGATTTTAGCTGAATCTTTTTGCGATTAATTTCAAATCTGGGGCATTAATGATTCTCCAGATATGCGGCTTCAAAAATCATTGACTTACTTACTGACAGATCATGAAAATTATGAAAGCCTTCCTGCCATAATAAAGGGTGCCCCATAATTCACGCAAAATTTGAATTTTGCACCATTTAATAGTACAGTGATGCCAACAGAAAAAAAGATAATCATGTGACAGCTGACAGTTGGGGGTTAGTAAAAATGGAGCGCTGTACGAAAGAACAACGCATTTTCATTGTTGAGCAATATTTTAAAAACAATGAATGTTTGTCGGCTCACAGTCCGCAATTTTCGAACACAATATGGCCGTCATAGTGATTGAATACTGTGAAGAGAAAAATTGAAAAACTTAGGTAGACTGGATCAAATAGACATCTTATGTCGTTTTCGGTTGGTCGTCCAGAACCGTCCGGCAGCAATTCGAACGCTTCTGAAAGCCTTCGATTGGCACTCAACTGACAGTTTTTCATCTGAAAAGAAGAGACATTTTTTTCTGGATTTGAATTCAGAATCGTGGAGAGTTCTTCCGGACGGTTCTGGACGACCAACCGAAAATGACATTAAACACTCTGGGTATCCTGGCACAAGTCGTTCAACAGAAAACATCGAAGCACTTCGCGAGAGTATTGCTGACAGTTTAGGAACATCAATTCGGCACCATAGTCAAGAATTGGGCATTTCGAAAAGTTCTCTACAGCGAATTCTCAAGAAAGACTTTGAACTTCATCCTTACAAAGTTCAATTAACTCAAGAACTGAATACAACTGACTATGCGAAGAGAGTTCATTGAATGGATTTTGAAACAACAACAAGTGGATGCTGGTTTTTCGAACAAAATCATCTTCAGTGATGAAGCTCATTTTTATCTTGATGGCTTCGTTAATTGTCAAAATTGTTGAATTTGGGGTTCAGAAAACCTACGAGTAATTGTTGAGAAACAAATGCATACACAACGCGGGACTGTTTCGTGCGGACAATTAATGGTGTTCGTTAACCCAGTTTTTAGTACCCAAATAAATAAAGCGTGTTTTTTTTAGATGTATAGAATTTTAAATTGGCAACACAATCTTAACTGGTGGCCATTTTGTCAAGTGATTTATTTTTAGTTTGGTTTGGCATTTCAACATGAATAGAATGACGCCTGAACAATGCTTCCAAATTCTGGAAATATGTATATATATTTTGAAAATCAAAAAATTTATTTTAAAAAACGAAAACTGACTGTTTGGTGTGCTTTATGGGTTGGTGGAATAATTGGTCCGTACTTCTTTAAAAACGATGCTGGCCAGAAGGTTATAGTCAATGCTGACCACTATAGAGCCATGATTACTGACTTTTTCGTTCATCAATTGAACAACCATGATGTGCAGGATCTGTGGATTCAACCAAACGGCGCACGCAACATGTGACACAGCTCGTGCCACAATTGATTTATTGAAGGAAACGTTTGGTAACCGCATAGTTTCACGTTGCGGACCCTTGAATTGGCCTCCAAGACCGTGCGATTTACCGCCGCTTGACTATTATCTGTGGGGATATGTGAAGCTGCTAGTCTAGGCCGATAAGCCCAAAACGATTGGCCACTTGGAGGACAACATTCGCCGCGTTATTGCCGATATACGGCCACAAATGTTGGAAAAATTCATCGAAAATTGGACCTCCAGATTATAATGCCAGAAGATTATCTTTCGAATAAAGTATATTTTATGTAAATTTAAAAAAAATCATGTTTGTTTTATTCCATTTTAGAGTTCTATACCTACCTCTAAAAAAAAACACCCTTTAGATATGGATGTGACCAACATGTGGTTTTAACAAGACGCTGACACATGCCATACAGTCAGAGAAATTATTGAATTACTGCATGAGCATGAGTCATTTCCTAATCGTGTAATTGTAATCTGCCGATGATCTGCCTGTAATTTTTCGATCAGAATTGGCCATCCAGATCTTGCGATTTAACGCCAATGGACATTTTGCTTCGTGTTTTTGAAGTCAAAGGTCTACGCAAAACAAACGGTCATAGAAAAGTTCAATAAAAGAGTACGTACTTCCCAGCAAAACAGTTATTATTGGAAAATCTACATAGATCCGTGTCTAAAAGCCCTACAGTCTTTTGGAATGCTTTCCAAGAAGACAGTGGTCAGACAGGATACCTCAGAATAGTTTAAGTATTTCCTTAGTTCGTTTGAGGTCCGTTTCTGGCCACATTTAATCTTTAATCTTGATATCCCAATGTTATTCCCAAGCCAGTCAAAGTGGGAGTTCTCTATAAAGTTGATAACGACCTGGCGATCACTATCTATACGAATGCCTTAAAATTTATATAGATACAAAAGTTGGTTTTTACTTGGAAACACTTCAAAAATATGCATCTTTTAGATTAGGTACCAAAAGGTTTTAGCTGAAATCCGGAAAATAGAAAAATCTGCAAGGATGCAAGTCACCTTTCTGGCATTAGAATTAAATCAAAGGCAGTTAGAAAGTGTCCCGAAGCGCGCTGTACATCTATGAGCAATCATTCTATCAAACTCTGCTAGGTTTCCGGACATAGAAAAACAGAATACAACGAAAATGCAAATGCTTTTGGCAAGAATAGTATCAGAATAGAACATCAGAGAAGTCGACACATCCATAATGCCACCGATTGCAGTCGATGACATCGATGACATAAGTGGTCAACTTAACTTGGTTATCTAGGGAGGAGGACTACATTATGACCGAAACCAGAGAAAAAGACAACAAGGATCCTTCTTCCACACTGCCAATGGAATCATGCTCCGTAAATGTAGAGTAGAGTCCAACGATCTATGCCGAGGCTACTGACATGATGAGGAGGTAGGGTCAATCCAACATCCCGCTCTACAAGAACGCCACTTACGCGTACCCAAGGATCGGGGTTTCTTGCAAGCAAAGCGCCGAGTTAAAATGCTTTCAGAAAGCAGATCTTCTAAAATTTATTACGGAAGCACCAATTGCCTCCCAAACCGGGCTATAACTTGATGAGTTGTAGTCTGTTCCATTTTTTTTTTTTTTTTGCAGTATCACTTTTCACTTATCAGGGGATTCACTATTGACCTTTAAAATATCCAATTGAACGTGATGAGTATTTTTCTTGCACGACCCACTCCTTTATATAACCTAACCTAACCATGGTATAAAGATTCAGAGCCTGTCGCGACCCGATGTTCTTAAAAAAAAAAAAAAACTACAATAAAATCGCTACGACTGAGAATAGTATTTCAAGATATACCCAGCGTGACTGATGTACAAAACATGTCAGTAATTAAATTTATTAAATTCAAGTTATTAAATTATATAGATCGCCACAACCGTCAAAAACCAAAATCAATCAACTGATCATGAAACATATAATAATTGTTGTGTTTACACTTGACATTAACCTTCAGTCAATCATTTTGTATACGGTCTACATTTTATATGCTACTCAAATTACATTTTAATTGCCATTGCATTACTGAACTCGTTTCTCATATAAAGTATAAGATTTCCTTGAGTTTGTCACTTGCGGTCCGACTTTGGCAGAGAAGACATGTATCGGTTAATAGTTTTAATATTCGCGTTCAGTTTTATACAGACGGAAGCTAAATTTCGTGAGTTCTCCCCCCAAGTAGTTAACTGAAATTTAATTTCAATTTTATAATTTTCAATTTTATAATATAGCAAATAATCCGAAACCATGTGCATACGGAGATACAAGCTGCATTACGGACTTGGTCAACTTTTTGCTTAGTCAAAAGTCAGGCGGTAAGCTTAAATATATCTAATAATCTTTCGGTAACTTGCTAACGCATCGTAAAGGATCCAGCTCGCTGAATTTGGTGAAAATCGATCCGCTACAAATCGCAGCAATTGACATTAAGCAGGGAAAGGACAGTCCTGTCAATATTGACCTACGTTTTCGTAATACTGACTTGTTGGGATTGCGTGACTGTAAAGTCAAAGAGTTAAAGTGAGTGTCGAAGTTATCGATTAATAGCAGTTTGGAAATGTTCTTCTTTCTATCGATTACAGGGGTTTCGGTAAGGATCTGACACAACGCCATGACATAGTGTTGAAGTGTCCTGTTGTCAGTTTGGTTGGCGATTATAAAATCTCGGGAAAGGTACTCATTTTGCCCGTCCAAGGAACTGGGAAAAGTAACGTCACGTTGGGTAAGTATAAGAAAAACTTAGCAACTGTCAAACCAAATGACATCTTTGTTAGTTCTTTCAATGGTTTTTGATAATTAATTTTCCTTCCGACAGTTAATACCGATTTGGGAATTCATTTTGTCGGCATTCCCCAAGTCAAGCCCGATGGTACATACCTGACGATTAAAAATATGCGCATTTCTGTGGAACCCAAGAGAGTGTACTTTGCGTTGACGAATCTCTTCAACGGCGACAAGACGCTGGGTGACAATTTGAATTTCTTTATTAACGAAAATTGGGAGGACATATTTCGTGAAGTAAAAGCATCTATTGACTCAGCATACGCGAAGGTTTTCGAGAGTGTCGTAAATAATGTTTTTCAAAAATATCCTTATGATAAGTTTTTTATTTAGATGTAGGGAGATTTTAATATTTTTCAAATAATACACATTTATTTATACAATTCGGTGACAGTGTTTTTTTTTATTATCCTGGGCCCAGATCACGTAAAATGAAAACGGTCGAATGACACGCGAATTGAACCAACCATTCTTCGACAACCTTAGCGACATCTCGGGTAAAGGGATATAAGATATTATCCGTTTTCTCAGTTCCACACTTTCACTAGGTACCGTCTGTATTACATGCTCGCAACAATTATCACAAACCAAGTCACACGCTTCGTGGTAACAAATTATATATAGCTGAAGGTATTTCACGAATAGCTTGACCAATATTGTTTTTGAGGAACTATGAGTCTCTGAATTGGACGCATAGCATCGATCTTTAATGGCAGTCCAAACAAAACAAAATCCAAAACCCAGTTGCGCACTCCTAGTCGGTTGGGGTTGCACTTGCATTCTACTTGCGCGCGCTACTTTAGGCGATCCTAAAACAATCCAAGATCTTTATGTGAAATTCTTCTCATACTTTGGCAACAGCTGCAATATTCTCCGTTAAGCTTCAGTTGGTGCATTAGATAGACTAATTCTGATTAAACTGCTTACCATTACGTCAACACAGGATCCACTTTGGATGCAACTTTGCAACAGTTTTCCCAACGTTGTTCAAGCGTAAATCAATTATTCATTTCGTACAGCGAAAATATAACACTACTGAGTTTCTGCCAATTTTTTTTTATGTAACCGATAATAGTTGTCAGTGTCAAAATAACATATGATTCAAAAAACAAAAAAACAAACAGATGACGGGTAAAACCAAAAGCCAAACGAGCCACCCAGTCCTTCAACAGAATGTGAGGAAAACCTTAAATTTAAGTAGACATCATTATCTAAGAAACCCTTTTGTGACATCTTGCAAATCACTTAATTTTTTGTCACACTATGATAACGTGGGCGCAGTAGCGCAGTGGTTAGTGTGCTGGACTACTGTGCGAGGGATCCAAGGTTCGATCCCCGAAAAAACACAAATTACTATCTTAAGGTTTTTTCTACTGCGCCATCTCTCGCGAACGTCTGACAAACATCCGAGTGTAAGACTGCCTTGAAAAAGCTTTTCAATTCAGCCGTTCAGACTCGGCATAAAATTGTAGGTCCCTTCCATTCGTCGCAAAAATAAAAATTCACACAAACGCAATTGTTGCGAGAAGCTAGGGCTGGGGTGTCTCGCCTATTGCGCCACCTATTTATTTATTTATTATAATAAAACGCCTTGTCAGTCAATATGACGTTCAGATTTTGTCGACACACACAACTATAGGACAAAATCTGACGTCAGCATGTCAAAAATTGAAACGATTTTTGATATGGCGTGTAATAGTAGTTTATGGACGTACAACTGAATTTTGCAATCAGAACAGAACCAATGCCCCAATCTTTTTTGTCAAACCGTTTTACTTAAACTGATAAAAAATTCTCATGTTTAATTAGGTATCGCTGTCCAAAATGATAATTACATGGATACTGCTGTACAAATGAAAAAGCTTTCCACACAACGGCCCTTTTTAAATAATTTTCAAAATTAAGTTCACCTAAACTATTGGCCAATAGATGGCCACAAGCTCAGTTGTTCCTAGGCATGTCCCATAAAGAAACCGACTCTATGACGTATTTGTGTTCGATTTGTTTTCCGTTCAAATTATTTTGTTCAAAGAATATTGCGAGAATAAAGTTAAAATAAAATACATTCTGAAAGCGAATGTCATATTTTGTGGCGAATGTGTTTAGCACAGAGGTACTCATCGGCTACAAGATATGAAATTATAAATGCACAGCACAGATTCCATACTACAAAATGAAAGATGACAATCTCCACTTTGTTGGCTAGTCCACATAACGAATTGAATAATGTGGCATTTAAGGACTATTCACATGAGAGCGACCAACTGCCTACCAGTCCGTTCACATGAACACGGCAGTTCACGAATTTCAGCCATCAGTTTCTACAAGCAATTTCTAATTTGAGGTTAAGTTCGAAAGAATGTTTTATTTTCTAGTTTGTGAAACGTGGTTTAATGATGTGGATTGCGAATAAACCTAGACAATTCGCGCTCGCTGAGGGTGTTCTCGTTCGCCGCAAAAAGTTTGGAATTCGATATTTCGTTGTTTAAACTGATTTTTTAAATTTATTTTCGTACATTTTTATGGGATAATAAATTATCCAAAATTTGGAATAGTAAAATGCACAATTTTCTGTTTAGAAATTAACCAAAGGTCGTTTGTTTGCATTCCACCAATTCGTTCGTTCACTCTTATGTGAATGGTCCCTTACATCATCACATGTTTACATCATCACATGTGCAATTCCTTGTACGAGTTAAGTGAGAGAGAGAGAGGGAGAGAGAGAAGAAAGGCATAAGGAGACAAAACAAGGGGGTCGTTTCCCGTTCTGTGAAGTGAATTTACCATTTTCTTAGCAGTTTTTTATTTTATCACTTCACAACCACGCCTAATGCGATTTTCGAACTCATCATGATAAACTGCTGTCAAATATGTACTAAAATGTACTAAATTATAAATCCGGTCACCCATGTACAGTGAGCGTCAAAAGTAAATGAACACCAATGATGTTTTCATTTGACTTTATGATTTGGAAATATATTTTTTTATTATTGTATGCTGTCAAAATCAAAAACTTAAAGGATCTTTTGTGTTCACTTACTTTTGACTTACTTTTTATTTTTATTGATAAATGTACAAGTTGGCCTGCGATATCTGACGGCGAGGAAAAGAAAGGCTGATGCATCGACCACCTTTTCTTTATTTTCCATTATTGTAAAGTAGTTTTATGTTTTTGCACAACAATAATGTACCTATTTATTTAATCAAACTGTTTTCAATCATAAACATATTTATGATTGGCCTCGACTCCAGTAATGCGTTTCGCCCCGATGTGGTGGGTGGGCTACCTATTTATTTTTCACAATTGAATAATTTAATGTCGCTTATCTTTGACGTATATTTTTTCGCTGATCTGTCAAATTTGTGTAGGTATCTAGAAGGGTTCAAATTATCGCCGCTGGGATACACCGCTTCTATTGTTCAATACATTTAAATGGCAGCGTTCCTTTGACCTCTAGTCAACTTCATCTAGCACATAATATCCCTGATGGAGGAACGCTGGCGCTAGAGATCTAGCGGTAGCGGCAAAGTGACATTAGAACCAATTTGAATTCGTATTATTTTATCTTCATGAGAGTCAAAATGTATTTTGTGCCATCATGCCGCATATTTATGAATACACTATAAATAAACAAATACTATGTAGCTATATTAATTACATAGAAGCTTCATTTCACATTTTACACCAAATTGGAAATATTTGACTTCTGCACTTTCACTTTTGTTTTGACAGTTCGTTATTCTTTTCAATCAGTGGCAGTTCATTTTGTGTTAGATTGAAAAATTTCCCAGAAAAGGATATTTCACAATATGCGCTAGAGCTCTAGCGCAAATGTTGAAATGTCAGTTTTTTTATATGGAGTTTGGCATGCCGCTAGTCATCTAGCGGTCAATGGAACGCGGCCAATGATAAAAAAATGTTTCTATGTAGGTATAATTTAATGTGCTAAGTTCGGCAAACTTTTATTGTTACCACTTCTTTTAGCATCGTTTGCATTTTCTTTTCCATATGTCATGCATTCTTTGCTTATGTATTTACTCAGCTAAGAGTAAGAAAGTGAATAACACAACCACTACATTATTGCAGGAGTTAAATTACACGAAATAACTGAGCTTGGTTCATAATCATAATCCATGGTAGGGAAAGAATTTAAGCACGACAGAAATATAGATAGAAAATGGAGACCAAGGGCTTTGATGAGAACCTTTAAAGCATTTAGCATAAGAAGCAGATCGTTGGCATGAAGAGTTCTTATGACAATGACTACGTTAAGAAACACCATGAAGACACAGACGAAGTTGAGGAAGAATGGTTTCTAGAGGAACCTAGGTACAATCCTCAAATAGCAGGTACCTCTATTGATATTTAAGAAATTCTTTATAAAATAAATAAATAGGTGGCGCAATAGGCGGTGACACTGACACCCTAGGCCTTGCTTCTCGCAACCATTCGTTTGTGTGAGTTTCTATTTTTTGGGACGAATGCTTTATGGATGGAGAAGCTTTTTCAGGACAGTCGTAGTCTCGGATGTTTGTCAGACTTTCGCCTTTCGCCAGAGGGAACCTGGGAACCCTCGCACAGTAGTCCAGCACACTAACCACTGCGCTACTGCGCCCACCATATGAATCAAGAAAAGCATGAGTTGGAAATATAGATTTTGCAGTTCGTTCAAAATAAAATACATTTTTAATAACGTTATCGATTTAATTTTTTTGTGTTGATTGAAGGTTCCATACTTTCAAAATATGTGTCAATTAAAGTTCTTCTAACACCGTTGTTTCCGGTAACTCCTTCCGGTTGGCGATTATTAGGTACGGCTAACACGTCGGATATAGCTTGTTCTAACTCGGCTGGAAGCACCGGAGCCTCTTTGTCGTTATTAAGGCAACATAAGTTGTGCAAAACAGCTGTAGCCACAATGACACTTTGAACTGTTTTCAAGTGTATGCGTAATCCCAAGGAAAGCACTGGAAAGCGACGCTTCCACACGCCATAAGTTCGTTCCACACAATTTCGTGTCCTTATTTGCGATGAATTAAAAAGGTTTTCAACTGGGTTATTAACCTTAGACAAAGGCGTAATTATGCGGTTTGTATTTTCATATCCGCCGTCAGCAACCACAAGTCCATTTCCAAACTCTCCGCTCTCCAAACGATTGCAAATACGAGAGTTTCGGAAAATCGTTGCATCATGCGTTGATCCAGGCCACCGTGCAACAATATCTAAAATGCGTAATTGACTATCACACAGTGTCTGCACGTTCATTGAGAAGAATCCCTTTCTGTTTCGGAACGACTCAGCACCTTCACCACCTGCGGAATATGTTTAAAAGTATATATATATGTATATGTATATATTTATTCGTAGTATATAGCATACCTGGGGAAATAATCCTTACATGAGTGCAACCCATTGCTGCAATAACTCGAGGAAATTTCGCAACGGCAAAAAAATCCTTTTGAGATTGCAATTGCTCTTCTACGGTTTGTGGTAAATAAATGAATTTTGGCCTGAGCAACGCTATATGATGCGAAACAAGCCTGACAACTCTTGATGCTGTGCTTTTAGAAACCCCAAACAGATCTCCTACTGTTTGCAACATACTTCCAGTGGCATAGAATCGTAGAGTAATGAGAAGCATATGCTCTGCTGACAGGGCATTGTTCCTAAAAATTGCACTCTGATTAATGCATATTTCTTGCTATTTATATTCGTTAAAATTACCATTGTGTTTTGTGCTCTATTTGATGTGCAATTAAATTTAGAACACACTGAACTGTTTCCTTGCTCATGCGAAATCTTTCTCGGAAGTCTTTGTCATTATACATTTGAAAGCAATTTGGCCGGTCTCTTATGATTTTCTTTCGACGTAAAACCACAGCACTAAACAATTCGTCATATTCACAGTCACTTTCAAAATCTAAATCATAATCTGAATCCATATTAACAAATTTTGTTCATATACTTTTAAAATTAAATCAGCAAACAAACAAAAAACATATTTTATTTGCTACGAAATTCAATATAAACTTCAAATCGTTGGCAGCTGAGTGAGTAGCTAGCTTGCCATCTGTCAAAGATGTGAGTAGAAAATACTTTAGTTCATCGGCACTTAAGTTTTATAATCAAATATGGCACTATGAAACAGAAATCGACTCTTGAGCGGAATTTAAGGGAGAATCAATAGGTAATTAAGTGCACACTGTACAACTGGGCATTAGAACAGGTATACCGAAGTAAAAGATGGACAAAAATGTTTTTATAGAAATGTACTTAATAGGTACTTTACATATCTGTGGTGTTTGGGGGAAATCTGATAACTCCAAAAATGTATTTTTTTTGTTACGACTACTGTTTTGAACCTTTTGGGCTATATTTTCATTTACGTTATTATGATGGCTGTAGCACCGCTAGAAATAGATGTAATCATTTGGTTCAAAGATGATAAGTGTCTGTTCTTTATTTTCAATTTGGTACTAAACTGTTAAGTGAACTTATCATGTTTGTACCAAACAATAAAAGAAATGAGCGTTAGGAAAATGCTGATAAGTGCCATGTACTAAGTTGATACCAAGCTACTGACCCTAAAAATAATAATTGTGTTGTGCTACTTCCTTGTAGTGTTCGTATCGGACAATTTAAGAACTAATAACATGTAAGGCGAAAGTATTGCACAGTGAGGAGCTGATGAGATTTATTCTTGCTTGTTCAAATTCATCATGATAGTGTAGAAAAGCTTTTTCTATAATCTGATACGCACGTGGAATGCTCTGGACAAAATCGAAATACATAATAATATTACAATTACAAGTTATGTTTTAGCTGGCACTGCATCGGAAAATTAGTTTGAAAGAGCTCCACGCTCCACCACAAGTCTCTCGTTCCTAGACACACCCACTTAGAAAGTGATAACGATCATGCTTTAATATTTAGAATGATTTCCTAAATAACCCAAAGCACTATAGTGACGTGTCGTAAGAAGAAATGGCGCATTTCAATTTTAGTAGTTTTGAGATAAATGCATTTAACTGTTTTGTTTTCGCGCCTTTAGATTAAAAGGTTTTGAACATTTTAACGATTTTTTAATAATTTATTTTATCGTGCGCATAAGTTTTAGTAAGTTTGGTTATTACTTTGAGTAAATGGACTTGCTATTTTTTTTCTTAGTATAGGCACCAAAAAAATAGGTTGAGACTTTAATAAACTTTTAAAATTGTTGAAATACGTTGACGAGCTTTTTTAATGTTTTACAAAAAATAAGAATACAAATTTATTTAATTGAGTTAGGTTAGGTGGCTGTCAAAAAATGATAGATTAGATACACTTAGATCATATTAATAGGTCTATTGTAATACCCATGAAAGGTGGGATGGAGAAGGGGAAAGTCTATATTGGTAGCTGCGGATTTCTTTTGAGAGAGAGAAAGAGATCTGTGTATCTTACCTTGTCCTTGTGGTGACTAAAGCAGTTAAATTAGTTAAAATTAGTAAAGTTAACACTCCTGGTGACGGTTTGTCTTCAGAGAGGGACGTAGGATGACCACGGCGTAATTGAAGCAATTCATCGTACTGCTTAGTACCGAAAGGGTGGTCGCAGTTTGCCTTCGGGGAAAAAGACGAAGGTTAACCGAAACAGCCGCTTATTGTTATTGCTCCTGAATGAATGTTCGCACGTATTAATCTAAAGCGTCCCTTCGTTCCCTTTATTTAAAACTAGGGCAATAAGTTGCTCTTACCATCCACTTCAAAGATTTCGTGAAACTAAAAATTTTACGCACAAGTGCAATCTAAAATCTCTTCAAACCGTGTACCTCTTCGTACACAGCTTTTCCACATGATACCTATAGCTAAGTAGCGAAAAAGGCGAATTAACAAAAAATAAAAGACAAAATCATGACACTAAGCAAAAAAGTCCCATAAGCAGACAATTTAGGCAAATGGGCCTTTTTGACATAGTAAATGACAGATAAGCTTTTATTACTTAGCAATAGAGCTAAGCATGGTAGATGTGCCCATTTGCATTATCTACTGATTTTTAGCCATTTGCGGTTGAAAAAAATGGTAAGTACGAAATTTGATGTAAAGTTAATGGCACGAGAGGACTTCATTGGATCCTCTAAACTCTTGACCACGCATTTCACAAAGAAAAACATTGGGGGATTCTCTTCAAATAAAATTTTTTGAGTTATGTTCACAATATTTAGTGACATTCAAGTATTCATTGGAAATAGCTGAGCCATTCAGATTTGTTTCTATATACAGAAGAGGCCGACCCTTTTCTTTGGATAAAATTCACCTGTCACTGGCCTATTGTGAAGCATTGCATATAAACATAAAAAAAATATAAAGACATTCAGAATCTGCTGCCATTTATTGACCCAACTTATTATTATAACTTTTGTAAAAAAGTAAAACATTCTAAGAAACAGCTGATAGTGACGACAATTACGACGAAAAAACTTGATTTTAACAGTTTACCTATGACATTTGAATTAGCTCCCATTCATTTATTCATAGGGTTTTTTTTAATTTGTATTGTATTTATATACTAATAATTGACGGTTCATACAATAATAGATAACTCCCATTTTTGTTAATTTTTGTTTGATATAAATATGATATCTGCCACAAACTCAAAAAAGCTTAATTTTTAGAAGAATTGTGATCATTACATTTGAAGTTGATTGAATAATATACACAAATTTAAATAAATTATTGTTTTATTTATACAATCTTTTTTATCCCGTATTAAACAACTTTAAAATGCCTGTGCTACACATCATTACTTTTGGAGTTATCAGATTTCTCCCAAACACCACAGATATCTACCTACCTACCTAGGAGTACCTACCTACATTTTCCTTTAGAATTTTTTCATTATACATACTGCCATTATTATTATATTCAAATCAGCATGCCATCTGATTTTGCGTTCAACTAAAAAAAGCATAAGCATAATGTTTTTCATGAATAAGCAAATCGTATCTTTGAAATCATTGAGGATATAGATTAACGAAGAAATTACTAGAATCTAAATATCCATGAGATAATTAGGTATATCTTATCAGTTATGCCTTTTCAAATTTTAAACATGGCGAAGCAACGCATACCATCGCATCCCATCTGATGGGAATGGTACAACGGATCGATATGATATTGGGAACAATGGATAGGCAATTCATAAAAATGAAAACTACCAGACCAGTACCAGTAACAGTGTTACCGATGGGCTACATGAGTTACCAAATGGCAACTTTTCTACCGTCGGAACGCGTGGCAGCCACAATTCGAAATCAGCGTTCTTATCCCTTTCACAAATACAGGCGATATTGGGACGCATTTTTAAAGCTTCAATTTATTTCTCAATATCGCCCAAACATTTTTAAAGAAGAAATATGTACATATGGCGAATTTTTTTGGGAAGTGAGTATAACAAAACCAAAAGTGAGTATGTATAACAATTTTGCATGAAGAAAGAGGACGATTAAAGCAAATAATATTACAAAAATATTTCTCAAGTGAAGACACAAGGGGTATTAGCGTGTTTTTCCATCAAAGCATCAAAAATCTGTCAAATTCAAAAATGTGCAATGCTCTCAAAATGGAAATGGAAAATAAACCCAAAAGTACGTGACGTGTATACAAATATTGATTAAAAGTACCTATCTAGTCCAATTTTTGCTGTCTGAAACACTATTTGCTATCTGTGGCAGCTAAAACTTCATACGCATTCAAATTTGGAAGAGCGGAGAAAAAAAAACACTTTGCATCTCTGTCTGTGCCATATTTTTAAAAATAGTACCAAAAACAGATATCCTATCGAGTCGTGATCATTAAACTCGTATGACAATCTTTTCAATTTTCTGTGGAATTTTTTCCTAAGGCCCCAGTATAGCTATCAGTTGGCGTATTTTTTTGGGAAGTGAGTATAACAAAACCAATAGTGAGTATAACAATTTTGCATAAAAAAAAAAATTGAGTATAACCAAACCAAAAGTGAGTACACAAGTTTTGCATGTAAAAGTAAAAGTAAAAAGAGCTAGCTATAGATTCTCAAAAAAATATAAAGTCAGTTCATCCTAAAAAAATAAGCAATAATTGATCTACAACTTGTCTAGAAAAATTCGTTTCTGAAACGTTAAAATAATCAGCGACCATTTGAAATCGTTTACGGATTTTTATACCCTGCACAGGAAGATATACTCACTTTGTCATTACATTTGTAACGCCAAGAAGGATTCACCGGAGACCCTATAAAGTATATATATTCTGAATCAGGATTGCATTCTGAATCGATTTAGCCATGTCCGTCTGTTGAAAACACGATAGCGTCCAAACGAATCAATGAAATTTTGTGAGAGGACTTCTTTTTATCCTCGTTAGGTCGGTATTGAAAATGGGCTATGTCGGTAAACAGTACATACTATCAAACATTTTGCATGACTTTTATGCAGTGGAGCGTATCAGAGCATCGGCCAGGCCGATGATAACACGTTTACTTGTTTTTTTCCTTAATTCGTTACCTGAAACAGGCATTTCTGTTACCTTTCATTAGTTAAATATCGTGAACAATTTTAATGCAAACGGGT
Source organism: Cheilosia soror (assembly GCA_949372485.1). Taxonomy (NCBI): domain Eukaryota; kingdom Metazoa; phylum Arthropoda; class Insecta; order Diptera; family Syrphidae; genus Cheilosia; species Cheilosia soror. The sequence continues at coordinate 17,717,462 of OX443562.1, read as the reverse complement.
ATATATATATATTTTTTTGAATAAAACTTTAAGCATTAATAACAGAAGGCGAACAATTTAGACCACAACGTCCATTTTGAAAACATTTTCGGCACTACATATTATACGAAATCTTCCTCTCCAGTACGACATTTTGCGGTGTGGTCGCATACAATTTTTCTCACACAAAATAAATAATGTGCCATTTTTAACTATTGCGTGCCAAGCACATCCATCCCATATGGATAAAAGCGATAGTGTTTTCTTCGCTAAACTAAAACTAAAAATTGCAACACCAAATATCAAGCTCAATTTTAAAATAAATCGAACCTGGGGCCAGATCGCGTAAAATAAAAACGATCGAACGACATCGTTTACACTAAAGCTGTCTCTATCATATCTGTGACAATAGACAGAGACTGCTAGTATCGAAACGACGTCGTTCGATCGTTTTCATTTTACGTGATCTGGGCCCTGAATGATCATTTTAGCAAAGAATAATACTTAAATAAATTTGATAAAATATTTTGACAGATAAAGTAAGTAAGTAATGAATGATAATGATGAAAGTAAGTTCAGACTTTTGAAATTCTGCAAGTACATAAATGCAAATGTTGTCTGATGAACTTATACAAAATTGTTTTTTTTTTTATTTTATTTCGAATACGTACATCATTTTGCTATCTGAAATGTTTTCGCACCACAGCTATAGTGCCATTTTAATGATCGTACCACATTGGCAACGTTGTCGCCACCGTTCAGAAACGAAACAGAAACAATACCTATCGAAGTTTCACATAACTACCACATTCCCTCCACGTTCCGTTTTACGTACCCTTTCGATTTCGATTCCATCGTCGTCGTCTCGTCAGATGGTTTCACTTTCAAGTTCCATTCCATTAAATTAATGCGTAGTAGGTAGACCAGTAGGTAGAGAAAAGACGTACACAAAAAATAAATCACCGGCCGGCCGGCTGATGGATTATCTAAATTTTACATTTACGTGTTGAAGAATTCAGACTCAAGCCCAAGCGTACTCACTCACTCATTCATGCATCATTGGCATTTTCGTTTCGTTCACAGACACAGAACAGATAAAGAACATGAAAAGACCCAATTCAATAGCAATCCCACACAGCGATGCCAGATTACAAGATATATCTTTTTTTTCAAGATTTTTAAGCTTCAAAATATGTTCAAGACTTTTTACCTTAAATTCATCAAATTTCAAGATTTTTTATATTGAACTATAATTTTTCTATGTCTAACAATTTAAAATAGCATTTCCTATGAAAGAAAGTGGTTTTCTATTCCTATTATTGTCAGTGAAAAAAAAAAAAATGCATGCACGACTTCTGTTATGCACTGTAAACTATTTGTGGCATGTATGATAAATTAGCTCAAGGAAGTTACGAATAAGAATGATCCTAAATAGCTATGTGGCTTATTGTATCATCTAATTGCAGACTTAAAGGTATACACAAAAATTGTGGAAGAAGTCACTTGTATAGCAGGACTAAGGCAATTGCGATTGTTAAAAATATGCAACATGTGCACCTCCGTTGGTAAAAAGACCCAAGTGCACAAATATTGATACCTTAGCCGGCTCTCATACTGAGGCAATAATCAATAAGCAACTGGCATGGCAATAGAAAACACGCAATATTATCGCTCACAATTATTTTACTTTCAATGAAATTAGAGGTCTTACATCAAAGGAACTCAATTTCGGTCGAACGAAAAATTTTGCTGATTGCAGTATGTTGTAATTTGTAAAGCAAAATATTCTTCAATAGTAGCAATATTTGTCATTAGTGACACGTTCCTAGCCATTTGCGTATATAAGTATGCACTACGTTTTATTAATGATTGAAAAATATGTGTATGGGAGTGGGAGGTACAAAAACTAGTCGACCGATATAGTCCATTTTCAATACCAACGACACGACGACGGTAAAAAAAAGTCATCTCACAAAAATTTCTTGCTTTGACTATTTTTAAGGATATTCAATTTGATGTTTCCTATTATGTATTTTGAAAACTACCGTAACAAAGTCCTATGTCAACGGGAAATTTAATAAAATTAAATAAAACGTTAAAAACTTAATATGTAAACAGTTCTTCCGAAACTTGCAAACGGAGTGCCTTTTGAAACTTGTACTTAACTAAACAATTTTTTTCCGTTCTAGCTAGTTAGTTGTTTCTATATTTTGGAAAAATCTTGAAAAAAAGATATTTTATTTGGGAAAACAAGATTTTTAGCTTTTTCATCTGGGAACACTGATCCCACAGTGAAATTAAAAATTATCAGCAATCCCAATCAATCGGCGGCCATTGGAAAATAGACGTTCTGTGACTGTGGATGGAAGCACTTAAAGCCCACTTCCATTGCCTTCCATTTGTGCATTTAAATTTAAATTTATTAATACCGAGTAAAAGTACTGCATATATAAATAAAAGAATAACAAGTGCTGTTAACCAAATTACTGCGATAAAAGAATGTGGTATTAAAGAGTGATTGGTACATCTACACAAATATAGATAGATGCTGTATCTACGTTGGCGTTTATGGATTTCTGAATTTTCCATTTTCCAATTATCGTAAGTTTTATGATCCTTTAAATAAAGTAAAGTATTTATCCATTTTTTATAAAATTACCATTCCAATCAAAACGTATTGCGAATTCTCTCAGCCTTATTTATAAACTTTTCATACACTCTCTATAGGTAATAACTCTAAACGCAAAAATCTAATATATATTTTTTAAAACTTTTTTTTTTTATAAGTCATTCTAAATTACAAACGCCATTGTGAAATGCAAATGCAATTGACGACCATACTTGAATTTGATGTGTTAGATACGTTGCTGAGGAAGGTGAAATGTGTATCTACATGTTTAAGCCTTGCCATATGTTCTGCATGGCAATGGCCACAAACACTTGCAATTTTAAAGAAGAAAATACGTAGTTGAAGATAATTACATGAATGCGAATGTGAAATAGATTTTGAAAAGGTTTCGACTATCATAAGTCGAATTTCTCTGTTTCAACTTTTTGGCCCCAACCATAAGTCATAACTCGAAGTTTCTATAACTTGAATTTATTTTCTTTCATGTTGAAAGTTCGACTTGTTGGAGTTCCACTGTTATAATTCAGAAGCAAGAAAACTGTATTCCAACATTTCATCTTGATAATGTTCTAAATTGCAAATAGTGCTGATGCGTATATAAGTATTGTGTAAAAAGGATGGGGCTGCTGCCGATGAAAGTACATAATGTATCTATAAATTCAAATCGCTTGGTGCGTGTTCATACAAAATGTATTTCACCATCCAAAAATCCATAGAAATTGAGAAGAAAAAACTCAACATACATACATTCTTCGAATCATACACAACGCAGTGAGTTGCTGGCTTTGGTATTGTCTTGTATGTACCTACATGTTGGTTTTAGATAAAAGGATACATGGAGTATTGAAAAAATATATAATTTTTCTGGCTTTTTAAAGTTCACAAGTCTGCTACATATTTTCGCTTATATGGCATTTTTAAAGAAAAGATGTCTACCTACTCATTTCATCAAGGTATCTGTTGCTGGTTTATATCTTGTTTGTCCCAAAATTAGGCAGGTTCCTGGGTAGATTTAAATCAAAGCTAATCCAAATGTTCGCATCGGTACAAACTATAAAATCCTAAATGTCCACTTTTCAATGTCACAAACGATGAGAACGTTTTGTCAAAACAGAATCTAGCGCATTTATATTTGCGTAAGAATTATATACCTACCTACATATTCTCCGCTATTCCCGTGGGCGTTTGTCATAAACGACTCGTATTTCACTTCATTTTTTAGTCGATTTTTGTAAAAATTTTTAAACAAATGAATTAAAATATTGGTCAGTACATAGAAAACAAAACAAAACTGTTAACAAAGGTTAAAACAAAAATCTGCACATCGTTTTACAACGACACGAAATATGAGTCGTATACGACAAACGCCAACGGGAATAGGGGTGATTATGTATATATCTTTTTCAGCAACACCTACCTACATTTATTTTTTTTTTAATCCTCTTAGTCGTTATTTGTGTAGGTAGGTATATACTTGTCTTTTGTTTGTTTTGTGAAGAACAAAAAGGAATGAGCACAAAAATGTATACGTTATACGAAATATGTATCTACTTATACCTACATTCTACATCATAACAGCATAATCTCAGTTTCTATGGTTTTCTCACCCGACATCCTTTTGTGAATCTGTACCACTTTTGTGTAACTAAAGGAGCAAGGAAAATTGAAAAAAGAATTTACTGCCGAAGCAGAACAGAAGAAACTTCCTGTCTGTTGCTGTGTCTGTTTGTTACCAACCGGCTTAAAATAACTACTGTCGCTGTGGCTGTGTGGGGATGTGTGGAAGAGAACCTCACTGTAGAGGGTTTATTTTTTGGTATCTACCTACTTTTTTTATGTTATTTTCTTGTCACATAAAGACTTAGAAAAATCAACTGAACTCGATATTCCTAGTTAGGTAATGTCGGGAAAAATAATGTTTAAGTAAATAAATTAATGGGGCAATAGGTCACAGGATTGCAACCAGAACCGACAAAAGTTTCATTTCAGTTCAGTTTCATAAATAGCTAATCATTCACTTCCAAATTGACTTAAAATTTGTTAAACATTTCTTTAATTATGCTAACATCCGTGTTCTTTTTCTTTACAGCAACATGGCTTTGATATTCACTAAGGAATTCCGAATTCATACTTTCCAAAGTCTTTACTTTGACAACAAGTGAAGTTTTACAATATAATGTAACTCTACATACAACAACGAAGTATTCGCTTAATCGATAAGAAAAAATCAACTGCGCTGTGATGATGTTAAGACAAACAATGTCTGCTAGAAATGGTGTTACCAAAAAGGAGCCTTGGGATAGTTGAGAGATTATTTTAAAGAAATTCCAATCAAATAAATTTTCAATGAAATGAAAAGAAAAATTAAAGAAAAGCCATTCATCAAAGTGGTAAACAAACATACGAGCAATATTGCGTTAAAACGAACCAATATACAAATTGATATATTTTCAACGAATAATCTGGAAAATACATCAACAAAGATGGTGGAAAATTGCTTATGGGTTCCAGGCTGATACCCGCAATCGACCTATTGGGACTTTGACATCTTACATACATCTGCCCTCCTTCAGAGGTTCAATGAATTTGGAGATAATGATGAAAATCAGTCGTAATGAATTCAACAAGAGAAAATATCAAGACGAGCAATTCGGATCCGGATTTTTTTTTTACAACGTTCTTGCATCTCTAAATTAATTATGTATAGTAATACTTATAGTAGTGGGTAAGTGGACTTGTTTTGTAATACTTGCCAACAAAATTTATATACATATATGGACTTAAATATTAAGAAAGGTTATTGTTCTTTAAAATAAGTCAGTTGCTCAGAAAATAGCACCAATCAGTCTTGGAATCAATTGTCTTGAATGAAAAATTGATTAACATTTTTAACGCATTATTTACACTACCAACATAATATTGAATAATTTTAGAGAAAATCATTTTTTGACATTTGACAATATATTGTCAAAGCCACACATTCATAAATTACACAGCAACACATTTAGTTTCAATAGGGTTGCGCTTTGTGGTCTTTAGAAAATGTTGAAAATGGATGGCTGAGTTACAAATGTTAAGTTTAACATTTTTGAACGCATTTGACTTGACGCGCATGACAAAGATGGATAGAGTGTTGTTTCAAGGATAGCAAAAGCAAAACAAATTTATTCGACTTTTCTTTTTCATAATTTTTCTTTTTCGATAATTTTGATCTTAGATGATACGTTGAGGAAGTTGTCATATCCCACTTCTGATATTAGAGGTTTCGTGAAGGAGAAAAATGTAATCGAAATATAGGCTTTTCTGGAATTTTGCATTCGTTCTGTACGTCTGAAACTCCACACCCCAACAAATTTCAGTACCTGGTGCCATGAAAGTTGAGAGGAGGGAAAATTGTTAATAAGCGATCCGATCCCACTTCTGATATTAGAGGTTTCGTGAAGGAGAAAAATGTAATAAAAATAAAGGCTTTTCTGGGTTCTGTACTTGTACGTCTGAAACTCCACACCCCAACAAATTTCAGTAAATGGTACCATGCCAGTTGAGACACCTGAAGTGGAGGAGGGAAAATTGTTAATAAGCGATCCGATCCCACTTCTGATAATAGGAAGTACGTTATATTTGAAGGTAAACAATTATTTGTATATTTCATTAATTTATCGAGAGTTTTTATAGGCGATCCTATCCCACTTCTGATATTTTAGGAGGCTTTTCTGGGATTTTGCATACGTTCTGTACTTACACGTCTGAAACTCCACACCCCAGCAAAGTTCAGTACCTGGTGCCATGCCAGTTGAGACGCCTAAATGGGGGAGGAAGGCAAATTGTTATAAGCGATCCGATACCAATTCTGATAATAGAATCTACGTTATATTGGAATGTAAACATTTATTTGTATATTTCATTAATTTAACGAGAGTTTTTATAGACGATCCTATCCCACTTCTGATATTTTAGGAGGCTTTTCTGGGATTTTTGCATTCGTTCTGTACTTATACGTCTAAAGCTATCAAGAAAGAAAAGATTGAACGCAACCTCAGGACCCGGTTGTGTACTCATTAACTTATCGCTTGATGAATGCATAATCTCATCTGGTCGAAATGTATATTTCCACTCAATGTTACGATTTGGTACCGTGCTTTCCCGTGTTACCGTGTTTAAAAAAAAAAAAAAATAATAATGTTTTTGTTATGTCAATTGCTTGAGTTTTTCCTTTATTAATCTTTTATATTATTTATCTTAATCAATTATTTTTACAGAATAGACCCGCTATCTTGTTATGGGCTGCGATCTATTTGCTCGAAGAATTAACTCTTAAGAGCTTTTTATAAGCGATCGTACCCTACATCTGAGATGTAATGACTGAATAGGTCTCTATTGTTAGATATATACAATTAAAACAACCGAACTCTTTTACTTACAAACTTCAACTAATCTTTTATTGTGTATCTAAAATTCTAAACTAAAGAATATGACAAAAAATATGATCGTTTTGGTAGAAAGTGGCGCGGATAATTTGTTAAACGTTAAAAAATGCCTTGACATGTGACAATCACGAGGAAAACGTTTAGGATATTTTATAACAATGAACAATGAATAAATTATGAATTTCCATAATAATTATCGAAAGCTTTTTAAAAGTGATCGTATCCCACTTCTGATATGTTAACAATTGTTGTGTCGTCACAGTTCGTCGTGCTTTCCTGTCACCGGGAGAAGAGCGAACTCACGCAGAGGTTGAAAAATAAAAGAAGTTTTTGTTTTATTAATTAGTAAGGCCCGCTGTCTATTGCTTGGCTGCAACCCTTACTATTCAGAAATCGCTTTTCAACCACTCCTTTTTATATTTGTCCTCAGTTGTCAAGGTTTTTTGTTTATAAGCGATCTTTTTCCACTTCTGATCTATAAGGAATAAGGGCATATCCCATTTGGAGGCAAGCTTGTAATGTTGGAGACCCAGATAGGCAAGTTCGATTGTTATAGCGGTAGTACGGTGGCAGTCAGATCGGTGCGCTGGGTCTGGGGTTGTCTTACCGTGGCTGCCAATTGTTGGGGGCCGGTATTTATGGTCTCCTGTTTCTCCTGCCTCCGTTTGTATTGCTCGATGGGCAGTGGCTGGGATCCGGCCGTTTTTTTAGTGTTGGCTCGTAGATGGGAGCTGGATAGGGGTTTTTTTTCCCTTTTGAATATACTCATCGTTGATGACAATTTCGGTGAGGTATGTGGCGAGAGCATTTTATAAACGATCAGATCCCACTTCTGATATGTTAGATATGAATGCATCCCAGTTCGAGGCAAGACCACTGAGGTGCTCGTGCTGGGAGGCGCAACAAAAGTGAAAAATATTTTTACATTTACATTTTGCATTAATTAATATTTTGTTTGTTGGCTCAACAACAGGGGTCCAGCGGGGTTTACACTGAGTTTTCTTTTAAAAAAATTGATTTACATAAATTGTGATTGTTTTCTCTGATTTATACTCGTATAGTATGCATCGTTGTCAGGGTTGACCTCAGGGTGTTCAAATACGGGTTTTTACATCCTGGTATCGATGAAGTGAAAAATATTCGACGGGGCATCGCCTTTTATAGCCCTCGGATGGGTATTCGCTTGAGTCAATTTGGTGTATTTCTTCTTTGTTGAGTGATTCCCAATGGCATGGCAATTGCACATTGTTACAGTTACAAATAATACTTTGTACTGTGTTTGTATCTGAAGCCCGCAGTGTGGGGCAATCCACATTTAAAAGCGATCTAATCCCACTTCTGAATTTGTTAGCGTGAATGCTGCATTCACGCTAACAATGCGTGACATTCAGACAACAGTGCATTCAGAATGCATCTCATTTGGTAGACTTACATGTATATTTTCACTTAATTATCAAGAGTTTTTTTTTTATAATTTTTATTAAATCAATTGTCTAAATTAAAGTATATTGTCTTTCCTGTGGACTCGCGTGGTTAAGCATATTTTTTCCTTCTTGTTGCGCCACGAAGTCCATTGTCGAAATTATGATGTAAAATAAAGGGTTGTACGTTTTTTGTCCTCTTGTTTAAAAAAGTCTAGATAAAGTCTAGTCTAGTCCTCGACGGGCTGAATGTTCTAACAAATGTAAATAAAAGAGTCCTGTGAGTTCCGAATTGTGTACATAGATTACAGGTGGTCAACATTGCGTGGTGAATTCGGTAAGGGATCGAACAAAATTCATAATGTTCATGTTCAGCCATCAGATGAAGAGATTGCAATTGCTTTTAACAGGCAAAACGACTTTGTTCTCCTGTATTCCTCTACAGCAACTTTTATTTCGTCAACTAGGCCAGTGTACTCCCAGCATTCTTTCTCCAGATGTAGTGTTACTAGGTCTGCGAACATTGTTAGTTTTTAAATGAATACGTTTGATCAAAACTTTCTAATTATATAAAAAGATATTCTACGGAGACAATAGGGATATTCTTATGGAGGGGATCGAATTCAATGTTGTTGGAAGTAGACATAATGCCCAAGGACTATGCAAAAGTTCCTCAGGAAAACTGCTACTGACAGTCGCAGGCCCCATGATCGGTGAGCCGATCCGTGCCAATAGTTGTAAGGAAAACAAACAGCATAAGTTCTGTCTCATACATTTTAGAATGCGCCTGTCTCTGTCCCTCTATATTCCTCTCCATACTAAAGTTACATTATCTACACCATGTTAAGGACCGACCGGATTTTGAAATGAAGGCATTAAAAAGATTGTTTCTTTTTGAACTGCGCGTATGCGAGTATGTTTATCAACTGCCCTCTGTCCATCGTCATCGCCACCTTGTTGCCTCTGATCGTCGCCAGTTTCCAGGTCAGCCACGCAAAATGACTCCTACCCTTAACACCGTGCATTTCATAGGAAATGCAACACATGTCCCACTTGACTTCGCACCCTTGTAACCGTATACTTTATGCAACATGACATGCATCAGATGTGTCGCACATGGCGACCTCACGCTGCGGTGGGTCAGTATTGCTTAGGTTTGCAATATGACACCGCTGATCGTCGGTCAGTTGCTTCATATCTATGTACATGTACATACTTCCTTTCGCTTTTGTTTTGATGGATGTGGCTGTGCCTGTGCCTGTGCCTGTGCCTGTGCCTGTGCTTGTTCCTGTGCCTGTGCCTGTGCTTATGCCCGTGCCTTTTCCTGTGTGTGCCGGTGCCTGTGTCTGTACCTGTCTCTCTCTATATTCCTCTTCATAATAAAAGAAGGACATTTTCGACAGCTTTTTATAAGCGATCCTATCCCACTTCTGATATTAGACGCTTCGTGAAGGAGAAAAATGTAATAAAAATAGAGGCTTTTCTGTGATTTTTGAATTCGTTCTGTACTTATAAGTCTGGAGCTCTCAAGCTAAATAAAGCGCGATGGAGGGGAATTATGTGTTCCACTTCCAGGTATCGAAGTGGATTTGTGTATTATGAATTACTTGGAGGCAAGCAATTAAATGGTCGTTGGTTCGATCAGGTTGCACAGCTTGCATACATCTCATTTGATAGACAAATACACTGTATATTCCACTAAGTTATCGAGAGTTTTATAAGCGATCCTATCCCACTTCTGAAATGTAAGACATGAATGCTTTGGAGCCAGGATTATCTGATTATTACATTCATTGACTCCATAAGATATGAATGCTTTGGAGCCAGGATTATCTGATTATTACATTCATTGACTCCATAAGATATGAATGCTTTGGAGCCAGGATTATCTGATTATTACATTCATTGACTCCATAAGATATGAATGCTTTGGAGGCAGGATTATCTGATTATTACATTCATTGACTCCATAAGATATGAATGCTTTGGAGCCAGGATTATCTGATTATTACATTCATTGACTCCATAAGATATGAATGCTTTGGAGCCAGGATTATCTGATTATTACATTCATTGACTCCATCAGATATGAATGCTTTGGAGCCAGGATTATCTGATTATTACATTCATTGACTCCATCAGATATGAATGCTTTGGAGCCAGGATTATCTGATTATTACATTCATTGACTCCATAAGATATGAATGCTTTGGAGCCAGGATTATCTGATTATTACATTCAGTGACTCCATACGCCCTAAGCAATTTTTTTGTTTTTTAGCTTATCTGCCTCTGCCTCAACTCTATAGCACTTGTGTGCTCAATAAGTGGGACTTTCAGGAACAGAGATGAGAATACAATTTGGTTTCTTAAAATCTATACCTACTTCGATTTCTTGAGCCCCCTAAAGCATTAACCATTTTTTTTGAAATATCTTCTATCATTGTTGAATTCATTTAAAGTTTAAACAATTTTTGATTCTACACAACTCAAATATTCAGCTCGAATATAGAGCAGAGATCAAGTTTTGTTAAATATTCTTCATCGAGTGTTTTATAAGCGATCCTATCCCACTTCTGATATGTAAGATATGAATGCTTTGGAGCCAGGATTATCTGATTATTACATTCATTGACTCCATAAGATATGAATGCTTTGGAGCCAGGATTATCTGATTATTACATTCATTGACTCCATAAGATATGAATGCTTTGGAGCCAGGATTATCTGATTATTACATTCATTGACTCCATAAGATATGAATGCTTTGGAGCCAGGATTATCTGATTATTACATTCATTGACTCCATAAGATATGAATGCTTTGGAGCCAGGATTATCTGATTATTACATTCAGTGACTCCATACGCCCTAAGCAATTTTTTTGTTTTTTAGCTTATCTGCCTCTGCCTCAACTCTATAGCACTTGTGTGCTCAATAAGTGGGACTTTTAGGAACAGAGATTGAGAATACAATTTGGTTTCTTAAAATCTATACCTACTTCGATTTCTTGAGCCCCCTAAATCATTAACCATTTTTATTAAAATATCTTCTAGCATCGTCAGTTCTATCATTGTTGAATCCATTTATTAATAAAACACAATTAATTTAATATTTGTAAACATTTTCCAACAAATTGTATACGAATAAAAGTTCTTCGATATGTTCATGGATTAAATATTCTTCATACTTACTTACTTACTTAGATGGCGCTACAGTCCGGGGTGGACCTTGGCCTCAACCAACACACCTCTCCAGCTAGCTAACCGCCTCCAGTTGCGCACTCCTAGTCGGTTGACGTTGCATTCTACTTGTTCTTGTGCGGGCCACCTAAGGCGAGGTCTTACTTTACTGCGTTGGCATATGTAGCAACCAAATGACTACTTGGCAGTCCCAGTTCCTTTAAGTGAGTGGTAACTCACCTTCATGCTGTATACGTGCCGATGTTGGTATACAGCCCCTCTAATTACGTCGGATGAAAATTATATCACTCGAAAATATGTCCTAATAGTAATTTTACTTTTTCCTCGTGCCAAGGGTGTTGTTCGTTCGGCTGCTATTTTTAGAAAAGATGGAGTCGTAATATGACCGGCGAAACCAATCCGAAGTTATTCGAAGTGAGTACATTCAGAATAGTGCTAAAGCACAAGGGCCTGTTCTGTTAAGGGGAGGTCTTTGCCTTTGTTTGGGCTTAGGCCCTGTGGCCAGACTGTTCGATGGTTGGTTGCGGCCACTGGTAAATGAGGGGGAGTCCTCCCTCCTCCTTTTTGGCACTGGGGCTAAACTTTTTGCCTTGTCCAGCCGATCTGGCCTTCCGAAGCAGACGCGTTGATAGATTTGTAATCAGAATCCGACGGGATAAGTGATTCGTTGTCGCTGTTTATTGTCCTATAGTTCGTCGTGTCAGTCGGTGCGTTGTCCTTATCGTCGTCTATGTGTGTTGGTTTTCGCATTTTTTTTTTTTTGTTTTTGTTTAAATTGTTAAGAATGGCCATAAATGTTCCCACGAGTAAGCCGGTGGAGAAAGGTCCGCGCCAACATAGCCAGTTCTGCTGGGGTAATGCAGTAAATACGACAGGCCCTTTGGTTTCTGTTGGGAAAAAGCACATGTTATAAAAAAAACCAACGTTCACTGTTGCCCTTGCTCAACACCTGGTTTGCTGGACACTTTCCCTTTAGACACTATTTCTCTGTTTTCCTTTTGTTTAATTTGCCTTTAATCATTTTGAATGACATTTTTACTTTACTTTTTTAACGCATTGCGGTTGCCCACCCACTATGGTAGATGATACAGCACTTTGATTTATCGTTATAAAATATATAATTATTTAAAATCAAATACCACATCAATCGTGATACATAAAAAATTATGGCGGCCCGTCTTGAAAATTCGGGTATCGCCGAATGAATTGTGTGCTTCCTCGGTAAAACGAGGGAAGAGTACCGTACTGAGGTGTAATTAAAAGAATTTGTTGAAGTATTTCTTCTGTATAGGGCGCTGTCTAAGCTTGACTGCGACTCTCAGCGACCCAATTCGGACCGCCGTCCTAAGCGTAGCTGCGACATTTTACTTGGATTTCTCAAATTCAACTCTGTCTCTTCGAATCGACTATATCGGGTCTGGGGTTGGATGTCTTCATTGTGATTAGCTGAGCTTGACTACCATTTCCTCCATTCTGTGTCTTCGACACACAATTGCGTCCTTAAATAGGCTCAGATTCCAATGAACCGTCATCCACACTACGCACACGCAATTTTGTCATAATGCAGTTTCCTATGCACTTGTCATCGCAATGTTTCGACATATCCGAAATGCTATAATTGCATTATTCTAGATAAATACGGTGCGGGTACCTTCATCTGTCAGTAGTTCGCTGAATGTATATTAATGGACTGTATTTTTAGGAATTCAGAAATAAAACACAAGGTATTTTTTTTATGGGAAAAAAGAGCAAGCTCTCAAAAAAACCCATCTTTATTTTACGCTGTCCGAATGAGAAGTGATACGTAAGTACAGTCGTACGCGCAGTAGTACGACGATACTCTCTCTTTGTATCTGTGTACATTTACATACAAGTTCTTTTATACAATAAACTCGTATGCCAATACGATACACTGAAGTTCGCTCTTTGGAAGTTCCGGGATATTGTCAAATCGGGCGACTTCTGCTACATAATGCAAGCTATATAGTAGCAACTAGCAAGTATGTAGCCTTTAGTACTTTAGGCGATCTTGTCAGCGAGGTTTTTTTATCTCCTGAACGATGCCTTTATAATCCCAGCGAAGTTAATTAGAATGCTCGTGCTGGACATCTCGGGGGTTCGTGAGTTATCAAATGAATTCGTTTAATCGAAGTCTCCTAATTATATAAAAAGAAGTCTTACGAAGTCAATACTTATACCGGACTTTTTGTTGAGGGCGCCCTACTAGTTGTTATAACGTAACAGTTCGCCGTGTTTCCCACTGGTCTTAGTGTAAACCTGAACTTTATCGCTCGATCTTTTAAATGTTTCTTATAGTGTAAACTCTTTTTCCCTCTTATTTCAGTTTTGTTTTAAATCACTTTCATTCGTTCTACTCGAATTCAATGTTGTTGGAAGTAGACATAATGCCCGAGGACTTTGCAAAAGTTCCTCTGGAAAACTGCTACTGACAGTCGCAGGCCCCATGATCGGTGAGCCGATCCGTGCCAATAGTTGTAACGAAAACAAACAGCATAAGTTCTGTCTCATACATTTTAGAATGCGCCTGTCTCTGTCCCTCTATATTCCTCTCCATACTAAAGTTACATTATCTACACCATTTCATAAGTGCAAAGTGCATAAAATTGGATAAGAGCTTACCAAAGATTATTTAGAAATAGTAAACTAGGCATTCATACCTGTACCGGTTTGTGAGGTTGTGTATTTTCATGTTTACTTCCTCTGGCGTGAAAATAATGTCCATGACTTCTAAGTTTTGGGCCATTTCGGTATAAATGTGTCCATTCCGCCTATTGGCACGGAGCTCGGTAATCCTATCCCCCCAAAGTTCCACGAGGACCTCTTCCTCCGTTTGCGTCCACAATTTTCTTTTCTTGTATTGTTTTGGCATTATCTTTAATAAAAACAAATTACATTTAAAAAATGTATAAATATTTCTCTTGAAATTATTACTTACCCCTTTTTTTGCTCAGATTCTTTTTTCCACAGATTTTTTTTTGCAAGTTTGTCACATTTGTTTTGGCGTTTAATATTTTGGCTCAAAGGGGTTTCAAATAGGTTTCGCTGAAACCGGGGGGTTTCAATACCTCAAAAATGTATGGCGAAACCTAGTAGGTTTGGAGAAATTTTACGAAACCTTGCGGTTTCGTTTGGTGGGAACATGGCATTACCCCACATCTGAGTTTTTAAGGCGTGAATAGGTCTCCTTTGCAAAACATTTATCTATATACGAAAAATATGTATTTTCGTTATATTATCGACAGCTTTTTTTATAAGCGATCAAATCCCACTTCTGAAATGTAAGATATGAATGCTTTGGAGCCAGGATTATCTGATTATTACATTCAGTGACTCCATACGCCCTAAGCAATTTTTTGTTTTTTAGCTTATCGTTAAACAAATCGAGAGTTGTTGTTTTACTTTCTCAGCTAGCGTAAATACCTCGCCTGACTGTTCCGCCTCTGCCTCAACTCTATAGCACTTGTGTGCTCAATAAGTGGGACTTTCAGGAAGAGGGATGAGGATACAATTTGGTTTCTTAAAATCTATACCTACTTCGATTTCTTGACCCTAAAGCATTAACCATTTTTTTTTTAAATATCTTCTATCATTGTTGAATTCATTTAAAGTTTAAACAATTTTTGATTCTACACAACTCAAATATTCAGCTCGAATATAGAGCAGAGATCAAGTTTTGTTAAATATTCTTCATCGAGTGTTTTATAAGCGATCCTATCCCACTTCTGATATGTAAGATATGAATGCTTTGGAGCCAGGATTATCTGATTATTACATTCATTGACTCCATAAGATATGAATGCTTTGGAGCCAGGATTATCTGATTATTACATTCATTGACTCCATAAGATATGAATGCTTTGGAGCCAGGATTATCTGATTATTACATTCAGTGACTCCATACGCCCTAAGCAATTTTTTTGTTTTTTAGCTTATCTGCCTCTGCCTCAACTCTATAGCACTTGTGTGCTCAATAAGTGGGACTTTTAGGAACAGAGATTGAGAATACAATTTGGTTTCTTAAAATCTATACCTACTTCGATTTCTTGAGCCCCCTAAATCATTAACCATTTTTATTAAAATATCTTCTAGCATCGTCAGTTCTATCATTGTTGAATCCATTTATTAATAAAACACAATTAATTTAATATTTGTAAACATTTTCCAACAAATTGTATACGAATAAAAGTTCTTCGATATGTTCATGGATTAAATATTCTTCATACTTACTTACTTACTTAGATGGCGCTACAGTCCGGGGTGGACCTTGGCCTCAACCAACACACCTCTCCAGCTAGCTAACCGCCTCCAGTTGCGCACTCCTAGTCGGTTGACGTTGCATTCCACTTGTTCTTGTGCGGGCCACCCAAGGCGAGGTCTTACTCTACTGCGTTGGCATATGTACACTGAACCAAAAAAAAGTAAAATCAGACTGATTTCAACTGGGTATTAAAAACAGATAATTATGTACTTTAACAAATTTGCACATTTACCTAAGTGCACTACCCAAGATGCTAATTTTAGAGTTTTTTATTGAATATGGTATTTGGTACAAATGCTGTTGTACAAAACCCCAAAAGTTAGAACAAGCAATGGGGTATTCTAAGTTAAACAAATGAAATATTTTGAACAGAATGTCCACTGGTCTAATGCAGGATTTAAATTTAAATTTAAATTTAACTCCGTCAAAATAAACAATAAAATCATTTATTAATGTAAGTTCATCCCCAATTCCTATTAGGAAGGGCTGAATACTTTCTGACCTTTGCTTCAAATGTAGAATGTGCTCCTCTGCCTGCGCTGTTTTACCAATGAACAAAAACGCTTCCTGGGAATCCTTAATGGTGAACTTGATCGTGTTTTTCTTGCCGACTTGCTTTTTATAAGCGACCCTATCCCACTTCTGATATTGTTAGGAACTGTAACATCTTTCAGTAGGTAAACCTAAATCCACTCGCTTGGCTGTGCCGCCACTAGCTCCGACTCTATAGCACTTGTACTCAAAAAAAAAAAAAAAAAGCAAGAAAAGATTGTGCTAAATAAGCCAAAAAAAGAAACTAATCTCTTTAACTTTCATCATGAAAGATTCGTAGCCATTTTCCAAGCTGCCGGGTCAGCCGAAACTCCACACCCCAACAGAGTTCTGTACCTGGTACCGTGCCAGTTGAGACGCCTGAATAAGCGATCCGATCCCACTTCTGATATTAGACGCGAAGGAGAAAAATGTAATAAAAATAGAGGCTTTTCGGGGATGTTGCATTCGTTAAGTGACTATTTTACTGAGGTCTTAAAGTCCTAAAATGTTTAGTAAGCGGAGAGAATACAAGGAAGGCTCAATGTGCCATAAAGTCGCCATAAATGAGAAACAAGTCCAATGCTAGTCAAAATCAATCTGTTTTATTTTTCCTAGATGTTCTACTTATATACTAGCTGATCCGCCTTAGCAATGACAAAGGCTGTCTAAAACAAGGTCACAAATAATACTGCTGTGGTGTATATATACAAAATATGTTAAGAAAAATTGGAAGCAGCCTGTAGCACATGGTTAATCCACCTTTATAAACGATCTTATCCCACTTCTGAATTGTTATGGATGTCAAAATCGTAGTGGCTCAATTTGGTCAATCTCGTTGTAAATCTTCGTGGCTATGCTCCACGGCAGTGGTTTGTCTTCGTTGATTAGGCTTTTTAGATAAGCTAGTCGTTTCCTATTTTTATATTTTTCTTTTTATTTGGATTTAGACTGTAGGTATGTCGGTCAATTTAGTTTCTTTTTGTTTCATTAAAATTAATTTTAATACAATTAAAAAACAAGGGTATGAGGAACTTCAGCGCCTCAAATTGCACCCACTTGACAGGGGATTTTGCCGCAGAACCCCTGGGTACATAACATATATGTATGTACTTCAGCGCGGAAGTAAGCTCTAAAGCTGTCCCTTAACGATGTCCATTTTTTTTTTTTTGTTTTGGCATTCATCAACTGAAAAGTTCAAGTTTAATTATAAAGTATTAGAAAAACCTACCAGACTTCTTCAAAATCAGAGCAACATCTTTCCACGCATTCGATCGCTGGTATTTGTTGGAATATTTTGCGTACAAGGCAGAATGGTTTTTAACTTCCATAATCAATTTTTCCTCAAACTCTCTTAAATTAGCCTTGGCTCTTCTTCATTATATGAAGCGTTTGGTCTCAATTTTTTTTTTGAGGGCACCCTACTGCTTAAAAGAATATTCTATTGCGAGATTGCATTTTTTATCTCTCTTATTAATGTGTCCACTAAGTTTCATTCTCTGGGTTAAGGTAATTGTTCTGTGTGGTTACACTACACCTTCATAAGTGATCGCATCCCACTTCTGAACTTTGTAGTGTAAATGCATCTCATTTGTTAGACTTACGTATATATTTCCACTCAGTTATGGAGATCTTTTTATAAGCGATCTTATTCCACTTCTGAACTGTTAGCGACACGAGCTTTTGAGTCTACAATATTCGCAATGGTTTCAGAAAAATCATTATCGTTGATGTCCCCCAAAATCTTAACTACTCTACTTACATCAAAAATATTTGCATCAAAAATATCGTTACCTTTGCCAACCAGCTTACCAGGGCCCTGGTTGGTTGGCTTGTCTCCAGGTCCACTTTCTGTCTTTTCAGCTTTCTTTTCAACAATTTTGGCCTTCAATTCCTTTTCGGGTACCGCTTCTGGGATTCCTTCTTTGGCTGCTGCTTTTTCCTTTTCAGCCCTTTTCTTCATCCTTTTCGCCATCTTTCTTTCTTTTTCCTTCTTGAGTTTCTCTTCGGGGGACTCCTCACCTTCAGAGCTACTTTTTAGGTACAAGGCCTTTCTTTTTTTCACCGGCACTTCAGGGATTACAGCCTCCTCGTCACCTGATAAGGTCACAAAATATTGTAACATTTTCTTTTACAACAGCCACACTAAAAACTCGTCACACAATACCGCAATAAATTCAGGGCTCGCGAGGGACAAAACGCACAAGGTAATTCCCGACCGTAATAAATCGCACTCACGACACAAGTCATAAACCCGCACACGCAAAATTTTAAAAAGGGATAATTTCTCGGAATTTGGGTATAGCACAATAAACTTGCACAAATTTGACCGTAATAATTAGCTTCGGTATTTATTTAAAAATACCCTTGTCTTTGCCACAATTATATCACTATGCTTTGCAACGTATAAAAAATTACACAACAACTGAAAACTGAACAACTAAATCGCGAGCGCGCACGTCTGTACTGTTTGCCTGCTGAAATGCAACTGACGTACCCGCTAAGATGGAAATGGGCCTCATCACTCATGATTATTTTTGATGAAAAATCATCTTCCTCCTGGTGGTGATTAAGGATGGCTTGCTAACAGCTGATGCACCATCTGGACTTTGTACGGAAACATCTTCAAATCTTGTACCAAAATTCTATACTTTTTCTTTAGAGTCAGCACTTTCATGGTCTCTAAAGGCTTAGCTTTGCCTACTTTATTAAGAGCTTCCAGCACCACCAGTACCCTTGGTCCGTACTTGGTTTCACACCTCATAGTATAAAGAATTCTATACTTTTTCTTCAGAGTCAGCACTTTCATGCTCACTAAAGGCTTAGCTTTGCCTACTTTATTAAGAGCTTCCAGCACCACCAGTACCCTTGGTCCGTACTTGGTTTCACACCTCATAGTATAAAGAATTCTATACTTTTTCTTCAGAGTCAGCGCTTTCATGCTCTCTAAAGGCTTAGCTTTGCCTACTTTATTAAGAGCTTCCAGCACCACCAGTACCCTTGGTCCGTACTTGGTTTCACACCTCATAGTATAAAGAATTCTATACTTTTTCTTCAGAGTCAGCACTTTCATGCTCACTAAAGGCTTAGCTTTGCCTACTTTATTAAGAGCTTCCAGCACCACCAGTACCCTTGGTCCGTACTTGGTTTCACACCTCATAGTATAAAGAATTCTATACTTTTTCTTCAGAGTCAGCACTTTCATGCTCTCTAAAGGCTTAGCTTTGCCTACTTTGTTAAGAGCTTCCAGCACCACCAGCACCCTTGGTCCGTACTTGGTTTCACACCTCATAGTATAAAGAATTCTATACTTTTTCTTCAGAGTCAGCACTTTCATGCTCTCTAAAGGCTTAGCTTTGCCTACTTTATTAAGAGCTCCCAGCACCACCAGCACCCTTGGTCCGTACTTGGTTTCACACCTCATAGCATAAAGAATTTTATACTTTTTCTTCAGAGTCAGCACTTTCATGCTCTCTAAAGGCTTAGCTTTGCCTACTTTATTAAGAGCTTCCAGCACCACCAGCACCCTTGGTCCGTACTTGGTTTCACAACCTCATAGTATAAAGAATTCTATACTTTTTCTTCAGAGTCAGCACTTTCATGCTCTCTAAAGGCTTAGATTTGCCTACTTTATTAAGAGCTTCAATTTTTAGTTGTTTAGAGTTGGATAGGGTTTAATAAAACTGATGGTTTCTGGCTTCAATACTTAAGTAGAATCAAAACTACACTAAACTAGTAAAATTTAATGAATGAAAGGAATTCTGTAATTAAAAATTTCCGATCGAAAATGAAACGCGTGTTCGTTCCTTAGATTACAAAAAAACGACTTCATTTATTGAAAGAAAAAAGAATACTTAAAGCGAGAGATGGATAGAAAGGGACAATAATATTACAACCATTAGACATTAGTTCAGAGCACAGCGACCACTAAACCTGGACACACAAGGTTTAAGGTGATGCATCGGCAATACACACTCTATTGTATTTCTTACCCTTGTTTCACTTTTTGCTTATTTTTATTTTGCCGCAAATGATTTGCCTTTGCTTATTTATTCACACAATAACTTTGTCAATTAAAATAAAAGAACCACAACTTGCTAATCAAATTGACTGTGTCACTGCCTGAACTCTATCTTAGTACTACTTTAAGTATAAAAATCGAACACAGCAGCTCTTGTCATTTGGTACTGTAGTATGTTAGTTAAATGAAATAACGTCTGTTTAGATACGCGGTCCGCTTCAAACTGAAGCTGACTCTTTTTATTCGACTTAAAGCTATACAAATACAACCAATGATCAGTGCAAGAGAGTGATGACATACCTACACATAAATGCTGCAATATAAGAAAATATACATGTAGATACCTACTTATATTATATATACTGCTACAAAATACATGCGCATACCTACTTATATATATATACTGCTACAGTACAATGGTCAATGATGGCCAGCCAGCACCATCAGTAGAGTACGACGATCCATTTCTTATCTGTAGTGCCAAATGTAGATATGTTGATATTATGGCTCCATTGCCATTGCCATGGTCGTATTTATTCCCCAGTGAATCGATAACGACTCGCGGCGCGAGGTATCAGGTGTCCGAGCCAGTGACGAGGCGATGAGCAGACGACGATTGCAATCCATGCAACGAATCGTCGTCGGGTCCCATATCAATGAGACGATGTGTATATTGCTGCTGCTTGTGGCCACCCGATCGTAGGAATGCGATGCTGATAGTGAATGTGGATATGGGTCATGCGGCTGATTTCCGTTGGGCAAATGATGTGTGGGGGAAACGGGGGGTGAAGGGCGCACCAAAGCCAAGATGCGTTTTGCGTGTGCCGTGGTTTCTGTGAATACCGAACAGTATGCTCTCTACAAAAAAAACTGTAAACTTACGTTAATTTGAACTATGAAATTATTATCTTAGGTGTCCTTTTACTATAAGCGATTTCTTTAAATATGAATATTTGTACGCCACGGAAATGTCGGGATTAACGTGGATCGATTCCAAAATCCCATCCATATCAAGAGGGAATCATTAAATTCTCTTATGTGTCCTTATTTGGCGCCTATTCACCTAAAATTCTTCCTATCCTATATTCTTCCTATTCTACTATTAGCGATTTCTTTAAATATGAATATTTGTACGCCACGGAAATGTCGGGATTAACGTGGATCGATTCCAAAATCCCATCCATATCAAGAGGGAATCATTAAATTCTCTTAGGTGTCTTTATTTGGCGCCTATTCACCTAAAATTCTTCCTATCCTATATTCTTCCTATTCTACTATTAGCGATTTCTTTAAATATGAATATTTGTACGCCACGGAAATGTCGAGATTAACGTGGATCGATTCCAAAATCCCATCCATATCAAGAGGGAATCATTAAATTCTCTTAGGTGTCCTTATTTGGCGCATATTCACCTAAAATTCCTCCTCGTTAGCCGAATGTTTTTCGTTCAAAATTGTATCCTTTTCAAAGTTATAGATACCACAGCATTGTCTATGCCAATGAAAGGCGACGTGTGCTAGATGTCGTATACGATAGTATGTATCTAATTCAATAAAAACTACCTCAAGTCCTGAGAATAACTATTATTAATTAATCCAAATTGTGTTTGTGATCCACGCATCTCTGTGCTTGCACGAAACTCACCAAAAGTGTGAATAAAAAATATCTCAAGTCCTGAGAAAAATTATTATTACTTAATCCAATTTGTGTTTGGGTTCCACTTGTCTCTCTAAATAATAAGAAAGAGGAAAACGCACTATATTTATTTTGAGTCAGGTCATTAAAAGCAGGTCATCGCGCTCTAGGTGTTTGATAGTGTCGGCGATGATCTTCCTCCGGTAGTGCTGGAGTCCCAGATACGCTAGTCCAATTACTAGTACGGTAATGAAAATTAGAAGTAAAACGGCAGCAGTCATGCCTGTCGGCTATTCCTGTCGGACGTTAGGGGCCAGTGTTGATCACCTCCTTACTTTCGGTTCCTTCCATCAGACAAGTTTTTGCAATTGGCTGCTGTGAGGTCAAGGAGTTTGTCAAACTGCGTCTTCTCTTGACGCTTCTTCTTTTCCGCGGCTCGCTGTTAGCTTCGTTTTTCCTTCAGCCGGGTGGAAAACGTCTCTTGCAGCGTTAGTCTGAACGGGAATGTGGCAGCCGTTTTAATTCGGCTAACTCTTTTTCGTTGCTTGACGCGCACGCCTCCAGGTATGGGTATTTTCTCAGACTATTGGCAGGATCGCCACGTAAAAGCCGGTCCTTATGCCAACTTATCCTAATTTCCCTAATGTAAATGGTACCCAACAGCTCGGGCTATGGCGCCTTCCACTCTTAAATTTAATTGTTCACATCATGAGTGTCTGATCTGTTTGTTCGTTCATATCACTCTGATGTTTGACGCAATGTCCTGCACAATGCAATCCGTGGAATGAGTTTGGATATTATTAGGTAATTGCTTTCGGCAATTACTTTAATAAATAAATTTGTTCTCCTTAATTGTTTTCATTTTTGATTCTTTTAATTTTCCCTATAGAAAAAAAAGAAAGAAAAAAGGTCGTGTGTAAGTTCCGACTTTAAATAAAACATCGATAACTTTTATCGTGGAGCAAATATTATCTTGCAGTATATATTTTTAATTCCAAGATCACATCACGCCTCCAGGTATGGATGGCGATTTAACCGGTATCACGGGTTTCTCGCAGAGTGTTTGGTCGTGTGCAGCTCCTGTAAGACGGGTTACGGTATAGACGTCTGTTTTATTATTGCCTCGGCTTTTTTTTTATGTAGGCGGCTTCGAGGGCCAGTTGTTCCTTACTTGGCCATTAGTAATCTTATTATGGGGCCACAGCTCCTGGTATTTTCTCAGACTTTTGGCAGGATCGCCATGTTAAGGCCGGTCCTTATGCCAACTTATCCTAATTTCCCTAATGTAAAGGGTACCCACTAGCTCGGGCTATGGCGCCTTCAACTCTTAAGGCAGTGTAATATGACTCTTACATTTAATTGTTCACATCATGAGTGTCTGATCTGTTCGTTCGTTCATATCACTCTGATGTTTAAAGCAATGTCATGCACAATGCAATGCGTGGAATGAGTTTGGATATTATTAGGTAATTGCTTTCGGCAATTTAATACTTAATAAATACCTTTGTTGTCCTTAATTGTTTTCATTTTTGTTACTTCAAATTTTTTCTATAGAAAAAAAGAAAGAAAAAAGGTCGTGTGTAAGTTCCGACTTTAAATAAAACATCGATAACTTTTATCGTGGAGAAAAAATTATCTTGCAGTATATATTTTTAATTCCAAGATCACATCACGCCTCCAGGTAGGGGAATTCTGCTTAAGATGACATACTTTTTCTTGAAAGTGAAATATTAAAATATCTAGAAATCATACGGATAGAAACAAAGTGAATTCATTTAATTCATTTATTGGTAAACAAAACGTAATTTAACAAAATTCAGTAAAAGAATTAAAAGTATTTTGAAAATAATTGTTTAATTAAGCTGAAAAGAGAGTACAAGATGACATAGTTAGGTATAAGATGACATATGCCGTAAGTATAAGATGACATACCTCTTAAACATCGTCGTCTTTGCAGAGTTCACAAACGAACTGCTTTACTTTGTGGTCGACACCGGCACATAATGCGTGGCACCATTTTGTGCACGCCTGACAGGAGAGCCAGTGCTCCCCGGGACGTGATCTGCTGTAAAGCTCATTACAGTAAATGCACGCCACATCCTCATCATCATCCGAAAAGTCTGGTTGAACATTTTCGGTATCCAGTATTAGGACTCGTTTTGTTTGCTTATGTTCCCTTAGGCTTCTACGATGCTCCTTTTCTTTCTTGGCCTGCACTTGTGCTCGAACCTCATTTATAAATGGACTATCAGTGAGAAGCTGAGAGCCGGTCACTTTCCTCCTGTTGCTGTTCCTTAATTGCCCGGTTCCAGTTGCCTTCGGCAATGGAGAGATTGTCTTTAGCATTTGTTCAGGGTCGCAGCTCATCATCGAAGTTAAAGGTATGGCTGACGATGACGAAGGACCCGGAATGTCAATCGGTTCTACTAAACCCGATGGTTCATTTAGAAGAACCACTGCTTCATTGGCATCAGTGTGTTCTGGACTTTCAGTGACCGGGTTAGTAGCATCAGGATCAGCATTCAAAACGTTCTCCGTCACGTCGCTTGGCAGAAACATATGTTCAGGGAATATGCTCGGATTAAAGGGATAAATCCCAGTTTTTTCGAACCCGCTTGTAATATTCCCGACAGACGCAGCACTTCCGTAAGCTTTACCAAACAAAGCACTGATTTGGTAAAGCCCGACTGTTCTGCCAGGGTGGTTTTTAAGCCATGTAGTTATCTCCCGATTAAAATAAGCATCAAGAGGCCCGAAGAATGAAACATCCAGAGGCTGAATACGGTGAGTACAGTGAGGAGGCAAGCACAACATTATGACACCATTTGCTTTGGCAAACTCTAATGCGTTCAGATTTTTGTGGCTTCCATGGCCATCGAGAATTAAAAGCACCTTATTTTCCAGACTGCAACCACTGAACTGAACAAAATGTTTCATCCACTTGCAAAATAGTTCGCCAACCATATAACCGCTTTCATAGCACAACTCCAAAGATCCAGCAGGCGCACCATCAAAGAACTCACGCTTGTGATTTTTTCTTGGAAAAATTAGGGCGGGGGGAACAAGATTTCCAGTTGCACTGGCGCATACCACAACTGTTACGTGTTGGCCCCTTTCGGCGCTAGTTAAAGCCCCAACTTGTTTCTTTCCTTTGAGTGCAAATATTTTTGGAGGCTTTTGAACAGTACTCAGGCCAGATTCATCCATATTATAAATACGTTGCGGTGGTATATCAGTCAGTATTTCTTCTAACATCGCGAAAAACTTCATAACTTGAGGCTTATTGAAAGCCATAGCTCTTGCGGCTGACGTTGGTTCAGGTGATCTTAATGCCAATCTGGGGTTCCGGGCTCTAAAGCAATGCAACCAATCCCAACCAGCCATTTGAGTCTCTTTGTCGAATTTGTGGTTCACTCCTGCTTTTTCAGCGAATTCAAATGCCAATTTTCTTACGTCCGTGGTTGTAAAGCCGAAGAAACGGTTCTCGAACTCTAATATGTGTTGTACCATATGCTTTTCTACTTCTTGGCCAAAAGTTGGCTTGAAGCGGCCTAGGTTTTGCGGAATTTGCTTGAAATGACGACGAAGGGTTGCTTGAGGTACTCCATACTTCTTAGATGCCAGTAGCCAACCACATTTCTTTTCTCTGACTTCTTGAATAGCCTTAGCCATATCTTCTTTCGACCAAGAATGCCTGTTTGATGTTCTCTTGTAATTATTTGGCATACTGGAATGAAAAGATATATAAATTAAAATCAAATAATACCTCCTGGGTAAGATGACATACCGTGTCATCTTGGACGGTCGGGTATCATGTCATCTTGCCCGATATGATTGAAAATGTTTAGCAGATTGTTGGCACCAACATTTTCTGATCAGACAAAAATATCACACAGAAATCACTAAATATATAAATAAATGTACCAACAAATCACTTCAAACACACCACATTACTCACCTTATTATAAATTCTGGAGCAAACACTTAATACAAAAAAAACTTTTCCACACTGAAAATCCTTAATCCCGATCTCAATGAAAGCACTTGGTAGACTGGCAGCTGCATTACTATGGGGGTAAACAACATCGTAAAACTGTATGTCTAGACGTGTCGGGATGAACAGTGGCGCTTATGGTTAATGAGTAATTGCAAGTATGTCATCTTGTCTGGTATGTCATCTTAAGCAGAACTCCCCTATGGATGGCGATTTAACCGGTATCACGGGTTTCTCGCAGAGTGTTTGGTCGTGTGCAGCTCCTGTAAGACGGGTTACGGTATAGACGTCTGTTTTATTATTGCCTCGGCTTTTTTTTATGTAGGCGGCTTCGAGGGCCAGTTGTTCCTTACTTGGCCATAAGTAATCTTATTATGGGGCCACAGCTCCTGGTATTTTCTCAGACTTCTGCCAGGATCGCCATGTTAAGGCCGGTCCTTATGCCAACTTATCCTAATTTCCCTAATGTAAAGGGTACCCACTAGCTCGGGCTATGGCGCCTTCAACTCCTAAGGCAGTGTAATATGACTCTTACATTTAATTGTTCACATCATGAGTGTCTGATCTGTATGTCGTTCATATCACTCTGATGTTTGACGCAATGTCCTGCACAATGCAATCCGTGGAATGAGTTTGGATATTATTAGGTAATTGCTTTCGGCAATTACTTTAATAAATAAATTTGTTCTCCTTAATTGTTTTCATTTTCGATTCTTTTAATTTTCCCTATAGAAAAAAAAGAAAGAAAAAAGGTCGTGTGTAAGTTCCGACTTTAAATAAAACATCGATAACTTTTATCGTGGGGAAAATATTATAAAAACCCCACGCTTATTATTGATTAATGTTCGCGTCGGAGCTTGAACGTGACTTCTCACTCACGACGACAGAGGGAGCGATTGACTCTTACAATATAATTTACAATAAAACTTGAATGGCAGTGTTGTCATTCGTAGCACATATTCATTCATTCATTCATTCATTTTCAATGGCCCGCTTATCTATTAAGTGGGCCAAATAAACTCGGTAAATTAAATTCTACGGAATTTTAGTATAGAACTTTATTTTATTTACTGTTATGTACGATTTTTCACCGTGCTTCCTTGTTTCCAAGGGAAGAGTGAAAACCGGAGAGTTTAAATAAAAGAGTTTTTGTTTTTTCTTTGACTACAAAGCCCGCTGTCTTTAGCAGTGCTGCGACTTTGTAGTATTTATTTAATTAATTTATTTTTATTTATTTGGTCCGCCGTCTTTTGCGTCGCTGCGACCTTGTGTGTTACTGCTTCTAAATTAACTCTGCTTTTCCTTCCAAAACCATGCCCTTTTATACAATTTTTTAGGCATGACCCGACTCCTGACTTTCCCCTCCATATACAGTAAATGACGCTTATAAGAAACTCCAAAATGCCACAATTTTTGTTTCTTATAAGCGTGTGTTTCTTATATCCTAAACACGGATATAAGAAAAAAGTTTCTTATAAGAAAAACACGTATATAAGAAAGAGAAGTTTCTTATAAAAAATGTTGTTTCAGAAAGAAAAAACGTTCATTTATAAACAACAAAAAATAAATTCACTTTATTTGAAAAAAAAAACACGAAAATTCACAGCTATTGCAATTGCAAAACAAAAAATAATGTTGCAGTTACTTCAGCAAAATTTAGGTAGGTATGTATGTAGCATAGTTACAAAATAATTGAAACTTAAGTTTCTTCCAAATACCGGTCAATGGTGGTTTGAGTGAGAGCTTCCTCCCTTTGTTTGAAGAGAAAATCTTCAATTTTTTCGAGGTGCCTGTCATATTCCTCATCGCTGTTTAAATAGTAGGCGGCGTTGGTGTTGACGTTTGATCACATTCTTCTTCCTCTTCGATTTCGTTTTCATCACCACCCTGAACGTCGTTTAAAATATCCCAATCTTGCAACTCTCCGAAACAGTTTAAATTTTCTTCGTTTTCGAAGTCTTCGTCGATACTACTTTGCACCTCAACAACAGAATCGTCAGGTTCTAACAGGTCTGAAACATAAGCTTGTTTTGATAAATGTTAGTTTAAAAAAAGTTAGTTTAGATACCTAAGTTCTCATTATTTCGTTTATAAATGCCAGCCTTTTTGAAA
This sequence comes from Cheilosia soror, assembly GCA_949372485.1. NCBI lineage: Eukaryota > Metazoa > Arthropoda > Insecta > Diptera > Syrphidae > Cheilosia > Cheilosia soror. The sequence continues at coordinate 17,689,232 of OX443562.1, read as the reverse complement.
CAGTTTAGTATAGTTTGTGGTAAGACAAGCCACCAAGATCGTTTTACAATTTTAAGAGCAGTGAGTAAGTTTATTTCTCTCAAGAAATTTTTCATATTTCCTACTTCAAGGGCCAGAATTTGTTTTCTTACCAAGCACTTGCGGTAATGCGATTTAAAGGAGTGAATGATACCTTAAAAAGAATGCCAAATTGTAAAAATAATTGTTTTTTTTTTTTTTTCATATATCGAACATACATACCTTGGTCTAAGGGTTGCACAAGACTCGTCGTATTGGCCGGCAAAAATTGGATTTCAATATTGCTCGGCTTAAAATCTAATTTGTGACAAGAGGCGTTGTCAACCAGGAGTAATATTTGCTTTTTTTTTATTTTATTAAATCATTTACTTCCTTTATTATTTCACTCCAAATGCTGCTTGTCATCCATCCCTTTTTGTTGAATTTGTAGGCGATTGGAATTTGTTTATTTCGAAAGCATCTTGGCTGCCTGTATTTTCCAATGGCAAAAACTAACTTGTCGGTGCCGGACGCATTGCACATAAAGAGTAAAGTCACTCTGTCTTTTGGAATTTTTTCAGCATTAACTTCTTGGCCATTCCTTGCGTTTGTTCCAGTAGGAAGAGCTTTATAATAAAGCCCAGTTTCGTCCGCGTTATATATATTTTCCTGGTCATATTTATCGAAAATCTCAGGCACTACTAATTCCAAAAAATTACCAGCGGCCTCGGTGTCGGCGGAACCACTTTCTCCGTGAAGCTTTCTAAATGAAATATTGGAACGCTTTTTCCAACGTTGCAGCCAGCCACTATTGGCGTTGAAGTCTGGAACTCCAAGTTGAATTGAAAATTGTTCAGCCTTTTCGAGTAGAATCGGACCGGTGATTTTTGCATTTTTTTCAATCATTTTATCAAACCATTTATTCATGGCTTGGTCTAAAATGTCATATTTTCCTTTTCGTTGTCTTTTTCGTTGTAAACACTTGCTTTTATATTTTTCTTTATTTATGTCTTCTTTGTTTTTATTTAGTTTTGATAAAGTACTTGCTGCGATTTTAAACTTAGCACATATTTCTTTTCTGCCTTTTCCCGATGCTAATTCTTCCAGTATTATAAGTTTCGTTTTGATTGAAATATTATTTCGTGACATGTTTTTTAAATTCTTTATTTGGATTTCACAAACGAACACAAACACAACTGAACTGACATTTACGACTTTTCTTCATGTTCACATTTAAGGAACATTTAGATGGGACTCTTTTTGTGTCATACAAAAGTTTCTTATACACATCATATTTCAGAGGAAAACTGAGAACCGGTGTTGTAAAAAAATGCATTATATCAGTGTTTTTCTTATAAGCGTGTTTCTTATAAGGTATGTTTTTTACATTAGTGTAAATGTGTTCGTACACGGTGCTTTTGTTTAGGTTTCTTATAAACGTGCTATTCTTATAAGCGTGTTTCTTATAAGCGTCATTTACTGTACCATACTTTTCCTTAATAGTTCCCATATGTGCGTACATAGCAATTCTAGGTATTGCTTAATTGTTTTCCGTTCCCATTTAAGAAATGCCCAATCGACATCTTGGTGTCAATTGTCTCTGCACTGGTATCAAGTGGCACTCGTTCATAAATCATAAAATAAATCGTAAAACAATTTAAGTGGTTGCACATCGTAATATTCCTCCGATATGCACTCGTTGCAGTTTTGCCATATGTTGGCGTGCCGCTGAGGAATCGGATTTGTATTATGTGTGTACCCGTGATACTCGATCCCACTTGTGCTAAAAAATCAAAAAAATAAGAAAAGATTGTACTAAATAAGCCAAAAAAAAAAACTAATCTCTTTGACTTTCATCATGAAAGATTCGTAGCCATTTTCCAAGCTGATGGGTCAGCCGAAACCCCACACCCCAACAGAGTTCTGTACCTGGTACCGTGCCAGTTGAGACGCCTGAATAAGCGATCCGATCCCACTTCTGATATTATACGCTTCGTGAAGGAGAAAAATGTAATAAAAATAGAGGCTTTTCTGTGATTTTTGAATTCGTTCTGTACTTATAAGTCTGGAGCTCTCAAGCTAAATAAAGCGGGATGGAGGGGAATTATGTGTTCCACTTCCAGGTATCGAAGTGGATTTGTGTATTATGAATTACTTGGAGGCAAGCAATTAAATGGTCGTTGGTTCGATCAGGTTGCACAGCTTGCATACATCTCATTTGATAGACAAATACACTATGTATATTCCACTAAGTTATCGAGAGTTTTATAAACAAACGTATTCCACTTCTGATAAGAAAGTACGTTATATTTGAAGGTAAACATTTATTTGTATATTTTAATAATTCAACGAGAGTTTTATAAGCGATCTTATCCCACTTCTGAAATGTAATATATGAAAGCCAGGATTATCTGATTATTACATTCAGTGACTCCATAAGATATGAATGCTTTGGAGCCAGGATTATCTGATTATTACATTCATTGACTCCATAAGATATGAATGCTTTGGAGCCAGGATTATCTGATTATTACATTCATTGACTCCATAAGATATGAATGCTTTGGAGCCAGGATTATCTGATTATTACATTCATTGACTCCATAAGATATGAATGCTTTGGAGCCAGGATTATCTGATTATTACATTCATTGACTCCATAAGATATGAATGCTTTGGAGCCAGGATTATCTGATTATTACATTCATTGACTCCATAAGATATGAATGCTTTGGAGCCAGGATTATCTGATTATTACATTCATTGACTCCATAAGATATGAATGCTTTGGAGCCAGGATTATCTGATTATTACATTCATTGACTCCATAAGATATGAATGCTTTGGAGCCAGGATTATCTGATTATTACATTCATTGACTCCATAAGATATGAATGCTTTGGAGCCAGGATTATCTGATTATTACATTCATTGACTCCATAAGATATGAATGCTTTGGAGCCAGGATTATCTGATTATTACATTCATTGACTCCATAAGATATGAATGCTTTGGAGCCAGGATTATCTGATTATTACATTCATTGACTCCATAAGATATGAATGCTTTGGAGCCAGGATTATCTGATTATTACATTCATTGACTCCATAAGATATGAATGCTTTGGAGCCAGGATTATCTGATTATTACATTCATTGACTCCATAAGATATGAATGCTTTGGAGCCAGGATTATCTGATTATTACATTCATTGACTCCATAAGATATGAATGCTTTGGAGCCAGGATTATCTGATTATTACATTCAGTGACTCCATACGCCCTAAGCAATTTTTTTGTTTTTTAGCTTATCGTTAAACAAATCGAGAGTTGTTGTTTTACTTTCTCAGCTAGCGTAACTACCTCGCCCGGCTGTTCCGCCTCTGCCTCAACTCTATAGCACTTGTGTGCTCAATTAGTGGGACTTTCAGGAAGAGAGATGAGAATACAATTTGGTTTCTTAAAATCTATGCCTACTTCGATTTCTTGAGCCCTCTAAAGCATTAACCATTTTTTTTTAAATATCTTCTATCATTGTTGAATTCATTTAAAGTTTAAACAATTTTTGATTCTACACAACTCAAATATTCAGCTCGAATATAGAGCAGAGATCAAGTTTTGTTAAATATTCTTCATCGAGTGTTTTATAAGCGATCTTATCCCACTTCTGAAATGTAATATATGAATGATTTGGAGCCAGGATTATCTGATTATTACATTCATTGACTCCATAAGATATGAATGCTTTGGAGCCAGGATTATCTGATTATTACATTCATTGACTCCATAAGATATGAATGCTTTGGAGCCAGGATTATCTGATTATTACATTCAGTGACTCCATACGCCCTAAGCAATTTTTTTGTTTTTTAGCTTATCGTTAAACAAATCGAGAGTTGTTGTTTTACTTTCTCAGCTAGCGTAAATACCTCGCCTGGCTGTTCCGCCTCTGCCTCAACTCTATAGCACTTGTGTGCTCAATTAGTGGGACTTTCAGGAAGAGAGATGAGAATACAATTTGGTTTCTTAAAATCTATGCCTACTTCGATTTCTTGAGCCCTCTAAAGCATTAACCATTTTTTTTTAAATATCTTCTATCATTGTTGAATTCATTTAAAGTTTAAACAATTTTTGATTCTACACAACTCAAATATTCAGCTCGAATATAGAGCAGAGATCAAGTTTTGTTAAATATTCTTCATCGAGTGTTTTATAAGCGATCTTATCCCACTTCTGAAATGTAATATATGAATGATTTGGAGCCAGGATTATCTGATTATTACATTCATTGACTCCATAAGATATGAATGCTTTGGAGCCAGGATTATCTGATTATTACATTCATTGACTCCATAAGATATGAATGCTTTGGAGCCAGGATTATCTGATTATTACATTCATTGACTCCATAAGATATGAATGCTTTGGAGCCAGGATTATCTGATTATTACATTCATTGACTCCATAAGATATGAATGCTTTGGAGCCAGGATTATCTGATTATTACATTCATTGACTCCATAAGATATGAATGCTTTGGAGCCAGGATTATCTGATTATTACATTCAGTGACTCCATACGCCCTAAGCAATTTTTTTGTTTTTTAGCTTATCGTTAAACAAATCGAGAGTTGTTGTTTTACTTTCTCAGCTAGCGTAAATACCTCGCCTGGCTGTTCCGCCTCTGCCTCAACTCTATAGCACTTGTGTGCTCAATTAGTGGGACTTTCAGGAAGAGAGATGAGAATACAATTTGGTTTCTTAAAATCTATGCCTACTTCGATTTCTTGAGCCCTCTAAAGCATTAACCATTTTTTTTTAAATATCTTCTATCATTGTTGAATTCATTTAAAGTTTAAACAATTTTTGATTCTACACAACTCAAATATTCAGCTCGAATATAGAGCAGAGATCAAGTTTTGTTAAATATTCTTCATCGAGTGTTTTATAAGCGATCTTATCCCACTTCTGAAATGTAATATATGAATGATTTGGAGCCAGGATTATCTGATTATTACATTCATTGACTCCATAAGATATGAATGCTTTGGAGCCAGGATTATCTGATTATTACATTCATTGACTCCATAAGATATGAATGCTTTGGAGCCAGGATTATCTGATTATTACATTCATTGACTCCATAAGATATGAATGCTTTGGAGCCAGGATTATCTGATTATTACATTCAGTGACTCCATACGCCCTAAGCAATTTTTTTGTTTTTTAGCTTATCGTTAAGCAAATCGAGAGTTGTTGTTTTACTTTCTCAGCTAGCGTAAATACCTCGCCTGGCTGGTCCGCCTCTGCTTCAACTCTATAGCACTTGTGTGCTCACAAAGTGGGACTTTCAGGAAGAGAGAGGAGAATACAATTTGGTTTCTTTAAATCTATACCTACTGTAAAAATATCTGTGGTAGCCAAAATGGATCAGCAGCAACGGGCTGAGGAGTAAATTTGTTTTCAGTTCCACGTTAATTTTTTTATTTAAAAATTTTGTAGTACCATACTAGTCTCGATATCTGTACTTTTGTGTGAAGTAAAAATAACCAAAATGATAATGCGTTTGGTACTACTAAATTTTGAAATAAATATGTAAATTCAAAACAGCATATACCATTGTGGAGAGCGTATTGAGCTGAATATAGAAATACCAAATACTTAGTGATTGCTTATCTGGTTTTCTAGAAGCAGGTTCGAAAAGATAGTTTTTTTTATCAACTTAGCACAAAAAATATGTAAAGCTATCCATTCGTAGCTGACTCTAGGAATCTAGTAAAGTTATCACTAAGTGTTTGCTATGTCTAAGTTCGTCTTGACGTCCCCTATGAGATAGCATATGGTATCAGCCATTTACCATTTGATCTGCAAATTTGGTTCTTGGAGTGGGTTGGAAGGAACTTTTTTTTTTGTATTTAAAGGCTAGAAACAAATAATTAAAAAATACATTTTTAAACACATACACAACTGGTAAATTAGCTCTTTTTTTTTTGTGCCGATGCTGATGTTGACGGCGTGTCTTCAATTTCTTTGTCGCTTTCTGAAGACGATGAGATGGACATCGCAAGATCTAATGGAGTTCCTTTTTGCTCACTAGTCGCAAGAGCAATTATCGGCTTCCCTGACAAGTTTATGGATTGCATATTTTTTATCTCCGGCCGGTTGCCGAATAGCTCCTCCATTTTTTGCTCATGCGGAGCTGTGCTGGCCACTTCCCCAGTCCTTTTATTATTATCACTCGTAGCCTTAAACGCTCTTAATAATTTTTTTAATTTAACCTCGAGCATTAGGCGAGTGGTATACTGAGTCTGTAAGTATAAGTAAGTTTAAATAAGTGAAATTAATTAAAGTAACAAAGAAAATGTATGCATATATATATATATATATATATATATATATATATATAAATTTTAACTTTAAAAATAAAAAATAGTTTTTAAAATTTTGTTGAGAGCAAGAGCTCTTCCTTTATTGTTATCTTCTTAAAATCTAACTTTACAAAATACGAAACACTACTATTTATATCATTTTCTCTACCTAAGCCGCGGCTTCTTGCTTGGTGCTCACATCCCTCCATATGTCCAAAAGACAATACTCCTGTCTGTCGTCCTTCTTGGAATGTTGAACCTTTTATTGACACATCTGTTGTTTTACTGCTTCAATGTGTTTAAAAGATAATATCCCTGTTTGTCGTCCTTCTTAAAATGTTGCTGTTTCATAGTTTCCGCTCAAAAGAGTCGATCCCCGTTTAGGTGAGCTGCTGTCATAACCTATATATATACCAAAACTCCCTGCGACAAAAGGTCTTCCAGGACATTTTGCATAGCATATTTTTTTTTCCTGGTGTGCTGGAATTCGGCTTGCCTCCTGCCATAAGCCCTCAGGAACGCATCTGTTTCCTCCTTGGTCCAATTTCTTCTTGCGCTTAAGGAAAAATATTAGGTATTTTGCAACAATACAAATAAATTATTCAAAAATAACAACTTACGATTTATTTGTTGACTTTTCCATTGCACTTAGCTGATAATAAAAAACGGCTATTAGATACATATGTGGAACATGTTTCGTATGATTTGGTTGGAAGAGCGAAGGTAGGTTATGGTCTGGGTATTGTTACGTGGATTACAACATTACAATAAATATTTTGTAATTCTCAGTAAATTATTGTAGTTGTAATGCTCAGCCATTAAATGTAATCCTTGCAATAGCAGGGCTATTAACTATTACTTTGTAAAGAAGAATAGATAATTGTCTTCTTCTAAACATGCAGTATATATTTTTATTTCCACGATCACATCAGGGAACTAACGCTGATTAATTTTCTAGTACTATCAAATAATCTTTGGATGAGGTCATATCTTATTTTTTTTTTTATTTGAACACATTTTTAATGTTGCGATATGCACCGTGCTTCCTCTTATTAGGAGGGAAGAGCGCAAAGCGGAGAGAGTATAATTAAAAGAAAAGAAGTATTTGTTTCTATAGAGAGCCTGCTGTCTAAGCGTGGCTGCGACTCTCAGATATATTTATTTTCTTATTTACTTAGTTATTAGCTTGGTCCCGCCGTCCTGATCGTAGCTGCGACCTTATGCTTATTTAACTCAAAATCAAAATCAGCCGAGGTGTCATATTCGTTGGTTTTTCTGGCTCGATGTTGAGTGTTGTTAATCAGTACTAATGATGTCCCTGCCGTGCTTTTCTGTCACCAGGAGAAGACCATATTCACGGAAAATTTTGATTCTTTTCTTGTCCGTACTTAAAGTTGAAAACGCTGAAGATATAAAAAAGTTGTCAGAAAATATTCGCCAAACACGAGAACATGAAATCATAACTGTTGCAGAAATAAAAACATACAAACCCCGAGCAGCGACGCGGAGGTTTCTTGACGATTATAGCTACCTATTGGTTGTAAAGGACAGAAATAATAAATTAAAAGTTTTACACATTAATGATCTCAACATTTTCGTCAAAGAGTCCTCTCAACCATTGGACTTTCTCATTTCCTTTAGTATAGACAGATGTATGCTTGATTTCTCTTTGAAGATATTTGCTTCACTTTGTTAAAAAGGCAGTAAATCCTTCATCCCAGGTTAGGCCATGATGATTAAGATAGAGACATTTTTTTGCCTGCTTTCTTAGTGATGATTATAATTAGTTAAATTTAAACGGAGGCTTCAAAATGAAATGATAATGATAATTATTATTATGGAGTACAGCTAATTCCTTAGTTACGAATTCAATTTCTCCATTGCTCAGAATTGTTCCCTCTTTAAAAAAAAAATATAAAAATTTTTTAAATAATAAAATTTAAACATTAACGCATGAAGATGGTCGGGATGATCGAATGTATAATATTTCACAATCGATCGCAATTCTGCGGCGAACTTGTCGGCTGGCTTCTTACTTATCGAATGAATCAAGTTTCCAAGCACTCGCAGATCTGCCTATTGAGAGGGACTCCAATATTTCCCCTCTACAATAAAAAAAACCATTCCAGACCAACAAAACCAGTTGATCACAAAAGGAATACAAAACCATTGCAAACCAGATCGTTGGAGCACAACACACACACAGTGCACAGTGCAACTACCCCTAACGTAGCCACACACTCAAGCGCAAGAGAAACCTGAAACGCAGAGCCCATTGCAACTTCATTAGAGGGGGCACTAAGGTGTGCCCAGGCGTCGTGGAAAGGGATCGTTGGTACATTTTGATAAGAAATGGACCAACTGTTAAAAAAATTACAATTAGTGAGAGTACCAGCCACTTCACTAAAGACCATACTATAGTCAGTGAGTGTGCAATCCGCGTCCCCACTGTCACTAGCTAGCAGCACCTCCTCTAGTTTTTTTTTCCAGCCGGAGATGGATGACTGAGGTTTCGACTCGTTAGAATCATCATCTAGTTCCATCGCCGGCTGGTTAGAATCGCCTTCCCTATTGGTTTTTGTGATTTCAAATCCTCTTTTGTCTTTTTGTTTGTTTTTTACGTTAATTGTGTCCATTAAGTTCCCACGAGTAGAGACGGAAATAACAAGGTCAGCCCAGGCAGCGCCGCTATCCCTGTGTAAGGCTAAGCACGGTTTGATATACACTCCACCTCTGGCATCAGAGTTATCATTTATCGTTTATGTAGCAGAACAAAGTGTTGCCACATGAAATGAACTTACAAAGTGCGTCAGACTGGCCGTCAAAGGAAGGAACTGCGGTGATAGTGACTGCTGCTGATGTTTGGGGTGGCAAGGGAATAGTACAATTCGGAGAGTAAAATATTTTTTTTAAAAGATTTTCAGCTATTGGCCCGCTGTCTTAAGCGGAACTGCGACCAATAGTGTTCTTTATTTGTTAATTAATATTTTATTAATAGGCCCGCTGTCCTTAGCAATGCTGCGACCTTATAGTTATTTTTTTATAATGATTAGTCTACTTTGATGGTTGTTTTTGCTCTTCCTACCAATCCTTCCCTATTTTTATTATTTTTTCCTGGAGGAAACATATCCCTTTCACCATACGTATGCCTTGCGCAATTCCCATAGCCATAGATGAATTATCATTTATCAGCTATTTTGATGATTGAGTCCTATATATATTGGGCAATCACATAGTCGTAGGCAAAAGTGCATTAAAACCCAAGCACCTACTCATTCTGTTTATGTCTTAGGTTTGCTGCTTGTGTTTAAATTGCTTTTGTTTATATCTCGTAGGGACTAAACGAATGCAAGCGGATTGTAAATCATATCATATTCACATATTGTTTCCGCGTACTTTAGTAAGTCTTACAGATGTCACGTTTATACGAAAAGTATCACGGTTCGGTACCGATTCTTCTCAGCAAAACGACTCATGCTGATATATCCGCCACAAAGGCACACATTTAGAAAAGATAGAACTAAACACTAAACTACACTAAACTTAAATATAATCAAAACCACACTAAACTAGTAAAATTTATAAAAAAAAAAAGTTGGGAATATGGAAAGCTAACCTCTGCCTTTTCCTCTGCTATTGGATAGAACTCGAGCTCGAAGGAAATTATCACTGGTCGCACCATATACATCTCGCTCCTAGTAATGGTCTTCAAGGTTTCATCAAGGGCAAAAACACTTTATTTGCCTCCAGCTTCACCAGTACCCTTGGTCCGTACTTGGTTTCACACCTCATAGTATAAAGAATTCTGCACTTTTTCTTTAGATTCAGCACTTTCATGCTCTCTAAAGGCTTAGCTTTGCCTACTTTATTAAGAGCTTCCAGCACCACCAGCACCCTTGGTCCGTACTTTGTTTCACACCTCATAGTATAAAGAATTCTATACTTTTTCTTTAGATTCAGCACTTTCATGCTCTCTAAAGGCTTAGCTTTGCCTACTTTATTAAGAGCTTCCATGTTTAGTTGTTTAAGAGTCGATAGGTTTTAATAATACTGATGGTTTCATGCTTCAATACCGAGGTTTTTATACTCAAATTTGACCTTACTTATTCCTTTTTTTTTAGTTCTAAAAATATTTATTAGAGTCTTAAATGCTCATTTCTTTCTCTTTCAATTTCTATGAATTGTTCGCCCTCGTTTCTTGGATAATTTTTAAAGTTTTTTTTAATTTCCTCATCGACGAGATCATTGCCCTCCTCTTTTTTGTGGGGTCGACGTGCTTTTACAGGTGAGGTGACGCCCTGTTCCTAAAGAATAATATAAATACATTATGTATCTAAGTGGTTTCAAATAAAAAAAATTTTAGCATATTAATTACCTTCCAAGGTTGTGTCCTGGACCAACGGCTCCACATTAAACATTTTAAAGCCACCTAGCAATTGGTGGACTTCCATACAGGTGCCATTTATATGGAGAATCTCCAGACGGACCAACCATCTTCCTTTCATTTCTGTAAAACAAAGTTACATTCATTTGAACTGTGAACTTAAATACCGTAGCGATATCTTTAAATATGAATATTTGTACGCCATGGAAATTTCGGGATTAACGTGGATCGATTCCAAAATTCCATCCATATCAATAGGGAATTATTAAATTCTCTTAGGTGTCCTTATTTGGCGCCTATTCACCTAAAATTCCTCCTTTTTAGCCGAATGTTCTTCGTTTAAAATTGTATCCTTTTCAAAGTTATATAGATACCACAGCATTGTCTATGTCAATGATAGGCGACGTGTGCTAGATGTCGTATACGATAGTATGTATCTAATTCAATAAAAACTATCTCAAGTCCTGAGAAAAATTATTATTAATTAATTCAAACTTTGTGATCAATGCATCTCTTTAAATAATAAGAAAATAAAAAACGCACTATATTTATTTTGAGTCGGGTAAATTATTAAAAAAAAAACCCGAATAGCGATTATTTATTTTACTCAGAGTTAAATTTTAGAAAGTTAGGAAATTCCGTCATCGCATGCTGAAATATGGGGTATGGTATGTTACGCGGAAGCCTTTCTTTGGTTCTGGTCACTCGATATGATCCTGAGTCTCCTGGTGATCGTGGGACTGTGGGTTGGATCGAGTTTCTTTGGATGATCCCGAGTGTTCAGTTAGGTTTGATCGTAGGAATAGTATACGTTAACTTGCTATAAATTTGTCAAGCTCATCCAGGTGAATTCCAATATTATTTATATTTTTATAATAAATACCTTTGTTCTCCTTAGCTGTTTTCATTTTCCTATTCCGTCTAGTTTTTTTTTCTATAAAAAACAAGAAAAAAATTAACGCGTGCACGGCTGCTCTGCTCGTACTCAACCTTTCCTGTAATAATGTTCCAGTTCCGACTTTAAATAAAACATTGACATTTTATCGTGGGGAAAATATAAAAAAAAAAAACCCACGTTTATTTATTATTGATTGTTCGCATCGGAGCTTGAACGTAAGTTCTCCCTCCCGACGACAGAGGGAGAGACTGACTCTTACAATATGGCGTTAGGCAATAACGCCCAAAAATAAACAGAGTCAGAGTCAAAACAAAATACTTTTTTTGATTTATTAGTCACTTCTTTCAAAGGCATTTTGCTTTAAGGATTGCACCAACAGGAGTTTTTGCGCGCTGATGTGAGTCTTCTTATTTAAAAACACATTATAAATACCTTTTTTCTCCTTCATCGATTTCATTTTTGTTCCTTTTAGTTTTTACTTGATGAAATTTCCGTTTTCCTTTGTCGAATCATTTTCTTCGGGTTAATTATATCTTCCTTTTGTAAAGTTTACTTATTCCTTTAGAATTTATAATTACCGAAACAATCCTTTTGAAATATCAAATGTTTATTAATTCACGAATCTACAATATTATATCCTTTAGAAATTTCTGTATTTAATTAATGTTTAATAAAATGTTTATAAGCAACCGCGCCCTACCAAGTTCACATTACGACTGCCTCTCGTTTCTCGTTTCCATTAAATTAGTTTTTTTCAGCTTGATTCGACACTTTCTCCCTCTTTCACGTTACACTTTTCTGTTTGTAGTTATTGTTTATTATTTTCCTTTTCACTTTTTTTTTCCCGGTCATCCGGCTTGAAGGACCATAATGTTCAAGTACCGATTTAAATAAAACAGGTTGGACTTTTATTGTGGGGAAATTTAATTCGAAAAACCCCACATTTATTTTATCTCCCGTTCGCTCAGTACTCGAGCTGTCTCTTACTCCTCAGACGGAGCAAGACTCATACAATTCAATTTTACATTAAACTCGAATGGCGAGTGTTGCCATTCGTAACAATTCTTGTGTTAAGAGTAAAGTACTCCTAAACTGAATACTCGAATACTCGATACCTGTGGGTGGTTTATCGCTGTTGTTGGGTTTTTCTTATCTTATGGCATCTGGAACTTTGTTTATTGCTGTTTTTGGATAGACACTTCTATCGAGGGTTAAATTCGTCTTAAACACCTTGTGTCATTATGAATCAGGTTTCTTGTCTTTCTTATCTTTGGGAAATGTGTTAGATGTGTTAACAATATTCTAAAAGGCATATATATAAAAAAAGCAACTGACTTAATTTTAAAAATAAATTGTTAATTAAAAAAAATATCATACATTGGCAAGCTATTACATTTTTTATAAAAGTCCACATTTAAGAATTAAATTTTATCAGTTTAAGTTAAATTAATTTCACTACACAAAAAAAAAGTTGGTATTGTTTAATTATTAGAAGCATTTATTTTGAAATTGAAAATTATATTCATCAATGTTTATTTTTATTATGTAGTATAATTAAATTTTTGGTTGTATAAATTTTAAATGTAAAATGAATCACTGCGAAAAAAATACAAGCGAAAATATTAAAAAAAAAAATTAATTCTGAATATTCGATGTTTTATTGTTTTATTTCCTAATTCAAAACTTTCAGCTGGGTGAGCTCCAAATTGAAAAGATTCAAGTAAGTAAGTGGTGGGCCAAATAAGTGGCTGCCTCGTCTGGCTTCGCAGTAGCGTATTCTGTTCTTATATTTTCCAAGATCTTGTTGATTTCGTTGTTGATTTGTTGGTTTCGGTCTGTAGCTCACGGATTGCTTGGGCGATATTGGCCTTAAGTGCTTCAATCGTTTCCGGATTGTTGGCATAACATCGGTCCTTTACGATTCCTCACAATAAAAGTCCAAAGGGGTCAAATCGCAGCTGCGAGGCGACCAATAAATAGAACATCGCCAAGACGGCTGATAACACGATTTAGGAATTTGGTGTGCAAAAGATCGATTGTGGGGCTGGGTTGTGTGGCATGGCGCGCCATCCAGTATGAACCAGAGGTCGTCCAAATCCGTCTTCATTTTCGGTAAAAAAAATCGCTTAAGGCTGGGTGTTCGAGGGTATATGATTTTTCGCCCCGATGGGGCTTGCAGGGCTTAAGAGATAATTGATTGCAGTAAACGGCTTTCGACAGTAAATAAATAGACGCTGTTAGTGACCGTCTTAGAATTTTTATTTTTTGACTTTTATGTACCATAAAGTCCCAAAAACGTCATTTTTTGGGTGTTTTTTTTTTCGCCCCGGTGGGGCAATATCTAAATGGGACTTTTTTATTTTTTTTATGATTTTATTTTATAGTTAATGGGTTAAATTAGTTAGTGACCGTCTTCGAATTTTGATTTTTTGAGTTTAACTATTATAATCTGCAAATTAAGGTGACCAAAAGGAAACAGTGTTTGTAGAGAAACCAGAACTTATTTTTGTCAGCTTTTCAAAACAGAATAACATTCAAACATTTATGTATCCGTTCATTGAATACAAATTAAAGATTTGGTTCATAAAATAGTTAAAATTGCATTTTGAAAAGTTAACAATTTAACAGCAGTTTCATTTTTGTTTCAGAACTCACGCTCACATATGCAATGTAGTTCACAAAATATCCGACACAGCGCTAATCGTTTTCTCTATAATTTTGCTCTCTCGCGAGAGTCTGTAATTTGCAGATTGTTGTTTTGCCGCATTCGTTGCCACTGGGATATGGAGAAAACAAGTTTGGATCCTTTTTTTGGTTTTCTGATAGATACATACTAATTACTTAATAATATTGTTGTTGTTGTTTGAAGCCAATCGAGCATTGTGAAGCATAGAGGCAGATTGGATAAATATCATCGTAGACGTTACCTACAAAACGGTACACGTACGTAACATAATTATTATGAATATGATAGGGAAATCAAATCAAAATGAAAAATTATATTGAGAGCGGAATATTTTTAAGGGATGATGAATGATGATTGATATGGATTGAGGGCTTGAGAAGATTTGAGAATATGTATGGGAGTGGGAGATGGGAGGTGAATGATGATTTTTTTTATTATGAGTTGAGTTCAAATCAAACTACCTAAATGCAATTTTGGGTCATCGTAAATAAAATACCTACTGTATGAGGAAAGGGGTTGATTGCTTTGCTGTTCCCTATTTTCGGCCGAACTTTTCAAAATAGATTAGTGGTTGTGTGTTTTAATATTTTGAAAATTATTGTGTGTAGTATAAGTATATATACACAAAATCCGCTTTTATTGGTGATAGGTATTGAAATGGTCATCTCTTCATAAATCATAATGATTGGTCAATGCTTTGCATGACCAGTCAAGTGAGTCAGACGTATTGTGTTAAGATCGCAGTTCGTATATGATTGCAAGGGCGCTTGGCGAGTTCGCGCAGTGCACATTATATTTAGTTATTAATACATACTCAATATCTATCTACGTACTAGCATGGCAGTCACACCCGGCTTCGTTCATGTTATTTTTATACCCTCCACAGGAAGGTACATTATCACTTTGTCATTACATTTGTAACGCCGAGAAGGATTCACCGGAGACCCTATAAAGTATATATTATTCTGAATCAGGATCACATTCTGAATCGATTTAGCCATGTCCGTCTGTCTGTCTGTCTGTCTGTCTGTCTGTCTGTCTGTCCGTCCGTCTGTCTGTCTGTCTGTCTGTTGAAAACACAATAGCGTCCAAACGAATCGACATAGGCGAATGAAATTTTGTGAGAAGACTTCTTTTTACTGTCGTCAGGTTGGTATTGAAAATGGGCTATGTCGGTCAAGTAGTTCTGGTACCTCCCATACAAAACCAATATTAGACACATGCGTGTACATATACAGTACATACAGTGGAGGGTATCAAAGCATCGGCCAGGCCGATGATAACACTTTTACTTGTTTTTTTTCCGCATGATGCTGCCGTATATCTACAAAATTGATCTCATTATAGTCATATTCTCGGTCATATCTCTGTAGAGTGAAGATAATTACAATAAGTAATTTTTCTCTTTTAAAGGGTGGAGGGGGATAATTAAAAAAAAATGCCAAAAAAGCCAAAAACTATTATTATTTTTTTTTTCAAACACTATTTGGGAGTAGTACATATAGGACATACATATTTACATATATCCATCCATCAATCGAATGGAAAATATGAATTTTCCTATATAAACTTTGATGAAACTTGAGTTTGGCTCTTACCATTTGGGCTAGGCGTCCCCAGTCAGTCAGGACAAACTTTTTATTAATTTAGATAATCCATACCTACATCCATAAATGGCGCGAGCAGGACTGCAGCCGTTTGTTTTTGGATAGGATTTATATTCTATATAAATATATAATATGTAGAAATACTAAAAAGGAACCCAAACCCACAAAACAAAGCAATAATAACAAACTAGCCCTAACAGGTTTTTATAAACAGCCAGCATAAAATGCCAAAAAATAAAAGCTAAGGTCAGGAATGAAAATTTGTATACATATTATGGATTTTGGATATTATTATTAAAATATTTCGATTTGTGCTTACGATTTCGATTGTACGTCGCTATGATGACGAAGGCGATATTCATAAGTGTGCGTTAGGAAATTCTATATCACACACACTTTTGGTTTCAGTGTATTAGATAAACAACGTTTGCAGCAACAGGAGCAATAGCAACAGCAAGCACAGCTTGTCCCTTTCCCTTTGGTTGTTTTGATTTATTTTGTTGTGCAGACAATTTTGTATTATTTTTATTAATTGAGCTGAGCGAGTCTGCACTCTGCAGTCACAATTGTGATCTTGGTAAGGGAGGGTGTGCTCGGCTATTTTTAATTCTGTGCACTAATACATGTAAACACGTTTACTTGAGCACAGAGTTCGTAGCTGAGGGAGACCCACCCTTAACATGGCTCTGTAACGCCGAACGTTGACCAAAACGTTGTTCCCAGCCTCATTTACGAATAAAAATTAATCCAATGATGCCACCACTCCACAATCTGGTGCTGTCACTCTCTGTGGATGGATTGGCTTCTCGACAATAACGTGCGGGTTTTCTGAGCCTCAGATGCGGCAATTTTGTTTGTTAACGTAGCCGCCGAGATAAAAATGCGCCTCGTCAGAAAAGAGGATTTTTCGCCCAAAATCGTTGTCCAATTCAAGCTGCTCTAAGGCCCAAAATGCGAAGACATAACGAAGCGGATGGTCGTGCGCCTTAAATTGCTGAGCCAATTGGACCAGCGAATAATCCGAGATCTTTGTACTGAATGCTAATGAGGCTAGTGAGTGAAATGTTGAGCTGTTGATATCGATGGCGAGTTGATGTTCGTGAATTGAGTCTCACACACTCGGCTATAGCAGCCACATTCTCGTCTGTGTTCATCGTACGACGACAGGGACCATGAGTGTTGTCCACTAGCATAATCAGTCTTACGAACTTTTTGCACAAACTTGCGTTCAGCATGCGCGCTGGGTGCTTCATTTCGGTCAAAACTTATTTTCAAAAAACGCAATTGTTTGGCCTACACAGCACACGCTGAAATAAGATTTCAATATTTTTCAACTCATTTCGTTCCGCGAAGGTATGATACTGACTTTCCGTCAAGATTTCGAGCGGGAAACTGGGGGGCTTATTCTAAAATGCGCGGCGGATCGCTTTTCGTGGCGGATTGGGATTTTTGTATTTCTAAAAGCGATAGCTATTTACGTGACGGATTGCTGGCGGATAAAAAATAAACTACATTTTTGTGACGGGAAAAATCGGTCAAACTTTTGGGAAAATAAATGGCAAATTGGAAGTCTAATTGGAAAAAACTGGAACGTACAATTCGCATTTGAGAATAAGCAAAAGCGAAGAAGAAGACGTTCGAAATCGAAGTATCGCTTTCAAAACGATCCGCCGCACATTTGGAAATAACTGTCAGTGTCAAAATAACCTATGATTTAAAAAGAAACCACTAGATGGCCCACTGGTTTTATTATATTCTTAAAACAAAAATTTGGGAATGAATTAATGTAAGACGCTACTTTTTGACGCTATATATATATATGACGCTAGCGGCTATAATTTGAACCCCACTAGACAAACAAATTTGACAGATCAGCGAAAAAATATACGGAAAGAAGCTTGCGATGTTTCTACAATGGATGAAACTGTATTCAATGTAAAAAAAATAGCAATGGCGCGCAGAGGTTTCATACTTTCGCCCCACTGAACCAAAGGGCTAGTTAGTGCTTAATTTTTCATCGCAGATTTGTATAAAACTGTCATTTGCGTTCACTATATGAAAATGAAAATTTTGTTATTTTACAAGGCCTGTTGTACCGGATAATGAATTCAATGTCAATATTATATCCCGATATGATTCACTAGATTTTACACCGATACCTAGCGATTTGACACAACTCGATAACATTGATGAAGAGCTTGTCTTCGGGGCCTGGAGGCGCGTTATTAGGTCTGTTTTATTGGCAATCCATTTCAGTGAAGTAAAGTAAACTAGAATTTTTAACACGCAATTACAACAACTACAAACCATTTAACACTTTCGAGACTCTATATAGTTGTTGTAATTGCGTGCTAAAAATTCTACTTCACTTTACTTCACTGACATGGATTGCCAATAAAACAGGCCTATTGTTGAAATGGTTCCCCAAATTTCCCAACGAATGAAACAAAATAATATGACCAATAGTCTGGGCTTTGTCAAAAATCGCCGAGGAGGACACATTAATTGGGTTTAAATCATAATAATGTACTACATACCATGAATCGTTCATCATAATAAATATAGACTTGAGATTCAAGCTCAATTCCTGTTATAATAGAAAAGAAAAAAAAAACTAACTTCTGACGATCTGAATTCTTAAGGCCCCGACCCATAGAATCCGTCGCATCCGTTGCGTCGACGGATTAGCGTATTCGACGGAACGAACAGTCCCATAGAATTCGTCGCATACGTTGACAGCCGATGACATATGAGAGACAGTTTCTGTCATTATCTTATATTTCCACCAATGAAAATGCTTACTCTCACGCTCTGCCAACTGTCAACGGTTCGACGGACAGAAAAGTAGATGTTAATAGAATTAGACCACGCAGCGAATTAAAAGAATAATAATGAACAATTAAAAATGCCTTTTCGATTCTACGGAATACAAAATGGAAGTATCTTTTATTGTACAAAAGAATGACATATAAAATGAAAAAGTTCAGTGCATAAGGCGTGTTCGCAAAAATAATCTTAGGAAGTGTTTACATTGAATAAATAATTCTAACACTCCCACTTTTATTTAATGTAGGTACTTTAAAATAAACAAAAATTCTTTAATTTAGGTTGGCAACACCGATGAGCCTACGTAGATATTCAAAACGTTCACGAGGTAACCCTTTCGTGAATATATCTGCACGCTGCTCACAGCTGGGAACATATTGAAGTTCGAATGCACCGTCTTCCAGCTTTTCCCGAATGAAATGATGCCTGACGTCTATATGTTTAGTGCGTCTATGGAATTCGGGGTTTCGAATCAACTTCATCGCACTTTGGTTATCCACGAACAGTTTTGGCACGACCATAACAGATGAAGATAAACCTGCCATCAACTCGCTCATCCAAATTAGCTGCTTAACAGTATGACACGCTGCAATATATTCGGACTCAGTCGTAGACAAAGCCACAACTTGCTGCCTTTGTGAACACCAAGCAAGTGGCCCCGATCCTCTCTGAAAAATATAACCAGAAGTAGATTTTCGAGTTATTAAATCACCTGCATAATCTGCATCGCTATATGCGAACGTCTGCGTGTTGACATCTATTGAATCAAATATGAGACCATAATCCTCAGTCCCTTTTAAATATCTCAATATTCTCTTCACCGCGTTCCAATGCATCTTCGTGTGATTTTCGAGGTACCTGCTCACATTGCCAACAGCAAAAGAAATATCTGGCCTCGTACCAATTGCCAGGTACATCAAACTACCAACCACCTCTCTATAGGGCACGTTCTCCAATAATGTTGCTGAATTCTCCGCATTACTCTTATTATTTAAAGATGAACTCACGTCACATGGCGTCGACACTGGATTCGATTCCGCCATATTAAACTTCTCCAATATTCGTCTGGTGTATGTTGACTGATTAACAAAAATTGGTCCTGTTCCGACTCGATGAATCTCCAATCCAAGGTAGCATTGAGCATCTCCAAAAGTTATTGCGAAATGCGTTCTTAAGTATTTCAGCAGCTCAAGTGCGCACTGCTCGTCGGTAGCAGCAACTAGCCCGTCATCTATATAGATTGCCAAGATGATCTTTTTGTTGCCTTTGTGACTGGTAAAAACACAGGAATCAGCTTTGTTAACTTTGAAACCGTACAGCTTCAGAAAATTTGAAAATTTCTGATTCCAACAACGAGATGCTTGCTTTAACCCGTACAGACTCTTTTGCAGACAGCAAACCCTTTTAGATCCGTCTTGGTAACCCACCGGTTGTCGCATGTAGATTTCAGAATCCAAATCGCCGTTCAAAAAAGCTGTTTTTACATCAAACTGCTTCAGAACCAGCTTTTCTGATGTAGCAATTGAAAATATTGTCCTTATGGAGTCAAACTTCACTGTTGGGCTAAAAGTTTCCTGATAGTCGATCCCATACTTCTGCGAGAATCCTCGAGCTACCAGCCTCGCTTTGAATCTGTCGACTTTCCCACCAGTTCCATATTTTACACGAAAAACCCATCGATTATCTACTATCGATTTATCATTAGGAAGATCCATGAGAGTCCACGTTTTGTTGTCCATTAAAGATTTAATTTCTTCATCCATTGCTTTACGCCATTGCAGAGCGTGTTGAGATTGAATCGCATCCTCGTAAGAGTCTGGCTCATACACTACAGCAGAAAAGACTTCGCCTTGTTCATAGTCACTCAGTTTTGGCGGTGGACGAATCAAGTTTCTATTTCGAAGACTATAGCCCCGAACACCTTCTCTATTTTCAGCTTCTTTGTCCTCTGCGGACCCATCCACAAATTCAAACATCATACTTGTGTCAAAAAAGTTGTCGCCATCGCTATCCACTGCTGCTATACTGTCATCCTCTATTTGTTGTTCTTCTTCGAGCCTTTCATCAATCTCCCTGGTTTCAGAAACTTCTTCATCATTTGTTGTTGGCCTTTCAGAAGACTCTAAGACTACTTCAAAATGGTCGGTTTCGGCTTTCTCTGCTTCGATACAAATACCCTGTTCTTTAAAAATTACATCGCGGCTAACTTCCACTGAGTTTCTATCCTCAATCCACACACGATATCCTTTCGTGTTCTCGCAGTATCCTACGAAAATACCTTGAACTGATTTCCTGTCCCATTTATGTCTTTTCTGTTTGGGAATGTGCACGAAAGCTTCTGATCCAAAAACCCGCAGATGATCGTTCCTTGGTTTCGCCTTCCACCATAGTTCAAATGGAGTTTTGTCTTGAATTGTGCTTTTACCAGTCCTGTTTAAAATATACACTGCAGTGCTCACTGCTTCTGCCCACAATTTAATATCCAAACTCTTTGCATGAAGCATGGTTCGCGCAGCCTCAACGATCGTCCGCATTTCTCTTTCTGCACAACCATTCTGTTCCGGAGTATATGCCACAGAAAGCTGATGTCTTATATTGTTTCTTTTTAATATTTCAGAAACGTCCTTGTTGACATATTCAGTGCCGTTGTCCGTCCGAATACTTCTTATGTTACAACCAGTCTCCATCTTTGCAGCTATTATGAAATCGACCAACTTCTCCTTAACTTCAGATTTGTGTTGCAAAAAATAGACCTTTCTGTAATGTGAGTAGTGGTCTTTGAAGAGAATGAAGTACTTAGCACCACCCACGCTTGCATTTTCCATCGGGCCACATAAATCCGAGTGGATCAATTCTCCTGGATGTTCCATTTTCGTTTCACTGTGCCCAAATGGAGCACGATGTTGTTTGCCGAAAACGCATGCGTCACAGAAAAATTTGGATTTTGTGTCCGTAACAGCAATTTTCATTTCCTTCAAATTCTGTAACACCTGTGGAATGTTTTGGTGTCCCATTCGCTCATGCCACACTTTTAGACTTTCAGTACGAGCAACATTTACCGTAGCCATTTCAGCAGACACGCTTCTGACCTCGACCTTGAACTGCATCTCGAAAAACCTTCTCTGCCTTACTCCCACTGCAACTATAGTGTTTCCGTCCAAAAATTGACAAGTTGTATTTGTTGATTTCAAAACCAAACCCTTATCCAGAGCAGATCCTTGCGAAAACAAATTAAGACGCAGATCAGGAACATATAACGCATCTGTCAATACACATGGACTCCACTTATTCCCAACAAGCGCCAACATATCTATGTTGCCCCTTCCATACGCCTTAAGAATACGACCATCGCCAATTTGAACAAGAATAGGAGTCTCTAGCTGATGGTATTTAGCGAACCATTCTCTATGTATGACCATATGGTCGCTCGCACCTGAATCTAAAATCCACTTTCTACTCCCATCTACTTCACTACTCATTAAATAGACCTCACTGATAAAAGCCCTGCGATTACCTTCTTGACCTCCATCATCAGTTTTAGCATTTGTGTTTCGCAACGGACAATCCTTCTTAAAATGACCTGCCTTGTGACATAAAAAGCATTTGAAAACCTTTTTCTTCCTATTTTCTCCTTGTGAGTTATGAGAGCTTTTTCTTGCAACAAAAGCAGTTACCTCCTTACCGCCCCCTTGTTGAGATTCTAAACGCGACTCCTCCATCATTAATCTCGCTGTTAAGTTCGACAGAGTCTTTTTATCGTCACTTGTCGACTCCCATGCACTGAAAAAATAATTATACCTGTCTGGTAGCGTCATCAATATTTTTGTAACAATCATCGATTCCGACACTGCCTCTCCAGCCTCCTTCAGACGCTGAGCCAACTCCTCAACCCTCGATATGTGAGATGCAATGCTATCCGAAGAATTTAGACTCAAACCGTAGAATTGTTGTTGCAATAAATGCAAGCTGGTGGAAGATTTTAACTCATATACCGAGTGTAACTTATCCCACATCTCCTTGGAACTTGAACAATGCATTATATGCATCATGGGCTGCTGCCCGACCGCCGTAGCAATTATTTTCTGCCCTTGGCTATCAAGTTTATTCCAAGCCTTCAATTCCACCTTGAATCTCGCCTCCGCTTCAGCATCGGTTTCTGTCCCTATTTTATGCAAAACAGGCTTCGCCATACTTCCAGATACCACATCAAAAATTTCTCCGGCGTTAAGCAATACTCTTAGTTGAAATTTCCATATTGCCCATCCTTCGCCGCCTTGTAATTTATTCACACGTACCAAATCGTTTTCCATTTTTATTATTCAATTAAAATAATTTCTTTTACTTGATTATTAATGGCCTGGGCACATAACCTGTTAATAGAATTAGACCACGCAGCGAATTAAAAGAATAATAATGAACAATTAAAAATGCCTTTTCGATTCTACGGAATACAAAATGGAAGTATCTTTTATTGTACAAAAGAATGACATATAAAATGAAAAAGTTCAGTGCATAAGGCGTGTTCGCAAAAATAATCTTAGGAAGTGTTTACATTGAATAAATAATTCTAACAGTAGAAAGTACCTACTTTATCCCTCGCATCCGGCACGTACGTTGCTCATGGGTCACGTTCCATAAGCTACTGTGTATTCTATCAACATGTCAGTCGAATACGTTGCCGCAACGGATGTGACGGATTCTATGGGTCGGGGCCTTTATTCTGATCTTCAAAATACCCACGAAAAGGTAAATTTCCCACGGCCTAAGAACACTGTTCTGTTCCTTTCATGTACATTTTCGTTTCGTTCTTACAGACGAGGAACGTGAACGAATTCAATTCAATTTCAGTTCATACCACACATGACACAGCTGCCATTTGTGCCCTTGTGCCGCGCTCGCCGTCATTATTTTTTTTGTTTGCTTGAATTTGAATCACATTTGAATTGAAGAGGAGGAGAACTCACTTTTTTTCCATTGGAATGCATTTGCAATTTGTTAAGTTGTTCTGTGATAACATTTTATACCAAATGCTTTAAGTCGTGCATCCGAATTTATTAATAGATACTGAGTGTAAATACAAAATCTATACGAACACGAGCAAATAAAACTTTAATTCTGCAACCAAATTGCGTCTATTAAACAGTGCGCCATTAAAGAGTGATATTATTATTATGTAGATGTACAAACTTTGTGCAGTGGTGACTGTTGAGGTATGTACATTTTATATGAATTTCTGGTATTTGAAAGTTTCGAAATCAGATAAAGGCTATTGCTATTCGCCTGTCTTTCGATACACAAACACGCAACAAAATATAATAGCTTAAATGCTTGTCAATGCTTCAATAGTCTGCTTGTCCATTAAGTGCAGTGCATTAACCATCTTATCCTGGGTCTACCTAGGGGACGCCTGCCCGATGGTACGGATTCCATAGCACGTCGTGGGATCCTGGTCGGCGACATACGTTTAATATGACCAAACCACCGAAGCATTGACCGCTCCGTCCGGAGAAGTAGCTGCTCGACATTGAGTTCCTCACGTATTCTAGTATTTCTAATGCGATCTCTACGGGTCACACCAGCAATACAACGGAGAAATCTCATTTCGGTAGCTTGCAACAGATAAAATTAAATGTTCATTATTAGAGTTTGCAGTGTTTGTACAATCAAAACTAATTGCAATTTCTACATTTTTTGTATTATCATGTAATTTTGCAAAAGGCGAATTTTTTTGGTTTGTTATTATTGACAATTCGAGACTTCGCTCCGGGCTCCGGTAGTTGAAACGATCTTCAAGAAAGAAAGACATGAAACTCAGCGTCAAGAATCAAAAAGTTAAAAAATGATGGAGTCATTCAAAAATGTGGTCCCTTAATTCGCTACAGTCATAACGAGCTGATGAAGAAGCTATACCGAAGAGATTTAGAGCTCGAAGTAATTTCAAGATTTACAACAAACCTATGTTCCTGATTACGGTTGTAAGAACCTTGAATATTTACGTCTCTGTAATTATTCAATCAGCTTATTTACGGGTTTAGTTTGTCCATTTGCATTGGCGCTATTCTACGATACCCAGAGGCCCAGCTTCAATGAGGGCCGAGGCCTGTGCTAATGTCTCTATTTACATACATACATCATGTAATTTTGCAAAAGGTATTCCAAATCACTTAACAAAGGACTGACTCGTAGCAAGGGGCGACCATACTTGCATCTTAGTACATATGTAGAATGTAGTCCAGTTTAGGATAATACAAATGTAAACATAATTGTTGTTCACTCACTGTATATTGAAAGCTACTACTGCAGAGGGCAAGAATCGTGTCAATCTATGAAATGCTGACGTCAGATTTTGTCCTAAAGTTGTGTGTAGAAAAAACCCCTCAGAGTCAAAAATTTACACGAATTTCGACATTACATAGTTGCTTAAAACATTAATTACAAATTACAAATTTTCCACTTGACATTTTGGCCGCCCATATCCGCAATATGTCAATACGTTGGGAAATGATTCATTACGGGTATAATCCCCGAAAAGAATATCCTTAAATATATTTTCTTTTTGTGTTGGGAATTCGCTGGAAGGAAAAGTCATCGAAAGACATTGCATAGCTGCGAGTATTACTTGAGGGATGCTTCTGCAATAGTGAGGGACATTAACCCGATCTAAAAAAAAAAACTCCCGAGGGGATTGACTTTCGTCATTTAATTTTAAAAAATTTAGAGGATAAATCCGCCATTTGTCGGATTTCTATACTTTTTTGATTGAAAATATTACTTACTTTCTTGGTCTTAGCTAACTCTTAGGTCAAGATTTTTTACCCGCCTTAATCTCCTGATTACATTGTCAGTATTTAAAAGTTCTGCTATTTCTAGGTTAACATGGTTAAGAAGTCTACTTCTGTGCCTTTGGGCAACTTTTTTTTAACTTCTTCCACAACCATTTTAATGTAGAGATCTCTAAGGACTTCCTTAGTACTTTATTTTGGAAAACTTGAATGTTTTGCAAATTTGTTTGGCATGTGCATGCCCACAACTGAAGCCCGTAGGTTCATTGATGGTTTTAGAAGTTGCTTGTATAGCAATAACTTATTGTAATTGCATAGAGATGAATGTTCAACTCCAACTCATTTCTTATTTTTCTTCACATGCACTTTTAAACGCAGTTTAGCATCTAGAGTCATGCCCAGATATTTGGCTGTATTTTAGTATTCCACTTTAACCGAGACTTTAACTACATTGTTGTTTATGTATACTAGAATATATGGCACGTTTTTAAACGTAAAATTAATATGGACTGACTTAAGATACGGGGAATGGGTACCGAATTAGCCAGAAAAAGACCGAGTACATGTGTTGCCCATTCTTCGATCCACTCGGGCCTATTCCAGACATTTATTTGAATGGAAATGTGCTTCCCAAGTGCGAAAAGTTCAAAGTGGCGGGAAAACTCAGCCATCTTCTGTGATAGAAAAATGCCCCCTAAGCTAAAAGGAAGGCCCTACACCGCAGTTGTACGTCCGGCGCTCACATACGGTTCACAATGTTGGACAGCGTACAAAAAGTATAAAGGCAA
Source organism: Cheilosia soror (assembly GCA_949372485.1). Taxonomy (NCBI): domain Eukaryota; kingdom Metazoa; phylum Arthropoda; class Insecta; order Diptera; family Syrphidae; genus Cheilosia; species Cheilosia soror. Next base: position 17,662,898 of record OX443562.1, on the reverse strand, counting down.
ATTAAACGGCAACTGAGATGAAGATGCTTCACATGACAGCAGGAGTAACAAAGCCCGATAGAATAAGAAGTTCAAAGATCCGAGGAAGCCTACATGTCAAAGAACCCATCTCTAGAAAACTTAATCACGACCGGCTCAGTTGGTACTGTCATGTTCAAAGGAGAGATCCTTCAAACCCCGTTAAAAAGGCAATCACCCCTATCGCGAATAATATTTCCCCGGAATGTTTCCCATTCAGCCATTTGATTTACATTGCTGACAAGGGAAAAAATTCCATCGGAATTTATTCGTGATACCCCTTAATACCTATAAACGTTCCAACGCAGGCGCGAAAGAGAGACAGGCCTAAAAACTTCTGGCTCACACATAATGCAAAAATAGCAGCATTTGAATAGCCTCAGTGATGAAGTGATCCGAGACAGGCTGCCGATATTTCTTGAGGTCGAATCGGCGAACCCCACAGGCGGACCAGTAGGGATGCAGTTAAGTGCGAGGGTTATGATCCCCATAATTCAGATCATAACCTGAAAAATGAAGAAGAAAAAGACTAAGGTCATTTAATCTAATCTGCCAATTTTTTTGTACTATCTGATATATTGCCTATTGCCCTTTGAAGCTTTTTTGTTGCTGCTTCGACAGTTGCTCCCACAGCAAGGACAGCTGTGTCATCTGCAAAAGTAGCTATAGTGGTTTCCCCACATTCAGGCAATTCGCTAGTGAATAGAAGGTATACAACTGTACCTAGCACTCTGTCTTGTGGTACACCAGCTTTAATTTCTCTGAAGAATCGATCTGATATAATATATGACTCCAGAATTGTTGAATATTGCTTTGACAGTTGTCTTTGTAGTTTGTGGATCAGACCTTTGTGCCAGACTTTATTGAAAGCTTGTGCTATATCAAGAAATATTGTAGAGCACACTTTTTTCTCTTTAAATGCTTTTTCGATTTTATCTGTGATTCTATGCACCTGATAGATTAGGTTAGTTTAGGTTAGTGGGTAGGCAGGACAGGAGAAACCTGTACGTGCCACACTTAGATCAATGTAGATCCGTGGTGATGCCCTAGGGGTTTATGACCCCCATGCTCTGGAAATCTATGAAAAACCTACGGATTGGTAAACCAACCCGTTTTATTTACAAATTTAAGTAGGTCGTTAATGGACCTGTCTGAAAGTTCTTCTAAATCCTCAAAGAAGTAACTGCCAAGGACTTTGTTTCTTATGTGGCAGAGCGCAGGGCAGTGACAAAGGAAGTGTGGGGTATCCTCATGCACCTCCTCATCGCCGCATCCTCTGCACAGGTCGTCTGTACTAATTCCCATTTTCTTGGTATGGTATTTTAGCATGTTGTGTCCGGTGATAATACCTACAATCGAGGACAATGATTTCTTGTGCAATTGTAAGATTTTTTCAGTTTTCTGTTTGTTGTAGATTGGCCACATTTTCCTGGTTATGCCACAGGAGTCGAGCCTGTTCCATCTATCGTTTGCTTCCATTAGTATTTGGTTCCCAATCTTCTGTCTGAGATTACAGGGGGGAATCATTACTGTGGTGTCAGCCTGGTTTAGTTCAAGGGAGGACCCTTTTCTTGCCAGCTTATCTGCCTTTTCATTTCCAGGTACACCTCTGTGCCCGGGAACCCAGCATAGTCTTACGTTGTGCTGCGCGCCAAGAACCCGTAGCTCTTCGCGACAGCGACTTACAAGCTTTGATTTTAACTCAACGGCAAAGATCGCTTTTATTGCCGCTTGATTGTAAATGAAAAAGGTAATATCCGCATGAGGTAGTGCCATCATTGCAACCTGTTTAACAGCTGTTGTCACTGCCAGTACCTTAGCTTGGAATACGCTGCTGTAGTCAGGAAGCCTGATTGAACTGGATAGTCCGAGACGTTCCGAGTAGAAACCCGTGCCAACGCCAATTTCCATCTTTGATCCATCCGTGTATATAGGTATGGTTGATCCAATGGATGCTGGTTGATCTTCATACCAATCGTCCCTGCTGGGAAAACACGTGGTAAATGGCCGTGTAAAATCTAGCCGGGGAGTAGTGTTGTCCGTGCATACATTATTGTCCGTGTATTTCTTCAGAATTTGTGCATGACCCGTCAGGCTGTGTTTCCAGTTTTTGGTCTGGCTTAACCGGAGGGCATTATTAGCAGCTGATTCCTGTACAAAGAGGTCTAGGGGTTTAAGATTGAGTATGGCCTCTAATCCTGCCGTGGGGCTGGTTCTCATTGCCCCCGTGGTGCCGATGCAGGCCATTCTTTGAATCTTTGTCATGGCTCTGAGATTGTTAGCCTTTAACAGCGCTTGCCACCAGAATAAACTACCATATGTTAGTATCGGTCTTACAACCGCCGTGTATGATTATTTTAGGGCTAGGACCCCATGTTCTTCCGAATATTCTATTACAGGCATAGAATGCTATCATCGCCTTTTTGGTTCTTTCTTTAATGTTGAGGTTCCAGTTTAATTTTCGATCTAGGATAACTCCCAGGTATTTGGCACTTTCAGAAATTTTAAGCGAAATCCCTTCAATTGTTGGCAGGTTAAATTCTGGAGTTGTTCTTTTGTTGGTAAAGAGAACTAATTCCGTTTTATGTGGGTTTACTGCCAGTCCACATTTTTTGTCCATGTGTTGACCATGGATAGAGCTCTGTTTAGTTGTTCGCTGATAGTGGATAGGAATTTTCCAGTCGCGAGCAGTGCTAGGTCGTCGGCATATGCAACTGCTCTAACTCCACTAAATTCTAGTTTAATCAGGATCTCGTTTACCACAAGAACCCAGAGTAGGGGTGATAGTACTCCACCTTGAGGAGTTCCTCTTGATGCAGATACCTTCGTTTGTACACCTCCTAGTTCTGAGATGATTATTCTGTTATACACATTATCCATTTGATGATAGTGGTATTCACTTTAAGGTTTATAAGAACTCTTTGTACGGCGTCTGTTTCGACATTGTTGAATGGTCCTTCAATGTCCAGAAAGGCTGCCAGAGTGTATTTTTTAACTCTTAATGTTTTTTCCACCGTGCTGACTACACTATGGAGTGCTGTTTCAACACTTTTGCCGTTTGTATAGGCGTGTTGAGCCGGGGATATAGCATCCGGGTTCATTTTAGTCCGGATATGTAAATCTATTAGTCCGGATATGTAAATCTATGTTTTTAGAACAAATGAGGTTAGGCTTATGGGTCTAATGTCTTTGGCAGTAGTGTGGCTGGGTTTGCCAGCTTTGGGTATAAAGACCACTTTAACTTCTCGCCATGATTTTGGAACGTATCCCAGCTTTAGGCTGCTTAGGAATATGTTTTTCAGATGTGAGGTTATATGTTTCTCGCATAGATTGTAGAGTGCTTATTTCTAAATCGAAATTGGTGATTTTTACCATCATTTTCTCGAATAACTTTGACAACTTTGATAGTATAGATATTGGGCGATATGAGGTTACCTCGTTAGGTGGTTTGCCTGGTTTTGGTATCATTATTACCTCCGCGACTTTCCGCATGCTTGGAACATATCTCAACTTAAATGCAGCATTTATAATCTGCGCTGGATTTTTTTAGACATTTTTGTGGAAATTGAAATAAATAAATAAATAGTTCGGGCAAAATTCACAGTGGTGGCAAACAGAACTGATATCAAAGTTCAATTCGCTAATCATTCAGATCTAAATTGACTTACAGTTTATTAAACATTCCTTGCATTTAGCTAACATATTTATTCTTTTTCTTTACAGCTACCTACTAATAGTTTCTTAAACATTTTGAACTATGTATGTAGTTACAAACGCATTTATTTAAAGCTAGAAAGAAATCAAAACCACATTTAAATGGTTTGTTCAGAATTCGTACTAAATGTCCAAAGACTTCCTTTCTTTGGCAACAAGTGTTACATGGATAAAAAAAAATACAAACAAAAGCAACTACATACTATAGTGCTGTTATGGCAAACGAATATCTGCTGGAAATTATGTCTATTACCAAGAAGGAGCCTTGCGATAGTGAAGAATTTTTCAAAGATATTGAAATCAACAGTTTTTTAATGAATAAACTGAAAAATACATCAACAAAGATTGTGGAAAATTACTTATGGGTTCCAGGCTGATCCCCTGAATAGACTTATTCGGATCTGGACATTTTAATGCTGTCCTTCATTTCAATGAATTTGAAGATAAGAATGAGAATCCAACAATCAGGACTAGCTGCTACCTACAAGGAATTTGAATACGAACAACAACATTCGTGCATCACTTCAATCATCATCATCATTTTCAAATGGTCCGCTTGTCCATTAAGTGGGTCGCTGGTGTATGTTGCTTAAGTGGGCCCTCCATAGCTCTCGATTCTCCGCCATCGACTCCATCATCATTCGTGCATCTCTAAATTAATTATGTATATAATAAATAGTGGGTAAGTGGACTTGTTTTGTAATACTTGCCAACAACAATCGTATATGGACTACGGATGTCTTACATTCTGTCTCGAATGAAAAAAAAATTACATTATTAACAAATTTCCCTACACCATGAAAATATTGATTAATTTTAGAGAAAAACATTGTCCATTTGACATTTGGATAGCCGCACGCATTGTCTTTTTTTAAAATTAAGTGTTTCCGTTATTTCTTTCATGCTTACATAAGGAATTTTATATTGAGTGACAATGTAAGAGACTGCTCTCTGAGACTTTGTCAAAATTTGAGAAATTTCTTAAAGCTAAGGAACTTTCGAAACCAATTTTGCTTGCAGTCACTAAAATGTGCATTTTTCTTGGAACATTGGAATAGCCTTAATCACAGTTTAAGCGAAAATTTGGAAGCGTTAGTGTCGAAAAGCTATCGGGAACTGATGAAACGTTGTTTTTTTTTTTTGTGATTTTTCTTTGTTTCAACTTTTTAAATGGGTAGAAAAATAAATCATTAACAGTAGCAGAAATTGCCAACAAAAAAGAGGCCTATCGAAGACTGAAAGTAATTATTAATTATTTAAAAAATCGTCACAATGCCGAAGAAGTTCAAATAAAAAAAACGCACAAAGTTATCTTTTATAGTTTTATTGTATTAACTGAACGTACACGGCCGGCAGCTACAACAAGACTGACTGGATTTGTAAGGAGAAGGAGATATGGGAAAATGGAGAGAGGGACAACTGTATGATGTCGGTGTTCCTGGTTGGTTATAGTTGATGACAATCGGTTATTACGGTCGGACCCGGATATAGTCATAGTTGTAATAACTCTAAGCCGGCTATGTAGGGAAAAATAATATCAACAAAAAATAAATACAGGGTTTTTCAATAAGAGCGCTACAAAAGTTGTTTTTAAATAAAACAAAAACGGTTTTTGGATATCAATGAAATTCTTTGTTCCTGTGAAAGTACGTTCTACGCCATTATGTATGGAACTCTATTTCTTTTGCATGGCCACCACGGGCACGCTTGCAGAAGTCCAGACGCTGAAGCCAATTTTCGACGGTTTTCAAGCATAAATCGGCCGATACTGCTGCAATTTCACGTTCGATATTCGTACGAAGTTCGTCAATCGTCGCTGGCTTGTTGGCATAGACCATAGACTTGACGTAGCCCCACAAGATATAGTCTAACGGCGTCAAATCGCACGACCGAGTCGGCCAAGCGACAGGACCATTTCGTGAGATAACACGTTCGCCAAACTTGGTTTCCAATAAATTGATTGTGACATTCGCTGTGTGGCTTGTGGCGCCGTCCTGTTGGAACCACATGTCTTCCAAGTTCATATCATCCAATTGGAGCCAAAAATATTTGGTTATCATTGAACGGTAGCTATTCCCATTCACACTAACGTGCCGGTCTTGATCATCACGGAAGAAGTACGGCCCAATGACGCCGCCGCACTATGGGCCCAAGTGAGGTTTTGCGTCTCAAAAATCTGTAACTTTTTTATCTCTCGAAAGAATTAAATTAAATTTTGCACACAACATCTCGAATATATTGCGTATCAAGTAATAAAGAAAGTAAGAAAGAAAGTTTTTTAGTGTTAATATTTTTTATTCATATTAAAAAATTATTCAAAATTAAAAATACATACTTCAATTTGTGGACATAAAATTGCTTACTATCATATTAAATTAAATTTATTACTTAAAAAATCTGCAATTGTACAAAAAAAAAATAAAAAAATTTGAATTAAATGTTTTCCAAAAGCTGTATAGCTTCTTCACAAAGCTCTTTGGATGCAGATCTTTCTTGTTTTCGGAAACTTGAAATAAGGGGATCTGATGTCAACAATAAACGATGAAAGACATCCTCGTTTGTTGTTACCATGCATTAAAGTCTTATGTTGTAATGGACTGACTATGATGTTCGGATCTCGATGCACTAACATAGCAACGAGATAATTGTTTTCCTACTTGAGCGGGTATGCATGCCTAGCGTTGCACTAGCTAGCTCGCCGGATGAGGGGGGGATCTTGCTCTTTTGGAAAACTCCTTGCCATCCATAATTAAATTTTTGCATGCATGGGAAAAGGTGAAATATCCTACAGAATTAGAAAATCTCTACCTCAGGTCCGGTACCACAAGGTGAGAAATTTGGGTCGATAGTTAAGTTGCACATGCGTATAAATTACCTTCGCCCTAAATTTGGTATGAGAAGGTGATATTACATACCTTGGGCTTTACCCACCCTACCTTTGGTCACTCTTATTGCCGTCTTAGTGACCCCACATCGACAGTCAACCTACACGTTGCTGTTCGTCCACCAAATCCTTCATCCACCAAAAATAAAACAGGTGATTTACTTAACAAAAACCATTATCAACTTTTATTGATCCAAAAACAAAAAAAATCTATTCTAAACTTAATTTATAGAATCAAAATTCAAGGATTCCTTTAAATCTATTCAGCCAGAGGGGCATAATTAAACACGTTATTATTTAATATAAACGTCTTAAGGATTAACAAAACCAACTATCCTAAAGGATCTTAAATTTCAAAAGAACTTTAATTGCCTATGGCGTTTTTAAATTAAATCTATCAGTACGAATTACCAAAAAAAATATAACAAGAAAAATCGGATAAATGATTGACCATGAGTCTTGTTGTACTTCAAAGAAAATGTTCGATACCAATTGTCGAAACACTAAGTTGTACTGCAAAGTCTGCAGGTATTATCACCTAAAGTGCAAGCTAACTACCCTTCCTACTCGTCAGCGCTGTCGATTAGCAGGTGCTATGCTTTGGCGAAATTAATTCCTAATTGATTCTACTTTAGCCACAAGTCTGATCGATTATTCATCAACAAAAAATTTCAATGAGTTTTTATCTTCTGAAACGTACTCAAAGGTTTGATTTAACCAGGTAGAACTGATAATTAATTTACGGTATCTTCAACAAAATAATGCAATTACTTAATCACTATTTAGTCCTAATCTTAAAGGTTCTATGGAAATCTAAATATAATCTTATGTAAATAATTAATCCGAGTTATTTATATATATATATTTTTTTTTCTTTTTATTTTTACTAATACTAATCGAGAAATTACAGAAAAAAAAAACTATTATAATTATATTTTTATCAAAGAAAAGGTATTTAATAAAAAAAACTACAAATTGATACGCTCACGTAGGGATTTCTGCACAATCTGGAATCTTTATCCTCAGCTGCGTCTCGATGATCACAGGATCGTTGAATTTCAGGATCAATACTTTATTTTCACTGCAAAGCGTCTTTATTGTCTGTATATATATATTATTATATTTTCTTTTTATCACTGTTTGCCGATTGGCAGCATAGTTAATTTTTGGAGAAGGCCACTAATTATTTTGAAGGGCACACGAGGTTCTCACCAAGGATCATGTCCTGGAGTCGGGTACTGGATATAATTTTGACCCACGTGGTCCAATTAATGACTTGGGGCAACACAGACATGTTTTTGCCGGTTTCGTAGCACTTTGGTGAGTTCGGGCACAGTTAAAATCACCCTAGGCGTCTCGATTTTGTTCACTTTGGCCAATTTGGTCCAAATAAATTTTCGGGGCACAAAGGAAGATGCCGGGGAATACACAAAAACAAATGTTGCCACTGCACGGTACGAAAAAAATGAAAAATTACACGGCGTGATACGTTTAATTATTTCAGAACCATGTCTGAGGTTAATAAATTAATTAACTTTATTAATTCCCGAAGATAAATTCTTTGTTCCGGGTTACGCACGTGTTTGTACAAACAATTTTCTTTGCCCGTATCCGATGTCGTTTCTACGACCGAGTCAGAAAAATATGACTTGTGCCGACCGAAATCCAATGGCGACTTTTTCCGAGTCTAAACTAACACTCAACTGACTCCTTCCGAGTCTGAATATCGACTCTTATTTTTCACCGCGTTGTTTGGTAAGTAACTTCGCGCTTACCCAAGCCAAGCTGTGAATAGTTCGTAAACATATTTACGAACTACCAAAAAAAATCACGCCACCCATATGTCTCGTGTATAATTTGCCGTCCCGCTACGCATTTAGCTCGACAACAACTCCTATGACGCCATGCACTTTAGCTGGAAAACAATTTGCCGCTATGCACAATAGTTTGCAAACACCATGCATCGTCATACATTTAGTTGGTAAACAACTCGAATGCTACCCAAACGCACAAATACCTACAACCTCCATGACAAAATTATTCACCCTGCTCTCCCATCAAACCTCTCAAAAGTTATTTTTCCCCAAGCACAACTCTTATGCGAAAATCCCATATGAAATATGCCTCTCACGCAGTGTTCGTATAAGCTTGAAAACCATATCTGGTATTTTCGAAACTTCATATCTGGCACCGTCTGACCGTCGTCTACAGAATTTTGAAAACTGTTTAATTTTTTCAATATACAGCCATGACCACATTCGTAACCAAAAAAGTAAAGTAAAACGAAAACACTATCCACATATATAATTAAGGAAATATTCATTTTTATTTTTCATGAAATGTTAGTACATAAGTAGAATTGTATTTATTTTTTAAATAAATAGACTAAAATAAAATATCACATTTCATTATGTTTAAAATTAAAATAAAATATCACATTTCATACGTCATGTTAAAAACTAAAAACACACATTTCTTATGTGTACTCGTACGTTAAAAAATAATACAAAATATTACATAATATGTTGTGAGTATCAATACGTTTCGCGAATAGCCTCATTATGATCTTAAGTTAAGAAAACCGTCATACTAAAAGTATATCGATGAACTTAATTTCTCAGAAAGTTCAGCCGGTAATATCTACGTCAAAGCACGCAACATTTTTTAACTTCAAGTAGTCTTTTGTAAGCAGAATTCCTGCTAAAGTTTCGGCTTTTAATCGGTTTCTTGTTTTTGTTTTGTTTAGGTTTATTGTCGAAAAAGTTCGTTCCACATTTGCGGAAGAATGTGGTAGGGAAAAAATTCCAGAAATGAATGCGGACATAAGAGGAAAAGCCATCGAATTATCACCCCTTTTTGTTAGACAAACATTTCTCCAAAAGTCCTGAATACTTATACTTTTAAGTGTTTCCCCAAATATTTCAAAAAAGTTCAAATGACGTATTTCTCGATACTGGGAGTCTAAAGCCTGTAGATCTTCAGAAGCTGATATATTAGGAAACAGACAAAATAATCTTAAGTCGGCTCTCACATTGAGGCAACAATCAATAAGCAACTGGCAATTGGAAACACGCAATATTATCGCTCACAGTTATTTTACATAGAATTAAATTAGAGGTCTCACATCAAAGCAACTAAATATCGCTCGAACGAAAAATGTTGCTGGTTGCTATAATAATTATCGCTTGCGATACAACGCGCATGTTGAAAAGCAACATAATATTGCTTCCTAGTAGCAATATTTGTCATTATTGACACATTTGCGCATACTACGTTTCGGGGCTCATTCGATTGAGTTTTGAAATTGGGTGGGATATGCTCTGAGTTCCTTAGCGCAAATATTTCCACTATGATTTATTAAATTAGTAAATGCAGGGTGCACCCAATATTTCCTTTTCTTTTGTCTTTTTTTTTTTCTTAAATGGAACCACATTAGAAAAATCGAATCATGGGAGTCGTCGGATGACATGTTAGTTAGAAATTTCAGGCAATACAGTTGCTTCGATGTGAGAATAGGCTAAAATAAAGTTGCGTATTGCTTATTGACAGTTGCTAGGTGCTTAGTTGTTTATTGCTTGTTGCCTCAATCTGAGAGCCGCCTAAAAGTGAAGTATTAGTTTTATGGACAGTTTTTTCTGGATCTAACAAACCTAGAGCTTGAAAATGTTCACTTTTTAAATCAAAACGCTTCAAAAGCTGATCACAAAGTTCAATATAAAACGCAAGGCAATTATTTTTGAATTCTTGTAATTCAACTGATGTTATGCGAGTTGTTTTCAAAAGCAATTCTATATTGACCCCCAAGTACAAATTAGAGAGTTCAATAAATTATTGGAATCTTTATAGTCTACGTTTTCAACTTCTTGGAGTTTTAAATATTCGGGTTTAAGAAAGTTATCGAAAAATAAATAAACGACAGTGGTATGGGAAAGTAATAGTAGATTAATATTATTACGCAGCCACTAGATGGGTAATGTTCGTGTTTATAGTCGATAAAGTAGAGCTTTGCCTCTTTTAGTTTAACAATTTACATTTCTGAACTTATAAATAATAAAATGTTAGTTTTTATGTGAATGAGTTTAAATCTGGTATCCAGATCTGGTTTTGCTCTTGAAATCTGCTTATCTGGCAGATTATCAAATATCGGGAAAAACCAGATATATCTTGGCTTATACGAACGCTGCTCTCATGTAAGATCCGCCTCCTACCAAACAAAAATAATTTTTTTTTTCCCCACAGCAACCACCACTGCCACTGCCACTGCCACGACATTCCACTTATATCCAACACGAAATCTCCCCAAGCAAACTAACAACGCACAATGCATTTAGAGTGACATACACAAGATACGCCCCTTTCGGAGTAATTCTTTCGTTTGCTTGTGCGTGGTGAAGATCGTGTGTGGCATAGGGTTGCCGCGTGACATGTTTTTTTGCGCAAAAATGATAAAATTTTTGCAAACAGAAAAATTTAAAAAATTTAATTTCTAGGGTGGTGCCTATGTTTATTGACCATTACAATGTACTGAAGAGGGCATAAAGTACCAGTTATATTTGTTTACATAAAGCTGAGCAGTATTAAAGCTATATTCGCCAAATTTTTGGGCATTGACAAACATTCCGGATGAAAGCGTTTGCAGAATAACATAAAACCTTTTAAGGAGTTCCTCGTCTACTCCTGTTATATCTGCAGACAATTGATAGTTCTGGAAAAACCTGCGTGCAGTGTTGCCATCATTACTGTTGCCTGTGCCTTGTCGAGGTTTATCCACGTGTAAACCTGGCTCAGCTCGAAAACGGGTTTGAACATTTTTTTCTTATTTTCTTTGAGCTTTTTGTTTTCGGGAGTATTAGCAGACCACTTCTTAAAAGAAAGATTATAAGATATATGCAGAATTAACCCCACGCATCTGATCCAGGCGTGTAAGGTAGAAAGGCCGTACTGGTATGCAGTTTCATTTTCGGGCTTAGATTTCACTTTCATTAAGTCATTAATTTCCTTTGGTCTTGCTCCACACACAGTACACACAACACTTGAACTGGTTTCAGTTAGGACTTGACCAACTTTTCCATCGATCATTGTTAAAAAGAGCTCATGCTGAATTTGTGTAACTTCGTCATTTGTTTTTAACTGAGTAACTTGCAACTCATTGATCTGCTTTTGTATGTCATTGACAACTGCTCGTGTCTTATCAGGAGTTTCTTTTGAAAACTCTATCAAAATTGGACGACAATAACGCACAGAAGAACAAGTTTTATTTTGCCATAAGACCATGTTAGTATCCTTGTTAACAAGTTTTATCGGCACAAGTGACGCTATAAATAAGTTGGCATCAGATATAACTTCATTTTCTCCTAACAATAATTGTTTGTATTCACTCTGTCCCGAAGAGCCATCACAGCCCCATTTAGTAAAGAGTTTCAAGTTCTGAGACCCAGACTTGTAGACAGAATGAATTTGCAAGATGCGTGTAGCAGTATGATCTAACAAATCTTGCAACAGAACTTTTGCTCCAATATCAGTTATGGTAATGCTGGACTCTGGAGGGTAGCACAGGTGTTTTGCTTGTGCTAAAGTTTGATATGACGGAAAAATTAAAATGTTTTTTTTCAACCAAAGAAGACCTCAAGTATTTATTTGTATTGATTTTTCGATAGATCTAAATCGATATAAATACTTAATACATCGGGAGTAGAATAAGAAGTAATAGTTGCTTTCTCCCTTGACATTTCCTTGCACATATGCATTATGTAAATGGTCGAATCCATACTCTTGAAATAATTCCATATTTTTTTCTTTTTTTTTTGTTTTATCCGACGATTCTTCATACATTTTTGAGGGTCTTCCTCACTGTTTAGAAGAAGATGGTTGGTCTTTATCAAATACTACTCTGAATTCACTACATAACCACTGTTTATTATTTTTTTCAAAACGATATTTCGATCTGCCTGCTGTTATCCAGCGATCATTGAATTTTGAGAGAAAGTTTTTACTGATACTTGACACGGCAATTTCAAGGTTCGTATCTGTTATTTGGAAGTTGTCATATAAGTGTTTCTTAAGGTCTAATAAATTCTTTCCATTGTTGATAAAATTTGTGTTTATAATACTTGCGTAATCGCATCAGCAAATCATTTAAAAAAATCAGTTAAAATAGAACCTTCATTAGGTTATTCATGATAGTTTGATATCTAGCGAACACTTTCGTCAGAGATACATTTTTTTCTCTTGTACTGCCACACTATTGGAGAAATATTAAATGGAAAAATTCTTTCCTCTAATGGAATGCGGCTGCTTTGCACGACCAATCGCAAAAATGTTTTTTTCGGAGCCATCCATATTTACTAAAAACAGCAAAGTTATTCTGTCCTTGTGCATTTTACCACCAGTAGGATTTTCCCCTTTAAAAGCCATTGTTCCACTAGGTAAAGCACGATAACATAAACCACTTTCATCAGCGTTAAACACATTTGCAGGTCAATAATTTTTAATTAAGCTTGGCAACGTATTCCTAATCCAATCACTCGCCATGAAATTATCAGCGTCAGCCCTTTCTCCTTGAATTTTTTTGAAAAATTATGTTATGACGATGTTTCCATCGTGTAAGCCATCCGTTACTAGCCTCAAAGTGTTCTATGTTAAGCAAATTTGATTGCCTGTTCTTTAAGAATTGGACCAGTCACTACTGCATTCTTAGTTCTCATTTCCCGCAACCAAATAATCAAAGAGTTATCAATTTCTTTATATATTTCTAGTCAAACAATTGTTTATGATTTTAAAATAAGAGCTTCGATTTAAGACCACATGCATATGCATACCTGTCCGCATACGTTGTCTTTGATTATTTTCACACTTCAGAGTTATTTTTCTTATTTTTTCACTCTTCGAAATTTTTGAAATGGTGGAAACATCGCAGTTAAATTTATTTGCAACATTTTTAATGCTTTCACCATTTTTTTTTTTAGATATTCTACGATCTAGGATTTCAATCATTTGCTTTACTGAAAGGCGTTTTCTTTTGTATTTTCTTGCATTTATATTGCTGATTTCTCATAAGTATACGCGTAAATTTAACACTTCTATTGAAATAGCAACAGCACAATTCGAATTTAAAAAGAAGAATGCAATATAAGTGACAGTACAAAGAAAAAAATTCATAGAATGTGAAGTGAAGTTTAAATAGGTACACATTAAGCACAAAAGATGAGTATGTAGTTGTAATTACGTTTGGAATATTATCTTTGACTACTCAATCACGTAAAATTATACTTTCAAAGACAATTTGTGCGGCAACTACATTTTCATTAATATGTGCGGAACAAATTTACTAGAAAAGTATTTTGTCAGGCTTATTTTCGGATGACTATGCGGGTTGTGATACTAATCGATATGCTATAAAGAGATATAATTCCAATATTATTATATATTATTTACATGTGGAAGGAAGCAAAGCAATTTCGGTCTTTGTTCAAACATAGGTGTGCTTTGCATTTAGTGCAGAATATAAAAACCTGTTCTGACAATCATTTTTAACACTGTTGTCTTGATTGTTGCCATTCCGTAAAATGACCCGATGAATCCAAACGATCAGCATTAAGTGGGAAATCATGTTACCGACCTATTGATTGTTTTACTTTTTTCACCAGCGAAGATGACGACGTCGGGGTCGAAGAACACGAAGTTGAACTTCTTTTCTGGCATGTTGGTGTACCCAAGCATGAAACAGGTCGACCCCTCTTCCTACTTACATTTTTATCAACCTTATTCAAGTGTTCTGCTACTGCCAACTTAAAATCGAAAAGAGGCATGTATAATGTCGTTCTTCCGACGCCACAATATCCAAGCATTGACAACACGCATGTCCAAGAAGTGAAAAAATATCTTCATTATACCACTTTTTTGATATTTTATCAATTCAACACAAACCGAGCATGGAGTCCAAAAGATCGACGCCTCCCATGTATTTATTGTACGCGTCTATTACTTTGGGGCAGTCTAGTCTCGGAACTCTGTTTAGCCTTATAGTTCCCAGTGGTAGAAGGACCCGTTTTCGTGAGATTTACTTGGAGCTTTGGGCTATTGAACCAATTATCAAAAAAGATTTTATGTTTTTTTTTCTTGGGACTGTGGACACTAGCCGTGAAACAACTTTCCCGTTTACATCCAGAGCACCATTTGGAATAACATTACTTTGCTCTCCCGCAAGTAGATCAAAGTCGTAACTAAATCCTGATTATGTACTCCGCTAAGAACTAGATTTTTGTAACCCCATTTATGCGTTGTTTTTTTGGATTCTATTGTTTCAGGTGGTGACGGAACTTAGTTGGAATAGTTTTCTAATGGCGATGTGGCGAAGAAATAAAAACCGTCAATCAATATTTCGAGTAATTAATTTTATTGAAAAATAACTTTGATTTCTTGTTTAAAACTTGGTTATAACGAAGTAATTTGTGTATGTATAACGAATTAGCTTGACACTCGCTTTTGGCTTGTTTCCAAATTGTATTTATCGGTGTGATCTCGGCGGCTACCTATCGTTGACTGTCATGTGGTTGCTTGACTGACTCGACTCGGTGTGTGCATATGTTTACTTAACAGGGTGCCCTAACAAGTGTTAATAAGGATTTGGATTCAATTAAAACTCACTTTCGGAATCGGATTGATTATTATTATTTATTATCGTAACGCTAAGTAGGTGCTTTTACATTCACGATTCACATTACAATGATCACCCTCAAAATGCTCGCTGCTAACTCGTACTCCTTCTGTCTCTCTCTTGGTCTTCAGTTAGCAACTTGTTCGCATCTATCGTCCAGTAGATGTAGCTACTGAGGCTAGGTTATGGGTGGGTTACATTCAGTTTACACAAGTTTGCTCGTCCACAGCTTGGTTTTGCCCTTTCGGTATAAATAGTGGCCGCTCTATTGTTTTGTTAAGAAGTGGCCTGAACTTGAATAGCTTATTGTGTCTAGGTAGACCAGGCATAACAAACGTATCGTTGTCGGCGAAATTAAGAAAACGTTTTATTTCTTCCCACCTGCCACACGTTGTTGTATCGTATACAAAAGCTTGCCCAAGTTGAGAATTCCATTAAAGTCTCGTGGAAGGCAATTTGACAAGCGACATGAATAGACATATACATATACAAATTGTTCCATTTCAGTCCGTGTAATATTGACTGGCTTATTAATATTTCTCTGCAATGCTTTCCTATTTGATTCTTCAGTAATAATGTCGAAAATCTCATCAGTAAATAGGTAGAAAAAGAACTCAGCGGGAGTCTCAAAAGCAGACATTTCCTGTGGCAGATCTCTAGTTTCTAAAAAGGGATAATCGCTTTATTTATACGGACCTCGGTTTATGCTCTCCCAAATTATCTTGCTCCAGTCCAGAAAGAAAGATAGCAATTATTATGTTACCTTTATGTCTTTGCTCTTTAAAGTACATAAATAACCCAATTTCGAGATGTTTCACAAGAGTGACCTGGTCTAAAACCAGACAGTATGTTATTTTCCACCACAAAATTAAAAAAAAATTTGTTTGATATAATACGAGTTTATTATAAAAGAAGTTATTAAAAGCAAAAGAATTAGTGACAGCTCGTGTCTCGGAAAATTTTACAATATTGATTCTCTTTCAAAGGTGGAAGCACAATGGGTTTAGCTTAAGGCTGATACCCAAAAATGATTTTGACTCAGCTTCTTACAGTAAGCTGTTTTTTCGAAGTTTTGTAATCAAATTTGGAAAAAAACTTGCGTTTAAATCCGTTGGACGACGTTTAGCATAGGTCAGCAATTGCTGAAACCCTATGCGACAGAGCATGACTGTTCTTTACCTTTGTGCCAATAGTGCACGTCTAGCTATCCCTGGCTAAGCTGCGGCTGGGGGGGTTCATGTATTGTCACGCAAGTAGCTCTATTTGATTAATGCCGTCTCGGTATTACAAATAAATTTTACGTGCACATGAAGTGAAGATCTTGTTTTCCTAGCTACACTATATCAACTCACCAATTGATGGCAAGACCCAGATGGAGTGGTCTGCTTGTCTCTACCCTACCCTACCATGGTTCTCGTTGATTCTATTGAGAACCCCAAGTGAATTCCTAGGAACCGAATACTTTACCCTTTTCTAGTTCAGGACATTTTCCGAAAAAATTAATAAGACTTTAAATGCATTGCATTGAATTTACAACAACATTTTATTGAAATTTAACGAGTTAATTCTAGAACTAATTTTATGTACTATAAATTAACGAACTAGGTGGTACGGGAAGCGTTTTTCTATAGCACAAATTCAAATTAAAATTTACGTTACTTCGTAGGATCTAATTCAAGGAGATAATCTTGCTAGAAAAACAAATGGCTGCTCTAAGCTTGTATTTATTACGTTATATGTTCTTATTATTATATTAAGGAAATGTAAGAATTGGTAAAAATAAATAATCAAAAGATATATATATATTTTATCAAGATGTTACTTACCAGAGTTTACTTCTCCAATGCATTGGCGATGAACTCCGAATGTTGGCGTGAATTAGATACGCTAGGCTAAACTAGGGAGAGGGTTATTTGTTTTTACCTATTTCAATTTCCTTATTTTTACAAAAACGCGAGAAAATTAGATTAAAAGAAATCCTTTTAATTCAATCTTTATTCAACTTATTTATTTTGGGAATTACACGATATCTTATAGCGAGATAATCCGCGGTGAGAAAAAAAAAAATATACTACTAGCAAAATTAGAAACCTTTTAACATGACATAATTATGGCAGTAATGCAATAATATTTAAAATCAATGGATAGATAAAGAGCAAATTTATTTATTCAACGAGAAATTCAAAGGAATCAAAATGAACCACCGTTCAACTAAATTAATTAGCAATGCAAAATTAAGCACTAGATTAGATAAAAAAAAATCTGCAGGACACGCTGCTGGCTGGAACTCAGGATCTCTGGATCACAGGATACTGGTGTCACGTGGGAAATTCTTCACGTCAAGAATCCCAAATAATTAAACAAGTCTTTATGCCGATTTAGGCTACGTTAAAAATTATGTTTTGCCAAATTGGCCACTTAAAACTGGAGAGTACGGCGGAGGAAAACTGCTCGACGCCAAACCAATGTGGTTTTTGAAACGTTCAGAAACACTGAATTTGAAAGTACAAGATAGTTCGTCTTATGGCGGTCACGACTTACAGCGATTAAAAAAACTGGGCACATTGCCGAAATTAAAGATTAGATTGAGGCACTTGCCTTATCAATTATTTATACGAGGCACTTTGCCTTAACGGAAAATTAATAAAATTGACCGAGACACTTCCTTATTAAATTAATTTGCACGAGGCACATCGCCTTATTGAATTAAAGTTACGAGGCACTTCGCCATATGATTAATAAAATTTAATTTAATTTATACGAGGCACATCGCCTTATTAAATCAACGTTACGAGGCACATCGCCTTATTAATTAAAGTTACGAGGCACTTCGCCATATGATTAATAAAAAAAAATTGTCCGAGGCACTTCGCCAACGATAAACAAAATTGTCCAACCAGGAACTGACCGAAGAAAAGTGACTGAATCCGTGTAAAGTAAGTGACTGATCCCTCCAAAGTAAGTGACTGATTCCTCCCACGCGCAAAAATTTCACCACCTTATATACCCACTCAATATCAACAAAAAAAATATACCCCACCCAAGCCAACATCAACATACGATGCGGCAATTCTCTCTCCTCCATGATCATGCTATACCCCACATAGCTATAGTCATACCTACCTCGCCATGAACAAGTTCTCCATATGCTTTTACACGTGTTTGTGTGTCAGCCGTACGATGTGCAGTCAACCACGTATTTTGCGTTGCCTGTGGTTGAGCGAGTTGGCTACAAAAAAAATGCATGGGGGTGCGGTGCAAGGGTAACTATGTGTGTTACATTGTTCTCGCTGCGGTATGGAATTTTCCTACGCAGTGCATGGTATTCTGGGTATAGAGAAAAAAATGTGCGCGGCTGTACCTTGTTGTAGTAAATAAGATACCGCTGCGTATATGATAATTACTGTTGGGACAATGAATTTGTCGCAGTGGAATGATTAAAAGGGGTATGGTGGTAATTTTCCACTGTTGTACTCGACTGCAATTTTTCGCGTAGTACAGTCGGGTATGGAAAAAGTGGACATGTATGAACAAACAAAATTCTTTTCAGATTTTAGTGTTTTCTTTTTTTTTTTTTTTTTTTTTTTTTTTTTTTTTTTTTTTTTTTTTTTTTTTTCTTTTCAGCAACCAGTACAAAGCAGGTGTTGTGGCACGGTCATCAAAAGCTGAAAAAGGTTGCTTCATTGGCGGATATCCTTAGCATGGAACGTACCAATCTTACGTCCCTTGAGGTCTTCCAATTCATAATAACTGTTTCCTATCATTCGTGTCACCCTAGCTTTTAAAAACTTATGTGAAAGCTTGGCATTAAAACACTGACTTGCCTTGCTTTGGGCAAAATTACGTCGGAAAACTTCCTGACCTGGTACGAACTTCGGAACAGAACTACGGGTATTATATCTTTTAGCGTAAGTATCGAAAGCCTTCTTTAAATTTTTCTGAACATTATCGCGAACAAGCTGAACTTTATCTTGGGAACTAAGGTGTTGTTCTCCCTCCTCTAAAAGATTGAGTTTACGTATGAGCTCATAAGTTGACGCGTGGTTAACCATTTGTTGACCGAAAAGAACGAAATACGGTGAGTATCCAGTCGCTTGGTGGTGAGAACTACGAAGTGAAGATGTGATATGATGTATGTTCGCATCCCAATTCCGTTGGTCTTTGTCTAGGTATGCTCTTACACCCGCTAAAATTGAACGATTCACACGCTCCGAAGCATTCGACTGAGGGGAATAAAATGCGGTAAAGTCATGCCTGACACCATATTGTGCGAAAAGATTTTTAAGCTGTACTGATTTAAATTGCGAACCGTTATCGGTAAGAACACTCTCAGGAACTCCGAAAATACTAAAGACGTTTTCTTCTAAGTACTGACAGATGATTTGAGTCGAAAACTTCTTCATCGGCTTAAGCAAGGGAAATTTGGTCACATGATCTACAATGATCAAGAGACCTATATGTCCCGACTTGGACCTAGGATATGGGCCAAGTAGATCCATATACAATCTCTGAAAGGGACGTTGTGCTGTGAAACGAGATACCATCGGAGGACGCAAAACCTGATTCGGGGCTTTTGTAGCCTTGCAAATCTCACAAGACTTGACATAGTCTGTGACATCTCGACACATATGTGGCCAGAAGAAATTACGGCGAAGCCTCTCCAAGGTCTTCCCGATTCCACCGTGACTACACACAGGCGGTTCATGTGCTTTAGCGATCGTCTCCTTTACTAAACCGGATGGTATCCAGAGTTTCCAATCGTACGACTCTTTAGTCATGTCTCCACTTGCATAAGCAGTGCGTTTATAAACGAAATTATCAACTATCTGTAAGTCCGGGAGTTGATTCTGGTTAGCTGAAATGCGTGTTCTTAATTCTTCATACTCCGCTGAGTTGAAGTGTTCTGAATCTAAGTTAATTTCTGTATCTAAATCAGTGAAAGCCGCGACTTCGTCGGTGTTTACACGCGAAAGTGCGTCTGGTACTATATTTTGTGTACCTCTTCGATGTTCAATTGTAAACGTAAAACTTTGTATTTTCAGAGCCCACCTCGCTAATCTACCTGACAAATCTTTTTGACGCATCAGCCATTGCAGACTGGCGTGATCGGTCACTATCTTGAAGGTTTGACCTTCTACGTACGCTCGAAATTTCTTCAGGCTCAACATCGCCGCTAAACATTCTTGCTCAGTCACAGAATAATTCCGCTGAGCTTTATTAAGCTTCTGTGACATGTAAGCTATAGGTACCTCGACACCTTCATCATTTAATTGAGCGAGTACACCACCAATACCTGTTTGGCATGCATCACACTGGATGATGAATGGGCGACTGAAATCTGGGTTAGCTAGTACCGGCGCGGATGACAACTTGTGCTTCAGTTGCGAAAATGCTTCTTCGGCCTCTGCGTTCCATGCGAACGATTTCGCCTTCTTCAACAAATCTGTTAAAGGATTAGCCAAAGTAGCAAAGTTGCTAATGAAGCGACGGTACCAACCCGCCATACCTAAAAATCGACGGAGTTGTCGTACGGTGGATGGTGTTGGATAGTCGGTGATTGATGAAATTTTATCAGGATCGACTCGAAGTATACCGTTCCCAACCAAATATCCTAAGTACTTGACTTCTTTTAAACAAAATTTACTTTTTTCGACATTAATTGTCAGTCCTGCTCGACGAATTACTTGAGCAGTTTCGATCAGAAGGTCGACATGACTTTCGAAATCCTCTGAAATCAACAGCAAATCGTCAAGATAAACAAAAACTCGATTTCTCAGATGCGGAGGTATCACTCGGTCCATCAGGCGACACATAGTTTGTGGAGCGTTACAAAGCCCGAAAGGCATGACCTTGTAGTGGTATAATGGACGGTTCGGCACAGTGAACGCTGTCTTCTCTCTGCTCGACATATTGAGTGGTATCTGCCAAAAGGCATCTTTTAAATCTAAAGCTGATATGAATTCAGCCTTCGGCAGACGGCTAAGAATTCCCTCAATATGTGGCAGAGGATAAGCATCACGTACAGTGACACTGTTCAACTTACGTGCATCCATACAGAGTCTGACTTTCCCTGGTTTTCTTACCAAGACTACAGGACTACTCCATGAACTATGAGACTCCTCTATGACCCCGAGTGACAACATCCGATCGATCTCCGCATGCAGATCTCTCTCAACGGCAGGCGAAATCGGAAAGTATCTTTGTTTTATGGGACGAACACCGGTTTCGATTTCGATTTCGTGTTCCAACAAAGAGGTACGTCCTAAGCCTTCCTTACGAAATGACGGAAAGAGACTGATAGCGGTAGTTAATCTTGATTGTTGTTTGTCGTTTAGACAATGCGAATTGCTGTGATCAGAAGTGACTCGATCATCTGACGAAATCTCAGAAAGCAAATTCGGAGCGATATTGAACTCTCGCCAAAAGTTAATACCTAGGTATACATTTTGACTCAAGCTGGGTACGATAAGAAATTTAATTGGTTTAACCATATCACGAAAAGTAACTAAAGTTTCGAATTCTCCATGAACACATTGGCCGGATCCATCAGCTGTTTTGACGGAAAATCTCACCTTTTTGCAGTCGGGATGTTCTTGTAGCCAATCCTTAGCTGCTTGAGCACCTAGACAAGATACCGAGGCACCACTGTCTAAGAGACCCAAATGCTTTTTCCCGGAAATGGAAATTTCCGCATAAGGACGTAAGTCATTACCTAACTTAGTTAAGGAAGAAAGAGTTTGTACGAACGTTTTCCGATTGCCCTTTATGTTTTCCCAAAAGTTACGCATTCTCAGTACAGAACGGCGTCTTTTCGGACTGCGTGTGAGAGATAACGAACTTAGAATTGGTGACGACAAAGGTTCACGAAAAATTCTTGCTTTAGTACGGTGATAAGTATCTAATCGTTCATGATATGGGCGGAAGAGATAAGGTGTTGGATGTTCGATACTAACACAAGGAGTATCTACTTGTCTCGCTAAAAGTGTGACAGTTGGTATGTCATGAGAAGAAGTGTTAATTACTTCTGATGATGAAGATGGAACTTCAGGTGACGTTATAGTGGTATTGCTAGAACAAGAGGTGGTACTATCAGATGATGGAGAAGTTGCGGGTTCTACTTGCGATGTGAGTGTAGAAGGCTGTTGGTTCCTACACTCATCCGTCCGTTTCCCGGCGGATTACATTTGGGGCACTTAGGTTTATAAGTGTTTTCGGCCCCACACCCGTAACAAAAGATTGTGCGTTCTTCCACGCAATCTTGAAAATAGTGGCCATCTTTTCTACAATTCCAGCAAATTGGAATGTTGTTTTTCTCAACCTCAGAAACCTCGTTATTGAAATCCTCGTATGTTTCTGCAAACGGTTGATCGGCTATGACTTCGCTTACTATTGGTTTAAGGTTCGCGTATCTAGTTTTGTTTACAGCATACGATCGATTGAGATCAGCCATTAAGCTTTCTCTTTTTAAACATAAGTTCCTAAGTTGAGACATGGAGAAAATTTGCAGATGAAAAATCTGCTGACGAATCTCTGGGCGTAAATTACGTTGAACGATTTCAACCAACTCGCGCTCAGCTAAAGGTGTTTGCAGTCTATCAGTAAGCTTCAGAATCGAATGATAAAATTCCTCGAAAGGTTCTCTCTCTCTTTGCTTCCTATCACGAATCATTTCTCGAACATCAGTATCAGTGCAGTGATCTTGGTAGTGTTCACGCAAGGAATAGCACAAAGATTCCCAAGTGACTCTTTCTACTTCCTTACGATAGCGCCAATACCATGATTTCGCATCGTCGGTAAAAAGCACTTGAATGTGATCACAAACAAGCTGAAAGTTACCTCCGAGGCAATCTTCAGTAAGAGCACTTACTTGGTATATAAAGTTTTCGACAGAGATACCGGTTCGCGATCCATTGAACTTGATGTTCCAGCCCTGTATAAGACTGGCAATTTTCCCTGCGTTCGCCAAAGAATATTCGGGGAACGAAGAGATCCTATTGGGGTAATTTCGTTGAAAAGATTGAGAATTACGATGGTAAGTATCTGAAGGACGATTCTGATACGACTGTGGTGGCTGCGAGTTCGCAGACCTACGGTAAAATGAAGGTTGTGGAACAAACGACTGTCTTGGTGGGAACTGTGAAGATCGGGAATTCCGATTAAAATCTTCTTGTTGCTCAAAAGGCATATCGCTTGGCCACTGTGGTTCTTGTGGTTGTTGAACCAAAGAAGGACGAGATTGGGATCGATTTTGAGTGTCACCCAATCGTAAATTTGCAATTGACGATTCCAATTGCCGACTAATCTGGTTAAAGCTAGACTCAATCCTCGAATCAAAGATTCTTGAGATTTGACTATTTAGATTTTCTAATGAAGCCATATGTCTGGTGTTGACAATGTCGTTAACGATATTTCTCAAGTGATCTTCAGATAACGAAAGATTTCTGTCTGGATGGTTTTGTCTAAGGTTAGTGTTAATGGAAGTGTTCCTAATAGTATCTATAGGAGTGGGATTTACATCAGAAACGGTTACAGTATTCGAGGTTTGTGTAGCCGAAGCTGTGTCTAGATTTCCTTGACTTCCACTTGTGGATAATATAGGTAAATTAGATTGTGTTTGAGTGAGAGATGCATTGCATCGAGGTACAACAGAAGCACTGTCATTCATTGACCAATCTAAAGGGTTTTGTGTCATAGCTAAGGTCTTTGCACGTGTTTGCATAATTGATGGTTTGGGAATAGCACCGGAAAGAGCTGTAGAGTTCGTAACGGAGCTAGATCCACTTGACGAATTCTTAGATAAAGGTATATCATGTACGTCACTTCGAGAACATTTTGCGCGACAGTGAGGACATGCACTTGAGTTTTTAAGCCATTGAAAAATGCATCTTTTATGAAAGATATGTTTGCATTTAGAGAGCATTCTCTCTTGGTCTTCTCGTAAATTATCTCTGCATATCACGCAGATACCTGACGTTAGTGGAGTTGGTAAATTGTCTCCGCTATGTCGAACCGACATGATTAGCAAAATCAAGATAACGATAAAGATAATTATTGTCAAAAAAAAAAATATTATGAAATTGAAACGATAAATGTCATTAATGAAAATGTCCTGATACAAAAAAAAATTTGTAAAAGGTTCCAACAAAAAAAAAAGTTTGGTGAGATGATGTTAGCAAAATTATACTTAATTACTGTATTGACTACTATGATTGCTCCGTGGAAAAGTTCTCATCAGTTGGTCAGCGATCAAAGCACTAGGCCTGTAGAAAAGCTGCAGTTCCTAACTTGATAAGTCCAAATACGAAACGTTCATATGGTGGTAAAATATAGTTGTTCTGAATTAAATTTTCACAAGATGGTCAGCAATTCCGAACACAAGGCTCGCAAGAATGCTGCAATTCCGAAACTCATTAGATTAAACCAGAAACAACAGTGTCTAATAATTACTAATTAATGCAACTAGCTAAGAAAATTATATGGTTTGGTTTCCAAAAGAGAACAGAAGTATTCCAACCGGTAGAGTTACCTCAAACAAGAACCGAAGTCAACTAAAAATTCCATGAAGGTCTACAAAAGTTTCTTTGGAAAAATCCAAGATGTCAAAAGTTTGTGAGGATCGAAATGTAACTTAAGAAAGTATTCTTCTCGTTTGCCCCACGTTGGGCGCCAAAATTTGTAATCAAATTTGGAACGACCAAGCGTGGTATAAATGTTATGTTACGTTAGCTACCCATTTCGGTTTGCCCCACGTTGGGCGCCAAAATTTGTAATCAAATTTGGAACGACCAAGCGTGGTATAAATGTTATGTTACGTTAGCTACCCATTTCGGTTTGCCCCACGTTGGGCGCCAAAATTTGTAATCAAATTTGGAACGACCAAGCGTGGTATAGATGTTATGTTACGTTAGCTACCCATTTCGGTTTGCCCCACGTTGGGCGCCAAAATTTGTAATCAAATTTGGAACGACCAAGCGTGGTATAGATGTTATGTTACGTTAGCTACCCATTTCGGTTTGCCCCACGTTGGGCGCCAAAATTTGTAATCAAATTTGGAACGACCAAGCGTGGTATAAATGTTATGTTACGTTAGCTACCCATTTCGGTTTGCCCCACGTTGGGCGCCAAAATTTGTAATCAAATTTGGAAAAAAACTTGCGTTTAAATCCGTTGGACGACGTTTAGCATAGGTCAGCAATTGCTGAAACCCTATGCGACAGAGCATGACTGTTCTTTACCTTTGTGCCAATAGTGCACGTCTAGCTATCCCTGGCTAAGCTGCGGCTGGGGGGGTTCATGTATTGTCACGCAAGTAGCTCTATTTGATTAATGCCGTCTCGGTATTACAAATAAATTTTACGTGCACATGAAGTGAAGATCTTGTTTTCCTAGCTACACTATATCAACTCACCAATTGATGGCAAGACCCAGATGGAGTGGTCTGCTTGTCTCTACCCTACCCTACCATGGTTCTCGTTGATTCTATTGAGAACCCCAAGTGAATTCCTAGGAACCGAATACTTTACCCTTTTCTAGTTCAGGACATTTTCCGAAAAAATTAATAAGACTTTAAATGCATTGCATTGAATTTACAACAACATTTTATTGAAATTTAACGAGTTAATTCTAGAACTAATTTTATGTACTATAAATTAACGAACTAGGTGGTACGGGAAGCGTTTTTCTATAGCACAAATTCAAATTAAAATTTACGTTACTTCGTAGGATCTAATTCAAGGAGATAATCTTGCTAGAAAAACAAATGGCTGCTCTAAGCTTGTATTTATTACGTTATATGTTCTTATTATTATATTAAGGAAATGTAAGAATTGGTAAAAATAAATAATCAAAAGATATATATATATTTTATCAAGATGTTACTTACCAGAGTTTACTTCTCCAATGCATTGGCGATGAACTCCGAATGTTGGCGTGAATTAGATACGCTAGGCTAAACTAGGGAGAGGGTTATTTGTTTTTACCTATTTCAATTTCCTTATTTTTACAAAAACGCGAGAAAATTAGATTAAAAGAAATCCTTTTAATTCAATCTTTATTCAACTTATTTATTTTGGGAATTACACGATATCTTATAGCGAGATAATCCGCGGTGAGAAAAAAAAAAATATACTACTAGCAAAATTAGAAACCTTTTAACATGACATAATTATGGCAGTAATGCAATAATATTTAAAATCAATGGATAGATAAAGAGCAAATTTATTTATTCAACGAGAAATTCAAAGGAATCAAAATGAACCACCGTTCAACTAAATTAATTAGCAATGCAAAATTAAGCACTAGATTAGATAAAAAAAAATCTGCAGGACACGCTGCTGGCTGGAACTCAGGATCTCTGGATCACAGGATACTGGTGTCACGTGGGAAATTCTTCACGTCAAGAATCCCAAATAATTAAACAAGTCTTTATGCCGATTTAGGCTACGTTAAAAATTATGTTTTGCCAAATTGGCCACTTAAAACTGGAGAGTACGGCGGAGGAAAACTGCTCGACGCCAAACCAATGTGGTTTTTGAAACGTTCAGAAACACTGAATTTGAAAGTACAAGATAGTTCGTCTTATGGCGGTCACGACTTACAGCGATTAAAAAAACTGGGCACATTGCCGAAATTAAAGATTAGATTGAGGCACTTGCCTTATCAATTATTTATACGAGGCACTTTGCCTTAACGGAAAATTAATAAAATTGACCGAGACACTTCCTTATTAAATTAATTTGCACGAGGCACATCGCCTTATTGAATTAAAGTTACGAGGCACTTCGCCATATGATTAATAAAATTTAATTTAATTTATACGAGGCACATCGCCTTATTAAATCAACGTTACGAGGCACATCGCCTTATTAATTAAAGTTACGAGGCACTTCGCCATATGATTAATAAAAAAAAATTGTCCGAGGCACTTCGCCAACGATAAACAAAATTGTCCAACCAGGAACTGACCGAAGAAAAGTGACTGAATCCGTGTAAAGTAAGTGACTGATCCCTCCAAAGTAAGTGACTGATTCCTCCCACGCGCAAAAATTTCACCACCTTATATACCCACTCAATATCAACAAAAAAAATATACCCCACCCAAGCCAACATCAACATACGATGCGGCAATTCTCTCTCCTCCATGATCATGCTATACCCCACATAGCTATAGTCATACCTACCTCGCCATGAACAAGTTCTCCATATGCTTTTACACGTGTTTGTGTGTCAGCCGTACGATGTGCAGTCAACCACGTATTTTGCGTTGCCTGTGGTTGAGCGAGTTGGCTACAAAAAAAATGCATGGGGGTGCGGTGCAAGGGTAACTATGTGTGTTACATTGTTCTCGCTGCGGTATGGAATTTTCCTACGCAGTGCATGGTATTCTGGGTATAGAGAAAAAAATGTGCGCGGCTGTACCTTGTTGTAGTAAATAAGATACCGCTGCGTATATGATAATTACTGTTGGGACAATGAATTTGTCGCAGTGGAATGATTAAAAGGGGTATGGTGGTAATTTTCCACTGTTGTACTCGACTGCAATTTTTCGCGTAGTACAGTCGGGTATGGAAAAAGTGGACATGTATGAACAAACAAAATTCTTTTCAGATTTTAGTGTTTTTTTTTTTTTTTTTTTTTTTTTTTTTTTTTTTTTTTTTTTTTTTCTTTTCAGCAACCAGTACAGTTTCCATCCGCTGTTTTTAATCCTAAAAAAAATTCTAAAAACAAACAGTAGGTATTTATTTTATTTATTATTTATTTTATCAAATTAGCTGAAATTCATGTTTCGTATTTGACAAAATTCCATGTCTGCAGCTTGCACAAGTGTAGCAGGAATTAAATTTTGAAAATGTCTGTATAGTTCTGTGAGAGATTGAACTTTTTTGTCAATAATATTACTTGGGTTTGTAAGGCGGATATTTTAATGAAAAATGGAGGCGTTTATTTAATTTTCTCTATTCTACTTTTCGATAAATGTGGTTTTTCGTCTTCTTCGTTTCTACTTTTTTTTACAATATCATCTGAGCCATCCGAATCGCTCTGTTCATCCGTAAAGTTGCTTGCACCCAACTTCTGGTCATACAACGACCGAAGCTGGGCCACAGTTGCAGAAGGTGGCACCTCAATACGCGCGGCCAGAAGTGCGTCCTGAAGTAGTGCCTTTGTTAATTTAATGTTAATTTTTTTTTATCTCACTGAATCTTGGTTCCAGAGAGTCATCCACACGATTTTTCTTGTTTATCAGTGTGTTAGCCCACATCTGAGGTTGTAAGGATAATATTTTAATGAAAAATGGAGACGTTTATTTAAATGTGGTTTTGCGTCTTCTTCGTTTTCTGTTTTTTTTTTTCACAATATGGTTGACACCAATCTGAAGTTGGTTGTCGTTCTTCATTTTTACTTAACTGACTACTTTCATATTTTTCTCGAAAGGGCTAGTTCAGCGAGAATACTTTTTTTTCTGTCTCCTAATCTATTACATCTCGGCCAATATGACAATTTGATTGACCACGATCAATGTTATAACATAAGGGTGTTAATCTTGCTGCAATATTAGTTGAGTTTCTCTTATGTGTGTTGTTCTCCACTACGATACTAAGAGGGTGTTGTCTCTGCTACGATATTAGTTGAGTTCTATCTGGGTGTTGTCTCTGCTGCAATACTTTCGTTGAATTGTGATGACTGATGACGCTTGGATTAAAAAATTGTAATGACGTAGTCTTCATATGCGGGTTTTCCTTTGACCATTTCGGGAGTGACGAGGAAATTGTTCTGGCTGGCTCGTAGCAATGTATATTTAATGACGACAATGACGAAACGAACGGTGCCAATAATGTGATGCTGCTTCTGTGTGAGCTGAGTTTTGTTTTGCTATTTTTCAGGCGATTTTATTTGTGTTTCGAGGTAAAATATTATGTTCGTCGCGTGCCAGTATTCCGTATGAAGCGAGTTTCTGGGTATTTGGTACGAAAGGCGGTGGTGGCGGTGGTGGTGGAGTGGTGCGGTTTGTTAATACGGGTGATGGTGGTATGCATGGTACTGGTTGATCATGTTGGGGGGGAAATACAGGTTGTGGTGTTGGTATTCGTAACGGGTCGTTACAAGGATCGGGATAGGGCGGGTTCATTCACTGAAGTAAATAAAACAGTCTTATATTTGAAACTTCAGGAAATTTTATTTACTTAAAGGTTAAAACTAATTAAATAATTAAGTAATTATAACGAATGGAAAAGACACCGTATTTCAACCAGCTCGACTTGACCGGACCGGACGTAGCACCCAATCGTAGCTGACTCCTCGACTGACTCTCTGCGCCGGCGTTTAATCGGCATTCTCTGTAGCGTTTTGTGGATCGTGGAAGGACAGGGTGATCCTACATATATAATACTATATATATATATGCTTTAAGATACGATCAACTGCAAAAGGCAGGATGTATACCAAAAGATTTACCTTAGGGGTATCCAAAAGCAACAACAAAAGGTTGCAATACATCATAGATGTATACTAATATGTTTTATTTTAAAGCACTTAATTACTAACTTAAATTTGCCATAGGCTTACTTTACTATCCTTAATTACGGAAAGTAATTAGGTTACTCAATATATACTACTAATCACTTCACTGTCTGGATGCTGTGACGTATTCCAATGGGGAATCGTTTGCCGATAGGTGGGTATCTAGGGATGATAACATCTCCCACGCTGGTAAAAATCATCTCACTGTCTGGATGCTGTGACGTATTCCAATGGGGAATCGTTTGCCGATAGGTCGGTATCTAGGGATGATAACATCTCCCACGCTGGTAAAAATCATCTCACACAAGTGTAGATCCATTAGGCACTGTGGAGGATGTGTTGGGAGGTATGCAGGCACTAGGTGCATAACCTCGGGTGCAGGTTTTCGAAGGTCGCCATTCGTGGACACTTCGTGGTACTAATATTCGTAGTTGGGCGGTCGATTCTGCAGTCTCTTGGGGCTGTCAGAACGCCTCGATCTTGGTGTGGTGTGTGGTGGCCGTGTGGAACGCAGTGCTTGCTCAATGGCAAAGACACTGGCCATAAAGTGGACGCACTAGCACAAGAACACAATACAAAAAAAAACTATTACGATGCGGCGAAAGTAATTCTGCCGGAATGCAGATGGGCACATCTGGAACTCAACCGTAAATGGTGGTTGGTTACCAGGAAAGCGGTGTAAATGATGATTTTGCATCAAACTAGGGGATGCACGTGATCATCAATGCCTTTGGGACGTCTCCATGTGACGAAGAAAAAAAAAAATATATATATATATACATCACCAATACATCGTGGGGAAAATCTCTATAATACGAAATTGTTTTATTCCTTTTCTACTTAAAATTTACACTTCGTTACATACCTGGTGTAAATTAAAGCGTTAATTTAATTATCCTCCAGGATTATTCCCCTACAAGTAAATTTTCAGCACTTTTGCTGTGGTGATAAAAACTGCCGTGGTTGGTGGTCAAAAGTAGAAAGAAAGATGAACGATGGAAGCAGATGGCGTGGCCTCGCGGAATTTGCGCAGAATGTGTTTCGTTCACACCGACAAACACACTGTTCAGCGTGCACATTTGCATGGGCGAAATAAAAGGTAGCGCTTAAGCGAAGCGCTGAAGTTGACTAAATATTTTTATGAGAGGTAGAGTGCAGTGCGTTATTGGTTCTGATTGTTTTATAGCAAGATGGAGTTGCCATAATCAGACAATCATCACAGTACTCTTGCAACTGTACGAGTGCGAAAATGGATTTGTCCTATGGTAAGTTCGAAGCTCTCGAGTACAGGTAGGGACAACGCGTAATCTGGGAGCAGCGAGTAGATTAGCTTTGTCAAAGAGCTGATAGCTGGAGTGTCATTGTAAATGACTGTTGGGATCGCTGACAAGGCCGTATTCTTAATATTTTTTTACAAATGACCAAAAGTTTTTACTACCCTTGGGACATTGTAATATTTTTTGCCTCAACACTTGGTCATATGAGAATTTGACACCCTTTATGAGGGCATTGCAGTAACTTCTGGCTCGTTTAAACTTTCTTCGGTTTTCCTCAGATGGGCCGGCTTTGTAAGACCGAAAACACAACCCCCTTAGTCTAATAGACTCTTTGCAGTTCGAGTCGTACCACGCGTTTTCTTTTGGTTGGCGTTCTCATAACTTTGTGGTCGGAGTACGAGAAATTAGCTGATAGAGGCGATAATACTTTAATGGAGTATTAATTAGGATGGGAGGTGAGAAGCAAGTCCAGTGTGTTGTCATTTTGACTGTCAATGTCTGGTACAGCATTTACAAGCTGGGTTAGTTGATTTACCTCCGTAAAGATCTGTACATAAATTCCTTCGGGTTTTGTCTGTCGAAGCCATTCAGAATTGTGAATATGTATTGAAATCATGACAGCATATCAAACTCGTTACAAGTCCTGTTGCTGTCAAATTTAGGGCTTCTATAAAGAAAACAGCAGTGAATTACTTGCCTACGCATCAAATTCAGATACATCAGATTTTCCACCTACCTTGGTCTCACCCAGTGCCAAAACAACTGGTTTATATTTGGCAACATGGACTTACGTCAAGAAGAAATTCGAATGCAGCTCACGAATGTTGCATATATCAACCTTAAAATGCATCCTCAAAACAGAAAACATACACAAAAAACACAACTTTGACGCTACTACTAAGCAGAGTTGTGAAATGAAGATCCAAAGTTACATTTTCTAAATCAAAGTACCGTTGGTGTTATGCCCATACGATAATCAGTTTTGGTCCACCAACAAAATCTTTACACACGACCCGCTATCCGCCAGATGATGCTCTCGTTCAGTTATTGCAAACGCTCAAATGAAAAAAATGTCATAGGGCGCTTGCAATGGCTGAGAAAGGTCAACAGCAAACAAGAGGACTACACTGCCCAACACTAACTAGGCACAAGCAGAACCGATGTTTGTTTATTGTTGTCGTAATTAATTTTTTTTGTGTATTTGTTGCACACAACACTGCACATAATACAAATTAAATATTTCCAAAACGCAATTAAACTTTTTTTTAAAAAAATAAAACAAATTTTATTTGAAAAAGAAACAAAAAATCTTCTACAATCCACACTGATTGGGCACTGACTGACTGTCTGGTTACCGTTGATGTCCCTTTTATAGTTATAGTGTCGCTCGGTGACCTTTTGCTAGATGTTCTCCGATGGTTGTCACGATCGGTTGGATGTTGTTGATGGGGGTAGGATGATGCAAGGTGTTGTGTTGGTTTTACGATCGTTCGCCAGATGTTTTCTCGCGATCGTTATCTCGTTCCCAAATAGTGTGGGAAATCGATTCAACCTCCTGCATTGCTGTGTTTTTATTGTTATTTAAAAATGGATAGCTCAGTGGGAGAACTAGAGTTTTAACTTACATTTACATATACTTATATTTTGTTTTGTTGATTAATTAATTTATGCTCGGAGCGCGAGAGATTTTTGTACTTCTGCAGGCGAAAAATCACTAGAGATACCCTTAAGAATGGTGTTATGTTTTTTTTTTTTTTAGCTATTTAGGGGTGAAAGAGTAAGCATCTATGCCGTGATCTTTAATAATAAACTATGCAATTCAACTTCCTTTACAATTATTTTTAATTTGCCAAAACCATTAGCAATAAATTTTACATTACTTAAATTATTGTTAGACTTGCTCATAAAATCCATAATAGTTTTAGCTGAGATCCTTTTTGTGAAGATGGGAGGACACCAATGCTCAGAGCTGGAGGATGGTTTTCCCACTAAATTGCTGTCGCTGCTTCTTCTGATGATGTTGGAGCTTCCAGAGTTGTTGCCACTTGAAGTTTATGCAATCATGTTGAAATCTTAGGAATGAATGAATTCCAGATATATTTTGGCCCAGAACTCTCGGACACTTAAAATTAAGGTGTTAAGTTGGACACCAAATAGTAAAATTGATTCATTAAGAAAATCACCAAAAGTGGATGAAGAAGAATTTTTCTGGTTATTTCAATTCTTACCAGTGGACGGAGTACTACTACTCTTGAACACTTCTCAAAATATCAGCGTAGGAGCCACTGGCTGGAACGCTCTGAGAAATTTAAGGAACATGAAATTAATTACATTTTTTGGAGATCCCTTTTCCTTTTTTTTTTTAAGATATTCAGTTCGTTTAGTGCACCCGCTAAAGTTTGCTAGATGCCCTAAGGAGCCACAGTTAATGCAAGCCAACTAGATTATTATTTCCCCTTTTACTCCTGTTGGCTACAGAATCTCCCCAGCAGGTGTTTCTGGTATTAAAGTCTCCGTCAATTACCTCACCATAAAATGTGTTGACTTAAGTTTGCAATTTACCGAGTTCATTTAAGAAAATTAAATGCGATAAATTAGATTCGACATATGCCGATCCAAAGAGAATACACTTGGTAGAACCATCAACTAAGTCAACCGAGATCGGGGCAGTAGGTTAAACAGGGAGGAGTCTATGATGTTGTATTTTATATTTGAGCGGATTAAAACTGCAACTCATTGATTAAAGTTGTTAGGCAGAATTTTGTAATTGTCAATCGCAACTTTATAGCGACTGTTCAGGTTATTTTCCTAAATAAATGTAAGATCAATCGTCTAGTAGGATTTAGCGACCTATTTCACCGGAGAACTAAAACAACTTTTTTTTCGTCTTTAGCAAGAGTCTCTCTTTTTTTTATTACAAAACACAAATCGCTTATTATAATTTCAATAAAATACAAGTACAATACGTTTTTAAGTGTCGACCGTTCAGTTTCTGCGCTTCAATACAACTGACTCTAACTCTCAACCGAAACGAAAACTATCTATGGGTTTTTCTTGCAAAAAAGAGGGACGCGTATTCTTTCATTGTCCGTCGTTCATCTGTTGTCTGTTTGTCTGTTCGTTTGCTTGGTCGTCTGCTGTTTCGTTTGTAAGGGTGTTGGTGTTTTTATAGGGCGATGTTATGCTAGTTAGGCCCCATCCCACATAAATGCACATGTAATTTTGTTATGTGTGAAAATGTTATTTAGTTCGATTCGTCGATTATGGTCGACTAATGACGCAACGTTGAAAAAAAAGCGTTTTTATTATCATTATTGGTTTGCAATAATAACTTCATTCAGCAACTGCAAGTAAACCAGTCGCTTTTGCTGCAGAGATCAGAAATGATTAAGGTTATTTACAAATTGCTTAACCCTTGCAAGCAAGGAGGAAAAATCTGAACCAAATAGGCTCTGCGAAAGGTTAAAGAATTCTGAGAAAATTCTCTTTTATGATTGCGTACCCGGTTTACCCGCAACTGGCTGCATTAAGTGGCTAGCAAACGAGATGTTAGGATAGACAATGTATACCTTGGAAGCAACGTTGCTTATTCTGGCTTTTTCTTTTGTGACGCTTGGTTGATCCTTGACGCTTCATAAATACATACATTTTTTTTATTGACGGCAAACTCAAAAGTTCGCTGGATGACCAATTGAGTCACAATTTGTATGCAGTACGCGACTGAGTTTTCACTGTTTTTTTTTAAGATTACGTTCACAGGGATTGTTACATTGTACACCCCTGTTTTTGGCAATGTGACCAAAAGCCTGGCAACGCCTGCATTGCATAGGTCCTTTATTGCCATGCGGGTTTTCCCACGTGATTCTGGTGTGAAAAAAGTTACGTAATTAAGCGAGGGGTTCGGCAGATTTACTCTTGACAATTGTTATTAGAAAAAGATCATATTTAAATTGATCTCTCTTAGAATTAGTTGTTTCAAAGTTACTTACTGATTTCACTATACATATCTGGAATCAGTCGCTCCAATTCCTCTCTGATCTGTAGTGAGAGTGTGAGATGTCTTAGGACTAAATTTATAGATTTATTCTCCTCCGGAGTAAACGAATGCGCCTCAATGTCCCCAGACTCTCTTAGAAACTCTATGAGTTGGATATGCATTTTAGGGTCATCCACATAAAGCTTGGTTTCTGATTTTAAGTCCTCAATTAGCTTAGATACGTACATTTATTTTATATAAAATACTGGGCGGACAAGATTTAATTTTCCCTACTAAGGGCGTTGCTGCTGCATCTCTTGAATGAAATGTTCCTTAAAACGTGGAACCGATTGTCATCAGTGGACTTGGATTGATGCGTATCACGCTGAAACGAATTTCTTGAGGAGTTTGCTGCTATCCATTCATCTGCATCATTGGAGATGATGCTACCTTGACTTGACCTACGAATATTTTCGTTTGAATTCCGTTTTATCTTTAAAAGGTTAACCGCCGCATTTATTGCACTCGGGCTATCAACTTGAGACAATGAGGTAAATTGGGGAAATTGTTCATTCTCCGAAGAGTATCGATGGTATCGAGCTCTTTTGTTTTTTTTAGACATAACTTGTTGTGATTCACTTTGGTAGAGGGGCATTATATGTTGCGCAACATGAGGCTGATACGCTAGTGTCTGTTGCAAAGAACAGGGGATTAACATAAAAGCACTGCTTCATTTATATGAAATTCCAACCCCCTTGTGGGTGTATTGGTTAAGGAAGTTGATTTATATTCCTAATTTTTCGAGAATCATGAAAGGGAATCTATTTACTCGACTTTTAATAGCGCCATAACTTCGAGAAGAACTGTGGCGTTGTTGCCTGACGCACGACCTAAATTCGAATCTCCTCTCTCTACATAAGATTTATGTCTTAATTCTGAGTCTTAATACAATATTAATCTTAATGTATAAAATGTAGTACAATTAGGATTCAAGAAAAAGTAGTGAAGACGAGAGACAAGGAAATTGAGATACTGGGTCGCGCGAGATAAACTTAATTGGCAATGTGCTCTAGTACGTATGAATAAAAGTTTATAAATGAATGGGTAAACGAATCAAAACTACGAATAATCCACTTAAGATATATATTTATCAAAGGGAACAAGCCCGAAAACTTACCCGAGTTACTCCTCCAATGCAATGGTTGTACTCGTGCTATGACCAATCGGATGCAAATCCATGTATCTATAGTGCTAGATCATTTATAATTTATATTCAATTAACCCTTAATAAAGCAAAAAAAAAAAACAATCCAAAACGAGTCGAGTCATTCTCGAAACAATTACAAAATTTAATTATAATTTAATTACAAAAAAAAACCTCGATTTCTCTCGGCCGACAATTTCTCTTACAAAGCTATTAAGGCTAAAAATTAAAATTTAATAAAAGATAAGCTAAAGGGTGGTTAAGTTTTAAGGGCCGATGTTAATTTTGAATAAAACACAAATTATTTAGGAAATTATTGTCATTTCTTTTTATTATGATAATATTGGTATGGTTCAATTATGTATGGAACAAAATATCGGCCAAATGGTCGCCGCGACCTCGGCGACACACCTCCATCCGATGGTCCAAATTTTCGATTTGGAAAAAATACGGCCCGATGATGCCGCCAGCCCATAAACCACACCAAACAGTCACTTTTTGTGGGTGCATTGGTTTTTCGACAATCACTCTTGGATTCGCCATGGTTCAAATTTACTTTACGTAACGCGACCCGGATTTCAAAGCAAACAAAAAAGAATAATTTGACTTCAGAATAGATATTAAGGGTACCACCTATAATGTCGATTTAAAATGTCAGGTTCTTTAATTTTTTTCACTTTATTTTCAATTTTAATTTTCTTTTACAAAAAATGGTTGCTCGTTCGTTTTCAATCACTTGTCCAGAATGCCGGAAACCATCATCGTTTTTTTTTTCAAGATGGAGATTCTGACAACTTAACCTTAATGGCGTGTGGTGAGACAGGTAATGTAAGGCTTCGTTTACATTATTACCGACTTTACAGTTTATATTATTACCGACTCTACACACCCGAAAAAAAAAAACAAGATACAGCAGACTGCATCCTACGATACTTGTAGGTCATCTTTTTGATCTTTTCCGGAATTCACGGAGTTGGAGAGGAGTCTTATGCTGTCTCTGTAGGTTGCTCGGTTACAGATGCCAAGTGGATGCTTCACCCGTTTCAGGCTACTTTACCTGCACATGGTTAGATCCTCAACAAAATCGGCGAGCAACATACCTCGCAAAGACACATTACCGCCGCACTCGACTCTTTTGCCTGTTGGTCGCTTTGTTTTATATATGTTTTTTTTAACTTTCTCGTATACGTAGTATCTAATTTTTAATTGTTTCAAGCGATTGCATCTATCAAGAGTAGGAATTCTTGCCTTTTTCCAAAATATTGTACACTCGTCGTGTAGATGTTGAATTATAATAGATGGCGCTGCCCACTGTTGGATTAGTAGCTAACAGAAAATTACACGACGAGCAGGATTTTCCCCGATTACAAATCTTTATTAAATAAATCACAACCAACATGTGTGTAACAAAACAATTGACAGAAGGCCGGAAGTTCTTCATCTTCTACTTTTTCATTTTTGCGTCCGCCATTAACCATAGATGGCGCTTTACAATAAAGGTTTACAAACTTAATTTCACTTTTCTCATATCATAAAATAAAAGACTTAAAACATCGCGTTTTGAAATCAATTTAGAACCGAGAATTTGATTTTTCATGGAACAAACCAGAAATATTTTCTCCCATGGCATTTTGTTCTAAGTAAGCTTACTGTGGTTCGAGTAAAACACGCACTAAGTTCCATTTCAAAATAATTTAGTATATTTACTAAATAGTGGACTGTGCATAAGTATTTACTTGAGCCGCTACAGTGAATGCATTCTCCAAACGAAGCTCAGAACTTAAAACCCAAAATATAGGTGTAAATCGAGGATGCCTTAATGCAGGACTCATCCTAATGCACGTATTAAATATAATTGATTTTACCCAAAGAAAAAAAGCTTTAAAAAGAAAAAATTAAACAAGAAAATTGAACCACAATCATATTAATTGATTAAAATGAAATGACTAGTGGCGTATAGCCTTACATACTTAGTGAAAGCATCCACTACTAGGAACACATAATTCTTTTTGCATTTCTTTAACCCCACCGGGCCAAAATGATCGATATGTAGGGTATCAAATGGAACGTCGCCTTTGGGTATGCTATGCAAAAACCCTCTTTTTTCCCATGTCTTGGGGAGTATGCCACGCACGTCAAACAGTTGTCTATTTACATCTTTCTTATTCAGGGTGAGGGTCAGAGAGTTGCAATCCGTCACTATCTTGAACCGGATGCCCTGCAAGTATATTCGGAAACGTTGTAATGCGTATATGATTGCTAGAGTTTCTAGCTCGAAACTGTGATACTTCGATTCACAGTCGGTGGTTCTCTTCGAGAAGAAGAATACCGGGTGCAATTTCCCGTCCATTTTCTTTTGCATTAGAATCGCTCCGAATCCCACCGAACTTGCGTCGCAATGCAACTCGGTGTCGTCTTTGGGGTCATATATTGACAACACAGGGGCCTCTATTAGTTTGCTCTTAAGCAGCTCAAAACAATCTAACTCTTAAACCTTCTAAAATATGAGCACATCCCCAAAAAACTGTGTACCGCCTTAACGTTCTGGGGTACAGGAAAATTCGCCACCGCACTCATTCCTCTTTCGTCTGGGTTGATCCCTTCCATGGATATGTTATATCCCAAATACTTGATGTTAGAATATAAGAACTTGCACTTGTCTAACCCTAGTTCCAACTTGTTCTCAACTAACCTTATTAAAACCTCCTTTAAGATTTCTAAGTGCTCACCTATGTCTCGCGTCGCTATGACGATATCATCGAGATAGACGGCTATTCTCGAACTCCTGATCATATCTACTATGTTTGTGAATCGTTGGAAAGTAGACGGGGCGTTTCTAAGGCCGAACGGCATGCGGAGAAACTCATACTGTCCCATTGGTGTAACAAAGGAGGTATATTTTACGCTCTCTTCTGTCATATGGACGTGGTAAAATGCACTCTTCAGATCTAACGTTTGTAAGGATTTAAAAGGCGAGCGAAACTTCATTAAAACAACGTCAATCAGCTTTGAATTATAACATTCTTTATTAACTATAAATTACTTTAAACTAAAACGCGTCCACATAAGCAACATGCTTTCATCAGTTCTTTATTAATATCACTCATCATCGTCCTCTCGTCAACGCGGCCACTCTTCAACTGCCACTGTACTCATCTGCTGCAGGCATTCATCGTAGCGAAACATGTTTTTGCTTGTCAACTACTACTACATACTACACACACTACTGATACATTGGGTTTCTTAGTATTTGAACCGCTACACGTTGTAAAAATATTCTTATTGGCTAACCGATCTAACAAGTCATCTATCAGAGGTAAAGGGAAATTATCCTTCAACGTAATTTTATTCAACGTTCTATAATCTACACAAAATCTTAGATCTCCCGTCTTTTTCCGCACCAGAACTATGGGGGAGGTGTATTCCGAGTCACACGGCCTAATTATGCCCTGCGTTAGGAGATCATCTAGTATTTCATTAAGTTTCCCTTTCTCGTGATAGGAGAGTCTTCGCGGGCGACGATTGAAGGGCGTACTATCCGTCAGGTTTAATTTCATCTCGCACGCGGTCCGGGGTACATTGGGGCGAGTGCAGTCATTATAAAATTCGCCGAACAGATCTACAACATGATTACGTATATCTCCTCTTGTTCACTTATGTCTATACATTCACTTTCCTCGTTAATCTCTATATCATTTAAGTAAATATGACTCATTATCTAGTTCCTCACGATCTGTTATATATTCATTTCTCTCATTGTCAACGTTAGTTTCTTCAGTTAGTTTATCATTTTGTCTTACTACTATCTCTCTATCTACTTTTCCTCTTACCAACCTTAGCCCCGCTTTACTTATATAATCTCTGCCCAGCAACACTGGTATTGTCATCGTCTCATCTGGGACTATATGTATTTGTAATTCTGTTTTCTCATTTTCGTAGTTCAGTAAACATTCAAATAAACCGAGGATTTTTAGTTTACATTTATTGATACCAAAAACATTTTTATTGTTTTCTTTGTAACAGTTATAAAATATCTCGTTCCCGCAAAATTTGTTGTACTGCTGACGGCGTATGAGACTGATGGGGCTACCAGTGTCGATCAGGCATTCTACAGAAAACAAATTTTTACTTAAAATTTACATAAACTATTATTACAACAAATGTTCAAATATCTTACAAAGTTATCCTCGTCATCTGACTCCAGCTGATGAATCGCTTCTGCTTGTTTCTTAGGGCAGGCAGCCGCATAATGCCCCTTCTCAGCACAGACGTGGCAGGCCCCCCAAGCTCTCTTCTGTTTTCGGCATTCGGCGGCATGGTGTCCCCTGGCGTTGCAGTTATAGCATCACGTTTGTCGTTCGTTTTCAGCTCCTTTTCTCTTTTCTTTGTGTTTTCTTTCGTCAGCACTCCTTCTTTCTGCAACATACTTTCTCTCGTCAGCTCTCCCCTATTCGTTGTACCTTCTTTCGTCCGTCCTTCGCCTCGATGTTGATGGTAATACGACCGAGGAAAATGCCTCCAACAAGTTTAATTTATCAGCGAACCTTTGGATGCTGGCCTGTGAGCGAAGATGAGCGTCCGGAATTCCTCCTATAATATAGTCGATCAGTTCTTCTGGGGCCAAGTTTACCTTATTGGCCAGGATGACTTTTTCGTGGAAGTAGTTCCTGAATGTATAATGGGGAGACCACTTCCTTGTTTCGAATTCCCTTCTGAGTACCAGTTTGCTCTTTGATTTCCCGAACAGGGACCTGTCATGTCGGGAGAGTGTTGTGGTGGCGGTGTTATGCCATGATGATGTATTTTCCCAATGGTTTGCAGCGATCGGCACGCTTGTCGTTGCACGGCTTGGCTCGACGGATATGGGGGGGTTCTTGCTGCGCTTCTCAAACAAATAATTAGTTTTCGTGCCGGGTTATCTAACTCCTAATACTATACTACACTAACGAGTAGATCTTCAAGCTTTATTCTGGAAACATTCCCTATGCTAAACATCCCTCATCGACTTGGTGTTATGTCGGTTGGTAGTCTAATAAGACTACTGAGCAGTTCCCTCATCCTTGCTGAAGCTACGATGCTTCACAGCCTTGCAACATCTACGCTCATTTTTGGATATTGCCCCTCAATGGGTGTGACGCTCCACTTGCCTCACATTTACCTTACCTTTCCTAACTCAAACTAATCTCATACTAAATAGACAACTAATCAAATTTATGTTTCAACATAATGCTTATTAGCATGTTTATTAAACTCTTAGGTTCTCTTATAAACTAGCAATAATTCTTAATCCTAAACTACTTCTACTAAAGATCAGGTATTTAATATACTTCATGATTGGTGCTTTGCAAAATTGCTGAAGGCAATTGTTTCAGAATATCGATCTGTGTATCGGTATTATTAACGAAAGAATCTTTATCGTATTCCTAAAAGATACCGCCTTACCTAGGGGTATTATATTAACACTAACTGACTTCAAATATGAAAATCCTATCAACTAAGGGAGTGATATTTAAGTACACAAAATTGTCCTCGATGGGACTTATCCAATTCAATATAATTTAATTATTTATGTTACGAAAATCAAATACTGATTCGTACTTACATGAGTTCTCGAAGTCCGTTGATTGTGCGCACATTCAGCCGGTTGTCGATGTAAAGTTGAACCTACACGATGACCTTTTAAACTACTTCTTAGAGATCACTCTGTTAGCTTACACAAAATCTAAAATTAGAGATATCAACTGCTTACATATGCAGGATATTGATCAATGTAAATTACCTTAAGGGTATTAGAAGCAATGTTAAATAACTTGCTTTGCATAGAAGATGCATTCAAATGATTCTACTACAAAAAGAGAAGCACTCACTGATCTTATAAAAGATTCGCCAATGGCGTTACGTTACTTAATACACTAAAATTTCTAGTCACTGAGTTGATGATTCAGGATCTATTCCTTGCGATGATGATTTCACCATTCGGTGCATGTGGGGGATGGTTTTCCTCATCTCACGCTGATTAAATTCAGCTCACGCAAGTGCGGTGAAATCCAGCACTGTGGAGGGTGGTTGCGAGGTGCGCAGGCACTAGGTGCGTAGCCTCGGGTGCTTGGTACGAAGATCGATGGTCACGGTCTTGGGGAAAATCCCTAAGAAAAGAAAACGAAACTTGTTTATTCTTCCCTACCTAATTGTTACAATTTCTACATACCTGGTGTAAACCAATATGATGATTTGCTTATCCTCCAGGTATTTTCCCCTAAATTGAACTTTTTCCTGCACTTATGATGTGCTAACAAAACTGCCGAGGTTGGTGGTTGAAATTAAAAAGAAAGATGTCGAAATGAAAGAAGTTGGCGCAGAATGTGTTTCGTTCACTCTGAACAGTGATAATGTTCAGTGTGCAAATTTACATGGGCGAAATAAAATGTAGCGCTTAAGCGAAGCGCTGAAGTTGACGAATTATTTTTGTGAGAGGTAGAATGCAGTGCGATGTTATTTCTGATCGGATTTGGTTTTGTTGTAACGCTTTCATCAGAATCTGTGTCGCTGTCTTTGTCCAGCCCGTATGCGCCTTCTTGCGACTCCAGCTTTTGGATCGCTGTTTCCGGTTTTAATTTTGTGTAGAGAATATGGCGTTGCTTCCGATAAAGGATTGGAAATATTGCTTTGTTCGTTCAATAGTTCGTTTAACCTTTTCTTATTTGTTTCACTGAGGTCGATTGCTTCGTCACTTCTAAGTTCAACATTGTAATGGCGCATCCAGCGTTAGAAAGTTTTTGAAATATGTCGCGTAATCTTTCGTTATGAGTACCTAAATCGTATGTTGATATTGCCACGTCGTCTAGTTTCCTAGACTGCCCCGTCTTCTTTTCCGATAACCTTTTCAAATTTCCGTTTGGAATATACCTGTTGCCGATTGGATTCCGAAAGGCAATCGATTGATTGTAAAATTCGCTAAATGTGTACTCCAAGTTAGCAATTTTTTGTCAAGTTCGATTTGGTTGTACGCACTTGCTGAATCTATCTACCGTCTTTATGTTTGATCAAGATATCGTGTATTTTTGGTAAAGGGTAATTAGTGTCCTTTAAAAACGGGTTCAATGTTACTTTGTAATCTGCACAAATGCGTATTTTCGCCATTTTCTTTTAAAATGAGTACCACTGTCGTGTCCCATTCAGTGCTGTCAGTTTTTGTTATAATAACTTGTCATTCTAGATCTTTTAACAGTTTTTCAATACTTGAAAGGAATGCAAAGGGATCTGACGAGCTTTAACAAATTTTAGCGCTGCGTCTGCAGATATATTGTAATTTGGGTTCTTTATTTTATTTTTTCTTTTTAAATCACAAAATCGTACTTTAGCATTTAGCTTTACAATCGGCACTTATCTTATATTTTGTTGTAGAGTCTGTGGCAGCGGCAGCAGTTCTCCTGGCTATACTCGGGATCTTCTTTGGGTTGGGGCAACTGCGGTGGTCATGCCCAATCTTCCAACAATGAAAACAATTGTTGTTCTCCTTTCATACGGACATTTGCTCTGGTAATGCTCCTAGCCACGTACAATTAAAGCAACGAACTACGTCAGTTGCCTCGGTTTTAGTTTTCATCTTGGCCAAAGGTGCTCGTTGGGTTTCGTTCTTGGTGGACAGTCTGTTAGCATGGCGTTGCTCATAAGTTCAAGGAGTCTTTGAATTGGTCCATAGCTCGCGAATTCATTAAGAGATGGGATTCTGGTGACATGTCTTGCATCCCATCAATGATAAAACCCACCAGTTCAAATTCATCAATGCGATGTTTTCCATTGCGGTCTAATTCGGCTTCGGTGGCAGCAAGATCTTCGTCGTCTATTGCATGTTGGGCGTCTGCAAACACTTTGGCATCGTCTTCATGGTTTATGGCGTCTGTGTCTTCGGTGGCACAGTTCGGCATCTGGCAGCGGAGGCATTCTCTTCGGCATCGGCATCGGCATCGGCATATTTTCGCATGAAAATACCCCAAATCTGAGTTATAATATGTGTTCTTTATTCTTTTTTCTCTTTAAATCACAAAATAGGACTGTTGCCACATCGGAGCTCACCCCAGGATTGAGAATTTAATCTCCTGCACAAACTCGAAATAAATTCAACTCCCTTTACGTAGTACAAGGTAGATTTATTCTCTGTATAGGTAGAAAATTCACAATAGTTAAATCTGTACTATAATATATATAAATGAGTATCTTACTTCTTTAGTTTCCTGGGCGACGAACTGAACTCCCCTGCGGCAGACAAGAATGTAAGAATTTGACAGCAAATAATTTGTTAAACGTTTTAAAACGTGTTCTTCATAATGACAATCGCGATGAGCGCATTCAAAGATTTGGGTCTGTTCGCACGAGAAGTTCAGTTCGCTCCCGTACAATAATGTTTTATAACAAGGACTTTAGCATTTAGCTTTACAATCGGCACTTATCTTATATTTTTACCTTCTTCAAAAAGTGACTTGATTTCTATAGAACGGATGATCTTATTGGCCGATAGAAGCCTGCCCTTCATTGGCTGACTCCTCGGCTGTCAATTAAAGTACTAGAATGCTTAGCCTTCCCTGTAGATGGGCCCATCAGAGGTCCATCTGTGATAATCTACTAGATTACAATATCTAATTTTACTTTAATATTTTTTAGTTTTCCAAACTCTTTCGAAAAAAATTGTTGCACAATTATTT
Organism: Cheilosia soror; assembly: GCA_949372485.1. NCBI lineage: Eukaryota > Metazoa > Arthropoda > Insecta > Diptera > Syrphidae > Cheilosia > Cheilosia soror. The sequence continues at coordinate 17,617,950 of OX443562.1, read as the reverse complement.
CCCGAAACGAAATTATCTTGAGTGGATTTAATAAACGATAGATTTCCGAAATGAAATTATACGAATTGCAGCCACCACTGCACCTAAGCCAAACGAGTAACTTGTGGCTGCCACTTTGCCACTGTTTATTACTTACGATGTGCAACCGGTAGCACTTTGGATGCTTCCAATGGCTAGTCAGCTGAGGGGTTGGATTATTCTGGGTTTGGGTAAAAGCATTGGAAAACTCACTTGAAAAATATGGGCGCCACAGAATTTTTTTTCTGAAACCAAAAAAACTGGGGAGCGACTAAATGCTGATCTGAAAAAAAACCTGAAATCAATGCTAATAAAACGAATTATTTCCAAAACGTTATAAAGTTCCGTTGGAGCGCGGTCCTTTATTTATTCGTGAAAATAAGCGAATATATCGTTGTTCAATTATGTAGGTAATTAAGTTTGACGACAAGATTTCTTGTTGAAAAATGTTTTTTTTTTTTTTACGGTTGGACCATTTGAATTGGCCGTCTATCGCGTCGTCTGAAACGTTATGTATATAACAAGTTAACGGGTCTCGTATCCCGCTTTTTCGGGAAAACTTACGGAACGGGAGCCTACCGAAACTGAATTTACAAAATCCTAACCAACGAAATTTTACGATTTTCACTTTACTTATCTGTTTTTTTTTATGTCCAACACCTGTTAGATTCCTTCCTTTTTCGTGCTGTGTCCGTTCTGACACTTTCTTTCAGGATATCGGTGGCGTCTTCAAAGGGGTCTTCTTCGGGAATGACATCTTCAGCAGGGACATTTAATTCTTCGTACAATTTCCTCAACTGGGCCTAGGGAGCTGTTGCTGGAAATTCTACGTCGGGTTCCTTTAATGCTTCTATAAGCATTTGCTTTCTTATAGCACGCGGCATTATTGTTCAGCACACAGCTAGTTTTAATCCGCCACAATTTACGAATAAATTCGATATGGATGGGTATTTTATTTTCAGACTTTTGTGCAAGGTCTATTTTCGCGGGAGTTACTGTACGTCTATATTGCGGAACACCAACTTGTAGTCAAATGAAAGACAATGATCATACAATATTATAAACAGGTCTTCTTTTATTCGATGCCAAATATCGACTGACTGTCATGATCTTACAGCATGACCAAAAACATTAACATAAACTGTACAATATTCATGTATGGAAAATTTTTAGACAATAGAAATAAAGGTATGTACTACGGATACGTATATAAATGCAAGTGTTTTTATGTTTAGCGTATACGCTACATTTCCCCTAGAATCAGTGGTTTGTGATGTTGTTTCTTCCTATTATGTACATCTTTTTGGTTAAGTGTTGCCTTTGTTGGTTGGATGTAAATGATGTAAGGGGAATATGTGCTTGGAGTAATGTGTCTATCGTAACTCCTCCCGCCTAAGTATGCACGGAGAGTATCGAAGTGCAGCAATGTGTAGTTTTGAATGTCCAACGAGACAGGTTTAAGTTGACGTTGTTGTCTAGATAGTCGTGTCGATTTTTTGCTCATACTCTTTGCCGCTATCTCATTGGTAGGGAAGGGATGAGGATGAGGAAGGGGAGATGATAGTTGGTTGCTTGTTATATACGTTTCTTGAGTAACCAAATAATATTTTAAATATAACATAAATACTAAAGTGATTCGGTTTCGTAATAATTATATGATTAGGTATATGTGTAATTGTTTTTATTATTCTTAAATATAAATATGTAACTGTGTTTTTTATCTTCTTAATTTATTAATTCACATTTGAAACTGCGTATTTTCTTTTTTTCTTTATTTTCTGTTTGTGAACCTTACGTTTATTAGTTTCTACAATAATTTTTGTATTACGTACAACTATGTGGTCGTTGAACCTAGGTGCTAATTTGTTCCTCCTGTCATCGGATTCATATATTTTGTCATTAGGTTTGAATAGTGGTGGATCCTTCCGTGTTTTGTTTCGCTTGTCGATAATGTTTTTTTTTGTATGATAAATTTCTTTCGTGTATTAGTTTCTTTAAAATATCATAGTCTTTAATATGTAGTAAGTAAGTAGTCTTGTTCAGTTATGTTATTGTTCGTTCTAGGTAAGCAGTTACGTGTGTTAATATGTCCAGTCAAAATTTCAAAAGGGGTTAATTTTGTAGCGGAATGGATGGAGTTATTGTACGTTATGACTGCTTCGTCAACAATTTCACCTATTGGTTTGTTTTGATTTTTAGATTTTATTATTCTTATTAACTCGGTAAGTGTGGAATGGAACCTTTCCACTGTCGAGTTTCCTGTCGATGTTTTTGCGCATGTAGAATGTAAAACTATGTCGTATATAGATAAAAAGTCTTTGAAAAGTGTGGATAGAAATTCACTGCCGTTGTCTGTTATTATTTTACGTGGAATTCCATGGTGAGAAAAGAAATGCTTTAGGGATTTAATCAGATTTAGGCTAGTTCTAGCTGGTATTAAATACACACTTGAAAATCTACTAAATTTGTCCACTATTGTCAAAAAATGTTGTTTATGTATTGCATAGATGTCTAAATGAACTATTTCCAAGGGTTTGTATGGAGTCTCTGTAAGCTCATATTTTAAAGGTTCCCTTAAACGATCATATTTGTATTTATGACATGTCTCGCAATTGTTAATAATTTTAGTGATAACGTCCTTCATGTTAGGAAAGTAATGTTTTCTCCTCAGGTGTTGTAGAGATTCAGCTATCCCTCTGTGATTTGACCTTTCATGATAATTTCTCACCAAGTTTTCTTGTTCATCGCTTTCTACCACATCTTCCAAAAGCAATGTACTTCTTACTAACCGGATATTGCTATGATTGAAGAACTTTGAGTAGGCAGATTGAATTGTTCTAAAGGTATTATCGTCAGTGAAAATAGCTGTTATTCGTTTCGTATTTGCATAGTCTCTGAGAATATTAACTATAATACCTTCGTCACTAATGTTGTTGCATTCAATTAAGAAACGTTTTTTTCTTTTGAACAATATTTTAAATTGTGTGTGTATTTTTGTAACGTGTTCATTTCTTTTAAGGACTAGTTGGTTAGAAAATTCGTTTATAGGTCTTTCAGATATGGGAATGCCATCGTTAACATTTTCTTCCGCTGAGTGAACTGTTGAAAGGTGTTCAACTTCATCTACATTGTTTATAATGGAGACATTGGCAATGAATATTGTCGTCTGGTTGAATTACAGGCGTCTCATTTGTATGGATCTCAATTCGAGACAGAGCATCGGCATTTGAATTGAGCTTGCCCTTTCTATACACTATGGTATAGTCAAATTAAGTTTAAGCCGCCAACGCACTAACTTCGAATTGGGTTCTTTTAACGAAAAAAGCCATGTTAAAGGCTTGTGGTCAGTAATGATCTGAAACTTTCGACCGAACAAGTACGGGCGAAAGTATTTTGTTGCCCAAATTATAGCCAGAAGCTCTTTTTCGATTGTGCTATAGTTTTCTTCAGATACCGATAATGTTCGACTTGCATAGCAAACCGGCTTATCGGATCCGATTGCACCTTGAGACAGAACTGCGCCTATAGCAACATTACTCGCGTCTGTAGTAAGGTTGAATGGTCTGGAAAAATCTGGGTACTGTAAAATAGGATCATTGCAAAGGAGGTTTTTGCATGTTTCAAAGCAGTCTACGTACTTAGAGTCCAAAACAATTCTTTTATCCTTACGAAGACATTCTGTAAAAGGTTTCGTCAAATTGGCAAAATCTTTTATGAACTTTCGGTAATATCCAAGTAGACCTAAAAACGATTTTATTTGTTTTGGAGTTCTTGGTATCGGAAACTTTTGAATGGCTGCAATTTTATCCGGGTTGGGTTTTACCCCATCAGCGGTTACGACGTGTCCTAGGAAAGATACTTCCGTGTGCAGAAATTCAGATTTTTCTAATTGTATTTTAAGGTTAGCTTGCTGAAGACATTTGAAGACAAGTTCTAAATTTTCCATATGCTCTTGTAAAGACGTAGAGAAGACGATAATATCGTCCATGTATACAAGGCAAATTTTACCCAGTAGGCCACGTAGGACGTTGTCCATGACGCGCTGAAATGTCGACGGCGCGTTTCTCAAGCCGAAAGGCATACGCAAAAACTCAAAGTGGCCATTGTCTACCGAAAAAGCTGTCTTAGGAATATCTTCAGCTTTTATTTGTATTTGGGGGAACCCAGATGCAAGGTCCAATGTACTAAAATAGACAGATTTTCCTAGTTTATCTAGGATTTCCGAAATATTTGGTATTGGATACCGGTCCTGAATTGTCTTTGAATTCAAATTACGGTAGTCTATGACTAGCCGCCATTTGTCTTTACCGCTAGAATCTCTTTTCTTTGGGACAATCCATATTGGGGATGACCAGGGAGAAAAGCTCGGACGTATTATACCTTCGTTAAGCATTTTGGAAATTTGCCTCTGGATCTCCTCTTTAAAGATATATGGATATCGATAAGATTTTGTATACATAGGAACATTATCTTGAGTCTTTATCTCGTGTTTAATTTCGTTTGAGAATGATAAGTTCTGTCCGTCTTGGAAGAAGATATGCTCATATTTTTTGCATAATCTCAAAAGTGAATTTTCTTCTTCCAAGTTTAAGTGACTAGTACGGATCAAGTTGGGTAAGTTTATTGGTTTAAAATCTTCAATGTTTTCAATGGAAATATTATGTATTTCAACAAAGTCACTACAGTGCATTACCTCAGATTTTATAGGTTGCTCGACAATAAATGTTTGTGAAAAGTTGGAAGAATTTACTACTTCCACAAAAGAATACCAATTGCATGCCTTATAAATTCCTTCAGATATAGATAATCCTTCTTTTATTTGTGTGGGCTTTATGTAAATACTTCCATTTTCAATATCAACTGGTAAGCGAACTACAGCTTTATGCAGTTCTGGAATGGTGTATAATTGTGACATAAAATTAGGCTTAAAGCTCAAAGAAATTTTGGTGTTCCTATTTTCTAAAGTGGAGTTTTTCAGGTCTATTTTCATTCCTAACTTTTTCAAGATTTCCGTACCTATAAGCCCGTCAAAATAGCTGTGGAATTTGAAGATTAGAAAAGGAAGTTTGCTATTCGTGTTTAATTCAGGCAATCCATCTAAAATTATTTCTCGGTTAATGGAATATTTGTTAAAAATCGTTTTTATTTCAATAGGATCTATGGTATGTATTTTTTTTGGCTATTGTAACGTCTGGACTTATAAATGATTTGTTACTACCAGTATCTATGAGGAATTTCAGTGGCTTTTGGTTAAAACTTTTTATTGTAATATAGGGCAATAAGTTTGAATTGTAATTATTAATGTCAAGGTATCCTACAGATTCTCCGAGGCTTGTAATTGAAAATTTGAATCATCAATCTCGCTTACATTTTGGTTGGTAGGGTCGGTTATATATGTATTATCATAGTGTCCCTCAATGTTTTCTTGAGATTGATAATCAAGTGATTGGTAGTTGGATTGGTCGGAGTTTATAATTCTATCTGTATTAATATTTTGAGCATAATAGCCATTGCCTTCAATATTGTGAATGTTGTTTTCTATTCTTTGATTTGGTAAGTATCTATTGTTTTGAGCGAAATTGTTAGAATTTCTATTGGTATTAGCGCTAAGAGTATCCATTGGTTCAGGTGGAGGTGGTAGTTGTTGTCTGGGTGTATAGTATGTAGTATTATAGCTGTTATTATTAGGTCGTGTAAGTGGTTGTGAATTGTTAGGGCTATTGAACTGTAAAGCTGGTGTAATTCTTATTTGATTGAATCTAGGAAATGTCTGAGAATTCAATAATTGTGGCCTGGAAAAATGTTGTATATTGTTCTGAATTGGTCTATTTTGGTATTGATTTAAGATTGGTCTGTTGTTGTTTCTATTAGGAGGTGGTAACTGCTGTGGGCGTTGTTGATCGCGAAAATAATGACAATTTTGCTCTTGCAAACAAAAATTATAAGCTTCTGCAAGTTTTTTGGGTCTCATTGACCTTACAGTCGATCCTAGCGGTTCCCTCAACCCCGACAGAAATGTGTTTAAACACATTTCTTCATATAAGCTAAGCTTTGCCTTAACAACATTACAGTCTGTTTCGTGGACTTTTACGTGATTATTCATGGCTGATAAAATGTCAATAATTTGTGAGTAAAAATATTCAAGAGGGTTATTAGATTGCCTAATTTGGTGGAGATCTCGAATAAGACTGGTTTCGTTTCTCTTATCCGAATAATGAACTATCAGATTGTTTCTAATTTCATTCCAGTCAATTGGAGTTCCATACAAATTAAGCACCTCATTTGCCTGTCCAATAATTTTATTCCTGATTGCTCGTAAAATAATTTTTTTATAACTAGAACCTTCCAATTGGGGTATGAGACTCAGTATTTCTTCAACGTTGGTTAAAAAGTCAAACAGTAGCCTGGGATTTCCATCAAAAGTCGGCAAATCCTTAACGGCATCAGGAATTCTTAAGGAATTAAAAACATCTGATGCTATCGCGGATTGGCTTGATGGTTCTTGACTTAATGCCATTTTATCTATGCGATTACTTTCTATACGAAAAGACGCGGTTTCTTCGGAAGATAAAAAACACGTGTTCAATGTTGAAATTTTTTCACTTGGCGACGAAACTGTATCACTTGAAGCACTTTTTACAATTTTTTCTAAATTTATCTTAGCCTTTTTCCAACTTCTACTATCTAAGCAACCAACTTTCACTGTATTTTTTTTATATTTGAAAATAGGAGACATATGGGACCCAATGAGCAGTAACAAAAAATATGGACTCACCCGGACAAGACAATCTATGAGCAATCAGCAATCCTCGTTGAATAATTATTTCATGTAAATATATTGAAATATGTAATCTCAGCCGATACTCCCTCGAAGAGCGTTGTTTCTTCTTGAATATATTTGGATCGATGTTCTTCTAGCCGATATTCCCTCGACAAGTGCTGTTTGTCCTTAAATATATTTGGATTGATGTTCTTCTAGCCGATATTCCCTCGACAAGCGTTTTGTTTCTTCCTGAATAGGTATATTTAGATCGATGTCCTTCTAGTCGATATTTCCTCGACAAATGACTTTAAATGTTCAACTTGGCTCCGCTTTCTTTAGTGCAGGTTCTTTTTCAGCTTAAAGGTTTAAATAAATCACTTCGATGTTTCCTCGTTGTGCTGATCTGCTTTTTTTTTTGATTCACCAATTTTATATAGCTACTAAACTGATTCACTATCAAATGGTAGATAAAAGCATTCTCCGCGACTGCGCCAGTTACTGTACGTCTATATTGCGGAACACCAACTTGTAGTCAAATGAAAGACAATGATCATACAATATTATAAACAGGTCTTCTTTTATTCGATGCCAAATATCGACTGACTGTCATGATTTTACAGCATGACCAAAAACATTAACATAAACTGTACAATATTCATGTATGGAAAATTTTTAGACAATAGAAATAAAGGTATGTACTACGGATACGTATATAAATGCAAGTGTTTTTATGTTTAGCGTATACGCTACATTTCCCCTAGAATCAGTGGTTTGTGATGTTGTTTCTTCCTATTATGTACATCTTTTTGGTTAAGTGTTGCCTTTGTTGGTTGGATGTAAATGATGTAAGGGGAATATGTGCTTGGAGTAATGTGTCTATCGTAACTCGGGCTTCTTCACGAAGGCCAAAATTAAAGATGGACGATTATATTACAATACAACAAAGCAAGTTCATTATAATTATATATAACTAACAATTCCACATTTAGGTGGCGCTATAAAGGTATTCAGGTATTTAAGTTACATCTAGATGGCGCCATAAAGTAGTTTACAACAGTAATAAATTCATCATAGCTAATTTCACTTAATTGACAGACAAGTTTCTTAAATGAATGCAATGGCGGTTTCGCTATCAAAGAAGTTTTTAAGAAGTTCAATCCTCCTGCTATGGTCAACTAAGGGCGAAATGTTATAGCTTAGAATTTTTAATGCATTTTTTTTCACTAAACAAAATTTAGTTGAGGATGGTTATATTATTCATCCTCTTTTGCTGTAGTGATTCGCCCGAGTTATTGAAATTCGTTACAAATTTCTATATTTTGTCCAGACGATATGAAACCTCTATTCTATGGCTGGATGATCTAGGCCCCAGTTCACGCAGCGGGCCTTGGCCTCTCCTCCCGGGGCATGCAATTTAGTAGGCACCCCACTGGTTGGTGGTTGCTGTCGCATTTCACGCAACGGTACTTGTAGACGCAGTTTTTGTGACAAGGTGTCCAAAATGTTGGCACCTTCTACATTAAATGACCCCATTACCGTGGGTCCTTTCCAAAAAAAAACTCTAAAATGAGATAGGTATTTTATTTTTCGGATCAGTTCGGCCGATCTACCCGGAGAGAGTCTCACGACAAATAGGTTATATTTAATTCTCTTGTTTTTCGATTTTATAGTTTCGAAGGTTGAGACTTTTTCCACTAAATTCGGAACCAGATTCTCAATCTCCCCATGTATCTCTTCGGTCATAAAGACAGAGGAGGGCCCCTTAAGAATTAAATTTATTTGTAGTCTTCCTACTCTTCAAAGTGAATGAGTACGCTTGCACGTCATCATTATTTTTGAGAGAGTTCATTATCTCCTGGTGAACCCCAGGTTCATCAACCATTAACTTAGTTTTGTGGTTGTTGCAAATTACAAATTTAAAGTTAAAATTAATTATTTTGGATTTTTCCTTTAGAACAGCCGCGAGCTTTTTAGTCGAACATAATTATGAGTGGACAAAACTTACCTGGTCTGTTGTTGCTGTTGTTGGATGTGTCTACTGTCTTGGTGGTATTTTAGGAACAGCTTGATTCTGTGTTTTTTTATGTTGCTTGAGTAACTGATTGAGTATCCCTCGGAGGATGGAGGATGTTCTGGTACTGGCAAACGGCCAGTCTACCGTTGGTTGGTCAGGTATCTTGTGTAGTTTTTTACTCTATATACTGGAGTTTAGTTGGCTACTCTTCTAGCAATTGGTTTTTTCTTTTATTATAACTTTTGTAGAGTGGGCACCCGTTATAATTAGCAGGGTAGTCCCCTCCGCATTTGGAGCAAGTTGGTTTGGAATCCTCAACATTAGTTAGGGGACACTCACTAAGGCCGTGTCATTTTTGTGCATTTAACGCACTTACAGTTGCGGGCGCAGTTTTTTGCAAGATGGCCAAAAGCCTGACATCTTCTACATTGAAGGGGACCCTTGTCCTCTTTCGTTTTTTCCCACAAAACTTTTGTGTGGAGAATATTTAATTTTAATAATATCCTTTTCAGAAGTACCAGTTACCAGACTGACTAAAAACAGGTTATGTAGGAAACCACCCTTTTTGGAAGTAAGGATTTCAAAGTGGGAAACCTTGTCCACGAAGCTAGGTACAAGAGTATCTAACTCTTTATGAATGTCGTCAGGAGAAAAGTCTGGAGTCAATCCCCTTAAAACCAGATTCACTGTACGATCCTTATTCAAAGTGAATGAGTGAGCCTGGATATCTTTACTTAATCTGCATTTTTCTAGGAGCTCACAGTAGACCGCTCCGTTGTCTACTAAAATTTTGCTAGAACCGTGTTTAAGGTTATGTATACGCGGAACTTAAACCTAAACAAATCTGCTTTTACTTTAAGTTCACCGATGAACTTTTGAACTGACATCTTCTATATTGAAGGGGACTCTTGTCCTCTTTCGTTTTTTCCCACAAAACTTGTGTGAAGAATATTTAATTTTAATAATATCCTTTTCAGAAGTACCAGTTACCAGACTGACTAAAAACAGCTTATATAGGAAACCACCCTTTTTGGAAGTAAGAATTTCAAAGTGGGAAACCTTGTCCACGAAGCTAGGTACAAGAGTATCTAACTCTTTATGAACGTCGTCAGTAGAAAAGTCTGGAGTCAACCCCCTTTAAACCAGATTCACTGTACGATCCTCATTCAAAGTGAATGAGTGAGCCTGGATATCTTTACTTAATCTGAATTTCTCTAGGAGCTCACAATAGACCGCGCCGTTGTCTACTAAAATGTTGCTAGAATCGTGTTTAAGGTTATGTATACGCGGAACTTAAACTTAAACAAATCTGCTTTTACTTTAAGTTCACCGATGAGGTTTTTAAGATTTAAATTAGGTACGTAAATTGGAGGGCAGAACTTGCTACTCACAATTTGAGTAACAGTAATTGCTGGAGCATTCTGGATTTTGATGTTGAAACTTCTCGTTCGTTGAAACTTCTCGTTCTCGAATGAATCGGCGATGTAGTTGACGACGGAGTTATTTGGGCTGAGCCTCAGGATCCTTTGTCTTTTACTGGGCACAATGAAATCATCTTCATCGTGCGGGTTGGTGATTGTAATTTCGTCCACTTTCATAGCCGGTTTAAGCGAGTCAGATTGGCTTTTGTTTGGTGTGGTGCAGGTGGTATTGGAGCCAAGCTGCAAAAGTATTTCGGCGGTTGTCACCACTGTGGGGGTTGCCAGGTAATGATGCCATCATAAGAAAAGTAAAAATAACTTAGTTTTTTGTATGTGCTTAGTCCCGGTGTTGCGTTTGCGCTTATCGCATGAATCAAGTTGACTTCCTCGTCCCTTTCGGTTTCGTCTGTTTCACAGTCTCTCACTTAAGGCGTCCGCGATCGGTATACCCTATAGTGTGAGCTGCAACTAACCTTCACGAATAGGAGTCGCACTCCGCCATTATACCCCCATTTCCGGTCTCATGGTTTAACGACGCGCCATTAATATGTCTTTCTTTCTTGAATGTGTGCAGAGCTGGAAGAGAACGGACTTGCATTGAGTGAACCGGAGTTGCGGACAAGAATACAAAATTTGGCGAAGATTTGGATTACACAATTTAAACACCTGGTACTTGCCATATTATTATATCGCGACGAAGACAAAAATTATATCAGGGTCGTGAGCCCTTGCGCCACGTTGTTATTTTTTTTTAGCAGCCAGGGTCGCTTTTAAACATAATGGTACTGCGTTGTATCTCAGGATCTTGGTACCTTTCAGCAATATCCAAACGTAATTCAGACCCCTCACGACCGCTCGGCAAACGTCGTCGAGCCTGTTACGGCTCATACATACATACATACATACATTTACATGTATTTACACACATTTTTTTATTTTTTAATCCAAGCAAAGTGCAAAAACGTTTCCTTATAGATTGGATAAATTATTTTCCGATTTACTATTATTATTCTTGAACAACTTATTTTGTACAATGATCATCAACCGACTTGAAGTTGGTTGTCGTCTGTCATATAATGAATCATGATTATGATTAGATGTTGTTAGATGGCGTTACAAAAGTGTTTTGTAATGTATTCCATGACACAAATCCCTCAAAAGAGGATTCGTCATGTTGGTTCGAGTTTCTGAGCGGGTTTCTGCACGCCTATTGGGGGGGGGGGGGGGTTCTTGCTCATACCTCTCTAAACCGTCATCATCCATAAAAGTTTTTGCATGCAGAGAGTTAAAAAAAAAAGCAAAATAAACTACAATTCCTCATATGAATGATATACTCGTAAAGGAATATCTTAAACGTTTGGGTCCCTAGTACTTACTTTTCCTACCACCACAGTCACTCAAGGAAGGATAGCTGTTACTCCTTACCTTGCATTGCCCACCCATCCTTGGTCAATTTAGTTGTCATTCATTGACCCCTTTAATGGAACTTACCGTTCTAATCCTACTCTTACTTCACCATGAAACCAAATGAAAAAAAACTTAGTTACCTGATATCATTTTTATCAATTTTTTTTTATTTAAAAACTAATATCCTTAAATCTATATTACGGTGACGCATGTCAAAAAAATAATCTTAATTTTCTAGGTTCTAGTACAACTAGACAAAATGGTCAAGACCATTGTCGACAAATTTTTATCGATCTCAAATTATCGTTATTTCAAAAATTCACAACAATTTTATTTTTTTGTTATCAAATAGTTAAAGTTAAACTAATTAATAACTACGGAAAAAAACTAAATCTAAATCTTCCCCGAAAAAATGCAATTGCATACTAAATGCAAACCGTTTCAATATGTTTTCGAGCGATTTTTTTCTCAGCTACGAGAGTCTAGTAGAAACAAAAAAAAAATCCTAGCTACGGAATAATCTTTCGATAGCGCTTTCGAATCCTGTTACTACGTACCCTTGGATTATATGCACCCCTTGCGGTGCAGTTATCCTGACACTACGTTATCGACTTTAAAACTCGAGCATTTACGATGCAATTTTCAAGAGGGGGTAACAAACTTAACACTAATATCCATAGATAATTCTTAAAGGATAATCACCGCTAAAATCAGTGATAAGATGCCAAAAGCAAAAGAAACAAAACTTTAATATTTTTTTATAGCAAAAAAAAGTATGTAAGAAAAAAAAACTTATCAAAATTACTAAAACTAATTTATTTATGTCATAGCCGGTAATCAATAAAATAAATCTGAATTACCCGAAAGGCAAGGAACTTTAGTCCGAAATTTTATTGAAAATTAACGCATAAGAATAAGCTTACAGACTTAATTTGACTGCTACCAGGTCACAGATGCTGCAGCGTCAGGTCCTGAATAAGGGGGACTTGCTACCCTGGAAGTCTTGTTATTTTCCTGTTAAAGGGGGATTTCCAACCCTGGATTTCTGATGCACTTCACAGATAATGTTCAAGATTTTAGAGGCGATTTACTACCTCTTTCTATAGAGTCGGATCGTGAGGCCGCTCATAGAGATCACTCAGGTAATGTTGACACTGGATCTAGCTACGATGAAGCTAAGACCCGTTAGAGTTGACTGACACAAAGTTATACTCTATAAAGTTGAGTCTTCGGTTCAAGGACCGGTTAATTCGCAAGGCGCTTTTAGACCACACAAAAAAATGTCACTGATCACAATTAACTACCTGGAGAATTTCAAAAGGTGTTCTACCAGGAGCAGCAGGATGTTTTCGGCACACGTGAATTAATTTATGTAACACTTAATTTTGATAAAAAAAACTTTATTTAATTTATTCAAACTTAATCTTGTTATATAAATGGTCACAACGTCTTAAGGTTCTAAATTGACTTTAAAAAAATATGTGTTGTGAACTTATTCACTGACTTAAAAGAAGTGTCCTTTGGTTTGCTATGATATTCCTATTTATACTATTTGACAAATAAAAGCATCTGTTATCCAAGGATGTGGTTTGGCTTGTCTGGACTCTGGTATTTTTCCATTGAATTAAAAACATCTGTTATTGATATTTAATAGTTTGGCTTGTCTGGTATTTTTCCATTGGTGTATATTATATTTTGGAATATGAGTCACTTTCTAGGGCGTTGGTTCATTTTGATGATCTTAACGATTCTGGATTCTATTTTTATACGTTGAACGTGATGTGGTATTAACTCGCGACTGTACGTATTGTGTTTAGTACTTTTTTAAGAATTATAATAAGCGTGGGTTGCTCTTATCCAAGATTGAAATCGTTTCCAACACTTTTCTGGTAACGGATAATTGAGATTTTATTTGAGTGTCAGAAGTCTCGTCAAGCATTATTGCGACAAACTCTGACTGCTTAATTGTTTTGGAAATATGTGTCATGTCGGGAGAGTATCGTGTTGGGCGGTGTTATGCCCCGATGGTGAAATTCCCAATTGTTTGCAGCGATCGGCACGCTTGTCGTTACACGGCTTGGCTCGACGGATGTGGGGAAATTCTTGCTGCGCTAACTCGCAACTAACTACGTAAATACAAAATGTAATAAAGTTTTACAGTTTGACGTACGCGCTGTAGTACGTTATTATTTCAGGTAATTGACTATTGAGTTCTGTTTCTTTTAACATCAATAAACTTGGATACTTGCATACAATACAATATATCTTTAATTTCGGTTATAGATAAAATATAAAAATTTATTATATTCTTCTTTTTAGCCCAATGCACTGCGTATTCAATATTTATTAATTCTTTTAGTAGTTTTGTATTATATTGAGTACTTAATGCTAAAGTATCCTTAACTGCATTACTGTTCTTTAATATTTTGAATATTTCGTTGGTTACATTGCTTATTTTGTTTACTCTTTCTAGGGTTTTCCTATTGATTAATACCTGTTGATTGTTATTTTCTAAAACTTTATTTATTTTCTTCTGAATGACCTCGAAGTCATCGTCTGGATTTCCAGCTATCCATTTCCACGTGCTTCCAATAAAATTCAAAGATCTTTTACTTCGTGTCGGCGTGAGTTTTTGAAGTACGTTTTGGAGCTGGGATATTTCGTGGGACAGAAAGGGATATATTAAATGGGTATTAGTTATGTTGTTGCGTACCGTTTCTTCGATGTTGTCAACCAATTTCCGATATGATCCTAGGTCAATATCATGAATTAGTTTGATATTGCCGGTTTGCACTTTGGCTAATCCAATTTTGATGGAGACGGATTGGGAGTTAGTGTATTCCAATATTTAGACATCGGCTAGACAGCCAACGGCGTACATCAGTACTATATGTGTGGCGAACATCCCACGTCGGTTGGTTCGATATTTCCCCTTTTTGTCTAGCTCGGCTACTGCGGTATCTCCTCAACACCCTTACGTGGTTCTTGAATCTACAGATCCTCCGGTGATGTCACTCTTGGACAGACCCAGCACAGTATCACTTGCAAGTTTTTCACTTTAGTTCTCATCAAAACACGGCGGGCTACTTGAGGCCGACTTAGGCGCGTGACTGTTCGCGGAAAAATATTTTCTTCACTTCGCGGCGAGCTACTTAAGGTCGACTTAATGCTTCGTGACTACTTCGCGAATTTACTAACGAACTTTTACTTCAAGCGATACTATGTGGGTCGCTGCTCGGGCGTTACATTATTCTCGCTGCGGTACGAACATTTTCATACGCAGTGCATGGTATGGTTGTGGGTGTAGGAAAAAAAAATGTGCGCGGCTGTACATTGTCGTAGTAAACAAGATACCGCTGCGTATGCGATAATTTGCTATCGGGACAATTATTTGTCGCAGTGGCGTGGTAATAAGGGAGGTCTTTTGCCTTTGGCATTCTTAAACTTACATTAATTTCAAAGGGTAATTATGCTAATCTAATTCTACTTTACACTTCACGTCACTGTTCTGGTTGATCTGGTCGAATTCCATTGAGAATTGTTCACCAATTGTGTAAAGAACACCATGCTGATGATGAGAAGACTAGGTATCTGTGGAAAATCAAATATTACCAACGTAGATATTGAATCTATCCCTAGACCATAGGTGTTCGATAGGTGTTCGGGCCCAGCGTCGGTGGCTTTCGTACGTTTTTTGGTTAAGCTGTGATCATATTGCAGATATCATATTACGCTAGTGTCAAAGCATCTCCCATTTTTTTTTTTAAATATTAGTGCCTTTTCGTGTTTTTTCTTCCATATGAATTTTTGTTGACTAGCCCATCTAACAATTTTTTTTATCAGGGGGATTGGGGAATTGTCCTTCAATGTCACCTTATTTAATGTTCTCTTCGGCTTTAAACATTCATTGGCCATTATGTCCGAAAGAGTTACAATTATAACACCTGATGGCTCTAGATGTGTGCTGCTGATGATGATGCTGATGCTGCTTTTGGTTTTGGAAGTTGAATTTTGTTTAATACTTTTAACAGCTAATGCCTGGAACGAAAACATTGCATCCTCGCCTGAGAACGTAAATAGCGATCGGGTATCCCCTCTATAAGGGCACTCAAGAAGTTCGTCTTCTTCTATTGAGATTCTGTTTGCCAAAATCGTTTTCTCGTATGGGTAAAACGACTAGCGCGGTCTCCGAACATCTCCTTCATGTCGTTCAGGAGTACCTCGACTGAAATTTTAATGCTTTGCCAGTCAACCCGCACGAAATCAATACTCTAAAATTTCCTTCACCTATTTTGTAGGCTGCTTTCAAATTCCTCAATTGTATCGCTAGAAAACTCGGATATGAAGTCCTTAAGATTGTTTAAGTTTTCGGTTGCAGCACTGTTGTTGACATTGTTATTGCACTATAGATACGCATGTTGTTATGATCTAAACGTTTCAACACTTTTAACAGCCTTTTCATGTGGCGTTCGTCATCTGGTCCAGTTATCTTTATATCGTCAATGAAAACTGATACCCGGAATATCTTTAACAAGTTCTTCCATAAACCGCTGCCAGATTGACGAAGCTGATAGGCCTATATAATCCTCAAATGTCAAATACAATTTAAGATTGTACATTTTGTTTTTATCATCTATACACATTAAAGTAAACCTCGATATCGTGACAACTTCAGAAGCTACTTTTTTATTATTAACATTAATTTTTACAAGAATTTCATCTTTTTCCTAATTAATTATATTTATTAGAAAAATGCTCTCGACATTATTTACGTTGTCATTATTTTCTACATAATGTGTAGAAATAGTACTTTCCTTAAACTGAAACAAACTCTTCGTAGAAGACCCTTTTTGTTACACCCAGGGGTCTCATCGCGTAAGAGCACTATCGTCTGACGATATCGTTTCGGCGATAGTTTTGCTTCATGTAACCTTTGAAATCACTATCGTCTCGACGACATCGTTTCGACGATCCAACATTTGCTTCGTGTAGCTCAATAATTGACAGATCACTATCGTCAAGACGATAGCGTTTGCACGATAGCTAAATAGGTATCGTCTACCATTGTTTTAATATATTGTTAGTAGTTCTTACACAGAATAAGAATAAGAAAATTAAGAAAAATGTTTAGACATTGAAATTTATTCTTGTTGAATGATGATAGTGATGATGATGAAGAACAAATGGAATTACATGTGGTTTACATCTTATCGGGCTTTCTCCTTTCCTCCGTAGTGCTATGGTCCTCATAAAGTGGATCAGATGTGAGATCACTGAAAGAAAAGTAAACATAAGTATGCACTGTCGAATTCTTCTAGTTGTGGTTTACATCTTATCGTATTTTTCCCTTTCCTTCATGCTGGCATATTCCTCATCAAGTTCTTCAATTATAAAATTGTCCTCTTTCTCTTCTGAACTGAAATTGTGTGGAGCAGGAGCACCGAAACAATCTGCGCTGCTACTAGCTACAGCACTTCGAAGTGAGTTCATCTGAATCGTTTTCTCCTCCAGATCCGATATAGGAACTTCTTCTGACGGCCCGCCTCCGGTCTTCTTCAAGGACTGCAGGTTTTGACTGCATTTCCTTTTCGTCCTATATTTAAAATCCGTCCATACCTTGAATTAAAAAAGCAAACCAAATAAAAAATGGTTGTACTTCATATATTATTTATATGTTTAGGTATATTACCAATACTTTATACGTACCTTTCTCCATGCAGTTACCGATTTGTTTGGCAGTCCACATGCATTTAGTAATCCCGCCAAATCGTTCCAAAGATTATTTCTCGTGTGTCTGCCCTGTACTGATTGAGGGATAAAATTTTTCGCAAGTTCGGAGTGCTCTTCCATAAAATTTACCAGAATATCCATCTGTGCTGCTGTAGCCGCCCTTAGTATTTATTATTATTACACTTTTTGTTAATATAATTTACTAATTATAAAAAAATACTTACATTTTTGGAACTTATATCTGAAATGATTGATAACCCAAACCACAAAAAATGGAGTCAAATGTCATTTTGAAGTCGCTGACATATTTTTCTGTAGCTTTCAAACTGTTGCTAATAACGACGATAGACGACACGATAACGATTGAGTTCCATGAAGCAAAGTTAAAACGATAGCGTTCAGTGCTATCGTCGAAACGATGATCGTCTGAAAAGTTACGCGATGAGACCCCAGGGCACTTATTCCGTAAGTCAATGATCGAATAACGATATCGTTTAACGATAGCCTTGCATCACGTAACATCGTTTCGACGATCCAACATTTGCTTCTTCTAGCTCAATAATTATTGATTATAATCGACAGAGCACTAGCGTTTGCACGATAGGTAATTAGGTATCGTCTTGCACTGACAAATATTTTGGGGACAATTTCTAGATTTTTACAGAAATTTTGAAGCGAGCAATTGAATTCAAAATTTGTTTACGATTTAAATTACATAATAACTCATCCGACATTATAAATCATCAATTAAAAACAAAATTAATGAGCAAGGTTTTGTGGGTGACTGTAATTTAAATATTTTGTAAGCACAAAGTAGGCCACTGTAATTTGTCAAACGTCATTTATGACAATTACGATAACGTCTAGTGCTTATTTCTCCAACAGTTTGTGAGCTTCTGAAGGGTACCGAAAGTTCTCAAACTTTGTGCAAAATAAACGATAGACGACACGATGGTGGCAGACTTTCGTGAAGCAAATAAAAGACGATGTCGTGCACTACTATTGCTTGGACGATTATCGTCTTAAATTTTACGGAATGAGTACTCAGAAAAGTTCGCGCTTTTCCAATCAACGGTTTTGGATAATTTTGCTGCGCAAGCCAAATATAAACTGGACGATCTTTGCGATCTCGGCTGCGGACATTGGCTCTGATAATGTCCAAACCTTGAACAATTATAGCATCGGGGTAGCTCGGGTTGATTACTTAAAGAAGCCGCAGTAGTTGTTGATTGGTTTTAGATACAGTGCTGGCAGCGTGTCGTAGAGTTGCAAAATTTCGATTGGCTGAAGACACTGTCCGAACTGTAACTGAAGATCGGATGCGCATTCGTTCGTAACGCTCAACATTTTTCTTTAGTTCGGCAACAGTGGAGGCAGAGTATAATAAACTCGCATTCGCGGACTTGTCACCAATGCCTTCTATAATCATGTCGACTAGTTCGGCTTCGGGTATGCTTGACCGCATTGCAATTTCTTGCATTTCCAGAATGTAACGATGCATTTTTTCACCAGACTTCAAACGGTGACTGTTTAACTGACCACACCTTCTTGCACAGTGCTGCTTTTACCAAATTCACACAAAAGTGCAGATTTCAACTTGGCATATTGAAAGGCAGAAATTGTGCGTACAAAAATGTTTGCGGTGCCCTCGAGCACGCGAATAACGAGCGTGGAACGATCAATAAAACACGGTATGATTCTCCAAGTACAAAATAGACGTTTTATTTAAATCAATGATTACGTTTAATCAATTACGAACGTAGAGCGATAAATAGAACAAAGTATAATTCTTCAAGCACAAAATATATGTTAAAATCAATTATTACATTTACTGTTTGAATTCCCGATAGCGACTCCCCAACTTTTTCTCTTGCAGTTATCGTTATTAATTTTGCTATGGGAAAGAATGGTTTACATCGAGATATTTCTTAGAACTAATGCACAGGTGTATACTATTTCTTAGAACTGGTGTACTGGTACATCGGTGGGAATGAATTACTTCTCACTGTTGTTCGGGGGTGGTAGCTTGTTGTTCGGGGATCGTAACTCGCGCAACATGGTAGGCAACAAAACGTAGACGTTCATCAAATTGCAGAATCGTGCAAGCGTCTTCCAAGACGTCAAACCATTTTTCCACTTCGTAGAAATCGTCGCCAGAAAACTTTGGCACCATCGATTCAATTGCGCTTCTATCAGCCAATCGGTTTTGCTGCAGGTTTGGCTAAAGTGCCTTGTCGCGAAAGTGCATCAACTTCTTGTTGCAGCAGCAAAAGATCGCGTCTTTTGCGCAATTGTTCCAATTCTTCATCAATGTTTTGGGCGGTGGCTGAAGTTCGTAGGACGGCAGCTGTAGTTGGTAGGACGGCAGCTGAAGTACTTGCATAAGCTTCATCAGACATTTTTATTCCTGAAGGCATTACTACTGCAGTTATGGCGGCAGATAGTGCATCAGTTGGAGCAATGCTTTCATTCCGTTCGTCATCGTCATCGGAAGACACATCGAAAGAATTTACCCTGGTTGACGGCAGTTGGGCATATAAATTCTTTTCATCATTTCTTTAGTCACATTGACCATCTTGTTTTTCACACACCAGGTATCCGCAATATCGGTATAAATTAAAAGATATTATTTTAGAAACGTTAAACGCGAGATGTTTAACGGGCTAATCCCATTTCTGAGATATGAACTCTAACGATTCGACAAATTGATCGATTTTTCTCAAGATTTTTTACATGTGACCGCGCTGTCAGAATTCAGAATTCTTCGTCTAAATACACTGAACTGAAGTTAAGCACTAGTGCTGTCAAAATCATCTTAAGGGTGATATATGCACCCTTAAGATGCATATATTACATCTTAAAGGTGCACATCCATTGAAGAATATATTGGTTACAGTGTAAAATAAAATAGCATTGCCAGATTGAAATACATGATACACAAGGAAAAACTCATATAGTTATACAATATGATACAGTAGGATTTGAGGTTGTGCATCCTGGCCATCATTGCTACGTCTAGCTTTTTTAGCTTTTTCTTAGGGGCGGTAAAATCCGCCTCATTCGGAGAGTCTGGGTCTTGGATTGGACTACTGACCGAGCCATTTGATTTCATTAAAAAAAGTGAAAGCTTCCAATTTATTCCACTCTAAACCACGAGAACTAGCGCTGATGTTGGAATGGAACCAACGGAAAGTTGTCTACTAACAGTACATATAAAATATATTAATGGAAATTATATAAATACGAAGACATATGACAAATTTGGCAACGAAAATTCTGAGATTCACGTTATTTGCCCTGTACCCTGTACTGTATTTTTCGTTAGTTTGACTCTCCGTTCAGTCAGTGTCACCCTGTCCTAAAATTATTTAACAATGACTTATTGAAAATCTGTTTACATGATTATGAATAAAAATGAACAAAATGACGGAGAGATATTTAGCATAATAAATTATTTGTTCAATATTTTCAACGGTGTTTTGAGGAAATGTGTTATCAATATAATTCTAAATTACGTACATATTTATAAAAACATATAAACTGACTTTATTTTAAAGTAAATTGTTTAATAGTGAAAAAAATGTATTTTGTATTGGCAAGCTATTACATTTTATACAACTCCACATTTTATTTAAAACCCAGCTAACATTAAGTTAAATTTCTTAATCTTATCAAAGACTAAATAAGATTTTATTTTTTTTTTATTTATCAGTATCTATGGTAAACATTAAAAACAGAAATGTCAAGATTTATAATTAAATTGATCAACATGAATATTTTTGCTGACGGAAACAAATAAATATATTCTGTATTATAGACTTATAGTAATAACTGTTATTTATTTTGACATTTTATGTTTAAATTGATTTTTTTGTTATAACATTTTCCATATACATCATTTCATTTTGGTTGTATACATTTTTTTTAAATATTAAAATTAAATTAAATCTGAAATCTTATTATTAAGGCTTTGCAGTTTAAATGTATCTAAAATAAATTACTGTGACACAAAAAAATAAATATTTAAAAAATAAAATTAGCTCTGAAAACCATTTTTGTTTTAATTCTTAATTAAATAATTTCAGTTGGGTAAATTTAAAATTAAAAATATTCTTGTAAGTATATTTTATTCTGAAAAAAATGCTGTGCGTTAGAAAGGGAGGGTATATCTACATTAGCAGATCGATAAGGCATCTCTGGATCACTCTGGATAATGTAGCGAGGTATCCGTCGGAAAGGAAAATTGTCCGATTTCATACGAATCAGAGGATCTTTGCTTCAAGCTTTTCTTCCTAACAGCTTTTCAAACAAATTTGAAACGCACACTGGCGTTTTGCGTTTCAGTTCGACAAGTGCGTTTTTACTAAAATTTTTGACAGCTTCATACGAATTTTCTTCCTATATGCTCCGACAGGAAGAGGAGAAATTATTCTCTCCGAAGACGGATACCTCGAATGTAATTTGAACTTCCGACAGAGTATTCGTTGCGGAGAATTCTCTGTTCCTACGCATATCTCGCTAGGGCCGATTGCCCTCAAAAACTCCCAGTTGAAATGACTCTTCGCCAACCCGTATTTGTATTTGTACAGGCAGATAAATCAAGCCCATTCCTTCGGCGGAGTATAATGTACCAACTCCGCTACCATCATACCTATATCTGAGTTTAATGCCTTCCCGCATAGTTCCCTGCTTTTCGTGATAAAATTTCTGAGGAAGTCCACCGAAGAAGTGTTTCCACCGTGATCGTGGAATAGAAACTCGCCGTTTCCTGTTCCACTTTCTGTGACGTGTTTCCTGGACGATTCGATTGTCACACGAACGCAAGGCTCACTCTCATTCACCAGATCAACGGGAAACGCGTTTTCTAAATCGCCTTTCCTCGACGCATTGCGGATGAAGTACTCTCTGACTGTTGAAACCTTGCTCGACAGATTTGTTTGCCCTCACCTTTTCTGCGTAAGACTAAGAGGATTCCCGTCCGGCCCTCACTCGTGTCGGGGCAGTTGTATGTCCCATGTTCTTCACCTTTTCGGTGAGAAATGTGTCGATTAAAATGGCCTTAACTCTACCAAAAGCGGCTCTATCCCAGCTTTTGCCCTCTGGTGCGCATTCTGTTTTGCACCCTTATTAAGGGACCAAGTCCAAATGACAAAGAATAGAAACAGAATCCCATACATTTGCAATAGATTTAAGAACAGAAACATTTTTTTCAGCTAATGAATATAGTAACAGAAAATGGCTGTTTGACGACAGAACGTAATCAAGTCTATAGGCGTATTTTTTTGGGAAGTGAGTATAACAAAACCGAAAGTGAGTATAACAATTTTGCATGTAAAACCAAAAGTGAGTATAACAAAAGCAAAAGTGAGTATAAAAGTTTCGCATGTAAAAGCAAAAGTGAGCTAGCTATAGATTCTCAAAAAAATACGCCTTATATTGATTCCAGGTGCCAGCAAGAGAAATGTCAGTTTATTGGAGAAGCCATAGTTTTTTTTATTTGAGTTATTCTGCATCTGTCATCTGGCTGCCTGCTTTAGGTAATTTGAGTTGCAAATTCGACTACTAGACGAAAAAAATGTTGACATAATTTCATGATAGCGTTTGATAGAATAGACGGCAGCAATGTTTTTTTTATCTGTTCCAGTTTTATGTAGCTGAGCGAGCAACGCAAACAAAAACAGAATTTACGACAGAATGAAAAAGTTTTCTGTTCTGTTTCGGTTTCTGGTCCAATTTTGGTTTTTGGCTCGGTTTTTGGTCACTTGGTGCTTTTACTTGTATTGGAGGAAGCGGCAGATGGCGCGGTAAAAACAGCTGTTTCCTGTTGGTATTAAAAACATAATTTGGCAGCACTCTTTTGTAAAACGTTTAAGTTTCAATTACAATAAAGTACATACTCTTCTTTTGTATCTCAAAGTGTAAAGATATCTTTTATTTTATCTCCGGAGCTATTTCTTTTTCCAGATTAATCTGCGTACCACATCAGGTTATGGGCCCAGAAAATAAGAAATAGTTTTAATAAGAAGAATTTTGAGCAATAATTGAAATCAATAGTTTGTGCGTTTTGATAATTTTAATTTCGTTTGAGAAAATGTCGATGAGTAATTTGCCCGCCATTGAACGACTAAAGGGTCGTGAAAATTTCGATAATTGGAAATTTGCGGTAGAAAATTATTTAATAATTGATGATTTGTGGGCATCTGTGCAGGGTACGGAAACAAAACCTGAAAAATTGGCTCAGGCTAAGGCAAAAATTATTTTGTTGATAGATCCGTCATTATATGTGCACATAAAGGAAGCAAAAACTCCAAAAGATGTCTGGGAAAAATTATCGGCGGCTTTTGATGACTCGGGATTAACCAGAAGAGTTGGACTCCTACGTGAATTGACAACTACTCGCTTGGATGAATGTGCTTCTATAGAGGAGTATGTCAATAAAATTATTGGAACTGCACATAAGCTCAATTCTATTAATATGAAAGTCGACGACGAGTGGATAGGTAGTTTGCTTTTGAGTGGTTTGCCAAATGAATTTCAGCCAATGATAATGGCAATTGAAAGCAGTGGCATACAAATTACGGCTGATGCAATAAAGGCCAAGTTGTTGCAGGACTTTGATTCTTATTGCAAAGCGTCGAATTCGAAGGTGCAAGCAATGGCAACATTTGGTGGCAAAGGGAAAGGCAAGGCCAAGTATAAAGGCAAAGGTGTAAAGTGTTTTGGTTGTGGCGGTCAAGGTCACATAAAAAAGAATTGTCCACAGTCGACGTCTGGAGACACTGGTAGATTTGCAGCATATACATCATATTCTGTACAACAGGAAAGCAGCTTAAACTGGTTTGTTGACTCAGGGGCATCGTCTCACATGACGAAGAATGCGGAACTATTTGAGAATTACATGCAGTTTCCCAAAACAGATGTTGTCATTTTGGCAGATGGTTCCAAGTTGGATGTTCTCGGCAAAGGTGATATTTCAATGCAGGTATGTGGAAAAAATACGACGAATGAAATATTTCTACGTGATGTGCTGTACGTTCCAAACATTTGTGTGAATCTGATGTCCATAAGCCAAACTGTGCAGAAGGGGAATACCATTCAATTTGATGCGAAGGGTTGTTCAATTCTTGATCGTGAAAGGAGAGTTTTTGCAACTGCAACTGAAAAGGATAAGGTGTATAAGCTGAATGTTCCAGCGACGAATGCTGCTTATATAACAGCAAACAAACAGCTTTGGCATAGGCGTATGGGTCACCCGAATAACGAAGTGTTGCGAAAATTGCAATCAGCTGGTGTTGGAGTGGAAAGTGGCAGTGCAGGTGACAAATCGTGTGTTACTTGCTGCGAAGGGAAGCAGTGTAAACTTCAATTCAAGCCATCTACAAGTTGCACCACAGATGTTCTGCAATTGATACACTCGGATGTTTGCGGGCCAATGGAGAAACCATCGCTAGGAGGAGCCAGGTATTACGTTTTGTTTTTAGACGATTTTTCTAAAAAAATTTTTATATATGCAATAAAAGGGAAAAATGAGGTTGCTGTAAAATTTTTTGCGTTTAAGAATATGGTAGAAAATCAGACAAATAAAAAAATTAAAATCTTTCGCTCCGACAATGGGACTGAGTTTGTCAATACAGCAATGCGAAAGTGTTTTGAATCTTCTGGAATCGTGCATCAAACTTCTGCTCCGTATTGTCCTGAGCAAAATGGGAAGTCCGAGAGGATGAATCGCACCTTAGTGGAGAAAGCCCGATGTCTTCTGCTTGATGGTCGTCTAGATAAGCGATATTGGGGGGAGGCAGTAAACACTGCTGCGTATTTAATAAACAGATCGCCGATCAAAAGTCTGCAAAATCGTTGTCCGGAGGAAGTGTGGTCTGGTGTAAAACCAGATTTGTCGCATCTGCGTGTCTTTGGTTCAGTGGGTATGGTTTTGATTCCAAAACAAAAGCGTTCTAAATTTGATGCTAAATCCATTAAATGTATAATGGTTGGATATGCTGAATATACCAAAGGATACAGAATGTATGATCCAGTGAATAGAAAAATGAACATAACACGAGATGTCAAGTTTTTGGAAGATCGGCGTTTTAACGAAATAGTTCTATCAGAAAGCGAAACTAATTTTATTGAATTGTCTGCAGATCATAATTTAGTGGGGAATTTGAGGAGAAATTCTGATCTTGTTACACGAGCTGAAGAGGTTGCTGATGATGTTGGTGAAGAGGTTGCTGCTGATGTTGGTGAAGTGTCTGCTGATGAGGAGAATGGCGAAGATGAAAGGACTATGGTTAAGTTCGATGGTGATGCTGTTTTTTCGGAAAATGAGTCATTCCTGACTGCGACTGATAGTATTTCAGATCCAGATGAAACTTCCAGTTCGGATTTTATTCCATCGCCATTAGTATTCAGTGGGGATAGCGTTGGTACTGTGCGACGTTCCAAACGAGTACCTAAGCCAACAAAATTTGAGAATTATGTTACGTTTGTCAACGAGGAATCCGAAGATGATGACCCGGATACATATGATGAAGCAATTTCTGGACCTAATGCAGCAAAATGGAAGGAAGCTATCAAGGAAGAGTACGATTCGCTGGTGAAGAATCAAACTTGGGACATGGTTGATCTTCCAGTTGGCAAGAAAGGACTAAATACGAAATGGATATTCAAGAGTAAGAGAGATATAAGTGGCAAAGTGGTTCGATACAAGGCGCGATTGGTCGCAAAAGGTTGCGCTCAGCGAAAAGGTGTCGATTTTGATGAGGTGTATTCTCCGGTCATAAGATATAGCTCTCTGCGATATTTGCTGTCGCTTGCAACGAAGTTGGATCTACACATCGAACAATTGGATGCAATAACAGCGTTTTTACAGGGTGAGTTATCTGAAGATATTTTTGTTCTCCCACCCAAAGGCTTAAATATTGCAAATAACAAAGTTTTAAAGTTGAGAAAATCCATTTATGGATTGAAACAATCATCAAGAGCATGGAATGCTAAGCTCAGTCAAGCTCTTAAGAGATTTAATTTGCGTCAATCAAAGTATGATCCGTGTATTTATTTTAGTAATGAAAACAGTAGTGATTTATTGATAATGGCTGTCTATGTTGATGACATATTGATTTTTTCAAAAGATTTAAAAGTATCCGAACATTTAAAAACTTATTTAAAATCTGAATTTCAAATGAAAGAGCTAGATAAAGTAAACTCATTTCTTGGTATGAATTTGATATACGATAAAGAATCCGGCAAGCTGTGTATTGACCAGGAACAATATATTTTGAAAATGTTAAATCGTTTTGGTATGCAGAAGTGTAATCCTGTATCAAGCCCGATGGATGTAAATGTTAAATTGAGCAAAGATAATTGTCCACAATCTGAACACGATAAAGCTGAAATGATAAATGTGCCCTACCAGGAGTTAATTGGTAGTTTACTCTTCGCGGCTCAAATTAGTCGACCTGATATTTGTTACGCCGTCAACTTTTTGAGCCGATTTAATAATAATCCAGGGAAAGAGCATTGGTTAGCAGCGAAACGAGTTCTTAGGTATCTAAAGGGTACTTTAAGTACTAAGCTGTGCTATTCTCGGAATGGAAATCCTGATATATTTGGCTATTGTGACGCTGACTACGCCAATGATTTGGATGAACGGAAATCCATAAGCGGATATGTGTTTGTGTCACAAGGGGGCGCGGTGTCATGGGGGTCCAAAAAGCAAGGTACGGTTGCCTTATCCACAACGGAGGCTGAATATATTTCAATCGGTGCAGCGGTACAAGAGGCTATATGGCTACAAGGTTTGCAGAAGGAGCTGATGCAGTTATATTCGACCACTAAGCTGTTCTGCGATAGTCAGAGTGCTGTACATCTAGCTTCAAATGAAAGCTACCGCCCTCGCACAAAGCACATCGACATTCGCCATCATTTTATTCGCGACGTCATCGCCGATGGAAAAATTTGTTTAACGCATATTGGTTCTGATAAGATGACTGCTGATATAATGACTAAGGCGCTGCCATCTCCTAGGGCTAAGAGTTTGGTCCAATCATTAGGATTAAATACAAATTAGTTTTAGTGGGGATGTTGGTATTAAAAACATAATTTGGCAGCACTCTTTTGTAAAACGTTTAAGTTTCAATTACAATAAAGTACATACTCTTCTTTTGTATCTCAAAGTGTAAAGATATCTTTTATTTTATCTCCGGAGCTATTTCTTTTTCCAGATTAATCTGCGTACCACATCATTTCCACATTGCCCTGACTCCTTTTTATTTATGATTTTAGATACTCCTTCAACGGCAGGTGATGTTTCAGCTAACTTAGATTTCTCCTCAACCGTATTAATGCCCTAAGGTGCACCTGTAAGAGTTCCAATTCCATTTCCAACCTGCTGTCACCGTTATCGTCAATCTCCAAACTTTCTTCAGGTTCTAAAGTTAAGAAGGAAACAGTTGAATTGGATATAACTCACCCTCACTCATGCCGGAAACAATAAGGTCAGCAACAGACCCCCGTCAACGCATCTGATGGAGCTTGTATGTGATAAGTTTTATCCCAAGCCTTTCATCCTTGTGCACGGTTTGCTATGTCAAGTAGGTAGTTTGTTCGTTGTCAGATTCTGTGGTTAATGTTGAATTCGATTGGCAATCTGAGATTTTTTAAGATTTCGCTAGATTTCGTCTGGCCAATCGAACAAAAAGAAGTATACTGCGCTGTTTTTGTTGGTGTTGGTGGTGTGCCTGCCAAAAGTTGTTTACCTTTTTTGTTGTGAAGATTTTTTTTTCATCATAATGAAAGTGTATTGGTAAATCTCGAGCGTCTCTGAGAAAAAATCTAGATTCGCAAAAGTGCTCTCGACTCTGAAAAAGATTGCTTTTTTTTGTACCAAACGAACGAAAAAAGTGATCTCGGGAAGGAAAGAGTGCTTTTTTCTGGCGAATCGAAATTAACATAATATGTAGTGTTCAACTAGACCAGTGCTACCAGAGCGGTGGTATTTGCCTTATTAGAAATTGATCAGTCAAATAAAACGCAATCTGGAAGTCTACTTTTCTTCTAGGTAATTTTTCAAGCAGGCTGCGCGGTCCTATACCAAGTGAAAATAGCAAACATTTGTCTAATTATTGTAAAACGGTTAACTAAACTAAGTAAAATTCAGCTGTCAAATTTATTGTCGTTTGAAAAAGTCGAAAAAGTATTCCAATATAATTGAGTTTCACTTCACCTATTCCATTCCCTTTCAATTTCTACTGCTATTGTGGAATCCGCCGGAAAGTCTCCTTATCGACATGTTCTTGACATTTTTTAAAAATTTGGGTAGCTTTATTCGTTGGAGGCAAATGAAAAAAGCTTCTTTTAAAAGTGATTGAAATAAAAAATAAATTGTACATTAACTTTACCCCCATGGAAACTGTTCACGGTGTGGATTTGACGATACCAAAATATTTTTTTCCGTGAATAATTCCCGGACTACCTATTATTTCTTATCTACGATTAATCATCCATCTTGCTTACAATTTCATGTCCATGGCATCACATCACATCTCATAATCAGATATTGGCATCACTTTTCTCAAGGTCCCTGTATGGGTATTTTTGTGAATTTTGGATATATGTCAAATTGACATAAAAAATAAATAAATAAAATAGCACACAAAACTGCGAGAAAATGACAAGCGCTGGGTAACTTTTTTTTTTTGTAAATAACTTTTTCAACTACAAAAAATAATTTGAATCGGTTTTATCCACAGGTAGGTGTAACAATGCACTTGAACTTGAGACTTCCCAGTCTTGCCCATGCACGGTTAATTGGCGCCCTGGTTATACTATGGCTAATGCTGTACTTTGCTTGCGATTCCTTTAGATGGCCATTGTTGCGAAAGGGTGTCACCAAACTGCGCTTTGACGGCAATGCGGAGTCTCCACGGACATTTTACACTGGTGGCATCAGCATATCCACGTATTCCAATAGCGCAATTGCACGAAATACACGGGCGAAATGTATCCTTTCAGGAGCTCCTATCCCCATATGCACATCTGTAAACAGAGTGCGATGGTCACATAACGCTGTAAGAAAAAATAGAATAACTCCACAGTCATATTATTGATATAAATTTGATGTTGATAGTCTAGAATTAAAAGCTAAGTAAAATATGAACAGTATCTGAATGTATAACATGAGGAAGGTGTACGTCATTTTCTTTTTTATTAATATGATGCATTTATGCCAAATGTCTGTGTAAATTAAATCCATTTATTTGTTTTAAGGATAACCTAAATAAATTATTTTCAATGTAAAAGCTGTCTAATTTCTTTTTTTTTTTGTATTTAAATGAGAGTACATTTTTTCTTAGCATCGCCTAGAATGACGTGTACAGACTGAAAAATCAATGATTGGTAAGCTTTTAGTGTGGTCCATAATTTCAGCAAAATAATAGGATATTTGCACCAGCGATTGTATGATGCAAGAGGAAAATAAGTAAACTCTTTAAATGAGAGCGTACTGGGCTAGATGTCATTTTCATTAACATTTTATATTTTTTAATAGTCTTTTGTGTATATATCTCTCTATTATATGCACTTATTAATTTCGTTTGAATTTAAGGACTCTTGAATAAATTCGTCATTCATCTCCACCCTCGAATGCATCCTTCGCCAGTGGGGTTCATTTTGAGCATTATTAATTTTGTGCCTAACAGCCGTATTTATTAGATTTCCTTAAAATGCCGCTGAGAGGTTGTTTAGTTAAACACCACGTAAGAATTTACGCAACATCTACGCTACTTTGCTGAAATTGTTTTTTATAAACATTTTTCCACTGTTGATTTATGTCGATTTCCATTGGGCTTTTACCGTTTTGCTCTCAGATCTCAGATTTTTCCTGCCCAATGGAACATGCAGGCCCGGCCCCAGCCAAACTAGCGCCCTGTGCAAGATTTACAGAAAGCGCCCTTTTTTCATATTTGCACACATGCATAAGTCTTTTCCACATCACCCAGGAAGTAGACTTTCAATGCTTTTTTTTATTGAGTTATCTAATATTGGCTTTGTATAGGAGTGGGAGGTAACCGAAATACTTTACCGACATTGACCATTTTTAATACCAACATGACGACCGTAAAAAGTCATCTCACAAAATTTAATTCGCCTATGTCGATTCGTTGACAGACGGATATGGCTGAATCGATTCGGAATTTAATCCTGATCAAATCCAGTGACTCCTTCCTGACGTTACAAAAGTAATGACAAAGTGAATAATATTTACCTTTCTGTGGAAGGTATACAAAATGAATTAACTCATAAATTAACTTTACATATATAGTTATCTCTCTGAGCCTTCTCATCATTTTCATCATTTGCATCTACTATCTTATGTCGGATATTTTATTGCTGCTTTTGTAAGTAATATTAGTACATACTTACATAGTTGAACCTCACACAGATAAATTTTCAGTTTCAAACATCTTTGTAAGTTAGAAAAGGCAAGTACTTGTGTAAATGCAAATGCATAAATTGGCTCATTTTATGTATTTCAAGCTCAGAGCAAAAAAAATTAAATTCAAGCTATATTTGGTCTTCTTTTTATTTTTTTCTATTGGCACTTTTAATTTAAAAATTTATACTGATAGAAAAGAAATTCCAACGAAACATTTAAAAATAGTCAAACAAAATTCGTATCCAGCTAAAAAACCAGCTGGCTGGATTTTAAAAAATGTTCCAGCTAAACACATTTTAATCCAGTCAGATCTGACTGGAAAGCAGTCAAAATGGCAACGCTGCCGAGAGTCTGAACGCTGAATCTGAAGTGGAAGAGAAGAGAATACTAAATTTTCATATAATACAAAACAAAGCTACATGCTCTCTTTGTAAGAGAAATTTGTTGCTCTTTTTCGTAGATGAGAAATCCCATCCATATGTGCAGAATCAAAAACCTGCACGTTCTACACAAACAATTTCGTAGAATGAATTTTTTTGTTTGAAATATTTTCCTATGAAAATGTTGAGATTGACTGTGCAAGAAATAAAACCTGCACATACGGGGTGGAACTTTTTTTTGTTTTGAGATTTTTGAACTAGTTTTTTTGTAAAATGTAAGTGGATGTGCAAAAAATATACTTACACGAACAGGGTGGAATATTTTGAGATACGGTAGGTAAGAAATTAACTTGCATAGGTTTAGTGGGATTTTTTATTTTGCGATATTTTTAGTTAGACATTAGACTCTCCCTGAAGTTGCAAAATTGCAAGTAATGTGAGTTAATGTGCAAGAAATAATTCAGCACAGGTGTGGTGGATGTTATTATTTTGGAATTTTCTGAACAAGCTTTTTGTTTAAAATGCAAATGGCAGTATGTATTAGTTCGGGCAAGGTAAAATTAATTTTTCTTAGGCCTACCTACTGTCCACGTAGCTGCGCTCCATTTCGTAGTCGCATATGCGACTTTACCGCTCCGTGGACGGAGCTTGTTTGTTTATATTATGCAAGCTGCAATGAAGCTGCAAGCAAGCGTACAACAAGCTGCAAATGACGAAAGCGTGCGAATGAAGCGCTGCTTCGTGGATAGTAGGATTTACTCCTAGCAATGCGCCCCCAGAACTTGGCGCCCTGTGCATTTGCACATCTTGCACATATGGTTGGTGCGGCCCTGGGAACATGAAATGAGATTACTTTTTGTTTGCATTTGTGTTGGTGTGTTATTTGACAGTCAGCTGTTTTTTTTTATTGCAATTTGCGTTTACAAATGTATCTTCCTTTGGCATTGGTGAAAGTATGTGTGAATCTCGCCCTCGAATCGAGATTCGCAAAAGTGATCTGAATCTGAATTTGACAGACAGCTGATTTCTAGAGCAGAAAAACTGGTCTGAATCTGTTAAAAAGTGCTTTTTCCTGCCCAATGGAAATCGACATTACTAAACAGGGTTGGTGTCCAGGGCTGCATTCCAGATTCGACTATTTTAACTAAATTAACAACGATTGTTTATTTAGTTACTTTTTGGAATCTGGGACAGCTATTGTTACTAATGTCATGTAGTATGAACGAAATGAACCACACTTTTGCCTCTGGTTAATTTAGTTAACTTCCCCTCCTTCGAACTGTCACAGCTTGTCAACGCTGTAGTTAAAATAGTCAAACCTGGAATGCAGCCCAGATAAGGAGAAAACTATTACAGAACATACAGAAAACTAGTACTTTCTTCTACTGAAGCCGATATCAGCTGTTTTCTGACAGATTTTTTGTGTAAAGAATAATATTTTATGAAGAAATCAAAATACCCCCATAATATATATGTACCTAATGCAAATTTTTGCATAGAAAATCCGTTCCTGAAAGCAACTGAGCTCTACGTTGCTGATCCTAGCCTTATTGAGATAAAAAAAAAACACAAAACAAATAGGTTACATAATTATACCGGATTACCATTTTTTTGATATTTTGTGAACAATTTTTCCATGGCACACACATAAAACTAGTTTATTTAATCCAATTTTGTATCACAACAAGGAACAGCCGTAAATAAGAGCTAAAATGAATAGTTACTAAAGGATGTGCTTCAAAACAAACAGAATAACATTACCAGCTCGAATGGAACTTGTCGCAATAATTTAATTAATTATCCTCATCTTGGAGTAGTAAAATGTGCAATTTTCTGTTTATAAATACATAAAAAGTGGTTTGTTCGCATTTCATCAATTCGTTCGTTCGCTCCCATGTGAATGGTCCTTAATTACGGCTGCTAGTGCTTATGTTTGCTTCAACAAAAATTTGCTGCTAGAAGTCCATGTATAGTAATTCAGTTTGTGTACCTGAACGAGCAAGGTCAACAGAACCAGAAATTACTACAGATACAGAACGAAATAGTTCTGCTTCTGTTGTTTGTTACTTGGTGCCTTCAGGCCCTAGTTATAGCTATAATTGAAATGCATCATTAAAAATCTTGTTTTTCGATTTTAAGACGATTAATCAAACAATATCGGCTTTAGTTGGTATCAAAGTAAAGGTAATCAATTGTGGAATTTTTTTTACGAAAGAAATTACTTAATTCTGACTAAAACTCTTTTTTAAAATCAATTTTATTATTTCACTGATCGAAATCGATTTCAATGAACAGCTGATTCTCGTTTCTCCAATTTGGAACCCAATCGTTTCACTGATGTGTTCGATTCTCTTCCTATTCTCAGCTGTCAGTTTTGCTTTCAATGATCAACTCTAACCTCAAAGCCTAGATTGGTTTGTTGAAAAGTCACTGACAGGTTCTTTCACTGACAGGAATTTTTCAATGATTGCTATAACCGACTTGTCAAAAAAATTAAACCATCATTCCACTGATTTGTTCCAATGATGCATTTTAATGATAGCTATAACTAGGGCCTTAATGCCTTTTGAGCAAATCTACGATCGATATTTTCAATATCGACCGTTGGTATCTACGGAACTCACCTTCATTTATATACAGAATAGCTATCTCTTTCTTATCGGATACTTGTCTCGTACGCGGTACTCCTTCGATAATTGATACATTTTTCGGTTGCCGGCTGGGGCTGCTGAAAATAGAAGTTAGATTTGCTTGCAGACTTCTTCCAGATTGCATTTTCAAATTACAAGCGTTGCAGTAATTCTTTGTTTTCGTATTTTGTTCATATGCATTTATTTAGTCCAAAATTCAAATATTATTCTCCATAAAACTGTTTATTGGTAGTTTCCTAATAAATATAAACAAACTATATTTGGATTCAAACAGTGGAATGTTTTGGCTGAATAACAAAAAAAAAAATGGCTGCATCGCAAATTTTGTTTTTCTACGTTGCATCTTAATCTATGAAGAACAAAAGTACAAAGTAAGTAAAATATATTATTTATTGTTAATATGTATACAATTTTTCATTTGTTTAAACACTTAAGAAAGACGTAAAATAAGCTTTTTTTATTGCGCTAAATCTGACTCGATTTTATTTTACTATGTACATATTTATTCCACAATGGAGTTCATGAAAATGTTCCTCAAACTTCCCATCGTCATTAGCATTTTTTTGTTGTTATTCTATTACGTTGTACAGGGAGTTCTAAATTTTAATACATATGTAGGAATATCCATCTAAATAATGCCAATTGGATGAAAAAGTTGGTTCGAAAATTTTGATTTCTTTTAATGAAGTTCCACGGACATTGCACATCATGGGCGAGGCTTGGAAATTTAATTATGGAATCGGTATGTAGTACAGATATGTATTTATGTATATTCTATATATGTAGCTATATATGTACATATCTGCATCCATTCTAGGTGTATTTACATATAAGCAAGTCATGTGCACTTTACATTCCACCACGAAGACTTGTGGTCACAATTTATGAACAAATGCAGGTCGCACCAGCCGCAGTCACCATGCAGCTTGTAGGCCTTTTTTGCACTCAGTTGGTGGTGTATATGTATATATGGACTATAGAACTGTAGTCAATGACAGGCTGTTTCGATACCTACCTTCTGCGACCATCTTCCGCTGCGGGCATATCATCCTCATCCACCACCTACGAAGAATTTTGTTGTTTAAAACGGGCAAGGTTATCTTTATACGCTTTCATTAAAGTACATTCTTTTGCACCTTAATCCAGCATTGAGATGATGAGGGTACTTCTCTTGACAAGGCCTTACTACTCAATTGTATTCTTAGGCGGAAGAAAATAGAAAATAATCTCCCGACCTGTGTAGAGTCTCTGCCTGAGACACTTCAGCCTTTCATGCTTTATGATTACTGGTACGTTACTTTCAGTTGTCCAGACCAAGTGCTCTGGTATCAGCAATGGTTTGGTCGACATGTTTTGGCTTTTTGGACTACATCAACATCTTTGTACAGCTCATCGAGTTTGCGGTTGTATCTTCTCCTCGAAGAGCCTGCGTTGCGGTTTTGTAACCAGTTGTTTGGCTTTTTTTTTATAAAACCTTAACCTAAACTTGTGTGCATTTTCTGTAAAATTTTTCCTGTACACGCCTTCATCATCATACCACGTTTCTGTGGGGTGGCTGGCACCCTACAGTGGTTTCGGCTACCTCCTTGATGATGTCGCGATACTGGCACCACTGATTGTTGGCGTTTGTGGTAGGTGAGTGCATAGGAGGAGTCTCATAGTCAGGCACCCCCTGTAGGCTCTGGCTACTCCAGGTATGCTAAGGCGACCAACGTCGAATTTCTTCTTCTGCACGGTTCGCAGCTTCTTCGCGTTGGACAGTCGAGCTCTTTAGCCGCGACAAGAAAATGGTCAGTCCGAGTCAAGGCAGCTCGGAAGTTTTGGGCATCTAGAATACTGATTCAGTGCCTTGCGTCGATCGCAACATGATCAATTGCACCTGGTGACAGCCATATTTCCTTGACTCTAACTTAGTAACATTACGTCTCCCTGCAAAGTCAGTTATCCTAAGTCCGTTTCCAGACGTGATGCTGTGCTTTCCGATTTTACTACCTCCTTGTCTATTCTAGTGTTGAACCGAGGTACATTTCCGCGTCCTACGCATTGCTTATAATGGTTTCGTCGAGGAGCACTTTAAAACAATAATTGTGGATTGATGCGGTTTGATGCGGATTCTTTTAAGACGCTCAATAACGTATCGATAGATCAAGACTTGTCAAAGTCTGCCGCGTATGACAGATCTACATCTAAATATGCGCTATCTCTACTCTCTGTAGGAATCACCATAATAAATGTCACACTTTTCCACACGCGTACTTTGTCAACGACAGTTATGACTGAAGAAGTCAAAGGAAACCGTTAATTGTTCGGCTGAGAGCGGCTGCTCAAGTCGGGAATTCATAGAAATTATTACATTTTTTGGAAGATTCGCTCTAACTACGGACAAAATGAGGATCTCACTCAATATTTTATGCAAAATCGTATGAGCAGAATTGTTCACCAAGAACATAAAAAGTTCAGTAGTTCAAGAGTGCCCTCCATTCATTCTTGCATAAGTCTTATTCTATCTAAGTATTGAACTCTTTCCCTCTTCGTCTGATTAATAACTTGTAAGCTTAACATCTCATTTCTTTTTCTCTACAGGCACTTTACGACTTTACAACAAATTAAGATCGCAAACAAATTAATAAACTTCACAAATATTTATTGACTTTCAAAAAAGTCTCGAAACACAGAAAACATTTTCATTAATAACTAAAATAAGAAAGAAGTTCCATCCAAAGAAAAATGGAAAATCCAACTACCCAAAGGTGCGGCAACAATACACTCACCATCCTCGAAATTTTTATTAAGTCGTCTTTCATCAAATACAGAATGCACTTTGGGACATCTTCAATAAAAATTGTGTTCCTTCAAGACAACACATGAAGTCTCTGACAAGCAGTTGATGGCAGTTGAATTTTGGACGAAAATTTATGGAAATACTAAAATTCTCCGCAAGATCATCGCGTCAGACAACATATGAAGTCTCTGACAAGCAGTAAATGGCAGTTGAATTTTGGACGAAAAATTAAAATTCTCCCCGAGATCATCGAGTCAGATGAGCGCCGGCCGTCTGGTAGAAAATTATTCCAACAAGTTCTAGAAGTTTTTGGAAAAATTTTCTAACTTTAAACTGACAAAAATCAAAGCACGGATTATAATGAACAAACAAATATTCGAAACACTTTGGACTTTGATTGAAGCCAAAGTTTTTATGAAATAAAGGAGTTAATGCATGGAAACAGTCGTCCCTGTGTATGCCTGTGAAACCTGGAAAGTCTCTACCTCCATCTCGAGAAGATTACTACAGGCATCTGTAAACCCCTGCCTTCGATACAATCTTAAAATCCGATGCCCGCAAATTATATCGAACCAAGAATTGTGGCGCATAATGGGTCAAAAGCTTTTGAATGTCGAAATTAGACAGCGGAAGTGGCGCTGGATTGGCCACATGTTGAGGAAACCAAACGACAACAAGCAGTCCTTCGAATGGAAACCTCAAGGTACATGGCGAGTTGGTAGACCAAGGTGTACAGTATTGGCCGAAGCAGCAACACAGCTTAAAACGTCGCCACAGCTAAAGTATCTGGGCGCAGATCGAAAAGAATGGATGAAGCTTGTCGCCGCCCTATGCACCATCCGACGTTGAAGGACTCAAACAATTGTCACACTATTTCGATTGGATGGCATCACTTGAAGCTGGAACTCTTATTATCTAAGCAGTTGGATTTAAATTTATCTTAATAACCAGTGGTGTAGTATGTTAAGAAATTTATGAACGGGTCATCGATCATTGAAGTACGAAACTTACAAGAATGTCAGTAATTGTTTATGTCAAATACGTGGGTAAGTGGACTTTTTTTGTATGAATATGTAGTATAACTTGCCAATTTAAATAGAAAAATTATACGATTGACTTTTTCTTATACCTAAATATGAGTTAGTAACACAAAAAGCAATTTTAATGTCGGAAAAGAACAGGAATTTACAAATCTTATTTAATTCCGTAACATTTATAGCGGCTAAAACAAGCCCTTAATAGGCCTTAAAAGTTTATGCTTCATAAAATCGTTTATCATAAGCAGGGTTCGGATTTTGTTAACCTAAAAAAAAGGCATTTATTAAAAAATAAGAAAAAGGAACGTAAATGCACATGTAATTAAACATACTTAGTAACATTGAACTATCAAGTGTTTTTGAAATTTTCTGATCTTATCCGTTTGTCTCTTACAACCGATTTCTTCACATGAGTACTAAGCTCCCTACTCGGTCTAGCTAGACCAGGTACTAGCTCGGATACTCGGTACCAACGAAAAGTTAGTACATACCTGTGTATTTCTTCACATGTACTAGTACTGGAGCTAAATTTGTCAGCCGTACTAACGTCTAAAACTGGTCTAGTACCCATTTTAGCCTATGAAATCTCATAACGATGACATTTTTATTGCTAATTGAGTGTCAAACAATTTGCGGGGACTCTCAAAAATATGTACCTGTTTTTTTTTTTTTTTGTAATTCTTCGAAAATTTATTTTGACTTTGATGTAAGCCAGCTGCGCATGTACTGCTTTATCTTCAATCAAACCTACGGGTTGAGGCGGTAGCTGCAATTCAGGGTGGCATTGGATGGACTTTTAAAAATATTTTTTTCATGTTAGATACGAAGGCGTCAACTTTTTATTAGTGACTGCTGCACATTCTCTATGTACACCGTAAGCGACGTAAGTTACGTGAACCATTTTCGAATACAACATTTGCAGTGATTTGCCACTCTTTCATGGTCGGTGCAGCGTCTGTTAGGAACAATAAAATTTTCTCTCGCTTAAGTTCATTTCGCCACAGCAATCGCAGTTTTACTCTCTACAGAACTTCGGACGTTAACACATACCCTCGCCCAAATGTAAAGGCCCAACATTTACATTTGTTACACAGCGCCCTGCTTTATCGGTCATCGATGGATACCAAAAATGTTTTCGTCACCAACTTTAGTTTGGATTTTTTTTAGAGAACTTCGAGGTAGCAATCTCCAATGTAATTTTTTTTTTGTTTGTATGTACTTCTCTATAAAAGTCTGGAACTCTGGACGATTGATTTATTACAACAGTATGTCAAATGCTAACCAAATTTCAGTTCCAGTAACGAAAGATGTAATTGTTAGAGTTTGACGAGCGTAGATTTCCCCGTAGGAACAGAGTATTTTGCCCAAGGCCCAAAGCGACTTTAAAAGGAAAATTTTATTCACTTTTCTCCTAAACCCATCCTACCACGTTGGGGCGGTCACCTTGCCTTTGAAAGCCATTGCTGGTGGTGCTTTGACCTTTAGATATGCTGTTCAATAAAGTATTTTTTTTTTTCATGGTTGACTTTTATACTTTGATACACAATTTGCATAAAAGCACTGTTCGGGAATATTACTTCCAATACTTGAGAAAGATAGCACCCAGAACTTATTGCAACCGAAAGAAATAAAAACCAATTTTCAATTATCTGGTAACAATTTTATTTACGCGCTGCTTGGCGGTTGACCGATGACTATAGCACGAGGCCTCTAGAATGATGACTGCTTTCGTCGTTTGATCAAAGGTGACTGCTAAGGCCCATTGGCAATGGGTCATTGCCGTTGACTCTCCATCAGAGTCCAAGAACACAGCCAAGCCACTAAGTTGCTGCGTTAGGCGAAACTCCATATGCCAACAGAGTCCAATAGCTGGTACTATGCCCAGGCCTTTGATATCCATTTAGCTACGATGACGATCGTTCCCACGAAAGCCAGCGAGTTGAACTTACTCGGAAAATTTTATGTACTTCGACGTT
Organism: Cheilosia soror; assembly: GCA_949372485.1. Classification (NCBI taxonomy): domain Eukaryota; kingdom Metazoa; phylum Arthropoda; class Insecta; order Diptera; family Syrphidae; genus Cheilosia; species Cheilosia soror. Next base: position 17,578,339 of record OX443562.1, on the reverse strand, counting down.
AAAACTTTCTTAAAATTCATTGAAACTATCTTATAGTTTTGGGCTATGGGAAAAATTATAGTACATATATGTTTCACATTGACTGCTATGGCTATCATATGTGATAGTTCCGTGGGTAACCATGGCTATCAAATATGATCTTTTCCTAGTTATTGCTGTTGCAACTCACCATTTTGGTTAGATCCAGATGTAATGGCCAACCGGTCGCTACCCTAACCTACAGTGTTTCTCGGTTGCTTCTAATGAGAACCCCGAATAGCTCTGGGCTTACCTCCTTCCTTTATCACTACATCAAAGAAAATACAACTCAAGACGTTTTATGATTCAATCATCCCGAAAAGGATTTTATTAGATTTATTTAAAAAAATATCCATCCGCGTAAACATTTTGTAATAAAAGTAGCAGAATAATGCCACCGACCAGAAATAAAAAATCAACTGTGTTTCAGTATAAAACAAGAAAAAAGACACAATTAAAACTACTTCCTTAGTTTTCATATTTAGACCTTTATTTTCTCAGTGGACTGTATGCATATGTTGGAGAGTAAACTCAAAGTGAGTTGTGGTCATAGCGCAAGTAATAAAGAAAAGCAATGAAACAAAGAGTTGATATATGTATGTACATAAGAAAGTAGAACAGCAATGTTCCCGTTGTCAAGAATTCAATTTCAATACATATTGCAGATGCTAGGTAGACAAATTACGGTTTAGTTTTGCATAGCGTAATGCGCTTCTTAATACTTAATGTGTGTGTATATTACATGGCAAGATGCAAGTGTTGTGCTATTTTAGTTTCTACTGAGAAGCAGTAATCTCAGTTGGGTCTTACCTTTTCTCGTGTTCTGTGGTATGTCCATAAAAGTAAAACAAATGGTTGTTCGTTCTTTTTTTACTTATTTTAGGGTTTTATTCAATGAATTTATCTATTATTAATTATATATATGTATTATTTTAATCTTATAATTATATCGGTATACGGATAATTTAATTAGGATTAGGTGACAATTAATGAACACGATTTAGAAGAATTAATAAACGATATAGTATACTGAGAAAGAAACGATCGACCGTTTGTAGCTGAGTGACTGAACTAGAGTGTCGCGTCATTGCCCAGTGACCAATATAAATAGCCTCGATTGAATCATTCAATTCGAGGTTCGACGAACGAAGAAGAAAGGCAAAAATAATTGGGAAATCCGGAAGGGAATTCCCTGATAAGTCAAGTGGCTCATGTTACTTTGTCGCGTATACGATCGATACATAAAGCGATCGTTCGTATGGAAAGTGAAGTGCGACATCAGCACAACGAGTTAATTGACTTGTGCACTTAGTTGCGCATAAATAAGCATAAATAAGCATTGTTTATTTAGGTTGGAAGTGTTGGGCATTGACGCTGAAAGTGGCAAGCTGAAATAGCAATTTGGGAGGATGTTTATTTGGGACTATCAATACATATATTGTTACAAAGTTGCAACATTGATCGTAGAGTTAAACATCTGCATACAAAGTAAGAAGTAGTAAAGAGGTTGTAAAGTGCTTGGTATGCATCAAGTTGTACACTTTACAACACAAGGTATATAATAAAGCAATTATGATATTAACAGAGTTGTCGTCTTAAGCAATGAACAATAAAATTATACGTATAAAATGAAGCAAATGCAATTACGTTAATATGTAGTTAATTAAATTAGAGTAATAGTACAGATAATACATTTAGTTTATAAATAAACTGAACTGAGTGAGTACAAATTCAAGACTAAGTGATGCGCAAAAATTCCACGGTTGTTACTTGAATTGGTAAACAAGTTACCATCTACGCAGTGGCACGATTTTAAGGAATGTTGTGGTATTTTTCCACTGATGTGGACAAACATACATTAAACGTGCATAAATTAAACTGTCTAAGCAACGTAATCTATTACTGTCACTTATATCTAAATAACTTACGTTAATCGGTCAAACTACTGCAGTACATAAATTAAACCGTCTAAGTAACGTAATCTAATACTATCACTTATATCTAAATAACTTACGTTAAAGGGTGAAACCGCCAAAGCCACGTAATCTATTACTATCACTAATATCTAAATAACTTACGTTAATCGGTGAAACTACTGCAGTGACATTAGTACATAAATTAAACCGTCTAAGCCACGTAGTCTATCGTATTACTATCACTAATATCTAAATAACTTACGTTAAAGCCACGTAATCTATTGCTGTCACTTATATCTAAATAACTTACGTTAATCGGTCAAACTACTGCAGTACATAAATTAAACCGTCTAAGTAACGTAATCTAATACTATCACTTATGTCTAAATAACTTACGTTAAAGGGTGAAACCGCCAAAGCCACGTAATCTATTACTATCACTAATATCTAAATAACTTACGTTAATCGGTGAAACTACTGCAGTGACATTAGTACATAAATTAAACCGTCTAAGCCACGTAGTCTATTGTATTACTATCACTAATATCTAAATAACTTACGTTAAAGCCACGTAATCTATTGCTGTCACTTATATCTAAATAACTTACGTTAATCGGTCAAACTACTGCAGTACATAAATTAAACCGTCTAAGTAACGTAATCTAATACTATCACTTATGTCTAAATAACTTACGTTAAAGGGTGAAACCGCCAAAGCCACGTAATCTATTACTATCACTAATATCTAAATAACTTACGTTAATCGGTGAAACTACTGCAGTGACATTAGTACATAAATTAAACCGTCTAAGCCACGTAGTCTATCGTATTACTATCACTAATATCTAAATAACTTACGTTAAAGCCACGTAATCTATTGCTGTCACTTATATCTAAATAACTTACGTTAATCGGTCAAACTACTGCAGTACATAAATTAAACCGTCTAAGTAACGTAATCTAATACTATCACTTATGTCTAAATAACTTACGTTAAAGGGTGAAACCGCCAAAGCCACGTAATCTATTACTATCACTAATATCTAAATAACTTACGTTAATCGGTGAAACTACTGCAGTGACATTAGTACATAAATTAAACCGTCTAAGCCACGTAGTCTATTGTATTACTATCACTAATATCTAAATAACTTACGTTAAAGCCACGTAATCTATTGCTGTCACTTATATCTAAATAACTTACGTTAATCGGTCAAACTACTGCAGTACATAAATTAAACCGTCTAAGTAACGTAATCTAATACTATCACTTATGTCTAAATAACTTACGTTAAAGGGTGAAACCGCCAAAGCCACGTAATCTATTACTATCACTAATATCTAAATAACTTACGTTAATCGGTGAAACTACTGCAGTGACATTAGTACATAAATTAAACCGTCTAAGCCACGTAGTCTATCGTATTACTATCACTAATATCTAAATAACTTACGTTAAAGCCACGTAATCTATTGCTGTCACTTATATCTAAATAACTTACGTTAATCGGTCAAACTACTGCAGTACATAAATTAAACCGTCTAAGTAACGTAATCTAATACTATCACTTATGTCTAAATAACTTACGTTAAAGGGTGAAACCGCCAAAGCCACGTAATCTATTACTATCACTAATATCTAAATAACTTACGTTAATCGGTGAAACTACTGCAGTGACATTAGTACATAAATTAAACCGTCTAAGCCACGTAGTCTATCGTATTACTATCACTAATATCTAAATAACTTACGTTAAAGCCACGTAATCTATTGCTGTCACTTATATCTAAATAACTTACGTTAATCGGTCAAACTACTGCAGTACATAAATTAAACCGTCTAAGTAACGTAATCTAATACTATCACTTATGTCTAAATAACTTACGTTAAAGGGTGAAACCGCCAAAGCCACGTAATCTATTATTATCACTAATATCTAAATAACTTACGTTAATCGGTGAAACTACTGCAGTGACATTAGTACATAAATTAAACCGTCTAAGCCACGTAGTCTATTGTATTACTATCACTAATATCTAAATAACTTACGTTAAAGCCACGTAATCTATTGCTGTCACTTATATCTAAATAACTTACGTTAATCGGTCAAACTACTGCAGTACATAAATTAAACCGTCTAAGTAACGTAATCTAATACTATCACTTATGTCTAAATAACTTACGTTAAAGGGTGAAACCGCCAAAGCCACGTAATCTATTACTATCACTAATATCTAAATAACTTACGTTAATCGGTGAAACTACTGCAGTGACATTAGTACATAAATTAAACCGTCTAAGCCACGTAGTCTATCGTATTACTATCACTAATATCTAAATAACTTACGTTAAAGCCACGTAATCTATTGCTGTCACTTATATCTAAATAACTTACGTTAATCGGTCAAACTACTGCAGTACATAAATTAAACCGTCTAAGTAACGTAATCTAATACTATCACTTATGTCTAAATAACTTACGTTAAAGGGTGAAACCGCCAAAGCCACGTAATCTATTACTATCACTAATATCTAAATAACTTACGTTAATCGGTGAAACTACTGCAGTGACATTAGTACATAAATTAAACCGTCTAAGCCACGTAGTCTATCGTATTACTATCACTAATATCTAAATAACTTACGTTAAAGCCACGTAATCTATTGCTGTCACTTATATCTAAATAACTTACGTTAATCGGTCAAACTACTGCAGTACATAAATTAAACCGTCTAAGTAACGTAATCTAATACTATCACTTATGTCTAAATAACTTACGTTAAAGGGTGAAACCGCCAAAGCCACGTAATCTATTACTATCACTAATATCTAAATAACTTACGTTAATCGGTGAAACTACTGCAGTGACATTAGTACATAAATTAAACCGTCTAAGCCACGTAGTCTATTGTATTACTATCACTAATATCTAAATAACTTACGTTAAAGCCACGTAATCTATTGCTGTCACTTATATCTAAATAACTTACGTTAATCGGTCAAACTACTGCAGTACATAAATTAAACCGTCTAAGTAACGTAATCTAATACTATCACTTATGTCTAAATAACTTACGTTAAAGGGTGAAACCGCCAAAGCCACGTAATCTATTACTATCACTAATATCTAAATAACTTACGTTAATCGGTGAAACTACTGCAGTGACATTAGTACATAAATTAAACCGTCTAAGCCACGTAGTCTATCGTATTACTATCACTAATATCTAAATAACTTACGTTAAAGCCACGTAATCTATTGCTGTCACTTATATCTAAATAACTTACGTTAATCGGTCAAACTACTGCAGTACATAAATTAAACCGTCTAAGTAACGTAATCTAATACTATCACTTATGTCTAAATAACTTACGTTAAAGGGTGAAACCGCCAAAGCCACGTAATCTATTATTATCACTAATATCTAAATAACTTACGTTAATCGGTGAAACTACTGCAGTGACATTAGTACATAAATTAAACCGTCTAAGCCACGTAGTCTATTGTATTACTATCACTAATATCTAAATAACTTACGTTAAAGCCACGTAATCTATTGCTGTCACTTATATCTAAATAACTTACGTTAATCGGTCAAACTACTGCAGTACATAAATTAAACCGTCTAAGTAACGTAATCTAATACTATCACTTATGTCTAAATAACTTACGTTAAAGGGTGAAACCGCCAAAGCCACGTAATCTATTACTATCACTAATATCTAAATAACTTACGTTAATCGGTGAAACTACTGCAGTGACATTAGTACATAAATTAAACCGTCTAAGCCACGTAGTCTATTGTATTACTATCACTAATATCTAAATAACTTACGTTAAAGCCACGTAATCTATTGCTGTCACTTATATCTAAATAACTTACGTTAATCGGTCAAACTACTGCAGTACATAAATTAAACCGTCTAAGTAACGTAATCTAATACTATCACTTATGTCTAAATAACTTACGTTAAAGGGTGAAACCGCCAAAGCCACGTAATCTATTACTATCACTAATATCTAAATAACTTACGTTAATCGGTGAAACTACTGCAGTGACATTAGTACATAAATTAAACCGTCTAAGCCACGTAGTCTATCGTATTACTATCACTAATATCTAAATAACTTACGTTAAAGCCACGTAATCTATTGCTGTCACTTATATCTAAATAACTTACGTTAATCGGTCAAACTACTGCAGTACATAAATTAAACCGTCTAAGTAACGTAATCTAATACTATCACTTATGTCTAAATAACTTACGTTAAAGGGTGAAACCGCCAAAGCCACGTAATCTATTACTATCACTAATATCTAAATAACTTACGTTAATCGGTGAAACTACTGCAGTGACATTAGTACATAAATTAAACCGTCTAAGCCACGTAGTCTATTGTATTACTATCACTAATATCTAAATAACTTACGTTAAAGCCACGTAATCTATTGCTGTCACTTATATCTAAATAACTTACGTTAATCGGTCAAACTACTGCAGTACATAAATTAAACCGTCTAAGTAACGTAATCTAATACTATCACTTATGTCTAAATAACTTACGTTAAAGGGTGAAACCGCCAAAGCCACGTAATCTATTACTATCACTAATATCTAAATAACTTACGTTAATCGGTGAAACTACTGCAGTGACATTAGTACATAAATTAAACCGTCTAAGCCACGTAGTCTATCGTATTACTATCACTAATATCTAAATAACTTACGTTAAAGCCACGTAATCTATTGCTGTCACTTATATCTAAATAACTTACGTTAATCGGTCAAACTACTGCAGTACATAAATTAAACCGTCTAAGTAACGTAATCTAATACTATCACTTATGTCTAAATAACTTACGTTAAAGGGTGAAACCGCCAAAGCCACGTAATCTATTACTATCACTAATATCTAAATAACTTACGTTAATCGGTGAAACTACTGCAGTGACATTAGTACATAAATTAAACCGTCTAAGCCACGTAGTCTATCGTATTACTATCACTAATATCTAAATAACTTACGTTAAAGCCACGTAATCTATTGCTGTCACTTATATCTAAATAACTTACGTTAATCGGTCAAACTACTGCAGTACATAAATTAAACCGTCTAAGTAACGTAATCTAATACTATCACTTATGTCTAAATAACTTACGTTAAAGGGTGAAACCGCCAAAGCCACGTAATCTATTATTATCACTAATATCTAAATAACTTACGTTAATCGGTGAAACTACTGCAGTGACATTAGTACATAAATTAAACCGTCTAAGCCACGTAGTCTATTGTATTACTATCACTAATATCTAAATAACTTACGTTAAAGCCACGTAATCTATTGCTGTCACTTATATCTAAATAACTTACGTTAATCGGTCAAACTACTGCAGTACATAAATTAAACCGTCTAAGTAACGTAATCTAATACTATCACTTATGTCTAAATAACTTACGTTAAAGGGTGAAACCGCCAAAGCCACGTAATCTATTACTATCACTAATATCTAAATAACTTACGTTAATCGGTGAAACTACTGCAGTGACATTAGTACATAAATTAAACCGTCTAAGCCACGTAGTCTATCGTATTACTATCACTAATATCTAAATAACTTACGTTAAAGCCACGTAATCTATTGCTGTCACTTATATCTAAATAACTTACGTTAATCGGTCAAACTACTGCAGTACATAAATTAAACCGTCTAAGTAACGTAATCTAATACTATCACTTATGTCTAAATAACTTACGTTAAAGGGTGAAACCGCCAAAGCCACGTAATCTATTACTATCACTAATATCTAAATAACTTACGTTAATCGGTGAAACTACTGCAGTGACATTAGTACATAAATTAAACCGTCTAAGCCACGTAGTCTATCGTATTACTATCACTAATATCTAAATAACTTACGTTAAAGCCACGTAATCTATTGCTGTCACTTATATCTAAATAACTTACGTTAATCGGTCAAACTACTGCAGTACATAAATTAAACCGTCTAAGTAACGTAATCTAATACTATCACTTATGTCTAAATAACTTACGTTAAAGGGTGAAACCGCCAAAGCCACGTAATCTATTACTATCACTAATATCTAAATAACTTACGTTAATCGGTGAAACTACTGCAGTGACATTAGTACATAAATTAAACCGTCTAAGCCACGTAGTCTATTGTATTACTATCACTAATATCTAAATAACTTACGTTAAAGCCACGTAATCTATTGCTGTCACTTATATCTAAATAACTTACGTTAATCGGTCAAACTACTGCAGTACATAAATTAAACCGTCTAAGTAACGTAATCTAATACTATCACTTATGTCTAAATAACTTACGTTAAAGGGTGAAACCGCCAAAGCCACGTAATCTATTACTATCACTAATATCTAAATAACTTACGTTAATCGGTGAAACTACTGCAGTGACATTAGTACATAAATTAAACCGTCTAAGCCACGTAGTCTATCGTATTACTATCACTAATATCTAAATAACTTACGTTAAAGCCACGTAATCTATTGCTGTCACTTATATCTAAATAACTTACGTTAATCGGTCAAACTACTGCAGTACATAAATTAAACCGTCTAAGTAACGTAATCTAATACTATCACTTATGTCTAAATAACTTACGTTAAAGGGTGAAACCGCCAAAGCCACGTAATCTATTATTATCACTAATATCTAAATAACTTACGTTAATCGGTGAAACTACTGCAGTGACATTAGTACATAAATTAAACCGTCTAAGCCACGTAGTCTATTGTATTACTATCACTAATATCTAAATAACTTACGTTAAAGCCACGTAATCTATTGCTGTCACTTATATCTAAATAACTTACGTTAATCGGTCAAACTACTGCAGTACATAAATTAAACCGTCTAAGTAACGTAATCTAATACTATCACTTATGTCTAAATAACTTACGTTAAAGGGTGAAACCGCCAAAGCCACGTAATCTATTACTATCACTAATATCTAAATAACTTACGTTAATCGGTGAAACTACTGCAGTGACATTAGTACATAAATTAAACCGTCTAAGCCACGTAGTCTATTGTATTACTATCACTAATATCTAAATAACTTACGTTAAAGCCACGTAATCTATTGCTGTCACTTATATCTAAATAACTTACGTTAATCGGTCAAACTACTGCAGTACATAAATTAAACCGTCTAAGTAACGTAATCTAATACTATCACTTATGTCTAAATAACTTACGTTAAAGGGTGAAACCGCCAAAGCCACGTAATCTATTACTATCACTAATATCTAAATAACTTACGTTAATCGGTGAAACTACTGCAGTGACATTAGTACATAAATTAAACCGTCTAAGCCACGTAGTCTATCGTATTACTATCACTAATATCTAAATAACTTACGTTAAAGCCACGTAATCTATTGCTGTCACTTATATCTAAATAACTTACGTTAATCGGTCAAACTACTGCAGTACATAAATTAAACCGTCTAAGTAACGTAATCTAATACTATCACTTATGTCTAAATAACTTACGTTAAAGGGTGAAACCGCCAAAGCCACGTAATCTATTACTATCACTAATATCTAAATAACTTACGTTAATCGGTGAAACTACTGCAGTGACATTAGTACATAAATTAAACCGTCTAAGCCACGTAGTCTATCGTATTACTATCACTAATATCTAAATAACTTACGTTAAAGCCACGTAATCTATTGCTGTCACTAATATCTAAATAACTTACGTTAATCGGTGAAACTACTGCAGTGACATTAGTACATAAATTAAACCGTCTAAGCCACGTAGTCTATCGTATTACTATCACTAATATCTAAATAACTTACGTTAAAGGGTGAAACCGCGCAAGCCACGTAATCTATTACTATCACTAATATCTAAATAACTTACGTTGAAGGGTGAAACCGCCTAAGCCACGTAATCTATTGCTGTCACTTATATCTAAATAACTTACGTTAATCGGTCAAACTACTGCAGTAAATAAATTAAACCGTCTAAGTAACGTAATCTAATACTATCACTTATATCTAAATAACTTACGTTAAAGGCTGAACACTTTACAACACAAGGTATATAATAAAGCAATTATGATATTAACAGAGTTGTCGTCTTAAGCAATGAACAATAAAATTATACGTATAAAATGAAGCAAATGCAATTACGTTAATATGTAGTTAATTAAATTCGAGTAATAGTACAGATAATACATTTAGTTTATAAATAAACTGAACTGAGTGAGTACAAATTCAAGACTAAGTGATGCGCAAAAATTCCACGGTTGTTACTTGAATTGGTAAACAAGTTACCATCTACGCAGTGGCACGATTTTAAGGAATGTTGTGGTATTTTTCCACTGATGTGGACAAACATACATTAAACGTGCATAAATTAAACTGTCTAAGAAACGTAATCTAATGCTATCACTAATATCTAAATAACTTACGTTAAAGGGTGAAACCGCCTAAGCCACGTAATCTATTACTATCACTAATATCTAAATAACTTACGTTAATCGGTGAAACTACTGCAGTGACATTAGTACATAAATTAAACCGTCTAAGCCACGTAGTCTATCGTATTACTATCACTAATATCTAAATAACTTACGTTAAAGCCACGTAATCTATTGCTGTCACTTATATCTAAATAACTTACGTTAATCGGTCAAACTACTGCAGTACATAAATTAAACCGTCTAAGTAACGTAATCTAATACTATCACTTATGTCTAAATAACTTACGTTAAAGGGTGAAACCGCCAAAGCCACGTAATCTATTACTATCACTAATATCTAAATAACTTACGTTAATCGGTGAAACTACTGCAGTGACATTAGTACATAAATTAAACCGTCTAAGCCACGTAGTCTATCGTATTACTATCACTAATATCTAAATAACTTACGTTAAAGCCACGTAATCTATTGCTGTCACTTATATCTAAATAACTTACGTTAATCGGTCAAACTACTGCAGTACATAAATTAAACCGTCTAAGTAACGTAATCTAATACTATCACTTATGTCTAAATAACTTACGTTAAAGGGTGAAACCGCCAAAGCCACGTAATCTATTACTATCACTAATATCTAAATAACTTACGTTAATCGGTGAAACTACTGCAGTGACATTAGTACATAAATTAAACCGTCTAAGCCACGTAGTCTATCGTATTACTATCACTAATATCTAAATAACTTACGTTAAAGCCACGTAATCTATTGCTGTCACTTATATCTAAATAACTTACGTTAATCGGTCAAACTACTGCAGTACATAAATTAAACCGTCTAAGTAACGTAATCTAATACTATCACTTATATCTAAATAACTTACGTTAAAGGCTGAAACCGCGCAAGCCACGTAATCTATTACTATCACTAATATCTAAATAACTTACGGTAAAGGGTGAAACCGCCAAAGCCACGTAATCTATTACTATTGTTGCATACGTAAATATGCCTACCTTTACTCTAATTCAAATTATCATTGCATGCGCATATATGCCCCTCGTATATCCTACTTACCTATCCTATCTTACATTCGCATACTTCTTCCCACGACACAATAATTTCTTAAACTTACGTTGGGGTTTGGTATCAACCTTCCGCTTGTAAGTCTTGTGAGGGTCGGTTGGGAGGTGCTGGGTTGTTGTCCGTCCTTTTCTTCCTGATGCCCTTCTTCCTCGTTTATGAGTTTGTATCGTTTGTATCGATTGTGTTAATCCACTGTTTTTTTTGTTTAATGTTCAATTTGTCAATTTTTTTTTTATTATGTAGTATGGATTTTAGGTATGTATACTCTCGAGACCAGACTCAGTCCCAAGTTTGCGGGTTATTGTGTCTTACCCAGTATACAAAGAATCTAGGCTTTTCAAGCTATTACCAGTGAGTTATCTTATAATTTAAAGAAAACCGCTGATACTTCCTAGATCCTACCGGCTGCGCCAAATTGTTATTATTTTACCGCGGAATGGTTTTCCAATTATATTTATATAACACTATCACTAATATCTAAATAACTTACGTTAAAGGGTGAAACCGCCTAAGCCACGTAATCTATTACTGTCACTTATATCTAAATAACTTACGTTAAAGGGTGAAATCGCTAAGGCCACGTAATCTAATGCTATCACTAATATCTAAATAACTTAAGTTAATCGGTGAAACTACTACTGTGACAGTAGCAGGGATCTTCAACACGTATTTTGCCTGATGTAGCTGGTAGGCAGCTATAGGAATTCATATATAGCATGTAGGATCTGATATACTTCCTTTCCAAATAAAATAACCCGACACAGTAATACATTTACGTTTATTTATTAATCAAATATTTTACGTTATAAATTATTGCGAACGACCGGCCAGCACAAAAGTTCGAACAAGAATGACTTGTGACTACCTCTACTTTTACTTTTACTTCAACTGCAGCTGGGTTTTATGGATAGGTACGAGTACGATCGCGTTTCGTTCTGTCTGGTGTCGTTATGTTTGTATTGGTCGCGTTTTGTCACATCTGTTGCATCTGTCGTTCTGCTTGTGCAGTTGTATGTAATATGCGTTGGTCGGTTCGTTGGCGTTGTTGTCGTCGTCTGGCTACTCATCCCACATTCGGTCATCCTGATGATCATTCGACCCGAATGATGTGGTTAATTCCATCTTTTCATGTATTCGGCCACAGTAGAAGTTGTTCTGGGCCCCTCTTGCTCTCCCACTTTCTGTACATCGTATCGGCCGTGGTTGTTGACGCGGACGACTTTGTATGGCCCCAAGTATTTTGGTCTTAACTTCATGCCGGTACCAAACTGAGTGCGCTTAATGGCGACTAACTCGTTTACCTGGTACTCTTTCTCCGGTAACCGCTTCTTATCGAAGTTTCTCTTGTTTTCTTGCTGCATTTGTTGTATATTATCGCAGACTTCTTCCCGTACGGAGTCGCGCTCGGCATTTAGTTCGTTCATCGCATCCTCCGTCAACAGCTCTCGAATATCTGGGTGCTCTGGAACGCGCATCTCAAGACCAGTCAACACGCGGAACGGGCTGAATTTCGTGCTCCTCGGCGGTGTGTTGTTAATAACCTGCTGGACGCGATCCACATGCTTGTACCAATTTTGCTGACTGCCAATACATGCTTTAGCGAGCATGGGTACGATGATTTTGTGGATCCTCTCCACTTGTCCGTTCCCGCGTGGAACCCCTGTTGTTATGACGAGATGCTGTATTCCCTCTTCTTCGCAGTAGTCGTTGAACGCGGTTGATGTGAACGCCGTTCCCCTATCCGATATTATCCGCCGCGGATTACCAAATATAGCTGCCTGTTTTCTCAACCGATCCACCACTTCGGCTGTTCCCGTACTCTTCGTTGGATAGAGCCAAACGAATTTAGAGAAAGCATCCACTACAACCAAAATGTGGTTGTATTGTTTGTGTGTCTGTTCCATTGGTCCGACGTGGTCTACGTGGTAAGTTCCTAGCGGTTTATCCTCCTTGTTGATTGGTTTAAGCAATCCTTCCTTTTTTCCGGCTTTTGAGTCAGCGATAATGCACTTTACGCACCCTCTCACCGCATCAGTCACTTTCTTTGTCTCGTCTGGGACGAAGAATGTCTTTTCCAACAGGTCTTGCGTTTTCTTGATGGAAAAGTGTCCCTGTTGGTGCGCGATTCCAATTAGCTCCTTTTCCATATCAGTTGGTATCACTACAAGTTCCTTAATGGGATCCTTGCATAACACGCCTGCTTTAATGAAGTAGTCCTCGTACTCGCCAGTTTCCAAAATCTTTCGAACAGCCCTTGTCCAGTTGTCCTTCAGTTGTGCTTCTCTTATGCGATGGTTTAACGAATCTTCAATCATAAGACAAAACACTCTGCTCAGGGCATCCACGTGCTTCATCTTTGTGCCCGACCGATGTTCGATTTCGTAGTGGAATTCTTGTAGAAACATCGCCCATCGAGCTACCCTGAGAGGAACATCTTGCTTCTTCATTGTTTGGGCGAAAGCATTACAATCCGTTATGATCTTAATCTGGCTTCCCAACACATACACGCGCCATTTCTTCAAAGCCTCAACGATTGCCAAAACCTCCAACTCGTACGAATGGAATTGCTCTTCACACTTACTGGTCTTCCGGCTCATATACTGTACTGGGTGTAGTAGCTGATCTTCCGCGTCTCTTTGCAACAGCACCGCTCCGTATCCGAATTTGCATGCGTCTGTATGTATTTCCGTCTCTGCTCGAGGATTGAATAGTCGCAAAACGGGTGCCTTGACTAGCGCCACTTTAAGTTGTTCAAATGCGACTAATTGCTCTGCTTCTAGTACAAATTTAATATCCTTCCGCAATAGGTCAGACAATGGTTTAGCCTTCATTGCATATCCCTTTATGAACCTCCGGAAATAGGATGTCAAGCCCAGGAAACGTTGAAGCGTCTTCTGGTCTCTCGGTACTGGGTACTCAGCGACGGCCCTCGTTTTTTCTACTGATGGTTTAATACTGCTGTTCTCGATGACGTACCCCAGAAAATCGATCTTCTTCATCAGGAACTGGCACTTCTTCCAATTTAAGCGCAACCCGTATCTCGCAGCAATTTCTAATACTAGCAACAGCTTTTCGATGCCTTCATTCTCATCAATGGATGGTATGATGAGATCGTCCATGTATGCCTCCACTACTCGCGCTTGGATTAATGTCCTATAGATCGCATTTATGTATCTGGCGAAAACAGCTGGCGAATTTGAAATTCCGAAAGGGACATACAGGAACTCATACTGCTCATCCTGTGTCACGAACGCTGTGTATTTTCGGGAATCGGGATCCATCGGGACATGGAAGAACCCATTCACTAAATCCAACGTTGTGAATACTTTTGCTCCTTGAAGACGCTCGAGCACTTCGTCCATTTGCGGCATCGGGAAGTTATCTCGGGTGATTTTTTCATTTAACTTCCGGTAGTCACAGCACAACCTCTTCGTTCCATTTTTCTTAGCTACCAGCACGATCGGTGATGCGTACTCGGATTTACTTGGCTGTATAATACCCTTCTGCATCCACTCCTCGATCTGCTCGCGTACCAGAACTTGATCAGCGTACGCCATCCGTCTTGGCCTTTGGAAAACTGGCACATCATCCTTCAAAACCAGTTTCATCGTAACCGGTGACGGTTCACTTCCCTCCGGCACGTATCCTTCGACGATTGGCAGCAGCACCTTGCGTATGTTGACGTCTAGGTGACTCAACTCCAGATCCCTGGCAAACGTACCTTCTTCCGCAGCTACACAAATTTCGAGGAACTCCTCCGCAAGCTCAAGTACTCTGGATCCCTGATACTCCTCCTTGCCCCTTTGTTCCTCGTTCTCATTTACGCAACCTTCGATGAACCCTTCCGCAAGCCCAAGTACTCCGGATCCCGGATACTCCTCCTTGCCCCTTTGTTCATCTTCACGTGCCTCTTTATCGGCACCCGCAGTGATTTCCCCATTATCATTACCTGCGTCTTTAACTTGAGCCGAAGACTCATCTCGTACTTCTATCGAATTACGCTTCTGCCTAAACTCGGCACCATCATTGGTGATAACCAAATCTACCATTTCGAGAACGTCGTTTCCTATTACAGCCGGATACTGCATATCGTTTTCCCTGACTACATGGAATTTAAATTCAAGCGGAATTCCATCTACCTCTACCTTTAACAATACGTTACCCATAGTTGTAATTCTATGCTGCCCAATGCCTAACAGGTTTTTCTTTTCTTTTCCCAGCTCCACGGAATCTATCAGGACTAAGTTGTCATTTCGCAAAAGACATAAGTCACTGCCGGTGTCTAAAAGTGCGGAAAGTTTACACCCACCCACTACGATATCTTTGAAGACACGATTGGTTGCGATTGCTAGGTTTATCCTGGCCTCTGGCAAAGAATTATTCCGGACGCTTGTTGTTGCAGTTCGTCCGCCGCGGTTCTCGACTCTTCGCTGGGTTGCTTGCACATCCACCCGGCAATCACGAGCCCTATGCCCTTGTTGGTTGCATCGGAAGCATTTTATTGTCGATGTTGGACATTCTCTGGCGAGATGTGTAGCATCCCCACAACGATAGCACAATTTCACTTTTTCCTCCGTCTGCGCTTGGATCGGGGCGCTACTACTATGTGCGTACGCTTGACGTGGTCCCCTTCCCAAGTTTGATGACTGCGGGATGGGTCCTTTTGCCCTTTCATATGCCCTAATCTGGAATTTCAAATCATCCAAACTCATTGCCTGGTACAACATGACCTTGTTCTGCCTTGCGTCTGGTATACCCTCAACGAAATATTCTATAAGGCTTTCGTCGTCGAGCGCAATGAGTTTGCCCAGTTCTAAGAGCGCGTAAAGATATTCTAACAACGACTCCGATGGTTTCTTCTGCCGCGATCTAAGCCTACGATGAATTTCAGCTGAAGAAAATGTCGTCCCGAACTCGCTGACGAGGGTTTCTTTTAATGACTTCCAGCTCTTTATTTTCAGCTGGCTTTTAACGAACAATTTGGCGGCACCCCTGAGTAGCTGCTTCGCGTAAATATACTTTTGGATTTCGTCCCATCCAACAGCGATAGCGTTTTCCTCAAATTCTTGGATCCACGGATTGATGTCCATGGACCCACTTCCATCGTAATGGGTTAACGAGTCTTCGATATCGCGAAGAGTAAAATTACGTGCCCCAGCTACTTCCTGCCTTCCTGCCCCAGATCCTCCCGTGGCTTCTTCAAATATTTCCTCCTCATCTGGCCGCGAAAGACCAAAGTGAGTGAGCAGCCGACTTTGTAAGTCTCGTTTCAGTCCCGTCGATAGTAAGTTCAGTTCCGTCAGTTTGTCCCTGAGTCTGTCAACTGTCATCGCTAATACCTCATTTCTATCCATTTTATCTCAATTTAAAACAACCAATTTTAACAAAAAAAATATACCAGCGTTTTTTTTATTATTTAGAATGAAAGAGGAGAAAAAAAACAAAACAATGGCAACGGTCGTCGCTTACCCTTTCAACAAAATTCTTGTTTCTCCTTCGTCTTCGCCTTGCTACGGCACTTCTCTTTCTTCGCTTTGCTGCGGTACTTCTTTTCTTCGCCTTGCTGCGGTACTTCTTTTTTTTTTTTGTTGGAGCAAACAACCACTGGTTTTTTTTCTGTGTGACTGTTCAACACACTCGTCACGCGCTATTGCACACACTATTGTGACAATGTGTGGGGTGAATACAAAAAAAAGTATAACGCACCGCTTTGCAACGGGTTTTTTTTTCAACTATAGTTTTTTCACTGTTTACCACACCCCACTCAATCACTGTCACCTTGGGTTGATGCCCTTTTGTCGTCTTTAATATTTTTTCAGTATCTAGGTACTCTCACTATACGCGATTAATGTCGCCGTATTTCTTTCTATTCACTTTGTGCTAATATGATGCACACACTTTTCGTTCACTTCTTTACGTTGATGCGTAAAGTTTTTGTTTTTCGGATAACTAATCCCGGACCGAGCCCCCAAATTTGTAGGATCTGATATACTTCCTTTCCAAATAAAATAACCCGACACAGTAATACATTTACGTTTATTTATTAATGAAATATTTTACGTTATAAATTATTGCGAACGACCGGCCAGCACAAAAGTTCGAACAAGAATGTCTTGTGACTACCTCTACTTTTACTTTTACTTCAACTGCAGCTGGGTTTTATGGATAGGTACGAGTACGATCGCGTTTCGTTCTGTCTGGTGTCGTTATGTTTGTATTGGTCGCGTTTTGTCACATCTGTTGCATCTGTCGTTCTGCTTGTGCAGTTGTATGTAATATGCGTTGGTCGGTTCGTTGGCGTTGTTGTCGTCGTCTGGCTACTCATCCCACATAGCATGTTGGAATATTGGATATGGAAAGCTTCGAGGAATTCTCTGGTCCTCAACGGCTATGCGGTCATACCCTGCTTCAC
This sequence comes from Cheilosia soror, assembly GCA_949372485.1. Taxonomy (NCBI): domain Eukaryota; kingdom Metazoa; phylum Arthropoda; class Insecta; order Diptera; family Syrphidae; genus Cheilosia; species Cheilosia soror. The sequence goes on along the minus strand of OX443562.1, from coordinate 17,560,422 downwards.
AACTCATGGGTTACCACACTCTTTCGTCTCTAATAATGGTACTGATATTCAGTATAACATTTAATGTGGACGGTGTATTTAAGTTGGGATGTGCTGTGTTGATAACAATGCATCCATGGTCCAATGACATGTCTCATACTTAACAATGCGATGCCCCGAAATTATGTCTCGAACGCGCTGTATTTATGTCCATTAATGATATGGCTGTGTAGAACTTCCTGTCGTCGGACATGTTTCTCGCCAAAGTGAATTGTCCTTCCATGGCCGAAAACCATAAATTGGTGCAGGCTATTGCCTCAATACCGTTCGTGGCACTTTGGCTTTCATCAACATGCTGCCGCATCTTCTCGCCATACTCAGTATTTCATTACATCCAACGTTAGCAATTTGGTAGATTGCCAGTTCTAGTTTTTGTAGTGGTTGTGTACTTACTATAGGGTTTATTCTTATTTATTCTATTTAATTTCCTAGTAGTAGGTTTTCTTGTTTCAGCTTTAAAAAAGCGGACTTGAACCAAATGTTGCTCTTGCCAACAACATTTTCAAAGTGAAATAGAGCGGAGTTCGAACGAGAAAAGAACACTACAAATTTTCTTTGTTACGTTGTAATAATTTAATTTATCTGAACTTGTTAATAGTAGGGGATTGTTCCGCTGCGTCGATGGTTAAAAGTGAACTCTTGCTGAGTTTCTGCTTCCGCCTTTTATACGTCTTCTTCTTATCATCAGTCACCACCAGTCCCATAAGTTCCATATGAGAGTGGTGTTGAGCACCTTATGCCATGTTATTGCCTTCCATATTTCATTAATAATGAAAGTGCCGCCGCCAATAGCGCCGCCAGCACGATAGCAATTATTGAATACAAACTTACCATATTTGTATCTAATTCCTCCTGTCGCATGCCTTGTGTGTTTGGCCATTTTAAATGAAATAATTGAGTCAAGTGGGCGACAAATCAATTACTTAATTGTTGTTTGATGCAGTTTATTATTATTATTTAAATGATCGTCTTGTTTACGATCAAATCTTAATTAGAAAGTTTCGCATTGTGAAACTAGAGGAGGTTGTGAAACTGAGGGAGGAGGTGATATCTCTACCAGAGATATAACTCATAGGTATCTGATATTTAGTGGTTGTAAGTCACCAACAAACAAATATATATGTACGATCTGATATGCTTCCTTTGTTCCAATAAAAATAACTCGACACAGTAATACATTTAAGTTTATTTATTAATCAAATCTTTTCTTCTACGTTATAAAATTAATGCGAACGACCGGCCAGTACAAAAGTTCGAACAACAATGACTTGTGACTACGACTCTACTTTTACTTTTACTTCAACTGCAGCTGGGTTTTATGGATAGGTACGAGTACGATCGCGTTTCGTTCTGTCTGGTGTCGTTATGTTTGTATTGGTCGCGTTTTGTCACATCTGTTGCATCTGTCGTTCTGCTTGTGCAGTTGTATGTAATATGCGTTGGTCGGTTCGTTGGCGTTGTTGTCGTCGTCTGGCTACTCATCCCTCATATAATTATTCCTGGTCAGTAAAATACAAGAGATATTTATTTTTCTAAAATATGTGAAAATAGGAAAACGAGTGTGAGCAAGTTGCACACATCTTGTTTTGCAAATCCGCTCTACACTCAAACCTTCCAATTTCAATTGTTTCTCCGTCTTTAGGTATATGTACCCACTCCGCCTTCGTTATTCCTTCGCTATTTTAACATCTTTTCACTTTTTACACGAATTTTCCGAAATTTTTTTTTTATTTTAATACCGACTCAAAGGGCCATAATGTATAATACTCCGTTTAAATTAGAGCAAGTACGACTTTTATTGTGCGAAAATATACAAAAACCCACATTTATTATCTCCGTTCTCCGAAGTAAAGACACACGTCTCGCTCGGTCAGAGACCGATCAAGAACTAACTACTATAGTAACATATCATTTTACAATAATATGAGAGAACGTATGGCCAATGTTGCCATACGTAACAGAAGCCTTGCGCTAGTGATAGTGTCAAGATAGTCTGATTTTTATTCCCTATCAACACAGATGGTATTTGGTTCTGTAAACGCTTGCTAATTCTAGGAAATTTATGTAACAAAAACATTTATTTCATTATTATACGAAAAGAAAATTATTAAGAAAATTAAGATTGGTTAGATATGTAACTGCGGTTTCCTATTTAATAAAGAATCTTATCTCCATTGATTAGTAGCTCATCTAAGTATTCCTTATTGACAAATGAAGGTGATTTTTCAATGGTTTCTAGAATGCAGGTCAGTCTCAACAAATATCGCTGAGACGCCAAGTCACATAATTTAGTTAAATGATCTCTTGAAACTAGAGTTGTTCCTTCACTGGACATCACGAGGAACAAGTTGCTGGTTACAAAGAACCTGACGTCTCCCAGATGAGCGGTAATCACTCCATTTTCTTTCCTCTTCCACCAGTTGACTGGAGAGTTGAACTCTAAACCTGATGCCAAAACTCCTTCTTCTTGCTAAACATGACAGGCGTCCTCTGAAAATTTCGTTTGAAATAACAGAAACTCCGAAATGTTTTAACGATATTGTCCATATGGATGGAGATGGCGTCCAACCACATGTCCATTTTGGTATTGTTCGTTGTCGGAGTGGCTGAATCCGATGAAGGTGGGCGTGCTGACGGCGTTGGTGAATGGTGATGTCAGCATTTTCAATTGTCGATGTAGTCTCACCGAAACCTATCCATGGAGCCCATGATTCCACTACGCACCACCTGTTGCATCGATGCGATATGGATGCGGGCGAATTTGCAGAATTAATCCCGTAAAGATGGGTTCATTAATTATGCCAGTATAACACGCTGAACGAATCATAGGACAGTGAATGAATACTGTGCACTACCAAAAGTTTTAACATTTGAAAGTCCCTTTACAGATGCTTCCAATCCAGATGCTTTAATTAACAAATTTTCTTCTTCCGTGATATATTTTTCTTCAAGTAAGCAGAGCCAATAAAATCGTAAGCCATTTCTTACTAAAAAAAAAAAACACTGAAAGCATCAAAAATGCCACATCATTTGTGATTTATAGTTTACATAAACTGGGGCTACATCAACAGCTGACAACAGCTGCTGCATGGAAGTACATGCCTTAGTAGAGTTTCTTATAATTAGAGGATATTTATACTTATACTTTTTTCGATCCTAAATAATCTATACGATTTGACCATTTCTTTTCCGTAATACCTTTGGCGATGCATTCACCATTCTTTTATCTTTCTGAGACGAGGATGGCCCCTATATAACTGAGTGTTTGCCCACCTCGTCGCATACTTTTAAAGCAGCTATTGATGCAATTGACGCGGGGTAATCGCACCTTCACCAGCTTTCTTCTTTGTTTCCTTTTTCACTGCTTTAGCACCAGGAGTCGAGGTTGACGCTTCGATATTTACACCCATTTTTCACGTGGGCCTTGATCTTCCGAGAAGGAAATTTTAAGTCATGCGCTCTAATCTTCTGGTCTTCATCGATTGACTGGACAGTGGACACTATAGAGCCAGAGGATGTACTCTTTCTGTTTTGAATTCAATCATGCGTTTACGCCCTTGAATTTCATTTTTCCTACCGAGTGTGTAGGATTCAAGGGCGTATTTGTCAAAGTCAATTGTGATTGATAGTCTCCTTTCGGGCAAAGAGATGATAGACCCTTTGCTACCGAATACTTTAAGCTGTTCGGAATAAAATCCGATTTCAAGCTGCTGACGAATGATAGGCCGCAATAAGAACCGCTCATCTTTCTTTGCATCATAATAAACATGGATTGTCAGCTGTTTACCCAATTCAACGACATCGACGAATACATTAATAACCTTCATTTTACAAGTAATGTACGTGCGTATAGGTGAACCCCAACTGTAGAATCTTCAACTGAGAAGATTTAATTAACTACTAGGACTGCATGTGTGTAGATGGACTGTGTCCAAATTCCAAAAAGCCAACCAACAAAAAACAGATTCAATAAATATCCGGCTCGAAGGACCAACTTTGATCGAGATTATACAAATTTTAATGAAAATCATAAAACCCAAACTAAACCGCTATAAATTATAGCTTTATTCATTAAACACCGATAGGTAACAATGTCGTCAAACAATACCGAAAATTTCTCATCTTACAAATTCGTCTATCGACGAACGCATTTCACCACTTCCCCTACACATGAGAACAAGCATTCTAATAAATCATCCTTTTCTTTTGAAAAAAACTCGTAAAAAAAAAACGAGTCGCAGGTCCTATGATTGGTGAGCCGATCCGTGCCAATATTTGACATTTCTTTCATAAGGTCTATATATTCAAAATCAAAATCCTCATAAAGAGGAATCGCAGTTTTGGCTCAAGGATCCGAGCAGACCCATGCCTAGCGATGGTCTAGGTAGATCGCCGGATTGGGTGGGTTCTTGCTCTTACTCTCACAGAAAACAAGTTATTACGTTTTGTTTTTGTAGATTCGTGCGCCACCCTGTATCTTATATTGACGCATGTCAAAACACGATCGACTTATTGCGATAAATACACACGTCTTATTGCGATAAAAGAAAACTTTGGATTGATCAAAATAATTCCGAGGCACCTTTAAATTTTCCTTTTAAAATCGTTGCTTCAATAAGATTATTCATGGCCTTTTTGACTGCTTATCGTGTTCCGTTGCACAATCCAGGCTGATTTATATTAATGATTGCACCAACTTTCAATTGTAAACGATGAGGCGGCAGTCCAGGCAAATCCAAGGAATTCAGAAATTCCGTTTTAATTTAAGCACATTTCGCTGCCAAGTCTCTGGATAGGAGTTTCACTATCCACCACTAGTTCTTCTTAGGTTTAGGGTTAGCAGCATTTGGATGAATCCTTTCGCCATTCGTCAAAATTTCGCATAAAAAGTACACGATTGTCCTATGATTGGGAACATCTGCCTCATCTCGGCATGGCTTAGTAGCGTCAAAGATATTGATATGACCGCAAACCGAACCTTGTTCTTATATAAATTCATTTTGTGTACAATATAAATCCAAAGTATCCTATCCGTCATGAATGAAAATGGGAGCAAAACTTTTGAAGCGGGCATAAGCCAACAATAGCAGGGCAATTTTGAAGTAATACATACAAAGCTGACATAGAGACATGTGCGTAGGTACTAAGAAAACATTATCTAAATAATTTGCAAAAATTCCTTTTGCATTTTTATTTTTCAGTTTCTTTTGGATTTGGCACATGGAATTATGGAACAGGGGATTTTGGAAAAAAAGATTTCATCACCAACCCTTCTGTTTCAGTTCTTTTTCACTTGGCGCCCTAAAAAAATGTTTAAACAACCACTCTGGCGTGGACGTACTATTTTCGCCATAGAAACATTTTTATAGTATTGTCCAAATACTGTTATATATAACTACTGTTATATATGACCAATTTTATTGATTTATGTCTCAATTGAAAGGTAACTCCATGAAGCACAGTCGACATATTATTTAGAAATATGCCACATGGAATTTTTTTTCTGTATTTACAAAACCTGATAGAGAATTAGATGGGCTTTGAATTTTGAAAGAAATTAATTGCCATAAAATGTAAGAAATTACCAAATGTTGTAGAACTTTACAAGAACTCTTTGCAATCACTAAATTCACCACGCACTTACTTCAAATATTTTTAAGACCACAAAATTCATTTCAAATTGAATGAAAGAACTAATCGATTCTCTCCTTCAACTTTGCCATCCTTTATAAATGTATTAAAGCTTACGTACGATTCCTAACTGTCCAGGAATCATTGCATAGCAACTTGAATTCAAAGTATATCACTCAGAGGTTGGCCTTTTGGGCGCAGCCACTCTTACTGCTACTTCGATATTGTGCTACCCCTCCTGCCGGCAATATTGGGATAATCATTACTTCAGGAGATCGGTAAGGAGACCGTACCATTGGAGGTACCATTGGACATATTCGAACATGAGGATATGAATGCACTGCAGGTTGAGTAGATTCATTATTCACATCACTTTCGTTGACTTCGAAGTGTTTTTCGTCATTTGATATCATCTTGAAATTGCGGGGGAGCTAGAATAATATCTAAATTAATTTCTGTGTGATGATTTTTAATTATTAAAAAAATTAGATTTTACCACAACACTACTTAAAATAAATATTCTAGTAATATTCAACTATTCTGCTTGTTGCCCGGACACAAACTGGATGGCCAATATTTTTAGTTCAACTGGTAGACACTGACAGGCGCGCGGGATGTGTTTGGAAGGTCTAAGTCTACGGTTGGCGTAATAGTGTGGCTAAATCCACAGATGTATTCAAAGATAGGCGTCAGAATGTTTTATTCTTCGGCGCTTATCACACAGAGCACACCAACTAACTCAGCTCAACAGCCAGGAAAACTTCCAGATGTACTGGAAGTTGACTGGAAAACAAAAAGAGTCGGCTGGAAATTCGGTGGTAGTGTTCAGTGGGAGCTTAACAATTTGAATGACTTTTTCTGGAGCATAATGGAGTTCCCTTTCTGAAAGAAACATTTGGAATATTGCAAATTCACGTTCTATTCTTGTCCGGGCTTTCAACAACTTTTCATTGAAACGGCACTCTAATGAGTTCTCATTTGTCATTCTAAAAGTTCCTAAAATCAAGGGGATATCCATCCAGAGTAGGGTGTTTCATTTTATAAGGCAAAAAATAAAATGTGAAATTTTTGCAGACTTTGCTTACGCCCCGAGTCTAAGTGATATAAAACATATCTATTCCAAATTTCAAGAAGATCGGACAATATTTAGAGGTTGCACACTTTGGTCAGTTTTTTTAAAAGAAGGCAAAAAATAAGATTTTTTAATTTTAAGTACTTTAATTGTGGAAACAAGAAATAACAAAATATAAACTATATTATAACTATATACTAGGATTAATCGGAACTATGGAAAGCAAAATATGTATTATATTAATCAATTTTGAACGATGCAATCCCTTCCTTTGTTCGCTTGGTGACGACTTTTCGGTGATGCTCGACTACCCTCAACAAGAATTGTTTTTGCTGTTCGTCCTTGACCGATTCGTTGAATTTTTTTATAAGAGCTATTCCTCTTTCTGCCGTATCGTTGACTACTTTAAGATCGTTAACTTGGTTTCTTAGAGAGTCACTGGAGTATTCTGATACGTCGTGGATTCCGAAAAGTTCGAAGAACGTCTTTGTTTTTTTCGTAACAAAATGGCTCAGATCTTTTCCTTCAAAAACTAGGTTCTTTCCCTCTAATCTTTTCATTTCTTTTTTCATAGCTGGTTTTGTCTCTAAATTTTTGATCATATTCTCTCTTTCATCCTCGGTAACACGTTCATCCAAAAAAGCCAATCCTACGTTTGTTTCCGTTAGAAACCAAAGATGTCTCTTGGCAATTGTGAGAGCACTTTTTTTGACATTTTTATCCGAGTAAATGTTCAGAAGATGCAGCATATCCAAATCGTTCTTTGGAGCATATCGACTTACAATTGCCTCGTGCCAAAAGCGAACGTAAATGAGGCTAATAAAATGTGCAACTTGTTTCATTCCTTTCACATCTCGTTGAGAAACATTCAACTGCTTGTTGAAGAGGACAATTTTAATTGCATATATTGCCTTTGACATCCACCGTGCTTGATGTAATGCCCCTGGGACTCTGAAACTGAAGTCATTTTGAGACCAACCTCCCAGGTACAAGAGTGAAAGTTGCAATAGCTCCTTGTAATCTTCTCTTGGATGACTTCCGTCTTTTAAAACATTCTTAATGTAGCTCACCATTTTCACCCGTTGTTCTTCTTGAAATTCTGGAAGTGAATTTTCTTCATCCAGCATTGTGGTATATGATTTCTTATCAATTGAATTCCACAGACTTTGAAACTTCCGAAAAATCTGGATGTCAGGACCACTTGATGGTGTGCTACAACACTCCTCAAACACTCCTTTAAGAATAAGTTCATGGGTGTGATGACGACAAGCCAACCACAACAAAGTTCGTCCGAATTCACTTTCAATTCTGGTGCATGCCCCCTGGATCAGCCCTGTATTCGATGCTGTAGTATCGAAAGACATACCAATTATTTTGTCGCGTAGCCCAAATCGGTCCACTTCTTGAATAACTACCTCAGCCATCTGCTCGCCAGTCCCTTTCAGGGCAACAGGTACACCAAGCAAATGCTCAAAATCTTTGCCAGTCACTAGAACTGCAACTCTATCTTCCAAAGCTTTGACACTTCCACTTCCATGGGCAACTGAAGGCAATAGTTTACTATCCCAATGCAAGACCAATTTAGGAGGATTTTCAAAAAGTGACTCTTCGATTTTCTTTGCCAGTTTACTTCTATTGTTCGTCCGAGCTCGGTAAACTGTAGCTGGAGAAACGGAAATATTTGAAACATCGTGGCCAAGACTTTTTGCAGTTGCTATAAATGAAGTACTTGCTTGTCGATTCGAGAGCTGTTCTCTATCCCAAGTAGACGTGAGTGTTTGATCGAGCAGTTTTAATCTGGGATTAGAACGTAGTTTTTTTGTAGCTGGAGCCAAAAACTCGCTCTCTTCATCACTATGTGCTGATGTTGATGAGTCTCCTTCTTCCAGTATAACTTTCTTATTGATTTCTTCGATAGATTTGTAGTGTTTATTCTTATATGACAAACTTTTGTCTTCTTTTGCAGATTTACTTCTTATTTGCGACACATAAGCTTTGTCAAGTCCACTCATTGACGAACTCATACGATCTTCTCTTTGCGACTGTAGAAATTCTTTATCTTCTTGTGAGACGGTTGTCATTTCCATCACATTTTGCCGGGAAATATCAAATAGTTCGATAAGATCGCTTTTCCATATTTGCCGTTTTGCATCTGCTTTATCTGTGTTTCTTGATTTTTCTTTGCCCAAATTTTGGTATTCTTTGTACAGCTTTTGTATAAGTTATAAAACTAAATTCTAGTTTTATTTAAAAAAAACTTTATTAAAAAATTCGGCAGCGTTTCTGCCTCCTGACTTAAGACTGACATTGAAATTCTTACGACTAGCTTAAATACTAATTATCTGCTGCCACTGCACTTCTGCTTCAAATGTATTTTCCTGGAATCGTACGGTCGTCGCCGGTCGGTGTCATATGCCCGTGCGAAAGTGCTTTCGATGCAGGTCTCATCGCAGGTTGCTAGATGGCATGATTTCGGGTCGTTGCTCCGTGTGACGGTGGCATGTGTTATAGATTGTTTTACGTTAACTCCTCCGCCCTTAAGAGTGGACGCCCTCGTCCGCTTAAAAGAATGGTATTTGGCTTATGCGGGATGTTCTTGCTCTTGGTTGTGGGGACGGCTCGCTTTTGATAGTCTCCAAGGCTTCTGTCGATACTTCTGGTTTGGTTACGGTATTCTCTACTGAGTTGTTGGCTTTCGTAAATTTCCTGAAGATGACCAATATGACAATGCAAGATAGTAGACACGCTCCAAAACTTAGCATAGTATTATTTTTGAAGTCGGTTTTCAGGAGCTGGATGTACTGGGTGTTGTTTGTGTGGAGTTCTTTTACCATTTCCAGCGAGAGAACTTCTTCTAGTATGTTGTCCGATGAAGTTGGTTGCAGGATTGGCGGGAGAGGGTTGAGATGACTGATTTCGATGGAATTAAACGTGTTCTTTCCAATTTGTATACTGCTGTTATCATACCTTATAAGGAACGTACCGTTGAGTGAGACCATATTGTTGTTTATTGAGATTTGCCCATCGTACCGATTCAGGAAAATGATGTCTGATGATATCTCTTCGACCGCAGGAATGTGTTGGTTGTTGATTGCAGTACAGTTGGCTGGAATACTACGTATTAGGTTTGGAATACATGTTGTATTGCTTATGTTAATAATATTAATTCTAGGACAAATGGATAGTTTATTCACTGTTTTACAATCTGTTACAATTCCATAGATTTCGTTTTCACATTCTATAATTTCCTTAAAGTCGATTTTTATTATTTTTGTTTCTTCTCTTACTGCTTTTATAATAATTTTTTTACAAATTTCTTCATTTACAGTTGGTAAACTTACTATGTATAATAAAATAGCATTGTTAAATGCTATCTTTATTTCTGAGAACTCAATTGCCTCTTCTATATTCTTGAATGGTATTTCTTTATTATTTATAATTTTTTCGATAGTATTTATTTCAATATTCGACAGGATATATGAATTTATAATATTTACTCTTGCCCAATGTAAGGCGTATGCCACGTTTGTTATTTCTTCTTTTAATAGATCTAATTTATATTTTATGTTGAAGACTAACTGTTCTATTATGTTTCCATTTTCTTTTACATATTTATTTATTTCGTTAGTTCTATTAGCTACGTTATTTATTTTATCTATTACAAGTTTGTTAATTACTATCTGTCTATTATTATTTTCTAGGACGTTATTAATTTTTTCTTGAATTATTTGGAAGTCGTGTTTATCTGGGTTGCCAGTAATGAATTTCCAAGCGCTTCCTAGGAAGTCAATTGACCTTCTGGATTTTGGATGGTTTGGGACTAAACGTTTTATCAAGGAATTGATTGTTGATATTTCTTCGGATAACAGGTGAAAGCTATTGTGGGAGGTTGGTAGATTTTTTCTCATGGATGTCTCTATGCTTTCTATGGCTTCGGAATATTTCGACAGATCGATCTCGTGAATAATCTTATAGGTTCCTGTTTGTAGTCTTGATGTACCCGTGTTTATGGTCACAAGTCTTGCGTTTGTATAGTCCAGTATCTGTACGTCGGCTAAGCAGTCGGTCATGTATAGGTACAGTTGTCTAGAAAGAAAGGTATAGAAGGATTTATTATGATTTGATGTGTGATTTGTGAACAACTTTGCCGGATTGAGTAAGAATCGTTGTTTTTTTATTTTCTTTTACGATTTCCTTTGCGTATCTCGGCGTAAGTTTTGAGCCTAATCTTTTGTTTCTTTTGACGTATATTACGTCGCCTGTTGAGTAGTTCTTTACTGGTTGCTTTCCCTTATTATGGTAAGCTAAGTCACGTTCTTGTTTGACTTGTAATTTGTCCTTGGTTTCCAAACGGATTTTGTTAATTTTGGTAGGGTCTGCGTTTCTACTGAAAAATATATCGACCGGTTTCCTACTGGTCACAGAGTGTATTGAAAAATTATATGCGTTCGTTGCTGCCTCTAAAAGTTCCGTGAAGGATTTGTGTGTTTGTTCACATTTTATGCATCGCATGATTTCAACGAGAGTCGAGTGAAATCTCTCGACTTGTCCATTTGAGCTGCTCGTGTATGGTGGTGTTTTATACACTTCGATGCCGAACTCGTCCTCAATCATGAATATGATCGGGATTGAATTAAAAGACTTCTCATTATCGAATACTATAGTCTTTGGAATACCGTAAGAAAATATAATCTCTCTAAGAGGTGTTCGAACATCCTCTATGGCCTTCGATTGTATTCTTTTGGCCTGGGCGTATTTGGAGAACTTATCTACCGCAGTCAGTACAAGATTGCCTTCAGTTGAGAAAATATCTAGGTGTATTATTTGTCCGGGGTAAGTTGGTATCGGGGTCGCCTGAATTTCGATCTTCTCCGGGTGCCGGTCATACTTATTTTCTCTACAAACCGAGCATAGTTTTGTTATTCTTCTTACTTTGCGAGACATACCGGGAAAATAAAATTTTTCAAGAATCTGTAATTTATTTTCGCGATCATTCCTATGAGCACGTTGATGTGTCCTTATTATTATCTCTTCTTGTTGATTTTCGTCGGTTACATCTTCGACAAGAACTTGGGAGAATCTAATGCGATAACTGTGAAGATGGTCTCTATAGATTTCTTGAATCATACCCTGAATTCGTTCCTCTGTTCTGATGCAATTTATAACTGTGGGGTTCAGTCGTACTTTTAGGATTTCTATTAAATTATTATAGGTAAAGGAGGGCTCTGTTATTAGGTGTCTATGGTAGGTGGGAAATACTATGCGAAACTCTTGTTTACTCGTATCACCAATATTTAAGAAAATTTGATTTTTATAAGCATTTATTGGCGTCTCAACACTGATTATGAGGCCATGGGACGAGCTTTCGTCACTGTGTACGGTTGGAGTGAGGGAGTTAACTTCAGTTCGAATGGGGGGTCTGGAGAGGGCGTCGGCAACTATGTTTGTTTTTCCTGGCTTGTACTTTAGCTCATAGTTGTATTCCTCTAAGATCGCTTTCCATCTCTTAAGTTTGGTGTTGTTGTTTTTGTTACTTAAGGAGTAGGTAAGCGGTTGGTGATCAGTGTGAATTATAACCTTTGCTGGCCCATATAGATAGTTCCTGAAGTTGTTCAATGACCAAATTATAGCTAGCATCTCCTTTTCATTAGCTGCATAGCTTTCTTCGGTTTTAGTTAATGTCCTAGATATGAACATAATGGGCCTGTCCTCTTGTGATAGGACAGCTCCTAGGGCGTAATTTGAAGCATCGGTTACTAACTCAAAGGGTTTCGTGAAATCGGGGTATGCGAGTATGATTTCTTCTGAAGTTAAGGTATTCTTGATTTTCTGAAAGGCTTGTTTAGCTGGTTCATCGAGGTGGATTATTTTTTTGCCTGAGAGGTTTTTGGACATTCGTCCGTCCTCCCCCCTTAAAAGGGCTGTTAGGGGTTTCGCAAGCTTTGCGTAGTCCCTAATGAAGCGGCGATAATACTCTGACAGACCTAGGAATGAGCGAAGTTCCTTTAGGGTACGAGGGTAGGGGAAGTCTTGGATTGCTCTGACCTTTTCTGGATTGGTTTTAATGCCGTTGGGCGAAATAACAAAACCAAGGAATTCTACTTCTTTCTTGTAGAATTCGCACTTATCCAGTTGCACTTTCATATTTGCGGCTTGTAACGTTTGGAAAACTTTCCGAATATTTTGCTCGTGTGTCGCCTCATCTTTACTAAAAATGACTATGTCATCTATGTAGACATAACAAATTGCACCAATATGTTCACGCAGTATGTCATCGAGTGCTCTCTGAAATATAGATGGAGCATTCTTGAGACCGAATGGAAGCCTCGTGAACTCGTACTTGCCATTGTTGACCGAGAAGGCCGTTTTTTCGATATCAGATGCCTTTAAGGGGATCTGATGAAACCCGCTTTTTAAATCTATTACAGTAAACCATTTATTTTGGCCTAGTTGTGCTAGCACATCATTTATTTGAGGGATCGGGTATCGATCTGCCACGGTAATACTGTTTAGCTTCCTGTAGTCTATGACGAGTCTGTATTTTTTCTCTCCGGAAGCATCGGCTTTCTTAGGCACTACCCATACGGGAGAATTGTAAGGGGATCGTGAAGGCCTAATTATACCATCGTTGAGGAGTTTGTTGATTTGTTTTTCAACCTCACTTTTAAGAGATATAGGGTAGGGATAGCATCTGGTGTACACGGGTGAATCAGATGTTGTCCTAATCTCGCCTTTTACCACGGTGGTGTAGGTTAATTTCTCTTCAGGTTCATCGAAGAGTTTCGGGAAATCGAGTACAATTTTGTCTAAGGAATTTCTTTGTATTGAGGTCATGTGGTTCATCCTAATGTTAAGTGAGTTAATGGATTGCGAAGCCATCTGTTTTATACCTATCTTTACTTTGTTATTGATAACCATGTAGTTATCTTTGGTATGTATAACTGCAGAAAGGCTCTTAAGACTGTCATTCCCGAGAATGGCGTGAAACGATTTGAGTTTGGGCATAAGAAAGAATTTAATTTTTATGTTTTGAAGACCAAAAAGATTGACAAAAGTATGCTGAGTGACTTGGACGTTACCTCCGATCGAGTTACAACAAAAAGGTTTTTCATTTAACAAAGGGTTCTTTACTAGGGATGATTGTATGTAATTTTTATTGGATCCGGTATCAATAAGAATTTTTAATATATCTCCATTCTTCGTTGCACATTCAAAATATGGCAGCGAAGAATTGGTTAATCTAAAAAATGTATATCGGTTAGTTGCATGATCTCGGTAGAATCGTTATTGTCCGGTTGCGTCATGTCAGTATAGTCTTGTAAAGTTTGGTCATATTCGTTCGAGTTGTCTACGTTCGCTTGTATATCCTCATATTGGCTGATTTCCTCTTCTTGAGTCATATCGGTACCAATATGAAAGTTTCTTTGCATCTTGTTAGGGTGTGCTTGCTGAGAATGGGGAGCTGATGGTCTTTTCGGTGCTGGGGGCCAATTGTGCATACGGGGTCTGTTTATATAGTTTACTCTGTTCGTCCGAATTGTCGATGTATCCATAGGCTCTTGTGGTGGTTGCCGGGGATTGCCAAAACGTTGTTGATATTGTGGATTAAATTGTTGTTGATTTTGCTGTGGAACAACCTGCCTTTGAGGTAGAGGAGGCCTAGCGTTGTATTGATATGAAATTTGTTGTCTGGGTGGTTGAGGTAAATATGTTAGTTCTGGGTAGAATGACTGGCGGCTTGGGCCTTGTGGATTGTTGAAGTTTCCTCGTCTAGGTGGGATTGGTGGCGGTTCGGGGTGCTGAGTTCTTCTGCTATTGTTATTTGCAATCGCATACTGTGATCTTAAGTTTTGATTTTCTAGCCTTAGGCACAGATGCAAGGCTTGAGGTAAATCCAAGGGTTCTTTCATTCCCAACAGTCTGGGAAGGTCACCCTTAAGCCCTCTAATGAAGGTGTCGAGTGCTTTATCTCTATAAGTTTGCATAAGCAAATTGAGAGCGTCCGCACTGATATCCATGCACGATATTTTGTTGAGAATTAATGAAAGATGCGCGTATACATTTTGATAGAATTCCTGTATAGATGTGTTGCCTTGCACAAGCCCTGTCATTTGGTACTCTAACGTTCCCAAATCACGCTTGTCAGCGTAGTGCATGGTCAAGCATCTTGAAATACATTTCCAATCCAATGGAGTGTTGTACGACTCCAGGACATGGTCTGCATTTCCTATGACTTTGTTTCTGATGGTATTTATAATACCAAAGTATTTTGCTGATCCTTTGATCGAGTCATATATTTTTAGGATCCTCTCTACGCTCTTGCGCCATGAACTAAATTCTCCTGGTTCCCCAGAGAATTCGCGCAGGCTGCGTACCACATCGGGAATTTTATCGAGGTCGTTAATGTTTGCTTGTTGGTCGGGCGATATGGCTTGGTCAGTTCCCGTGAACTGATCCGCATATGGGTTTAGAATGGATTGTACAAGATTTCGACCCTCGGTCTGAAGAGCTTCACGAACCATAGAAACGATGACGGATTGCAAGGGAGGGTTAACAACAGGATTTGATGACCCTGTTTGGCCAGCATGGCCATCAAGCGCGGATGGTCGTAGCAAATTTTCATTAGGCATTTTAAGTGGAATTGAAATTAGACCGACAACCAAATAATTCTTATTCTTATAATGTAAGTTACGATGATAAGTGGAAATTAATTTCCTTCAACTGCCTTATGCAATAATCAGGTAGTAATTCTCTTTCAAGTTATTCTTACACTATTTTCTTCCTTTAGTTTCTTAAGGAGTTTCACTTTCTTTGTAATTACGTAGACTTGTATAATATTCTTTTCTTTACTTTAATTGATTAACTATTTATGTTCCTAAGTATATCTTAATCTATGCTTACATTAAATACACGATCGTCAGCATGTTGTTGGCGGCAGTAGTCTTAACTACACCTGTTCACTGTTTGTTACTAGGGGGCCCTTGATGTTTTCTCCAACTCTGGTTCACCAGCACTAGTTGTTTAAATGTTCTTTTAATGTTTTGAAGTTTTTCTTTGCACTGTACCGGTTACACTGATTTTCGTGCGGACCCTGGGTTTTGACGCACTCTTTACACGCACGTTACACTGGTTAAATGTTTTATCGGTTTGTACCACTTGGGGACTTTTCCGGATACGGTATAGTTATTGTACCACTTGGGGACTTTTCCGCGACTAACACACGTACCACTTGGGGACTTTTTTTTAAAAAAATGGTTAGTTAAGTACTACTTAAGTACAAGCGCGACTAACTATAGTGAACTAATTTTAACCGTGTTACCAGGGTCCCTGCTCGGGCGCCAGTTATAAAACTAAATTCTAGTTTTATTTAAAAAAAACTTTATTAAAAAATTCGGCAGCGTTTCTGCCTCCTGACTTAAGACTGACATTGAAATTCTTACGACTAGCTTAAATACTAATTATCTGCTGCCACTGCACTTCTGCTTCAAATGTATTTTCCTGGAATCGTACGGTCGTCGCCGGTCGGTGTCATATGCCCGTGCGAAAGTGCTTTCGATGCAGGTCTCATCGCAGGTTGCTAGATGGCATGATTTCGGGTCGTTGCTCCGTGTGACGGTGGCATGTGTTATAGATTGTTTTACGTTAACTTATATTAGCACGTATATTTTCTTCCGTCATAACAGGGATATTTGCTCTCTTCCACATTTCCTGCAGTTTAGTGCTACTAGATTTTGCGGCATTCGATAGTGTTTCCTTCATTTCCTTATGATGGTATATAAAAACTAAAAGTACTTGTTCCTTTGAAGGTAGCCGAGCTCCTAAAAATTCATTGATGGGCACTTTTTCTAGCAGCCAAACTCCTCTTTTAGTTCCCATTTTAAAGTTCAATTACCTGCAAAGGATTAAAAAATCACCTGAGAAACGTACTAATACAAAACAAACGTAATAATAGAAAAGGACGTCAATTATACCGAAATTTCACAAAGTTGCGAAAAAGTGACCAAAGTGTGCAACCCCTAAACATCAACCGATCTTCTTGAAATTTGGCAAATATAACTTTTATATCACTTAGACTCGGGGCGTAAGCAAAGTCATATGAAAATCAAAACTTTGGAAAAATGAAACACCCTAATCCAGAGTCACCTGCAATGAAAGTTGTAATATTCCACTCCTCTTGGTCCTGTGGAATATACTCTGGTATGTGCTGACGCTCACCCGGCGATTGTGCCCTGGTTATGACTCTCAGCACTTGTGCGGTAGAGTGGGTTTTACTTAAGGGATTTTGGGCTGATTGATAGCCAGTAAAAACCATTTAAGTTGACTCTCGTTTAGAAAGTAAGTTTATTATTCAAATTTCAGGCTATTATTATTACAGTTTTTTACTTCTTAAAATCTATACCTACTTCGATTCTTGAACCCTTAAACCATTAACCATACTTATTACATACTATGCATATTAGACGGCCGAGGCACTTGCATACTAGCCACTTGAAGCAATATGCCTAATCGGCATATTGTTGTGACAGGCAAACGACCCTCATCGTTGTGGATGCCTGCGCTCGGTAATATGAGCGTTGTTCACGTCGTCTGCTTTGTGCATGTTTTTCATCTGCAGTATGTGTATTTAAATGTAGTATGGTTAATGATTTATGGCATGCGCCGAGTTCAAGATAACGAAATAGTATCTTTAATCAATTAGTTAAGTGGTCACAGTGACATTCCTGGCAACTGCAAGGCGGATGAACTAGCTAGGCAAGGCAGCGGCCGCCAAATAACTGGTATTAGCGAAGAACCGCACGTTCCATTGCAATCAGTAAAAACTCTGCTCCTCGAGGAAGCATTAAAAACCACCAACAACAGATGGAACAGCATTAACACTTGCATAGCATCCAAACAAATCTGGCCGATATTAGACGGCAAAAGAACTAGGAAACTTCTTTGTATCAACAGAAACAAAATCAGCTCCATAGTGGGAATATTAACGGGACACTGCCTCATAGGGAAACACGCCCGTAGAATGGGTGTACCTCATAACGACTTCTGTAGAAGTTGCAGGGACGAGGAGGAAGAAGAAACCACCGTTCATCTCCTCTGCTCCTGCCCTGCTCTTGCCACCTTGCGCAAGGCTACCTTAGGGGCTTATTTCTTTGAGGACCTAAGCGATCTGGCTCGCAGCGACATTTTCTGCATCAGCAAGTTCGTTACAAAGTCCAATTGGCTTCAATGAAAGTCAACACGCAACTCACCAATCTCTGTCTGCTTCGGTAAACTAAACCTCCAGCGGAAAGAGCTGAATATGTCAACCGACTTCACCCTCACACGTAGAACTATCAGACCCCGTCAGGGGGACAGGCGGGAGGTTAGACTGCTACGGTCACCCTTCGTCTGCCTCCCCTGCCGCAGTCTTTCTATCTGATCTGCATCAGCTACCCTCCTTTCTAACGGACTGTCAGAGGCTACCAGTAGGGGGTTAGACTGTTTCGGTCACTCTCTGTCTGTTTTCTGAAGACTAACCGCCAACAGGAGGAGCTGACCAAGTCAGTCAAGTTCACCTTCACGCGTACAACTTTCAGACTCCGTTAGAGGGGATAGGTGGGGGGTTAGACTGTTTCGGTCACCCCTCGTCGCTCTCTCCTACCGCAGTCTTCTTAACTGATCTGTGCCGGCCACCCTCCTTACTAACGGACTGTCAGAGGATACCAGCGGGGGGTTAGACTGTTTCGGTCACCCTTTGCCGGCCTGTCTGAAGACTAACCGCCAACGGGAGGAGCTGACCAAGTCAGTCAATTTCACCTTCACACGTAGAACTTTCAGACTCCGTTAGAGGAGAAGGTCGGGGATTAGACTGTTTCGGTCATCCTTCGTCGATCTCTTCTACCGCAGTCTCCTTAGTTGATTCGTAACAGCCCACTTCTTACTAACGGACTGTCAGCGGCTACCAGCGGGGGGTTAGACTGTTTCGGTCACCCCTCTGCTCTCCCGAAGACTAACCGCCAACAGAAGTAGCTGGATACACCAATCAACCCCAACTCGAAAATTAGAGGACCCCGTCAGAGGCTATAGACGGTCACCCCTTCTTACCAAAGACGAATCGCGACATCTACTTTCGGTGCCATGACCCGAAGACTAAGCCGTAACCAGGAAAGAAAGTTATAAAAATTTACCTCTCAGGTAGGATACCCACATCTCGCAAATTGCAACAGAATTCCAAAGGTAATGCCCGGCACAAAGAAACTGCTTATGCCACTTCCTCCCCCCTCCCCCTCTCGTGGTATCACAATGGACCAAAATTCTGGTCTAAGTGTGTCCCCTTCGGGACAGCCACCTTACCTAACCTAACCTAACCTAACCTAACCTAACCTAAGTGGTCGCTGGTGCGATCCCGTCACAAAGTAAATAAATGGTAGTCAATCTTATATACTTTAGGACAAAACTTACCAAGAATTCTTCATGATTTGTCGCCGGTTTCAAAATGTTCATTAAAAACATTCGTTCATTTGAATTCCCCCAAACATTTGAGTGATGGAATGCCCCTCCATACGGACGGTATTAATTATTATTATGCATAATTTATGGTCACATAACTAAAAATTTAATATAGCATAATTTGTATTAAATAAAACCAATGACCACCATTGCTTATGCTATGCTTTAATTTTCTATTGAAAAATAAATGCTCCTGTTTAGAGGGCCTAATCATTTATTTTATTTTATTTTTTTTTATTTTTATTGACTTCAAAAATAAATACAATTTACATCAACTTTAAAGTTTGACTAAAGTCTTTAAATGGTTTGGCCGAAGGCCGTCTACCAGACTGACATTTGTATTATAATTTATACATAATAAGAAAAACTATTTACATTTATTGTTTACTTACTGCAATTACAATTATTTACAATTTTATGAGAATAATTTTTAAAAAGTTTCCTGAACTATGCATGTTCTGTAACGAATAGCACTTAAGCAATATTGATAGAGAAGTTCCCAACTTCGTTCACCGTTCAAAATGTTGATCGTTTCCTCTAAATTAAGCGTGCCTACACCAAAGAAGCGTTTACGGAAATCCTTTAGTATCGGGCAAACTCCCAGGAAATGAAACACATCCTCCCGTTCTTTACGATTGCACAGGTCACATAATAATGGCAGCTCTGGTCGATGTGGAATGTAGTTCAAACTAAGGAGTTCACCTCTTACTTTAAATAGCAAGCTGATTTTTTCAGTAGTGTTTTCAGCTAAGAAGTAGGTTTTTTGCTTTAAGAAGTGGTTTACTTTACTGTAGTAAGCCCTGTATATTGATGATTCAGCTTCTTTAATGTACTTATCATACATCATATTACCCGCATTCTTCAGTAAATCATCAAATTTTGCTCTAAGTGAATCTGGGCTTTCGTCGACAGATATTGAAAATCTTGATGCGCATTCGATTGCCAGTTTGTTCCACTCATTTACACATGTTCCACCCGAATTTATAATTTGTGTTAGTACTAGACGTGGAATCCTTTCTTCACTCATCGCCATAACTTTTGCCACATAGTTGAAGTGCATTTTAAGGGTGTCCAAAAAGAGGGGTGCTATTCCCGTTTCAAGATATAGCATATAGTTTGGTGACGTACTGGGCAGTCTGAAGGTACTTTTAATAAAATAACGAAGGAACTTTTCCACGGCTTCAAAAGAACGATATCCCCATGCCTGAGCTCCATAAAATAGAATTGCAATTGCGGTTGCTCTAAAGACTTTATACTTAGCTATGTGAGAAACGTTATTCCTAAGAATGCAACTTCGCCACACAGAACACATAGCACGCTTGGCTTCCGCTAATTTTGTTTGTAGATGCTTATGTAGATTTAGGTTAGAAGCAATCAAGACTCCCAGATACTTATACTCCTTAACTATTTCTATTGGCTCCTCTTCAAAAGTCCATTTTTCTCTTCTCGAGTATCTCCCGCCGCCGTTTCTGAATATCATCATTTTTGACTTGGAAAGGTTAACCGATAGATTCCAGGTTTTGCAGTAGAGCTGGAGCCTGTTTATCATCAGCTGCATCCCGTCTATAGTTTCCGCAAGGAAAACTATATCATCAGCGAACATCAGTCCTGGAATATTCTTCCCTCCCATGACAATACCACCATTCACCGAGTCAGCTATGTCATTTATGTATAAATTGAAGAGAAGGGCACTTAGAACACATCCTTGCTTAACGCCCATCGTTGTACCAAAATCTTCCGACAAAGTTTTCCCGTCCCATATTTGCGCTAGATTTTCTTCGTAAATTGCTCTAATGACAGATATAATCCTTGTTGTAATTCCGTATTTGTAGAGTTTATAAAAAAGTAATTCCCGAGGTATTGAATCGAAAGCTGCCCGAAAATCCACATAAAAAGCATACAGCTTTTTTCCTTTGCTTATATAATAGTCGGCAATATTCATTAGCGAAAATATTTGGTCCACTGTCGAGTGGTTTTTTCTGAACCCCGCTTGAAAAACGTTTAAGATCCTCTTGGATTCGACCCATTCACTAAGTCTATTGTACAATATTGAACTAAAGAGCTTCGCCGCTGTATTTAAAAATGAGATGCCTCTATAGTTTTTCGGATCGTCAATGCTTCCTTTTTTGTGTAGCGGCAATATAATCGCCTTTTGAAAGCTCGAAGGAACGTCAGCGGTCTCAAAAATTCTGTTATACTCCGAAGTAAGCAGTCGTAAGAATTCTGGTGTAAGATGTTTAAAGTACTCAAACGGTATTCTATCTTCCCCGGGCGCTTTACCTTTTTTGGCATTTTCAATAGCGGTTTCTACCTCCGCTTGAGAAATTGCTGCATCTAGATATTCATCAACTATTAAAGGTGCTGCATACTGAAATGACGGTGCTATTTGATTTGTGTTGAGCAGATTCGTAAAGTGAGCTTTTAGTTGTTCAATGTGCAGGGCCGTGGCAGTTGAAGTCCTTTTTCCATTCACAAGCCTTACTGCTTTCCAGAACTCCATTGAGGATTTCGCTTTGTTTATTATTTCAATGTTTCTTTGATCAAAATTCAGTTTTTTCGCGTTACAAAGCTCTTTGAAGTTTTTGTTGGCCGCTGCATAGAGGATTCGAAAGTTGGTATTGTTGGTCGTTCTGACTAATTTCAAATATGAAAAAGATAGGTTCCTAGCTCTCAAGCATTCGCTGTCGAACCACTTTTGTTTATTTTCCGATATCTTCCTTCCTGTTTTCTGTTGTGGAGCCGCTTTCCTGATGACATTCGTTAAGGCGTCCATGTCAAGATTACCTGAAGCGTTCATGCCCAACTGCGTCTCAAGCTGCCTGCCTAGATTATGTTGAAATAATTCTCTAAAGCTGTCTTTCCAATGTAATTTCGGAAGGAGCCCAATTGTAGGTTCAAATGTTTCTCCACCTGTCGATCTAATTCTAAAAGACACCTCTAAGGGCATGTGGTCTGAGAACGTTTTTGCTGCAACTATAAATTCATCAAAAATGGCGTCCCAGTCTCCAGACAAAAAACAATAATCTATCACAGAGCAGGCTGTTCCACGAATAAAAGTGAATTCCCCAAAACGATCGCCATCGCAGCTTCCATTTAGTACCCAACTGTCCAAAGCGTCTGCTAGTTCAAGAATTTTATTCCCCTTCGAATCGCACACCTCGTCCTTTGATCTTCGATCGCAGTTAAAACGGGTAGTGTCTACACAGCTATTAAAAGTGTTTTGCGAAAGGCCTATTCTTCCATTAAAATCGCCGATTAGCATAAGATTTGATGCTCCTAGCGCATTAACAAGATCGAGTAGTTTGTCAAAGTCGCGCTGCCAATGGCTGCAGTTCAAATAAATAGGTACAACGTAATAAATCGTGCCTTCCATTTTGATTTCAAATATTCGGGATTGCTCAATGTTCTTAAACTTAATTACTGCATCTTTGAAGTGTTTTTTATAACCGAACAGCTCGCCTCCAGATCCCCTACCAAAAATACTAGTTTTAACAGCTGGTATATATTCTATTTCGTGGCTCATGAAAATATCCTTAAAACTAGTATCATCATAATTAATAATATGTGTTTCCAATAAAATAAATATATCGAATTGCTTAATATAATTAAAAAACTCAGTAAATAGACTTTTGTTTTTTAGCCCAGCGACATTATAACTTAAGATTTTAAGTGTTGAAAATTTAACGTTCGCCTGGCAGACGGATTCTTCTCAGTTGTATGACGTGCCGTGTAAACGCCCACTTGTGTGTCCACCCTCAGATCGCGCTGCAGCTCCAGTCTCCATTGTGTTTGCACCATTAATATTTACCAAACTGACATTTCTGTCATTTCCTGACGTTGACATTTCTTTATTGTTGCTTAAATTATTTTGATTTTCTGTTCGTAGTTTTTTTAATAATATTAATAAAGAATGCGGAATCTCTCCGATGTACCGTCCCAATATGGCTAGACTGTCATTATTGCTTCCATTCTTGAAGCCTTGAGTTGAATCCCATGTAAAAACAGTGTCTTCCACATGCAACCTATCGTCTCTCAAGAAGATTTTCAACTTAGGTTTCGACTCGCGTAGCACCTTCATAATGGATACCAACTTGCCTCTTCTTTGACGTGCACTGTGTGGCAAATCTTTGTTGATGCTTATATTCGTTCCTTTAAGTTTCTTCGCGTTTTGTAAAACATTTAAAGCAGTTGCTCTGGACTTTAATCTGACGATTACTATTGCCGTGGATGCATTTTGGTGGTTTACTCTGTGCGCAGATTCAATGTCAGAGTTGTTTTCATTCGTGTCGAGCAGTCCAGCGCATACGTTTTTGGCTTTCTCAACTGGATCGGTGTGCAGTCCTGATGGCAAACGTACTACAACATTATCTTCAACACTTTTTTGCATAAGTCGTTCAATTTGTGACTCCAGTAATTTGTTTCGGTTTTCTAAGAAGACAACTTTCTCTGAAATCTCAATCTGCTTCGCTTTAAGGTTAGACAAGTCGGCATAGAGCAATTGAAAGTCAGACTTTGTGACGAGTTCTGAGACAAGCTTTGAATTGTTTTCCTTTAGGATTTCCTTCATTTCGTCTACGCTAATGCCTGATGACGTCATTTCGACTAGAAATTTTGAAGGTCCTCCTTTAGGGTTATTGTAATGGACAGGAGAAGTTTGTTCAAGGCCTCTTTTGTTCATAAGTTAGGTTATATTTGGCGGCACCTTTACTTTTGATTTTATGTGACTTAAGAGCTATGACTTACAGATATTTCATTCAGTAGATGTAAGTATTGCGTTTATTTAAAGTTTTTTACTGCGATTTTTAAAGATCTTTTTGAAAATATCGACTTTTTACTATTTTATCACAGAGCTTTTCTTAGGCAAAACCACTTTGACAGATCGCAAAATGTCAAAATGCCTAATCATTTAGACATGAGTGCCGTCATACGGCAAATAGTTTCTAAGCTGTGTGCGTTTTTTTTAATCTTAATTTCATAAAAATGACTTTCTATAAATGCCCCAAAATTAAGAGCATGCAAACGGATAGTCTAAATTAAATAATTGAAATGCCTTAAAACAAATATCAAAGCATTTAAAAGAAATTAGACACCATCCCAATAGAAGTAAAAATTGGAAATTCAATTGAAATCTGTGTCACCTAACGTATGAATTAATGACTGAATACTCTTGCATTTGTCTTTTAAAAATGATAAATGGTCATCCAACTTTGGTGGCCAAAAATATTTAAGCCTCTTGCGAACTTTAAAGTTACTTTCCAAGAAGCTGTCCTGAACCAACAGCTCCACATACTTCCTCCGGCTGGAATTTGATTTAATTTAATTTAATTTCCATAGCTTCGAGTTTTTTTTGCCATTTTGGTACACGTAAAACACGGAACCAAACATATAGAGGCTCATATATTTTTTTTTTGTTACAAAAAATACAAGGAACATTAAGCAATAAGGATTCATTAAGTTTAGAGAGTTGCTTACTTTCCAAGAAGCTGTCTTGAACCAACAGCTCCACATTGGACATTTTTAAGCCGCCTAGCAATCGATGCACTGTACCGGTTTTTGAGGTTATGGATTTTCATTTTTACTTCCTCCGACGGGAATTGAATCTCCATGCCTTTGATAAGTTTCGCTGAAACCCCTAGGTGTCAACACCTCAAAAATGTATGGTAAAACCTCAGAGGTTTGGATAAATTTGACGAAACCTAGTGGTATAAGAAAAAGCTTGCACTTTCATTATTTTCATTGCAGAGCTCCATTGATTAGTTCCCGATGAGGACCCCTCTGTCACTAACGTACAGTTTGTTTTTATTACCGCGGTTTATTAATTTGTAGTGGAATTTTACCGAGTTTTCTCGAAAATCAGAGACTAACGCACGTCTACCTTAATCATATTGATGTGTTTGTTTATATCTGATAAACTCCGAAGTGAATCTTCTGCAATCGAGCAGGCCTTTTAATATAGTTTCTGAGAGGAGCTCTTAATAAGCGTTTACATGTATTCTTGTATTCGTACAGTATGACATGTTTTGGGTACAGTAAGGCTTTAATGTTTATTTGTGATTTTTTGTACAGTACGATCAGAATATTTATTTGAATGTAATTTTAGAAATTAATGTGAGTTATAAAACGACTGACTAGTATCTTATAAGATATGCTATTTACTTTGATCTTTAGTTCTCTGCGAACTTTCTTTGGTTTAAGATTCGTTGCAAATATTGGAGGGCAAAATTTGCTACTTACATTTAAAATTTCTTGAACGGGTACTGTTGGAATCTTTAGGTTATTGCCGGTAAAGCTAGGTTATGGCCTTGTGTTGTCGACTAGTACATATTTTCTATAGGATTGTAATGGCAAATTTAAGCTAATTGATTAAAAGCATTAGTTTAATTAGATATTAAAAAGCTTCTTTTGTAATTTTCTTTGATTCTCGAATGACAATATTCTTTTTCATGATATGTATTTGCTAATCTGATTTAAACAATTTTCTGTCTTGAGCAAAACCACGAGACCACCCCATCTAAAATATTTGTGGATCTTTCCTCTTAGACATTTTGTTTTTTGAGATTTCGGAATGTCATGTGGAATTTTTTCAGGTGGAGTAATATTAATCGCCGGCCTCCCTTTTCTTTTATCCTCTCTGCTTTAGGTTCCGTTTGAACTTCTGAGAAGAAGTGCGTGTCGTTTTGAATGTCGCCTTTTTGAATTGTTTGCAGTATATCCATCATTCACTTATCCCTTTTATGGGTTTCACTTAAAAGGATATCTCTCAAATTTTCGGATTGTTCTGGCCAACGATTCAGTAACTGCGCAATTTTCCAAAACTACTCCAAAGTCTTTGTCAATCTTTGTCTTTTTCGAGGTTTGACCTACTCATGGAGGAATGCAAAAGGCAGATGTTCGCATGTTGCGTATAGTTTCACTCATTGCATTAATTATGCTGAGCTGTTCCTCTAAAGCTAATTAAAAGGCTTTCATCCTTTTTTTAGAATCAATAGGCGGGCATTTGTAATTGAACACGTCAAACCAATCATTAGTGCTTTAAATGAACTGAGAACATTCCAAGAAATTAGGTGGAAGAGTTTTTCCGAGAGCCAAGCATCGTCTTATGTATGCAGAAACCGAATGTGACGATCGCTTTGCTTTACCTCTAGGTGCTTATTTGATATTCTGAAGCAAATTTTAAAATCAAGCGTTTCTAGTTCGAGAATATTTCTGACTGGTGCGGCATTAATTAGTTTGGCGTTTAGGTCAAATAAATCCAGTGTCAATGAAATGGTTTCTCAAAAGTTTAATCATATGCGGACTATCAGCAAAGAAAAAATATATTTTCGATAGGGTCGCATGTTTTATTTTTTGGTTTGATTAAATTTAGTAAATGTGAACTTATTAGTATTATTGTTTTTTTTTAATATGGTTAAAAGTTAAGGCAAGATCTTCCGGCAAGGGGATCAGGGGAGTAAAAATGTACTTCCTAGACCGTCCGTACGTGGCTAAAAACCACATCATGCACGAGGTGTCCCTGCGTCAAACTGAATGTAGCGAATCTAGAGAGGACAACTTTAATCAAACCCGTAGGTCTGGAATATTAAAATATCACTGGATCATAATGCACCACGTGAGTGTGTATTAAACCCCGTCCTTACCCTCCCCATTTCCTCTTCTCCTTCCCCTCCTCATCCACTGGGGCTGGGTTAGTGGTGTTAACCGTACCGTGCCGATGACCGGCCAGGCTGGGGGCCCCATAAAACTAGCTCGGTCTCTAACGGCGTACTCCGGATACAAGGCGACCTCCGGTTTCATATAGCCTTATCTGCGCATGCGGGGCTCTGTGCGGATGGACAGAATATTTCCCTAGCTACTCGTGGGAACAAAATAGATTCTTTAAATTTAAAAACAAATCCAACTGATGGAGATAAGGATGTCATCCTTATCCCTGTCTGTCAGCCAACAGCTGAACCAAGTCGGGATGAACGGAAAGACCGTTCTGAACGACAGCCAGTCGACAGCGACACCGAAACCGAATCCATTAAAGGATTTGGGATGGAAAGACTGTCCCTACAACGCAAACGGCTAAGCACGTCCAACAAGAAGAAGCTAAGGCGCCTTCGTGCAGACGGCCTATCGTACAATGAAGCATTGGAGAAAGTACTCAACGAAACAACCTCCAGTGAAGCAAACTCGACCAAACAAACTCGGTCTAGTACCAACTCACCTGCAGGCCCCAACAAAAGAGCAAAACGAAATGCTCCACTGTACGCGGACGTAGCAGGAACTATAAAGGTAGGGATCCTACTGGACAACTTTCCAACTGATGGAGATAATGATATCCTTATCCCTTTCTGTCAGCCAACAGCTGAACCAAGTCGGGATGAACGGAAAGACCGTTCTGAACCACCGCTAGTCGACAGCGACATTGAATCCGTCGACACTGTGAGCTCTGCACACACAGAAGACGCGTACAGGAGCTGCTCCGACGAACCTGAAACCGAATCCATTGAAGGACTGGGGATGGAAAGACTATCCCTAAAACGCAAACGATTAAGCACGTCCAACAAGAAGAAGCTAAGGCGCCTCCTTGCAGACGGCCTAGCGTACAATGAAGCATTGAAGAAAGTACTCAACGAACCAACGTCCAGTGAAACAAACTCGACCAACAAGCGTCCGCGTTCCAGTACCAACTCACCTGCCAACAAAAGAGCAAAACCAAATGCTCCACTGTTCGCGGACGTAGCAGGAACAATAAAGGTAGGTATCCTACTGGACAACTTTCCAGAAGGTCACCTTGAGACTGTACACCAAAAAGCAGTGGAAGAAGCCATCATAAGGGAGGTGAATAAGCTCCCCGAAGATGGCCCTCAGATAAGATTTCTCGGCTGCTCGTACAAGCCAGGGTGGCTAACGGTAAATTGTGCAGACGCAAGCACCAGAGACTGGCTAGCTACCATAATCAGCAATATCTCGCCCTGGGAGAGTGCCAAGCTACGTATGGTTGAAGGAGATGACCTCCCCAAACCCTGCGTGGCCACGGCGTACTTCCCTGACACCGACCGCTCCACGGAAGACATTCTGCGATCGCTAAGACAGCAGAACAGAGTTCTACCAACCAAGGACTGGAAAGTTCTAAGGAAAGTGGAGAGCCCCCAAGGTCTAGCTTTGACGATTTCGATGGACGAGTCTTCTGTGAAAGTCCTTGAGGACCTGAACTGTCAGCCGTTCTATAACATGAACCGGGTTAAATTTTTCTTCAATTGATAAATTTTTTCAGGTATATGTTTCGACCGAATTCCATAAAATCAGTTTTCTGTAAAAATTAACATTTATATCGTTAGTGATGCAATGGTCTACTACTAACCTATACTCAGAATGCTTTGCTCTTAAACACTTCATTTTTGTAAATTTCTTACCTGATTTTATTAAATTTATGAATTTAATTGAAATTGAATACTTTTATTTTGAAAAGTAAATTTTCAGTCACTATCCGTTTTAAAACACAAACAATCGAAACTTCAGTAACACGATCAACACCATTCGAAAATTGACTTTGCAGTTTAGAGATTTTCAGGATAAGTTATCAGTTGGCAGGATGTTAGTAGGTATTCATGACCTTCTAATCAAGCTTATTGGACTTCCGAAGTCTATGAGGCAATTTATATAATCGTCGGACTTGTCATCTTCTGACATGTGATGCACTGCTGACTTTCGGAGTATATTGTTGCAACCCTGTGTACCACGGCGCCACAAGCGTAGCGTGCTCCATACTCCCTCTTTGGCTTAGAGCACATATTTGCCACATGTCCCAACGAGTTGCAAATTGTAGCAACTAACCGCAATTCTGCGTCCCTCTACCTACCTTTCCTTAGTTGTACTAAACGTAGCAGTCGATCCTTTCTGCACCTTCCTTTGAACGAATGCTCGAAGTAATAATGTTGTATATTCCTGGAGTTGGGTTGGGCATGGGCATATAAGTTAATGTTGTCGTCGGTAAAACCTTCAATTGCATATTCGGTCCATCGGTCCAGAGTGTGATGTTGAGGCGGCAGCAGGGACCGGCTGAATTTGGCTGCAAGTTCTAAAGTTTTTTTTTGTTCTTTAGTTTATTTATTACTGCCGCACTATTTAATTAAAAAACACGGCGGTGACATACTGGTCGCTTTGAACGAACAACAATTCGGACCGAACGCCTCGACTTTTAAACACCAACTGAACTGACTCTGTCCGAGACTTTGCCTTTCTCCGTTTTTCTCCCCAATTCCGCAATAATAAATTGCGATTTCTCTTTTATTCCATTCCTATTAGGTTGGTATGACGTATTGGACCCTCTCGCATTGTTTGCGCTTGGATGTGCAATAAAGTATGATGCCGTCCTTGGCATTCAGCACACTTGAATTGACTGGGACAACTGGGACAAACACAAATGATGTTGACGCGTAATTTCTTGTCTTTTCCATGAATCGGCTGCCAAGAATTAGCTGCATCGTCGAATCGAGTGGGACCCGTTACACGGGGGACACTAATAGTGATCATTTTCCTTTGTGTGCAAGTAAATTTTCTTTGAGTTTGGTCCTTGTCCAATCTTGGCCATCTGACCAATAGCTTCCATAGTTTTGTATCTGTTTGTAAGAAACTCCGTGAAATCCGCGAAATCAGGTAGTGCTTTGGCTCGTCCCAAAGACCCTGAGTTTGTATAATTATATCATCCCATTGATGCTGGGGTACCTCTAAATTTATCAACGATTGGACACATTCATTAGTGGTGTCCAATAACGCCTTAATACCTTTCACATCTACATACGTTGTGTAACTTCGCTTGGTTACAGAAAAATCTCAGTTGACAAGCATTTGTGCTCGTATCGAGTAGTCTGAATTGTCCAAGCTGAATCATCACTTTTCTCCAAAAGCTGCTGAAGCAGACGTGCGGCTTTCCTCGTCGCTGACGTTTGCTTTTAAATAGTGCATTTTTTTCACCTTCGATAATGAGTTATTATCACGTACGATACTCTTAAATAAATTACTGAACTCTGGCCAGCTGTCATAATTGCCGCCAAAACATGGTATTTTGATAGCTGGAAGCTTGAAATCACTGGAAATGATGTTGTTGTTGGTGTTCAGGTTTCACTTTAATTAATTTTTTCAGATAATTAACAGGGACTGTCTTTCCCGATGTTGGATCACAATAACTGTTAGCTTATTTCACGATACACAATCCTTGACGAAGAATATCCGGCTCGAAGGACCAAATGTTGCCAAAAGAAAAGAAACACAATTCACTTTTACATTTATTAGCTCACTTGAACTTATTACTATCTTATTTTAAGCGAGTATGTTCGAAGCGGTGGATATCTGATCACTGATGATTTGTAATGGATGTGGTATAAATAGAAGGGGTGGGAGTGGGTTGTTGTCTGCTAGAGACGCTGAAATTTGGGGGAAGTTGTACTAGAATGGGAAAAAGGATGGACAGGAAAAGGGGAGGAAGTTTGGCCTCATAGGCGCGGGCGCATGCCTTGTTTATCGCGGCTGGAGCTCGACGGTGGGGGGATTCTTGCACCCATGGACCTACCATTACCTACCACATGAGGAACTGTTGGTCGTCCTCTTAGCGGGTCTATACCCACCCAGCCTTGTGCCAAGTCCGCTAAAATGTTAGCTGGCACCCTAATGAAGCCGTGTGCTTCTGACTTCGGACCTCCTACTGCCTTTCCAACGAAATGAGACACGTTATTTTGGGTTTAGTCCATTGTGACAAAATTCATGTTGTTTTTATTCAGACAAATAATATTCATTAATCATTGTAAATTTATAGTTTAAATTTAAAAAAAAAACGTTAAGCTTTCCTCTTTATACCAAATTTAAATTATTACGTTAGCTTAATTAAGATTTACCCCCTTTTTTGTTTTTGCAATGAAAATAAGATAAATTTAACTTAACACAAAGGAAGATAGTATTGGCGGGTATGGGTCATATACGCGTTCATTATAAAATCGCGCAATTCTACAAACAACAAGGATGAACTACCGGGTCGCAAATTCGAATGAGAAAGTATAGGTTCGTATATCACCACAACAAAATGAAATTGTAACTGAAATGACTTACCGGGATCCGCGTCGCCAGGCCTGCCGATGAGTATCCAAAAAAATGGTGGACCTAAATAAACCACCCCTCCCCAACGTTATGCAAATTTTAATTCGTCACACCCACACTTTATTATTTGAATTTGCGAGATTAGGTATCTGGTTAGATTAGAGATACCTATACATTTTTTTTTTTTTTTTTTATGGGAAAGTAAAAAGAATTTAAGCAACGCAGACCCGCCAGGATCTACTAGTACAATATTTTTTTTCTTTTGATTGAATTAAAAGCTTAGTTAAAAAGAAAATTTTATTTTTGAGGAAAGAAAAATTGAGGAGCTAAACAAAAGTCGACGGTGTTGCCCTCTAGGCATCAGTAGCCGATCTCGGGTTGCAGTATGGGATGTCGCTGGTTGTTGTTGAAAAAGCGCTGGTTGTTGGTTGGGTAAGCGGTAAGTGGTAGTGTGGTGTCTGGGATGTCACTGGTGGTTGCCGAAGAATAGTTTTTTTTTTTTTTTTTGTTATTTAACGAGGATGTTGACGTCCGATACAAGCTCGTGGAAATTTCAACTGCATTGTGACGTGACACGTGTTTTTTTTTTTTTTTGGTTTGTATATTTTTTTTTTTTGCCCTTTTGCACCGGGACAAAGGCCCTTGCCCCAAGTTCGGGGGTGGGGTTTTCTTTTGTTTTCACAGTTCTTGCATGAGGTTAAGTTTTTCTTCCTTTTTTTGTGAGTTTTCTTTTGTTTTACGGACAATTACAGGTAGACGGCTTTTTTTGGCGTCGTAGCACGAGCAAAAAAAGACCCGAAAACGAACACCGCTTCCGCGTGTTGGTACTTTGCAACACAAAAAAAAACTACGGATAGGAAAAAAAATTCCGGACTCCCAGACGCGTGCTAGTAAAATCAACCGAACTGCGCTGCAGCTAAACACCAACTGAAAACCTTCGGTTATACCCATACGAACAACGACCATACGCCAACCCACTTCCACCACGATCCTATTTTACAAGTAGCATTTGCCTCTCGACTTCGTGACGCGATACTCCCGCTACCTCTAACTTCGTAGCAACGAAAGGAAAAGAAGACAAACAAAAAAAAATCGTTTAGCGGGACTGCAGACTGGGTCGTGTATAGTGGCGTTGTTTATCAACTGCCTGCTTTTCGCCGCCTCGCATGATCAGTATATATAGGTATATATAGGTATATAATGCTTTGTAGTGCGACGTAGGCTGTATGGTATATATTGATATTATGCATGTAACTATGCAATGCAACGGCAAGTATTTAGCTGAGCTGGTGAGTTATGTGGAAGGTAACCATTAATAAAAATGGAATTGTGCATTTGTACTTCTCATCCGTACTTGGCGATGAGGTTGCCGACAAAACAATCTTTCCATTACAGATTCGATTCTCCTGTTTCCTCGAAGAAACTTAATCTCCAATCCAGCAAGTCCGAGATGTGTGTTGCTTTTAGTACTTTGTACCAGGTGACCGCTTTCCATAGTTCATTAATTATATACGCCCTTCCGCCAAGAGTACTGGCGATGCCAATTATCGTGTATCTGTTTATAGTTTTCGTCTGTGGTCGTCTGTGGTCGACTTTCGGTGTTGTTCCCCTTTCAGCGCAACATGCATGTTCGTAATTCTGTCGATATAAAATATGTTTAACTATTGTTATTTCGTAATAAGAATGTTCGACCAACAGCTCCAGATTAAACATTTTGAGTCCACCTAGCAATTGGTGGACTTTGTCGAACAGATGCCAACTTCTTTTCACTTCTGTAAAACAAAGTGCAAAAAATTCGATAAGAGCTTACCAAAGTTTATTTAGAAAAAATAAACTATCATACCTGTACCGGTTTGTGAGGTTGTGTATTTTCATTTTAACTCCCTCTGGCGTGAAAATAATGTCCATCACTTCAAGGTTTTGGGCCATTTCTGCATAAATGCGGCCATTCCGCCTATTGCAACGAAGCTCGGCAATTCTATGTTCCCAAAGTTCCACGAGGACCTCTTCCTCCGTTTGCGTCCACAATTTTCTTTTCTTATATTATTTTGCCATTATCTTTAATTAAAACAAATTATATTTAACAAAATTATAAATACTTCTCTTAAAAATATTACCTACCCCTTTTTTTACTCAGATTCTTTTCTTCCACAGATTTTTTTTTTGCAAGATTATCACATTTGTTTTGGCGTTTAATATTTTGACATCTGCAAATGAACACAAAGTTGACGCTGTAGGCTTGTTCGATTTGACAACCTCTCACGGATGAACTCAAAGGGGTTTCAAAAAGGTTTCGATATCTCAAAAATGTGTGGCGAAACCTCGGAGGTTTGGGGAAATTTTACGAAACCTCGCGGTTTCGTTTGGTGGGAACATGCCATAAGAGAAGCTCTTACTGAGAGTTTACATGGGTTTTTGTATTCGTACAATATGACATGTTTTGGGTACAGTAAGGCTTCAATTTTTATTTTAGCTGTTTTGTACACTACGATCAGAATATTTATTTGAATGTAATTTCAAGAAAATTAATGTGGGTTTTAATATGAAAGTAAAAAAATATTAAGTACCGTTGATGACTACTATTTAATAAGATATGCTATTTTCTTTGATATTTAGTTCTCTGCGAACTTTCTTTGGTTTAAATGTAAGTAGCAAATTTTGTCCTCCAATATTTGCAGCGAATCTTAAAGTTTCTTGAAATGGTGCTGTTGGAATCTTTAGGTTATTGCCGGTAAAGCTAGGTTATTGCCTTGCGTTGTCGACTAGTACATATTTTCTATAGGATTGTAATGACAAATTTAAGCTAATTGATTATAAGCATTAGTTTAATTAAATATTAAACAGTCTTTTTGTAATTTTCGTTACAAATATTATTGGTCATTGTATTAGTATCAATTAAATTAAATTATAACTATATATCTTGATACTTTTACTTTTTGTTTTGAGATTTCGGAATGACACCGCTGTAGTGTATCGAAATCACTTGGCTCTTCACTACCTAGAGCTGTTTTTTATAGCTGAACCTAATTTTACATGCAAAGTGAACTCAACGAATTGTGGAGTACAAGTAGGTTTTAGTGAATTGTACATTATCTCAACTATCTTAAGAAAACTGCATAATTCTTTATAAGTGCGTGTGAATATGGGTAGGGCTTTCATAGCCGTTCCTAAGTCGAAGTTTCAAATGTTTTCAAATAACCCGAAGAAATGTGCGTCTTGGCATTTTTATCTCTTCCATGGTTATTGAGTCCTTGGTTATGGTGCTGCTTGTTTGAGTGGTGTGGCTGCTGCTGCGTTGGTGCTTCTTTGGAATGTTTTTTCATTTCAAATTGGAGCTCCGGTCCGGTTTTTTTTTTTCCTCTCTTCAAACACACTGCCATATGCCAAACTTCCCAAGTTTAATAGCTCCGCTACATCAGGGGCTGGCAGCTTCCTTTTTTGTGGGACAGTCAGAACTCCTTTTGTGTTCACTTTACTGATCGACGGCATTGGATGGTCAGTGATTTCAATACCCTGGTTCAGTCCTAATTTAATTTCCTTTGAAATTTGTGTAGGCGGTTTTGAACGCCGAGCCAATTCCGGTAAATGTTACTGTGTCATGCAATTTAATTTATGCTCATTTACCATTTCATATGCAGATATTGTTAAGAGTTGCACGAATTTGTGCTCACCTTCGTTTGTATCTTTCATAATAAATCTTAAGAATATGACTGATTGTTCAATATTTTGTTACTATTCGGACTTGTTCCATTTGAAGAAGCTTTGTACGAATCCCACTAACGTACTGTTTTTTTGGATCACTTGCTTCAATTTGGCGTTTACTGACTCTAGTCGGTTGTTTGTCAGGTTTTGTAAGTTTCCCTCTGACATATAAAATGCGGTCCATTCCTCTTTTATTTTGTGCCAATTGTCATTGAAGTATTGTAGGACCGGGAAAAGAACCGCTTCCGAGAATGCTGCATATATTTGTCCATACTGTTCCTCTGAAGAACTGTATGCTAGATTCTGTAGGTAGTGGAGATAATTCTCGTTCATCTTTGCTTTTGTCTGTGGAGATAGTAGGAGAAAATACTCTCAATGTGTGGAAGAGGCACAAGTACATTGGTTTATTAGGGACAATTTGTCTCAATACATTTCTTTCTACCAGGTCCGAGAGCATGCTCTTTGGCACAACGAAAATGTGCCTGCAAGGCAACTTTGATGATTTCCATATTGGCCAATCGCAATACCCTGGTTCAGTCCTAATTTCAATTCCTTTGAAATTTGTTCATTTACCATTTCCTACGCAGATATTGTTAAGAGTTGCACGAATTTCTGCTCATCTTCGTTTGTATCTTTCATAATAAATCTTAAGAATATGACTGATTGTTCAATATTTTGTTACTATTCGGACTTGTTCCATTTGAAGAAGCTTTGTACGAATCCCACTAACGTACTGTTTTTTTGGATCACTTGCTTCAATTTGGCGTTTACTGACTCTAGTCGGTTGTTTGTCAGGTTTTGTAAGTTTCCCTCTGACATATAAAATGCGGTCCATTCCTCTTTTATTTTGTGCCAATTGTCATTGAAGTATTGTAGGACCGGGAAAAGAACCGCTTCCGAGAATGCTGCATATATTTGTCCATACTGTTCCTCTGAAGAACTGTATGCTAGATTCTGTAGGTAGTGGAGAGATAATTCTCGTTCATCTTTGCTTATCCCCATTTTGTCTGTGGAGATAGCAGAAGAAAATACTCTCAATGTGTGGAAGAGACACAAGTACATTGGTTTATTAGGGAAAATTTGTCTCAATACATTTCTTTCCACCAGGTCCGAGAGCATGCTCTTTGGCCCAACGAAAATGTGCCTGCAAGGCAACTTTGATGATTTCCATATTGGCCAATCGCAATACCCTGGTTCAGTCCTAATTTCAATTCCTTTGAAATTTGTTCATTTACCATTTCCTACGCAGATATTGTTAAGAGTTGCACGAATTTCTGCTCATCTTCGTTTGTATCTTTCATAATAAATCTTAAGAATATGACTGATTGTTCAATATTTTGTTACTATTCGGACTTGTTCCATTTGAAGAAGCTTTGTACGAATCCCACTAACGTACTGTTTTTTTGGATCACTTGCTTCAATTTGGCGTTTACTGACTCTAGTCGGTTGTTTGTCAGGTTTTGTAAGTTTCCCTCTGACATATAAAATGCGGTCCATTCCTCTTTTATTTTGTGCCAATTGTCATTGAAGTATTGTAGGACCGGGAAAAGAACCGCTTCCGAGAATGCTGCATATATTTGTCCATACTGTTCCTCTGAAGAACTGTATGCTAGATTCTGTAGGTAGTGGAGAGATAATTCTCGTTCATCTTTGCTTATCCCCATTTTGTCTGTGGAGATAGCAGAAGAAAATACTCTCAATGTGTGGAAGAGACACAAGTACATTGGTTTATTAGGGAAAATTTGTCTCAATACATTTCTTTCCACCAGGTCCGAGAGCATGCTCTTTGGCCCAACGAAAATGTGCCTGCAAGGCAACTTTGATGATTTCCATATTGGCCAATCGCAATACCCTGGTTCAGTCCTAATTTCAATTCCTTTGAAATTTGTTCATTTACCATTTCCTACGCAGATATTGTTAAGAGTTGCACGAATTTCTGCTCATCTTCGTTTGTATCTTTCATAATAAATCTTAAGAATATGACTGATTGTTCAATATTTTGTTACTATTCGGACTTGTTCCATTTGAAGAAGCTTTGTACGAATCCCACTAACGTACTGTTTTTTTGGATCACTTGCTTCAATTTGGCGTTTACTGACTCTAGTCGGTTGTTTGTCAGGTTTTGTAAGTTTCCCTCTGACATATAAAATGCGGTCCATTCCTCTTTTATTTTGTGCCAATTGTCATTGAAGTATTGTAGGACCGGGAAAAGAACCGCTTCCGAGAATGCTGCATATATTTGTCCATACTGATCCTCTGAAGAACTGTATGCTAGATTCTGTAGGTAGTGGAGAGATAATTCTCGTTCATCTTTGCTTATCCCCATTTTGTCTGTGGAGATAGCAGAAGAAAATACTCTCAATGTGTGGAAGAGACACAAGTACATTGGTTTATTAGGGAAAATTTGTCTCAATACATTTCTTTCCACCAGGTCCGAGAGCATGCTCTTTGGCCCAACGAAAATGTGCCTGCAAGGCAACTTTGATGATTTCCATATTGGCCAATCGCAATACCCTGGTTCAGTCCTAATTTCAATTCCTTTGAAATTTGTTCATTTACCATTTCATATGCAGATATTGTTAAGAGTTGCACGAATTTGTGCTCACCTTCGTTTGTATCTTTCATAATAAATCTTAAGAATATGACTGATTGTTCAATATTTTGTTACTATTCGGACTTGTTCCATTTGAAGAAGCTTTGTACGAATCCCACTAACGTACTGTTTTTTTGGATCACTTGCTTCAATTTGGCGTTTACTGACTCTAGTCGGTTGTTTGTCAGGTTTTGTAAATTTCCCTCTGACATATTAAATACGGTCCATTCCTCTTTTATTTTGTGCCAATTGTCATTGAAGTATTGTAGGACCGGGAAAAGAACCGCTTCCGAGAATGCTGCATATATTTGTCCATACTGTTCCTCTGAAGAACTGTATGCTAGATTCTGTAGGTAGTGGAGAGATAATTCTCGTTCATCTTTGCTTATCCCCATTTTGTCTGTGGAGATAGCAGAAGAAAATACTCTCAATGTGTGGAAGAGACACAAGTACATTGGTTTATTAGGGAAAATTTGTCTCAATACATTTCTTTCCACCAGGTCCGAGAGCATGCTCTTTGGCCCAACGAAAATGTGCCTGCAAGGCAACTTTGATGATTTCCATATTGGCCAATCGCAATACCCTGGTTCAGTCCTAATTTCAATTCCTTTGAAATTTGTTCATTTACCATTTCCTACGCAGATATTGTTAAGAGTTGCACGAATTTCTGCTCATCTTCGTTTGTATCTTTCATAATAAATCTTAAGAATATGACTGATTGTTCAATATTTTGTTACTATTCGGACTTGTTCCATTTGAAGAAGCTTTGTACGAATCCCACTAACGTACTGTTTTTTTGGATCACTTGCTTCAATTTGGCGTTTACTGACTAGTCGGTTGTTTGTCAGGTTTTGTAAGTTTCCCTCTGACATATAAAATGCGGTCCATTCCTCTTTTATTTTGTGCCAATTGTCAATGAAGTATTGTAGGACCGGGAAAAGAACCGCTTCCGAGAATGCTGCATATATTTGTCCATACTGTTCCTCTGAAGAACTGTATGCTAGATTCTGTAGGTAGTGGAGAGATAATTCTCGTTCATCTTTGCTTATCCCCATTTTGTCTGTGGAGATAGCAGAAGAAAATACTCTCAATGTGTGGAAGAGACACAAGTACATTGGTTTATTAGGGAAAATTTGTCTCAATACATTTCTTTCCACCAGGTCCGACAGCATGCTCTTTGGCCCAACGAAAATGTGCCTGCAAGGCAACTTTGATGATTTCCATATTGGCCAATCGCAATACCCTGGTTCAGTCCTAATTTCAATTCCTTTGAAATTTGTTCATTTACCATTTCCTACGCAGATATTGTTAAGAGTTGCACGAATTTCTGCTCATCTTCGTTTGTATCTTTCATAATAAATCTTAAGAATATGACTGATTGTTCAATATTTTGTTACTATTCGGACTTGTTCCATTTGAAGAAGCTTTGTACGAATCCCACTAACGTACTGTTTTTTTGGATCACTTGCTTCAATTTGGCGTTTACTGATTTTAGTCGGTTGTTTGTCAGGTTTTGTAAGTTTCCCTCTGACATATAAAATGCGGTCCATTCCTCTTTTATTTTGTGCCAATTGTCATTGAAGTATTGTAGGACCGGGAAAATAACCGCTTCCGAGAATGCTGCATATATTTGTCCATACTGTTCCTCTGAAGAACTGTATGCTAGATTCTGTAGATAGTGGAGAAATAATTCTCGTTCATCTTTGCTTATCCCCATTTTGTCTGTGGAGATAGCAGGAGAAAATACTCTCAATGTGTGGAAGAGACACAAGTAAGTTTTCTTACGTGTTTATCCTTTCCTGCCACTCCTTTTCCCTTGCTTTTTCCAAGTTGGAAGATGTCCTTTTTTAATCTGGGGAAGTTTTCCACCAGTCCCTTACATTCGTCGCTGTATATTTTTTCAAAATCGCTTACCAGCTGTAAAAAGAAGAAGAATTACATAATATTATATGTAAAGTAAGACTAAATACATTATACATATGTATTTTTAATATATTTATATTTCTATGAAATATTACCAGTTTATATCCCAATGATTTTTGCAAAGCCGGGTATTCCTCAAAATACTCCGATATGCTCATATCCTTTAAAGGTTGAAGTCGAGCATGGGTTCTTTTGTCCCATTTCTCCTCCGTTGTATCCCATGGATGGCTAGAATTTTGTAGCCATTGTACATCTTCCTGGAATTGTCCTTCGAAGTCTTCAAGATTGACAGCAGCTGTTGCCAGGCGTTTTATGGGATGTGGTGCCGGAGAGGAGACCCGACTGGAAGAAGGTGACGAAGCCGCAGAAGTGGAACAGGAACGCTTCCTTTTGGTGATAACACCACTTTCCCTGTACTTTCGTTTTAGATTGTGGATGTGGTCTGGCAATTTTCCAGCCAATCTGTTTATTATCCCACCACTCGAATTTACCAGCTTATTATGAAAATAAACCGATCTATTCTCGGTATGGAACAAATGAACCATTTGGTTTGTCCAGTGCCCATAAATTTGGGCTGTTATATTTTTTTCCGGGCTTTTCTTTAAAATGTCGGTGCAAACAATACGCACCAATCGCAGCCGAGCGACGTTATCCAGAGGACGACTTTTATCCAGCGACAGAAGACCTCTTCCTTCCAGTGAGCTTTCGAGCAGCTTGTTAAGTTCCTAGTAACATAATATTAAATGTGCATATAGTTCATATGAGTATAAAAAATTGGTGAAATATATGAATAATTAATGAAATAATTAAAAAAAACCTTTATACTATCGGCTAACGCGATTAGTGACAATCACTTATTATAATCACCCTCTCTTAGTTGAATATAAATGCAATCACACCTATTCCCGTTGGCGATTGTTGTAAACGACTAACATTTCATTTCGTTTTTAAGCCGATGTTTGACACTTTTTTGAGACAAACGATTTGAAATACCAATAGAAAAAGAAATAAAATCGTTAACAAAATTTGGAAAAAAAAAAAATCGGAATACCATACGGGAATAAGGGTAAATGCTTAGATTTTTACTTAAACTGATCAGTCAATAATTTATTCTGATTAATCTCTGAATGCATAAAGAAACACAAATTGAAAGCACAGACCATCAACCATCACTAATTACCTTTCCGATTTCAACCCTGTACTTACATCTAAACTTCTGCTGGATGTATCATCAACAACAACGCTTGAAGGGGAATCTAGCACCTCCAATCTGTCGCTTACGGTGAAATTTGGCAGAATCTCACTAAAGGAGAAATTAAGGCAGTCGGTCTGTTCTTGTGTGTTCGTAGCAACACATATTTCTGAAGTTTGAAAAGTCTGTAAAATAAGAAGACTTTATTTCTACCATTTCAAATGGTAAAATAATAAGAACCAACCAAAGGGGTGCATTAGGGTGCATAGCTTTCCGCCACACTTCGAAATTTCGTGTAAATAGAACCCGATGCCCTATAACTGGGAACATTTCTTTTATTTCTGTGGTACCAAGTAACGCCAACGACATTGAAGTTATAGCATTTTCTGTTATAAATAAAAATTAACCAGTCTCACTTAGTTAGTCACCTGCACTGAACCAAAAACATACGTAGATCCAACGAATTAATTCGTTGTCTCAACGAATTTTTCATTAAAATTCAGCCGATGAAAACGTTCGTTGGCTCAACGAATAGGAATTCATATATTAACGAAGCTGTTAATAAAGCAACGTATTTTTCATAAAACTAACGAAATCTGTTCATAAATTAACATTTTATTTCATCAATAACATTCTTCGTTGATTAACGATTTATTCGTTGAGTCAACGAATTTCTTTCATTGATTAACGAAATTTTGTTCAATGATCAACGCAAAACTTATACCGAGTCAACAATATTTTTCATAAATTTACGTACCGTTTTCATTGAATCAACGAATATCGTTCATAGGTCTATGTCCCACTTTCATTGGATTAACGAATTTTTTTCATAAAATTACGTTTTATTTTCGTTAAAACAACGTTTATTGATTGTTGGTTAACGAAAAGTGTTCGTTGAATCAACAATACTTTTCATAAGTTTACGTACCATTTTCATTGAATCAACGAATATCGTTCATAGGTCTATGTCCCACTTTCATTGGATTAACGAATTTTTTTCATAAAATTACGTTTTATTTTCGTTAAAACAACGTTTATTGATTGTTGGTTAACGAAAAGTGTTCGTTGAATCAACAATACTTTTCATAAGTTTACGTACCGTTTTCATTGAATCAACGAATATCGTTCATAGGTCTATGTCCCACTTTCATTGGATTAACGAATTTTTTTCATTAAATTACGTTTTATTTTCGTTAAAACAACGTTTATTGATTGTTGGTTAACGAAAAGTGTTCGTTGAATCAACAATACTTTTCATAAGTTTACGTACCATTTTCATTGAATCAACGAATATCGTTCATAGGTCTATGTCCCACTTTCATTGGATTAACGAATTTTTTTCATAAAATTACGTTTTATTTTCGTTAAAACAACGTTTATTGATTGTTGGTTAACGAAAAGTGTTCGTTGAATCAACAATACTTTTCATAAGTTTACGTACCGTTTTCATTGAATCAACGAATATCGTTCATAGGTCTATGTCCCACTTTCATTGGATTAACGAATTTTTTTCATTAAATTACGTTTTATTTTCGTTAAAACAACGTTTATTGATTGTTGGTTAACGAAAAGTGTTCGTTGAATCAACAATACTTTTCATAAGTTTACGTACCGTTTTCATTGAATCAACGAATATTATTTGTTAATTAGTGTACCCTGTTGCTTACCTGAACGAATTATTTCGTTGAGTAAATATGTTCTTTATTCTTACAGGATCACCTGGGAAATTGGAATTACCTATTCTGTAAAAGAAATTTGTGAAAGAAAACTAATGTCATTCAATAGTCAGTATAACAACAAAATTTATTGTAACAAAATTTATTGTAACAAAATTGAAAAGTAAAGTCAGACTGATTTCAATTGGGTATTAAAAACAGATAATTATGTACTTTAACAAATTTGCACATTTACCTAAGTGCACTACCCAAGATGCTAATTTTAGAGTTTTTTATTGAATATGGTATTTGGTACAAATGCTGTTGTACAAAACCCCAAAAGTTAGAACAAGCAATGGGGTATTCTAAGTTAAACAAATGAAATATTTTGAACAGAATGTCCACTGCTCTAATGCAGGATTTAAATTTAAATTTAACTCCGTCAAAATAAACAATAAAATCATTTATTAATGTAAGTTCATCCCCAATTCCTATTAGGAAGGGCTGAATACTTTCTGACCTTTGCTTCAAATGTAGAATGTGCTCCTCTACCTGCTGCGCTGTTTTACCAATGAACAAAAACGCTTCCTGGGAATCCTTAATGGTGAACTTGATCGTGTTTTTCTTGCCGACTTTGTCCTTCGCCACCGTTTTTTGCGTAGGTACCAAGAAACCGTGCATCGCGTACAATAGAACAGCATCCCTAGCAGCT
The DNA here is from genome assembly GCA_949372485.1 of Cheilosia soror. Taxonomy (NCBI): domain Eukaryota; kingdom Metazoa; phylum Arthropoda; class Insecta; order Diptera; family Syrphidae; genus Cheilosia; species Cheilosia soror. Next base: position 17,517,342 of record OX443562.1, on the reverse strand, counting down.
GAAAATACAAATAAAATCACAAAAGTATATATTAGATTTTTGCGTTTAGAGCTATTATAGAGAGTGTATAAAGTTTATAAATAAGAGGGTAAAAGTTTAAAGAAAATGTCATGTATCTATGTTAATATATAATATATTAAACCTACTTTCTGTTATTTTGTTGTTCCTTAAATCATTAAGGAGCCCATTTAATCTTGGCTCTTTTATGTTTCGGTCTTCGGATAGAAAATGTAGTATTTTTTTAAATACTTCATCCCAGTTGTCTAGGAGGGATTTAGCGCCGCTGTGCATTACCCTGAAGTCCATGTCGATCTATATTTGAAAGAAAAAATGTTTTCGAGACTTAATTAAGCAAGTGGATGACATATAGGTATACATTTTTTATTTATACTTTTGCGCAATAATTAGATGTTAAGTGAATAAAAATGAATACGCTTGAAATACATTGCACGGCGCTGCGCTAGGAGTATTTTTAGGCGTGCGTAAGTTTAGTGTATTTATTTTAATATAAAATATTAGAATTATAAATTACCAATCGAAAACCAAGTGGCTGCTTATAGTTAGGCCATTTGTCCAAGGCCTCAGCAGTTGAAACGGATTCCCTAATTTGGTTTATTCTAAATTTTGCGCAACCCTGCCAATAATGGTCAAACTCGTCTGCTGAGAGATTGTCGTATTTTATTGTTCGTACAATAGCTTCAGCATTGCTTTCTGAGACTTAATAATTACGACAATTTTAGTAAAATGTGTCTATAAAATAATAATAAGGTTTTTTTTACCAAGTATTTTTTTATCGGAACGGCTACAACTTGGAGATTCAGTGGGAACGGGGCTGGAGCACGCTGACCCAAACGCTCTTTTCATGTTGCAATATTTGTTATAAAGTCGACCCCTTGTGGACGTTCTGTAATATTCCTGGAAAAATATCGAAATCAGACACACTTGTTTTGAGTTTCCGTTCCAGCACATACGATTTTTTTTAAATTCTAGTAAACTTTATTCTGATTTTCAAACATTCTAAACATTAAATAATAGAGTAAAAGCTAGCAACGATTTTTCTCAAGTCATTTTAGCAAGGCTGTAACTTTGTGAGCTTAGTTCGTGGTGACTACTGAACACGAAAATACATTTCTGGCAGCGCTGCGTTGGTTTATATTGGAATGCCATAACCTCAAAGTGAAAGAAATTTACCTTATTTTAGCAAACTTAAGATTTTGGTATATGATGAAAGCGGATTTTTGGTTTAGCTTTGAGGAATTAGTAGAATGACAATATCTCTAACATAATATCAAAAATTAAACTTTGCTATTATGACTTAAATTTTGCCTTTTTTGCACTTTAAAACCGGCAAACTGATATGGCAATTGCATTTTCTGGCTACATCGGTCGTAAATTAACACATACCAAAATCTTAAGTTTGCTAAAATGAGGTACCTACATTTTTTGCCCTTTTGAGGTTATGACATTAAAAATTCGTGTTCAGTAGTCACCCCCAACTAAGCTAACAAAGTTACAGCCTTGCTAAAATGACTTGAGAAAAATCGTTGCTAGCTCTTAGTCTATAATGAGTACATTATGTGTTTAAAAATACAAACCAATTAGTATTTTCAGTTATAAGAATACGGGTATGAGTATTCGAATCGAATGAAAGTCAGACAGGAAAAATTTCAGAATTATTAATTATCTCTTTTATTAATTTACCAATTTCTCTGTGGGAAACCGTTCGAGGATTTCTCTTTCGATTTTGTAGCTTTCTTTTAAGCTCAATGTTGTTTTGTTCTCCTCAAAATAGGTTGCCACAGTGCCTATGAGCATGATCCTCTGTTCATCACCAAATTGTTTCTTAGAATTATAATGTTCTATCAAAAACCTCCCTTTCAGTGTGTTATTAAGAATAGTTGACAAATTAACAGTTTGTTCAGATTTGTCACAAGGTGACCCAATACAAGAAGACGGATATGGGGATGAACGGGATGAACTTGCTTTTCGTAACACTATCGGTGAGAAATGCTCATTGCTATATATGCGGTTATGTTCCTCCTTCCACTTTTCTAGCTCGAATTCAAATAAAATTTTTAGCCCATCGGGAACTTCGGATAAGTAAAGGGGAATGTGGCAATTTTTCATTTTTCTTAAGACATCAATGGATATCCTTTTTCCTATGAGAAAGAGAAATTATAATCATTTTTTGATTTCAAAACCACGGAGACGTAAATAGCGAAAAATTAAAATTGCATTATCAAATTTTATAGACACTAGTGTTTACTATGATCATACAGTAAAAATTTATATAAAGAACAGTAGTTCATAAGTAGTGATCTACAACGCGGTCAATATTTATAGTACAAAAACATATACAGCCCAATTCTAAATGGTAATTCCCGGGGATTTTTTTTCCTTTTCCCATTTCTCCTATTCTAAATAAAAACTTCCGAGGAATTTCTTTGCTTTCCCTTTTCTCGTACTATTTATAAACTATTCTATTCGAAAATGGGAAAAATACTCCGGGAAAATAAGTAGGCATTTCAAATGTCAACAAAAGGGAGATTATTCTGCAATTTGCCGTGAGTTTGTTCCCCACGCATTTGCTAGGGAGTTTAATGACAAAATGTTAGCCTTTCTTTTTTTGCAAATTAAATATTGAGGTAAATTGAAATGATTTTTTTTAGGTTCAAAACAACAAGCAAAAAGCAAATTGTCTCCCGGGAATTTGAAATTGGGGAATTTAACTCCCGGGAAAGAATCTTCCGGCTAGTTCTTTTCGCCGGGAATATTTAGAATTGGGCTGATAATGTATTTTAATAACTTGATTTCATAATTCAAGTTGTTGTTGCTTTAAAATGTATTTATTCATATTCTTTTTGGAAATTGTGCTATTTATATGTTCATGGCTGCATCCGGCAAACCAAGATAGTATATTTTTGAAAACGGAAATGCAGTAAATTTGGCAATATAAACATTGCGAATAACGTTGAAAAAGGTTTTGACTTTGGGCGACTTTTATGTCCACTATTTTGTTCATATTTAAAATGCGTTTGCACGTTTTTTATTATACTGTAATTTGTTAAAAATATGGTGTCCCAGTTAAGAAGATCAATGCTGTGACTGAAGAGTCCTAAATATCTAAACAAATTTGAACAAGCAATGGGGTATTCTAAGTTAAACAAATGAAATATTTTGAGCAGAATGTCTACTGCTCTAATGAAGGTTTTAAATTTAAATTTAACTCCGTCAAAATAAACAATAAAATCATTAATTAATGTAAGTTCATCCCCAATTCCTATTAGGAAGAGCTGAATACTTTCTGACTTTTGCTTCAAATGGAGAATATGATCCCCTACCTGCTGCGATGTTTTACCAATGAACAAAAATGCTTCCTGGGAATCCCTAATGCTGAACTTAATCGTGTTTTTTTGACGACTTTGTCCTTCGCAAAACCATTTCTTTGCGCAGGTACCAAGAAACAGTGCATCGCGTGCAAAAGAACATTACTATAGAACTTCAGTGGCCTACACTTACCGGATTGGCCTTCTTAACTGGAGTACAATGTATTTAATAATGTTAGAAGAAATTAAATTCATGCTGTAGCAATGACTTTAACAATTTCTTACCTATAAGGATATCTGCCAGCTCACTTAAGTTCCAACTTTTCAGAAGGTCCCGTAGTTTGTCGTTTTTTGATTCCATTTGAAAATTATCATCACTATCCAGCATAATGACGCCTGCTTCGTCGCTTGGTACATCAATCAAAATGAGGTCTTGTGGATTAAAGGTTTGAGCTGAGTTCAAGTTGAATCCAGTGTCAGTGAGTTCACTCTCAGTTTCGGGTAGCTCGTCACAAAACTCATCATCAGAGATATAAGGTGGTAATGGTGCAACTCCTATGTTAAGTGGGTTCTCCTCGTTCGAATTTATATTGTCGTTTTCGGAAGAAGTACTAAAGTTCATCCCCTGAGAATTCATATCGCTATTCCTGATATCCATATTTGTGAGTTAATACTGTTGAGATACTGAAAACAAAATAAACCCAACTTTTATATATTTGCAGCGAAATGTTCTTTGATTCTAATCATTGTTCGTCCTCTTGGTGTTTTAATGCAAGTTAAAGGAGGCCCGACAAGGTCGTTTACATCTAATACCGAAAACTCTCCTAAGACATCAGGTTCTATATCGTAAGCCAAAAAATGTGGATGATATTGAATTGAGTTAATTTGTTGACAAAATAGCAAAATTGAAAAATTATCAATAGTAAAAATGTTTAAAATTGTAAATATCTTAATATCATTTTTGTATGTTGCTACATAGTATCCATCTTTGAATATATACCCATTGTATTTAATTTTGTGAAATGATTTAATTAGCATATGCTCTATGTGTAACAGTTCGGATATAATGTTATTAAAAGGGCTGATTTTTCGATCCGATTCAATAAATGAATAAGAATGCTCTTCAGAGTTGAGATCCATTAAAGAATATGCAAATTTTAATTGATACTTTATTGCTAAAGTTAGGCAAATGTTTTTTCGTGATGTTGTAGCTCTGGAATATACTTTGAATTGCCTATGTTTCGCCTCGTATTTAAAGCACCAAAATGTTTTCAATGGTCCGGATTTTCTGAAAATTGTTGGATAGTGAATAAGATTATGATGCTTTGGTTTAAGTGTGTCATTAAAAAGGCGGGTGTAGTCCGAGTTGTGTTTAGTTATCTTGGTACTTAAAAGATTAATAAAATCAGAATTGATCTCGCAGCAGAGGATCATATCTATTAATTCCAAAAAATTCAAAAGGAAAGCCCAAACATCGTCGTCTTTATGCACCATGTCGCCAACCATAACTGGGAAGCAGTAAACAAATGTTTTCATTTCCCGAGCTGACATTTTAAAATGTTTCATTGATAAATGAGCTGCTGTTATTTCCCCTGAAATGTTGTCCATTTCAATTGATCCGTAATCAAAATTCCTTTTTCTCGAATTCAAAGTTTCTATAGTGAAATACTTCGCCGTTTCAATACAATATTTTAATATATGGCTCATATTATAGTGGCAAACTCCTTCAAATAAGTCGTGCATAACATCGACGCTATAGTTTTCTACTACATGAAATGATGGTATTCGATTTAATAATGAGACTTCTCGGATTCCACTTTCTGAAGATTGCTGGGTTTCAATATCGTTATCATAGTTTATTCGATTCCGCATTAAAATTTCGTTTTCAGTACTTGCTGTATGGGTTTCAGTTTTCAGCATTTTACATAATCTGCAAAAGCTGTTACTAACAAATGATCTGTTAAAATTAAGAAATGTGTTGAGGCCTAAGTTATCTCCTAGCACCAATCCCAAGATGAAATGAATATGCTGCACACCGTTTTCTGTTAAAATATCAATTCCATCTACTTCTAAATGAATTAACTCATCAATTAAGGCTTTCCAGCATTTTTCATTTCCAAACGATTTAATATCCTTCGATTTAATAACTGCTCCCAAATATATATTTTCTAGCTTTGATTCTTTTTTTCTCAAGCATGGAAATGAGTAATATACATTACTTATTGAATGTTGGCCGCTATGAGAACCCAATGGGTTATTAATTTCAAAATCGTCGTTAAATAAAAAATATGGGATTAGATTTTTGCCAGGATACATATTCACTTTTTGTTTCCATAGTTCTCCTTGAACAAAATTTGTGGTGCGGCTACATTTCGTTAGCTCATTTATGTTTTCGAGTACATCAATTAGTAAACCCTTTTTTTCAAATGTTTTTCTAAACTGAAAACGCATTGGCATTATTACGCCTGTCACCTTTTCTTCATCGTAAGCTAATATACCACTGCGATGAACGGCCCCTATTGATTGATCAATGGTGAATTCCTGTGCATTTTGCATATACTGCTCTTCCTTTAGCCATTGAAACAAACGATATTCTGTTTGAGACAATTTAAATGGACTTCTGCACTCAGTCACCAAATCCACAAACTCATTATGTATTTCTGGACAAGCAATTTGTAATTTTTTTGTGGAAAATACTTTAAACATGTCTAAGAGTGGATCTGTGATGTACTGCTTTATGTGTTCTTGAATTACATATACATCTTTTCTAGTGAAATTATTATTGGCATGCAACACCAACGAAAATTTAGCAGCGAACTGTAAAAAACTCTTAACAGTACATACATTGAATGACTGTGTGGCAGTACATGGTTCGTCTGTTGCTTCAAAAATAATTTCGGATGCATCAATGTTTAAAGCATTACTTTTGCCAGAATCTTCGGAAAATGTATAGTCTGATTTTATTGCAGTATGCTCTGATACTTTGATACTTTTATTTTTAAAACATAACATAGATTTATTTTCGGCAGTTCTGGGTTCATGCTTTCGCTTTGCATGTCTTTTAAAGCTTGCAATATCGTGAAACACCTGATAACAAGAACTTTCTATACATCTAAATGTACTATTAGTTTTGAGTTCGTGTTTTCTTTTGAAATGTGTGATTAAATAGTCCGTTGTGGAAAAAACTTGTTTACATAAGAAACAAATCATTTTGTTCTAAAAGAAATAATAAATATTCTTGGTGTAATTTGCAGTAAAAGTTGTGTGTAACAACAGTAAACTCTCGGTTAATCGGGCTGATTAGGGCCCAGCTTATTTCAGGAAATTGAAAATACCGGTTAATTGCTTTAACACAAAGAGTGCTGTAGCTGCAGCTCGCACGAACGAACTGCTAAATATTCAATACATACAAATATCTAATGATAGAGTAAACACCGAGTACATAATCTATTACAGAATAATTGAATGTCTGCTGAAAAGGTAAACTGTCTTAGATCTATTTTCATAGATTTTCAGGAAAAATTGGAGAATCGAATGCACTAAACTGTTAAAAATTCATTTAAGTCGACTTAATGTAGTTACCTTTTCAGCAGAGTAAATTTTTTCTCAGACGACGATTTTCTTTCCTTTAATTATTGGATTAATTTCGTCACTTTTCCTTGAGTTTTTCTAGTTTTTCTAATTATTTTTCACACAAGTCATACGCACAAAATGTAAAAAGTAAGCGCGCATATTGCTTATGTGATTTTGAGCCTTGTGCGAATAAAAGAATTTTTGCCAGAAAAAGTTGTACAAAATACACAACTAATACTGGCTTCGCTTGAGGATAGTGGTGCTATGCGATTATCCGGTTTCGACTGTATAATATCATCTTATTAGGAATAATTACTAAATACTGATACGCATTTTTATCGACTATGCAAATAGTATACGAAGATTACCTACAACTACGCGTATATTGAATTGGAGAATCGAATGCACTAAACTGTTAAAAATTCATTTAAGTCGACTTAATGTAGTTACCTTTTCAGCAGAGTAAATTTTTTCTCAGACGACGATTTTCTTTCCTTTAATTATTGGATTAATTTCGTCACTTTTCCTTGAGTTTTTCTAGTTTTTCTAATTATTTTTCACACAAGTCATACGCACAAAATGTAAAAAGTAAGCGCGCATATTGCTTATGTGATTTTGAGCCTTGTGCGAATAAAAGAATTTTTGCCAGAAAAAGTTGTACAAAATACACAACTAATACTGGCTTCGCTTGAGGATAGTGGTGCTATGCGATTATCCGGTTTCGACTGTATAATATCATCTTATTAGGAATAATTACTAAATACTGATACGCATTTTTATCGACTATGCAAATAGTATACGAAGATTACCTACAACTACGCGTATATTGAATTGGAGAATCGAATGCGCAAAACAGTTAAAAATTCATTTAAGTCGACTTAATGTAGTTACCTTTTCAGCAGAGTAAATTTTTGAGCTCAATGAGAGTTTACTGTAGGTACTCTAAAATTAAGAATGTAATATAAATGTTATGACTTACATTTTTACTTCCAGGCTTTCTTATTTTCGGCAGCGACTTTCCTCCTTTGATTTTCCTTTAGATTTTGCAAGTCACCAATTTTGTTTAGTTTTTCTATTTATTTTGCACTCACGAGACACGTCTGGTCTAACTCGGATTTCATTGAATAATGTAAAAAGTAAGCGTTCTTTTATTGTTTCGACGAAAGATTTAATTTAATATTCGTAACTTTATGAAACAAAACGTTCAGCCAACGTAAAATTTAATAAAGGTACGAATAGTTTACATAATCAAATTAAATCTTTCGTCGAAACAATAAAAGAACGCTTACTTTTTACAATATTGAATGAAATCTTTTGTTAATTTATCCATGGACGCGAAGCAGAGGATTTTCTTTTTTTTAATTATTGGATTAATACCGTCACTTTTCTTTGATTTTTTTGTTTTTTTCTAGTTTTTTTATTTATTTTTCACACTAAAAACACGCGCGAGACTCGTATGGTCATTATGGTCGGACACTCGGACAACGTCTGCACAAAATGTAAAAAGTAAGCGTCTTTTTATTGTTTCGACGAAAGATTTAATTTGATTATGTAAACTATTCGTACCTTTATTAAATTTTACGTTGGCTGAACGTTTTGTTTCATAAAGTTACGAATAGTTTACATAATTAAACTAAATCTTTCGTCGAAATGATAAAAGGACTCTTACTTTTTACATTATTGAATGAATTCTTTTGTTAATTTAGCATATGGGCGCGAAGCAGAGAAGGCGAAGATTAAAAAACATGGCTGATCGTGAGTTGCAGCGGCTGGTGATGTTCAATATTCATGGTGGGTTGGAGCTGTGTTCGGTAGATGTTCACATTTTCAGTTGTGCGGGGTTCACATTGTATTAAAAACAGTTTACGATTTTATGTTAATGGGTTACTTAAATTTTTAGACTGTTAGGTAGTATTAAATGAAACTGCCGATATAAATTTGACATGACATCTTAGGTATAGTTATAATAAGTAATTGTAAATATTTAGCAGAAATTCGTGTTATGATATGAGTCTTGAAAAATACAGCAAAGACTATTTATTGTAATTTCCCTGGTACATACTTTACTGTTTTAAGCTTTCTGTTGTATATTTTGATGAAAATAAGTTTACATTTATTGAAAGTGTTTGTTGTTGGTATTATCAAAAAGCGAGTACATTTACAACATTTTCATAAGCTTTTAATGTCGATTTCCATTTTGCAATAAAAATCACTTTTTCCAGTTTCAGACCAGTTTTTCTGCTCTAGAAATCAGCTGTCAAATTCGTTTTCCATTTGATGGAAAAAAGCACTTTATTTAAGATTTTGATCACTTTTGCGAATCTCGATTCACACATACTTTCACCAATACCAAAACAAGAGACATTTGTAAACACAAATTGCAATAAAAAAAATAGCTGACTGTCAACACACCAACCCAAATGCAAAAAAAAGTAATCTCATTTCATGTTCCATTGGGGCAGGAAAAATCTGAGATCTGAGAGCAAAACGGCAAAAGCCCAATGGAAATCGACATTAGTTGACCAGGAGTTAGTGCTCCCGCAATAGTTTTGAATCATATTTTGCCCAAATGTGGAAGCGATTTTGCAAATTTGGAAAAACCTCAATACGTCAGAATATGTCATAAAAGGGTGCATGTCGTGTACTCGGCATATTATTGGCGCTAACATATGTTGGCATGCGTGTCACCCATATGTCCGACTCAGAATGGCATGTAAATTTCGGAGAATAAAAAAAAAATCGTTTGAATTGAAGATTTTTTGGACGTTTTTAAATCCATTGACATCGTAGCCATCCTTTGATGGAATTTGTTACTTTATGGCTTGATAGAAAGAAGACAAACCATATTTTGGGATATATACTCTATTTATTTCGAAATGTCACCAGAAAGCCCTAAAAGCGAAAATAAATCACTAAAATTTTTAATATTTTATGACTCTCTGGTGACATTTCGAAATAAATAGAGTATATATCCCAAAATATGGTTCGTCTTCTTTCTATCAAGCCATAAAGTAACAAATTCTATCAAACGATGGCTACAATGTCAATGGATTAAAAAACGTCTAAGAAATCTTCAATTGAGGCGATTTTTTGCTCTCCGAAATAGCCAATAGCGATGGAAGTGCGTGACATTTACTGACGCTTTAATATTAGTTAAATAATATTTCTGTTCAACACCTTACATATTACAACATATTACATGCATCTCCGGGGCGGCAAAACACATGCCAGTCACCGTCGACATACGAATATGCCAACTTTGATACAAAACGTGCATGCCGTGTACTCGGCATACTTTTCGCACATGCCACAATATAATAAAACGTGACATATTCTACAATATGTCGAGTAATTATCGTGACGTCAGAGTGGCATGCGTATGTCGTGTACTCGTAGCTTAACTCGCATGGCAAACATTAAGCATGACTTTAAGCAGTGGAGGGTATCAAAGCATCGGCCAGGCCGATGATAACACTTTTACTTGTTTTATGTAGCAGTATAGTACCTATTAGAGTAGGGTTCTGGGAAACAAAATTTAGGTATTTACAAAAATAGCGCTAAGAGAGAAAAGCGCGCTACATGATTATTGTGAGTGATTCGTGTTATACGACGGTTAAAAACCACTCATATATTTTTTTTATAAATATCCTTTAGTTGGTGTCAATTTTAATGAATTTGGTGGAACATGAAATACCTAAATCGACATGGTTTTTGTTTTGAACATTCACTAGGTAGCGATATGTTCCTAGCTTGTGATTTGTTGTTGCGATATTGTGAGTTTCGTGTGGTTTTCGAATATGCGGATCAAATATTATCAACAGTACAAATTATATTTTCGTTCAAAACTGAATTTACATAACCAGGCATCTACCTACGTGTAATACGTTTTTAATGAAATGTAAACAGTACCTAACGTAATTCTCCATACTAGGTATTATATCCTAACCCATGTGTTGTGTTGTGTTGAAATGACTCATCTTCCGAATGCGCCACACCACACAATTGCGCAATATGAGAGAAAGAGTACATATGACTCGTCTCATTATATTTACAACGCCAAAGCGGTGTTCAAAGAGCAAAACAAAAAACTATGTTGAATTCAACACAGCACACCACGCAAGTGTGCACATTCAGCGACACGACATAGCACACGTTAAGGCACTAGTTACAACCATCAGTAAAATGCGTACACGAAACAGTACAAAAATGAAACGTTTTGCAAAAAATCGTTTATTGCTATCGGAAAATATGTGCCAGTAAAAAAGCATGCATTTTAAACGTTAATTTACGGATCTTGTTCATTAGTTAATTAATATTTCTTTGGGTAATGACAATTTACGTAAAGCTATGAAAAGTATTCATAGTTAAACGAAACTATTCGTTGGCATGGCATACTGTTTCTTTTTATAAATCATGCGTTATTAAACGTTTTAAACGTTAATTTACGAATCTTGTTCGTTAATTAATTAATATTTCGTTGGGTATTGACATTTTACGTTAATCTATGAAAAGCATTTTATAAATCATGCGTTGTTGAACGTTTTAAACGTTAATTTACGGATCTTGTTCATTAGTTAATTAATATTTCATTGGGTAATGATAATTTACGTTAAGCTATGAAAAGTATTCATAGTTAAACGAAACAGTTCGTTGGTTTGGCAAACGTTTTTTTTATAAATCATGCGTTGTTTAACGTTTTAATCGTTAATCTACGCATTTTGATAATAGATTAATAAATCCTTCGTTGGGTAATGTAATTTTACATTAAACTATGAAACATTTTCATCATTGAACGAAACTGTTTGTTGGCGTGATGAGCGTTCTTTTATTAATAATGCGTTGATTAACGTTTCCTACATTAATCAACGAAAGTATTTGTTATTTAATGAAATTTTTCTTTGGGTTAATGAAATTTACATTAAGGTATGACGGTTTTCATTATTTTACAAATTTTATTCGTTGGTTCAAAGTTCATTAAATTACGAAAGCTTACGTTAAAATAATTTCATCAATTTGGCGTAGAGGAAAAAAATTAACGAATCAACTTTCATTGAACCAACGAAAGATTCATCAAACAACAAATACTTTTTATGAAATTTTTCGTTGAGACAACGAATTTTTCATTGAATCAACGAAAAACAAGTTAACGTAACGAAATTCGTACCATTACGAAGAATAATTTTTTCAGTGTGTAAGTATAGGTTTGTATCAGATATACAAGGTGGCGCAAATTTAGTAACGCTATCGGAAGATGTTATAATTTTTGCAAATTGCTTCGTACGTCAATCATATTTGACATTTGTATATCAACACTGGCAGCAGCCACTTGACGGGTGTCATCTTTTTCACTTAACAGAAAAAATGTTAAAGGGTCAAATGAAGATTTCCATCACTCAACATCATTTTTTTTTAGTTAGTAAAAAGGTTATTAAAAAACAAAATTCGATGATTAATTTTGCACCACCTTGCATAAGAAAGTCGTGTATAAGAAAGAAATCGTTTGTAATGTCGTTTTCGGTTGGTCGTTCAGAACTGTCCGGAAGCAATCCGAACGCTTCTGAAAGCGTTCGATGGGCACTCAACTGACAGTTCTTCTACTGAAAATAAGAGAAATTTGCTTCTGTATTTGAATTCAGAATCGCGGAGAGTTCTTCCGGACGGTTCTGGACGACCAACCGAAAACGACATAAGAAACACTAGCTTATCAGGCGCTAAATGCATTTTCGTGCGGTAAGCCATCGAAATCAATCAAAAATGCAAAATACATGTATAGCACAAATACTTTAAGCAAGTTTCAACTTTCTTATATGCGAATAATATTGTATTAATTTACATGTTGGTATATAAACGAACCTTTAAAAATGTCTACGTAATCTTCCAGGCCCCACTCCTTTAGTAAGGTGCACACTTCCTCATCCATTTAAAAGCACTGTGAAGCACGTGTTAATATGTATTAGTACATATCAAAATACGATCATATAAGTACCACTAAATGCTACTGACAGAAAATCTGGGAACTAAGGCTATAGTAGTAGTCTTAGATCTGTTTTGACACAGGTTGCCGGTTGCAGATGCGGTTGCAGGTTGCATACTGGCTGGCAGATCGGCGATTTATTTTAATGGATTAATAATAGGTTTAAAGGTTTCCTCTATCTCGTCATCATACGCCATTTTGTCTGATTTAAGACTCATATACTTTTTCTTTAACTGCTTCCGAGCCAGAATTAAATCCTTCATCATATTTTCATTAATATCCATGTTTACTTTTTTTTTTAATATAGTAGTGCTCTTCCAACAGGTCAGGTTGGGTATACAACGCGGGTTCCCAACGTGGGTTCATAACGTGGGTTCACAACAGGTCGAGTTGGGTTCGCAACAGGTATGCATGTAACAAGTCGTATATTTAGCAAGGAGTAAACTGAATACCGAAGGTTTGATATTCACGTGCGATGTATACGAATGCAGATGATTGATTGGCGGATTTTTACTGCAACATTGGTATTTACAGAATAACGATCTCTTGAAAACATTTTTTATAACGACCATTTTCTATCGTGCTTTCCTTATCAATAACCAAAAACCCATATCTCCCATTCCAACATTTTGAACATAACTCTTTGAAATGTGTAAAAGACATATCTGAATTTATATGGTCATTATATACATGTTTCATATTCATCTCATCCTGCTTAAATAATATAATGAAATTAGCATTATCGCGGATTAAATGTTTCGGGATATGTGTATACGATTGACATAGATAGAAACTGGAAGAAACTAGAAACAAATAAGAATTCCCCATTTAAGCAAATCCATATTTTGGAAACTAGCATTGATAAGGTGTATGGTCCATATTTCGACGTCAATAGTAATTCTACAAAAATGGGACGATCGACATTCTCGATAGACGATAAAAACATAATCACCCTTATTCCCGTTGGCGTTTGTCATATACGACTCTTTTGTCGTGACGTTATAAAAACGATATTCAGATTTTTTTCAAACTTTTGTTAACGATTTTGCTTCTTTTTCTATGTGTTCACTGTATTTTCAAATCGCTTGTCTCAAAAAAGTTACAAACTCTGACTTAAAACTGAAATGAAATATTAGGCGTTTACGACAAACGCCAACGGGAATAGGGGTGAATAATTGATGATGAACGTTATGAAGCTACACCAGGACTTGTGGAATTACTTTTTAGAAAAAACCCCCGAAAGCAGAAATATAACGAAATTGACATGAAGTCATATCATAGTATTTTAAAGAAGACCCTAGCCCACATGACGAATCAAGGAAATTATTCCCGAATCAAAAGCAATAGAGGATACAAATATAAGAATATTATAAAACATCTAATTAGAAACGATACTGATACCGCAATAGAAGAAAAAACTGGTAAATCATATGCAAATACAATTAATCCCGAAATGAGATACTCCAGCAAACCAATTGATTATGTATATTGGAATGATCCTAATGAGCTCGTAGAAAGATTATCGCTTTTGATCGCATCTAAAAATGCCGGTAACAATAACCATCAAAATGAAATAAATTCTATCATTGAAGAGTTGAGAGAATCCGATATAATATATTAATCATGACGAATATACGTTACCCATCATTATCATAATGACCGTTGACAAGTTTGGTAGAAGTGATGCTCACGCGATTAAAACAATTCGATCTGCAGAAAAATCTGAAGTCCCTTTGCAACTATTGTCTAACGGAGATTTCGACATGAAACGTAAATGTTTGAGTAATGTCTTACTTACTTAAGGTGGCGCTACAGTCCGGGGTGGACCTGGGCCTCAACCAACAAGCGTCTCCAGCCAGCACGATCTTTGGCCAGCTGCCTCCAGTTTCGCACGCTAAGTTGGTTGAGGTCCCCTTCCACTTGCGTGCGCCACCTGAGTCGCGGTCTTCCTCTACTGCGCCGTCCCTCGGGTGTGGATTCGAAGATCTTCCGGGCCGGAGCATTCACGTCCATTCGCTCTACATGACCCAGCCACCGCAGTCGTTGGACCTTCACTCTTCTGGCTAGGTCAATGTCGCTGTACAGCCCGTACAGTTCGTCGTTGTATCTCCTCCTCCATTCACCGTCTATGCAGACGGGACCGAAAATTACTCGAAGAATTTTCCTCTCGAAGCAACCAAGAGTAAGCTCATCCGCTTTTGATAGAGTCCATGCCTCTGCACCATAAACTAGGACTGGGATGATTAAGGTCTTATAAAGGGTCACTTTAGTTGTTCGAGAGAGGGCTTTGCTACTCAATTGCTTTCTTAGCCCAAAGAAACAGCGATTGGCAAGAGTTATTCTTCGCTTAATCTCAGCGCTGGTGTCATTGTCTGAGTTAATAGCGGAGCCTAGGTAGACAAAGTCCTTTACCACCTCAAAGTTATATCTGTCTATAGTGACATTCTGTCCAAGACGTCGGTGTTGGGTGTCCTTTCTCGATGACAGCATATACTTTGTCTTGCCCTCATTGACCGCCAAACCCATCTTTGCCGCCTCCGTCTCAATGCTCACGAACGCGCCAGTGACATCACGCTGCGTTCTCCCGATTATGTCGATATCGTCGGCGTAGGCGAGTAGATGGACGGACTTTTGAAAGATAGTGCCTCTGGTGTTAGCGTTTGAGTTTTGCACTATTCTTTCAAGAACGATGTTGAAGAAGTCACATGACAGCGCATCGCCTTGTCTAAATCCTTTTTTGACATCGAAGGTCTCGGTGAGTTCTTTACCGACCTTGATGGAGCAGCGTGCATTCTCCATTGTCATCCTACACAAACGGACGAGTTTGGCAGGGATGCCAAAACTAGACATTGCTCTGTATAGCTCGTCTCTATAAATGCTGTCATAGGCGGCCTTAAAATCGATGAAAAGGTGGTGGGTATCGATTTGAACTTCCTGGGTTTTCTCCAAGATCTGCCGCAGTGTGAATATTTGGTCGATGGTAGACTTTCCTGGCCTGAAGCCAGACTGATAGGGACCAATCAGGTTGTTGACGAAAGGCTTCAGGCGTTCACACAACACGGCAGATAAGATCTTATAGGCGATGTTAAGAAGACTAATACCTCTGTAGTTGGCGCAGTTCAGAGGGTCTCCTTTCTTGAGGATCGGGCAAACAATGCTGAGGTTCCATTCATCGGGCATACTTTCCTCCGACCATATTTTACAGATGAGTTGGTGCATGCTCCTAACCAAGTCATCGCCTGCCGCTTTGAATAGCTCGGCGGTTAGGCCATCTGCCCCAGCGGCTTTGTTGGACTTAAGCTTAGATATGGCTATCTTCACTTCGTCCAGGTCGGGTGGACGGAATTGTTGGTCTTCATCGTCCAGGTTGAATGGTTCATTCTGCCTGACAGCGGGATTTAGTTCGTCATCGCCGTTAAACAGTCTGCAGAAGTAGTTCTTCCATATCCTCAGCATCGACTGCGATTCTACTACGATGTTCCCTTGTTCGTCCTTGCAGGCTTCGGTTCGGGCTCTGTAGCCTTGGCAGGTTCTTTTTACCCTTTGGTAAAACTTCCGAACCTCATTCCTGCTGTAGCATCTCTCTATTTGAGTAATGTCGGTAATCCGAAAAAAACACATCAAGCTGCTACTAAGGAATATGTGGATGAGAATATAGATTTCCAAGATAAATTAATTTCTGTTTTAAGGCAACATATCGATGATACCTTTAGTACATTCATGAAGACAATAAACGCAGAATCCTTAACTATGTTGAAACTAACTCAATCAGGATACTTTGACGCTGATAAAAAATTAATTAAGAATATTGCCGACCCGATTCATAATTCAGATGCTGCGACAAAGAAATATGTCGATAAGGAAGTCAGCAGATTATTTACTCAATATACTATTCTTATGGAAGGTTTCAACAGATAAAACTAATAAACGTATACGAGATGTTTCCTTTCGTTAACTCTAATATCCACAAATCAGTATACATCCGCAATCGTGTTCGAGCAGAAGTCAAAACATGGATCCCTCCAAAGAAGCCGATAATATTTTATTATTTTTGAAAAATAATAGAGAAACTCTTCTGGAAGAACACTATCAAGAATTTGTCGACTATTTGCTGTTTCTCGAGAAATATAAAAATACCACTATTAAACTATCAGCCTTTGGATACCACTTAAGTAATTGTTGTTGGTCGTCAGATTACTGCCAAGAAGGACCCGATACATGCTCGTGCCATACACTTGAAAAAATGCTGCTTAGGATAAAAAAACCTATATGCCTATATTATAGAATAAATAAATAAACAAATACTATTTCCAATAAAATGTTTTATTTCAAGCAAGTTCTTAAAAAATATAATTTTCTAATATCTACGTATTTTTTTTTTTAAGAAATGATAAATTTAATTTAAACTAAATTATTGACTTAAACATTAATCTGCTGCTTCGACCAATTTTCCCATCATATACTAAGGAGTACATCCCACTGTTGAGAGCGTCGAATGTTTCCTCCGACATCTTATTATATCGCCCTGGTAAAAACGCCTTTAAAAAAAAAACAAAATGATGACAAAATATACATGACAAAATATATATGGAGAAGTTAGTTTCATACCTGACAACTCTTCTCTAGAACTGCAACGAATCCTTCGCCGAAACGTGTATTTACACGTTTCAGCTCCGAAATATGATACTCCTTTCCTAGAATTAACTGCTCGATTTTCACTGTTGGCAGATAATTAATATCATTCGCTTCCAACATCGAGAGTTCAATAATTGTCGAATCCATTTCAGATATATTTGATTCTACACACGACTCGAATATTCAGCTCGGGTAGACTTCTACAACTAGTTAGAAATACAAATCCGATCTCCCTTTTTATAAGAATATTTCGTTTCGTCGGTTGGAGGGGAGAGATAGAAAATAAACATGACACGACTTAAAAATTCGGTTATCACCGAATGCATTGCATCAATAGTGATACATAGAAAATTTACATGTCTCATCCTTTTCTTTTCTAAACGCCATAAAACTCGCACAAAAAAATAACCTTTTCTTATCCATGAACATTACACCTGCTGAACCAAGTGCAAAACTCATAAACCTTTTCTTTTCGAAACACCATAAAACTCATAAAAAAATATCCTGCTGAGACAATTGCGACGAAACATGCTACAAACGGTCATTCATTCGCACAAATTACACCTACAAGAAAAATAAACCTCTGCCAGCCAGTATGCAACCTGCAACCGCATCTGCAACCGGCAACCTGTGTCAAAACAGATCTAAGACTACTACTGGCTATGCCTGGTTTTAAGACGATGCATCGCGATGTTTGCCATTTTTTGGGGACAAACGATTTGAAAGAAAAAGAAATCATTTTAAGTAGTTCGTCCCAAAAAAGTTGACAATACCGTAATAAAACGAAAAATCGAATAAATAGGATATCACAAAGTAAACAAACAAACCAGCCAGTATTTAAGACTTCTCAAGCATTTCCTTTCCTCAGAATTGTGTAGGTTCACAAAACATGGGTTGATAATACAACCGAATAATTATTAAGGCTGCAGTTATAGCTCCACGAAAAAGTACAACGAAAAATACGAAACCTAACGAAATAACCATTCCCACAGGAAATAGTGTTACCGATTTAATTAGCATTTATGGAAATGGATGAGAAGTTTTACCCAAAATGTTTTTCGTCGGGTCAAATAAACAAATCCTTTTGTTAACCAATTTTATGTTCAATCTAGAGAGATAAAGATCGGCAGAAACTATTCGGTATAAGTGGTCTAAAAAAGCAAAACAATATTTTTTTCGTTCTACTTTTGGTTGGAGCTATAACTGCAGGCTAACCGAAACGACTGGGTTAAAATATTGAATCTAAGAAGGATATAAAGGTTGATAATAACCGGGTGTGTTTCAACTCGGTGATTATTTACCGAGACGACTGGGTTAAAATTCGTTGCTTTAATTCTATTTAATATATTTTTTTTTTCACTTCAAAATCACCAAAATTGACTATAAATTGTTTAAAAAACGCGAGAAAAACAACACAACTAATGCAGTAGCTAATAAAAATCATGAATGTAGCTATAAGGAAAAATATTTCGGAACAAAGAAACTTCACTTTCATATATATATATATGTAATATATTAGCGCGTGCGCCGTGCATATATTGTTTAATATATTTGTTATAAAAATAGTACTCACCAATTTAATGTAACTTGCTTAAAGACACTTGGTTTTTTGCCACACAATTTGAATAAATGTTTTTCTTTTTGATTTTTTTTTTGCCACACTTAAATTGCTCTTCCACTTATTTTCACACTGCCACTAGCCACTGCAAAGGTTCAACAGTCAATGACGCAATTACTATTCAGCCCGAGCAATAACAAGCAGCGTCGTTCATAATTCGTAATAGTATGTGTATAATGCTGGGTTTCCACTTGTCGATTTGAAATTGACAATTGACGTATTTTTATGCCAATTAAACAATTGGCAAGTGGAAATAGCGAAAAATTGCTTGTCAATAAATTGACTAACAGCGTTTGCCAATAATTGACAAAGAAACCACTAGACAAGTGGAAATAGCTGACTTGTCAAACAAAATGTCACTTTGTCTATAATTGACAGAGAAAATTTAATTGGCATCGAGTTCATAAGTTGGTCAATCAACTGACAAACGACTTTTTGCCAATAATTGGCATAAGTGGAAATGAACTGACGTTGGTGTCGTTCAATGACATAAACGAGAGGGCTGTCAAACTTTGTCAATCAACCGACATGTGGAAACCCACCTTAACTCGGTTAAAATCAACAGAGACACACTGTAGCGTGCGTAGAAATTAACCTTGTAGACTGTATCAACAGCCACACACATATTTTACCAGGGATATACATCTAGTTTTTGGTATTGTACCGAAATGGGTTCAATTGTTCATGAATTGTTGAATGAATAATTTGTGATGACAAAGGCCTAGCAAAGGCAGCACAGCAATGACAATTAAGATCATTTCGAGTGCTTCTTGAAGGGATTCTCACTTAAAATACGCATAGGTCGAAACGAGTTTGGTACTTACAAATTTTGAAATAAAGAGATAAATGCAAGACTATACTATTTTGTGAGCACAATGAGACGAACTCAGGCATACCAAATACTTGGTGATAGCTCATACGGTTCTCAAAAGGTAAACGCAAAAGTGTAGTTTTTTTTCCAATAATTATGCTAAGTTAATAAAAAAAGCTACACTTTTGCACATTGTGGTCTACAAAATGGTATAGTCTTGCATTTATGTCTTTATTTTAAAATTTGTAAGCACCAAACTCGTTTCGACCTAATTGAAGATTTCTTGAACGTTTTTTAATCCATTGACATCATAGCCATCCTTTGATGGAATTTGTTACTTTATGGCTTGATAAAGAAGGCGAACCATATTTTGGGATATATACTTTATTTATTTGGAAATGTCACCAGAAAGCACTAAAATATTAAAAATTTGAGAAATTAATATTTTAGGGCTTTCTGGTGACATTATCGAAATAAATAAAGTATTCTTCCCCTTCTTTCTATCAAGCCTTAAAGTAACAAATTCCATCAAAGGATGGCTACGATGTCATACCAAAACAAATGGACTTAGGTGAATGAAATTTTATGAGAGAACTTCTTTTTACCGTCGTAAGGTTGGTATTGAAAATTGTCTATGTCGGTCAGGTAGTTCTGGTACCTCCCATACAAAACCAATATTAGACGCATGCGTGTACCTGTACAGTACATAGATACTAACTCGCATTGGAAAACATTTGCATGACTTTTATGCAGTGGAGGGTGTCAAAGCATCGGCCATGCCGATGATAACACTTTTACTTGTTTTATTCTCCGAAATTGACATGCCATTCTGAGTCGGACATATGGGTGACAGACGCATGCCAACATTTATATCAGCGTCAATAATATGCCGAGTACACGACATGCACCGTTTTATGACATATTCTGACGTTGAATTGACGTCAGACTGGCATGCGTATGCCGTGTTTGGCATGTCGTCTACTCGTAGCTTAATACAGCATGTTAAGAATCTAGTTTGTTCGTGAATGTTGTCACATTTAAAAATAGAGTTGAGTAGTGAATGTACTAAATTCGGAAGAAACGTCGGAACGTGTTTTCAGATGTAAAATATATTCATCAGAGTACTGAATTTGGGCAAATTGTACTTGTGTATATTTTTATATCTACTGTATTGATAAAAGTACATTTGCGATTCTTTTTACATCCCTGGTTTCTACGTTTTGAAAAAGCAGCATCGTACCTATTTTGTGGTGTGCGTATAACTCGATAAGAAACAACCGTATGGGTTTGTAGAAATTTACCAAGTTAACTGATGAAATTAACAGAGACAATATGGCTACGTATAAAAACTAATAGATATGTACATATTTCGATGAAAATGTTTTACAGAAATTTGTTATGGAAAAATTGATTTTCAATGTAAAATAAATCGAGGACAATTCTCTATTTTTGAACAAAATGTTCCTTTATTTTTATAAAATCTTCAAGAACTTTTCAGACTTGAGAACATTTTGTATGTGTTAAATTTTACCGAGTAAAAGGGTAAAAAATGAAATACCAGTGAGCCAATAGAAAAAGAAATAAAATCGTTAATCAATCAAATCAATCATGGAATGATCCACGTCACATTCCATATGTGTATGACCTGGAACAAGGAACTTGTGGTTTATGGTTAAATTGGGGAACTTAACTTGAGCCATTAAAAACATTGCCGCCACATGACTGTTTTTATTTTGTCCCCCGCATGTGTCTGAGTAGAATGTCACCTCAGAAATACAATCAGGCAGGTTCTTCATATGAGCATATAGGCAGGAAGCTATTTCATTTCCCCCTCTAGCAGCTAGAGCTTCATGCCACATGTAGTGCGTTGAATCTCCGGTAGCATTATCGTGAACAGTAAGGTTATAGGTCCACAGCTGCCTTTTATAAAATGCTACCGAAGATCCAACAAACGGTGTTGGCAAGCATTGCTGAAGATCGAAGCTGAAGCATTTCTTTTGCGCGCTGTCTTGTGCTGCTAACTTATCAGCTTTTTTGGCATCATATGCTGCATTAGCCTGCTCGTGGTGGATTTGGAGATCGTTTTCTGCTTCCTGTATTTCTTCCTGATTAGCAGCAACTTGAACGCGCATGTGAAGGGTGTCGCACTTGTAGCAGGTGTCCACTTTTGGCTTTTTAAAGGCGAGTTTCAATTTGTGAAATTCCCTCTCATAAATTGAACGACCAACAAAACTCCCTCGTCCTTCTTTATATAAGTCGTACATAATGCGCAGGTTTAAATACGAAGGTAAAAACTTTTTCTCATTAGTACGTCTGGTGTAATGACTTTCATAGCTTGGGAACGATTTTATGTGAGCCAGCACTTCATTAAGCTCCTCTTCAGACTTTTTGTTTTTGGACGATTTTTTACCTCTACGGTCGTCCACTGTAATGCCGGATGTGTTAAGCATCTTATTTTTGATGGCGTTTGATATGAACTTTCTTTTTCGTCCAAAGTTCTGCTGAAGCAACCCTTGCACACAGAAACTCTTGCACCGTTTACTTCAAGAAAGTATTCATAAGTTACTTCCCTGCTTTTTGAACTGCCAGCTTTTCTTTTGCGAGAAACCTGTTTTTCTTTAACATTTACGAGATTTGCGATGAAGGTTACCTTTTTGTCGTGGGTGCCAAGCGACCAGTACTCGTCAAAAATAACTTTCCAATTCTCTATTTTTGAACAAAATGTTCCTTTATTTTTATGAAATCTTCAAGAACTTTTCAGACTTGAGAACATTTTGTATGTGTTAAATTTTACCGAGTAAAAGGGTAAAAACCGGCCAGTAGTTGGTTGTATTCAATCAACACATATTGGCTGTTTATAACAGAGATATTGTTAGATTTTAACACACATTCGTTTGGTTAAATTTTACCGAGTAAAAGGGTTAAAAACAGTCCTGTGGTTGGTTATATTCAATCAACATTAATTGGTTATTTTTAACAATAAGGTTGTCAGATTTTAACATTGCATTCGGTTGGTTAATTTTACATGAGTAGCACGGTAATTAATAAGCAATCAGTGTGTTAAAATCCCAAATTTAGTAGGTTTTTCTTAACCAAACTTGTTTGAATTTAACCTGAACAGCCACCTTACCACTGGTGGGGGGATAGCTGTTTAGTAGTCTTTACTTTAATTGCTAAAGTTCAACTCATTTATTTTACTTTAATTACTTCCTATTTATACATAAATTTTGCTTACTAACATTAATACATTGCGGGTCAATAATTGCAATGTCAACTTTTGGTCGTATGCTGCCCTTTTGCTGAGTCCGCTTGATGGTAACATGTTGTATTATTGCTTCGTGGGTCATGCGCTGGGAGTAGGTCAACATTGTGCCTTGGTGGTGCTGAGTTGGGTTTTTTGGTCATGCACTTTAAATGGGTCGATGTGCAATAATTGTACATTCTGCCGCGCCAATTAAACACTGAAATCGGCTACCGTGAGATGTCTTCTAGCTGGTTGTGGTTGTGCTTCTGTTTCTTGCTGTTCCTCTGCGCTGATCTTGCGGCGGCGTCGCCAGACGATGTAACCAATAGTGCTTACGGCAAATACTAACATTACGGCATAAGTGATATTGTGGTGGATGTCGTGTGGTGTTGTATTCCCCGGTAGTTGCTCGTGCTTTTTTAAGTCTTCGATCCATTGACTTACTGCGTTGAGATTATCATGGTCAATTTTGAGACTCATCCTTGGGATTATGTTTGCTTTATTTCTTGTAGTATTTAATAATATGTGTGAAATATTAACAGATGGGATGAATGACGTATTAACACGACTGGAAATCTTATTCTTGGATAAGATTGTCATGGTGTCTTGCTTGACAATGCAATTAGGTTCTATTGTTAGTATTCCGTCGTCTTTAAGTGTGGTTTCGAAAATCTTCTGTCCACAAATTATATTGATAGTGTACTCCTTTTCCAACACGTAGATCCATTTATTTGCGTTGTTTAGCTGAATCCATACAGGATGTGGCTCCATACTTCGTAGTGTACAAAATGGTGAGATTTCGTCTGCATGTGTCAATAGTTCCATTTCGCACCTGCTTATGTTTGATCTTCTATTGTATGTTGGATGCTGTTGGTGGCATATGTATTTGTCATTATTCTGAATACATCTTATTAATTCGTCTTTTGTTATTGTGTAGTACGCTTCTCGAAGCAGGTTTACTACTAAGTAGTCAGCTGATGGTTCGATGAATATGTATTCCTTTTGATGAACAGTTGGTACAGGTATCACCTTAAAGATCTCATAATCCTCTATATTCGCCAAGGGTATCGTTATCTCAAATACAACGTTTTGTTGCATTACTCTGCCCTTCACAGTAAGAAGCTTGAAAAACTGTAATAAGTTCGGCTGTGACGCATCTCCTGCGATGGCTAATTGTGGCGGCAGATGATTCCTTATAGTGGTTAGTTGTGAGTGAAGCTGATCTGGCGTTAGTATGAGCGGATTCATTTTCCCATGGTGTATATCGATCAAGACATCGATCAGAGCATTCTGGGCTTGTTGGTAGTTGAGCATTGCTAGCGTGGCGAATGTTGATAGTGATAAGAATTCTACTTTGGCATTGCAATCTTCATTGGCTGCTAATACATCGTTTGCTAGGTTTTCGAGATGAGTATGAAATATTTCTAACTGCTGGGTTATTACTTCAGTGTCTTTTTGTAGAATGTTTTTTGTTGATTCTATGATTGATGTCTGATTTTTGACCATACCAAGTAGATGTTTTTCATTTTCCTTAAATGACTGTATTTGGTTTTCGTATTGCTGAGCAAAGTCTTCGTCCAAAACTCCGAATAGTTTGTTTGCTACCATACCTACGAAATCAAAGGGGGATCGTTTGGCCCTAGCCTCTGGCTCCTTTCCGACACCTTGTTTTAGAAGTAGATTATTGTTGTTCTTTATTATACTTAGCTGGTGATCGAATTGATTTGCTATTTTTATGCACTGAGTGTATTTCTTAAAGCCGTCCGTGTTTTTCCTCTTACAGAAATCGTTTAGTCCGTTGATGAGTTCTTTAAATCCTCTGTATTCGCGCCAATAATTTCCCAAGTCATAATATACTAGAATTTTCCACTCATTTGTTACTAAATTGACGTTGCCAATCTTCTCAAAATATATACCAGGCCGATGTTTGAAGGGCGTTGTTGTAATTTGTGTGGATCCTTGATGTGGCAGGGCTACTATCACGAGCGCTATAGATAGTAACAGTGATGGAAGGGCTACTCGTTTTATTCTGCTATCATGCTGTTTATTGGATTCATGTGGCCGCTTCCTCTCTTGATGACGTCCTATTAGCTCTTCGATAGGTGGTCTCGACGGAATGTTAGTAGGTCTAATTTTATTCCTCTTGGTGCTTCTATACTCCTCGACCGTTACTTGGATGTGGTGACTTGATACTGTTTTAGGTATATTTTTCAACGTTTCAATTCTATTCGTCGATGGCTTCACCTTGGTAGCTGGAGTTTGCATGATTTCTTTCGTTTTTCTGTCAAGGTTCGTAAACTCGTCATTATCGGTAATTGGTAACAAACAAATTTTTGTTACGGGTCTCTTATAGGTTTTGTTGTGCGTTTCTACCGTTACCACTCGTACTAGACCATCAGTCCCAGCGTGTGTTTCTACTACCTTTGCCAATTTCCACTTAGTTGGGGGAAGCTGCTCATCCTTGATAAGGACAATGTTTCCAACCTTTAAATTCCCAACAGTTTTCGTCCACTTGGATCGTTGTTGAAGTGTTGCTAAGTACTCAGTGCTCCATTTTTTCCAAAATTGTTGCTGCATCCGCTCTAAGAGATGCCATCGAGTTAGTAATCCCTTTTCACTGTCTAGTATGCATCTTTCCGGTGGTGCCAATAGGGCCGTGCCGATTAGAAAATGCCCTGGTGTTATCACCTCAGTCTCCTCTGGGTCATTTGAAAGTGGGCATATTGGCCTTGAATTCAAACATGCCTCTATTTGAGTTAGTAGTGTTGATAATTCCTCGTATGTTAATTTGTGCTCGCCGATAGTTCGCTTGAGATGGTGCTTGATCGATTTTACCCCAGCTTCCCACAAACCGCCAAAGTGGGGAGATCCTGGTGGAATGAAGTGCCATTCTGTATGATTGGACGCTAGTGTATCATAGATTTCTTCATTCCACTTCTTGGCATCTTTTACATTCAACTGTAGAATCTTGTTAGCAGCTACGAAATTTGTTCCATTATCACTATAGAGGTGTCCAATATGACCTCTTCTCGCGCAGACTCTCTTGAAGGCGGAAACAAATGCGTTTGCGGTCAGGTCACTCACTGCTTCTATGTGAACTGCTTTGGTCGCTAAGCATACAAATATTGCTATATATCCTTTATAGGATTTATTGCCCCTTCCTTTCGTCATTCGTATATCTATGGGTCCTGCGTAATCTACTCCTGTATGCAGAAACGGCCTGTTATTAGTTACTCTTGGCTGTGGGAGATTTCCCATTAGTTGATTGCTAATTTTGGACTTGAATCGAAAACATATGGCACATCTATGAATACTTTGTTTGACTGCGCTTGCTCCGTTGATGATCCAATAGCGTTGTCGTAAGTGTGCTTGTGTCAGTGTGTTTCCCCCGTGCAGTGTTGTTTTGTGAGCATCTTCAATTAGCATAGTGGTGAGAGGACCAGAATGTGGAATGATGAATGGATGTTTCTGCGTCGGTGGAATATCTGCTTCTGTTAACCGTCCTCCTACGCGTAGCATATTGTCTTTGTCCATGAATGCGTTAAGACACCGAAGTTTGCTCTTCTTTTCGATTTCTTTGCCTCTTTTCAGGTGTCTGATTTCTTTGCTAAACTCTTCATCTTGTACCTTTTTTATTATATTTTTTGTTGCTGACCATATTTCATCACATGTTAATGGTCCTAGGCGTTTACCATCCTCAGATGTTCGTGCGTTGTGAATGAACCGTTTACAATAGGCAAGTACTCTTGTCAGTCGCCTCAGTGTGCTGTATTGTGCTAACATCCCTTTAATACGATCTGGTTCTTGTTCGTTTAATGTTGTTAATGTTTGCGTCTTGACTTTACGTTCTTCTAAGTCCGTGTATTGTTGTTCAGTATCAGTGTAGGTTATTTCTAGTTTTGATAGCCATTTTGGCCCGTTCCACCATAATGCGTGTCCCTTGAGTTTAGAGGGACATATACCTCTGGACGCACAGTCTGCTGGGTTTTCTGTACCCTTTACGTGGTGCCAATTTTCTGCGCTCAGAATTGCTGTTATTTCCGTAACCCTGTTTGCCACGAAATTCTTCCATTTAGTTGGGCCTCCTTTTATCCAGGCGAGATTTATCGTGGAGTCCGACCAAGCATGCGTCTCTATGTTTTCTATTTGTAGTGCTTTTTTCGCCTTTTTTATTAGTTTGGCCAGAAGCACTGCTCCATTAAGCTCTAGTCTGGGAAGTGTTATTTGTTTGATTGGTGCCGCTTTGGTTTTCGCGCATAGTAACGTCGTTAGTACTTCACCAGTTTTAGTGATTACCCTACTGTAGACTGCGGCAGCATACGCTTTTTCTGATGCATCGCAGAAACCATGCAGCTCAATACGGTATTTCGTCTCGTATTGATTCCATCGTGGTATGCTAATACTCTCGATATTGTAGAGATTTTCTTTGAAGTTCATCCATCTTTTTGATATGTCATCTGGTAAATTTTCGTCCCAAGATTTTCCCGATAACCACAGCTCTTGTTGAATCAATTTCGCTGTAATGATTATAGGTGCCAGCCATCCTAGCGGGTCGAAAAGTCTTGCCATTTCTGAGATAATAATTCTCTTGGTAAGGTTTTTAGTGGACGGGTTCATGTTTATTTTAAACTCGAATGTATCGGAGTCGGGTCTCCAGTATATTCCCAATGTCTTTATTGCTTCACATGCTGTTACTTCGTATATTCCTTGCTCCTGATCTTCTCGTTTTATATCTCTTAGTAATGTTGTTCTATTTGATGACCATTTGCGGAGTTTGAATCCTCCTTTTTGCATTAGCTGTATGATTTGATGTTGGGCTCTTCTTGCCTCCTCCAATGTGTCCTCTCCTGATAGTAGATCGTCTACGTAGAAATCTCGCTGTGCTATCTTTGATGCAGTCTTAAGGTTGTTTTCTTCGTCTACGGCCAGTTGCTGTAATGTTTTTATAGCCAGGTACGGTGCTGAAGATGTTCCGTATGTCACTGTTGTAAGTCTATATTCCTGTATTTGCTTTGATGGTTCTTCCCTCCAGAGGATCCTTTGAAAGTCCCTGTCTTCTTCCGCTATCTTTATTTGGCGGTACATTTTCTCAATGTCTGCTCGGTAGACGTATTTATGTTTTCTCCAACGCGACAAAATGCTATATAAATCCTGTTGCAAAACTGGACCTGTAAGCATCGTGTCATTTAGGCTTAGCCCAGAGCTTGTTCTTGATGATGCGTCAAACACCACTCTTGTTTTGGTGGTCGTGCTATCTGGCTTTATTACTGCTTGATGTGGCATGTAGTAAACTATCTCGTTGTTTGACGTAGATTTTACTGGCTCCATGTGTCCAAGTTCCAGGTATTCTTTCATGAACTTCGTGTAGTTCTTGTGTAACTCAGTGTCCCGCGTAAATTTTTTCTCTAATTGGAGAAGACGGGCTAATGCTCTGTCTTTTGATTTACCCAATTTACCTGTATCGTTTTTGAATGGAATGCGCACCGTGTATCTTCCTGTTTTATCCCTCTTGTGTGTGGTTTTGTAGTATTCTTCACATCGCATGTTGTCTTCTGTGGTAGCTCTCTCTTCTTGTACCTCTTCCGTTTCCCAAAACGATTTCAGTTGGTTGTTTAACTCTACGTTGGATACGTGGCATAGTGTTGCTTCGTTTCGTTTGTGTTGACAACTTCCTGATAATATCCATCCTAATTGAGTGTTTTGGGCGACTGGAGTTCCGACGTCTCCCTTTACGACGCCTTCAAGAATAATTTCTTGGAAGATATCTGCTCCGATTAATACGTCCACCGATGTCTTTTTGTTAAAGGATGGGTCGGCTAGCGGTAAGTGCTTAACGTGGTCCCATCCACGTACCGTGAATGATTCGTCCGGCAACGGCTTTGTAAGTTTGTTCAGTACTAACAATGTTCCCCATATTTTGAAGTCTGACGGGTAGATTGATGAGATGTTTAGCTCAATTTTACTTGTTGCTGTTGCTGCTTTTGCTGTCCCTAGTCCTGTAATAGAGGCATCAGCTCGAATTTTTTGCAGCTGCAGTCTTTGCACTGCGTCTTCCGTAATGAACGACGATTGGGACCCCTGATCTATTAGCGCCCTCAAATAGTGGTCACATCCTTTCCAGTTAGTTTTTATTACTGCTGTTGCCAAGAGTATCTTGTTACACTCCATACCCGATGCGAAATGGGATTGTTGCTGCTCCCTCTGATTAGTTGTCTCGTTTGAGTGCAGCAGAGTGTGGTGGCGTTGTTGACATTTTTGACAGGCTTTGCGTGACTGACAATTTGCTGTGACGTGGTTGCCTCCAAGGCAGTTATGGCACAGTTTTTCTGTTAGCACCACGTCTTTCCTTTGCGGAATTGGCATTTGAATAAATCTCCTGCATGTCTGTAGTCGGTGTTCCTCGTTGCATAACTTGCAACAAGGGTTACTTGTGGAATGATAATTTTTGTATACATTTTTCCTTGTGACTACTCCATTTGCTTTCTGCATGTGTCTTTCGTCTTTTTGGTATTCTGTTTTGTTCCGCCGTCCTTCTAGGTTGTCAAGAGCATGGAACTTGTTTTCTATAAACGTTAGGAATTCGTTTAGTGATTGTAACGCCTTTGGGTCTTTTAATGACTGCTCATACGCTTTTCTTGTCTCATTGTCCAGTTTTTGAGATAGTATGAATACGATAATTGGATCCCAGCTTCCAGTCTCCAAGCTTAAGCCTTTCAGTGCATTTATGCACTCTGTTGTTGTATCGTGTAGTCTTCTAAGATGCGTTGCGGATTCAATTTGACTATCTTTTTGATTTAGTAATGCTTGTATTTGTGCATTAACTAGTAGTCGGGTGTTCTCGTACCGATTTCTCAAGATTTCCCTTGCCTTGTCGTAATTGCAGTCCAATATTTGAAGATGTTGGATTATTTTTGCCGCCTCTCCTGTTATGTTGGTCTTGAGATAATGCATTTTCTGAGCATTTCCCAGTTTTCCGTTGTTGTGTATTGCCTGCTCAAACAGATCGTTAAATGATTTCCATTGCCTGTAGTCTCCATTGAATGTCATCAGCTTTAGAGTAGGTAGTTTGAGCTCGTGATTTGTTGTGGTGTCGCTAATCGCTTCTTGATGTGTGCTGTTTTGAGAGATCATTTCATTTATTTTCTCTTTTACGTTCACCATTATTTCATTGTATTTTTCTTCCAGTTGTTCGTACTCTGTGCAAATTTTAACGTATCTTTCACTTGAAGTTGTTTCCGTCAGCTCGACTATATCGCTGTGCGTCTTTGTTATTGTTTCCCATTGATTTTGCAGAACTTGTTGGCTATGTTGGTAATAGGCTTTCGTTCCCTGCCCGTTTTGTTCTACCCTGCCAACAGATCTGATAAATGCCTGTATTTGGGCTTCTTGTCTCCTAATTCTCTTGTCTTGTTCTCCAGACAGTTCGCCTTCTTGGTCTTGGTTGTCTTTTTCCTTTCTAATTGTTGTGTTTAGCTCGTCACTCGCGCCCTGTGTCGTCATCTGTCTCTTCTTTTCTTCCTTGAGTCTCTTCTGCTCTTCTTCCAGGATTTCGTCTAGTTTGGTTTCTAATTTCTGCCTTAGGTTGTCAACAGTCGACTTCACAGCTGCATAAAAGTTCGACTCCGTATATGGTTGCCTGTTTGTACAGTTCGGGTGAGCCTTTATTTTGTTGTCCGTCTCCTTGAACTCCGTCCATTGGTACTCCAGGTCTGCTAGTCTTTCCCTCACGAACTCTTTTGTTCTTCGTAGTATTGGCTCTTTGGTGTATTTTTCACCAATTTTCTTAATCCATTCCGCCCTCTCTTTCTGTATCTCAAAGAGCTCTTCCAGTTCTTTCATACTTGCGTTGATCTCGTTCGACTTTTGCTATTTTCTTCAATATCTGCTGGCTTTGCAGCTTCCGTAATCTCCTTGTAGTTCGTTGTTTCTCGAAGGACCAAATGAACAGCCACCTTACCACTGGTGGGGGGATAGCTGTTTAGTAGTCTTTACTTTAATTGCTAAAGTTCAACTCATTTATTTTACTTTAATTACTTCCTATTTATACATAAATTTTGCTTACTAACATTAATACATTGCGGGTCAATAATTGCAATGTCAACTTTTGGTCGTATGCTGCCCTTTTGCTGAGTCCGCTTGATGGTAACATGTTGTATTATTGCTTCGTGGGTCATGCGCTGGGAGTAGGTCAACATTGTGCCTTGGTGGTGCTGAGTTGGGTTTTTTGGTCATGCACTTTAAATGGGTCGATGTGCAATAATTGTACATAACCGAACAGGAAAACTAGACTGTTTGGTAAATATTAATGTAGCAACTTAATTGATAACAACAAATTAAGTGTGTTATTTTTAACAATATGTATTTAACCTTCTTAACACGGTAGTTTTTAACAATAATAACTCATTTGTTTTCAACAGATACTTAGTTAATTTTAACACATTTTTTTTAACAGAGCAAAAATTGTACTCGGTTAACGCACATTTTTCTGCGTGAATCATCTTTTTCTTTTGAAAACAACTCGTAAAAAAAAACGAGTCGCAGGTCCTATGATCGGTGAGCCGATCCGTGCCAATATTTGACATTTCTTTCATAGGGTCTATATATTTTTGTGAGGAAAACAAACAGCATAAGTTCTGTCTCATACATTTTAGAATGCTCTTAATTCTTTATTGCCCTCAGCGAAACCAAAAAAAAAAACAAAGCACTAACAAATTAACGTTTTAAATTCTTTATTAATATTCGCAAAGATATGTCCTTCGCCGTTGATGTTTTTAAGTAGACAGAAGTTGCCCATTGCCGCTGACTCTCCATCAGAGTCAATCGCGGCTGTGTCTGCCAAAACTCCAAAGTCCCAAGGTGTCCAGTACACCGTACCAAGCCCAGGCGCGAGATATCCATTTCGCAATGATGACAATCTTTCCCACGTCAGTCAGAATAAACAGTATAGTCCGATGATCCATTTCATTATCTAAATGGTATGGCGATTGTGCTCGCATAGAAACGAGCCATTAGCTTCGGCGCGAGGTGTCGGATGTCGCCAAACAAATATCACAGATGATATTGGTTGTTCCATTGGCAGCGGCGGTAATTAACCCAAAGTTATGTGTGTGTCTGATTGCTGGCTGGAGTGGTGGCCACAAGTTGTGAAGACTGCATCAAAGCTAAAATGCTTGATGCGTGTGAGCTTTGAATATATGTAATGAACGACAATCAAGACCTCATTTACATTTTAAACCAAAGCTTCGCATATACTGCATAATTTTTGACTATCTTAAAGTCTAACTTTTCATTATTTATAAGCATAGGTACTAATTGTATCGTTTCATTATCTACTACATAGATACATTCTTACAAATATCAAATAGCTATATACATATATACTCCTTTGGTTGTTCGTCACTTGTAAATTCATTTTTTGCGTCACACTATCTGCACCTGGTCACTCGTTGTTTACTTTTCATTTTCATGTTGCCACTCTTCTTTGACGGTATTAGTAACACATCTGCGATATCCTAAACTTCATACCCTGGAGATATATCCTATATCTTTTCAACGCATAGATTATGGCCAGAGTTTCCAGCTCGAAGCTGTGATACTTTGACTCCAACTCGTAGTTCGTTTCGAGAAATAGAATACCGGGTGGAACTTCCCGTCAGATTTCCTTTGCATCAGTATTGCCCCGAAGCCGAGGGAGCTAGCATCGCAATGAAGCTCTGCTTCGTCTCGTGGGTCGAAAATCGCTAGTATAGGTGTTTGAACCAGTTTTGATTTCAAAACCTCGAAACACTGTACTTCTTCTTCGCCAAATTTAAATTTCGCGTCCTTACGTGTTAGTCTGTAAAGGAGCTCGGCTAGAAGCGAGAAACAGTATACCCAAGGTATCGTACTTCAGACTCTAGAAATCGGCACTTATCTAATCTCAACTCCAATTTATTTTCTACTAGTCTATCGAAAATCTCTTTCAAAATACTTAGATGTTCTTCTACGTTTTCCGTCGCAACCATAATATCGTCCAAGTATATCGCTATCTTTCCCTCTCGTAATAAGTCATCAAAAACCTCATTAATGTAACGTTGAAACGCCGACGCCGCATTCCTCAGCCCAAAAGGCATTTTCAAGAACTCATATTGCCCCAACGGGGTCACGAAGGAAGTATAACTGACCGATTCTTCGCTCATCTGAATATGGTAAAACGCACTCTTCAGATCGAGTAGTGAAAACACACTTTTGTTCACCAGACGGTCAAGCAGATCGTCTATAAGCGGAATCGGGTAATTGTCCATAAGCGTCACCTTGTTAAGGACCAGTCGATGCACAACCTTATATCCCCTGACTTCTCTTTCACCAACACGATTGCTGATGCATACTCTGACTTACTCGGTCTTATAACTCCCGACTGAACCAACTCATCTAAAATAACCTGCAATTTTTCTTTTTCAAAGTAGGATAACCTTCTCGGGGAGCAATGGAAGGGCCTTGCATCAGTTAATCTCAATTTCATCTCATATCGGGTCTTAGGAAAAAGGGGACGACCGCAGCACAAGTAATGTTTTCTGAACATTTCATTAAATTTTTCTTTAACCATGAAGTCTAAGTTTACATTATCAATCATTATGTCTTCGTCATCAATTTCAATGTTCATTAGCCTACTACATTCTTCATTTACTATCTTCAGTTCTCTCTTTTGTTTCCTTATACTTTCCATTTTTATTAATTTTAATTTAGCTCTCTTCATAAAATCTCTTCCAAGTATCACTGGTAATTGTGCCGTCTCATTATCTACAACAAACATTTTTAAAAATATTTCCTCTTCCTTATAAAGAACGCAACAATCTATTTTGCCAACTATTTTTAGAGGGCTTTTATTTATCCCGCAAAAATTACATTGATTATCATTATTATATATTAACGCCGCTGGCACATACTTTTCGCAGATGAGGCTTATAGGGCTGCCGGTATCTAGTATAGATCCTAAATATGTTTTATAGTTAATATTCAAATTCTTAAAAATAAAATTAAAATAGCTTACATAATTATCAGACTCCTCTTCAGCGATCATCATCACTCGTTTTGTTGATGGTCTCCTCTTCGGGCAGGCCGCAGCATAATGCCCCATCTCGGCACATACGTGGCATGCGCCCATCTGTCGTTTAGCTTTTTTACACTCATTAGCATAGTGTCCTACCGCGTTGCAGTTGTAGCAGCGATTTGGTTTCTGCGGCTCGGCCTCTGTTGCAGCTTGTCTTGAAGTAGATGGAATTGGTTTTGAGAATCGTCGATCTGCATCCCTTTGTAGTCGCACACTCGTGAACGCCTTCAATAGATCTTCTTTTTTGGCAAAGCGCTGCCATCATCTCTGATCATCGTTCGGTTGGCCAATATGATCTTATCATGGTAGTACTCCTGGAAGCTCTCGCTAGGCTTCCACATCCTTTGCTCAAACAATCTCTTCATTGCTAGCTGGCTTTCCCTGTCTTGGAAAAGGGTACTCATCTCGTCCAGTAGTGTGTTGATCGGCACCGTCACCATGTCGACACGACTGTGTAGCCACTTCAGGGCCCTGCCCTTTAACTTGACTGAGATCGGCGCTCTTTTGTTGTTGTCGTCCAATTTATAGCTGGTAAAGATATTCCTCAGCTGAGGCACCCAGTGATCAAAACTATCACCCGTCCCAGTGAATTCCGGCAACAGATCCTTCACCACCACTAAACTGACTGCGTCCGCTGCCACTCCTCCTGCCGCATTCCTGTCCTCAGCTTGTCGTGTCATTATATCATTTTCTCTCCTTAGCCATTCATTTTCCCTCTTCTGTTGTTTAAACTCATTTTCTTTCTTCTGCAGATCCAGATCCAGTTTTATCACGTTTTATTATCACAGATATTTATATATTATTATTAGGGAATTACAATTAGTTTACATTTATTAACACTCGGTTTATATTAATATTACACTCGTTTTACATATATTAGATTTACAATCATTGGATAGCTACTCAAGTCAATAATGCGACCGCGCGGATGAATATAATAATTACGACTGCTCATTCTACATTCTACCTACAGCCGGCAACCCTTTAGCTGCTGGGGGGTGTGGATGTGCTGGCTGTTATATTGTTGGGCGTTGGCTCGCCTGTTGCTGGCAGAAATTGTAGGCTACTTGATAGAGGCTACCTGTGGTGACGCTATTTTTTATGTACGCTGTTTTTCGCTGTGCGCAATTTTATTGCGTCTTTGTACTTTCCTGTATATTTTCATATACCTTCGCTTGCACTTATTTTGGGTATTTTATAACCCTTTTTTCGCTGGCACTTTTTACGCTTGCAATATTTAGGTTTTATTACGCTGGCACTGATAAAGGCGAATCGCAGTTTTGGCTCGATGATCCGAGCGATGGTCTATCTAGATCGACGGATTGGGTGGGTTCTCGCTCTTACTCTCACAGAAAAAAAGTTATTACGTTTTGTTTTTGTAGCCACCCTGTATCTTATATTGACGCATGTCAAAACACGATCGACTTATTGCGATAAATACACACGCCTTATTGCGATAAAAGAAAACTTTGGATTGATCAAAATAATTCCGAGGCACCTTTAAATTTTCCTTTTAAAATCGTTGCTTCAATAAGATTATTCATGGCCTTTAATTCATGGCACCAACTTTCAATTGTAAACGATGAGGCGGCAGTCCAGGCAAATCCAAGGAATTCAGAAATTCCGTCGGATAATTGACAGCGTCATCTTGATTTGTGATCGTATCTACTGATTGATATCTACGTTACAATCTCACCAGGTACATTACTTAAAATATTCGCATTAAATTGACCGATGAACGTCCTTATTTTTGGCAGTGAGTATTGCTCTTAAGTTTGTTCAGTTAGGGTATTTCCAGACCTTAGGCTTATTGACGTTCTGTCTTGAATCTTCTTTTTGTATTATCGGAAAAGGAGTTTCTTCTACCAACACATGACCAAAATTAACAAAAAACTTGCAAAAAAGAAATCCCTTTTCACCTGGTTCTACCGATTCTCGTCGTCTTCCAGTTCCTTTTCTTTTTAAATTTCTTAGTTTGATCCGAGCATTGATTGCTTTGTCATGCAGCTTTCCAGTCGGGTTCAGGCCGATTTGCCAATAAGATTTATTTTATTTAAAAAATGGACCTCCTTCCTCGTTTGCACAAGAAAATTAATTAATTACTTTTTTTTTTTTCTTCGACCACACCCTTCTTCGGAAGTTGGTTGTGGTTTCCTACATTTACTAAGCGCCATCTATCTGCTGATAGATAGTTGTAAAGTGGTTGTCTAATGGTCATACCACATTGAGTTTGTCTTACAATATGTATAATATATTCAATTAATATACAAAACATACCTTGAAAATATATTATATTGTATATTGGGTTCATATACCGGCAGCAGTCTTCGGCCTGGTTAAGCTGATGATCGACTTGGCTACAATGGCCTTGGATCGACGGTGCTGATCTTTGGTTAACCGCCTCCAGTTGCTCACTCTAGTTGGTTGAGGTCCCCTTTTACTTGTGCCCTACTGCATTGTCCCACCGGGTTGGAATCGAAGGCTTTGATTCGTTGGTGTCCATTCGCTCTACATGTCCTAGCCATATTTTTACCACGATAGTATCAGAAAATGATCCGAGGACAATTACTAAGCCCAATTCACACATGGCCTTAGGTCATCTTAGTCAGCAATGTAGATTTTTTTTTTCAGTGTCTTGGATTAAGGGACTCTAGCACAGGGAATTATGGAACAGGGGATTTTGGAAAAAAGATTTCATCACCAACCCTTCTGTTTCAGTTCTTTTTCACTTGGCGCCCTAAAAAAAATGTTTAAATAACCACTCTGGCGTGGACGTACTATTTTCGCCATAGAAACATTTTTATAGTATTGTCCAAATACTGTTATATATAACTTTGACAATTGCAGACCAATTTTATTGATTTATGTCTCAATTGAAAGGTAACTCCATGAAGCAC
Source organism: Cheilosia soror (assembly GCA_949372485.1). Lineage (NCBI taxonomy): Eukaryota > Metazoa > Arthropoda > Insecta > Diptera > Syrphidae > Cheilosia > Cheilosia soror. The sequence continues at coordinate 17,480,175 of OX443562.1, read as the reverse complement.
AGTCGACATATTATTTAGAAATATGCCACATGGAATTTTTTTTCTGTATTTACAAAACCTGATAGAGAATGGGCTTTGAATTTTGAAAGAAATTAATTGCCATAAAATGTAAGAAATTACCAAATGTTGTAGAACTTTACAAGAACTCTTTGCAATCACTAAATTCACCACGCACTTACTTCAAATATTTTTAAGTTTTCTCCTTCAACTTTGCCATCCTTTATAAATGTATTAAAGCTTACGTACGATTCCTAACTGTCCAGGAATCATTGCATAGCAACTTGAATTCAAAGTATTCTCAAAGTATATCACTCAATGAGGTTGGCCTTTTGGGCACAGCCGCTCTTACTGCTACTTCGATATTGTGCTACCCCTCCTGCCAGCAATATTGGGGTAATCATTACTTCAGGAGATCGGTAAGAAGACCGTACCATTGGAGGTACCATTGCACATATTTGAACATGAGGATATAAATGCACTGCAGTTTGAGTAGATTCATTATTCACATCACTTTCGTTGACTTCGAAGTGTTTTTCGTCATTTGATATCATCTTGAAATTGCGGGGGAGCTGGAATAATATCTAAGTTAATTTCTGTGTGATGATTTTTAATTATTTAAAAAATTGGATTTTACCACAACACTACTTAAAATAAATATTCTAGTAATATTCAACTATTCTGCTTGTTGCCCGGACACAAACTGGATGGGCAATATTTTTAGCTCAACTGGTAGATACTGACAGGCGCGCGGGATGCGTTTGGAAGGTTCCAATAGACCTTGTTTCCGGTTGGCGTTATGGTGGGGCTAAATCCACAGATGTATTCAAAGATAGGCGTCAGAATGTTGTATTCTTCGGCGCTTATCGCAGCCGGTCATAAACTTGCTTGACCAGTGATACAAAACCTTTAAACCGTGCGAATGAACAAATTTAATTTTCACATATTTATGTAAAAGCAAATTGTCGACACCTTAAATTGTTAATATATCAATTAATATAAAAGAACGTACTTACTTTGAATATTTATATTGTTCGATATGTAGTACTTTTCAACAAAAGATTTATAGCTATTTAATGTGCTGATTACGTTTTTCAATCTGATCACTGATACTCTGAAAATAATCACGATATTATTCAACCTTTCGAATTATAATACGTAGGGTAATGTTTTAGATTTTATGTCATTTTATGTCGAAAATGATATTGCTGTATGATAGTACCTACTTTTAAATAAATGTTTCACTTGCTTTTATGTATACCGATTACTGCGTTCAATCACAATTCATAATTCTCCAACGGTTGTCGAAGAACATTCGCATATCGTCAAGGATTGACTCGATTGGGACTGTCATGCAGACATTTGAGAGCCTTTCCTTTTAATGAGACGCCTTAAAATCTATTACTATTACACATGTTTCAAACAAGACAAGATATGTTTTTTTTTTCTAAACGTAAATGTATGTTTCCATGTGGCGGGGTGCTCCTAGGGCGTCTTGCGTGAGCTCTTGTTGCTGCCGTTGGATAGCGGGGAAAACTGGAGTTTGGGCTTGGCTCGAGAGATTTTACTACGCGGTTTTGGATTTGTGGGCTTATAATATTTTTTTCTTTTATAAATGTTTACGGGGGATTTTACGAAATGATATATCTTTTCGTTTTTTTTTCTGTTTAACACACTAGAAATTGTTTCGTTTTATTTATTTTTTTTTACCCCTTTATACTTTGGCTTGTTAATCTTGTTTTTCTGTTTCACTGTATTTTCGTTCGGTTTACGAATTTTTCATATTAATAAGACTTTTAAGGATATTACTGACTGTTCGATATATTGTTTCTATTCAATGCGACTTGTTCCATTTGAAGAAGCTTTGTACGAATCCCACTAACGTACTGTTTTTTTGGATCACTTGCTTCAATTTGGCGTTTACTGACTCTAGTCGGTTGTTTGTCAGGTTTTGTAAGTTTCCCTCTGACATATTAAATACGGTCCATTCCTCTTTTATTTTGTGTCAATTGTCATTGAAGTATTGTAGGACCGGGAAAGGAACTGCTTCCGAGAATGCTGCATATTTTGTCCATACTTTTCCTCGGAAGAACTGTATGCTAGCTTCTGTAGGTAGTGGAGAGATAATTCTCGTTCATCTTTGCTTATCCCCATTTTGTCTGTGGAGATAGCAGGAGAACATACTCTCAATGTGTGGAAGAGACACAAGTACATTGGTTTATTAGGGAAAATTTGTCTCAATACATTTCTTTCCACCAGGTCCGAGAGCATGCTCTTTGGCACAACGAAAATGTGCCTGCAAGGCCACTTTGATGATTTCCATATTGGAAAATCACAATACCCGGGTTCAGTCCTAATTTCAATTCCTTTGAAATTTGTTCATTTACCATTTCATATGCAGATATTGTTAAGAGTTGCACGAATTTGTGCTCACCTTCGTTTGTATCTTTCATAATAAGTCTTAAGGATATGACTGACTGTTCGATATTTTGTTTCTATTCGATGCGACTTGTTCCATTTGAAGAAGCTTTGTACGAATCCCACTAACGTACTGTTTTTTTGGATCACTTGCTTCAATTTGGCGTTTACTGACTCTAGTCGGTTGTTTGTCAGGTTTTGTAAGTTTCCGTCTGACATAATAAATACGGTCCATTCCTCTTTTAATTTGTGCCAATTGTCATTGAAGTATTGTAGGACCAGGAAAGGAATCGCTTCCGAGAATGCTGCATATTTTGTCCATACTTTTCCTCGGAAGAACTGTATGCTAGCTTCTGTAGGTAGTGGAGAGATAATTCTCGTTCATCTTTGCTTAACCCCATTTTGTCTGTGGAGATAGCAGGAGAACATACTCTCAATGTGTGGAAGAGACACAAGTACATTGGTTTATTAGGGAAAATTTGTCTCAATACATTTCTTTCCACCAGGTCCGAGAGCATGCTCTTTGGCACAACGAAAATGTGCCTGCAAGGCCACTTTGATGATTTCCATATTGGAAAATCACAATACCCGGGTTCAGTCCTAATTTCAATTCCTTTGAAATTTGTTCATTTACCATTTCATATGCAGATATTGTTAAGAGTTGCACGAATTTGTGCTCACCTTCGTTTGTATCTTTCATAATAAGTCTTAAGGATATGACTGACTGTTCGATATTTTGTTTCTATTCGATGCGACTTGTTCCATTTGAAGAAGCTTTGCACGAATCCCACTAACGTACTGTTTTTTTGGATCACTTGCTTCAATTTGGCGTTTACTGACTCTAGTCGGTTGTTTGTCAGGTTTTGTAAGTTTCCCTCTGACATATTAAATACGGTCCATTCCTCTTTTATTTTGTGTCAATTGTCATTGAAGTATTGTAGGTCCGGGAAAGGAACTGCTTCCGAGAATGCTGCATATTTTGTCCATACTTTTCCTCGGAAGAACTGTATGCTAGCTTCTGTAGGTAGTGGAGAGATAATTCTCGTTCATCTTTGCTTATCCCCATTTTGTCTGTGGAGATAGCAGGAGAAAATACTCTCAATGTGTGGAAGAGACACAAGTACATTAGTTTATTAGGCAAAATTTGTCTCAATACATTTCTTTCCACCAGGTCCTTATCCGTCATAAAGCACTTGATGTTGCCAGAGCTATCCTTATGGTCTTCTCAGAAGGTTTTCACCAACCAATGAAGGACAAGTTTTTCTTCTGTTTTCCGTCTTCTATAAGCAAAATCATTGTGGTGAAATTTGAATTCAGGAGCTTGTAAGTCCCATTAACGAATACGATTTTTTGCCATGAAGTCATGTCTCTCCTCTTTTCCTTTGTTGTATAATACAGTCCTTTAAATTGTGAGTCCTCGTGTAAGAGACTCACTCTGGCGCCTAAATAAAATAAATAATAGGTACGGTGAATGAAATCTAGAATAAGATTGACTAAAACTAAGGCCACGCAGCAAGTGGCCATTTACTGAGCGGGAATTTTTGAGCGATTAATTATAAAAATTTCGTTATCGAATGCTGCTCGTCGCAGTGTTTTACAAGAAAGTCGTTTTAACATTTGCAGAATTATCTTGAGTTAAAAAATATGAACCGGAAAAAATAATTTTAGATTTAGATTCACTATACGGCTCGAAGGACCAAAATGTTGAAGTATAAAGAAATTTTATGTTTTTTTTTTTGCTCCAACTGTAGGAATTTGTTTTCGTGATTTATAGGCAACAAAGGTGGCCGCCTTTTTGTTACGTCTAGTTGCCCGAGTTGTTGAAGGCATTTGGGTTTCCACTTGTCGCGTTGCTGCTGAGGTAGATGATTGAGCTTCGTCATGGAACATTTCTTCGTTTTCCTCCTGAAGTAACTCCACCAAGTCTCTATTGTCAATGCCTATTTCAAAAACTGGCCCATCTCCCTCGACATTCCTTTCGAACATTGTAGGAACAACTCTTTGCTCAAGATCATTTAGTTGCTTCATTTTAGCGAAGCCCTTGATGCTACCGCGATTTTCGGTTTCTTTTATGTCAGCATATTTTTTCTTACTGCTTTGTCTGAAAGCACAAAACTTATAAACATAAATGAACATTATCTCGTTTCAATAATTACTTTAAGGCGCCCCACGACTTCCTCCACTGTTGCTTGCTCTTACAAGCTCCTCCCAAGGCATTGAGGCCCTTTGCAAGGCTTATTCATGCATTATTGCTTGCGTAGGCTCCGTCTGCTCAAACAAATCTACATAAATTTGTTTCTTATAACTGTAATGATCAATTTCCAAATTTAAATTTCTTTAAATTTGCGTTTCGCTTTTTCCCTTGTTTTTTTTTTTCAACATCTCCATTTTCACCCTTTCATTTAGAACATTCACTTACAAACGAAAACAAAAATCCTGGCAAAAAGTTTATAAAATTGAAACTCTTTTATGGCTTGTTTTCTTAATACAATTGTACATTCAAAAAATGACTTAAGCCCTTAGGAGCAACTTCATTATTTCAAAATAGTAGATATAAATATAAAATACTTAAGTTTACTTATGCCCTTAATACCAAACAATTTTAAAAACTTCTTTACTTATGTTATAACCTTTGTACAAATTAATTTCTACACGAAAAAATTACGCGATAGGAAAAAAATGTACTTAACTCAAAAAAAAAAAAAAAATCCGAAAACTGTATTTTTTGACTTGACCCTTTTCTATTCCATTCAAGAAATTGCTTTTTGTGTGACTGAACTTTTATATAAAACATAAAAATAAAATATTTAACATAGCTACTTTCGTATTACAAAACATATATTATTATTTCTTACAATAATTTAAATTGGCAAGTTATATTTAAAAAAAAATCCACTTTTTTAAAATAAATTATGAACCTACAATTGATTTGAAATTACATTTTTTATACTTAAGTAATAATCCATACTTTAATAAAATAAAATAAAATATAAAAATTAGAACAGTATGTAATTGTAAAAAAAAAACTGTAAATAATAGTAAAACTAATTGTCTTATTATGATGAATTTTGATAAAATGAAAGCCAGATGTTGCTGGGTATTTTTGATTAAATTAAATTAAAATAACAAAATTCGTTTAAGACAAAGAATAAAAATTTATAATTTGTAATTTATATAGCTTTACTCCAATAATTAAATCCTCTCGGCGATAGTCTTTGAACCAAAGATTCGTCTTGAGGTATGATTTACAGTCACTTGCTGATTGAAAAATCATTAGTCTCGGTGAAAATCGAGCAAACAGTGCGTCTAGATCAGATGTGGCGGTCGTCTACTGATGAGCCCACCCACCACATCGGGGCGAATCGCATTACTGGAGTCGAGGCCAACACTAATTGTGATGACAATCGTACACTCCAAAGTTATTCATTCATAAATATGTTTATGATTGAAAGTTTATCTTTTGTGTATTATATTACTGTTTTGTAAAGTCTTTAAAATATCTAAAAGCGCTTATAAATAATAATGCTTAATGACTGAAATATTTATAATTTTTATCAGACTTAGGAACAACTTATAACGATTTCAGTTCTATTAAAATGCTTATGGGCTACTTTTTATAAATCAGAAATAATCACGTAAGATTTTATGTAATCTCCTATGAGCTGAGCTTTAACAGAGAGCCGCTTTCTAAATATATATACCCCAAAGTAAAAGCAGGCAGTTTCATATTCGTACTATGCACCCATTACAATTTAATTTTAATGTTCCTTAAACAAGATTTTAAACATAAATAAATAGACGATGATTTTGTCATTTAAATTTAAATAAAAAAACAACATTATTGACAATTTATCGTACTTGTAGAAAATTAAGAAAATTTATTCAAAAAAATCACCAAATAAATAAAACAAAAGCAACTGGCTTTAAAATTAAACAAAATGTTTAGGATGACCCTTCACAGAATCAATAAAAGCTTGTTAGAGTTAACTTTATATATGGCATATTGTTAATTAAATCTATAATAATTGTAAACTACAATCTAAAAAAAGAAAGAAAGCAGTTACTAAATAAATATTTAATAGAAAGTATACTCTTGATTTCGTTTTTATTTATCTAATTTCAGCAGGGTGATTTTTTATATATTAAAATATAACATCTCGTAAGTATCATCATGTTAAGTCTATTTTTTACTTACGGAAACGGTTGTTTAACCTGGCAATGCCGAAACTTGGCATAAGGCAAATTGCAGCGAAAACGTCAAGATCTAGAGGGAGATACTAAAAAGCTGAACTAGCAGCCGCGAAAGACAAGTAGAATAAAGCGAAGAAAGACAACAAAAATTTGTAGTCCCTCTTTTAATTAAAAAAATTATTAGTCCTTCGCCCACCGTTGACGAGCTACGTTACTTCATAATTGCTACAGGGCCAACAACTGCAAGAAGATTATCGTTCGTCTTTTTGACAGACGAAGTTAGTTTCTGAAATACTTTACTCAGGTGTACGTCACTCGGACACAGAGCGTTCGGATAAGTTATCAACAAATCTGAAGTGATGGTCGTATCCAGAACGCATGTTCAATGCACTCTGCATGGAAAGGTGCTAGTACACGATATGTAGCACGCCTCTTATATATGTGGCTCTGACGTCAAAAGAGAGTGCACAAAGAGAGTTTGTACACGGCATGTACCCATTGGGACCATTCGCTGACGTCAAAATGATGTCAGTGCTACATGAGGCGTGCTACATATCGTGTACTAGCACCTTTAGTGGAGTCCCATAGAACAAGATGGAGAAGTTTAACTATCTCGTGGTCTTATCAACGAGTGATGCAGAGTTTTCTCGTATGATTGATCAAGCTGGGTCAATTTTGAGACAGCTTGGTAATTATGTTATTAGGAGGACTGAACTTGGTATCAAAGCTAAGTTGACAGGCTTTAAGTCGGTGTTTGTTAAGCTACGATTACACGGCCATTTTTTTGGTCATTTAACTGGCGCTGTGACGTCAGGAAAAACTGTCGCATTAGAGCGACATTGAAGCTACGATTCGTCATTGAAAAAATGGCGATCACACGAAATGTCTATCATCGTCAGTTTTGTCCCAAAATCAAATGACGGACACTGCGAGACATTTAGAATTTTTCGTTGGGATGCCATTTAAATGACGAGCGAAAAATGGCGATCACACGGTACTGACTTGCCTCATCAAAATGGCAAGTGGCACCTTTCCTATTATTTCGATTTCGCGTCAGTTATCTGTTTTGTGATCAGACGGCAATGACCTATGAGAAAAATATAGCTACTGTCATTTAGAGTTTTTCTCTCAGCCACGGCCCACGACGCATACGTTCGAATTTTTTAATTAAATTAAATAGGAAAAAAAATTATTATCATAAATAAAAAATGTCAAAAATAACTTTTGGGATGATGGTGGAAATTGCGGAGATGGCGTATTTAGCAGCGTGTGTGCTGGAAGAAGACGATCTTGATTACGAGCCAACGCGACAAAAGCGGAGTATTTGGCAAAAGAAGTGGTTGAGCCGTCGCGAGAAGATTGGATTTTGCGCTGGATTACTACTCGAATTGCGCGAAGAAGAACCTGAACTATATCGCAATGTCCTTCGTATGTCAGCTAATCAATTCGATTATTTGTTGAGGTTGGTGAAGCCACACATCGAAAAACAGAACACCAATATGCGAGAGAGCGTTTCAGCGGAAGCACGACTGGCAATCACGCTGCGCTACCTCGCCACTGGTGAGAGTTTTCGATCGCTGCGATTCCTTTTCCGCGTATCGCAGCCAACGATAACGTGCATCATTCCGGAAGTTCTGGACGATATTTACAAGGTTACCCACCTCTGCCACGCACCAGTCTCCGACTTAGAGGCAATAGACAGGGGGCAGACTGTTACGGTCGCCCCCGCCTTGACCCGAAGAGTAAACCTACCCCGACCACTGCACTATTCTATTCAAGTACACATTCAAATGGAAGTAAGACTGAGTATCCATCCTCTATTCCATTCGTAAATCATCGACCCCCCATTTCTACCACCGGAGGTCACCTTTCCCTAATATAATAAATTTATGGCTTCCAAAAAACCTCTCTATCATCATCCCTCCAAGGTAAGAGTCTGGTATACAGACGGGTCCAAGATGGATACAGGGACTGGATCTGGCATTTATGGAGAATCGCCTCAAGCGAACTTTTCAGTCAGCCTATAGGCAAATACTCGTCCATATTCTCCACATGTAGACTATGTCTGGTGAGCGACGAAACCTCTCTTCACATTCTCACGGAATGTCCGGCTCTCTTTTGCCTTAGAAAGAATGTCCTTGGCGAAGAACTCGTTAACTCAGCAAATCTTGCTGGAATACCCCCAGAGAAGATACATACTTTTCTTCCTGACTGTCTCCGGAGTAAAAAGATTGCTCTAGGAACCTACCAGGGAAGGCACAATATGGCCCTTTAGAGAGGCCGCAGTGCCAGGGCCCAATAAAGGCTCTCCCGACTTAATATCTAATCTAATCTAATCTACACGTTTCGCGAAGAGTCAAAAATCCAAATGATATCAGCACAGATATCGTATTAAATGCTTTGTCATTTGCCATTTGCATAGAAAAATGGCATAGCATGAATTTCGAGCCCTGCCATTTTTTGGGAGCTGACATTTAAATGGCGCAACAGCCAAAAAGTTTAGTCATTTGTCCTAGGCGTCATTGAAGACCGATCACACGCCCATTTTTTTCCGCCATTTAAATGGCACAAAATTCATGCCATTTGCTCCGCCAGTTTCCTAGTCATTTAAATGATGCTGAAAATGGTATCCCAAAAATGGCGATCACACGGAACGCCATTTAAATGACTGCTATGTGACGCGATTTTTACGTCAGAGCGTCAGTTAAATGACTCGAAAAAATGGCCGTGTAATCGTAGCTTTAGATCGTATAAGCCTTTTCGTCCACCAGACGACAACGCTACATGTAAGTATAGGTCTAATAACGGATATTTCTCTATATATGGTTGAAGTCCTTATTTGCTACTACCATCTTTTTATCGACTTCATGGTCGCCTATGAATTATGATAGCGTTGTAGGGGCGAATTATACAAAGCTATGCCAAATTTCGGCATACCTGCCAAATTCGTCCGTCTTCGTCAAAGCGGGAAAGAACACCATAGATAGAGCACTCTGGGGGTTATTCCCAAATGCGCGGTGGATCGCTTTTCATGGCGGATTGGTATTTTTATACATATTTCCAAAAGCGATAGCTATTTTGAAAATTGTTGGCAATAATCCGCCAGCAATCCGTCACCTGAATAGCTATCGCTTTCGAAAGCTTTTTGAAATACAAAGAGAAAGATTCTTAGATTGATTTTCGGTCCAGTTTGTATCGATTGAGTGTAGAGGAGGAGATTGAAAGACGAACTTTACGAACTACATATATAGCGACGTTGGTAATACGTTGCAGTCGAAGGAAATTTCTGGGCATTTATTATTTCCTACATTTAGAGGAGATAGAGCAACTACAAGGGCTACTTGATTTTTTAAGTGAAATAAGGTGCTTTTCAAGGGCAAGTGTTTAGGTGTTTTTTCTATTGTAGCTTACTGCATTTGCTTTACTTTAGGGATCGCTAGTATCATAGCTCTCTCTCTCATTCCCCTATTTAACCTAACCTAGCGACGTTAACCTGGTGGTTGGGTGTGTATGAATCGGGTAGGCGCTGATCGGCATCAACCTGGCGGTGCCCAGCTGTTGTAACCTTTCGTACACATCAATTGTGCTTATTTTACCTCCCAGTGGTAACCACCGGGTACTGGTCTGCCCATCCGGGTGTGACTTGCTGAACTTATAAGTGCGAGTGTTGAACACGACGAAAATAGCAACACTATAATGCTCTGTCGGAAAGACTGACTGAACGAGTCTCAGAAGTCTTACATGAGCTCCTCAGAAAGAGGACGTACGGCGGATGAATTCATTAGACTGAATCAACGGTGTCGTCAACAGTCAATACGACAGTTACCTTACTTGAGCTACTTCGACATATTTGGAGCTGAGGTCAGTGAGGATTTTTCAGGACTAGTCAGGATGCTGAAACAGAGATGGTGGCGGATGAACCCTTTATGGGCCAACGGCAGCTCTCACATCCCCGAAGTGGGTTACTGACACCGGAGGAATCCGGCCCCTTTCGTCCAAGGGGTCTAACAAAGGGCCTGGCCCTACAGGTTGGGGGTTGTACGTCGGGGTAACTGCCCGACTGCGGAAAAAATTACTTAGTTCCGAAACTACCACAAGCCTCGGATACGGATGATCTTACTGTTGACGAACCTGGCAAACGAATAAAGGACAACGAATTTCGGATCTGCACGTGGAATGTTAGGTCCCTTAACAGACCACGTGCAGCCGAACAACTAGCGGAGGCCCTGAACTGCTTTAAAGCAGACCTAACCGCCATCCAAGAGGTGCGATGGGATGGACCGGGCAAGAAGAGGATGAAAGACTGCGATATTTATTATGGCGACTGCTATCGGCAACAAAAACAGCGCTTATTTGGATGTGGATTCGTCGTTGGAGGCAGACTTAGGCAAGAAGTCTTAAGTTTCAACTGTGTGAACGAGCGCCTCACGACAATCCGCGTCAAGGCTAAATTCGCCAACATTAGCCTAATATGCGCCCATGCCCCCACGGAGGAGAAAGACGACGATACCAAAGAGAGGTTCTACGAGCTCTTGGACAAGACATACGAGCAGTGCCCTAACTATGACATTAAAATTGTCCTAGGTGATTTTAATGCAAAGATAGGAAGAGAGGGCATCTTTGGTAGTACTGTCGGGAGGTACAGCCTACACGACACCACCTCCGATAACGGATTTAGGCTGATCGACTTCGCGGCGGGGCGAAATGTTGTCATATCAAGTACGCGGTTCCCGCATCTCGATATTCATAAAGGCACTTGGAGATCTCCCGATCAATCAACCGTCAACCAGATTGACCACATTGCGATCGACGCAAGGCACTCCTCCAGTATTATGGATGTCCGAACGTTCCGAGGGGCCAACATTGACTCGGACCACTACCTTGTTGTAGCCAAGGTACGCCTTCGGATATCCCGAACACCGCCAAGACAAGTAAATACTGTGAGGAAGTTTGACGTCGGACGGCTAAAATCGCAAGAGATCACCAGATCCTTCTCCGATCGAGTCTCTCTCAATCTCTCAAGAGGTTCTATGCAGCCAGCATCAAGCATTGAGGACCAGTGGCAACATTGCCAAAAAGCCATCAGAGACGCCGCCTCTGATGTGCTTGGTTTCACTCGACCACCACAACGAAACCCCTGGTTCGACGACGAGTGCCGGCAAGCACATGCAGCGAAACAAGAGGCATACAAAGCGGCGCTGCAAAGAAGGACTAGAGCTGCTCGTGAGCTCTACGCGCAGAAAAGAAGAGACGAACACCGGCTTCTCAGGAGAAAAAAGAAAGAGCACGAGAAGCGCGCGATCGAGGAAATAGAGAGATGCTACAGCAGGAATGAGGTTCGGAAGTTTTACCAAAGGGTAAAAAGAACCTGCCAAGGCTACAGAGCCCGAACCGAAGCCTGCAAGGACGAACAAGGGAACATCGTAGTAGAATCGCAGTCGATGCTGGGGATATGGAAGAACTACTTCTGCAGACTGTTTAACGGCGATGACGAACTAAATCCCGCTGTCAGGCAGAATGAACCATTCAACCTGGACGATGAAGACCAACAATTCCGTCCACCCGACCTGGACGAAGTGAAGATAGCCATATCTAAGCTTAAGTCCAACAAAGCCGCTGGGGCAGATGGCCTAACCGCCGAGCTATTCAAAGCGGCAGGCGATGACTTGGTTAGGAGCATGCACCAACTCATCTGTAAAATATGGTCGGAGGAAAGTATGCCCGATGAATGGAACCTCAGCATTGTTTGCCCGATCCTCAAGAAAGGAGACCCTCTGAACTGCGCCAACTACAGAGGTATTAGTCTTCTTAACATCGCCTATAAGATCTTATCTGCCGTGTTGTGTGAACGCCTGAAGCCTTTCGTCAACAACCTGATTGGTCCCTATCAGTGTGGCTTTAGGCCAGGAAAGTCTACCATCGACCAAATATTCACACTGCGGCAGATCTTGGAGAAAACCCAGGAAGTTCAAATCGATACCCACCACCTTTTCATCGATTTTAAGGCCGCCTATGACAGCATTTATAGAGACGAGCTATACAGAGCAATGTCTAGTTTTGGCATCCCTGCCAAACTCGTCCGTTTGTGCAGGATGACAATGGAGAATGCACGCTGCTCCATCAAGGTCGGTAAAGAACTCACTGAGACCTTCGATGTCAAAAAAGGTTTTAGACAAGGCGATGCGCTGTCATGTGACTTCTTTAACATCGTTCTTGAAAGAATAGTGCAAAACTCAAACGCTAACACCAGAGGCACTATCTTTCAAAAGTCCGTCCATCTACTCGCCTACGCCGACGATATCGACATAATCGGGAGAACGCAGCGTGATGTCACTGGCGCGTTCGTGAGCATTGAGACGGAGGCGGCAAAGATGGGTTTGGCGGTCAATGAGGGCAAGACAAAGTATATGCTGTCATCGAGAAAGGACACCCAACACCGACGTCTTGGACAGAATGTCACTATAGACAGATATAACTTTGAGGTGGTAAAGGACTTTGTCTACCTAGGCTCCGCTATTAACTCAGACAATGACACCAGCGCTGAGATTAAGCGAAGAATAACTCTTGCCAATCGCTGTTTCTTTGGGCTAAGAAAGCAATTGAGTAGCAAAGCCCTCTCTCGAACAACTAAAGTGACCCTTTATAAGACCTTAATCATCCCAGTCCTACTTTATGGTGCAGAGGCATGGACTCTATCAAAAGCGGATGAGCTTACTCTTGGTTGCTTCGAGAGGAAAATTCTTCGAGTAATTTTCGGTCCCGTCTGCATAGACGGTGAATGGAGGAGGAGATACAACGACGAACTGTACGGGCTGTACAGCGACATTGCCCTAGCCAGAAGAGTGAAGGTCCAACGACTGCGGTGGCTGGGTCATGTAGAGCGAATGGACGTGAATGCTCCGGCCCGGAAGATCTCTGAATCCACACCCGAGGGACGGCGCAGTAGAGGAAGACCGCGACTCAGGTGGCGCACGCAAGTGGAAGGGGACCTTAACCAACTTAGCGTGCGAAACTGGAGACAGCTGGCCAAAGATCGCGCTGGCTGGAGACGCTTGTTGGTTGAGGCCCAGGTCCACCCCGGACTGTAGCGCCACCTTAAGTAAGTAAGTAAGCGACGTTAACCTGGTCAAAAAAGCTCAAAAAACAGCGACAGCATCATATGGACAACAATACACCAGCCGGACGAGTCTTTCAGCCTTATTGTGAGTTTCGCCCGGAAAATTTATGTGGAAAATGGCACTTTATTCCGCCCGAACAAATGATGCCAATAAGGGGAATTTTTCGAACATCTACAATTTTTCGACCGGAACTCATGATAAGCGAAAAGTGAAATGTAAATTTTTTCGGGTGAAGTATTGTTCGGGCGAAACTCACAAAAAGGCTGTTTGTGTTCACCCCTGAAGGACAACGAAGCAGAGGAAGACACCTCAGGTGGCGCGTACACTGAAGGCAGCTAGGTAGAGAAAGAGCTGGTTGGATGGGCTTGTTGGAGGGGCTTGTTCGCTGAGGCCGTGTTCCACCCGAATTGTTAGCGTCATCTTAAGTAAGTAGAGTTAAGTAATACAGGCCTACCAGACATAGGTGCGAGCCAATGCTTTCATCTTGATGCCTAGATGTATACGACACTGGGAATTACCCGCCCGGCAGGATGGTACGCTCTTATTTGATCAAATTCGGACTATAGCTCACAAATTGTTTGAATGATATTGGCCTGAGGTGCTTGAATCGTTTGCAGATTGTTGGCATAACATCGGTCCCTCATGGTTTTGCACAAAAAGAAAGTCCACAGGGGTCATATTGCAGCTCCGATGTGGTAAGTGGACAATAGACATCGCCAAGACGGCTGATAACACGATTTGGGAATTTCGTCCACAAAACAGAATTTTTCAGTAAAAAAAGTCGATTTTTCTGTAACGCCCACCGTTACACCGAAACGTTGTTACCAGCCTCATTTTGGAAGAAAAATTGTCCAATGATGCCACCACTCCACAATCCGCACCAAACTGTCACTCTCTGTGGATGCATTAGCACCGTACGACGACGCGGACCATGAGTGTTATCCACTAGCATACCAGTCTCACAAACTTTTCGCACAAACTTACGTATAGCAGGCGCGGTGGGTGCTTCATTTCGGCCAAAACTTCTTTTCAAAAACACGTACTGTTTGCGCTACAATATTTCACAACGTAAAGCGACTCATTTCGTTCCGCGGAGGTATGATTACTGACATTCTGTCAAGATTTTGAGCGGGAAACAGCTGTCAGCGTCAAAATAAACTTGACTTAAAAAGAAACCACAAGATGGCCCACCCTTTATATACTGAATGCAGGGTGGACCATTTCAACACGCTGCACCTGCCAATCTTGCAACTTTTTTTTACGACGCCGACGACGCACGGCTTACGACAGCTATCGTTCAAAGCGTCAGTTCAACTTCTGGTTCCAACAGGCTCACACAGCCCGAGCCACAATCGCTTTATTGAGTTTTTTGTTATTCGATAGTCTAGTTTCAAATGGCATCTGCGTTCGCCCGACCAAATCCCTGTGGGGTTATTTAAAATCCAAAGTTTACGTCAACAAGCCACGGACCCTGGAAGTCTTAAAAGACAATAATTGATTGAAATGCGTCCCCTATTCACTATTCCAAAACACTACGAAAAGTGATGGAAAATGTGGAAAAACCGAGCACATTTCGCTATTCATTTCGCCGGCGACTATTTACGAGATATTATATTCCACAAGTGATAAAAACAAATCAAAATAAACGAAAAATTATTTCACACCAACTAGGTATTTTGTGCTTTTTTATTATTACCAAAAAAAACATTCTCAAGTTTTTAATGGCCTACCCTGTAGTACTATGTAGAAATTGATGAATTAGAAATAGATGAAATTTTTACGTCACCCTGCTGGAATTAAGAAAAAAAAAACTGAGATAGTCGACATTTACAATTTAGTTTTTTTTTTTATTAATTGTCATTTATTTATTTTATAGGTACACATTAAATAATATACTTTAAATATTGTTAAACATTTTTTTTTTTTCATTCAAGAAGTTATCTATTGTTAATTCAAATTTTTTTTTTAATTTTTCAGATACTAAAGACAAATCATTTTTTGTTTATATATTTTTTTTTAGAACATTATTTATTATTAGTTATATACCTTTTAAAAGGCATTATAGACCTTATACGGGGTTGCGCAAAAAATAGTGAGTATAACAATCGAACGATGCAATACTTTTCAATAATATACTGAACGAATTAATAACAAAATTTTTAACAATTAGAAAAGCACAGAACACATTTATTCTGTTAACATTGTGTATAACTATGTAAGGTTTGTAAAATTTTTTCTTGTTGTAAGTAATTTTTTTCTCAAGGTACAGTTTTAAATTTTTAATATTTTGCAAACACATTATTGGATATTTACGGTTTTCTGTTGTAAGAATTTTAACTTTATTTAAAATTTTTCAAATGTGGAATTTTATTTTTGATGATTTGTAGAATATATTTTTTGTTTACGTATATAATCTTTGGGTTTAATTGAATGTAAGTAGGTTTTTTTAAACAAAATATTTATTGTATTTTTCTAAAAATGACCAACGTGTTCTAAAAATACACTATTTTTTTTTATATATCTACATTTTTAAGACATTACATAACTGAAAGTAAGTAAATTTTTTTATTTTCAAATGTTTTTTAAATATTTTGTGAATACTATGTTGGCTTTAATTTATTCAACTTATGATGATAAACAAATATTTTTTTTTCTATAATCCTAAAGGAAAATGATTATTTTTATACCTAAATTAATTGTTCGTTAATTGCATAAACGATACAATATTTAAATATATTTAGTTACTGAAAAAGTGGATTTGTTTAAAATGTAATAACTTGCCAATTTTAATACATAATAATAAGAAGGTAATGGAATAGAAATATTCAAACAAAACGCAAAATATTGTATAATATTTTTATTTTCATATAAATGTTTTTTTACAATCTCCGGAGATTGTTAAATAGATCGATCTCATCTGTATAATGCAAACTAAACATTGCATTAAACTAAACTAAACGTGACATTCTCATATAACCCATGCTCATCAGTAAGGCTATTGAGTTTGTTGTCCTGTATTCAAATTGTCGAAGATTTTAGCAGCTCTAATACTTCTGGGTACTCCTAGCAATGTTCCTCGAAATTGGTGATATACGAGAAAACTTCAGCAGCCAGCATTTTATTCCTGTGATTGTTGTGAACTGATTTCATTTAATCAGAACCTTCTATTGCAGCGTGATGATTTCGTCACTACAAAATCATGTTTCCAAAATAATATATCTATTAATTTAATGCTCAGAAAAGGTGTTTTTCCTTATGATTATTTAAATTCTTGGGATCGTCTTGACGATCAAGCTCTGTCATCCATAAAAGATTTCTACAACAAACTTATGGATGAAGAATGCTCGCAAGAAAATTATCTTCACGCTGTTAATGTTTGGAATCATTTCGAATGTAAAACGTTGCGTGATTATATGATTTTATATCTCGAGTGTGATGTTCTTTTACTCGCTGATGTTTTTGAGAATTTTAGAAAAATTTGTAGAGGGGTCTATGAATTAGATCCCTGTCACTATTACACAGCCCCAGGTTTAGCATAGGATTCTATGCTAAAAATTACAAAAGTTAAACTCAAACTTCTCACCGATATTAAAATGTATAATTTCTTAAATTCGGGTATTAGAGGCGGTTTATGTCAATGTAGTCATAGGCATGCCGTTGCTAATAATAAATATCTTAGCTGTTATAGAGCAGATAAAGTGTCTGAATACATGTCTTACTTAGACGCTAACAATTTGTATGCTTGGGCTATGATTCAATTTCTCCCGACAGGGTGTTTTCATTGGAATAATCCTGATATACACACAGTTGATTTTATTATGTCATATATTGAAAGTAATTTTGGTATGATTCTCGAAGTTGATCTCGACTATCCCGAATCTCTTCATGATAAACATAATGATCTCCCATTTCGTCCCGAAAACATTATTACTCCCGGCAGTAAAACACGTAAATTGGTTGCGCATCTTAATCCGCGCAAGAATTATAAGTTGCATATAAAAAATCTGCAGCAGGCATTAAAACATGGACTGATTTTAAGAAAGGTTCACCATGTTTTAAAGTTCACGCAATCAGCATTTATGTCTAAATACATAAACTTGAATACTGAGCAGAGAAAAAAAGCGAAACATTTATGCGAAAAAATTTTTTACAAAGGGATGAATTGTAATGTTTACGGGAAAGCATTAGAAAATGTTGAAAATCGACGAGATATCAAAGTTGTTTCCAAGTGGGATAGTGATAGCTAGACCGAATTTCAAAAGCATTTCCGAATTTACCACTGATTTAGCAGCGGTTGAAATGAATAGGGTGAAAGTCACTTTAAATAAACCCATTTATATAGGGTTTACGGTACTAGAATTAGCGAAATGGCTCATGTATGATTTCCATTATGATTATATGAAGAACAAATTTGGTGACTCTATAAGGTTGAATTATACGGATACTGATTCCCATTTATATTCAATTAAGACCGATGATTTCTATGCGGATATTTACGTTGCTGTCGTTTATTCCTGCTGATAATCCGCATAATTTTGCTTTAAAAAACGCGAATGAAATAGGGCTTTTTAAAGACGAAACTAATGGGATAAAAATTAGAGAATTTGTTGGCTTGAAGGCTAAATTGTACTCTTATAGTTTAGACAGCGGTAAAGTGTGCCCAAAGGCGAAAGGAATCAAGAAAAATGTGACATCAAAATTAGATATAAAAGATTATAGAAAATGTTTAGTAAGTAAGACCTATATACAACTCTATGTATATATTTAGAAGTAAGTTACATGATGAATATACCAGAGAAATAAATAAATCATCCCTAGGCCATAATGATACAAAACGTTTTATAAGAGAGGATGAAATAGGTACATATGCATGGGGACATTATAACAATGGTAATGATTAATGAAAATAATTTATAAGGAGAAATATTTGACGATGAGCGTCCATCAGCATCGGTAGCTGATGTGTGGAGAAGACACGGTGATGAGCGTCCGTCAACGTCATCAGCTGGAGTGCGGAGAAGGTGCGATGATGATGAACTACCAACGACGTCAGGAACCAGCAAAAAGAAGCGCCAGACAACGATGAAACATTGCACAGCATGCAATGAGAGTGTGGAGGAGAGGAGTTGAATGTACCACAAACGAAAAAGCTTACACAAATTAAAGTTGAAGCAGAAACTAGACAAAAATGAAAATTTCATAAGAGGTGCCTTCAACAATAGAGTTGTATCCTACTCCGTTGTGAATGAAGACGATGTGGAGGCTTTGGTTTCAACAAAATCGCGAAATAATCCATGAACTCATATTAAGGGAATTAAATATATTAAAATCTATTAAATTTAATATTGAGGTTCATTGTGATTTCGTTAAAAATTGCCTAGACAAAGGCAGGACCGTCTGTTGAAGTGAAGGGCATGCAGTCCAAAATGCATGTTTTACTAAGCGAGTTAGAACGGTACGAAATATTTTGTCCATGTTAGACGATATTACCGCTAACCTTGAAGAATTTCAAAAAAAGATAGCGGCTGGGCAGATTAAATTTTGACAGAAAGTATGCTGGGAGCATACAGAAATAATAGACGAAATCAAAATATCTATAAAGGAGTACGAGAGAACCAAATCGTTTCCACTACTGAAAGCAAGAGTGATGCTATTACATGGCCTACATCTGATGGCAGAAAATGAAAATTTCCTGGAAGTACCAGAATTACCAGTATTAATTAAATACTTATTATACATTTTTTAAATATACCTACATATGTTTATTATCTATATTTTATGTAAATAAAAAAAATGTCTATAATTAAAAATTTGGACTTTTATTTCGCAAGATATTCTTGGAAAATCCACAAATTTTTTTATAAACAGAAAAGTTATTTTCTTCATCGCATGCAAAATGTATACAATGATATACTCGAAGTATACATATTTTCAAGGTGGGGTATACTAATTTTTTTGTTGAAACGTGTAAATACGCGTTTCGGTGAAGGAATCGGTGCGATTCTAGAGAAGAGCTGTCAGGTATGAAACTAACTTTCTCATATTTATTCTCATGTAATTGTAATTTTAAGCAGAGCGACAGGTCAATCATAGAAAGCAGTAATAATAATTGTATCCTAACCTCCTAATGCTGGGTCACACTAATAACAGAGATAAAAAAATCAATCTCGCATTGGAATATTCTCTCCCTAGGGATGTTCTTAACCAATAGGGAGCCCTAAAAAAATCAGAGATAAGTATTGAATTCGTAAAACTTAGTTTTATATAAATAGGAGACTTCGATTAAACGAATTCATTTGAAAACTCACGAACCTCCGAGATGGCCACCACAGTAATCGTAAAATTCCTTGAAGATTTCCAGCAAGTATGCTGGGAGTACGAGGGAATTGTGACGGAAATAAAAAACCTTGCGGAGGAACAACAGAGGACAAAAAATCCTCAGATATTAAAGGCTGCATGCCTATTAATGCAGAGTCTGCATTTTATAGCTGAACTGGCGAAGTTTGATAATATCCCGGAACTCCCTGATATTATTCAGATATTTATTTAAAATTGTTTAGCATATTTTAAACCTAGCAATATACCTGAATAAAAAATTTATAAAAATTATTTTTTTTGTTGTTCAAAATTTCTTTTCGAATATTTCAATTTCACAGCCAACGCGCAAAGCAACAGAAAAAAAAAACACCACCTGCGCACCCAACCAACCAACTCGCACCAACTCTGTCTCTTTCTAGCACAGAATTCCCATGCAAAGTCGCCCCATGCTCCTACGATGATAAACTGAACAAAAGAAGGACATATGTAGGTAAGTTCAAACAAACCTATATTCAAACTTGACCCAGCAAAACATATATATGCCACTGAGACTGAGATTGAACTGGTCAAAGGTGTAATAACTAGTGAGTTGAAAACTTTCATCATTACCAATATCATCAAGTTCACCACCATCAAGATCAAAATGCTGGCTGCTGAAGTTTTTTCATATATCGACGCTTTCGAGAAACAATGCTGGGAGTACCCAGAAATGATGGAAGTGCTGAAGAACGTGTAATGAAATTTTCTATTTGCCTTAAAGTCATTTAGAAAAGTTTACGAAGTGATAGCCCCACAAACAATACTAGTTTCAAACACGAGTAAGACGTAGAATCATTTTTTATATAAATAGAAGGTTCTGATTAAATGAATTCAGTTGAAAACTATCACAATCTTCAGAAAGATTGGCAGCCGAGGTTTTTCCTTATATCGGAGACTTTCAGAAGCAATGCTGGGAGTACCCAGAAGTATTGGAAGTGATAAAAAAACACAGAATACAGGAGAATGAAATCGTTGTACATTCTGCGAAGCGTAGGGAATATGCTAGTAGGGCTGGAGCTGTTAGGACAGTACAAATAATTTTCATGATTTACCGGCTATACCGCCAATATTTAAAATGATTTTATAAATAAAGATAAAAATTACCTAAATTCTTGGATAAATAAAACACAATTGTTATAGAAAGAAAAAAAGACTAAAAGTAATTCCTTTAAACAAGGAAAATTATATATTCAGGAGGATTAGAAGAGATATTTCGAAATCCGTTTCCTGGACCCGAACAAGTTCCTGCAGTCGAGCATAGACCCTTTGGCAAATACGTACAAAAATCATGCTTCCAAAATAATACATCTTTTAATTCAATGCTCAGGAAAGGTATTTTTCCTTATGATTATTTAAATTCTTCAAGCTCTACCGACCATAAAAGATTTCGATAACAAAATGATGGACGAAGAATGCTGACAAGAAAATTATCTTCACGCTGTTAGTGTTTAGAATCATTTCGGGTGTAAAACGTTACGTGATTGTATGAATTTATATCTCGAGTGCGATGTTCTTTTACTCGCCGATGCTTTCGAGAATTTTTGTAAAATTTGTAGAGGGTTCTATAAATTAGACCCCTACCACTATTACCCAGCTCCGGGATTAGAATGGGATTCGACTAAAGTTAAGCTCGAACTTCTCACAGATATTAAAATGTATAATTTTCTAAAATATGGTATAATGTAATCATAGACATAAGACATACCATTGCTAATAATAAATATCTTAGCTGTTATAGAGCAGATAAAATATTTAAATAAATGTCTTACTTAAACGCCAACAATTTGTATGCTTGGGCTATGATACAATTTCTACCGACAGATTTTTTTCAGTGGAATAATCCTGATATATTTACAGTTGATTTTATTTTGTCATAATAATGACATTAGTAGTAGTCTTACATATGTTTTGGACCAGGCGTAGGCGTGAGGCATAATTTGTGTGGATGAATGGCTGTAGTATGTTCCGCTGCACTTGTCTCAGCAGGCGTAATATTCATTGATAAGAAAATGATATTTTTTTTATGGAGTTTTGAAAAGAAAAGGATCATTGTTTGAATGGTGCAGCGAATTCGGAGAAAGCCGAATTTTCAAGACGGGTCATATTCGTTTTTGTCGGTTTCACGTTTGATGTAATGCATCCGGTGACAGAGCCGAATTTTCACATGATACGGGATTGTTATGATAATAATGGCGGAGTCGCTTTTTTTTCGTAGGCTCGTATATGGTATACCAAAATTTTTTTAAAGAGGGACAGAATATTAGAATAAGGAATATAAGGATATAAAGGGTCTGTCGGTTATCTATTTCTTCCTAGTTGTGAAAGTCTATTCGAGGAGAATATTCGCTGTGTGTATTACGTAACAGTTTTCGATAAATACCTAAGTAAATAATAAATTCAGTTTTAACATGTTCTTTTTTATTTTCTGACATTCCATCGATTTTGAAAAACATTTTAAAAAATATATTTCAAAAAATATTTGCAATAATTGCAATAAGTGTAGTGTTTTAAAAAAAACGCGACTAAATCAAAAACAAATTAAACATCATTAAAAAAAACTAAAAGACCTAAAAAAGTGTGATATCCTTTTTATAAATAATATTTTCTAAATAAAAAAAAAATGTTCTACTCAGGTGAAATTTGTGACAAAGTGTTCGGTAGAAAATGGGATCTGACTAGACACATCAGAAACATCCATGAAAGCGAGAGGCTTACCTGAGGTTTGTGTGCAGCAGTTTTTAAGAGAGTGGACTATCTCAAAGCACACTTGAGAATAAAACATGCCACGACCGAAAATGATGCGGTAAACGACAATAACAACTATAATCAAAGTGTTGCATCAAAGAAATTTGTGTGTGGATTATGCGCACATGCTACGTATGTTATCGATGATCTTCATCAACATCTTCGGGGTATTCGTCATGTTAGTGAATGCATCGAAGATTACGTCTTCGAATGCAGTAGTACCACACCATCAAAAGGAGTTTTATATGATGATGAGCATCCATCAACATCGAGAGCAGGCGTGCGGAAAAGGTGTGATGATGCTGATGAACAACCATCGACGTCAGCAGCCAGCAAAAAAAAAAAGTCAGACGTCGATGAAACATTGCACAGCATGCAATGTGAATGTGGAGGAGAGGAATTGGGCGCTCCCAAAGCTCCCACACATTAAAGTTGAAACAGAAATTAGAGAAAAATGTGAGTTTCATTAGAGGTGCATTCAACAATAGAGTTGTAACCTACTCTGTCGCAAATGAAGACGAAGGTAACATCGATGTGGGGCTTTTGTTTCAGCAAAATCACGAAATAATTTATGAACTTATATTAAGAGAATTAAATAGGTTAAAATCTATTAAATTTAATATTGAGGTTCATGGTGATTTCGTTAAAAATTGCCTCGATGAAGACGGGATGGTTGTTGAAGTGAAGAGCATGCAAGTAGTAGTCTTAGATCTATTTTGGCACAGGTTGCCGGTTGCAGATGCGGTTGCAGGTTGCATACTGGTTGGCAGAGGTTTATTTTTCTTGTAGGTGTCATATATTTTCATGGTGAAGAGGTTTATTTTTCTTGTAGGTATAATTTGTGCGAATGAATGACCGTTTGTAGCATGTTTCATCGCAATTGTCTCAGCAGGATATTTTTTTATGAGTTTTATGGTGTTTCGAAAAGAAAAGGTTTATGAGTTTTGCACTTGGTTCAGCAGGTGTAATGTTCATGGATAAGAAAAGGTTATTTTTTTGTGCGAGTTTTATGGCGTTTAGAAAAGAAAAGGATCATTGATGGAACGCATTTTTCTTGCAGGTATAATTTGTGTGAACGAATGACTGTTTGTAGTATGTTTCAACGCACTTGACTCGTCAGGCGAAATGTTCATTGATAAAAAAAGGATCATTGTTTGAATGTTTATTAACATGTGTAGGGTAACCTATACTAGGAATTCGGCGCTAGCCGAATTTTCAAGGTGAGACATGTTAATTTTTTTATGTAAAATTATTGTAATGCATTCGCTGATAGCCGAATTTTGATTTTTTTTTTGTCATAGGTTAGGTATACCTGCATTTTTTTTAAAGAGGGATAGAATATTAGGATAACGAATATAAGGGACTGTCGATTATCTATTTCTAGTTAGTTGTGAAAGACTTTTCGAGTAGAATATTCGTTGTGTGTGTACTACGTATCAATTTTCATTACATAGATAATAAATTCATTTTAACATTTTCTTTTTATCTTGCTAAACTCTATCGATTTTAAAAACATTTAAAAAATTATATTTGAAAAAATATTTGCAATAATTGCAATAAGTGTAGTGTTTTATTTAAAACAAAAAAAAAAAAACGTGAGCGATTTTAAAAACATTTAAAAAAATTATATTTTAAAAAAAAATTGTAATAAGTGCAGTGTTTTATTTAAAACAAAAAAAAAAGGAACTAAATAAAAAAACTAATTGAACGATATTCGAAAAAAACTAAAAGTGATAAAAAAGTGTGATATTCTTTTAATAAAAAATATTTGCTAAATAAAAAAACAAAAAAAAAATGTTCTACTCGTGCGAAATTTGCGACAAAGTGTTCGGTAGAAAGTGGCTTCTGACTAGACACGTCAGAAGCATCCATGAACGCAAGAGGTTGACATGTGGTTTGTGCGCAGCAATGTTCAAGAGAGTGGACAATCTCAAAGTACACTTGAGAGTAAAGCATGACACGACCGAAAAACAGGAGGTAAGCGATAATATATTTTACAACGATGTTGTTCCATCTACCATATTGGGAGGCCAACCACGATGTGTTAAAGAGGTGGGGAGGAAATTTGTGTGTGGATTATGTGCACATGCTGCATATGCTATCGATGATCTACATCGTCATCTTCGGGATATTCATAATATTAATGAATTTGCCGAAGATTACGTATTCGAATGTGATAATACCCCCCCATCAGAAGGGGTTTTATTTGATGATGAACGTCCATCAACATCGAGAGCTGGTGTACGGAGAAGGCTGGATGATGATGAACAACCATCGACGTCAGCAGCCAGTAAAAAGAAACGTCCAACAACGATCAAACATTGCACAGTATGCAATGAGGGTGTGGAGGAGAGGAATTGGGTACACCACCAGCGAAAAAGCTACCACAAATTAAAGTTGAAGCAGAAACTCGATAAAAATGTGAGTTTCATTAGAAGTGCATTCAACAATAGAGTTGTATTGTAACCTACTCTGTTGCAAATGAAAACGAAGGCAACCTCGATGTTGGGCTTTTTTTTCAAGAAAACCGCGAAATAATTCAAGAACTAATAATAAGCCAATTAAATACATTAAAATCTATTTAATTTAATATCGAAGTTCACGGTGATTTTGTTAAAAATTGCCTCGACGAAGACGGGATGCTTGTTGAAGTGAAGAGCATGCAAACCAAAATGCATGTTCTACTAAGAGAATTAGAACTCGATGAAATATTAACGATTATGTTTGATGATATTGCTGCTAAACTTGAAGAATTTCAAGAAAAGGATAGCGGCTGGGCTCTGTTGTCATTCAACAGAATTGATATTAATATCAATAAATATCAACCGCTAAGGGGTTCGGTTTATTTCCCTTTGCCGAAGTAAATTTCGAATAAACATGCATGCATTAATGTGCAGAACAATGACGAATATTGTTTTAAATGGGCAATTATCGCGGCACTCAGCAACACAGCATCAGGCAATCGACAAAGAAGCTCAAAATATATGATTCCTAATATTGATGCTGAAGTTATTGCTGTGGATGAGCACTCGCTCGATTTCAGTAATATGGAGTTCCCACTGAAAATAGCTGATGTCGCGATATTTGAAGAAAACAATGCGAATATAAGCATTAATGTATTCGGTTACGAATCATCAGGTAAAGAAGACGGTGAGCTGCAAATTGTGGGACCATACTACCACACAGCGGAAGAGAAGGAAACGCACATTAATCTACTTTTTTGCGAGCAGGGTGAGAAAACGCACTATGTTTATATAAAGAACATGTCGCGTCTGCTAAGAAGCCAGCAAGTATCGGACACGTGGAAAACAAGCATTTGCAATGGATGTTTGTAGAGGTTTAAAGACTCGGAATGTCTGAAAGATCATAAACCCGAATGTAAAAAAGTAGTAACAGTACTACCGGATGAGAACGACAAAATACAGGAATTCAAAAACCATGAGAAGAAATTGACTGATCCATTCGTTGTGTACCCCGATTTTGAAGCTATTTTATCCCCGATTAATAGCTGTAAACCGAACCCCAGCTCGTCTTCAACAACCGATGTTAAGATGCATATACCCTGTGCATTTTCTTATATTATAAAATGCTCCTACGACGACAAACTGAACAAAAGAAGGACATATGTAGGTAAGTTCAAACAATCCTATATTCAAAGTTAATATTGAATTAATATATTTTTCTCTTTTGCAGGAGCAGATTGTCCAGACAAGTTCGTCCAATTTATAGTTGAAGACCTACGAAAGATTTATGTCGACATCGTTAAAACACCGAAGCCGATGAAGCCGCTGACAACAGCCGAGTTATTTAAGCAGGATAATTGTAAGGTATGCCATATTTGTGATGTAGATTTTAAGCCAACAGATTTAAGAGTTAGGGATCATTGCCACTTTACTGGTTGTTATAGAGGACCAGCACATGTAGGATGCAATTTAAACTTTAAAGTTCCAACATTTTTCCCCGTTTTCTTTCATAATTTTTCCGGCTATGATAGTCATATGTTTATTAAAGGTAGCATAAAAGTCATTCCTTTAAACAAGGCAAATTATATATCGCTGTCTAAGCGTATTCAGGTGGATGAGAAGAGATCTTTTGAAATACGTTTCCTGGACTCGAACAAGTTCCTTCAATCGAGCCTAGACGCCTCAGCAAAAACGTTGCAGCGTGATGATTTCGTCACTACAAAATCATGTTTCCAAAATAATATATCTTTTAATTTAATGCTCAGAAAAGGTGTTTTTCCTTATGATTATTTAAATTCTTGGGATCGTCTTGACGATCAAGCTCTGCCATCCATAAAAGATTTCTACAACAAACTTATGGATGAAGAATGCTCGCAAGAAAATTATCTTCACGCTGTTAATGTTTGGAATCATTTCGGATGTAAAACGTTGCGTGATTATATGATTTTATATCTCGAGTGTGATGTTCTTTTACTCGCTGATGTTTTTGAGAATTTTAGAAAAATTTGTAGAGGGGTCTATGAATTAGATCACTGTCACTATTACACAGCCCCAAGTTTAGCATAGGATTCTATGCTAAAAATTACAAAAGTTAAACTCAAACTTCTCACCGATATTAAAATGTATAATTTCTTAAATTCGGGTATTAGAGGCGGTTTATGTCAATGTAGTCATAGGCATGCCGTTGCTAATAATAAATATCTTAGCTGTTATAGAGCAGATAAAGTGTCTGAATACATGTCTTACTTAGACGCTAACAATTTGTATGCTTGGGCTATGATTCAATTTCTCCCGACAGGGTGTTTTCATTGGAATAATCCTGATATACACACAGTTGATTTTATTATGTCATATATTGAAAGTAATTTTGGTATGATTCTCGAAGTTGATCTCGACTATCCCGAATCTCTTCATGATAAACATAATGATCTCCCATTTCGTCCCGAAAACATTATTACTCCCGGCAGTAAAACACGTAAATTGGTTGCGCATCTTAATCCGCGCAAGAATTATAAGTTGCATATAAAAAATCTGCAGCAGGCATTAAAACATGGACTGATTTTAAGAAAGGTTCACCATGTTTTAAAGTTCACGCAATCAGCATTTATGTCTAAATACATAAACTTGAATACTGAGCAGAGAAAAAAAGCGAAACATTTATGCGAAAAAATTTTTTACAAAGGGATGAATTGTAATGTTTACGGGAAAGCATTAGAAAATGTTGAAAATCGACGAGATATCAAAGTTGTTTCCAAGTGGGATAGTGATAGCTAGTGATAGCTAGACCGAATTTCAAAAGCATTTCCGAATTTACCACTGATTTAGCAGCGGTTGAAATGAATAGGGTGAAAGTCACTTTAAATAAACCCATTTATATAGGGTTTACGGTACTAGAATTAGCGAAATGGCTCATGTATGATTTCCATTATGATTATATGAAGAACAAATTTGGTGACTCTATAAGGTTGAATTATACGGATACTGATTCCCATTTATATTCAATTAAGACCGATGATTTCTATGCGGATATTTACGTTGCTGTCGTTTATTCCTGCTGATAATCCGCATAATTTTGCTTTAAAAAACGCGAATGAAATAGGGCTTTTTAAAGACGAAACTAATGGGATAAAAATTAGAGAATTTGTTGGCTTGAAGGCTAAATTGTACTCTTATAGTTTAGACAGAGGTAAAGTGTGCACAAAGGCGAAAGGGATCAAGAAAAATGTGACATCCAAATTAGATATAAAAGATTATAGAAAATGTTTAGTAAGTAAGACCTATATACAAATCTATGTATATATTTAGAAGTAAGTTACATTGTTTAAGACGAATTTAACCCTCAATAGAAATATTTATCCAACAACAACAACAGCAATAAACCAGAGAAATATATTTACGAACTGCCATGAGACATTTCCCACGATCATAAACATCCTAATTCTACGAAATGGAAATGGAGCTAAGGAAAACCCAACAGCAGCGATATACCACCCATAGGTATCGATACGAATCCTAAGTAAACAAGAACAGGGTGAGAACGGTCAACCCACATGATCATCCCTCACTGGAACACATCAATGTGTACATTCTTATCTATAAACATTCGTAATCTATACATATAATCCTATATAAGACAGAACATTGAAAATATTCTTTCAGTCAGTTTTTTCATTCAGTGAGATAATATACTTTACGTTTAAACCAGTAAAACAGTGTTTTGTTTTTATTCCAATTTTTTACTTTTAACATACATGATGATGAATATACCAGAGAAATAAATAAATCATCCCTAGGCCATAATGATACAAAACGTTTTATAAGAGAGGATGAAATAAGTACATATGCATGAGGACATTATAACATTGTTAATAATTGATGAAAATAATTTATATCTGTTATTTGTTTATTATTTTCTCAACTTATTCATTTTTGTTACTTTAATTTATTTGCAACATAAAATATAAATCTTTAGTAGTATGTTAGTAATAAGCGAATCGCAGCAGTATTTAAAAAATCGGCGGTTAGTATTTCACTAGTTGCTTTAAAATGCATAGCCCGAAGATAATAAACATAAAAATGTTTATACTACGCTATGAAGACACCCAAAATGAGTATAGATTACGCTTATCCAGGAATGAACCACAGATGAACTACCCACAAGGTGCTTAGGGGAAGCGACATCCCAATAACAATAATCGAACTTCCAACTTCCGGAAAAATTCCCGAATGAATAATGGACACCCTGATAACCATGGGGACAGATATTCCAATACTGATCAAATGCACAAGTCGGGAAACGGGAAATTTCGGGAGGAAACACCCGGCAACTCCTTGCGAATAATCACCCAAGCCGAGGTACACCAAGTCCTGAACTAAACCTGAGCTTCCTTGTATCGTTATAAATAGAAGGTTTTGATTAAGAGGCCTCTACCCAGAAATCGAGGAAAAGTGCGAAAAATGACATTTTGTTTCCCTCCTAGAGAAGTCAATACTGAAGCGATCGAAATGATATTGGATGCATTGGAAAGAACAGAATATGTCCTTTGAAAGCTCTGAAGCACTTTTTTAAACCGACATCTCGTTTTTCTTTTATTGAAAGAATTCCCAGCTGTGTTTGGGAAAATTGGCCTAAAACCGACTTTTTGTTTGCCAACGCATGATATGATAGAGTTCGAAACAGTCTAAGATAACTTGTCCATCTTAAAGGTCATATGCAAAACACAAATGGGTTTAAAATAAATCTTAAAATTTCATCCTGGTTTTAAAAAAACAGGTGTTTTAAAACAAACAATTTTTTGAATTAAAGAACAACGTTTTTCCTGTATATATTGATTTATACTTGATGCAATTTTTACTCAAAACAACAAAGTATCATACCAGCTATCGGATGCAAAAAAAAAATTATGTATTTACATGTATTTTGTTGCAAAATACAGAGTTTAAATTTTATATATTTTTCAAGAAAAATACACTCCATGTGTCATAGTTGTTGCACATTCTCAGAAAAAAGTTCCAAGTTTCTCATTTAGATGGCGGTAGTTCTGTCGTCTGATTTGATTAGCCAATCAGAATGAATCCCAAGCTATAAGGGGTAAATGTGTAGTTTGTCAACTGCATTGAGAGGTGTGTTATAATAATTGAAACAGGTTTGGCCTGAAGTGTGATCGAAATGGAATCAAGGATGCGTGTGTTGATATGTGTGTAAGCAGGTGGGGATTCTTTATTCAAAGTTATTTTTGCTTCATGGGGATTCAAAGTAATTTTTGCTTCTTGAATAAAAATGAAAATGAGAGAGGGGAAGCACTTTTCAATATGTTGCTATATTTAATAAATTCTTATTGAAAATGCATTTATTTGTTTAAACAAAATTGCTTAAACTTCATAACAAAAATTATAAATTAATTTAAACGATGAATGTACTCAGATTTTTAGAAATTCTATATATTTTATTTATAGCAAATTTGTATCTTGAAAAGTGCTTGCCGGTCACACCGTGATCAGGTGTAAAGCAGATAATGGTTTGGTTTGTGTTGGTAGGAAAAGAGACGAAACGGAGAGGGTGAAATGGTGGGTTAGGCTGAAAGAGATATAATTGAAAGCAAATTGTAGTATACACCAGCAGCATTGCGCTGTTGCCATTTACAAGGAAAGATTATGCAATTTTGTTTGCGCTGTTGCCATTATCTTACCTTTTATGAGCTATGGTAGGGTAGGTGTTTGGTTTTTCGTATGAAGAGGGGGACAGAGGAAAGAATTTGCAACATTATGAAGATCACTAAGATAAGTAGCAAAAGCTACACCAGGATTGTGAGAGGGGATGATGCAAGGGGTATTCAAGTGGGGTTTAGTTGGGAAGGAATTGTGGGTTCTGCTAAAGAGAATATTTTTTTACAATAGGTATAGAAATGTACCTAGGTCCACAAATTTAAATTAATTATACTTTCTTACAACTAATCGTTTGTGAGAGTTCATAGCTTTGAGAAGAAAGGGGGAGACCTACAAAAATATGGGATCGATGTGTGCGATTTTATTACCTACCCGCCACTACCTAACCCAATAGTACATTTACTACATCACCTGCTCCCCTTATACCATTAAAATCTTAAAACTACTCTTACAAAAAACTCAATGGATCACAGAAATACAAAATACATACCTACCTATTGCAAAGTATCCGATCTGCATTTTCACATTCCTTCTCTTCACGTTGTTATCCCTTATCATCAACCTTGCCATGCTGAAAATACCCTACCACACAAACCATCTATATATATGCGAAGAATACCTACCCCATCGTTGATTGAATTTTCCCTCGCACATTCAAAGTCATTATTATGTAATCAATGGAGAATGGATTCTTTGTCTTATGCTTGTCTACATTTTCCCATCACTCCAACATTCATTTGGATGCAATTCTCAGCAAGAAAAATAAAACATCCCCCACACACGATCAATAAATGACACAAAACCAGTTTTCATATCCAAGTATTATATGATATCCCACCTAAGTACCGCCTCCTGAATTGATTTTAAATGTGGAATGAATGACGAAAGTGGTTTCACACCATGATAAGAGCTTCGCAAATCAAAAATAGATGGCGCTTTGAGTTCCACTTTATGTTCTACAATATGGGTAGAGGCCTCTTAAGCGTATTCATTTGGAAACTTACAAAATTCGCTGATATTGTAACACTGCACCGGGGGAATTCCAAAAATTATGCTGGGAGTATACTGGAATAATCACCGAAATTATTCTAGCTGTAGAGGAGTACGGGAGATCAAAATCTTTTCGAGCACTAAAAGTAATAGTGATACTATTGCACCCCCCACCGAATCCACCACCCTGAGAATGTTCACTTTGAGTCGAGTTTTACGGATGTGAATCTATGGCAGGACGCACTGCACACGCATCAAGCCATCTTGGCTTTGGTGCACACCAAAGTTTCTATTTTCAGAGTTTTATTTTTCTCTCGCACATAGTCTGTCTCTTTCTAACACCGAATTCCCAGGAGAAATCATCCCAATATCTACTCTTGCATTATATAGCAGAGTTAAATAACTTTCAAAATAAAATTCAAAGAATAAGTAAATAAAATAGCTAACTCAGAGTCGCGGCCCAGCAAAAGACAGCAGGCTCTGCAGTTAATAAAATCAAATTCGTCTCTCGATATACCGAGGAAGCACGTGCAAACTCGTAACACGGAAAAACAGGTAGGCCCACACCCCTAGGAGTGTGGCCACTTCCATAGCTAAGTCCCATTAAAATCGCGATAAAATCCTGTACATATACAAGATCTAGAATTAAAATAGAAGAGCGCTCACAGTTGTAAATTTTGCTACTAAATGTGACAAAATCATCCCTTGTCAGAAAGGTGATACTAATCAAGGAGCAGTTGACAAAATTCGCGAATGTAGCCTTCTTGCACATCAAGTTTATAATGCAGAGATCTATTTCATGAATTTTCTACTATATACCATAAATAAAATTATTTTTACTATACAAAAATTCATTATATCGTTTTCTAATTGGCAAGTTATATATCATAATTAAACAAATCCACTTACCCACTGTATTCTACCCAGGGTTAAATATACTTTGAACATGTCGAACAATTTAAAGTTTTTGTTGAATTATAAGATGATCCGCTTCAGTCCTTGCGTGTCCTTTTGCTTAAGGTTTTATAGTCTCAATGTGGCACATTGATTTTTCCAGTGTTAAGCAATCAGCCTTGTATTGTTTGCTTTAACTCGGGTCCTATTAATGCTTCACTTAAATTGATGTAAGTCGTAGTAACCTGGAGCTTTGTCAGATACCCTAGTTTATCCGCAGTTCAAATATTTTTCTCCAATCAAGTATAATGGTTTTGAACAATTTCACAAGTAGTATATAAAACTGTTTTCAGAGCAATTTGTATACAAAACATATTTTGGCAGGTTCAAATTTATCCTTGAAACAGCGTTTTTGAACCACATGTGTTTCACATCATCCTTTCGTAAGCAAATCTTGTAGTTTTAGGCTAGAGTAAGTTCACATGAAGATCTGCATTGCTTGCATCATAACTTAATCTAAAATGTTGAAAGAGTCTTGGTAAAGACTTAGAATTTTCTTCAATTATCTGGCCAGTTGTTCTTAATAGCGCCCATCTCGAAAGGATTTTGTATATAGCCATGTTTTCGGGAATTATTTCCATCCGTGCTATGTTACGTTGAAAGGAATTTTGCTTTTATCCTTCAGAATATGCACATATTTTATCTGATTTGAGATAATTTTTGATGATTTTGAATTTTCTGTCAGCCTCAAGTGAGCACACTTCGATCCGAACATATTTTGATCAGTATTCAGTTGGAGTTCGTATACCTGTAAGGTGAGAGAAAGAATAGGTTAGCCAGGTTGGGAATATCGCAATATTACTATATATGATTGTATTTTCTAGCAAATATAAATCGATGGTGGTCCAATGCGGTTATGTTTACAGAGAGGAAAACTCTTGCCATCTGATTAAGGTACAGAATCTTAAAATTTCAACATTTAAGTGATGTTGGTTTCTTTTTGAATCATATGTTATTTTGACACTGACAGTTGCTGGCCACCACGAAGGTACAATTTGACGTGGGGTGCCATTTAAGGATCGATGCTATGCGAATGAAATCCAGAAACGATTCAGAAATAGGGATGACCTACCAAGATTTTTCTGAAGGCTTACCTACTCTTCTTTTCGATTAAGAAACATTTGTTAAAAAATATTGAATATTGATTTTTTTAGCGTTCTTAAAATGAGACCAACAGATTAAATCAATGTGGAAAAATAAGAACGCGCCTCCTACGCTTCGTAATTATTTTTTAACTTATTCCCAGCGGACAATCTGAGTACCAAAATTCACAAGGGAAAATCCCATGCAGTAGATTGTATATCATAGACAAATTAACTGTACTGGGATTTGGGTAGTCATTGTTGTGAAATATTCATAAAACGGCTATATTAGAGTTTTCAGAGAAAAACCAGGTACGTGATTATGTTTAAAATGCTTATGTTGTCTTAAATATGTATTTCAGTTAAAATCGTCAGAGCGGTTTTTTGTAAAATTATGCAAACAAATATTAAAGCACTGTTCTTAAAATGTTTAGTTAAAAACTGAGTACAAGGTATTGTTCAGAACATAAGATTATCTAGCAGTTGCATTATCACTGAAATCGAAAATGCCGTTTTCGAGATATGAGCATTTTTTTAAAGTACTTAGCGATTGGGTTGGAAATCGAAGGACACGGTCATTGTCCGAAGAACACTATTTCGCTACTTTTTAGCTCAAAACTGAGATACATCACCTATGCAGAATTTAAGCATTACCTGCCAGTTACATTATTATCATAATTGAAAATAGCGTTTTCAAGATATGAGTAGTTTTTTGAAGTACTATTATTAGCGATTCGAGTGGATCGAAGGACGAAATCATATTAAAGAAGCACCGAGTTTGCAATCAAGTGAAGAATGACGATATGTAGTACCTTAAAAATTAGATTTTGCTAAAATCGTTTACACCGTTTTCCAGAAACCAATTTTCAAAATTACCATTGTTGGACTTTCTATCGAAAAACTGGGTATGCAGTCATGTTAAGCATGCCTATATTAACTCAACTATCAATATAGAAACATGTATTTCTATGTATTTATTTTTGATTTTGAAAACCGCACAGTAAATTTAATACATAAGTAAAAAATTTAAAAAATATGCAATCGAATCACCCTTGTGACATTTCCGAGATTGTACTATATTCCATTAATTTGTTTATTGTTTCCCGTCTATAAAAACATAGCTTTAACATTCGCAGGTGGGCCAAAATTGAATTTTAATTAATTTTAAGCTAGAATATAATTTTTGATACAACATTTCGCGTAAAAGTGAAACCGCACGAAAATAAGTCGTACAAAGCGAGGGACTAGTATGTAAAAGAAACAGTTTCTTAACGAGAATGGTCTAGAGATCCAACCTGTGGAAGTCAAGAAGGTTATAATCTCTTTAGTGCTATTCTTTGAGGCTTCCTCAAGAGAGTTGAAAGAAGAGTTTTTTTTTTTTAGAATTTAATTTTTGCTTTGACTGCTCCGAGTGGAATGTGGACTAATTCCGCAAGGGAACATTGGAGGACTGAGCTGAGCGTTGCATAGCCAGCTGGTCAACATGTTCGTTACGTTGATATGTCCTGGGAAATAAATCAGAGTAACCTTAAACGGATCAAGAGAGGCCAGCTCATTCCGATATTTTAGCTCTAAATTCGAGGTTATATTGACTGAGGCGATAGCCTTGGAGAGCGGTGCTATGAAATAAAGTCTTATGCAAAAAGGTCCAAAACGCCTTTAATTTGAAATTTCAAAAGTGCAATAAGGTCCAAAATTACGTTTTGGATTTTTTTGCACAAGGCTTTATTTCGTGGCAACTCGAAAACAGCTTGGCCGTCAATGAATATGGATATCTTTTACCCTGGAGTGGGGTAATAATGGTCACTTTTAGTATTATCTCGGATTAACTTGACGAATAAAATTATCTACAGCGACCGACAAAATATTTAAGCGTGAACGTTAAAAATGATTAAATAAAAAAAATGTCCCAATTTATGAAATGTGCCGAATGAGACATATTATATTTTATGTAGTTAAGATTTATGTCATCTGGATTTATCTTTGTCACGCCTACAAAATATTTATAACTTTTCACCAACAACGTTTATTTGTCAAAGTCAAAATTATTTAATCTTAAAAAATAATCACTGTGAGAGCGGATTTTTTAATTTATGGTGAAACCACAACAGGATAAAAATTAAATATGAAGTATATCAATAGTAACCACACTAACCCCGGTTAAGAAGCCAAATGTACTGTAGATTTTGTTCTTTTAAAAAAAATTTCTGAACACATTGTATATTAATTTTATCAACAAGGACAAAGCGAAATGTATATCTAGGCGAACCATTTGCTTAATAAATATTTAAAACAATTTTATGAAATGTTTCGTTATTCTGGATGCACCTTAATAAATGCGAATTAAAATGACAACCAAGGAACTAATAAATATTTATGAACCCGCAATTAAATAGATATAATTTATAAACGTGTGAAAATAACTTTTACTTACAATACAATAGAATCCTTGATGTAAAGGATATTAAATTACTTGCAGGAACACTGAATTTTTTTCAAGGAAAATAGGTTTCACTTATTCAAAACAAAAAAACAACCGATGTAAATTTTAAATGAAAAAAAAAACACTTGTGGCACTTTATAAATAATTTTGACCAAACTCCGGTTTTTTTTAATAGTATGTACGATCCACTCTATCCAAGACTTGAAACTGAACTGTAATTTGGTTCTGTGTTCACGGATTAGCTTAGCTCGATGCTCGCATTCGTTTCCTTTTCGTAGGGATATGAAATGGACAGTTGTTGGTTAGTATTGGTGTGCGTACGGTAACGCAGTCTATGGTAGGTAGGTAGATTGTATATACATTTTAAGTAAATAAATGGTTGGCGGGCGATTATAGTGAGTATAGTGAGTGACACTCTCGATGTGTTCCTTGTCAGGTAGTATTTTCGCAAATTTGACTATTGCTATGTTGCACGTACACGAGCAAAAGGCGGGATTAGCAAGTGTGGTAGTAAAAAGGGATAGGAGCGGAGGAGAACCGTTTCGAAATGTAGCACAGGGTGTATCGTAAAAAAAAAGGCAAATCTCAATTCTCATAAACACTTACTCAGTAAGTTATAAGATTCGATGAGAAATTCCTAATGTTAATTTTTGCACCAATTGTAATGAATGACATTTTTAAAAATGTTATAAAAATATGCATCTCCAAATTATTGAGGGAATACATGTCGGGAAAACAAGAAATACATTTTCTATTTTAAATTCTCTTCACAAAGAGTTTAACAAAAAATTTGATGGGACCGTGAAAATTTCACAGCGTCAAATTGAACTATCTAGCTTAGTAAGTCTGACAGCTGTCTAACTTCATGTTGCTGACTAACTGGGCCCTATTTCATAAAAATTGACAATTTGTAAATTGACAAAATGTATTTAACAAAAATTTTACAATTGACAATTGCGACAGGTATGTATGACAAGTATGATTTAAAATGCTAAATATTATTATTTCTTCAAGCGCAAGTGATGAAGAATCTCAAATCTAATTTCGTGGAAACTTTAAACTTGTTTCTTAAACTTGTAAACTTAAACTCGACACTTTAAAGAAAGAATAAATAATAATAATATTTTATTGCATTAAGTGATTTCAAATTTAAGAAAATATTGCACGTTCGAAAAGCAGCACCGAAGTATATTTCGCTAAAATTTGTTTGGACATCTAGAGCCGAGTTTCCCAAAGTGTGCTCCGCGGAGCACTTGGTGCTCCGCCATAAAAATTCAAGTGCTCCGCGGAAAGATGAACGCAAAATATGAAAATTCCATCAGACTAGGTAATTTTGTGCTTTTGTAACTTTGTCATTTTGTTCGCAACAATGTAATTTGTGTATTGTTACACAGTACAAAAATGGGTTAAAATAAATCGCGTACTCCAGAACTTCCTAACTATCAAAATGGAAATGAATCAATGGCGTTGATAGCGAAAAGATTTGTTTTTCTACGAAGCTTGTTTTCGAGGAAATTCAAGTTTCTAAGAAGACCGGAAGTTTTGAGAACCGCAAAAGAAATGAGAGTGGACACAAAACTACTCCAAAAAAAGATTTGCCGGACAAGTAGAGCCAATCCATTTTTAATGTCCATTAAAATTAAGGAGATTGTTGCACTTAAACTCCATCAAGAACTCAGGGCGCTGTGTCGTAGAACAAAATCTTCGTGGATGCATATTCCACAAAAAACACACATTATGTCAACAAAAACCTAAGCAAGAGCCGAAATTTCAAAAGACTCAACTTTAAAATAAACCATTTGCAATTTTGAAAAAAAGTACTTTGGAGTGCTAAATCCAAGTTTAATTTATTTGGCTCCGGCTACTGTGCGAGAGGTCACATGTTCAATCCCCGGAAAAATTACAAATTACAAATTACGTCTTAAGGTTTTTTCCACTGCGGCGACCTCTCGCGACTCCATGTCCTGAAACTGTCCTGAAAAGCTTTTTAAATCAGCCATTCGGACTCGGCCTAAAAATTGAAAGTCCCTTGTACTCGTCCCTAAAAAAAAACTTAAAAAAACAAATGGTCGTGAGAAGCTTGGCCTAGGGTGCCTATATGACCTGTTGCGCAAAATATGTCGGATTTTAGTGGAATATTTTCAGAAAAGATTGACTTTAAAAAAATAAAGGCTATTCGACTAAATATCGATAATTTTTATTATTTTTTTTTTTTGGAAACTGGAATTTTCAAGTCTTTGTTTTTCTGTGGCCAACTCGAAAATGAGTTAAAAATGTTTCTGAATTTTTTTTTTCTTTTTAAATATCTACTAGTTTAAATATTTATAAAAGGCTCAAAAGTCACAACACGTTACTTACTTCTTCAATTTAATAAAATTAATAAGAAAACAACTAAAAATAGTTTTCTATAACTACAAAAATTTGGATACTGACAGCGAAGTGCTCCGCGAGGAATTTCTCTCCAGAAAAGTGCTCCGCGACCAAAAAAGATTGGGAACCGCTGATCTAGAGCATAACGCAAAGGGCAATCACTCTCTTGATAAGAACCACGACAAATTTGTCAAAATATCTATACTATAACTATGAAAATTTTGTCAGGACAAATTTGTCAAACTATGACAATGCCAAAATAGTCATGACAAATTTGTTGCTGTATTTAACTGACAATTATGTCACCTGTCAATATTTTATGAAATTAAAGTTTGTCAGACAAGTGCGACGAATTTGTAGAATCGTCACCTGTCAGTGTTTATAAAATAGGGCCCTAGTCACGGAATAATTTTTTCATTTGAAGTTTATTACCGCAACACCGACAAATCAAGTCAGGCATTTCTCGACTTATTACTATGTTAGGTTAGTTGTGATCTCACAACTACTAATTGAACCAGCAGGAGCTGAGAATGAAGCGTTGGAGGCATGCTTGCATTATAGCGAATTCGCCAAGATTGTCAAAGAAATATTCTCCTGGATATAGTTTTCTATTAGTATCAAAAGGGCGCATTGGCATGATAAGTGGAACTGAAAAAAACGCGGAAAACGTATTACGTCTAAACCGATCCACGAATAAAAGCAACAGGTTTTGTAAAAGGCTTTCGCAGATCCATTTTTGAAACAAAAATATATATATATTAAACTTATCTAGTTATTTGTAGCTACTAAGACTTTGGAAATGTTCCCTTTTGAATGGTACAGCTGGAAAAGTAACGTTTTGAAACTAAACTTTGGGAAAAGTACCTTTTTGAAAAGTTATTACAAGCATGTGTATCAGTTTTAAACAATTTTATTAAAGACTTCAAAACATAAACAGGGCCCAGATCACGTAAAATGAAAACGATCGAACGACGTCGTTTCGATACTAGCAGTCTCTGTCTATTGTCACAGATATGATAGAGACAGCTTTAATGAAAACGATGTCGTTCGATCGTTTTTATTTTACGCAATCTGGCCCCAGAATTAAATTCATTAAAATTTCAGAAATTATTAAATAAAATTGCAAAACAAAACAAATAAAAAGTAAAAAAATCAGTCCAAAAATTAGGAACTCCAACGTTGCATTTTCAGCAAAAGTAATTTCAGATTGATTCACTTGAAAATCAGTGTCCTCTTCCTGCAACTCACCCAAGTCACAAATTCAAAACAAAAGCCACTTTTCTGCTCAGTACCTTAAAAATGGAAATGAGCCATTTTGATTCGAAGTAACAAATTTTTCGAAGGATATGTAACCTTTTGGTACGAATAGTTTATTTTATGGGAAATGTTACTGTTTGATTCATACGTCATCATGGAAATGGTATCAGTTTGAAAGTTTTCGGTTAGCTAAATCAGTGTGAAATGTGATCGTTTGTTATTTCAGACACAAATAGGTCTACAGACATTTGTATGGAGAATCGAATGACATTTCTAAATTTTTTTTATAAAAAGTAGAGATGAGCCCTTTTTGATAGTAATCGTTGAGGAAGGGAAGCCCAGTCTGAGAGCATGTCTCCAAATAATATTACTAAAATGGCATCTATTTGTGTCAACATATGTCCACACATGTTTTGACATTTCTATTGGTTCATCGGAGAGCATGGGAGAGCGCAGTTTGACATTTCGATTGCCCTGGCCCTGATCAATCAGAAACTTAGATCGTAGAAGAAAAAAAATACAATAATTGTCAATTAGGTAAATTTAAGTCCAGAGAATTTAAGTCCACTTACAATGGCTATATTCTTGAATGCGGTAATTTACTATCATTATTACCTACCATTTCATGACATTTAGATTTGTTATTTTTTTTTTACCGCGAGCGAAGTGAACTACAATACTCCAACTTCGTTACGTAGCCGTGTCGCGAACGACTGGTAAATAGCAACGATACCTATTTAAATAATAGCAAATCGGAAAAAAAAATCTAGGGAGTTCTAGAGATTTTTCATTATCACACTTGTTGCAACAAATCTTCCCTAAAAAGTGACAGCTACGTAGCATTTGAATATATTAAACCCTACCTATAGTTGCACAATGCACATGTCAATGATTTAATTATTAAATTTATTAATTAAATTACCCGAAACAATAGATTTATCCGGTAGGTAACATTAAATGAGTTACATAAAGTAGTTCCCAATTTATAAAGCAAAACTACTGTAAAAATCTGGAAATAGGTACTCGCAAACGTCAGTGTCACTTTTGAGTACTGACAGCTTACATTAGGCTGAAAACACACCGGATAAAGCAAAACGTGTTTTTTTGTTTCGTGAAACAAGAGAACATGGTTTCTTATGAGACAAAACACACCAAATCAAACGAAACAAAACACACGTTTTTGTTTTGAAGCATTTCGGTTGTGGTTGTCGAAAATACATGCCATTGCATACGAGCAACACACACCGAATACAACAAAACTGTTTCGAATCGGCGTCGTTGTTGA
Organism: Cheilosia soror; assembly: GCA_949372485.1. Lineage (NCBI taxonomy): Eukaryota > Metazoa > Arthropoda > Insecta > Diptera > Syrphidae > Cheilosia > Cheilosia soror. The sequence goes on along the minus strand of OX443562.1, from coordinate 17,438,839 downwards.
TAATTACATACTTTCTTATGGCGCAACACACACCAAATGAAACGAAACAGAAAAACCAAAGCAAATCAGAAAAACATGTTTCGTTGCCGATAGCTGACCTGTTGTTTTTGCGAAACAAAATTTAAAATCCGTTGTTTTTATTTTCTTCTTTCGTTGCACTTTTCACCTTTATTTGCTTCTATGTTTACTCCGTGCGCAAACCACATGTTGAACAACACTAAAAGCACTAAAAGCATCGGAAATTCCGTTTTGTTTTATTTCAACGCACACCAAACGAAACAAGAAAACAAAACGTTTTGTTTTGTTACATTCTGTTTCGCTCGGTGTGTGTTCAAATAAAAAACGTTTTCTTGATTTAAGAATCAAAAACGTTTTGCTTTATCCGGTGTGTTTTCAGCCTATACAAAAAAAACAGAAAACTTATACCTATTATATAATAGGTCAATTTGACGTTGACTCCAACTCTAGGTCGCACCAGTGTTAAAAACCCTATAAGTCAAACTTTCGTAACTCAAACTTCTTTAAGTCGAATTTCTCTATTACTCGAGGTTTTGTTGAGAACTCTGCGTTTTCAACTTTTCAAATTTTGGCCTCCATAACTCGAATTTCTTTTCTTTCATTTTGAGAGTTTAACTTATGGAAGTTCCACTGTATTAGTTTTTTTTTGTGGGCTCAGTGGCTCAGTGGTTAGTGTGTTTGACTACTGTAAGAGGGGTCCCAAGTTCAATCCCCGGAAAAACACAAAATACATTTTAAATTTTTTTTCCACAACGTCTGACAAACATCCGAATATAAAACTGTCCTAAAAAAGCTTCTTAATTCGTTCCGAATCGGCATAAAATTGTAGGTCCCTTCCGTTCGCCCCAAAAATAAAAACTCACACAAACGAATTGTCATGAGAAGCTAGGCCTAGGGTGTCTACACGCCTATTGCGCCAACTGTTTTATTTTTTACTATTTTTCTAAGTGACAGATCTCAGAGTTACACATTTCTCGGGGATTTCTCACTGACACTTGCCATTGTGCATTAGGTCTAGAAACTTAGTTCCTCTCTACAGCGCTTAAAAATCTACATTTATTTCTAAATTCACTTTAGAAGAATCAAAATGTTTGACCGCTGGATGCGAAATTGGGCATTTTAAAGATATTACTTTCTACCGGTATTTTCTATTACAAAAACTAACATCTCTGGATTTATTGTAGGTAAAGGTTTTTTTCAGCGGCAACACTGACTGTAAAACTGTACCTAAAACTATACCTAGATACTTAACTTAAACCATTGTATAACGAAGAAAATAGGGATTGGGATATTGGTATTATGGTGTAATTTTATGGTGTTTCAAAAGACTGTTCAAAAACGTAGACCTTATTCATGGGAATGATGTTAATAAACATTATTTCTGTTTATTGGGTGTATTAGTGAATGGGTAAACCTAAACATTTCTCGTTCCAGGGGTTGTCTAAATGTAAGAAAATTGCATTTTATAAAATAAATAAGATGCACATTACACACGTGTTGCTTGTGATTTTCTCTGAAAACAGGTAGCGGGGGCGTCTAGTATCAGCGGATTTCAGCGCGGTTAATGAGTTTCCTTTCAGTATTATGCTTACGTATACGAAAAACAATTAAACAGGTAGATAAAAATAGAGGAAAGCAAGAAAAAAAAGGGAATTATTTTATCTTAGTTGGTTTTTTAAAATATACCTATACGTTGCATTATTTAGTGTCGTAAAATCCCATCCTTCGAACTATGGAATGTGAGTATTTGGTGAGTATGTTTTCAAATACGTCTGGTGTCTGGCATTATTCTTGAAAGAAGGTTTTTTTTCCTATCCTATGAGAGGTATGTTACGTGTGCAATGGTTGGCAATGGCTTTGTCGCGGCAAATGTCTATAGAAGAATCGCTGGCGAGTGGCCAGGCTAGGCTATGCCGTTTCGCTAAAACTCGAACAGAAAAAGGAGGAAAAGGAGTAAGTTATGAAGTAGATTGCGTAGAGCAGAATTTCTATTCAAGATGCTGTTGAGTCATTACAAAGGAAAAAGGTACCTCTATTTTATCGAAAATCCACTTTCAAAAATTATTCTCGCATAAGGATTTTTTTTTAAGTTCCCTGCCCTATTGGCTGACACTGCGACCTAACAAGATCTATTGTATCGAAAGGTATATGGTTACTCTAATGTCGTTTTTGGTTGGTCGTGCAGAACCGCCCGGAAGCAATCCGAACGCTTCAGAGTCGCGGAGAGTTCTTCCGGACGGTTCTGGACGACCAACCGAAAACGACATAAGAGACGTGTGACCTAGTGAAGGCCACTATATCCTTATAGTAGCGGAGTTCCTGAGCTCTGCTGGTAAAAGTATCTCCTTGGTAAAGACACGATTTCTTAACCAATGAAGTTCCGGGTAATCACAGAGAATGTGCTCGGAGGGTTCTTCTTCCTTAAGACAGAACCTACATTCTGTCTCCGGGCACAAATTCATTTTGTTAATATAATATCTCAAGCCACAATGGCCTGTGAGAAAGCCCACCAGCCTTCTGATGCTATCCTTATTTAGGTTGAGGATTTCCTTGTAGGAGTAAGGTTTAATTAAACTCTTGGATTGTTTAAACCCGGAACATTTTCCCAGAGGCACAGACGAAGTTGGTGTTCCCAGTTGTTAATTATACCCAGAGCAGTAGTGCAATAAGGTTCTGGTCCACAAAACGTGGATTCAGAACCAGCCCTCGCTAGTTGGTCCGCCGATTCGTTGCCCTCAATACCTTGATGGCTAGGTACCCAACCAAGTTTGACCTTGTTGTGTTTGGATGGGACTTGTAAGGCATTATAGCAGCACTTTGCTGTTTTTGAGTCTATCGTGTTGGACGATAGAGCTTTTAAGGCCGCTTGAATATCTGAGAAGATTTGTATTTGGCGCATTTAATTCCCATGGTATGGACTTTAGTCTGAAAAACCGTGGGACTCTTTCGCATGGGTATCGAGACTTTGGTATTGGATCCAAAGACACCAGCACCAACTCCAGATTCCATTTTCGATCCGTCAGTGTACCAGACCGTACCTTTATTGTCCAGTGTCGGAACACCATTCGTGCGGTCCAGTATTTCTACCTGAAACAATTTCCCAAAACTATATTCCCTAACCATAATGTCGGGGATAGAGCAGAACATGTCAATGTTTGGGATTGAGTTCAGTATTTACAGCTTAAGCACATCTAGCTGCCACTTTCCTAATAAATATATGTAGGGGTGAAAGCCCTATAATAGCTTCTAATACTGTAGTAGGGCAAGTGCACATCGCACCCGTGATGCCGAGACAGGCAATACGCTGTAGTTTTTGTAGCCTATTTGCCGTTGTCCGTTCTTTCAAACAAGCGTACACCAAGATGCAAATGACGAAAGCGTGCGTACGAAGTGCAGCTACGTGGACAGTAGGCCTAAGTCTTGTCACATACATATATCAAGCAATTTCAAAACTTCGGTAGAAGGATCACTCGCAGATATTTTTTCGCACCAAAGTATGAAGACAGCTTTCAAAGCTGACAACGAAATTGCATTATCAAAGTAACATGTTAGGTTTTCCATTTCGTTCACTCGCTCAAATGTAGCAAAACCTGGGAGAAGAGCTTGACCATGAATATGTCCGTAAGATTTTGTGTTAGACACTTTGAAATAGGCTTCAGTAGAAGAGGTTTCTGGATTGGAACGCGTTGTTAGTTTTTATGAAGTTTTTGGAGCTCTTAATTCAACTTCAAATAAGTCCTCGTCAAGTTGGGATACGGATTGAAAAGCCTCTCTGAAAAAATCTTCTCTGATGCTCTTAAAAGAATTCCGAACTTCTTTTGTGCGGTCGATTGGAGAAACGAAATCTAAGGATTTGTCCTATAGGAAAACTGATAAGGGCAGCTTTAAACTGAATCGTTTTTCGCATACAATGAGGCTTACTAGGAAATCCCTTTTTTGGACCGCTGCCAAAAGTGCTGATGCTTTCGAAGACATCGCCCACGTTCTGCTCGTTATTTCTCCAAGACTTATTGAGATGCATTTGAAGAGCTCTACAAAGGAAATAATACTGGTTGGGTGTGTGGCGGTGCGTAGGTAGTGTATGGATTTTTTTGTTTGGCTGTGAGTTGGTGAAGAGGGGTCATGGCTTCGAGCTAAAGCTGGGGTGAGATTCTGTAAAAAACGAAACGAAAAACGGTTTCGCTTTTCAAGAAACGATAAAAATCACGCGAAAGCGAAAGTTTGCTTCATGTAACTCCTTTCGTTTGTTTCTTTCTCTTCGCAAGCGTTTAAGAAGCAGTGTAGTTAAAATTGCATACATTTAGGGTCATTTTTACAGTTTGAGAAACTTTTATTTTTGACAGCAGCACCTAAATGTATGTTTTTGCGCCTTTTGCTTTTCTGAATCTATATTGATTATAATAATTTATTTTTTAAAATAGTTTCCTTCCATTTTTGGTTACAATTAGAAGGAAGGCAAATAAACGTGAGAGAACGGCAATAAACAAAAGCACTGAGATTTGTCTTCTCCTCTGTTCTAATCACCAGTTGGCGGACATATTGAAAGAAGTAGTTATATGGTCAATCGACAAATCCAAATGCAAGGGTCCATTTTTTAACTGGGGAAAGCAGAAATGTCTCCCCAAGTGGATTATGTACGGAGAGTTGACTGTTAGAATTCAAACTGAGTCTGATGATGAATAGTATAGTTTGAAATAGCTATCATTCCTACCAAAAGTTATTGCAGTTGCCTCAACAGTAATTCACAATTAGGATTGTTTTGGCTTAATTGAGCCAACTACTACTTTCCACACAAAGTAGTCATGAGCCGCATTGCCATATTGAAGACACACATCATTTATATAGAGTACAAACCATCACTGCTCCAGAAATGTTTTTTCTTTTGACACATTAATTGTTAGAAATAGCTGCAAATGCGCTTAAATTGTTAAAATAATCAAATAAATTGAAAAACGTCAATGAATAAGCTGTCGTTGATTTCCTTTCGCACGGAACGAAAATGGCATGCGTTTTTAGAGTTACATGAAGCAAAATAAACGAAAACGTAAACGAAATGGCTTTCGTTTTTTTGCTTTCGCGCAAACGAAAATTCTTTTCGTTTTTGTAGTTACATGAAGCAAACCGTTCGTGCAAACGAAAACGATTGAACGTTTTCATCTTACAGAATCCCACCCCTGGAGAGGGGGTGAACGATTTGCTAGAGAGGGGTGTAAAATTTGTTGGATGATTTGATTGAAGATGAAGGAAAATTTAATTATATTTTGGGTGAAAACCTGTAAAGTTGGTATAAAATTCTCGGATCGAATTGCCACACCTAAAAATGGATTGGATTTTCATATAAAGTTTATAAGTTCTTAGCAATAAATCATTTTCGAGAGAAATTGAAGGGAGAATAAGACAACGTGGACATATTGAATCTACAATCCGATGAGACAACAAACCTATAAAATGAGGTGAAATAAAACATTTTTTTTTCTTATTTTTTTATCTTTATTTACAAAACAATTTTAAATATTGGCGGTATAGCCGGAAGGTCTTCAAAATTCTTATGTACGGCTAGTAGCTCAGTAGTGGTAGAGACTTTGTTCTTCTATACTCCTTGGCTGTAGACCTAACCACGTTCAGAATCTCTGGGTAATCCCAGTAGATTTTTCGAACGCGTCGATATACTGTTCACAATTGTGATTGTTGTGAACTGATTTCATTTAATCAGAACCTTCTACAATTCTACCTCAATAATGTGAACTAATTAAAACATGGGCAGTTCACATTTTCTGGATACAAACAAATTCGTTGAATTTCATGCTTTTTGGAATGATCTCTGACTTGATTTTTGAAAAATAAAAGAAAAGACACAAAAATATAGTAATTTAACTTTAAAAAAATAAACTGAGTAATTTTTCAGACGGGAAGTACAGTTAAACCAGAATAACCAGGGGTAAATTATAAAATAAAAGTTTAGCCCCCGTATTAATGAATACCGAATAGCGGCGAATTATCTTTATCACATCTGATAACTCGCAATTCTTATTCATAAACATATCATAGCTTTCACTGACATGTTTAACGAGCGGATAACTTAACTCACCAAATTCGGCGTATAGAGAGTGGTTAACTTACTCACACACAGAGCTAACCTTGTCCAACTGCTTTCCATAATTTCAAATACACGTATACCAAAGTTCGATTGGACACGAGAAATTTAAAAGCTGAAAGAGAATTTCAGAGAGAATCTAAAAATCGCAAGCGGGAGCACATAACATGCTCTCAGCATGATAGTGTCAGCCGATGGAATATGACAGATTTACAACCATGTTTAGTACAGTTTGGACGCAGTGCTGCCGTGCGTTTAATGATAAAGAGTGGATAGCTAATATGGATATAAGATGAATTTATAAATAATAAAAGTTATCAACAAGTCCACTATCCGTCTGCTAGCTATCAGATGGATTAAAGAGCGAATAGGGCTTTTTTATTAATACCGCAGTACATATTGAAGTATCAAGAATTGGTTTTAAGTTCACATTTTAGAGTATGCAATGTTAACTTTTTCTGGTTCACATTATCGAGGTACCTAGTACTGTATTTATATGAAAAAATAATAACCATGGACTAACGATAAGAAGTACAAAAGGTCGAAATTCCTGTCTCAAAACTATTCGATTTCTAAGGTCGATCCTACCCTATTGTTTAACAATATAAGAATGGGACCCCTCGAAGGAATACTACTCCCCAAGATAGGAATTTATAACTGATGTAATATGTTGATTTTAATTACAGCAAGGACTATGATCTTGTAGCTTTATTTTGTGGTCAAGAATATGTAGGGGAGACACATGTGAATGGAATCTATAATTGATGTGGATGCATTTTAATAGGAGGGCCGAGATAGGAAATTATAACTGAATTGGTAACAAATTGCTTTATATTTTCGTTCGTTATATAGTAACAATGTAAGCGGTGGTCCGAAAAATGACACCTGCAATTACTATATATGCTTTCATCATTATTCTGAATCGAATAACGTTTTACTCGATTTTTAAACGAACCCTCAAAAATGCTCACACTTTACTTCAAGAACTGCCTAGAGCTCTCCTTATGACTATTCTTCCTCAGATGTCGAGATTAATTTCTTTACTCAATACCTTCATTGCAGACAATGACAAATAAACATTACAACCAAATTTTCTATTCAGCACATGCGTTATTATTTGCAGCACACAATTCAGCTTTCCTCTGCGATTCAAGCATGAGCATAGATAAACATCGTGAAAGTAAGCGAAAGTTTAAACTGCTTCTCCCGGTCCAAATTGTGATTGCATTTAGTTGGATGGATTTTATGATGATTCGGTAGATTCTGGTCGCAGAGATAATTGTATTTCGACTTATGGGCGGGTTGGATGCTGTTTGTTTACATTCAGCCCTATCGCGAATAATATTTCCCCCGGAATGTTTCCCATTCAGCAATTTGATTTGCATTGCTAACAAGGGAAATATTTCCACCGGAATTTATTTACGATTTATTTTGCTGGTCGCAGAGAGGCTATGGCCCAGGTGCAAGAGGTGCATTGAAGTCATCGCTAGTACTGTATTGCCTGCTAGATGGAATTGTTCTCTCTGCCGATCTGGTCGATGCTTTCTCTTGGAAGTGAACAAATTTTGTGCGTACGAATAGCTAAAATCAATCGACGTAATCGACAATTGTCGTGACGATCGCTGACCGACAATCACAATAAAGCTTAGTACGATGCTCAAGCTAAATTTTAGCTCCCATACAAAATTCTCTCCAAAATTTAGAGATTAATAAGGGCTTTTGGAAAAGGAAATAACGTAGAGATCCCATCTGTCACAATTTAGCGCGCCCAATAATGGTTCAGCACATTTTTTCGAGCTAAATTTTGACAGGTATGTTGGTTTTTTTTCTGTTGTTAATTTTCGTTCCCGAAAGTAAATAAGGATGAGTTTTTTCAATGAATACCTCGATGAGAAATCATTTGAAAGTGCAAATTTTGAGATAAAAGAATAACAGACAAGGAAAAAAGAAGGTGCAACGAAAATGAAACGTTTTTCGTGTCGATGAATTTTTGAAGGAAATTATTTTCAACGAACATCTGTTTTCTGTGACACTTATATCCACAACTCACTCCATGTCAAAATTTAGCGATGATTTTAGCTACTGTTTGGAGAGAAAGAATGGAGATCAGCTAAAATTTAGTTTCGCTCGTGAAGCGTACTAAGCTTAAGGGCCTAAATTTCTCTCCAAACATTAGCTAACAGTAACCCTAACTAAATTTTGACATGGATTTAACAGTTGTTCGTTAAAAATGAATTCTCTTAAAAATTCGTCGACGCGAGAAAAAATGTTTTATTTTTGTTGCGCTTTCTTTTTTCCTTGTCTGCCATTCGTTTCGTTGATCTACAATTTTTAATTTTCAAGGGATTCCTCATCGAGAAAAAAATAATCGTTAGGTTTTACGCAACAGAAAACAAGTAAAAGTGTTATCATCGGCCTGGCCGATGCGATGCTTTGTAACCTTCCACAGCATAAAAGTCATGCAAAACTGTACACGCATGGGTCTAATATACGTTTTTTTATGGGAGGTATCAGAATTACTAGCCTATTTTCAATACCAACGTCGCGACGGGAAAATGATGTCCTCTCATAAAATTTCATTCGCCTAGGTCGTTTGGACGCTACGTGTTTTCAACAGACAGGCAGATAGACGGACATGACTATATCGATTCAGAATATATTATCCACTTCATGAGGTCTCCGGCGACTCCTTCTTGGCGTTACGAATGTAATGGCTAAGTGAATCTTCCTGCGGAGGGAATCAATAAATAAAAATAGCTGAAATACAACTTTAATTATTAATTTTAATTTATTTTTAAAAATCTATTTCATTATGCTAAATAATTTTACATACAATACAACATTTTTTATGTATATTTTTCCTTATCTATTAAAAATTAAAAACTATGCAGGAAAGCTAACAAACTACTTATTAAAAAGTAAATAAGAAAAAAAAATTTTTTATGTTATTTACATTGGATTTATTGATAAAAAAAAAATAATTAAAAAACTAAAATACATTGATCTTCTAGTAGTTTGTCGGCTTTATTTATAACAAACTTGTTTTTATTATTGTAGGTGTACAATACGTAACCTTTTATAATGTTTTTTTTTTTTTTTATTTTTATATTAAATTAAATTTGCTTATATTTTCCACGATATACAGTAAAATAAAATAAACATATTTTGGTTTATTGATGGAATATTTAAATTTGTATAACAACTAGACAAAATTTACACGTGCTTTAAGTTTATAATAAAATCTATATCAATAAATAAATTTCAAATAAATGGACTTGTATAAAATGTAACAACTTTATTATAAAAAGTTTTACATGTGCTATTTGGATTGATCTAAATATTGTAGCTATAGGCGATTTTGCTTTTAAAATCAAGTCAGTCACACAAAAGTTCTTGGCTTTTATAACCGTGCATCTATTACTGAATGTTGGTCAGATTCTTATGGAATATATTTTTCATTTAAGCTGACAAGGTTTTTTTAAAGCAATATATTCACCCCTATTCCCGTTGGCGTTTGTCGTATACGACTCATGTTTCGTATCGTTGTAAAACAATGTGCAGATTTTTGTTTTAACTTTTGTTAACAGTTTTGCTTCGTTTTCTATGTGTTCACCGTTATTTCAATTCATTTGTTTAAAAAATGTTACAAAAATCAACTAAAAAACGAAGTGAAATACGAGGCGTTTACGACAAACGCCAACGGGAATAGGGCTGATTATGTAGACCAAAGGTATAAAATATATATCAATTTTTGGTTCAAGCTGCTCTACGGCACACATGTTGAATGCATGTGCAAGTACGAACCAACAAAAGCTATGGAGGTACTAAGAAGTAAGAATAGTACATATTAAGACATTAAGAGGCGTTGGAATTAATTTACCTTGAAATATACGTTTTTTTTTTATTTTAAATGAAAAACACAAAATCAATCGAACTACAATAATTGCAAGAATGTATAAAAATGGAACGAGTAGGAAACATTTAATAAACTGGTCAGATTCATGTGCTGGGCAAAATATAAACTTCAGCATGATTTGCTTTATTTTATGTCATTGGGCCTTACCAATAATCATTTTTAGTCTTTAACTTAAATATTTTGACGATTACAATGGATAATTTTGTATGGAAATGTTCGCCATTGTAACTTCGTAAAAGTTAGCCTGGACACTAAAAATTATTATTAGTACCGTGGATTAACCATAAGTCTCCAGAAGGGCTTACCTTCTTTAATAGCGATCATGATTTTGGCAGATGAAGGTTAATAGTCCCCTTTTTTAATATTTTAGTTTCTGTTGAATTTTTGTTCATGGCTCTATTTCTTTTTGATGTAAATCTTCCCATTTCTTGCCCTAAGTCCCCTTGACTTCTAGAATTTATATGTGTTTTTAATGTATATTTGTTTTTATCAAAAAAAAACCTGATGAAAAACGTAAACACGTCCGAAACGTCGCAAATTTAAAATCTTTTCATAGACCCATATCCCGCAAAAAAATAGACTATTAATTCTACACCTTAAGGTCACTGAAAACATCCAATAATAGGAATCGAAAAAGTTTTATGCAAACATGAGAATGTCTACACAGAAGAACAATATCGAGATATAGTAAGGACAAGCAAGCTGCCGAAATACGCTTGTAATCGACATGGAATATCGTGCTATATGAGGAAGACTTCAAAGTGAATCGTATTTGTATTTGTAAGAGATAGACTTCCCCCTACCAGTGGTAAGGGGTGTTGATCTTCACTCAGTTAAATAAAATAAAAGATCCTTATTAATGAAAATAAATGTGAACTCTGTTTTATTTTTGAAAACTAATCTGGCGCAGTCGGTAGGATTCTGTGGAGGAAATATCAAATTCGAAAATTGTCCGATTCAAAGATTAAGAAGATTTGAGTTTAAACAGTGTCTTTTCATTTTATAAAATAAATGACCAATCGTTTTAATGATGCTTAGAGAAGAAGCTCTAAATTTCTCAGAAAATTGTAATGAATATGTTATTTCCTTCATAGAATATGTCAATGCCATCTATGAGCGATTTAATAAATAAACGAACTAGTACAATTTTCTCTCCGCTCACAGATCGCATCACCGAACTCCCACTTACTTCATTATAATTTCAAGCATATAAAATGCACCACCATTGTATTTGCCTTCTCCTTCTGTTTTCGGCATTGTCACAAGCGACTTTGAAAGAAAGATCGCCGCCAATACAAGCTAAGTAAAATTAAAATTAAATAAAGTCGCCTTGCGTTTGGTTTTTTAGTGCGTGGTTACGGTTTCCGCTAATCGTTGACTGAAACGACGTCACCAGAAAATATCAATTATGTTCATGGTCACCTTACACCTACAAACATGGTTCTGGGAACACTCATCATAAAAAAAACAAACTTCAGGAAACACCAATCAACACCTTCCAAAGTATATTGAATCCATGGCAAACAATCAAAACAGCTTTAATACAGGACTATGGAGTTCCCGAAACTTATGAGCAAATACTTCAGGACCTACACAGGATTTCAACGAGAGACATTCGTCAACGGTATGCTCAATGTGAAGAAATCCTCAACAAGATAAATCGTAAAAGTAAGTTTGAAATGAATCGACCAAGGTGAATACAATTTTGTGAGAGGACTTCTTTTTACCGTCGCGTGGTTAGGTTGGTTCTGAAAATGGTTTTGGAACTTACAGAAACAAAACTATACAAAAATGTTTTGCGCTAATGGCATAGTTCCGGGTTCCGCTGCCGATAAACATTACCTCAATGGATGCTGGTCAGCTAAGGCCAGTTGAGATACGCCTTTGGCATGAATCTATTTGCAACGCATAAAACAAATCGAAGGACTGCAAAAAGCCCTAGCGAGTCTGCTAAATTCTACTTACTGGGTTTGATTAAGATTACATGATAGCACTAACCAAATGGGGGCAAAATATGTTCTCTTTGTTCTACCTTTTAATACAAATTTCAATAGTTTCTTTATTTTTTGTGCATTTGACGTGCATTCTTATTTTGATTGCAGTACTTACTTATATCATTTGTCACTTCAAGACAAGCAAATTTCATTTGTATCTTTCCTACTAGTAAGTTTCTTTTGCTTTTATTATAATCTAATATTTTATTTTATTATATTATTATGTCAACGATATTTAAATTAAATGTTTAAATATTTTTCCGCCAATAATTAAAATTATAAAACAAATCAAAGGACTCCAAAAAGCCCTAGTGAGTCTGCTAAATTCTACTTACTGGGTTTGATTAAGATTACATGATAGCACGAGCCAAATGGCGGCAAATCGCATAAACATTAAAATAAACTCTTCGTGAAAATACGATTTAACAACTTATGCTAAAGTACATTCTATATTTTCTATACTTTTTTTACTTTTAATTTCTCCTTTTCCAGGTTAATTTGAAATTCGATAGTAAGGTATTGCTGTTGATAATTCTTCATTTAGATTGGTTTTTTATACGCATACATTACAATTTAATTATTAATGGATTGTTTCATTTGCCAAAAGGCGTTAACATTGAAATATATGTCAAAACATTTAAAGCTGATTCATTCGCTTAAAGAAAAGGATACCTACAGGTGTACTTTTGGTGGCAAGTGCACGCAATATGTATCTAGTTTTAGTAGGCATTTCAAATAGCATTTGCAATTGCAGCTGACGACCGGAAACAACAACGTTGCTATATCTGCGCAAGCACTTCATGCTGCCAGTAATCCTAGTAATTCCCAAGTAACTCCTGATCAATCATTGTTGTTGGCTTCGCACTTTTCAGTTTCCAACTCAGCCATGTCGAACCAAGCAGCCATGATTGAATCATCCTATGAACTATCGTCTCTTTTACCTATTTCTCAACATCCTTGCCGTAATATTGGTGAGGCTGGAGTTGCATTCACAACAATAATCATTTTAATAGAAAAGATGTAGTGAACATTCAAAGAATGTGATGGAAAATTTAATGCAACCAATTTATCGCGCAAGTACGGTCCTTTATTCAAAATAATTTCCCACTTACAATCGAACAGACATTTCTTTTAACGTCAGTAATGCAAGAAATTGAAGATCCATTCCGAAACTGTGCGACTGATCATCAAATGCGTGAAAAACTTCTCCGATATGATTATTTGAGCCATTTCGAAGAGTTCACTATATAACTAATAAAATTGGTCAAGTCTATCGTCGCGGAGAAATGCGTTAGGATGAAGTCTAAACCACCGGTGTTCTCCTTCCGATTTCTTTCCAATTTTGCAAAATGACCAGCTTTTAAAGACATTAAAAGATATGGACACCATTTCAAAGAACATTGAATTGAATTCGCATTTTATTCAAGGTTCGCTTTGTGACGAAAAACAGAAGCCGTTTGTGAACTCGAACAAAATTGTAATTCCATTCTTTCTTTACATCGATGACGCTGAAGTAAACAATCCACTTGGATCCCGTTTCATTTGTATATTATTCATTTCCGGATGTAAATAATTGCGAAATTTATGCAGCTGCAATTATGAAAGATAGAAATTATAAAGAATTTGACAATGAAAAATGTCTTGCCAGTTTAGTTCGCGAAATAATTAAGATGGATTCTTCGAATCCCAATAGAAAAAGGAAAGCCCGATAACATTTGTCTATTGACGAATCGCGAGACGCTTTTATTGGAGTATTTTGACCTAAGTGTCCAAAGAATCATCGGTGCCACCATATATCACCATTATAGGCACACTTTTGTCACCAAACGCCATTTTGATCGATTTTAAGAACATCACCTATAAAATGGATAGTCCGCCAAAAGCAATTGACATTATGCTTTAAGGCATACAATTCATTTCGGTGGGAGTAAGTACTCGCCCGCCGCGCGACTGATGTGGCAGTTCATAAGCAAGCAATCTTACGAACTCCCTGATGTATCGACGAATCCAGTCGTGCATATGTTAATAAAAAATATTAAAGGTAATTTTATCGCATTGGCGCAAATTTATAGCCAGATAAAGTAGTCTTTAACTAGTGTGAAGTTAAGTACTTATCTAAACACGTACTGACCATAATTTAATAATTTTGCGATATGTTAATAGAACTTATAAAAAAAAATTCAATTCAAAATTGAACTGGTTTCGTCGACACCGAGATTCTATTAAATGGATATATTATTGAAGAATATGGATCTTATTTGTATAAAGAATGCTACAATGAAGAAAACTAGACCAGGAAGATAGTGAAGTTTGGAGGTGGCTGGGAATGGTGTTGGGCCAAAATTCTTCTTCCATAGGTACACGCCACTATATACGGTTTACATGGCGACCGTGACAGGACTTCTTTGTGCTAATACCTATATAACTATATAGTGCCAATTGAGTCTTTCGATAAACTCTCGATAAACTTGCATAATATAAAACACAAAAAAAAAATAATTATTTGTCCGTGTAATAAACGCAGTGCTGTGTAAAAGAAACAACAAATCAAGAATTGCATCCACAGTGATGCGCATCAGTCAACTCAAACGAAAACCGTACAGTACCTACATTTGGCGCGTGGGTTTTAACACACACTTAAACACACACCAAAAAAAAAAGTGTTAACCGTTGTCGTCGCTAAGTTTTGCATCACGCCATAGCATGCAAAAGCAACAGCACAAAAGAAAAAAAGAAAGAACATTCGATACCAAGCAATAACAAAAAAAAAAAAAAAAACAGTACAGTTGGTCGCAGTGTATGGCTGCGTCGCATATAATATGAATTGGTAAATTCATACTCATTTCAAATGAGTTAAGACAAAGAATAGAGGCCGCTGGTGTAAGCAGATTTTAAACAAACATACCCAATTTTTGACAGATTGTCACATTCTTGTTGACATCGGAAATTATTAAGGCAGAAAATGGACTTTGAAAATTCATATAAATTTTCCTGGAAAGGTTTGTATTTTACAAATATAGACAAATTATGTATTTTACCGATTATTTTGTATGTTCATTGCAGATGCTGATGAAAATTTAATAATATTGATCCAGCAAAACCCAGCGCTTTGGGATAACAAACGAGGAGACTACCGGGATGCTGTTAAGAAATAGCGCATTTTAATGCAAATTTCTCTTAACTTTCAAGGTAGCACTGCAATCGACATAGAAAAGAGGTTTACAGCCCTCAAAGAAAAACTGCGACGAGAAAAGAAAAAAGAGAAATTGAACTCAAGGTCGGGGGCAGCAGCAAGCACTTCCAGGCTTGCCTCAGTTTTTTGGCGGACACTATACAACCGAGGCTGACGATTTCCAACGATTCTTACATCGCTGGATTCGACAATTCAGAACTCCCCACTATCGAGTAATCCGCCGTCGTGATCAACATAAACGGCAGTAGAATTCGTCAACAACAACTCTGGCTTGGCAACAACCGCGGCTTGTAAACAATCAGGGCCTAGCAACAACCACAACCAGTTGTCACCTCTGCAACCATGTAACTATATACATACGTATACTCAAACCAAGATGTGTGCTGATAGCGGAAGAGATGGTACGTATATATGGTACGTGTAATGGTATACGTCAAATGTTGCCCATGTTCTGAAAAGCTTTAGCAAGCATGGTATCCAAAACGATTTCCACCAAATAGAATTGCATCCTCACTCCAGACAACAACATTCACCACAATGAAAGAGTTTTTCCGCTACAAAAGATGAATGTTCAGAATAAAGATTGCCCCCGAAATATTTCAAAAAATTTTTAAGAGATTGTTGCTCAGCTATGTGGGTATAATTAATATTATAGACAAGATTTTTATTTTTGGAAGCAATGATCAAGAACATGACAAAACGCTTACAAAAGTCCTCAATATTTTAAAAGAAAAATATGTTCAAAGGTCAAAGCCATCAAATTTTTGAGACACGCTGAGAGCCAGGCCCTAGAATTATCATATATAAAAATACGATAATTTTTAATGAAGATTGGGACCAGTCGGCCAGGACCAAGGCGATGCTCGCGCAACATCGAACCCCGGTACAAAACGCATGTCTACCATACACTAGGCCTGTGGCGGATTAGGTACTCGTAGCAACCCCGACCGAAGGAAATTACTATTTAGCACAATCCGGGCCAACTACAAGAGGACAAGGCGGACTGGGCAGTCGAATTTCCTGCAATACAAAGGAAAGACACAAAGAAGGTGGTGCAAAAAAAAAATGGCAACCGTAACCACCCAGCAGCATCGATCTTCTGAATCAAATAATCTAATACCAATGCCAGTCCCAGAACCAGGCAATCCGGGAAATTTGTTTAAAATATGACGAAGAAATATGCACAGCTTTAAAAGTGCAATCCTATTACCATATTAAGCATGTGACATTGCATCGTGGTTACACAATTTTGTGTTCTAATTGCCTGTTTGTGTTTTTTAGGCGGAAACAATGGTCAATCGCAGACGGTGCATCTAAGCTGGTGGTTTACAGTATTGTGCCTATAAATAGAGAGAAATACAGCTACAAAGTCTTCAAAGGATCTAAGTATAGAAAAGAGACAACAAATTGTTGATGCAACTGAAAAATGGTATGGCCTTCTTAAAAATAAATCGGAAGACGTAGAAAATACAGCTAATGTTTTTTTCTGCTACGGATCGGACTGTATAGAGGCTTTTAAGGAAAAAGGCAACAAATCACAACCAAAGAAGAAAAATAATTCTGGTTTCAAGAGCAAGGTCAATGATTTTGACAAATTTGACAAATAGTTCATCAGTTTTTGAGAAAATTGCTGCGGCAATGCGACTTCATGGATATTCCTTTAGCTCGGCCACACTTGACAAAAAATTGGCCAATCTAAGAACAACATACAACAAGGTGACGGATAACAGCAACGGATAAATACCATTCCAACTCTAGACAAGATTTTGTTGGAAGCACAAAAAAATGTAAATATACATTACAAAAATAAGCAGAATAAATTTGCATACAATCTTACAAAAAAAGTTCTCAGATTTAAATTCGTTAAACTTCAGCTAAGGAAACTACTGTTGGAAAGAAGTGACATTACTTCTTGGAGACGAAGATATTTAGCAAAGTAGAAAAAAATTGAGAAGAGAAAAGAAAAATATATTTTACTGATGAGATCTGGCTTAACGAGAGACACACTTGAGAAAAAGTTTTGATAGACTCAACTATTACCGCACCGCGACAAGCGTTTAATGAAGGATTGTCAACATGACTGCGATCACCATCTGGAAAAGGAAAGTGATTAATTATAACCCATATTGGAAGTTCTACAGGCTTCGTCGATGGGGGGACTTTTATGCTTCATTTCGGGAAAAAAAACCGGAGACTACCACCAGGACATGAACGCTGACGTGTACGAGAAATGGTTTAAAGATATTTTAATAAGCCTGAAACCCAACTCCGGCATAGTGAGACTCTGATGTTTTTTGTTCCTCCGTCTGAAACAAAAAAAATACCAGTGCGTGTATAAGTTAATCACTACACCGAAATAATTAATAAAAAAAATCTTTTCTAGAGCAGTTTGCTCTGACCTTTATTGAGTTTACTTCTTAACTAACTACAATCAATAATTTTATATTCGATTTTACCTCGGTACTTTGCATTCCTAAGGTATTGAATTGAATTGCAACATGAATTTCTGTGGAAATTCGCTGTATCGAGGCAGACGCTTTGTCAGCATTTCCGTTGCTCGTGTTGATGTTAACTCTTCCCCTCTAAAAAACGATCGTCATCGGTCGTCAGAAGTATGGTAGGTTGTTGAACTTTGGGCTGCTTGGATATTGGAGATAGTTGACCTCAGGAACGGAAAGTCTATCGATGATTGTTACTGGTCCATTCGTCTTTGTTGTCGGTTGTTCAATTATGATTTCTGTGTTGTTTCTTCTTGGCAAGATTTTGCATATGATCGCTATTGTAATAAGTAGTCCTAGTACGGAGATGAGGGAATATGTTGTTACTCGTTGATTATCGTTTTCTGTTTGTAGAAGGTGGATCTTATTGGTATTGTTAATATGGAGATCCTTCATCATTTCTAGTGAGAGTAATTCACGGTATTCGTTTTCCTTGGGACTGGTTTGCAATATTGCCGGAAGTGGTTTAATCATTGAGGCTTCTTTGGAGATGTATTGGATTCCGTTCAAAGTGATGGTCATGTTATGGAATTTTACCAAGAATGTTCCATTTAGGTTGTGTGTTGTGTTATCAAATTCAAGGGTGCCGATGAATTGGTTCAATAGCATTATGCCCGTTGATATTTCATCTATGGTCGGAATATGATGATTATTTATTTTGTTGCAAGTAGCTGGTAGACTTTTTAATAAATTAGGAATGCAAGTATCGTTTGTAATATTGACAATATTTTTTGAGTTACAAATGGATAGATTGTTAAAAGTTTTACATTTGTTTGTTGTTCCATATAATTTTTCATTATTTCTTAAAATTACCTCGTACAATGTTTCTGTTACAATGTTTTTCTTTTTAATTGGCTTTATTAACAAATTTTCGTAAATTTCATTCGTTGTTAAGGGAATGTTTATTATGTAGAGGATTGACGTACTATTGCTTAAAACTTTTATATCTGCAAAGTCTAGGGCTTCTTCTATTGTTGTGTAGGGTAATTTTTGTTCATTAAATACTTTGGTGGCTAATTCTATTTCATTTTTTGACAATATAAAAGAGTTTATTGTACCTAGTTTAGCCCAATGAATGGCATAGTTAATATTCTCTAGTTCTTCTTTTACAATTTTGATTTTATATTTGAGATTTGATATAATTTCATAATTTATTTTATTATTATTTTTAAGTAAGTTTTGGATTTCATTCTGGATTCTCGTAATATTGTTTATTCGTTCGTTATACAATTCATTAATAATAACCTGTTTATTGTTGTTTTTTAGAACATCTGTAATTTTTTCTTTTATTGTAACAAAGTCATCGTGGTCTGGGTTGCCAGCAATCCATTTCCAACCTTTGCCTATAAAGTCTAGAGAACGTTTCGCTATTCTGGGTTGTAAGTTATGTAAAAGATTACGGATTTGTTGAATTTCATGTGATATTAAGGGAAAAAGGATTTGACTTTGGGTTGTTTCGAGATTAAGGACTGGTGATATGTCGGAAAGGAATTGCTCATATTGTTTAAGATTAATGCTATGTATTAACTTGAAATGTCCATCTTGAATTTTTGTTTGCCCTGTATGTAGGGAGACAATTTGGGAGTTTGAGAAATCCATGATCTGGATCTCCGCTCGACCAAAATAGATGGTGCATCTGAAAGAGAATTAGTTTCTTATATTACTTTTATGGACTATTTTTCCGGATTCTGTTACTATTGTAGAGTTTCTATTTTCCTTAATGATTTCTTGTCTATACCTATTTGTTAATTTTGAACCTAACCGTTTGTTGTTTTTTACATAAATGACCTGTCCTATCTGATAGTCCTTCTGCGGTTTTCTTTTTTTATTATGATATTTAATATCTTTTTCCTGTTTTGCTTTAATTTTCTCGATGTTAATTAAACGTGTCTTTTCAAATTGTTCCGGGTTTAGTCTGGGTATTCGCCCATAATAAAGTTCTATGGGCTTTTTACCTGTAGTTGAATGGATAGTAAAATTGTACTCGTTAACGGCTCGCTGTAACAGTTCTTTGAAAGACCGTGAAGGTCCTTCCGATTTGAGACATCTCATAATCTCAGATAGGGTGGAGTGAAAGCGTTCGACTTGGCCGTTCACTTCACTTTTGTATGGTGGTGTTTTGAAAATTTTGATTTGGAGGTCATCTTCTAACATTGAGGTTATCGAGGCTGAGTTAAGAGCCTTTTCGTTGTCTATAACAACGACTTCGGGGACACAAAAGTAGAACAAGATATCACGTAAAGGTTCCTTGATATCTTCGATTGAACGGGATGATATTATTTTAGCCTGTGCGAATTTCGTGAACTTATCGACGGCGGTCAACACGAGGTATTTTTCCGTAGAAAATATGTCTATATGGAGGATGTTACCAGGATAGCTAGGGATCGGTGTGTGATTCAAATGTGGTTTGTTAGGATGCCTGTCATATTTATTCTCCTTGCATGTTACGCATCGGTTAACTAGTGTTCTAATTTTTGAGGACATTTTAGGGAAGTAATAGTTTTCCAACAGTTGAATCCTGTTTTCTTCGGCGTTACGATGTGCTCTTCGATGTATCTTCAGAATTTTTTCTTCTTGCTCTATTTGGCCGGTTATGTCTTCAACAAATTTTTGGGTGAATCGAATACGATAATCTTTAAAATGTAACGGATAAATTTCTTGTACTCGTCCCATCGTCATTTCGTCTGTTAGAAGTCCGTTAATAGTATTTGGATTAAGGTATCTCTTGAAAATGTTAATGATGTCGTTTGTTGAGTAGTCTTGGCGTATCAGAATATGTCTTGTATAGTTGTCAAAGGGGTTCTGGATTTGATAGCTATTTTCATTTCCTATCTTGAGTAAAAGTTGATTTCGAAAAACGTTTATAGGGATTTCTACAGATGGAATTAGGTTTTGCGCTGAACTGTCAGCACTGTGTTCTGTAGGGGTCATTGAGTGTATTTCAGTTTTTGGGGGTCTCGAGAGAGAGTCAGCAACCACATTTTCCTTACCTGGTTTATATTTTAGCTCATAATTATACTCCTCCAATATGGCTTTCCACCTTTTCATTTTGGAGTTTGTATTTTTGTTACTTAGAGCATAGGTAAGTGGTTGGTGGTCTGTGAAAATGTTGACTTTCCGGGATCCGTAAAGGAAGTTTCTCAAAGAATTGAGGGACCAAATAATCGCCAGCATTTCTTTTTCGTTCGTGGCATAACCTTCTTCTGTTTTGCTTAAGGTTCTGGAGAGAAATGTGATTGGCTTATCATCCTGTGAGAGGACTGCTCCAATGGCGTAGTCGGAAGCGTCAGTTGTTAATTGAAAGCTTTTGTCAAAGTCTGGATATTGAAGAATAACTTCTTCGGAGGCGAGAGAGTTTTTTAATTTGTGGAATGCTTCGATGGCATCTTGATTCAACTGAATAAGTTTTTTCTTTGACATATTTGCGGACACATGTCCATCTTCCCCTCTTAAAAGGGATGTCAGTGGTTTTGCCAACTTTGAGTAATCTCGTATAAAGCGGCGGTAATACCCTGACATTCCGAGAAAGGATCGAAGTTCTTTTAGGTTTTCAGGAATAGGTCGATCAACTATAGCTTGTACCTTTTTTGGATTGGTTTTTATTCCGAATCTTCCAATAATAAACCCTAAAAATTCTACTTCTTTCTGGAAAAATTCGCATTTATCGAGCTGAATTTTCATATTTGCTTTTTCTAAGGTGTGAAATACTTTTTCCAGATTTGAGAAATGTTCGGTTTCGTCTTTCCCAAAGATGACGATGTCATCAATGTAAACATAGCAACATTTTCCAATGAGGTCTCTTAGAATGTCATCTAGCGTTCTCTGGAAAATGGAGGGGGCGTTCTTTAGCCCAAATGGAAGACGAGTAAATTCGAACTTGCCATTATTTACCGAAAAGGCAGTTTTTTCTATATCAGAATCCTTAAGTGGGATCTGATGGAAACCACTTTTTAGGTCCACTATGGAAAACCATTGATTTTTACTAAGGTTTGCAAGGATTTCGTATATTTCAGGGATTGGATACTTGTCGGCGATAGTTATAGCGTTTAGCTTACGGTAATCAATTACCATTCGAAACTTCTTTTCTCCTGAAGCATCCATTTTTTTGGGGACAACCCAAACAGGAGAATTGTAGGGAGATCTTGATGGTCTTATGATACCGTCTTCTAATAGTTTCCGTATTTCTTTTTCGACTTCATTTTTAAGTGCCATGGGGTAAGGATATGATTTCGAGTACACGGGGTCTCGAGTTGTGGTTCGAATTTCTCCTTTGACCATGGTGGTATAGGTTAACTTTTCGTTTGGTTCCGAAAAGAGATTGGGGCATTTATGAATAATTTTAATAAGTTCGGAATGTTGTTCTTTAGTCATGTGGTCGGTTCTAATATTTATGTTATTGACAAATTGTGATTGATGTTGTTTGAGCGGAATGGAAATTCTTGGATGAGAGAAACCAGGGTGAATAGACATATGGTTTCTACTTGTGTTAATGATAGCATTTAAATGTTTTAGTGTGTCATGTCCTATGATACCATCAAATGAAATAAGACTAGGGAGAATAAAAAATGTAATTTTGTCAGTTTGGGGGCCAAAAAGTTGAATAAGTGCATGATGGGTTATTTTAATATTTCCCCCCACGGAGTGAGCGTAGAAGGGTTTAGCATTTAGTAGGGGATTCTTTATGTGACGTGGTTGAACGTAATTCTTGTTGGAACCTGTGTCAACAAGAAACTTCAGGGTCTCTCCACTTCTAGAAATGTGTTCGAAATAAGGAAGTGAAGAGGGCGTTAGTCTAAAAAATAGATGTCATCCAGTTCTTCGTGTTGGTCAAAGTTTTCTCCTCCACTCTGTTCAGTGTATTCTTCTAGTGATTCGTCATAATTTTGGTCTTCCTCTGCAATTTCTGTCTCGTAGTCTTCCATGGATTTTTCTTCGTCACCGAGTTGAGCTGTGTGATGGATTCGCTGCATCTTTTGTGGTTGGTGTATTTGCTGCGAATGTTGTCGTTTTTGTATGAATTGTTGATTCCTTGGTCTATTTTGATAGTCTACTTTCTGAGTCCTCAGGGAGTAGTCAATGGACATTGGTTTCGGTGGGAGAGGTCGTTGATTTGGTGGTATTCTTTGTTGTTGGTACCTAGGTTGGTATTGGACATCTCTATAGAGTTGAGGTTGTTGTGGAGCACGAGGGTTGTGCAGTAAGTGGGGATAGAAATTGTGTCTAGGAGCTGGGGCTGGTGCAGGTCCTGGAGGACTGTTCCTTTTAGCGGGAACTGGAGGTGCTTGTTGAGACGATCTGGGAGAACTGTGGGAATTGTTTGCGTACTGGGCGCGAAAGTCTACGTTTTGTAGTTTCAAACACAAATGCAGGGCCTGTGGAAGGTCTGCTGGTTCACGTATGCTAAGCAGGCGAGGCAGATCTCCTTTCAAACCCCTGACGAAGGTATCGAGGGCCTTGTCACGGTAGCATTGAGTCATGTTGTTCATAGCATCTTGACTCATTTCCATTGATCCCAGTTTGTTTAGGATTAATGACAAGTGGTGATAGACGATCTGATAGAATTCAGAAATCGTGCTATTGCCTTGCACTAGCGTTGTCATTTGATATTCAAGGGTTCCTAAGTCCCTTTTATCCGCATAGTGAAGAGTAAGGCATTTCGAGATTTTCTCCCAGTTAAGAGGCGTGTTGTACGACTCTAGCACGACGTCGGCATGTCCTACGATTTTGTTGCGAATTACAGACAAAATGCCATAGTACTTGGGAGTACCCCTAACGTGATCATAAATTTGGATTATTCTCTCAACACTCTTCTTCCATGAATTGAATTCATGAGCTTGCCCAGAGAATTCTCGTAGACTTTTAACTACGTCTGGTATTTTGTCAAGGTCGGCTAAATTATTATCAACTAAGTTGATGGGTTGGTCGACTTCGTTATTGATGTCGGCCGCGGGATTCATTATCGAATTAAATATTTGTCTTCCTTGTATTTGTAGCGTTTCTGCTACTAATCTGGTGATTAGTTGAACTAAATCGTTAGGATTAATACCTTGAGCAAGTTGGGGGGCAGGTTGGGGAGCAGGGCCAGGGATAGGTGGATCTGCGACGTGTTCCAGGCGTGCTGGCCTAATAAGGTTATTTTGATTTGCCATATTGGCTGAAACGTTTCAAAGTATCTAATTTGAAATAAAAGCAAGAGCACGGATGGAAATAGATAACGGCAAAGAAAGAGGAACGATTTTTTCAGATGTTATCTTAGTTCTAATGTAATAAACTTGTTTGAATAATGTTTTGTTAAATAAAATCAATTAATTAATCAATAGGTTTCTTTACACGGTTTTTAAGTTGTGCTTTTAGGATTTAACTTCACTTGTTTACTCTTATTATTTCTCTTATTATTTCAAAAATTGATTCACTTCTTAGAGCTAGACTTACAATAATAGTATGAAGTGTTGCTCCATGTGTTGATTAACGATATTTTTTGTTTTGGTGGTTCTTCTATTCCTATTCAGGCGGCTGCAGCTTTATAGTTGCTCCTTTTTGTCCTTGGTTATCGGGCTACTGGGGGACCTCTTTTCTGTTCCTTTTTATCCTTGGTTATTGGACTACTGATGGAACTCTTTTCCTGAAGTTGCGAATTAATGTTGAACGTGTAAGTTCGAAAGCCCCACGTTGGGCGCCAGTTAATCACTACACCGAAATAATTAATAAAAAAAATCTTTTCTAGAGCAGTTTGCTCTGACCTTTATTGAGTTTACTTCTTAACTAACTACAATCAATAATTTTATATTCGATTTTACCTCGGTACTTTGCATTCCTAAGGTATTGAATTGAATTGCAACATGAATTTCTGTGGAAATTCGCTGTATCGAGGCAGACGCTTTGTCAGCATTTCCGTTGCTCGTGTTGATGTTAACTTATACAAGCGATAGAAGTGAGTAACTACGAGCTAACCGTTTATTTTATTTGAATTTAATTGATCTTAATTCTATAAAGCTTGTTTGTGAACTCGTTGCTAAATTATGGAACAGAAGAACAGTCTCACTGTAGCCTATAAGATTGTGTATGTTTTGCATTTATATTATTATTTAAACATTTTGTAGTACCAAATGCCATATGGAATTGGTTATTTTTACCTTGCAGTAAAACATAGAAGTCGGAACGGATATGGTACTAAAAAAATTTAAATTAAAACATTGAAATAAAAAAATATTTATATGTTGATAGATTTAAAGTGTTTCTCTCATAAATCAAAGAAAGTGAATTTAAATGGTTTCATTTTAATTTAAAAACCCCTTAACATTTTTTTTTTCAATTTTTTTTAATGAAACACTAAATTTGCACACTTTAAATTTAAATACGCGAACTTTTGAATTCAAAGTGCACTTTTTCCATAATTGAGCATCAGCATAAGCCAGATTTCCTCCATGATAAAAAAAAATGCCCAAATATGGACACAAAAATAAATTCCTTTTTTTCGGAACGAGCCACGGACGTGTGATATGTTCACTCATGCCCAAAAAGGTTGTGTTGCAGCCACATCAGCAGAGGTGATGTGATTGGGGTGGGATGAATCCTCAACCAGTCCGATCTACCATCAGAGACACATCTGTAGTAGATGTGCTAACGAAATTGTTTGACTGACACCTAGACACCACCACTCAACTAGCAAAGCTGCTGTGGCTTTTGACGGTACCACTGTGCACACTGCACTAAAAATCACATTGTCGAAGTTACTACTTCGCAATCTTCAATAAACGACTCAACCAGTGTATCACCTTTGGAGGGTTTGACATTATTTTAATTGGTGACTTACGCCAATTACCACGCCAATACAGCTGGCCCAATGGCCCAATAGATGCGCCAAGCAAACGTTCAAATGGAAATGGACAAATTCTTGACGATGATGAGTTAACTCTCAATTGAGTCCGAAGAAGTAGATACTCTATGTCCTCGCGGTATTCGGTATATCCCGATATATGGACCGGCTTTTAAACCCCCATGGCCAGTCTGGTAGATGTTTGAAGAATTGTGCATCCTGCTAATTCAAGAATAATTTTACTGGAATCAAGGGATACCAAATTGGAAGTGATAGCATTAATAGTCTTCCAACAGGACGTACTACCTAAAAGATAGCATATATCTTGAAGTTTTTAAGGCATTAGTTTCAAATTCCAAGTCACTTTTATATAATCAAAAAGTACAACTTTTCTTTTCGAATGCAACAGATCCGAAATTCTTATCTACCACTGCCGATGTTCCTCTAACAGCTCCTACTTCTGCCGAGCCATTTAATCCCGCCCAGCCGTCCACTTCGTTCCAAGGCACTTCACCTGCATCACTGTTCATGCCAATGGAGCCTAGTGGATCAAGATCAACCCAGCCACAAAGCGCATAGGTAAGAAATATTTGTGCATTCAATATATACTAATGTCCTGATTCTTTTATTTTGTAGACGTTGCCTTCGACCACAAGGCTGTACTATTGTTCTTGTACGAGTGCATCAAGCTGAAGCAAGATCTACGAAGTTGCAAGGTTCACCGGAAGCATGCTTTCGACAGAATTGCTGCGGCAATGCGACTTCATGGATATTCCTTTAGCTCGGCCAAGTTGAGATGTGGTTTCGCACCGTCAAACATGCAGGAATTACTAAACGCATCGATGACCTGGAGCTATGGCACAAGAGACTTGGCCACCTCAACACAAAGGATGTGCTTAAACTGGCGAAAAATCAAATGGTAAGCGGAGTGCAAATTAAAAGCGATAGTGATTATAATTTATATTTTTGTGAACCTTGTCTTTTTGGAAAACAGTGCCGAAAACCGTTCAAAAGTATTGGTCACAGTAGATCGAAAATGCCGCTCAAATTGATACACAGTGATGTCATGGGGCCAATAACACCTGAATCATACAATGAGATGAGGTACGTTGTTACATTTATGGACGACTTTTCACACTTTTCCGTTGCCTTCTTGCTGAAAAGCAAGGACGAAGTTCTAGAAAAGTTTCACGAATACCACGCCTTGTGCACCGCCCAATTTCAAACAAAAATGTTAATGGAATGGAAAGCCACGATTCAGGAGCAAATGGATGCACTGAAGAAAAATAACACATGGACATTTGTGAAATTATCAGGAGAATGTCGGATGCTAGAAAGAGGCAGAATAATTTAGAAAAGGGAAATGCAGACATAAAAATAACTTTCTTATCAAACTGTTCAGTTAATGAAAGTGTAGAAAATATTATAATTCCAATAAAATTTTTAATATTTCGAAATTCGGTTTAGGAATTATTTGATCAATGTCTAAATTTATTGACAAAGCTAAATATTTAAAACCAGTTTGACCACAGAAACAAATTCTTGGTCTAATGACAAGAAATATGAGATGATAGTCTTAAATATATTAACAAATAAACTGCCCAGCAATCAAATAAGCTTTGCCAGGACTTTTTATAGATTTAGGATACACATTCCAAAACATGGAAAAGTGCTATATAGCACGGATATCCGGATTCTAATTTACTCAATTTCAATGTGAAATAAAAATGAAATGTAATAAAAAAAATATGTATTGAGGAACTGTATGCAGAAACAGAGCCAGTATCAGAAACAGAATCTTATACGTCAGATTTTTTTTTCATATGTGAACCTATCTTGTATAGCGCCATCTGTGAAGAAGGGAAGAGCAGTAATTGCTGAATTGTCACTTGGTAAATTGATTTCCACGCCACCTAGCACTATTTTTAGGTACCCGAATCACAGGACAAGTTTTGTGACAGCTAATTTTATAACACAAGTTCAGAAGAATATTATTCTTTAAATTTGTCGTACATATATTAACAATTTTGATATCTAAATGACGCCACAAAAAGAGGAAGTATATGAAACAAGTAAAATATTTGTGAAAAACTAAGAGGTGTGAATACAATATTATGCCTTAAAATATTGTAAGCAAATCACTCGAAGTACGCAATCAATTATCCAATAAGTTTTTTTATTGTATTATCTGTTGCCTTTTAGGATTAACAACAAAATACAAGACAATTACAAATTAGGATGGTTGCAGGCCGGTTAAGATTTACGTGGATACTATAGCAGAATATTTTAAGGACACTGTCAGATCACTTCGAGAAGGAGAACATTTAGTGGGTGCGGGTTGGGTTTATTCCCTTGACATCTCCAAACTAGCTTCCAAACAGGAAGTTCTGGCATATATCTGTCAAACAACAAAGATGAACGAGAGGCCGCATGAGATTAAACTCAAAAATCTCTCAAAAACCGACCAAATGGGAATGTACTTGTTCTTGCAAAGCCGGCGTTGGAGAAAAATGCAAACATATAGAAGCGTGTCTAATCTCTATTCACAGCTAAAATCTACTTTTTTTTCAATTCGGTATAAATGTTGACAACCTAATATGCATTTTTATTTATTAGAAACCCCTATATATATGTCATGTTTCAAAGAAAATAAACTCTCGTCCTGAAGAAGTGGTCAATGAAGAAATGAGTAAGCTAATATTCTCCAAATTACCATATATCAATTTCCCCGCATTAGACGAGATTCGCAACGTGTAGAGTGAGACAACAAAACTTTAGTCAACAAAGCATTCAATGAATCAAAATGGATCCTGCATAGTGTTCCCAGGTTGGTGGTTTTCCAACCAAAATGGTCGGAAATCAACGGAAATCATGCCATGATACATGCACAATGCACATCATACAAAAACACTTGTAACAAATATGGCAATGAAAACTTAAAAAAAAAACAATAATGCGCTATCACCCGATAGGGTGTACCATATCACCCTCCCTCCCTATAGGGGGATATGGTTTTTTGTAATGTTTTAAGTATTATTTATTTTGATGATTGAAGAAATGTTTGTGTTCCTTTGTATGTTAATATTTATGTAATCAGTTTAAAAATTGCATTTCAGTTTGAGTTTCGTTTAAAAATGTGTTTTAATTGGAAAAATATTAAAGAAACAAAACCCTACGCAAGAATCATCCCGGACCAAACAACAGATGCAGAAGAATCTACATCCACAAGTGGAATCAAGCCGAATATCAGCAGCCAGGATACAAGCGACCGCACAGAAGAGAGACTGGGAGATAGTGGGATAATATTATTTATTACTAACGTTAGAAAATTAGTCACGGATCTCAGATCCACCTCGGTAGATTTAAAATTTAAAATTGTAAACTGTAGTGGTAGAAAAAGTAAGTCGTATGTAGACAATGCGGGAGTACACGCGAGGTGATAAAGATCGTCCCGAAAAGTTATGTGGTTCAAGGGTATAAGTTAACACAAAGCGCAACAACACAACAAAAACATCTTGCTCCAGTAACCACTACCCAGCAAACGCACAGAAAATTGTTTTTCATATAAGCCTAGCCGTGTTCTTAAACCAAAAGAAATTGCTTTGCACTGGCAGCACAGTTTCAAAAACGCTTACTTACTATTGTACTGAATTCAGTACAATTTGACTTTCCCCAGTACGCAAGCACCACGTCCCAAATTTTTATTACTATTTGTACTATTTTTAATTTTTGAAAGTGTAAAACCTTTGGCTGAATGCGTTCACGGCTTGCCTGAACGGTTGATGTTGGTGTGGTTGGCTGAACGGGACGAATTAAAAATAACAAGATGGACGCTGATCTGTCACTTTATGTTTGACTTGCTCGCGTCGTCACATGTCTATGTAAAAATTAAAATCCGAAATAAAAATAATTCACTTTTATAAAATCAGATGTGGGGTCAATCTAGCCCTCTAAACGACTAACCAGTGTAAAAAAAAAAATATATATATATAAAAAATAAACCAACCACGTGTCCATACAGAGACGCCATTATCGGTTCCTTTTTAACACAAAAATACATGGGTGCCCTGCAATGCAGGAAGTGTCAAAGTTTTGGGCATCTAGCCAAAAAATATGCAAATAATTACAAATGTGTGAAATGTGAAAATACCTACAAGCCAGCAGAATGTCCTCTCCGGAAGGACGAAGGCACTAAGGCACAATGCGCCAAATGCGGTAAAGATAACTCAGCCAACTACAGAGGTTGTGAGGCATATATAAGATACACAGAGTCAAAAAAAAAAAACTGCGCGTAGCCAGAATATGGAAAGAAAAGACTACAATTTTGTGAAAAAACATCAGCAACTTGGTTTCTCCCAAGGTTACTTCTGCTAGCCATTTTCAAACTCAAAAACCAACCCCAATGGCGTCCACCTCATTGAGTGGAAACTACATTGGCCAATTTTTAGAACTTTCAAAAGATCTCTTCTTCAGTATAGAGGTGACGGAGCTGCTGCTGCAAAAAAAGAATCATTTGTCAAAAACATCAATAATACAAGTTCAATCCAACAGCAGAGGATTGCATACTTGAACCTCCTCAATCAAATAATAATTTCTCAATAATGCAAATAAAATTCCTTACATTCAACATTTCATCCTTGATTGAAAACAGGAGGAGGAGGATTAAGCTGCACAAAATTCTCTGATGCAGACGACACTCTCGCCTATGCAAGTGCAGAACTAGAAGACAGCACTATAGTAATTCAAAATTACCTCGAAATATCTGGGGGTGTTCTTTAATAACCTGCTAAAATTAAAAAACAAAAAAACATGCACGATGGACAATAGAAAAGCAAACGAATCCAAGAAATCGTTCGTTCTTAGGATCGTTGATTGCTGAAAAGTTCCTCAAGAAGCCTTGATTGGCGCAAATATTAGCGAGACCAAATCAACATTTTTTTTATAAATTTATGTAATGTTTTCTTTACTTAAAAATTAGACTTCACCCTAAAGAGCGAGAAGAGCTAATAAAGGCTTCCTTCCAAAAAACCGGGTGAATGGAATGAAACAAAATTAAATAGCTATGTAAGTCCATTTGAAGAGCGGGTAGTTGCTAGTAATTAAGTGTCTTAAAATAATACATATTAGTATACATCATTGAAGTAAAACAACCTTTTTCTTGCTTTGATACCAATAAGGTAATTCTTTTATTATATCCTGCCTTTTGCAGTCGATTTTTCATAAAAATAACCTAGTGTAAGCAAAGAGTGATCTCTAAGGATATAGTTAATCGTCGTATAGCTGCAGAACAACATCGCCGACCGGATTAAATGTGCGCACAGTCAACGATCATCAGTGATGAATGTAAGTACGTAACTATTTTACGATTTTCTGCGTAGTACATTTTAAAAACTATACTGTTCCCCAATTGGGAAAATTTGATTACTTAAATGTGACTCTAGCAGTAGTAAGGATTTTCTTTATCTTTCGTAATTGACGATACTAAATTGTACCAAATAAGATTAGATACAAGTAGATATAGACGTTTGCTCTATGCATTTATGAAATACAATTAGATCACTACAAACTGAGTCATTTGCCTTCAGCAATCTTTGAGCCAGTCGCTAATTAGTATCTGACACTCGATCCACAAGTGGATTCGCTTATGATTATATAACTTGTTAGATTTAAGGACACGGTATAAGAATTAAACATGCTAATAAGCATATTCTTTACGATAATTATGGATTTTCTTTATTAATTGGAACATTTTATATGAGATATTAGGATTACTTGTAAAGGTAAGATGAGTATGAGTGTGAAGTAAGTGGAGCGTCACCTGCATTTAGGGGCAATATCCGAAAACGAGCGTGGGTATTGCATGGCTGTGAAGCAGCGTTGCTTCAGCAAGGACGAGGGAATAGCTCAGTAGTCTTATTAGACTACCAACGTAAAAAAATAAATGAAAAACACTAGCTTCACAAATCACTGTGGATTTAAAAGGTTTTGGTCTTCTTCGTGTGGCTCGCCGCTAGAAAACAAACATTTCTTATCTCCATTTCATGAACATTGTGTGTGATCATCATCCTAATCGTTAAATTTTCTCTCCAGCGCTAGCTTTATCGTATGGCAACTACATTAACATCAGCATAGACCCTGATTCGAATATTTGAAAAAAAAAAAATTAAGATATGAATGAAAGGTGCAGAAACTCTTAATTCACTCCTTTGCAAGGAAGGCATAATGGACATCACGGCACTTTTCATTAATCATTGATGAAACCACTGACTTCAGTTTCAGTTTGATTTTGAGATGAATCAAACAAAAGATGCATTTCTTGGTCTTCTGGAGCTAGAGAGCTCTGATGCTCAGGCTGTTTTCAACTCCATTAAGATTGTTTATAAACTATATGTATTATCTGTACTATTACTCTAATTTAATTAACTACATATTAATGTAATTGCATTTGCTTCATTTTATACGTATAATTTTATTGTTCATTGCTTAAAGACGACAACTCTGTTTATAATATGTAATATACATACACACACATTAAGTATTGAGAAGCGCATCACGCTATGCAAAACCAAACCGTAATTTATCTACCTAGCATCTGCAATATGTATTGAAATTGAATTCTTGACAACGGGAACATTTCTGTTCTTCTCTCTTATTACATATCCACTCTTTGTTGCATTGCTTTTCTTTATTACTTGCGCTATGACCAGTGACCACAACTCACTTTGAGTTTACTCTCCAACATATGCATACATACTGAGAAAATAAAGTCTTAATGTGAAAACTAAGGAAGTAGTTTAATTGTGTCTTTTTTCTTGTTTTATACTAAAACAAAGATGCTTTTCGATCAGCATAACATTCCTTTTGATAACGGTATTGGTTTTTGGGCGCGTGTTATGATATGGAAAACAAGTGGAGTTCAAGCGTTGTTAAAACCCAAAAATCAAAACGATTATTCCCTTGGATGTTTATGCCATTCAATGCATTTATGTTCATTTGCTGCAGGACAAAAGTTTCCCTAGGAATGTGATTCCCTCGGCCATTTCTGCAGCAATTAATCATACAAAAACCTTAAAAACAAACGAACATACAGCTACAGCTCTTTCGAAACAACCTACATCGCCCAGCACTAACGTTCAGTGCATTAAATACTGATCGAAAAGTAAGAGAAGAAGTAAAAATGTCTTTTTAACTGAGAATAATTTATCATTTAAAGTGATGCCAAATCTGTGTTCTTTAGTCAAAAAAGCAGCCTGTAACACTCATGTTTCGAAGAAGATTAAATGCAGCAGAATGGATGCATACGCTTCTGACAAAAATGTCTTGGGGAAACGCAAAAAAATGTTTAGTGGACTTCCTACAAAAATAACTCTTTTCTTTGATGGTGGACGAATCAACAGACAATACATTTATAAAGGAATTTAATTTAGTTGTCAGAATTTTTATTAACGGTAAAATTAAAAATGATTTTGTTTGCACTTTTAGACGTAGAAGATTCTATTGGTGACACCTTGTTCTAAAATTTTAATAATTTAGAATTAAAATTATAGGAAGAATTAAAGCAATTTCTACATCAAATATTAAAAAATCTGCAAATTGTATTGCTCACTGAATGCATTCTCTATTACGTGTTTATTTTTTACTTTACTTATTGCAAATATTTTCAATCCAAGTCGAAAACTTATAATCCGTTTCCACTTTAGAAAGTAAGTGGAAGTTGGTTGGTTGGTTGAAAGTGGCCGTCAGCTAAAAACGCCAACACACTTAGACCAGTATAGGTCCATTGTGATGCCACGAATAAGGATCTAAGATCTCCCTACTAGTTGAACCATTTTGAGCTCTTTATAAAGCGTAAGAGGCTTCTGATGTCTAGGCTTGTCAGATCATGCAAGTCGTTGTAATGGAAGGCCCCTAAGTGAAGCTTCCTTCTGCGGGAGAGAGCTGGACAGGAACAAAGAAGGTGAGGGATAGTTTCCTCTTCTTCCTCATCCATGCTTACTTACTTACTTAGATGGCGCTACAGTCCGGGGTGGACCTGGGCCTCAACCAACACGCCTCTCCAGTTAGCACGATCTTTGGCTAACTGCCTCCAGTTGCGCACTCCAAGTTGGTTGAGGTCCCCTTCCACTTGTGCGCGCCACCTAAGGCGAGGTCTTCCTCTACTGCGTTGTCCCTCCGGGTTGGAATCGAAGACTCTTCGGGCCGGAGCGTTGGTGTTCATTCGCTCTACATGTCCTAGCCATCTTAGTCGACTGATACGTACTTTTCTGACAAGGTCGATGTCGCTGTACAGCTCGTAGAGTTCGCTGTTAAATCTCCTCCTCCGAAGCCCGTCAACGCAAACGGGACCGAAAATCACTCGAAGAATTTTGCGTTCGAAGCGACCAAGGAGATCTTCATCCGCTTTTGACAACGTCCATGATTCTGCGCCATAAAGCAGGACTGGGATGATGAGGGTCTTATATAGAGTCTCCTTAGTGTTTCTCGACAGGGCCTTACTAATCAATTGCCTTCTTAGGCCAAAGTAACAGCGGTTGGCAAGTGTAATTCTTCGCTTGATTTCTGATGTGATGTCATTTTCAGAATTAATAGCGGAGCCGAGATAGACAAAGTCCCGAACTACCTCAAAGTTATAGCTGTCTATCGTGACGTTCTGTCCGATTCGTCGATGTTGTGTGTCCCTTCTAGTTGACAGCATATATTTTGTTTTGCCCTCATTCACCACCAAACCCATTTTTGCCGCCTCTGTACTGATACTTGCAAACGCACCAGTGACAGCTCGCTGTGTCCTGCCAATGATGTCGATGTCGTCAGCGTATGCAAGTAGTTGCACAGACTTTTGGAAAATTGTGCCCCTGGTGTTGGCTTGCGAGTTTCGCACAATTTTCTCAAGAATGATGTTGAAAAAGTCACATGACAGCGCATCACCTTGTCTAAATCCTTTTTTGACATCAAAGGTCTCGGTGAGACTGTTTCCGACCTTTACGGAGCAGCGAGCGTTCTCCATCGTCATTCTGCACAATCTGACAAGTTTGGCAGGGATGCCAAAACTAGACATGGCTCTGTATAGCTCGTCTCTATAAATGCTGTCATATGCGGCTTTAAAATCGATAAATAGGTGATGAGTATCGATTTGGACTTCTTGGGTTTTCTCCAGGATCTGCCGTAGTGTGAATATTTGGTCGGTTGTGGACATACCGGGCCTAAAACCGCACTGGTAGGGTCCAATCAGTTCGTTGACAAATGGTTTCAGGCGTTCACACAGTACGGAAGACAGGATTTTGTAAGCGATGTTAAGGAGACTGATGCCTCTATAGTTGGCGCAGTTTAGAGGGTCTCCTTTCTTATGGATCGGGCAAACAATGCTGAGGCTCCATTCTTCAGGCATACTTTCCTCTGACCAAATTTTAGAAACGAGTTGGTGTATGCTCTCTACCAAGTCATCCCCCGCTGCCTTAAAAAGCTCGGCCGATAAACCGTCCGGTCCTGCAGCTTTGTTGGACTTCAGCTTGGATATTGCTATCCTTACCTCATTTTGGTCAGGTGGACGGAAGTCTTGGCTTTCATCGCCCAGGTTGAATGGTTCATTCTGCCTGACAGCGGAATTTGTGTCGTCTTCGCCGTTTAGCAGTCTGCAGAAATGGTTTTTCCATGTCCTCAGCACCGACTGTGACTCTACTACAAGGTTTCCTTGTTCGTCTCTACAGGTCTCTGTTCGGGCCTTGTTCCCGTGACACGTTCTTTTTACCTTTTGGTAAAACTTCCGAACATTGTTCCTGGAGTAACACCTCTCTATTTCCTCGATCGCGCGCTTCTCATGCTCTTTCTTTTTCCTCCGGAGAAGACGGTGTTCTTCCCTCCTTTTTTGCTCGTAGAGCTCACGAGCTGCTCTCGTCCTTCTCTGCAGCGCCGCTTTGTAGGCCAGTTGCTTTGCTGCATGTGCTTGCCGGCACTCTTCATCAAACCAGGGGTTTCGCGGTGGTGGTCGGGTGAAACCTAGCACATCAGTCGCGGCTTTTCTGATGGCTTCTTGGCATCGATGCCACTGGTCTTCAGCACTTGATGCTGGCTGCACAGGACTACTCGAGAGGTTGAGGGAGACGCGATCGGCAAAAGTTCTGGCGGTTTGTTGCGTTTGTAGCCGTTCAACGTTGAATCTTCTCACAGTATTTCCTCGTTGTTGTGGTGTCTGGGATATCCGCATACGTACCTTGGCTACAACAAGGTAGTGATCCGAGTCTATGTTGGCCGCTCGGAAAGTTCGGACATCTAGAATACTGGAGGAGTGCCTTGCGTCGATCGCAACATGGTCAATTTGATTGACCGTTTGATGGTCTGGTGACCGCCATGTTCCTTTGTGAATGTTGAGGTGTGGAAACCGTGTGCTTGCTATAGTAGCATTACGTCCCGCAGCAAAGTCAATTAGCCTAAGTCCGTTTCCAGACGTGGTGTCGTGTAGGCTGTGCTTTCCGATAGTGCTACCAAAGATGTCCTCCTTTCCTATTTTGGCGTTAAAATCACCTAAGACGATTTTAACGTCGTACTTAGGACATTGCTCATATGTTTTGTCGAGGAGCTCATAGAAACATTCTTTGGTAGCATCGTCCTTATCTTCTGTGGGGGCGTGAGCGCATATCAGGCTGATGTTGGCGAATTTAGCCTTGATGCGGATAGTTGTAAGGCGCTCACTAACGTGTCGAAAGCTCAAGACTTCTTGCCTAAGTCTGCCGCTTACAACGAATCCGCATCCGAATAGACGCTGCTTCTGTTCTCTGTAGCAATCACCGTAGTAGATGTCACAGTTTTTCATCCTTCTTTTGCCGGGCCCATCCCACCGCACTTCCTGGATGGCGGTGATATCTGCCTTGTAGCAGTCTAGGGCCTCCGCTAATTGTTCGGCTGCACGCGGTCTGTTCAGGGTTCGAACATTCCACGTGCAGACCCGAACGTCTTGTCCTTTTTTCGTTTTGCAGGGTCGTCAACAGTGAATCCATCCGTATCCGAGGCTCTTGGTTGCTTCGTAACCATTAATTTTTCCGTGGTTGGGTAGTTAGCCCCACGCACAACCCCCAACCTGGAGGACCAGGCCCTAAGATAACCCTAGGACAGCGGGTCGGATACTCCGTTGTCAGTAACCCACTTCGGGGATATGAGTGCTGCCGTTGGCCCATAAAGGGTTCATCCGCCACCATCTCTATTTCAGCACCCTGACTAGTGCTGAAAATCCTTACAGACCTTTGCTCCAAATATGTCAGAGAAGCTCACGCAAGGTATCTGCCATCTCGACTGTTGACAACACCGTTGATTCAATCTTGTGTATTCATCCGCTGTATGTCCTCTTTCTGAGGGGCTCATGTAAGACCTCTGAGACTCGTTCAGTCAGTCATTCCGACAGAGCATTATAGTGTTGCTATTTTCTTCGTGTTCAACACTCGCGCTTATAAGTTTAGCAAGCCAAGCCCGGTTGAGCGAGACCAGTACCCGGTGGTTACCACGCGGAGGTAAAATAAGCACAATTGATGTGTATGAAAAAGTTACAACAGCTGGGCACCGCCAAGTTGATGCCAATCAGCGCCTACCCGATTCATACACACCCAACCTCATCCATGCAGCTTCTACAAAAGTGGAAGTAAACGGTGCAAGAATGTAAAGGGTTGTTTGCATTTTTCTGACAGTTCACGCGTGATTCGTGACACGTGTCAAAGTTAGCTCAGTTAGCTTTGCCATTTCACCATGGATAGACTTAAGCCCGAACAACGTTCTCAAATTATTGAATTTTATTACCAAAAATCTTACTCAGTAAAAAATGTGTGCCTTGCAAGACAACATAACTCGTGTTATTGGTGAGATACCAGTCGATGTGTTTGAAAAAGTATGCCAAAATTGGACATTACGGATGGACCACTACGTTGTCGCGGTCAACATTTACACGAAATAATATTGAAAAAGTTGTAGAACAATATTGTAAAGCGCCATCTGATGTTGGTGGCGCTAATTGATTGGGAAAAAGCAGGGGGCCAACTATGTAATTCGATTCTACTTTCGATTCTATTCGAAAGTTGGTTCCGATTCTACTTTCAAACGGAACTATGTATGAAATTAGAATCGAATGTAAGTAATGCCAACTTTTTCCCAAACAATTTCCGACTATCGAACGAGCCTCGCATTGTGTTTGACAGACATTTGAATAAAACGAAATAATCATTTGTTGTGATTCGTGAATAGGTGCTAAATCAACATGGACAGTGTAGCAATTTGATTTTTTACCGAAGAAAATGAGGATAGCAATGATCAAATGGATTTGGCATTTACTTTAGGATTAGGTAGTACCAAAAACAAATATACAATTCGAGGTCCGTTCGATTTTCGAATATGAGCGCTGGCTATAGAGTTACAGAGTACGAATCCTCCGAATTCGAACATTTTGATTGTAGAATCGAATTACATAGTTGGGCCCCAGTACTTGCTGAACACATCCAATTTACGAAAAAGACTGCACCCAACTTCGGACATGTAAAAAAATCAAGGTGTTGTCAATAGTTTTTGTTACACACGCGAATTGTAATTTTTTTCAATAAAGTTTTATAATCGGAGGAAATCCTTCCTTTTGCATAATTTTCTGACGTTTAAAACTCAGATGTGGGGTCAGAATATCTCTGGCCTACTAAATATAAAATAATGTCTTCAATAAATAATTGAATTGTGTTAAAAATGCCGCGTTCGATGACTAGACAGCAGCTGGTGGAAGCACTTAGAAAAGCTGTTGTGGAATTCCTTGATACCTCTACTACGGCACAGTTAAAAAAAAGCTACACCATAGCGAGCTGAACAGAAGCAATAGTTTTTACACAGCAAGTGGTGACACAGATGCTGATGATAATGCCAATAATGACGAGAATCTCCGAGGTGCTGCTTTGGACGAAGGGCTTAAAGAACTGCGAAAGCAACTTGAGGTGATGGAGCTTCGTAAGCGGATCAACGGGCTAGAGAAGGGTGCCGTCTCCGTTGCTCAACGAAGACCCCAGACTTCGGCGAACTTGAACACGCCATTCCGAAATTTGACGGCGATGACTTAGCCACTCAGTGCAGCATTTTTTACGCGATTTCGAGGAAATCATGCAGGCGGTAAATGTCGATGACCGTTTCAAACTGCTAAGTTTGCAACGTTCACTTGTTGGAACTGCCAAAGTGTTTCTGCAGTCAACTGCCGCTCTTAACTACAATGACCTAAAGTATAATATAAAACAAAAGAAAATGGATTCAGTTGCACTTTGGATGGATGCAGAGAATAATGAAGAACGAATTGAAAGAAAAATTGTACGGGACAAATCAAATATTATGGAATTGTGTGATAAAAGGTAACATTTTATTTGTGGAAAAGATTTATTTCACTATTTATGTAACTATTGTTTATTAATTCATTATTTAAGTTTTGTACAGAACTTTCGCCTTGTATGATTTAAATGCCATCCATACAAGATGAACTGTCTGCCCCTTTAAGGTCAACTGCAGTTCCAGCCATCTTGAAACTAGCTGTTACTTTAAAGTTTTTAGGGCAAGAAGGCTATCAGCGCCAAATAGGACACGACTATTCCGTTGGCATGGCACAACAAACAACATCAACTTCTATTGCAGAGATCTGCAGTGCGTTAGAAAAAATATTGTGTCCAAAACACATAAATTTTAAAATGAATGAAATAAAACCGCGAGAAGCTAAACAGTATTTCTTATAGAAGTCGGGAATTCCGGGAGTTAATGCTGGTGTGGTAGACATAACACACATTCACATGATAAGGCCGAAAAGGAACGAGCACCAGAAAAAAGAGAACGAAAGCAAAAGGTGTGGAAGTAGAAGGCTTTGAAGTTGCTTCAACTTTGCCCGGCCCAGCAGTAAAATAACGGAGCAATACTCGCACCTATTTGCAATAAAAATTGAGCTAAGCTGCAGTACGATACCCAAAAAGAGTAAGCTACTGCGTATCAAAACAGAATAATTCAAGCGGATAAAGGAAGGCGAGGCCATGTACCAGTTCATTGTTCATCATTGAACTTAAACGACTTAGAATAAAATGTGAATTTAGAATTTAGTGCAATTCAAAATAATAATTTAAAGGACCATCTTCTGAGAGAAGAAAAGACCTGTAAAACAATCGGCTGTCAATTAGAAAACTAGAAGAAAAGTGAATGAAAATAATTTTCGATAATAAAATGGTAAAAAGCTATACAAGGTCGGCATGTCAACGTGCGTTAAATCAGTCCATCCAACCATCTGGACCTGAAACTATGGCACACACGACTTGACCATCTCAACAACAAAGATGTGCTTAAACTGGGGATGGGGAAGCTCCCGTGACTAAACTGGCCACAAAGTATTCTGCTTGCTTTGATAAATTATAATAATGGATCTGGCAAAGTCAGGAGTAAAAAAAAAAACTCTAAACGCACTTTAAAGTCCAATGACTAGCTGTCAAAGTTCAGGCCACGCTTTTTGTATTGGGGTTAAGAAGAGCTTGGCAGACTTGGAAGGAAAATTAATACCGCGAATAGTAGAGCACTTTAGCATTAACATCTAATTAATATAGAATAAAAATAATAATTTGTATAGGAAATTTTTAACGAAATATATAATGTTAAACGAAATCCACAAAATACAAACAACAACGAAAAAGAACTTTCCCAAATTATTTTTTATAGATCGCAAAGCGCCTATAAATTTCTGAGAGATGGGCTGGGCTTCAGACTTCCTCGCATATCCTCTTTTTATATTATGAGCTCATGTAAAAGGATTAGAACCAGGATATGAAAACAATGATCATTTGTACCAGCGAGAACGTTGTGTTGTCTTGATATTTTATAAGATTAGAGTTGACGCCATCTATGAATGAATTAGAAAAACCACAGTAAAAAATCTAGTACATCTAGTACGTTTCCTTATTCATTCATAGATGTCAAACCACAACCAACTTCAATTTTGTAACTTGCTGACGGCCATTATAGCGACAAGGCGCAATTAAATTAAAGTTTAAATAAAGACTTTGTATTAACCCAAAGTGGGACATTACTTTCTTTTTTCTTTTGTTATTTGTTTGGTGTCAGTTTTGCTTATACGGTGACCACCTTAACAATTAGGATTCGGCAAAACCTCACATATAATATTAAAAATGATTTAATAGATGGCTTCGAAGACCTAGGCATAGAAATGTATATTTTCATGGTAAATGGTTTGTTTGATAGCTGGAAAAGTGTTTTAAACAATTTTGTGTCAGCAAACGGTGTAAATGTGACTAACCTAAGCTAAATTATCAAAAAAAAAAAAACATTTGAAAATCTGTCAAGATCTAGGTCATAAGGTTTGCGCTGTAGTCTGCGACCAAGGACCTAATAATAGAAAAGCTTATAAATTATTTGGTGTTTCTGAAGAAAAAATATTTCGTTTTTATGATTTTCCTCATTTATTAGAATCACTTTGTAGGTAATGTTCTACTGAAATCAGATTTACAAAACTCCAGATGATAAAGCTTCTTTTGATGTTTTTAGAGAAATATACAATTTGTAAATTGACAACATGGCTAAGACATGTTTGAAATTTAGAATTTCTCATATACCACCAAATGGGTGCCGTACAATTTTGGTGATAGACGGCTGATGTAACAACGTTGCGAAATCGAAAGTGGTGGAAGCGATTTAATTTTCCCGTTTGAGTTTTGTGAGGGTTTTAGGAAAGGAAGTGTTGCTTTATATTCCTGAAATAAAAAATTTGTACAGATTTAAAATGAATTCGAAAATGTCTAAGCTATACACTTGCTATAATAAAACATGTAGTGCTAGTGCTGTAATTGAGTTGAATAATGAAAACTTAGCTCGAATTCAAGTGCCGCACATAATCATTCAAGTGCGGAAAACGTTAGAATGAAAATGAAGCTAATTAGCGAAATTAAGGAAGAATGTGGAAATACTTCACTAAAAAAAAGCGGGATTCGGAAAGTATTTGATGAAGTTTGCGCAAAAAACATTAGCAGTGCTTCAAGTGTTCAATTTGGGAAAATTAGAAAACAACTTATACACATCAGAAACATTACGTTTTCATTCCCGTTTTGCATTTAAATGTTTTTAAGTATGTCGTGCACCTATTTTTTTACATTATAATTTTTGTAAGAAAAATTGTTTGCTAATATTATGTAATGTAAAAAAATGATAGCAAAAAATTCGCGCGAATTTGCTTCAAATTTCGGAATAATATATGAAAGGTAGCAATCCAATTCTGTGCCCAATTTGTAAACAAATTGTTCAAAATAGCACACGAATTTATTGCTAAAATTACATGACTATTAATCATTCCAATCAATAAAATCAAAGCGCATTAATGCCAATTTGGCCTTATTTCACCTAGCCAGAGTGAAATAAAGTCAAATGTTGAATAATGGCTTTATTTCACTTTTGTACTTTCTTTGTTTGCAAATACTATGGAGTCAGCTGAAACCAAACGTTATAGTCAATAAGTTCGTCAATAAGTTAACAAAACAAATGTACTGATTTTGTATATGTCTCAATAAAATTGAATTGAATTGACAAACTCGTAAAAAAAAACTGTTTAAAAAGCATTGACAAATAAGGGAAGGTGGTCTAAAATGTCACACTCATAAAAGAACTATATTATGAGCTTTAGTGAACACATTCCTTTAGTTTACTTGGCAGCAAGTACGCAAATCAAATATTGACATCGTTGACATACTATACATGGACTGCTACGAGCCAATTTTTCGTTGAAGCAAACATAAGCACTAGCTCTTTTGATGCACGGCGGAGAGTGCTGAGTGTGACATCTGTTACAGAACGTTCGAAATAATTTGAATAAGTTATTTTGCGCAGTTGCAACGTTTCTACAATGGATGGCACTGTGTTCTATGCACAAAATAGCAATGGCACGCAGTGGCTTCATACTTTCGCCGCACTAAAACAAAAGAGCTAGTGCTTATGTTGGCTTCATTTTACCTCACAGGTTTGTATGAAACTGACATTTCACTAGCAGTCCATGTATAGTATGTCAATGATTGACATGCTCCAGCCATGATCCGGCACATCATTTTGTGTCGAGTCGGCTTTCAGTAGTGGTGTAAAGTAGTGGAGTGCAAAATTCAATTAAATTTTTTGTGATCAAAAACGTTCATTCTTTTTATATTGCTGGCTGAATGTGCGTATATATTTGTGTTGCCTTAATAGATGTCAGTTGTGCAATATATATTACATTTCAGTAGATATATATAAAAAAAAATTTATCAGATATTGGTGGTGACAGGTGGAGCTGTGTCTGCTAAAGTAATATAATATATAACGTCCGTCCTTAAAGTAAATTGAAAGTAAATCTTACAAAGAAATAAAGTTTGCAATTCGTAATTATGTAATAAAGTTTGTTAACTATAATTGCAAAGTGTTGTAATGGTTCACTTGGGCCTTGACCCATAATAGTGCGAAAACATAAGGCGGAAGGCAATCAAAATCTAACAAGCACTCCATACATCCAAAATGTGGAGGAGAAAGTTTCAGAAAAAAAGCAATCAAATATGCACTTTGCCACGAATCGCATAATTTGCGATTCATTCGGTTCGATTCGCGGCGGACATGGCAACTATGCAAAGCGATTTTTTGGAATGTCGACCTTCCAAGACATTTCCACATTTCCCTTGGTATTTCCACAAACTTTCCCATTCATCTGTCAAAATGCTTTGGAATTGTAATAGAATATGTTATGTAGTAGGACTATACAATCGGCTCATCCAACCTCTCAGTTGTTCATTGATTAATGTAACCTCTCGGTTAGGCATTCCATTGAAAGATTGGAACGAGTCTTCGAATTCTGACAGCTGAAGCAACCAATGAGGGGGCTCGTTCTATTCGGCCAATGAAATGACTCGATCTATTGGGTTTG
Source organism: Cheilosia soror (assembly GCA_949372485.1). Lineage (NCBI taxonomy): Eukaryota > Metazoa > Arthropoda > Insecta > Diptera > Syrphidae > Cheilosia > Cheilosia soror. Next base: position 17,395,387 of record OX443562.1, on the reverse strand, counting down.
CGCAGATGACTGGAAAAACGCAGAAGTAACATGTCAAAGTATGAATAGAGCGAAATCGGTTCGGACGTGCGTTGAAGAAAATAAGAATAAAATTAATAAAGAAAAGACATTTTTATTGTACTAAAAACAAAATAAAATTATAATAAATAAAGTTGAATAAAATCTCAGATGTGGGGTAAATTCCACTCAAAATAAATAAAACTTATTAATTCATCGTGTTTCCAAACGTGTTTCTTTTCCAATAACCGAAATTCGTATACAAAAGAAAAAATACAAGTTTTAAATATGGAGCGACGATCAACTCGCAAAGAAATCGCAGACGCTCTCACCGCAGCAGGAATCTATTTTCCTATAAATGCCACGCTGATGCAATTACGGCCACTCTATGACGAGCTAATTGCAAACCAAGCGACTTATGATTGCATTGACGAGTCGGAGGATAACGATGAGGAGTTCGAGCCCTGTATTAATGCCATCGCTGAAGTTATAGGAGTTCCCGCTGCCGCTGATGGAAATGAAGCGCCCAAAACCGCCGTCCCAAGTGTAACACCTGCAGTTCCTATTAAAGACGTACAACCCGCTGTTCCAAGTTTAGATGTAACACCCGCTGTAGATGTCGTAAATGCCACCGCTGTTGCAAATATAGTACCCGCCGCCGCTGTGTCCATCCCAACTGCAATAACCGCTGTCGCCGCTGACGTAAATGTGCAACGTGCTGATGTAAATACTGCGCCCGCCGGTACTGATGTGTGTGTAAAAATGGGTGCGAGTGCTGACGTTCATCTATTGGAGGAACAACTCAAAATCCTACGTATGCGCTGTGAAATGCTCGAGTTACAGCAACAAATTGGTGTTATGACGAGGGTCGATCGCCAGGTACCTAACATCCGACGCATTAATTTTGAAGAACTGGACGCTGCAGTGCCGATGTTCAGCGGAGATGATTATTATGATGTTGACAAGTGGTTGGAGCAGTTCGAAGAATATTCAAATACATGTGAGTATGACGAAAAGGAGAAGTGCCTTGGTATTCGTCGGCGATTGGAAGGAACGGCAAAGAAATATGTGCTTAACTTAGGACACATCGAATACGACACTATGAAAACTGGCTTGATTAAGATGTTCAAGCGTACAGTAACTCGGCAAGAAATTTATCGACAACTGCGGGCCCGTTACTTGAAACCAAACGAAACGTGTTTAAGTTATGTCGTGTCGATGCAATCTATCGCATCACAAGCTGATATCGATGAACAGGAGCTGGTCGACATAATCATCGATGGTATACCGGACAGCAGTAACAGAATTGCCTTTTTGTATGGTGCCACCAGCATGGATGAGCTTGTACACCGAATGGATCGGTATGAGCAGCGTCGCCCAAAGACAACAGCCGCAGTCAAAGCAAACGCAAGTGTAAACAAAACCAGGACGACCGTTGTAACCGCCGCTAGCAGCAAGGAAGAAATACGCTGCTATAACTGCTCGCAATTCGGGCATTATAAAAGTGCCTGTCCTAAACCCATTCGGCCAATGGGTTCATGCTTTACGTGCCACCAAATGGGACACCAGCACAGGGAGTGCCCAAAACTCAAACACAACAGAATGCAGACAGTTGCTGCTATATCTACGGGTCCATCGGATGCTGAATCCAATCCTGATGTCATTGATAGCGACAGTGAAGCTATTCATGTTTTACAAATGGTAAGAGTGACTTTTTTAAATGTTTGTCGAAAGAGATGCACTGAATTTATAAATTTCTTATCTCTCATTGATTCTGGCAGTCCGATTAGTATTATTCAATACTCAAACGTCCCAGCGTCCATTAAAGTATCAGAAGTCTTAAAGCCAACTAGATTCCTTGGGCTTGGCAAGCAAAATATATATTCTTACGGTACTATATTGTGTTTATTAAAATTCCGCAATGAAATCAAAACTGTTTCCTTTATAGTTACGCCTGATGGAACCATGACGACGCCATTAATTCTGGGACGTGACTTTATGAAAAAATTTAATATTCGTTTAATTCAAACAAAAATTAAAGATGTTATACCACAACAATTTGAATTCAATAAACCTATAACATTAAATCCTTGTTTCCGTGCATCTAGTTCGACTAGTAGTAGAAAAGTATGTAAAGTAGTTAGTGACCTTAGCAGATGTATCCCTCATTCACCGACTAGTAAAATTGCTGTCCCTGTGCCTACGCCTAAGAGTGTGTTGCCGGCCGGTTGTGCTGACGAATTTATTGCAGAATTGTGCGCTATTAATGTGGACACACCACATCAAGAAATTGATTTATGTAATCAATTGACAAAAAACCAATATGATGCACTGAGAGCAATCATCAACGACTCTTATCTGAAACCGAAAGTTGTCAAACGAGAACAATACGATTATAAAATGAAAATACGTTTAACTGATGATACCCCATTTCATTGTTCACCGCGGCCTTTGTCTTTTCACGATCGAAACGAAGTTCGAAGAATCACCAATGATTTGATGGCTAGGCACATTATTCGCCCAAGTCAATCGCCTTACGCTTCGGCTATTGTTTTAGTCAAGAAGAAAAGTGGTGAAACACGTATGTGTGTCGATTACCGTGCATTGAACAGAAAGACGATTCGCGACAATTTCCCATTGCCATTAATTGAGGATTGCGTTGAGTATATGGCGGGTAAACGATGGTTTTCATTACTTGATTTGAAAGATGGGTTCAACCAGTGTCTAATGCATGATGACTCAATTAGCTTAACTTCATTTGTCACCCCTCATGGACAATTTGAGTACTTGAGGATGCCATTCGGGTTGAAAAATGCGCCTGCGAATTTTCAGAGATTTGTTTATAATATTTTTCGAGATTTGATTGATACTAATAAGATTATCATTTATATCGATGATATTTTGATCGCCTCCGTTGATTTTGAGTCACATGTGAAAGTAATGGAAGAAGTCTTACGAAGGATCGCTATGAGGGGTCTGGAATTAAAGTTAAAAAAATGTAAATTTGGTTACAACGAGATTGAATATTTGGGCTATTTAGTTAATTCATCGGGCATTCGGCCTAGTGATGGACATATTCGTGCCATTAAATGCTACCCTATTCCAAGGAACCAAAAGGAATTGCAGTCATGCATAGGTCTGTTTTCATATTTCCGTAGATTTGTGCCATCGTTTTCAAAAATCGCTAGGCCACTGTTGAATTTGCTACATAAAGAGAATCCATTTAATTTTTCTGACGATTGTGTAAACGCATTCTATGAGTTGCGAGGTCGACTGATGGAAGCGCCGGTATTAGCAATTTATTGCCCGAATCGTGAAACTGAGTTACACTGCGACGCTAGTAGTCATGGTTTTGGTTCCGTACTAATGCAACGCCAAGACGACAGTAGATTCCATCCAGTTGCCTACTTTTCGAAGACAACATCTGCCGCTGAGTCAAGATATCACAGCTTTGAGCTGGAGACTCTTTCTATAATTTATTCCCTCCGTCGATTTCGTGTTTATTTGGATGGAATTCCATTTAAGATTGTTACGGATTGTAACTCTCTCACTATGACACTGAACAAAAAGCAAGTAAATCCAAGAATCGCGCGGTGGGCGTTGGAATTAGAAAATTATAACTATTCAATTCAACACCGCAGTGGTGTGTCTATGGGTCACTCTGACGCATTAAGTAGATGCCATCCAGATGAGTGCGCTGCTCAAATTGTTGCTGCCATTGATTATGACCAATTGGATTTTCAAATCCAAGCGGCACAGAGTCGTGACGAAAAGATTGCTGAAATAAGAGATAAATTACAAGCTGGTGTTGTTGATGGTTTCGAACTGTACGATGGTCTGGTTTTTCGTAGAATTGATTTGAATTATTTGCTTTTAATACCGTCTGAAATGGAGGAAAATGTAATCCGCATGGTCCACGAAAAGATAGGGCATTTAGGTATTGACAAATGTTACGACAAAATCCGTAAAAACTATTGGTTTGCAAACATGAAGAAAAAGATCGGCAATTTTATACAGAATTGCATTAAGTGTATAATTTATTCAGCACCAGCTCGTTCAAATGAACACAATTTGTATAGTATACCGAAAAAGCCAATCCCTTTTGACACAATTCACATTGATCATTTCGGTCCCTTGCCCTCAATTACTTCGAAACGTAAACATATACTGGTTGTCATCGATGCATTTACAAAATACGTTCGACTGTACCCAGTGAATTCAACAAGCACCAAAGAAGTTTGTTGTGCCCTAGATAAATATTTTAGCTATTATAGTCGTCCTAGGCGCATTATCTCTGATAGAGGTACATGTTTTACGTCACTTGAATTCAGTAGTTTCTTGTTGAAACACAATATTGATCATGTAAAGGTTGCAGTTGCATCGCCACAAGCAAATGGTCAGGTCGAACGTGTCAACCGGGTACTAAAGGCAATCCTGAGCAAATTAACTGAGCCCATACAACATGCTGATTGGTCATTAAAACTATCTCAAGTGGAATATGCCATAAACAATACTGTCCATAGTACGACAAAACAGACACCTAGTCAGCTGTTGTTCGGAATAGATCAACGTGGTAGTGTGGTAGATGAACTGACGGAATATCTGGAAGAAAAATTTGACAGTGGTGCAAACCGCACTCTAGGTAATATCAGATCAAAAGCGCTGAGTTCCATTGAGAAATCACAAGAATACAGTCAGCAGTATTTCTTAAAGCATAGTCGGCCGGCAAGAACGTATTCTGTGGGAGAATTTGTCGTTATTAGGCATATAGACACTGCGGTTGGGACAAACAAAAAATTTGTACAGAAATACCGCGGACCGTATGTTATTCATAAAGTATTACCTAATGATCGTTACGTAGTGCGTGACGTAGAAAATTGTCAATTAACTCAATTGCCATATAATGGCGTTGTTGAAGCCATCAAAATTCGTAAGTGGTTAACACCAAGGGGAATGTCGTCTGCTGAGGCCACTGAATACAGTGAGTCACTCGAAACCGATGTAGAGTAAATATTAGAGGAGCGTATACTTCTATCTTATTTCATTTATTTAATGTATTATCTCTATTTACCTATTTATGTTAATGATCGAGGTCAATCAATATTGTCAGATTGCCCGAGCTGTAATAGAATATGTTATGTAGTAGGACTATACAATCGGCTCATCCAACCTCTCAGTTGTTCATTGATTAATGTAACCTCTCGGTTAGGCATTCCATTGAAAGATTGGAACGAGTCTTCGAATTCTGACAGCTGAAGCAACCAATGAGGGGGCTCGTTCTATTCGGCCAATGAAATGACTCGATCTATTGGGTTTGCGCAGATGACTGGAAAAACGCAGAAGTAACATGTCAAAGTATGAATAGAGCGAAATCGGTTCGGACGTGCGTTGAAGAAAATAAGAATAAAATTAATAAAGAAAAGACATTTTTATTGTACTAAAAACAAAATAAAATTATAATAAATAAAGTTGAATAAAAGAATGTTGTTATTATTTTGTTCAAATAATTGCGCGAACTTTAAGTAAACAAGTAAATTGGATTTTAAAACAAAAATGTTTTCGATCGGTCTGTATTTAAATGCTGAAAGGGATGAAGTCGATGTGTCTTCGAATTTAAATGTACAACGGAAATTAATAAGAAGTGGTTCATCCCCGCATAACGAGTAAGATTAATTTGTTTTGAAAACGGGTAAAAGTGCATATATATGAGTTTTTTTTTATCTTAGATTTGTTAAGTTATTTCGTCTTTCAAAAGACTCTTTTACATGTGCTGGAAAATTGACTGTGACTGCAAAGTCTTTAAAATTAACAAACATTGTACACCAAGCATAAAGAAAAAGTAGAATCAACTGCGACTCATACACGATTCAGTGGAGATATATGGAAAATTATATTAACATCAACGGCTATACTGCTGTACAATTGCGCAGATGCCTGCAAATGTTAAGTCTTTCCACTCATGGTACAAAGCCCACACTTGACATGAGATTAAACGAAGTTCCAGTTAATGAGCGGGGTGAGGTGCCAATTGAAGACAACGATGGTGAGGAAGAACCGCAACAACGTGGCTTGCAACAAAGGCAACGACAACGCGAAGAACCGCAACAACAAGAACAAGGCGAACAGCAACAACGGGAGATTAATCAGCAACAGCAAGTATTGGTTAACATGAGCAGGCAGCGACAAATGGAAGAAAGGCGACAACAAGAACGAGAAGTAGAACAACAACGGGAGGTCAATCGGCAGCTGCAGGCAATGGAGAACGAATTCTACCAACGTGAGTTAGAGTTAGCAAGACGCGAAAACGAAATTCTTGCTAGAGAGAAGGAGTTATTGAAGAAAACGGTTCAAATGGAGAGTACTACAGCGACAATAGAAAAAGCAGATCTGTCAAATACGTCCGCATTTGCACCCGATTCTGTTTTGACTTCATTTAATGTCATAAGGGATTTGGTGGCAGATTACGATGGTGTAGGGCCTGAACGTGTGGGTTTCGCAAATTAAAAAATATCAGCAAAGTTTATGCCGTCGACGAGAACACTTTGCGCGCGATGATGATGCTGATGACTAAGCTAAAGGGGAAGTTCTTTTACGTCAAGTGACTTGGAAGAGTTTTTAGAGAAAAAAATGTACGTCATATATAAAGGTTGCCACAGGCAAGAAAGAGTAAACCGGAGTTTAGGACCAATGATAGCTAAGCTAGTCAAACCGGAGGACGGAGACGTTACATCGGTCTATAAATGAACATCCAAGTGTAATGCTCTTTGGGGCGTTGCATCTCTTATAAGTTGCGTATTTTTTTATTCCATTTGTTATTACAGGTTTTTCTTTTTTATTCTGACAGAATAATAAAACTATGAATAAAGCAATGTGTAGTAGCATATTTACTTGTAAAGAATGAGTCTTTTTTTTTTATTTGTCTGACCTTCGGTTATAGCGACATTCGGATATAGCTATTATTTGAGACCGATCCGTCATTATATCCGGATTTCACGTACTTCTTTTTAACAAAATTTTAAAGTCAAATATATAAGGAAAGTTTCATACCCCGACATTTTTAGCGGTGCGCTAAATTTTGGTTCAAAATGACGTATCGTATTTGTGTCAAATCCTTCTCGCTTTTCCCTATGCACAAAGATGAACTAGTATGGGAATTGGTCTGACAACGCTGATTTTTGGACATTTTATAAACCCCATAGATACATATTGTAATAAGTTTAAGCCCTGTATCCTGCTTGCGCTAAATTTTATCTCCCATACAAAAATGTCTACACAAATAAAATTTAGCGAGGCAGTTTAGCAAAGCAGTATTCTATTCCGCAAGTTAAATTCTTATTTTCATATAGATGGGACACACTAATTGTCAGTCAAGTAAATGCCTCCACTGATTTAGCTCGCGAAAGAATTGTGTGGTACATTATATCGGCGATAAATTTTGACACAAAACAATTTTTCAATTGACTATTTCCTGGAATACTTGAAAATGGATGTAAGTGAGTAGGAAGAAAGTAAATAAATAACAAAAATCAAAATACATGTGGCAATAATATTATGTGTGCGTGTCCCATCCATGATGGAATAAGTATAAGGTGGTCTCGTCGGCAAAAAGTAGTCCCTTAACTACACTAGCAATAAGTGCGTGTGAAAGGGTTCAGCGTAATAAGTGTAAGTGAAACGACAATAGAGTGAGTGTGCAGAGAGAGTATGTTCATGAGTATTGTTGATTAACCTTTAAGTGGAGTGGAATTGGTTTGAAACTGCAAAATGTAATTTCTTTTTTTTTGCACAAGGGTTGACGTTTGGCAAACAAATTCGTCCGCACACATCATTTCGCTTCAACAAGCAAACGCTCACTGAACGTTAAGGGACCAAAAAACGAACGATTCGGCAGCCGACGAGACCACCTTATACTTATTCCATCATGGTCCCATCTATATTCTGTACAGCGAATTTAGATAGCATTTATCTGTGCGGAGAGAAAAGCGGTTGCTAAAATTAAGCGCGAGCAGGATACTGGCCTTTAGTTTGTAATAAAACATGTAAAAAACATGATGTGGACTGACTTATTTAAATGTGGATAACTCTGCGTATTCTATCAATATTAATGTTGATATTCGATTTTGTGTTTATAATTGGCAAATTTTACATAACAAGGCCACTTACCAAACATTTTCTTCTAAGACTAAAATTATACTCGAATGTTGTAAACTTAAATTCAAATGGTTAACTTTGCACTTCTCTAGTTGAATATGAACGGTGATTAATTTTCAGTGGCACAATAAACGTGTTGAGCGTCTTCAAACAATTTTATCCGTTAACTTTGCAGCAAATTCGATCTCGTTGAATGACTTCATAAATTGGCACTTTTCGTATTTCTGCAACGCCTCTGCTACTTTTCCCGTTGTCATTTTATCATTTAGGTATTTTTGCGACCTCATATCCTTATGTCCGGAATTCACCAACTGTTTAGATCGATTTTATATAAATCGCAAACTGCCACGAAACAATGTTTCCTTTTTTGCAACATTTTGCGGTATTCCGATCTTTCGCAGCTGCCATCGTACTAAAACAAATTTCGAGTTGAAATGTGACTGACGTTGAATGGCTGTAGAGTATTTGCAGCATATTTTTTTATTGCTAATTAGCAGCGTTATCAGAAAACTGTTTTCATTTTGTAGAGTTTTCGAAAATTTTTCTGTTAATTTTTATTTTGACTTTTGAAACTGCGTTGTTATGTTTACGAAAGTAAAATTAAAGTGCCTGCAAAGAAAAGAAAAGAAAGAAAGTTTTAAGAAACCAAATATACTGCTGCAGCGGAATGCAGTTCGCGACGCTATCAAAAATATAAACACACAAAACCAGGAAACGGATTTTGTTGACCTGCAAAAAAGGCAAAAATGCCTTTTATTAAAAAAAAAAGGTTTTAAGACTTAAAATGACACTTCACAACCATATAAGCATTTTAGAATTAGCTGGCAACGAACGCCTGCGATTGTTCCCCAGAAAGGCTTTGAAAGAGCTGAAGAGAGGACATGGGCAGAGACAAGTGGAGACCATTTAAAAGACGTCTTGTCATCGACAGCAATATTTGGTGGCAATTTGAACTTTTCCAGCGCCATTTACTACATTATTTATTTCTTTGATGGTCTTGAGTTTTTCATTTAAAGAAAAGAACAACTTCAGCAGATGGTCCTTTTGCTGTTCGCAATTTCTCATCGATTCCCCTTAAAATATTGAAAGTACATATCTAAAATCAATCAACACAAAAAAAAAAGGAACCCTAGGCGGAGCTTTTTTGTAAGGAATGGAAGGCACCTACAATTTTTCTGCCGAGTTCGAACGGCTGAATTAGACGATTTTTCAGGACAGTTATACTCTCGGATGTTTGTCGGAAGTTCGCAAACAACATGTGCAAGTAATGCGTTGGCAAAATTTTGTTAAAATTGTAAATACTTGTAAGAAGAAAGTGCACATGAATTTCACCTTTAACCAAAAAAGGCAGAAAGAGCCAATTTTAGGAAAAAAGGCAAGATCAACAAAATCCTTTCCCTGCCCAAACAAACAATTTAAGCACATTACACTGTTCCGCGTTGGCTTACTATATACTGTCTCCTCACATTCGTGTTAGTTGGCATCTAGCTTTGACGCGCGTCATTTAGACCAGGGAATGGTTTTGTACCTAGTCCTGCCATAAATTCAGTTACAAATATAAAGCGGCATAGAAAAAAAAAAAACAGTTAACATTTTGTATTGATTAGACAATAATATTGATTAATAAGAAAAAAATACATCACTTAAAATGACCACCTTTTGCCTTAACACAATCTCTCAAACGGGTTGGCCACTGAGCTATAGCGGCATTGACACACGGTCAACGAATTTTTTAGGCTCTCCAAATTTCTGTGGGGTATTTTGCAGGATTTGCTCTCCAATTCGGACCACAAACTGTAATCCAATGGATTTAAATTCGAACTTCCCGACGGCCAATCATCTGCGGCAGGAATATTTACCCTGGATCCACTCCTGTGTAGTTTTGGCTTTATGCGCTGGAGCAGAGTCTTGTTGAAAGACCCATCTTTCTCCATTCCAAAAAGAGAATTAGTTAGCGTCTTTACAACACCCTCTAGCAGATCTTCCTGGTAGACTTTTGCACCTGTTTTCACTCCTTTTTCACAGAAATTGAGAGATGTGACACCTTGGTGAGAGACCCCCACCAAACCATTACGGAAACCGGATGATGAACCCTTGGAATAACCTTTTTCGCTTCCTTTGATGACAAGGCATAAACTTTATCATTTTGCTTGTTATAAACTTTTTCCACGGTAAAAATTTGTTCATACGTAAAAAGTATATTGTCGTGCCCATTGTTCGCGTGCCACAGCAAAAAAGTCTCTTGCATCTCTCCGCCCTAATTTTTTTTAATTGAGTTGTTAAAAGATGACCTGTTGATTGACGATAGGCTCTCACATGAAGATCATCCCGAACCAGCCTAGACATCGATCTGGCGGATATGTTCAACTCATGAACACATGATCTTCTACTTTCGAAGGGGATTTCTGCGAATACGTTCACGCACAGCTTTTACTACCGCACTCGTACGTGCGACGCGCGGGCGACCACCTCTTGGCCTGTTCTCAACTTCCGACAATTCACTGAAGCGACCAATAGCCCGATAAACGAACATTCTCGATATTCCGAGAAGTTTTAGCAAGTTAAAAATTTGACCAGCACTCTTTTCGCACTTATGCAACGCTATTACCGCGGTTCTTTTTTCTTTGGCATCCCACTGATAGACATCATAATGGGTCCACAAGGACCTAAGTGTGGCACAGCAGGATATACCTGCTCTGTTAACCCGTTAACCTTGGCACCCCACTCCATCTTAATTTACTGCAAGCTGAAACCAAACTGGCTTCTATTCTTCAGTAAACAACGTACATGTTTAGAAAAAAAAAATTAACGGGTCTATTCCAAGTGGAAGTTTTAACAGATGGGCTCTGTTAATTGGGTAACATAATTTTTGGCAATACTAGGTATGTAATGTTTTTAAAATGCGAGATGACTGACTGACTAATCGCAATTTCTAGAGTTAGCTTTAAAGGGCCTCTCACATTGAGGCAACAAGTAATAAACAACAAAGCAACTAGCTATTGACATTGAGCTATATGCGACTTTTATTTAACATTTTCTCAGATTGACGGAACAACAATCGCCTGCTTGTATTAAGTAAAAGAATTGACAAGCAATTTTTTATTAGTAAGTCGCATTATTTATGCAGGCAATTTTTAACACCCATTGCAGTGAAATCAAAGGTATCAAGAGCAAAAATACAGAGTGAGCAGGAGTTGGCTATAACAGATGCTCTTACGAAGAAGATCGCATAGGCGATGGAAAGATGTGTTTGCAAGAAGTCGCAGAAAATAACAATAAATCGGTGGATTTTTTGCAGAACCGAATTTATTATTAGTCTGTTGGAAATCAGTACATACCAAACAAAACGGTCCTAATGTAACTTTTAAAACGATTATTGTCATCGATAGTCACCATGACCATAGCTATGTCTTCAACACTGTTTACAAAAAATGCGTTTAACGCATTAGCAATTTCTTTTTCAGTCTTAAGGCACCTGTTTTGAAATTTTAGCTCTGTTATTTCATTTTTTTCTACTTTAAGAATTTGTCTTTTTAACGTCTTCCATAGTCCCTTTTGGTCTCCAGCACTTGCACTTATTTTATATTCAATAAATGAGCTTTTAGCCCTTACACATTCACACTTATATAAATTTCTAGTCATTTTATAATTCCTCCAACTTTCTATAGAGTTTTCAAGCCTTGCCCGGTCATATAATATTATTTTTCTTTGCTTTAAGTTATATAGATCGTTGTTGTACCATTCAGCACATTTTTTATTTATTTTAACCGACTTTGAGACAGTTAGCAACGCTGCTTCAATTCCCTCTTTAAACTTATTGGCACAACTATTTACCTCTTCTGTTTCAGTTATACTATTAAAATGTTCACAATTTAAAGCACTCGCGAAGGTTCCGTAGTTGTACTTTATGTACTTAATTTGTTTATTTTTATTTACTTTTCGCGATTTCGTGTATAATTTAATATTTAATGCTTCATGATCTGAGATCACCCACTCGTTTAGAACAGTGGCATCAGCTTTCATTGTGTGTTCAGCTAGCACAAAGTCTATAAGAGTAGATGATGTTCTTGTTATCCTAGTTGGTTGTTTAACTAATTGTACAAGTCCAATGTTATTTAGAAAATCAGTTAAGGAGTTCAGTTCATAATTACTCTGCCCAAGAAAGTCAATATTGAAGTCACCCGAGATTAGTGTATATTCATTTATGTTATTTAAAGTCCACTCAGTAAGAACCTCAAAAAACTCGCGAACTTTCATTTTTTCTGACCTATATAATAGAATTATGTTCCAAGCTTCGTTTTTAACTGTCATTTTAACTGACAGAATCCATAATTTTTTGTCAATTACAAATTGCGTCTTTTCCACAGATTTAATTCCGTTTTTTACGTAAATTGTTACCCCACCCGTATGTCGCGAGCTACTTAAACACTTGTATGGCTTATATCCGTTTAAATATACTTCACAATTTTTTATTTTCGTTGTAAGATGCGTTTCAGTGAGTAACAAAAAGTCAAATAATTTTGTACATATTTGCCAATTCTTCAATTAGCTCAAAATTTCCGGTAATCCCCTGTACATTAAGAAGGATTCCGTTTAAATAAGGCAAAGGTTTTATATTTAATAGGTTTTCATTTAATTTCTAATACATCACCCGTTTTCGCTCCCCATCCAGCCTCTTGAGGTAAACTGGACACATATAATCCATCGTTTTGTGTTTAATGTCTAGATTTAAACCAAGTCTATCGTTCATTTTTACACAGTTAATACATCTCAAAATCTCGGCGCTATCACAGTCTCTTGTATCATGTTCACCACTGCATTTCCGACAGCAGTATTTATTGTTGCATTCAGCTGATATATGGTTAAAACCCAAACATTTATAACACCTTTTCACAGCAATTGATTCATATACTTTACACCTATCCCACCCTATATTTATTCTTCCTACGCCAATGACTTTTGCAAAGCTCTCACTATCTAATTCCACCACTTTGTTATAGTAAACAAACTTTTGTCTTCCTTTCTCTCCGTTTTTTTTATTTACTTTAATACATTTGATTTCACTCGCTGCAAGCATATCATTTTGTGCTCTTCGTTTTTCGATCTCTTCTTCTTTAATTTCTTCACTCAACCCAGTAACGATCACTTTTGGCTTTCTAAGCACCGGTATTTTAACATCATATTCCGCACCCAGCTTTTCTTCTACCGCTTTAACAACTTTGTTTCTTTCTCCCTCACTAACACAAGATATTTGTACAGTTCCATTTTGCCTTGTTGCTACTTCACTGATTTTTATATTTGATGGATCAATGTTCTTTTTCAGATCTTCCTTCGTTTTTTCACCCGTTTGTTTCAGTTTCGGTTTAATTATCACTGCAGGCTCTTTGTGTAATTGACTAGCGTATGTTTCCCTTTGCTTTGTATTGGCACTACTTGAACTTTGAGCTTCAGAGCGCCCAAAGGAGTTACACTTTTTCAGAATGTCACGCACAATTTCTTCTTGTTTTAAAATATATTCTTTATTTTCATTTATCGACTTAAGCATTTATCGACTTAAGCATATCACTCAAATATGGAGAAGATATCTGCCAAAACTGAAAACAATACGATAATGCCAAACGTAAGCTAGCACAACAGAAATCGAATTCAATATTTCTCCTATCATATTCACAATTTCACTAACAGCAACAAACTTATTATCTCTAGCAATGACTAGGTTCTTATTGAAAATCGAGAAAAAATGCCACCAGAAAGTCCTCAACTTAGAGATCTCGGAGACTTTTCATAAAGCAAAACAAACGACCAACATACGAATACTTAATGACGAATGCATCAAAGATGCCTGCCTATGACCATACAGTACACTTGACAACCGCGAGGACATCAATTTTCCAAAATTCCTTCTGTTACAGGACAAGCAAACTTTGGAACTTTCAAATACATTTCCAGAAGACTACAATTTGCATCAATTTAAGTGCAGAACTAACATACATCTGCAAAAGAGGCTGATGAAGCGTTATAGGTTCGCCTTTCCCGGGAGAAATATTACAAAAAAAAAAAACAATGCGCACAAATTAGACCCGCTAAGACAAACGCTATAGCGAACACATAACATCAGAAGTGGTATTCCCGCTAGAGATCAGACAAATACCCAGTTCCTCTGTTTCAGCTTATACTCGTAGCCGATTGTGAGGATGTAATACGAACCGTTCAAGATTAAAGAGCTCAAGACGTTATCAGAGCGAAATACTGCAATATGATACACTCCTTCCTTCCAACGTCATCACCAACATTATAATACACATATAAACAAATCTTTGGTATGCCAATGGGCAACCCACTCTCGCCCACCATTGTAGATCAAGTGATGTATCATTTTCTAGATGAGTGTTTTAAAACCATTCCAAAGCCGAAATTTATAGCCAAATGACATATTCGTTGTCAACGACCATCGAAGAATTGACGACATGTTGGGATGCCTCAATAAATTGCACAAAAAAGTCAAAATCACATTGGAGAGGGAACGAAATAGAACGATAGCGTTTTTGGACGTTTATGATTCATCGCGATAAACACCGATGAATCATACTGGTACCAGAAAGATATGGCATCTGGAAGACTGATCAACTTTCGTTCAAACTAAGCAAGGCACATCATAACCAACACGGCTTCCAACCTGGTCTACAAGGTCCTTACGAAAAGTTCCACTCTGCCAGTGAACGGAAGATTATAAAAATCCGAGTCCACACAAAAGTTTGAGCGGGCCACCAGTTCAATGCCCGCAAATGTAATGAAGTCAGTCGCTTAAATTTCGCTCTGTCTGACGAAGCCTTAAGATTATATTTGGGAAACAAGACCGTGGGAGATGAGAAACCAGCCTTGGATGCTTGGAAAAATTAAGATTCTAGTGTTGACCAGAGAGAACAAATCAACAGTTAAAAGATAATCAAAGAAAGACTTACCTCCTACTTTGATTTTCCAATCGACTTAAAGATGGTGTATCATGTTAAACTCACAGCCTGTAAGCACTGCACCTTTCTTCGCTTATAACATAGGTGCGGTTCTTCTGATACATTTGGCTAATCAGGCACCATATACGCTGAGAATATGTGAACAGCTTGTCTGTGGGTTGGGACAAAAAAAAGCATTATAGCATTTGTTAGATAAAGTGCATGTTTTTGACTCACCGTTGTGTCTTGTTTATAGAAAAGATGTTAGCCGTTGTCTTGGAAGATTCTCCGACGCAGACCTTATGTGCTGGGGATTCACCTTGATGACTCAACATGATGGATGTTATTGAGTGTCGAATGCAGATGTAGTCCTAATTCAAATTGATGTAGACGGATATGTTGTGAGAATCAGTTTGACCCTTTCTAATTTTCAAAAATCCAGTTACACACTATAATGAAGAACCTGTAAATGAATTAGGCGAATTAGAAGATTTTATTGGTAGTCAGGTGTTGTTGGGTACTGTCTGTCATACTCTGCGAAAGCCTGATATCATTTATCAACGAAGTGATTGCCTGATTGATTACCAGTGCGGCCTTAGGACAGGTAAATGCACAGCCGACGAAATATTTGTACTATTGAGTACCGAAAGGCCTTGTCAAGAAAAGCTAAGAA
This sequence comes from Cheilosia soror, assembly GCA_949372485.1. Classification (NCBI taxonomy): domain Eukaryota; kingdom Metazoa; phylum Arthropoda; class Insecta; order Diptera; family Syrphidae; genus Cheilosia; species Cheilosia soror. The sequence goes on along the minus strand of OX443562.1, from coordinate 17,379,616 downwards.
AATTCTATATAAGACCGTCATCGTACCAGTCTTGCTAGGTGGCGCAGAAGAATGGACATTAGCGAAGGCGGATGAAGATTATCCTTGGTTGTTTTGAACGCAAGGTTCTTGAAGTGATTTTGGGCCCCTGGGCCCTCGAACCCAGCAGAGAGTCTGTGACTTTTTTGTGGACGGTAATCTCATCGATAGAATTTGCTAGACTCTTTGTGAGACGTTTTTTCGTAGACGTTCTCTGGCACAGAATACAATTGCATAGACTTTAGCTTTAAAAATCATTTTGTGTACATAAGGTACGCAAAGATATTTTAGTGTCTCTGCCCAACGCCAGTATGTGAACGTATCGACCGTATAATGACACACCTCACACGGACATACTCCTGTGGGCGCTGCCAGATTTGTCGGTGGGGTATTTGTATTTCCGTAACATTGTTGTATTTACGTAACATTGTTAGCCGAACACATATTTATTTCAGAGACTTTTCTAATTAGATATTGAAAAACACACCGAGCATCGGTACAAGCAATTAGTAGGACATCGATACGGCAAACTAAATAGGTACCTAACACTGAGCTCTGCTAAATATCACAGAAAATGTATTGCATTGCGTGATGTTATGAATGGATGTGCATATTTTCTTTGATATAATATGCATGTTGTATTGTATGTATATTTACATTGAAAAAAAGAAAACGAATTGGTTTTCGATTAGTACTTACTGAATTGTCGTGACAAATTAAATTCAAATTTCCAAAATAATTATTAGGTACTTCAATGCGAAACAAAATATTGCATCTTAATTTATCTTTAAGCTATTTATGCTAAAAAGATACGACGTAGTTAACTTACCTACCGGCTTTCCATATGCAACATGTCATACATATCCCTTAGCATCTTTTGGAATATGTTTATGTAATTTAATAAGATAAGACACCCTTATTGATGTTGTTTAATGGTTAAAATAGATTTTATTCTTGATGTACAAACAAATTTGTTAAAAACAAAACAGTGAAAGTAGTCAAGTGACCACCAAGTGACACTGCTCTGGCATGACAGCAGCCATCCCCATCGCCGGCGTCGGCCTAGGTCAGCGCCACCTGTCAGTAAACGCATGCAAGGTATGTTCCGTAGGCACCAACGGTCGAAAACTTAATCTTGGAATTTCATGCAAGTGCACTGTGTGTAGTTTTGCATATATGCGTATTCGTAGCGGTCGCCGGCCGATCGCAGCCAGACAACAAGGAATTAAGCTTAATAAGCTGCTCGAGCTAAATTTTAGTTCCCATACAAAATTCTTTCCAAAATTTAGCTAAAATAAATTTAAGCGAATCCCTTTATCCGAGCAGCATGCAGCACCAGCTAAAAAATCAATTTTTCATTTCAGACTGTACCTCTACTGCATGTATCTGTCAAAATCGCTCGTCGGCGCTCTTTCTCAAGCTAAAATTTTACAAATCGTGCTGTTTTATTTTCTGTTTTGTTTTTGTGCTGCAAAAAGGTAAATGCATATGAGTTTTCCAATAACAATCGCAGTTTACATGCAAAATAGGTATCGTCTTGCATTGATTTGTATATTTTGCAGAGAATTTTAAGCGTTTTACAGGAATTTTAAAGCGAGCAATTGAATTCAAATTTTTTTTTTACGTGGATCCTCAATCAACTTGGAATGGGTTTGAACGAGTTTCTCGTTTACATATCCTAAAAAAGAAGTCTGTCCTACATTATAGGTGGATATGATGTGTTAATCAATCCTCTGGATATATCTATGGACACAAGAGCCTTTGGTTAATACCTTCACTTCACCCTATATGAATTGGTAGTAACCCTGTTGAAGTGTCCTAGTTTTTGTTGTAAACTGTCGAAGATTTGCGGTTCACCAGAGACACTAATCTCTATTCCGTTCCGAAAGTCAATTCTATTCGAAATTACTTTTCGTTTCGCTGTTGAAATCAGAGTACGAACACGAGTAACACTTTCGATTTGCCGTATATCAATGCTTTTATCATAATTATGGAGATTTCATTCGAAATAGAGAGTACCAAATATTCGGTTTCGGAAAATGTATTCCAATTGTGAGGACACCCTCCTGCAATCACTACGAAGTAAGTTTGCACAGAAAAACACTTTAAGCAAAATTAGTTTTACTTTAAATCTTTTCTTTTATTTAATAAATTAAACCTTTTGTTACATTTGACGTAGAATAAACTTAATATAAACTTAAATTAAATAGCAACTTTCAATTTTAATGCGTTTGTTTATTTTTTAACAATTTATAACAATGCAATTTATTTTAAATTAATTTTAGTTTAAATCTATGTTAAGTGGAATTTTTTAAAAGCCGCTATTATAGAACTAATATTTGGTGTGGAAAAATTAAAAAAGTTACATACATATTAGAAAACGTTAATTTGATATCCTGATGATATTTTGTGCATTTATACAGTCGATTTGTATAGAAAGTATACGCAGATTTAATTTTTTTAAGAGATATACAGCTTATATGATAAAAATGAGTACATATTAAGTTTTTCCTTATACATTTTTTACAAATGTATAAGTAAAAAAATTTACTTTTTCTCTTAGTCTTGTTTCGAGTAGTTAAAATGTGTAAATATGTTTAAAATAGAATATAAAAAGAAGTAAATTATAAATTAACACGGATGAATTTTAAATTTGTCAATAAAGCAATTTTTGGTTGCTTTAAAAACATAAATAAATTGGTGAATCAATTTTTAATATAAAAATAAACTACAAACTTATTTCTAGAATGTGAAATTGTATAGGTAATACTGTTGCCATTTTTTTTTTGTTATAAGAAATTAATATATACATAATGTTGTATTTTCTAAGTCGATCACAAATATTACATTTTTTCAAGTGGTATTCAGAAATATTGGTAAAAAAAATATTTATTTTACATTGCCTTAGGTACATACATTTTAAAAAGCATACTTAGGTGTTCATCAGATGAATAAACTTGAAAGGCAAGTCAAAAGAAAAGGAAAGATGATTTACTCAAAACCTATTCAAGTTGAACTTTAGTCTATGACACCAATTCGAAAGAAAAAAAAAGAAAAGAAAGGCTTTACACTCAAATGATAGTGAAAGATTTTATGCCTTTTTCCGACTTCGAAGCATGAAGGGTTTAAGAATTTTGTTTCTTGTCTCAACAACAGATATGAACTGCTAGACGACTCTAATACTGTTGCAGTGCAAGAAGGTCCAAAAAAGAAACTGAGAGTAGTGCGCTTGAGGATGTAAACTTTTGTTCTATCACCACACACCATATGTGGACAAGTGTCTCGCAGTCACTTGCCACTTTGTGCTTACTAAACACTCCAAAACGAAGGTTCATTTGCAGAATTCTAGAGTAACTATCCTACGTAGGTTTGTTAGTTGATTTTGTAAATTGTGAGTTTGAAATTTTCAAAAATAGCGTTGAACATTCCGAGCAGATCGTATGGAATTGCATTAGCACTTTTACTATTGAACGTAAGATGAAACAAAGCGCCCAGTAGAAACATGGTGGAACAGTTCATACTATATGCTCAAAAGATTAATCAAAGTTCGGGCTATTGCAATGGTCAGAGTCAAAAAGCTCCTCCTGCATTCACTGCCGAAAATGTTGAGGCAATTGAAGAAATACCACAGCTTCTTGAATCTTTTGAAACCGCCACCACCCCTACATCAGGAGAAAAACGTATAAGCAGTTCCCTTACTATACCTAACGGGAATGCAAGAGTAACAAAAAAAAAGCGCATTGGGCATAGGGACACAATGGAATCGGTACATTGATTCTTGTTGTAAAGAAGAAAACAATTTTTGCGGTACTTTTTTTTAACCGAAACTTAACTTTACGGCGGCCTCTCCATAAATCATCGATCGAGGCGCCCGAGTTATGTTAGAGATACCAGACAACCGGCAACACACATGTCAACCACATGGCGACGGAATACCCTCACTCACAGAAAACCCAACAAACATCCCAAGTACCCTTCTAAGAAGAGAAGAATAGGAACACAAATACCAAACGGACATTCCAGGTATTCTTCAAAAAAGTTATACACAAAGAAACAAATAAAACAATAAAGAATGTCTCAGACAACTGAGAAGATAACACTCGTTATCTATGAGTACCATAAAAAAGGGATCGATACCTCTTATCGATCCAGTATATATAGGAACATGTTGGTTCCCTTTTTTTAGTTATTATTCGCATCGTAGACGAAAACTACACGTTATTTAGCTCCTAAGATATTTTAATAAATAAAAGTATATTGTTTTTTAAAAAAGAGTCTTAGTAATTTATTTGGCGCAGTCGGTAGGATACTTCTCAGATCTATACCCGCATATTGTAGTGAGAGAAAGTATCCAGTGATCAAGTTAAAATTTAAAATTAACTTGCAACCTAAAAATTAAAATCAGTGAAAGTGTTAAAGTGTTCAGGAGTGAATTAAGTAACCTAATACACGAAATCCATAGAGGAAATTGACACACCGGATCGTAACAGTTTGAGGAAATATAAAACCTTCAAACAACTCGATCAATCAATCCACCGATTTTACCCGTTCTCTTAAAACAGAAAGCCAACGAAAATGGCGCAACCAGCAGCAGTAATAGCAGACCAGAAAGTGACTCTAGAAAGACTAGAGAAAATCCCTATATACTCAGGAAAACCCGAAGAAGATGTCATTGCGTTCATAGAGTACATTGATTATGTATACTCTCACATTACGGATTCAAACAAAGCAATAGCGACGCTCATCAGAAACCGAATACAAGGAAACGCAATAAACACACTGCGAAGGATATTGCATCCCACATGGCCATTAATTAAAGCAGCCCTCATCCAGGATTATGGTGTACACGAGACTTACGAAGAGATCCTGCAAGATTTGCATGCCATCCAAAGCAGAGACGTCCATCAACTATACATACAGACTGAAGACGTCCTCCTTAAACTTAACAAAAAAAGGAAATTAGACGTAAGTCCTATATATAACCCTACCATTAACGAAAATTTAGTTATGAACAAATTTATAAATAATTTAAACGCTAATCAAGCATCTATTATTATTGCTCAAAAAATTAAAAATATAAAGGAAGCTTATGAATTATTAATTAGGTATAAAAACCTTAGCGAAAAATCAAACCCTAACCCCAAACTAAATAATTCAAATCAACCCCAGAGGCAATATCAAAATAATAATTATAATCGAAGACCTCAGTTTATACAGAACAATCAACAATTTCATCAAAGAAGTAATATAGAAATGAATAGTAATCAGATTAGGGCAAATAATAATAATATACTTAGAAATAATTACCAATATAGGCCACCTTATAATCATCATAGGCAGAATAACTACAATAATCCTAGAACTAGTAATTCAAGACAAGAGCCCATGGATGTGAATAATGTAGACGTAGAACATCATGAGGTAAATTTTACTCTGATAGGGAAACCGAAGCACTTCCCATAATATTTGCAACCATTAATAATAAAAAACTAAAAATTCTAATAGACACAGGTTCGACTACAAGTATACTGGATGAATCTGAACTATTAGAAATACTACGGCATCCTGTACGGATCCCAACTCAAATAAAAGTCGCCAATAATACAATTAGTACCATTAAAGAAGAAATCATAACTAAAGTGCCTGTTGAATTCAACGAACATGAAGCAACAATGGCATGGAAGTTGATGAAAATAAAAAATAAAAAATTCGATGGAATAATAGGCCAGAACCTATTAAAGCCCATCAAAGCAAAGATAGACTTAGGAGAAGGATTTGTAGAAATAAATAATAGAAAAACTTATTTCGAAAATTATAGGAATAAAAATAAATGTCCGTATGAATTCGAAGAAATCCATACACTTAACTATTGTAACTCAACTGAAATGAGTCAATTAATTAGTGAGGATTTGAATTTAGAAGTGAAAAACATTTTAAATAAATTTATTGAAAAAAAATAAACACGTATTTTTTAAAGAAGGAGATAAATTAAGATCTACCACTCAAACCATGCACAATATTAGGACCGAACATGATAGTCCAATATTTAGCAAAATCTATCGTTATCCTAAAATACACGAACAAGAGATCGAAAAACAGGTTAAGGATTTATTAGCTCAGGGAATTATTAAGAAAAGTACCTCACCCTATAGTGCACCTATTTGGGTAGTCCCAAAGAAAGAAGACAACTCTGGAAAACAGAAGTGGCGTATGGTGATTGACTTTCGCAAATTGACGAGAAAACAATCGAGTTCAAACACCCTATACCTAATATCGATGAGATATTGGACAAACTCGGAAGAGCCCAATATTTTTCGACGTTAGATCTTGCGAAAGGATTCCATCAGATTAAAATGGATCCGTCAGATATTGAGAAAACTGCTTTCTCAACTCCATATGGACATTACGAATGGTTACGTATGCCATTTGGATTAAAAAACGCCCCAGCCACCTTCCAAAGAATGATGAACGAGGTTTTAGACGAACTGATTAATAAAATCTGTGTAGTTTATTTAGACGATATTCTTATCTTCAGTACTTCTCTCGAAGAACACATGATTAATTTGAATTTGGTATTCCAGAGATTAAAGAAATATAACCTAAAAATTCAAATCGATAAATGCAATTTTCTTAAAAGAGAAACCAAATTTTTAGGTCATATTATTACTGACAAGGGTATTAAACCTAATTCTGACAAAACTACAGTTATCGAAAGAATACCACTGCCTACTACACAAAAAGAAATTAAATCTTTTCTGGGTATAACAGGGTATTACAGAAAATTTATAAAAGATTATGCAAAAATTGCCCAACCTATAACTAAATATCTTCAAAAAGATACGAAAGTTGATAAAAATGATATAAGCTATGTAAAAGCACATCAGGAGCTCAAAAATGCACTTCAAACAGAACCTGTACTTGCATATCCTGATTTTAATGAAATATTCGTATTAACGACAGATGCATCCAACTATGCAGATGGTGCAGTATTATCTCAAAAAGGTCACCCAATAACGTACATTAGTAGAACATTCAACAAACATGAGAGAAACTACAGTACGACCGAGAAAGAATTACTTGCAATTGTTTGGTCAGTAAGATATCTGCGACCTTACTTATATGGTAGACGTTTTGAGTTAAAAACGGATCACCAACCGTTAAAATGGCTTCAAACTAAAAACCTCGGCAAAGATATTTCACCTCGACTCCAGAGATGGGTACTTCAACTAGGTGAATATGACATGAGAATCGAGTATCTCAAAGGAACAAGCAATACAGTTGCAGACTTTCTGAGTAGAGGAATCACGAATAACGAAGAAATAAACGCTTTAGACTCTGTAGAACCAACGATCCATTCTCAACACGAAGAAGCAAATGACCACTTCCCCATAAAAGATACCTGGGGGCTTATTCCCAAATGCGCGGCGGATCGTATTGAAAGCGATACCTCCATTTCGACCTTCTTCGCTTTTGGTTATTCTCAAATGCGAACGAAGGCTAAAGCGATAGGTTAGGTTAGGTTAGGTTGAAGTGGCTGCCGGCAAAAGGCCGACACACTTAGACCAATTAGGTCCCTTGTGATACCACAAGAATCTATTAAAAATTTCGTCCTACTCGTTGAACCAGTTTGAGCTTCTGATGAAGCAAAGGAGACTACGAATGTCTATGTTTGTTAGATCGTTTAGATCGTTGTAGTAGGAGGCTCCCAAATGGAGATTCCGTTTACGGGAGAGTGCCGGACAGGTGCAGAGGAAATGCTGAATGGTTTCCTCCTCCTCTTCGTCCAAGCAGCTTCTACAAAAATCGTTTGAGAGTACGCCGAGCCTTGTTGCATGCCTACCTATAAGGCAGTGTCCCGTAATGACACCTATTGTGGCGCCGATATGCCTCCTGTCAAGAGAGATCAAATTCTTAGAACGTTTGAGATCCAACTTTGGCCAGATCTCTTTTGTCGCTAGACATGTCGTGCCACATGTCCACCTAAGGTTTGTTCTTTGGATGGCATCCAGCTTTATCATAAGTTTACACGTAGCGATTGGAATACCTAAGGTACATTTGCTTGGTACGATATGTAGTGTTGTTCCGAGCTTGGCAAGTTCGTCAGCCTTACAGTTACCTGGAATGTCTCTGTGCCCCGGCACCCAGCAGAGGTGAATGTTGAACTGCTCCGCCATCTCTCTGAGAGACGTGCGACAGTCTAGGGCTGTAGTAGAGTTAATAGAGGCTGATTCCAGGCACTTAATTGCAGCCTGACTATCCGAGAAGATGCGGATATCTTTAGCGGATATCACGTTTTCTTTTAGCCAGGATAAGACTTCCTTAATTGCCATTATTTCCGCCTGAAAAACGCTACAGTGATCTGGGAGACGGAAGGAGAGACTGAGGTTAAGTCTATCAGAAAAAACACCACCTCCTACACCATTGGACGTTTTCGATCCATCTGTGAAGAATTGAACCGCCTCATCTTCAAGGAATGACCCCTCCTCCCAGAAAGATCTATTGGGGATGGAGACTTGGAAGTTTTTATCAAACTGTAGTTGAGGTATGGTGTAGTCGATGTTTTTCGGGAGAGTCTTAAATGTATTTAAGATAGCCGCATGGCCAGTTGTTTTACTGGTCCACTGTGAAGTTGCTTTCAAACGAACTGCTGAAGATGCTGCCGCTTGTTTGCTGAAAATATCGATGGGAGTCAGGTGAAACAGGATATCAAGTGCAGCAGAAGGTGTGGTGCGAAGAGCACCACTGATACACAAGCAAGCGGTTCTTTGGACTTTGCCTAGTTTACTGCGGTTTGTCGCTTTATCTAAGGCAGTCCACCAGACAGCCACACCGTATGTAAGTATCGGCCTTATGACCGAGATGTATAGCCAATGGGTGATGCTAGGTTGTAGGCCCCATTTATTTCCTATTGCTTTTTTGCAAGAGAAGAGAGCTATGGTTGCTTTTTTAACTCCTTCTTGTATGTTAGACTTCCAGCTAAGCTTTCTGTCTAGAATAATGCCCAAGTACTTGGCTTCATTAGAGAAAGTCAGGCTTATGCCATTTATAGATGGAGGGTCAATGTGCGGAATTTTGTATTTCCTAGAAAAGAGAACAAGTTCGGTCTTGTGAGGGTTAACGCCCAGCCCACATTGATACGCCCATTTTACTAGCGTGTGGAGAGCGTGTTGTAGGAGTTCTTTTAAGGTATTTGGGTACTTTCCTGACACGGCAATAGCAACATCATCCGCATATGCAATCACCTTGTAGCCCTCCGCTTCCAGGCATGTCAGCAGTTGATTGACCACTAAGTTCCAGAGAAGGGGAGACAGGACACCACCTTGTGGGGTACCTCTGCTGACAGATCTTCTGGCAGACGCCCCGCTCAGACTAGAGTTGATGATCCGGCTATTGAGCATCAGATTAATCAACTCCCTGAGCGAGGCGTCCACGTTCAGAGCTGACAGTGCTTGCGCGATTGCAGATGCATCGACGTTGTTAAAGGCGCCTTCAATGTCGAGGAATGCAACCATGGTATACTCCTTGTGATGGAGGGAATCCTCGATGGAACATGTCAGCGTATGTAGAGCTGTTTCCACGGATTTACCTTTAGAGTACGCATGTTGAGCAGTGGATAGAAGTTTCGTATCAATGCTTGTACGAAGATGGATTTCGATCAGTCTTTCTAGAGTTTTTAGGAGGAATGACGAAAGACTAATGGGCCTGAGGTCCTTTGGACTAACATGAGAGCATTTGCCTGCTTTGGGTATAAAAACCACTTTTACTTCTCTCCATAACAAGGGAATATACACCAGATTTAGACAGCTATTTAGGATTATCTCCAGCACTGGCAGGATGATATCCGAGGTGTTTTGTAGCTCGGCTGGTATTATGCCGTCTGGTCCTGGGGATTTGTATGGTTTGAAGCTACGTAGCGCCCAAAGCAATTTGTCTCTAGTGATCAGACCTTGAATAATTGTAAAATGCACATCTGATCTGTTTGGATCTAAGTGGCTTATACTGCAGGAGCTGCCTGGAAAATGGATGTCGAGCAGCAGATTGAGCGATTCTTCGCTAGAATTCGTCCAAGAGCCATCCGTCTTTTTCAAGCAACTAGGCATTGTTGGATTTGTGGAGAGTACTTTCCTAAGCCTTGATGCCTCAGACGACTCTTCAATTTTTCCGCAGAAGAGCCTCCAAGATGTACGCTTAGCTTTCCTTAGCTCCTTTTTATATATTTTTAGGGATTCCTTGTAGTAGTCCCAGTCTGTCGCTTCTCTTGTGTCTTTAGCACGATTGAAAAGCTTTCTACACTTAGTTTTAAGCAGTCCCAATTCTGAGTTCCACCAGTGCGGTTTCTTCTTACCCCTAGGTAGAATGAGAGGACAAGAAGAAGACATGGCTTTGTTGAAAGCCAGGGTGATGAGGCTAAAGCGATACTTCCAGTGCTTTCCATTCTGACTTCCAATTTTCCATTTATTTTTCCAAACATCAAACAGCTGTTTCCTGTCATCACAATTGTTTCCTCTTGTTTGCGAAAGTGAAAATTTTAAATTTTGTGTTTTAATTTACGAGAAATGGTCAAATGGATTCAATAAGTTTATATTTGTATGCTGAAATTGAGGAAGGAAGGGAAGAAAATGTAGACTTAAATGTTCAAAGAAGATTGTTGAGAAGTGGATCTTCGCCGCTCGATATTCCTCACACAGAGTGAGTATTAAATTTTCTTTCTCAATATAAATGCATTTAATAAAATTATGTTGTTTAATTAGGTTTGTTAAATTGTTTCGGCTGTCCAAGGACGCTTTTATTTATATATTGGAGGAAATTAAAGATGATTTCAAACGCCAAAACGGCAGCTCAATACCTCCCATTTTGAAAGTTGCCGCAACGCTTAGATTTTTGGCACAGGGATCATACCAAGAGTGTTGGGCAGGATTACAATATAGCTACTGCTCAATCCACCGTCTCTAAGATTATGAGTGAAACGCTAGACATTATGGAGAAAAAGCTGTGCCCAAAATTAATAACGTTTAAAATGACCGAAGAGGAGAAAACGGCAGCAAAGGCATATTTTTTTGTTTGTTTGTAAATGTTTGTATAAAGTTCAAAGTGGACTTTGAATATCAACTTCTAGTTGAAGAAGATGAGAACAGCGAACTTCCATCACCACAAAACGTTGGTAATTTTAAAAGTATTGCTAAACAAATAAGAGATAATATAAGAGATGCTCTGTAAATAGTATTCTTCATTTATTCTTAATAAAGAAAATATAAACTATATAAACAGATATTTTTGAACTAATTCAGTAGTAACAACATAATTAAATAAATAAATACTTATATACAGTTAAAAAAATAGGACTTCATTTTTGGTATACTTAAATAATAATAATAGCAACTATGTGTAGGAATATAAAGTTAAAAAAAAATAGCACTTCATTTTTGGTATATACTTAAATACTATAAAAGGAACTGATTTGCATTTTAATTTAGATTCATTTGTAGTAAATCTATTTTTTTCTTTTTGAGTTCCAGCTCCATCACTCTAAGTTTTCTATTCTCTATACTTTCATTTAGCATTTGTTCATTGTTTCTTTTTAAAAGTACCAGTTTTTCTTCTTTTTTTTTTAGTTGTTCTTCTTTGAGTCTTCTAATTTTTTTCAACTCATCCGATTGCACTCTTAGTTCTCTGTTTTGTTTTTGCTGCACTCGTTGACTTTTTGAAAGAAAACAGTGGACTGGCTAAGGGCATTCTTAATGCTCCTGAATATAAAGCCAAGAGTTTGGAGCTTTGGGATGGCATTACTAATGTATTAAATGGTCTTGGGCCTCCAATTAAAACACGCGATGGCTGGAAAAAAGTAAGTGAAATATATTTTGGTTCTCATTATAATAAAACAATATTTTTATTTGCACTCAAGGTATGGAAGGACTTCAAATACCATGTCAAAACAAAATTGCGGCAAAACCATAAGGCTATTCATGGCACAGGAGGAGGACCCAGCAAACAATACGTGTTTTCTTCCCTCGAAGAGGAGGTCATTGTTTTGCTGGACTTAAGGACTCAAGAATCTGGCCTTCAAGTCCGTAAATTTGGAGTACATTTTGTTGAGACCGAAAAAAATGAACTAAAAAGGCAGCCCTTAGTAGAAAAGAATCAATTTCGTAGAAGCCTTTCTCCGGAAACAACAGCATTGATTCTTGAATCCGAACAACTAGTACTTGAATGTCAAGAAGGCTCCTATAATGAAAATGGTTCGAAAGAAGTTGAACAAACAGAAGTGCAGGAAAATGTGCCAGCGTACGAACCAACAAAAATGATAACATCTAAAACAGCAAAAAAAACTTTTGGAGCTTCAAGTGGAACAACAAAAAGCATTTCAAGAAAAATCTGTGCAGCTACTTGAAGACCAAAACAAGCCATTTGGGCGAATGGAAAGCGAATCGCATTTGGGAATAAGAAAACACAAATCCGCCATTAAAAACGATCCGCCGCGCATTTGGGAATAAGCCCCCAGTATAAATATATATAGTCAGCAAATAATACTGACATTAGGTTATCAAACGAAAGTTAAAATGTTAACAAAAAAACGAAGAATATTCGTAGGTATAGATTCTTTAAAACAAAAAGATATAGAAGATAGGTTAATACCTCTGATAGAAAACAAAATAACGGGAATTTATGTAAACCCTGTGGTAAATGAAAGTGATTTCAATTTACTACAACAACAATTAATTAGATTATACGGAAATAGGATAAAATTTATAAAATGCATGTTCTACGCAAAAGACATTAACTCAGTAGAAGAAGCTTTTCAACAGATTAAATTATACCACGAGAAAGAAACCGGACATTCTGGAATCGAAGAGAATTACCAAGGATTAAAAACAAAAATCTATTTCAAAAATCTGAGAGAACTAATTAACGACGTGATAAATTCATGCAATATTTGCAAACAAAGCAAATACGATAGGCACCCCATTAAAAAGAAATTCTGCTTATCAGACACACCAAAAGATATTAATGAAATAATTCATTTGGATATCTACTGTATAGCTAAGACAAAATATTTAACTAGCATAGATAAATTTTCTATATTAACCACAACCACATATGTACCCAATGTTTCACACGAAACTTTAGAGGAAACAATTTTACAACTAATAGCTTCACATGGTAAGCCCAAACGATACGTTATGGATAATGAATTCAACTTCCCCAGAATAGCAAAAATGTTAGAAGAACTAGGTATTGAAATTCATTTTTCTAAGCCCAATAGTCATACAGGGAACTCTTATATAGAGGTATTTCATAGAACACTTGCTGAAAAAGTACGTACTATTTTAAATGGAAAAAACACTTTATTATAATAACTCGGTTCACTCAACAACAAAACATACCCCATATGAAATTCAGAAGGGTAATTTTGCTAAAGAAAAAATATTCCAACACATTCATACAAACAAACTAAAAATTATCAATAAAAGGAATGTGTTAACGCCGGCACCAAACAAAGACGCTTTGAAGGCACTTTAACATAATCCACTATGCTTAATGTACTTTACTTAATATTTTTATATTTCAGTCGGTTGTAATTTCGTTTCATATTTTTAATTTTTTCTGTTATTTTGAATCAATAAAAAACTTTTCTCGAATTCGGTCGGTTTTCTTTCAAGAAATTTTCTAGGAAAAGCAGGAGAGCAAAAAGGAAAAGCAGGAGAGCAAAAAGGAAAAGCAGGTACAAATCAATACAGTCCACAGATTGTCTGGCTATTGAACATGGTCCATCGAGCCTTTCTTTTTTTTTTTGTCAGGAATCAATTTTTTTTTTTACATTTCCCAGGAACAGGATGAGATGTGATTTTTGAACTTTCTGTTAAATAATAGAATAATTAAATTGAGGACAGACTTAGCATTAATTTCGTTTTTCTTTAGCAGCTGGAAAATCCCAAAATGGATGAATTAAAGATGCTAATTAGCGACGAATATTGCTCGAGCGATAGCGAAGACGATGCGTGCAGCCAGAGCGGCCCAAGTGAGTAAGAAAGAGTGTAGGGGCAATGCATTGGAATTGTGCAATTTAAATAAATTCCGAATTTTGGAGCGAAAATGCGTTCGCGAAGAAATATGAATTTTTGTTTGCGCTTGTGATGCAGTGCAGTGCAGTCCTTTTTTTTTTTTTTTTAATATATTTCACTTTTTCGAGCGTAAATGCGTCCGCTCGGAAATTTGAATTATTTGTGCTATTCACTATTCGTGTTGTTGTTGCGCTGACAACTATCGAATCCAATGCCTTTATCTACCTTTTTAAATGAATTCCATCTTTTGGAGCGAAAATGCGTTCGCGAAGAAATTTGGATATTTGTTTGCGCTAGTGGTGCAGTGCATTTGTTTAAATAGATATCAGTATTTCGAGCGAAAATGCGTTCGCTCGAAAATTTGAGATTTATTCTAGATTTTCGATATGCGTCAAAATTAGAGGTGCATTTTGCTAATTGCGGGCAATTTCTTTCATTCTTGTAGGGGGGCCAGGAGCATTTGTTAAAATTTCGCGCAAGCAGCAAGCGGAAATCGATGCCGCGCATGCAATGGAGGAAGAGGAAGTTGAGCACCGACAATTTGTCATGCAACCACGACCTATGATAAGCCTTGTGCCACAGTCGATGCGGCTATATCGCGCAATGCTGGCGCGCATTGTAACCAGAAATACCAAGGAAGAAATAGCGCAATGGTCGGCCGACGAGTTGCGGACTCGTCTCAGTCGTATCGATGAGGATTGGGCAAAGTTTGAGGCAGATTGGCCAATGCTAGATCGGCAACTTCTTTCGGAAGAACAGCTTAGCGAGTGTGGCACATTCTTGGCCGAAGCTGAAGAGGAATATTTAACGTATAAATTGAAACTTCGCGAACAACTGCTTTCAGCTGATCTAAATTTGCAAGGAGAAACCACCCTTTCTGCACCACTCGGTGGTCCGCCGATCCAGATACAATTATCAGAGCCACCCCGTATACCCAAATTCTCCGGACTGGAGACCGACTGGGCTAATTTTCGCGCAATATTCGAGGCCGATGTGCATAAACAGTTAAAGTTCTCGAATGCGCAAAAAATGCGCCATCTCTTGGGAGCCTTGCAAGGTCGAGCCGAAAAGATTTATAGCAATTGGCCAATTGGCGATGGCAGCACTTACGATCAGCTATGGGAAGAAATGTGCAAGCAATATGGTAACGAATACAATACTATTCGTGCTCATTTGCAAACGTTGTCGGCATTAAAACCACTGCAACGCCCATCGTGTGATAACATGCGAAAGATGCTTGATGCAGCAAGAAGCTCTTTTCGTCAGCTGCAGTTATTGTTGAACCCTGATGCTGTGGCAGAACACATGCTGCTTTACCAACTTGAGCAGATGCTTGACACTGATAGTCGTGTGCAATGGTCGGGGCGTCGATCAGCTGAGGATTTGCCAACACTCGACGGAATGTTTCGCTTTTTAGAATTGCGAGCTAGTTTGCTGTCCCAACTTCCAGCAGCAGATCCGAGCAGCAGCGCTCAGTGGGTCATCGGGACATACTCAAAAGGCAGTAGAGCAGCGAATATGTTAAATGACCGTGGCCGAAGCATCGGCCGTGGTGACGAGCCACTTCCGGATTGCGATCTGTGCTCAGGACAGAGACATTGGCCATTCCACTGTGCCCCGTTTAAGGTCTTGCCAATGGCTGAGCGTCTTTCGTATGTGGCTAAGCACAGGCGCTGTATAAATTGCTTCAGCTCTCGACATCAATCTGCGAAGTGTCCGGAAAAAGCATGTCCGCGTTGTAAGGTCAAGCATAACAGCGTGCTTTGCCCAATGAATTATAACTTTGGTGGCCCCTTGGAGTCGCTTCATCGGCTTCAACGATATGTCGGTACGCAACAAGGTGCTGGTGACTCGAAAGCGGAAGGTGAAAATACGCGATAGCAATTAATGGCATATAAAGGGCGTAGTGACCTCGGTATACCCTTTCAAGCACAAGCAAATGCCGGTACAGAGGAAGGAGTCAGTGTTTCATTGCTGGCCACCGCCATCGTACGTATCCAATTAGATGATCTCGTATCACCACCACTGCGGGCATTGTGCGACACTGGCGCACAAACAAACTTTATCAGCGACAGAGCCATTCACGCACTCAAGTGGCCTACGCAGCAGTGCAGAATTCGAATTCATGGTGTTCACGGAGCATCTAAGAAAATACACACACGTAGAGTGACCTGCCAATTGCTGGCAAGAGCAGATAACACACCATTGACCACTGTGACTCTTGTGATTGGGTCAGACTTGTCGGAGCTGTGGCTGCCGGGCGAAAATATTCCAGAATCCATTATTCCAGCAGAAGCAGCTTTGAATTTAGCCGATCCTCGAGCATGTATTCCGGCACCCATCGATATTCTGCTCGGTGCTGGAGTATGGGCAATTGTGATCCGCGATGGTTGTATTTTAAATTCATTAGGAATTGCATTCCAGCCGTCAAGCTTAGGCTGGTTGATGTACGGCGGAGGAACGAGTTCACATCATGATTTAATGGCAGGAACAAGTGTTATCGAGTCAACAGAGCCTATGCTTGACCAGCTGTTACAAAGATTCTGGGAAACGGAAGAAATTGCGGTGACACGTATACGAACAGCTGAGCAGGAGCGCTGCGAAGAAATCTTTATGCAGACTCATCGACGGCTCCCAGACGGTCGATTCCAGGTAAACATTCCACTGCGCACCGATATCGAACAACTTGGATCGTCTAGGGCTATGGCGTTGCACAGGTTTCGGCAGCTGGAACGTCGTTTCGAGCGTGACCCGACTTTAAAAGAAAAATACTTTGCAGCCATCGATGAATTGTTGCGCGCTGGTCAAATGCAGTTGGCTGACCGGGCACCAGAGAATTTGTGTTATCACATTCCACACCACGCTGTGCTAAAAAAGTTTCGGATTGTGAACGACGCATCATGTAAAACGGATAAAGGACTTTCACTTAATGAGGTGCAGTTGGTGGGCGAGAAACTGCAGGACGACCTAGCTGACTTAATTATGCGTTTCCGTTGCCGACCAGTGGCTATCTCTGCTGACATTAAAAAAATGTATTTGCAGGTGCGCATTAACCCAGCGCAGTGGGATTTGCAACGCATCTTTTGGCGCCCTAACATCAACGGTCCAATCAAGGAATACTGGCTGACGGTGGTTACTTTTGGTTTGGCTTCTGCACCACATTGCGCAGTCCGGGCGATGATTCAGGGTGCTCGAGAAGCAAAAGCACAGTACCCAAAGGGTGCGGATGCTGTGGAATGCGACTTTTATATGGACGATTGCCTATCAGGCTCTGAAACGGATACAGAAGGCCGCCAGTTGTGTCAAGAGATCGATGCGGTGCTGCGGTCGTCTGGTTTTATATTGGACAAATGGCGATCAAATAGGCCGAACGTGGTGCCAGAAAGCACAGGTGGTGACTCAGAAGAAACGTTAAATCTCGGTGAATTTAAGGACACGACCGTACTAGGTTTGCGCTGGTTACCGGCAACGGACGTGCTTATGTTTAAATTTCATCCGCTGGCGGCTCTAGAAGCTAGAGAGGCAACCAAGCGTAAAGTGCTGAGTCGGATTGCACAAATATTTGATCCAAACGGCTTCCTGGGTCCAGTTGTGATGGGAGCAAAGATACTGATGCAAACAATTTGGAACGTGAAATCCGGATGGGACTCACTAGTTCCTAACACCATATATCGAGAATGGCAGCGCTTCGAGCAGCAGCTACCACTGCTCACAGAAATTCGATTGCCTCGATGGCTGGGAACTGGGCGACAGCGAAAAATTTCTCTGCACGGATTTGCTGACGCATCAACTCTTGGGTACGGCGCTGGGCTTTACGTTAGGGTGGAAACGGAAGAAGGCATCAAATGCACACTCGTTGCAGCAAAGTCACGGGTTGCACCACTGAAAACGGTCACAATACCACGGTTGGAACTGTGCGCGGCACTATTGCTCAGTAAGCTACTTCACACGTTCAGAACAACGGCTAAACTACAGAACGTAGAGGTCACTTTATGGTCAGACTCCCAGATTGTGCTAGCGTGGCTGAGGAAGAATGCAGCATTATTAAAGGTGTATGTAAACAACCGAGTACAAATGATTCATCAGCTAACTGCTGGCGCGGACTGGCGCTATGTTCCATCGGCTGACAATCCAGCTGACCAACTTAGCCGCGGCACCTCAGCCGTTGAGCTGCGTGACTCAAAACTTTGGTGGCATGGTCCGCCATGGCTACTGCAAACAAAGATCCACTGGCCCCATAATCAACCTAAAATGACAGCTGATACGGATTTGGCTGTAATGAGAGAACATATATCGGTGGGCGATAGTACACGACCTAGACAACGTCACAAACAACTTGCAGTGATGAGCGCAACTCTGCGTGGCGTAGATCTTCTCGCACGCGCGTCCAAAATGTTTGAACTCTGCAGACTCACTGCATGGCTATTTCGTTTTGCCTACAATGCGCGACAGAGACTGGGATTTCGCCGGAGCGGCCCGCTGTGCAATATGGAAATTGTGGTGGCGCAAGAATTCTGGGTGCGGGAGGAGCAGCGTATATACTACGCTAAAGAAATCAAGGCGCTTCAAAATCCTAACAGCGAAGGTGTTGATTCATCTAGTCCGATAGCTATCTGCACGCCGTGGCTCGACGATAAGGGTTTGCTGCGCTTGGGCGGTCGTTTAGGCCGTGCACCAATCTCGTTCCAACAAAAGTATCCATTGCTGTTGCCTGATGTCAGCCCATTGGCCATTCTGGTAATTAGAGAAGCGCATGAAGTATCGCTGCATGGTGGACCTAACGAAACTATGGCGCTTGTACGGCGCAAATTCTGGATAACTAATCTCCGCCGTGCAGTGCGTAAAATAAATTTTCAGTGCGTTACATGCACACGTCACCGACATCAGGCGGCGACGCAAATAATGAGTGAACTACCTACAGATCGAGTGACACCTTGTCGAGCCTTCAGTCACTCGGGAGTGGACTACGCTGGTCCATATTTGCTGAAAGCACGCGGAGGACGATGTAATATTGTCGAGAAAAAGTACGTAGCTCTGTTTGTGTGCATGGTTACGAAGGCAGTGCATTTGGAGCTGGTTGAGAGTCTTTCAACAGCCGACTTTATACAGGCATTTCTACGATTCACTAGCATACGGGGCGCTTGTGTGCGGTTATGGAGCGACAATGGCAAGAATTTCGAGGGCGCCGCTGTTGAACTCAAGAAAATGCTAAACAGCTGGAATGAAATGAACATGTCAAAAGCATTACTGCGGTATGGCACTAACTGGCGTTTTATCACGCCCGCAGCGCCGCACCAAGGAGGACTTTGGGAAGCGGCTGTCAAATCTATGAAGTATCATCTTCGCCGGGTGATTGGGCCACATAAACTTAAAAGCAGTGAATTCCAAACCATTTTGGCGCAGACTAGCGCGATAATGAACTCCAGGCCACTATCAGCGCTATCTGATGATCCAGAAGATTTATCGTTTCTCACTCCCGCGCACTTTCTCATCGGCGAGCCGATTACACAGCTTTTCGGTGCAAACGTAGTGGATATTCCAGATAATCGTTTGAAACTAGCACAGCAAATTCAAAAAATGACCCAGGTCTTTTGGAAGGCATGGGGACGAGACTATCTCCACCAACTACAACAGCGGACGAAGTGGCGACAAGTGCAATCAAATTTAAAGGTGGGTGATTTGGTGATCATCCTTGAAGACAACATCCCCCCGACACTGTGGAAAATGGCACGAATAATCGAGACTTTCGCTGGAGCTGATGGGATTGTACGCAATGCTCGCCTGCGAGTGGCCACATCGGATTGGAAAATGAAGCCTACCGAGAAAAAGGTGCCCTTCATTACTTTAGAGCGCCCGATACAAAAACTATGCCGGCTACCCGTTGAGAGTGAAGCAGAGCATTCACGGGGGGAATGTGTTAACGCCGGCACCAAACAAAGACGCTTTGAAGGCACTTTAACATAATCCACTATGCTTAATGTACTTTACTTAATATTTTTATATTTCAGTCGGTTGTAATTTCGTTTCATATTTTTAATTTTTTCTGTTATTTTGAATCAATAAAAAACTTTTCTCGAATTCGGTCGGTTTTCTTTCAAGAAATTTTCTAGGAAAAGCAGGAGAGCAAAAAGGAAAAGCAGGAGAGCAAAAAGGAAAAGCAGGTACAAATCAATACAGTCCACAGATTGTCTGGCTATTGAACAGAATGAGAACCGTGAAAATTATGAAGAACAGAGATACCAAGGCTTTGTTAAAAACTCTAGAACAGAACGACATAAACAACGCCACAACAACATATAGAAAGAAAGAAAATCAAGATTTAAAAATAACGACAATATAATCAACGCAAACCCCAATAGCACATACACTCAAACTAGAAGACAAACCACTGAAAATTGCCCTGCAACTTCGAAAATACGAGTAGTAGATAACACAGTACCTGACTCAGAATAAAAGATAAAAGAATTCATCAGTCGAATAGTGAACGCCAACCGAACAAGTCAAGAAATGAAGATCGTTATAATTTTAGTGATTGCCTGTTTAGTACATAGTAAAATTCAAGTTGAAGAGATTCATAATAGTGATGGCTACGCTATGATCAAATTAGGAAAAATACAAATAGTGAATAAAAATAGCTCAATAATACATATCATAAATTTATCCGAAATAAATTCTATATGTAATACACTAGCCGAACAATGGATTTCGATAAGAAAATTAATAATACCATCTAGCTATAGTCAATCCAAATCGTTCACATTAATCGAAAAAGAATTGAATCTAGTTCAAAGTGAATTAAAAAGTATTAAAGTGTTGTAAAGTGCACCACTTGATGCATACCAAGCACTTTACAACCTCTTTACCATTTCTTACTTTGTATGCAGATGTTTAACCCTACGATCAATGTTGCAACTTTGTAACAACATATTGATTGTCCCAAATAAACATCCTCCCAAATTGCTATTTCAGCTTGCCACTTCCAGCGCCAATGCCCTCTAGTAGTACCTCTCAGTATAAAAGAGAAAAAGTACAACAGAAATTTGGTGTCAGGTGTGGGGTCTGCCTGAAAAGTGTAAAAAAGTCCAAACAAGTGAACAATTCAGTGAACAAATAAAACTATCAAAAGACTAAAAGTGAACAAACTAAACAAAAGGAAAAAGTTAAAGTGAATAGAACTATATAGTGAAAACCACCAGCTGGCCCATCAGTCGTCATCAGAAAAAGAACCAAAGATCGATCTGCAACTTTAATCTGCAACTTCAATCCTCATCTTTAATCTGCAACCCAAGCATCGTCGGAGTATTAATAAGTAACTATTATTTTATTATTATATATATTGTTATTACCTTTTCTTGTACTAAGAATAATCTTTGTTTGTATTGCGAAAAACTATTAAATTAAATTAGATACTTAGTTATAGTTAGATCTTAAGATTTTTTTTTACATACATTTATCACATGTTCCTAAGCTAGTCCCCATCCTTCCTATATGTCCTCTGACGATAGTTTAGTGTCCATACCTGATTCTGAAGATTCCAGCACAGTGCATAATTCCTCTTCTTCAGAACCCAATACCGAACAAGAATCGTTTCTCGAAATGGCCCCAAAGCTCGATCGTTCTTTCGCCTTCAAACTCATTCCCGAGTTGGATAGTAATAGGGCTCATTTACATAAATTTATGAATGCTTTGATTTGCTAGCCTTAGAAACCTCTACCTCTGAAATGCCCCTTTTAATGACCATTATAAAAACTAAATTAAGCGGTCCGGCGTATAACATCGTCAAGTATACGGAATTTGAAAAATGGACCGACTTAAAGAATAAATTGTTACAACAATTTCTAGAAACAAAGTCATTGTCTCAGCTTCAATTGGATTTAATCCAAATAACACAAAAACCGTCTAAGTCTGTACGAAATTATGCTAACAGAGTTGAGCAAACCCTGGCGAATTTAAATGACGCCTGTATAGCCAGTGAGGGCACCAAAAATTCCGAGTGCATACAAAGTTTGAATGCGAAAACTGCTTTAAAAAGCTTTGAAAGGGGTCTAAACCCAAAATTCAGCTTGATTATTAAAGCCTCTAGATTCGAAACTTTTTCAGAAGCTGTAGAAGCAGCAGTAGAAGAGGAGAAAAGCTCCTCCTCCTTCCCCCCTCACTATCCAAATCACAGTAAACCTGTACCTACTAAGATTTCGTGTGCTTATTGCAAAAAGCCGGGTCACTCAATAAACCAATGCTACATGAAGCAAAATAAAGATAATTTACCCGTGATAAAAAGTGAAGTGAAAGTGAGAACAGTCACTGTAACGTGTAACTACTGTAAAAACCCGGGACATCATATCCAAGAGTGTAGGAAAAGGGAATATAACAATAGACGCCGTCAAGAAAATTCTCAATCTCAAAATTCTCAACCTCAGAATCGGAATCCTCCTCCTCCGAATCATAATCATCATTCGGAAAACCACTCGGAGGCCGGAACCAGTGGCAGGATCCGGACCAACAATTAAATTCTCCTCGCCACATCTTCCATATCAATCTCAATAGCAAAGTTAGTCGTGTAGACTCTATTGAGATTTCTTCATAACTCTTCTAAATCCTAATCCTTCCAAATTCCTCATCGATGGTGGTAGTGAAATCTATTTAATCAAAATCGACAAACTAAAGCCAGAAGTAGCAATCGACTCTTCCTTAATTCATTCTTTGTCTGGAATTACTGAATCCGTTATATTAACCCAGGGTGTCGTTTACTTGAATGTAAACTTACCCTTAAACATAACTATCACGTATCCATTTCATGTAGTAGACAGAAACTTTCCCATTGTTACTGATGGAATTATTGGTAATAATTTCCTCGATGACCATTAAGCTCAAATCAATTCTGGCACTAAAATTCTAACTCTTTTCTTTAGAAAACATATCATCGAATATGATCTAATCCCTTCCAACTTCGTTAAGATTCCTGCTAGAACAGAAATCTTACTTCCAGTACTAAAGGAAGCTAAAGCTGATAGAATATGTTTAGCTCAACAATTTCCCAATGGATTATATATTGGCAATAGTATTACCCCTGCCAATAGTACTATCTCCTACATATCCGTGGTCAACTCATCTGAATCTCCTATCGAATTTAACACGGACGAATTAATCTTTGATGATGCCTCTAATTACAATATATTTCAAATCCAACAATATCCTTCTTCTTACGATAGAATTCAAGCTATCAAAGAATTAGTCATAACTGACCACATGACTAAAAAGTGCCCCCGCTACCTTCCAAAGGTTAATGAATAACGTTTTGACTGGTCTTCAAGGTATAAAAACCTTCGTATACATGGATGACATCGTGGTCTATGGAAAAACACTAGAAGAACACAATTCCAAATTAGCCGAAATCTTTGATCGTTTGAGAATGCACAATCTCAGCCCGAGAAATGTCAGTTCCTGAGATCAGAACTTACTTATTTGGGACATGTAATAAACGAATCTGGTATTAAACCAGATCCTCAGAAAATCCAGTGTGTCAAAGACTTCGCTCAACCAAAAAACGCCAAAGACATAAAAAGTTTTCTGGGTCTTGCTGGATACTATCGCCGTTTCATCAAAGATTTCGCCAAAATTTCTAAACCCCTTACCAATCTTCTTCGCAAGGATGTCCCTTTTGACTGGACTCCTCTTTGTACTAATTCTTTTCATGGATTAAAAGAAAAACTTATTAATCCACCCCTAATTTAAAGAATAAGAATAAAAAGTGAATTAAATTATACCTAATAGATCGGGCGTTTAATTTCAGTGGCACAAGAAGATTAAAAATAGTACTGTTTCTTTTGTAATTAAAATAGGTTAGGGATTTCCTTGTCCAAAAAAGTAGGTTGGGTTTAAAAACTCTTGCAGGTATCTGTGTACTTATGAACAAAGGAATTTTGTATATAAGTTAACACTCTAGTTCTCCCACTGAGCTCTCCATTTTTAAATAACAATAAAAACACAGCAAAGCAGGAGGTTGAATCGATTTCCCACACTATTTGGGAACGAGATAACGATCGCGAGAAAACATCTGGCGAATGATCGTAAAACCAACACAACACCTTGCATCATCCGACCCCCATCAACAACATCTAAAAACATAACAACCGATCGTGAGAACCATCAGAGAACATCTGGCGAAAGGTCACTGAGCGACACACCCGTATTAACTATAAAAGGGACATCAACGGTAACCAGACAGTCAGTCAGTGCCCAATCAGTGTGACTTTTAAAAGATTTTTTGTTGCTTTTTTTCAATAAAATTTGTTTTGTTTTTTTAAAAAAGTTTAATTGCGTTTTGTAACTAGTTAATTTATATAAATGATGGGGGAAGTTTCTCATCCCTGAGTAATACCACATCTCCTTCTCTGAGCTCATGTTTTTCGGTCTGAATCTGTAATGTTCACGTAGAGATAGAACATTTATCAATTCGTGTATAAGACCTCAGTATAAGACTAACCCATGATGGCAACACTGTCAATCAAAATATCCCTTTTTCGCTAAGTTATCGAATGATGGGAATTTCAAAAAAACTATTATGTATGTGTCTTTTTTTATTTTTCCCCTTCTATGGATAAAGAGCGGATGAAAATAGTGCGTTGGTGTTGGTAGCGTGGGCGACGTATGAAATAGAGGCGCGAGCGTTTTCGAGGGGGAGTAGCGTGGCAGATACCGAGTGGCGTAGAAGTTGTTTTTCCCTAAAAAGTGCGTGGTGGCGCGATTCATACTGTAACAAAAGTACAGCCGCTAAAAGTTTTCGGCAAATTAACTAAAATAATATTATATTTCGTTAAATTTAATTGCGAATATAAGTATATCTTTCAATAAAGCAAACATTATCGTGTGATAAAACTACTGTCTCGTCTAATAAGACTAAATCCGCCAAAATAGCCACGTTGTCCAAAGACTTTCTGTATAAAAGAAATAAATCAATACACATTACAACACTGATTCTACCAAGTGCGGTGTTAAAAAACAATTAACGCACATCCTCGAAAATGCTGCCCCCCAAAATTGTTGAGAATGTGCGACCTCCAAGGTCAAATTTTCAACGTCTGCAAGTCATCACTGGATACTTCAAGCCTGGTCCGAAGGAAGAAACACCGGTGTTAGGAAGCACCTGGAATTCCCTACGATCGCTATTATTGAATAGAAAATAATAAAAAAACTGAAATTTTACTAGTTTCTTTAAAACTTCTTTTATTTGATACATAAAATATGTGTAGAATGTGTACTTACATTCATAAAGTGAATTTGTATTTGATACTTCATTACGCTTAACAAAGCTATATTTAATCTTGAATTTGTAAAATATAATCATAGGAATTATACTTGCGATAAACAATAATTGTTAAACTTTAAAATTTCATTTATAATAGATATAGTAGAAGTAGAATTTTCATAACCATTTTCTGATCCCTCGGGTAAATATAGCGATCGCGTTAGCGAGTCGTTCAAGACATCGGAGCGCAAAAAGGCGCTAATCTAGGATTCGAAGAAGGGTATGAGTCACTTGTTGTGTTGTTCTATTGCAAAATTTCATTTTTTTTGTTCTTATGTCAATAAATTTTAAAATGTTCAATCTGAATAATGAATTTAAAATGATTGTTTAAATCCATTCCTAAGAGAATGGGGGGGGGGAAATGGTGTGACGAGTAAGTAGTGATGGGAAGCCGGTAAGGTAGTGTGGGGTAGCATATTGGGGGGTTATAAAATTTCAATGGCCGCAGAGATAACCACAGGAGTGGACGAGCTGGGTCCACAAGGGAGGGACAACATGGCCAAGGATTCGCAACACAAAAAAAATCCCGATTTCTTTCTTTTCATCTATCTATCCTCTTTTATTATCTTGTCTATTTGTCTAATTTTTTTTTTTGATCATGGCACGTATATTGTGCGGCGTGTTAAGGACAGGCAAAAAAAAAACCCACCCCGTCGGCGAGCTAAGCCGTGCTATACGCAAGACGTGCCAACCGCCTGCCACCTTACATGTCCCCCTCTCGCATACCGGACCAATGCCTACGAGCGGTATTGTGGAGAAGGTTAATTTTGAGCGGAACGTCTACCATAAAGGTAGAAGTTCGTATCAAGTCTATTTCGGTCGTTGGTGCAGACGGGTTAAATAGTCGTTGTTCCGACTTTTCCAAAAGTTTCGGACACTCGCTTGAATTCTTTCCCACCTTTTCTAAGGCTAAATTTCTAACATTGCTCTAGATATTGATGAAAGAAATTGGTTTCGACATCTACAGAAGAACAAAAGCCATACGGAGATACCAAGGCAGTTCTTAAAGGAAAATGTGAGCTTCATGTGAGAGTAAAAAGTTATTCGATTCAAAAGATGAGCGCATTTAAAGAAATAGTTAACACTTAATTATTAATTGAATCTTGACTGTTTAAAACTGTAGTACCAGTTCGTTTTACCTGTTAAAGTCTCCTACTCAATTACGAATATGATGGGTAAAAAATTATTGAAAAATCTTATAAAAACAAGGAAGGCCTTAAAGAAAAAGTACATCTTGCTAAAGATGGGAAGAATTATGAGAAAACCCGAATTTAAAGAGACTTTTAAGCCCTTAATTGATCAACTAAACCATTTGTTGAAAACATTTAAGTTGTAACTGACAGTACCAAAATTAATGATATTGTGATATTGCTATCGCCAGCATTGAACATCTGTGGTTCCACGAACCCAAAATCAATAATCGTTATTCCAAACACTTTCACCCTTTTGTGATCTTATCGCTAGTCCGTGGTTCCCTACTGCCTCCGTAGAATAATTTTTCATATAAATATAGAAGGTTCTGATTAAATGAATTCAGTTGAAGACTTTCATCATCAACATATATTTCAATTTGAAAACTCATAAAGAAGAATACATGTCTTACAAATTCAATCTCATCACCAGACACATTGAGGAGTTCCAGCAAGTACGCTGGGAGTACGAGGGGATAATCGAGGAGGTGACAAATCTATTGGCTGACTTCAAGAGGACAAAATCACCTATAGCCCTTAAGGCTATAGCTTAATTGCTTAATAGTTTACACTATTCGGCGCAGTACAATCATTTTAATCCTTCTGAAAATTGTAAAGGAGTTAATAATATAAAATAAACACATTTTTTTTTTTTTTTTTTAATATTTCTTTTTCGGAAAATTTTCTTGTTTTAAGCTTCAACAGCCGAGTTCTACCTTTCTTTTATGTTAAATAAATCATATATAATATGAACCCATCCATCTCTCTCGCACATAGTCTGTCTCTCTCTCTAACGTCGAATTCCTAGTCTCAACCGTCCCAATACCTACTGAACAGAACCCATTTTTATGAAAATGATTTACAAATCAGAACCAGAAACCAGTAAGAAATCGACCGTCGACTCCTCCCACATAACGGACTTTGCCTACAAGCTGTTGGTTACCATGGGATTTATCTATGTGTTGGGCATGTATAAATCAAAGGGATGAAATTACGGCATACATAGTAAAATCCTATGGCAGTTGCACCTGGCAGTGGTTTATGGTGAGATATCAAGTGTGGGCGGCTGTGTTCAGCAGATTTCGTCCTTTTAGTTAGACGGAGTTCACATCTTAGAGTAATTTGAGGATTTATAGAATTTTGAAATTGTTGGTATCAAATCAAACAAAATATAAATTAGGTACGACGATATAATCAGTTGTAAATATTTTGCCGAATTTTATGACATGATTTAAAGAAAATATACATTTCGTGGAAGATGCTTCAAAGTAATTTTTAGACAAATTATTTCAACAAAATTGAGAGAATGTAAATAATGGCTATTTTTGCAAACCCCTTATTTATTAACATGAATAACTTTGCCGACTTTTAATCATGAAATATATGAAATGACCAAATCATATGTGTCTTCTGATAATTTGGCGATCAAGGAAAGAGAGCGGCAAATTGGGTTTGAAATTGTTTTTTATCTTACGAAAACGTAGGTAGTGTAAGGATTATTATTTATGTTTTATTTTCGCAGTAGAAGGAAAAATTTGTCTTGACAGTTTTTTTTTTGTATTCGAAACCCTTCTCGTAGGGTACACCTACATTTGTAAATTAACCGTAGCAAACGTAGTAAACTTCGTTAGTTTAAGACGCAGTAAATGAACTGCCAACATTTTTATGGAAAATCATTTACAACAAGATGATAAGCTTACGAACGCCATTGTGACATTTCACACTTGAAATTAAGTCGTGTACCTAATCAGGAAAAAAAATGGTTTGCTTGCATTTGTAATAGTTAATTTTTAAAATTGAAAGCTATAACTGACGCTTTGGTGCGACCGTACTATATATTAGACAGTGGGTTGTTGAATCATTTTGGAACAACCCCTAATCTACCACACCGGCAGCTGCTGTGTTGAAATAGTGGAGTTGTCAAAAAATAAGAAAACATATCATTCAAATTGGAAATTGGAGCAAATTTTTTGGCGCCGGAAAACAAAAAGGACGAATTACAGGTAATATTTGTTAAAAACTATGCTTTTTAACATTTTCTAAATCAAGTTTTTATAAATTAATTTCCAGTTACCAAAAAAATGGATACAAGCGGGGAACCTGCGCCAAAACGGCTTAGGAAAACTAAGTATTCCCGACGAGTGTTTCTTGGGATGCACGGATTTCAGGACTACGTTTGAGGTCCCAGAAGATGCCACCAGGTAAATTGTTCTTCTTTTTATTATTATTATTATTTTATTAGCTTCTTAAGTAAATTAAAAAACGAATGCCATGTAATACAGCACTAGCTACCGAGCTAGTTTTCGGCTATTTTTTTTAAAACAAATTGTGCAAGATTTAGGGAGTATAGATGAGAACACTGAGCAGAAGTCGGTAAGCAAACCTTTGGTTAAGAGGCCGCCGCTTTCATTAAATTCGCATGGATGGAAGTTTTCCATCCAGCAGCTCTTCCGAACTATTTCAAACATGCACCGGATTTCGGCAAGGAGACGCTCTATCATGCGACTTCTTCAATCTCGTACTGGAGCAGATAGTGCGCAGGGCAGCTGTCAACACGGAAGGCACTATCTTCAACAGGTCCGTCCAGCTGCTTGGCTATGCGGACGATATTGACATCATCGGTCGCTCCCAGCGTGCCGTGATAGAAGCGTTCACGGCGATTGAAGAACAGGCGAAATCCGTTGGACTTGTAGTAAATGAGGACAAAACGTCGCTATTGATAGCAATAATTTCGAGGTAGTTAAGGAGTTCACCTACCTCGGAGTAAACGTAAACTCCACGAATGACACCCTAGTGGAGATCCGACGAAGAATTACCCTAGGAAACCGTTGCTACTTCGGTTTGGCAAAACAACTGGGTTCAAAACTCCTAACTCGAAGGACGAAATGTGTGCTCTACAAAACCCTTATCCTGCCAGTTCTGCTTTATGGCGCCGAGTGCTGGACGATAAGCAAGAAGGGAGAGCTGATACTGGGCTCCTTCGAAAGAAAAATACTTCGGCGGATTTTTGGTCCTGTGTGCGAGGAGGGCGAATGGAGGAGAAGATACAACCGCGAACTCTATGAGCTGTACCAAGATGTGGATGTAGTCCAAAAAGCCAAAACACGTCGACTACATTGGCTCGGCCACATCGAGCGAATGGACAATAATGCTCCAGCCAAGAGGATCTTCGAATCCCAGCCCCCAGGTTCGAGAAGACAAGGAAGACCGAACCTCCGTTCCAAAGACCAAGCCATCGCGGATGCCAGAGCGCTTGGTCTGGACAATTGGAAGCAGCGTGCCCGGGATCGTAGAGGATGGAAGGCTGCAGTGTCTCAGGCAGAGACTTTTCACGGGTCGGGAGCCCGATAAGTAAGTAAGTATGGATGGAAGTTTTTAAGTACCCGAATGAACAGTATCTACCCGTGTAGATACATGAGATTTCCATATTATGTAGGTTATGACAGCAGCTCACCTAAACGGGGATCGACTCTTTTGAGCATAAACTACGAAACAGCAACATTCCAAGAAGGACGACAGACAGGAGTATTGTCTTTTGGACATATGGAGGGATGTGAGCACCAAGCAAGAAGCCGCGGCTTAGGTAGAGAATAATGATATAAATAGTAGTGTTTCGTATTTTGTAAAGTTAGATTTTAAGAAGATAACAATAAAGGAAGAGCTCTTGCTCTCAACGAAATTTTAAAAACTATTTTTTATTTTTAAAGTTAAAATTTGTATCTATTTAGCATGAAGTTTTTTTTATGGTTTTCTTATAGATACTATTTTATTCCTTCTTATGTCTTCTTTTAATTTAATTCCAATTGGCAAAGCTTTAAATCGATGTCACCACTTTTAATTAAAATCAATATAATTTCAGAGATCTTGGAATAACACAAGAACATCGATTTGATGACGTATGTGGTTGCAAAAAAGCGATACAACTGTGATTGACAACCTGCCCCACATCATCGAACAAAAAGGACAAAATACGACGTTCCCTGCAATATCTAATTAAATAATATTGTAATATGTAGTATACATTAGACTTAAGAAAAAATAAATTGTATGAATATTGTAAATATTTGAGTAAGCTCGAGGAAGCTCCCGCCAGACTTATCAATCACTGGCAGGTGACCGAGGCCTAGAACGAGCCAAATAAGATATACGACAATCCTCAGAACATCGTGTACGCGCATGTAAACGCCCTACATGCCACCCAGAGCGTTGGCAGAGGTGGTACCAGATTACGGGACATCTGTGCCCTCATCAACGAGACAAACGCCCATCTTACATCATTGGGTCCTCTAGGGGTAGATACGGCGTCCTGGGATCTCATGATCGTCAACATGCTGAGAACACGGTTGCATGGGAGATTGCAAGGGAAGACGTGCGGAAGATCGTCACGCTCGACGAGTTTTTAAAATTCTAAGTGCAGAAGCAGAGCTGAGCAGTGCAGTACAGTCCACTAGAGATTCATTTGAGCAAATAAAATTCATTCTTTTATACTTAAGAGAATCCAGTGATGCGTTTTGTATTTTTTCTCTTGTATCCGATTTAATTGACAAAAGGTCAATTTCTGATGCAATGGAAGACCTAAAAAGGGAAAAAACGATAGAAATACAATATATAACATAATTCACAATCGCGTGTTCTCAGACTTTGTGAAATTATTTCAAGCATCCTTATGCTGACAGTTTTTGTTTACGAGCAAAACGCCTTTCTATAACTTTAAAACCTAAAATAATCATCAAAAAAATGTATAAAAATAACGAAAATGTCACTTGGGCCTTAAGCCAATAACTTCATACAACAATCTAGTACAATCACAATTTAGCCGCAAGCCATCCCTTGCAAATTTTTCTATTGCTTGATGGTTCTTTTTTTTTGTGACAGCCATCATTATACTTTCGATCGTCGTAGAATCTACTTTGGCACTTGGCAGCAGTCCTCGAATTTTATAATACTTCATTTGCAGTAATAAAGTCTAGTTTTTTATTAAGATTTTAAATTGTGCGTTTTAATTCTTCCATTTCTCGTTTATAGTTTTCATTAATACCTTTTAATCAGTTTTTCTTAAAACTTCTTCAGCTTCAGCATTTTAAGCTACCGTTTTAATTGATTTTATTCACGTGGCTGATCAAATGGTCAAATGCTGTCATATTTCGGCAGGTACCAGAAAAACAAAATACCTCAGCCATATTAACAGCTCGCAAGATGGAGTTGAAAGATTTATGGGTTGAAGCTAAAGCTAAATATGCGGTTTGTGCTCGTCAAGGGGCTGAGAATGCCGAGACATTCGATAGCGAGGTTTTCGAATCGAAATACAAATTATCAAATAAGACCTACATTTCATGTCTGGTGCTGATCTTAGAACATGAAGCGAAAATTGAATAAAGTTGTTTTTCCCATTGCAAAATCCGATATTTCAAAGGTCCTTCATTCGGAAAATGCTTGAAAATACTTACTAGTGGTCAAGGATCAGATTCATATGAAAACATCACCATTGCGAATATAGACTATGAGAAGTGGAACAATCACCAACGCTTGGTCTTAACAAAGCCTGTCTTCACAGTCATGGGTCAGTTCTTGGGTAATTTTAATTTGATTACTCCTACTCATGAGATCTTTGAAAAAAATGGATTTATTACAATGATCGCTCTGATTTGATGTTTAACCGACGAACAGACAGAAGAGTTCGGAGAAAATAGTTGCTACTTTGGGTTCTCAACTGAAATTTCCAGTGGCAACACGATGCAACTCTCTGTATGCTTGACATTATTAAAAACAAAAACAAGCTTAACGATTTATGCAAGAAGTTGGGAATTCAGACATTTTTCGACATCGAGTTTGAGTATACTTGGAGGAGTTTTCATTGCTCATGAAACCAATTGCCGAAGCAATTAATTTTCTTCAAAAGGAAAATGGCATGCTGTTTGGTTTTTTGTTACCAACTTTGACGACAATAAGCACAAAGCTTCGGAAACTACAAAATAATGGCACTTTGAGGATAAATCCGATAGACGTGGTGTTAAATTTGAAAAATGCTTTCGTGCAAAGATTTTCAGATTATTTTAAACTTACACTACAAGTTTATGATCCATTGATTCATCTGTGCTCTGTCCCTCTGTGAAGCTAAAGTGGGTCGCGGCGCTTAACCCTAACTTTAGGGAAAGAAGAATTTGCGAAAATCAAAGAATTTAGTAGCACGCCATCTAAAAGACAAGACATACAAGATGCAACATTTGAGAATAAATATTTCGACTTTTTCGAATCAGGTAAAAATTCTGAGCTTTAGTATTTTATTTAGATACAATATTGGTTTTACAAAAACACATTTCTTATGAATATTTACAGATGATATGAATAATGTTTCTACAAGCTGTATATCAGAAGAAGCCGAGCATTTTGATTTGTATCTTGGCCAATCTTCTCCATCGCTGGACATCTTAAACAAGTACCCATAATAAAAAAAAACTTTTTTAAAGTTGAATGCACCTGTGCCTTCATCAGCAGCTGTAAAACGGCTTTTACTAAACGCTGCTAAGCGTGGAGCTCTTTCAGACTTCAATTTTGAAAAATTGTTGATCTTGAAAGTGAGCAGTAACAATGTTTCCACGTGGGGTGAGATTGCTTCTGGTAGATCATTTTAAATTCTCCAGTGTAGTAAAAATTGTGACAGCAATGTACCAGCGATGACGACTACGAAGACGAACGGAACACCGGAAAAATCAAAATATCGAACCGGCATTGGCAGCTGCAATTAAAGCTGTCCAAAGGTGTGTTGGTGAAAGAAAAAACGATCGAACAAAGAGAGCTCGAGCGGTACAAAAGGGAATTAGAATTGGTGAAATAGAATTACTGTAGTACATAGTAGAAACACGCATAAAATTAAATATCAAATTTATTGGAGAAAATAGCAAACATGGATGTAGAACCCCAAGTAGTATAGCTCAAGCAGGGGATGCACCAATTTTTTTCACTGTAAGGATTCAACAATTAAAGAAGCTGCTGATACTTACAGAGGAGTTCTATAAACAATTGGGATGGACAGTTTATATAGAAAAAAATTTATTTGGACAGGTCAAATAAGATTGCAGGGATACTATCACTGTATTTACTGCAATGAGAAAAGTGAAGAAGAACTGCTTGCACTTATCTTGCCTATTCAATAAATTACAATGATGTGACTAAAACTGTTGGAGAATTGGTGACAGCATTAAAGGCATGACCTGTTTCACCGATTTTGATTACACTAAAGCCACTCCCTTGATGAACATGCTCACTTCTTTCCAACTTTCGTTCGATGAAGTTAAGAGTTGGAGTTACGAAATACGCTACTTGGAGAAGGGCTATTTTGAATGTCCTTATACCTCAATGATGGGGCCACACTTTCGGATGTTTGACGAACAGAAAGATAAATGGGACATATACATCTTTCAACTCCAGCAGCACTTTTCAGCACACGCCGTCGAGGATGATAACTTAAAGAAAGCTCATTTTCTTTCCTCATGTGGTACTTACCTAAACGAATTACTCACAAAGCTGATAGAATCAGAAAGCGTAAGTTCACATACATTTAAAGACATAATTAGCAAGCTAACCAAACATTTTCAACAAAAAATGCACGTGCTGGCATCACGATGCAATTTCCTACGACACAAAATGGCGACGGGTCAATCGTACGGAGAGTGGATTGCAGATCTTAGAGGGCTGGCGAGGCATTGCAATTTTGTATGCACAAACGAGAATTGCAAACAGTCTTATGCAGAATACATGATAAGGGACATGGTCACATTTTACACGCCGCACGATCAAGTGCGAGCAGCAGCAACCCAGAAGAAAAACCCCTCTTTGGAAGAAGTAGAAGTCATAGCAGCCGCATTCGAAGAAACGCAAATAGCTTCAAATATCATGAAGAACTCAGCTCAGACATCAGCAACGACGCTGGAAGTTAATCAGGTGGCATCGAGGGATTCACGTGGTTACCAAAGTAAGTCAAATTCAGATAATTACTTCAATCGGAAGTCATGCATTAATTGTGGGGTTAATCATGATCGTAGTCAGTGCAGGCATTTAGAATCAATATGCGATTTGTGCCAACGAAAAGGGCACATAAGCAATGTGTGTATGAGTAGTGGTCAGAGAGGCAGGCAGGCAGAAAAATTCCGCTCAAAATCGCGTCATCGCTCCAAGAACCGTGGTCGTTCGAAGTACAGGCAACAGGGGCATGGCGAAAATAACAAAAAAACAATATGTACATTCAGTTTATTGCGTTATAGATAAAGAGCGTACAGGGAGAAATAAGGTAAACGCTAAGGTAGACGTTGCGACAGTGGAAACGGTAGATGCATTATGTAATAATCGAAAACAAACGGAGACTGAGCTGCGTGAAGGGAATAAGATGTTCGTTTCTCTCACAGTAAATAAAATACCGATGCAGTTTCAGGTTGACACTGGAGCGACCTGCTCTATAATTGGTATGAGTGGTTACGAGCAGCTTGGGAGGCCAATGTGCACCAAGACGACTAAAGTTCTCAAAGCTTATGGTGGAGCGAATGTTCCTATCCGCGGTGTTATTGAGGTGCAGGTTGTGATGAAAGATGACGTGTCGTATTTACCGCTGTTAGTTACCAATTGCTTACGTGGAGGAAATATACTAGGGCTAGATTGGTTTGACGCTCTCAAATTTCGCATAGGCTCCAATAGCGATCAGGTTAACGTTATGGTGATGGAGTCTCCTAATAGTTTACAAGCTGAGGCAAAACTGCTGTGTGAAAAGCATAAGAGCGTATTCAATAACTCTTTGGGATGCAGTAAGTTCTTCAAAGCTCATATTAAAATGAAAAATAACTCGCAGCCAAAATACTTTAAATATCGCCCATTACCGTTTGCACTAAAAGAACCAGTTAAGGCTGAGCTCAATCGTTTAGAAAAGTTAGGCATTCTGAAACCCATTCAGACATGTCAATGGGCTGCCCCTATTGTGGTGGTACCAAAGCCCAATGGATCTGTTCGCATTTGCGGCGACTTCAAAGCGTCTGTTAATCCGCAATTGGAAGTTCATGGGCATCCATTTCCTAGATTTGAAGAGTTGTGTCACCAGCTGCATGGTTGCCAATATTTTACGAAGATTGATTTATCGGACGCCTATCTTCAAATCCCACTCGACGACGAATCGAAGGAGGTATTCGTCATCAACACAGAGTTCGGTCTTTATCAGGCACTAAGATTACCTTTTGGCGCGGCATGTTCAACTGCTATATTCCAACAATATATCGATCAACTATTGGCTGGCTTAGAATGTTGTGGGGCATATGTGGATGATATTATCATATCGGGTAGAAATAATTCTGAGCACCTTCAGAACCTAAAAACTTTTCTAGAACGATTGGAGCAGCACGGTCTCACATGTAAACTAGAGAAGTGTAAATTTGCGCAAGAGCAAATAGAGTATCTTGGCCATGTCATTGACGCCAAAGGCAAGAGACCGTCAGATGGGCGTGTCAAGGCTCTGATAAACCTACCCGCTCCCACAGATGTTAAGGGACTTGAAGCATTTATTGGGAAAATAAACTACTATAACCAATATATCAAAGATTTTGCACAGCTCGCTGCACCATTGAATCTTTTAAGAGCCAAAGACCAGGAATTTTTTTGGGGACAAGCACAGAAGACTGCTTTTGAGAGGCTTAAGGAGAGCATTGCAAATGTATCCCGTTTAGTTCATTTTACGGAACAATATCCGGTAACGTTAGCCACTGATGCTTCTTCGCATGGCATAGGGGCCGTTATGTCTCATATATTCCCCGATGGTTCTGAACACCCGATTGCCTTCGCATCAAAAACCCTTAGTGAAAGTCAAAAGAAATACAGCCAGATAGAAAAAGAGGCATTATCAATAATATTTGGAGTGCGCAAATTCCATCAGTATTTGTACGGACGAGCGTTTGAGCTCATAACTGACCATAAGCCTCTGATCACTATTTTTCACCCAAATAAAAAGCTGCCTGAAATGACCATTCACAGATTACAACGGTATGCCATAATTCTTATGGGCTACAACTACAAAATAAGATACCGACCCACCGGCCTGCACTGCAACGCTGACTGCTTATCTAGATTGCCGATGGGGCCTGACAAAGAGTTCGACGAAGAAGAAAGAGACGGACTTTATGTTGAAAATGTGTACACCGCTGTATTAGAAGAGTTCCCAATTACGAGCAAGACTATAGCCGAAGCATCTGCTAAAGACAAAACTATTCGTAAAGTTTATGAGTACATTCAGTACGGTTGGCCCACCAAAATTAATCGAAACAGCGAAGAGTATCAATCGATTCTGCCTTACTATAGAAGAAAATTATGTCTTTGTGTTTGTGCTAACGTTATTCTTTTACAGTCAGAGTATACAAGAGTACTAGTTCCACCCGAGCTGCAGGGAAAAGTTCTTGCCATGCTACACCAAGGTCACTGGGGTGTAAGTCGTATGAAACAGATGTCGCGTCGATATTGCTGGTGGCCTGGGATTGACCAGGATATTGAGAAAAGTGTGGCTAATTGTAACGCCTGTCAGATGCATGCCAGTAATTCAGCAAGAGAGTACAGCAGTTGGCCAATTCCCAGCTCGCCCTGGGAAAGAGTACATTTGGATTACGCGGGACCCTTTCTTGGGAAGATGTGGCTGATTGTCGTAGACGCTTTTTCCAAGTTTCCGTGGGTCATTAAAATGAGTTCCTCCACATCTATGGCGACCATCGCAGCACTCAGGTCAATATTTGCATTAGAGGGCATACCTCAGACCCTCGTGAGTGACAACGGCACGCAGTTCGTGTCCAAGGAGTTTGAAGACTTCTGCGCAGCGCAGTCAATTCAACATTTGACATCTGCCCCATTTAATCCAGAATCCAACGGTGCCGCAGAAAGAATGGTCAGGACGTTCAAGACGTCGATTAAGAAGATTTTGGAAGATGGGGATAATAGCGATATCGCACTTCAAACATTTTTGTCAACTTATCGTGCTCTACCAGATGAGACTGGGAAGTCTCCTGCTGAATACCTCCATGGTAGGCAGCATAGAACGCTTTTATCAGCTTTGCTACCGGACATTGAACGTGGGACGAATTCAGCGTCAATGAGTAAGTTCAAACCTGGTGACACAGTCTTTGCCAGGCAGTATTCGAAAGGAAGTCGTTGGATAGAGGCTGAAATTTTTAAAACAATTGGACGTCGAATGTACATTGTCAAGACGATGAATGGATCTATGAGGAGACATCAAAATCAGTTGCGTTGTCGCAAATCTTTTTCAAGGGCAACAGCTGCTGAAAACTCGACATTGGGAGGTAGTAACGATGTTGGTTTAACTAATCATTTTTTCTTTCAAGGCGAACAGACTCGCACGGGCTCGGAGGACATCCCCTCACCGTCACAAGATAGTCAGCGCGCAATATCACCGAATGAACCAACCATTCCAAGTCCAAATCAAGACCAGTT
Source organism: Cheilosia soror (assembly GCA_949372485.1). Lineage (NCBI taxonomy): Eukaryota > Metazoa > Arthropoda > Insecta > Diptera > Syrphidae > Cheilosia > Cheilosia soror. The sequence goes on along the minus strand of OX443562.1, from coordinate 17,341,574 downwards.
CAATATTCGCAAAGAGACTCCAAAGTCGGACAAAAATTCTTCGGCATCAACCAGCAGTGTTTACCGGAACCCCGTTTCCTCACCTACAACATCCTTAGGAGACGCAGGTTTACGAAGATCAGCCCGTACAAAAAACCCAGTGTGAGATTTGTCATTAAATAAGAAAGGGGAAATGATACACCCTGTATCTCAGCGACGTCAAGTGTCATACTGACATTAGCAGAGGGCACTTCTACTTTGGCCGCCGACCTGACAAGTCCAACCTACATTTAATCTTGCCGTATTAACTTATAACATGAAGTATTAATTATAGTATTAAGTAATTATATTATAAGTGAATAAAATATAGATTGAATTATAACATAATGATTTTTATGTGAAGCAAATAAAAGGGATTTACCAAAACATAATTGGCGCAGTCGGTAGGATAACACTAAAAAGATCGTAATGTTAACGTTAAAATAATTGAAAAAAGTACATTGCAAATTAAACTGTTTATCTTTCGCCTGCTTCTATTTAAGCCGTTGGTCCATTTCCGTCGCTTTTCGTAGATCGGATCTCGGATTAAGCTGGTTTCCATCAATGGGTACAGTGGTGTTGATTTTCCTTCCAATCCGCAGTTCTGCTGGAGAAAACTCGTTGGCTAGTGGTGTTGCTCAATACTCCAACAGTGCTAGGTATGGGTATGTGTTTTTTTTTTTTTTTTCAGAAGTGACTTTAAGGTTTTTACGCAAGACTCGATAAATCCGTTTGATACCTTGGTGAAGATGTTTCGTGACGGAATCACCAATCCATTGGAAATTTGCTAAACGTTGAAAAATTTAGAGTCTGGAATTGAGGTACCGATGGTGTAAAATTGGCATGTTTTCGGCGAAAAACAAAAATTGTTGTGAAAGTGTCGAAAGTTTCATATATGTCATAAAGAAATTAAAAATGCCTTTGCTCAGCCAAACAACAGCGAAAGGCTAAAACTAATAATAAAAGGTGTTTTAGGAAATGTGTTGTACGAACAAGGAATGCTTAAGTCGACGGTGCAGATGGAAAAAGGGTTTCCACAGTTATTTACAGGATTTGGTTTAATCCAAAGCTTTGAATATGAAATTCAATTAAAAAGTGGTGCAGGACGGTACCAATTTTTTGCAGCTAGGCGCGTCCCGATAGTACTAAAGGATAAACTTGAAAGAAAACTCGATGAAATTAAATTTTATACCATCTTCAATTGACCAAGGATAGGCGGCCAAGGCAAGGCAAGAAACACCAGCTATCATTCCTTGAATGACTGAAGTGGTTTACCCTGCATGAATAATTAATTATTCAAGAACCCACCCATCCGGCGAACTAGTCAGTCGCGCGAAAAAGTGTTTTGTTTTGTTTCGTTTTTGTTTTAGTTCTAATGTTTTTTTTTGTGTGTTTCATAATAATAATTTTGAATTGCTTATAATAAATGCCTAAAGCTTAGTAGATAACAAAATACAAAAGTGGAAAGTATCTATACCTTATAAAATATAAAAAAGTATCCACCTTAAATTTTCTAAATTGAACAACTACCTTATTCAAAGTATAAATTATTGTTTAGCGAAATGAGTGCCTAAAAAATAGTTTAAATTTTAGTGATAGTTTGGCGCCATACGCCCTACGTGTTGAGAATTAATAACCACCCTGTTAGTGATAATACAGCGCTGCTGTCACACTTGGCGTCTGGATGCGTTACACATACCTATGCAATGCATTCTAACATAATTATTGAAGTCTCCATTTATGTACTTAAAAATTACTGTTTGATATATTTCTTTAAAAATGTCATATATGGAACCGGCAAAATCAATTGCATTTCTTTTACAAATCAACTGTAGCAAGAAACAGAGTAAGTCTCTCAAAAAATGTAAAACTAAGAATAGTTCATATTTAATCATGTAATAATTGTAATTCTTTGTAACTCATACTGTTCTAGAGAATAAACCACACCAAATATACTTATGTCAAATTAGAAGCCGTTTATTGACTTTTGGGAAGTTATTCAAAGCTGCGATTGGAAAAGCCACACTACGTGAGTTCATGTCATTCCAATTCCGATGAGGAGGAGAATGCTGACGTGGACATTGAGTCACTCAACTATCCAATTGTTAAGCAAGTCTAAGAGCATTGCGCTGAAGAAGCTGTAATTGAGGTGGTAAAACCAAGATCAAAAACAGATGACCAAAACGATGAGAAACACGATGGATTTCTCGTATACCAAGTGGTCGTGACAATGACTATGAAAATCGAAACCGCCGCAATAAGTAACGCCGATATGCTATTTACCAATCTATTTCAAAATATTTAAGAAATTAAACTAAAGTCACTTAGTTGTGCTTGCCGAACCAACCAAACAAACCCAGGACAAACGCGACGACCAACACACAACCAGCGAGTCGGAACTACTGACGACAGCTTAAGAACCCCAATATTGGAGGTGCGGAGGAAGTATCCCATTCCTTATCCACACCTGCCAATATTGGATCTGAGACTGAGGACGAGTTGCTGGGCGACACGGAATCTGAGGAAAAACCCCTGAAACCACGCGCCGTGTCTGAAGCGACAATAAAGCGCAGTAACTACAGGGCCTTCTTACATACTTATTTCGTGTGTTCTTCGAAAGATTTGTCAAGTTTCCAGGTAAAAATTTATTTATTGATCTGGTAATTTGTGTGTCCAGCAAACTAAGGATATAATTTTTACAATTTATCGAAAAGTTCCAGAGACAACCCCTACCCATCTAGTCTCGGCGTAACCCCAAAAAGACGACGAAAGAAGAAAAAAGGTTCTGGGTGTGCTTAGACAAACTTACTAACCAAGTACAGAATCTACACAATATATTTTATTATGTAGTGTGTTTGTGTATCGTATTGGAATACGAGTTTTGTTAATATGAAACTTTGTATGTAATTGTAAACGAGTACAAAGAGAGAGTATCGTCGTACTACTGCGCGTACGACTGTACTTCTCTCTGACTATTCACTCGACGTAGGACAGCCAAGCAGTAAAGTAGATACTAATATGGGTTTTTTCTGAGCATTGCTCTTTTTCCCATCCAAATAAATCCGCTTTCGCAAGCGACAATTTATTTGTTGAAAGCTACTGATCTACTGATCAGACAAATTAGATCAAATTTTATTTTTGAATAGTAATTATGATTTGTAAATGTGTTTGTAAATGGAAAAAGCTCTGATATTATAAGTTTCTCTTTATAATCGTTGGCAGAGTATTGCTGCCCCCCGCCGCCGGGGCTCAAACCAATGCCCTCGGGCCACAAGCAATGACTCTAACCACTACAACGTTATTTCATTAAAATAAAATGATCTTCAAAAGGAGGAAGTTGTAATACCAGCCTTATCATGTGAATTCCAAGATTCTAAATTACACCCTGGGAAACCATCACTAACTATGGTTCTCCAGGTGTATCATATAGCTTATAGCACATGTGGCTGCATGCCGTTGCTGCAGGCTAAGTAATTTGTATGCCTGGATTATGCCGTCAGTTCGAATTGAAACTGAACGACGAGCGTTTCATTACAATGGCAAATTATCTGCAAATTGTAGACAACAAGAAAAAGGCAATTCTTTTAAATGCGGTACAATAGAATTCGTATAAACTGCTAAAAAACCTTATTCATCCTACTAAGCGGGAGGAATCAACACAATGCAGACATTAAATCAGCATTTGCGTTGATTGATACAATGGAAAGTTGGCCTGATCAATTTTCTTTGATGGGTCAAGGAGATAATCAAGTCCTTATTGTCCACTTTCCGTCAAGAATTCCAGTGGATCAGAACAAAAGAGATCACAAGTTGATTATAGACACTTTGGAACACAATTTGACCCTTATTGGAGCTCATTTAAAAAAGAAAGAAACTTGGTCCTCATCCAATCTGTTCATCATGTATGGAAAGGTTACAATATCTAATGGCTGCCCTCTGTCCATGTCTCAAAAGAAATTGTGCCGCATGTTTCCAATGAGTAATGAGGGATTTCCAACTGTAGAGACTGCCATATCCTCAGTGACAGCAAATTGCTCGTCTGCCTGTTCATCGGATCTCAGGCCCATAATTCCATTTATAATGCAGAGTTTTTGGAACACCAGTACATATTTTTATAATTGGGCTTTTCTGTATCAGACACGTTGCAAGGGACAGAATTGAAATACAATGCCCCATCAGGCTCAACTTTTGCCAAATTCTCTTTCAGTCTATCCAGAAAGAGAACTCTTGCAAAAGAAGGCCAACCACCTATTAGTGGCATTAAATCCATTTTTAAAGATTTTGGGTGGATTTCCTATTGGATTTCCAGATCCGTTAACTGAATTTTTGGCTATAATCAAATAGATTAAGCCTAGATTGAATCCTATGGAAAACTGCTTTATATCAAATATTCTCTCTTTGAATATTAATAAAACTCCAAACATGGAGTATTTATTTGTCAATTCCACTAGTTAAAGTTTGGTTCTTTAAAACAACCCCAGCAGAAATAGTAAAATCTACAGTTACAAGATTCATAAAACAGGTAGACTGAATCAAACACAAATTTGGAGAGAAACATCATGAAGAAATTCTAAAATCACCGGGGTAACTGTTCCCTATCCGAGGGTATATTTTGGCTAAACAAACCATTTCCAATCCCCCTCCAAATTGGTATAAAGGAGAAAAAATAGGAGAGACAAAGTTAAATCATACAGATAACAAATTAAAAAAACCTCCTCCTCCCTCGGTATTTTGAATTTATTGTGATAGCTCAGCATTCTCGCCAATTACTGCTATTGGCCTTGGCATGACCCAGTAACGGCGACATGTTGACTCTGGGCGGGGTGACCCAGAATTTTCTAGAACACATGAGTTTTTTGCAAAATCATTAATATATTACAGGGATCGTCCAGACACGTTATCCAGATCAACGTGTATGCTGGAATGGGCAAGCAGGCGGGCTAGAAGGATAACGCCAAAAGGGATAGAGTGTGTTAAACCTCCTTTGTGTTGGCAGAGTCCCCGATAAGGAATACTGAAATAAAAATACTGGCCCAGGGGGATAACCATGTTATCTGCACACAGTACAAGGTAAATCCCTATAAAGATGAAGAAGAATTAAAAAGACATAGGGTAGAGTTGCCTTATTCCGGCCGTCTCCATTATTCGGCCACCTGTCATGAAAAGAGTCGTAATAAGTGAAATTGTTGTCGAACTTCTCTGGTTCGAATTTTAAAAGTATCTGTCATCTCTCTCTTACTAGTTTCAATACTCTCCGTTCCATTATACAAGTAACAAGTATAGTATGACATTTTTTATGTCATTAGTTGTGCGATTTCGTTGGGACACGGTTGTGTCAAGTGTTGCTACCAAAATACTGGAAGGAAACTTTGTCTCCTTATGTCGGCCCCCTTTAAAATATGATCTAAAAATTAACAAACAAATTATACTATAGGTACCTATTTATTTACTACGTATATTATATTGATATATAAAAGTATGTACCTATTTAAATATTTTAAAATTTATTAGGTACATAATATAGTTTTAACCAAAATGAATTCGGCAACTAAAGAAAGACCCTACACAGAAAAAGATTTAACACAAGCTCTTTTTGAAATTCGCGAAAATAAAATGCCCATAAGGGAAGCCGTAAGGAATTTTGGCATTCCCAGGAGTACTCTTCAGGACCGTATTCACGGCAGGGCATTAGACAAGCCCGGCAAAAAAGGTCAATGTGTTATGCATACGCATGGTAACAATATACCAGATCAATTTTTATATCACGTCAACACTTTTGACTTTGATAAACAAAGACAATGTAGCAATGTAGATAAACCCATAGTGGTAAACAAACGATAGAAACACATTAAAAAGCCACCCGCAATGATGGTGCAATAAACGCTCCACATTCTAGCGGATAATATACTAAGTCGCTATCATAACAAACATTTCAAGTCCCAACGAACGATCAACAAAGACGTTGCGACCAACCACTCCACGGTAATATAAACATCCTGAGAAGGAACGAAAAACAAACGTTACAAATTATGATGCGAAGGCATCTTAACTATAAAATGTAAACATAAGCATAATTCGATGAAGGTATCGAATATTGATATCTCGTATGTATAGCTCTCCTTCAAGAACTTCTTTTTAAGATTTAGTTTTTAGTTCGAATAAAGTACTCAACCGGAGCGGTTCAAATATTATAAACTTGCGTTTTATTCAATAATAATTTTGGTTCATAACATTTTTGGTGGCAGCGGTGGGATCGTGTATCGCGTTTTTAAAATTTTTTGAGACACAATCCTAAATTTCTCTGGATGTGTCACGAACTCAAAAATAGGAAAACGACACGAAAATAAAAGTATTAAACGAACGCAAATAAAATAATATACCCGGTTTAAAACAAAGAATCGCAGACGCAAGAAAACGTGGCATAATAATAAAAAAAAAAAAAATTTTTAATAATATACCCAGTTACAAATATTATGATAAACGACAACGCAACAAGTGAGAAAAGTGACGCCGAAAAAAAAGTCGAAGTGCCGCTCACAAAAGAGCAAAAACACCTCGCAAATAAAATAAGGAAAATTCGCCAAAACGGAACAAGATAAAGAATACCATAGACTATTCAGTAAACACCAATAAAGTGAATGAGATGTTCATCAGTGACCAGATAAACAAGGAAGTACAATCAGGATCGTTGCAGAATATCACAGATATATAACTTTTATCAGGAGGCCAAGTGCAAAACATAAACAACAGAACTGGAAGAAGAAATAACAATGGACAGGAACATGTATTTGGTTATAAGTTTCATGTAAGTCATTTTATATTTTATTCTGTATTTTTATTCTGTATCTAAAATTGAAATTGTATCTAAAGACAAAGAGTTCATAAAAAAAAAAAAAAAAAAAAAAAAAAAATGGCAACCGCGTCAGGAATATCAGAATTTAAGTTCAAGAAACAGGATTTGCTTAGGAAGTTTAAATGCATAGGAAGTGAAAGTGCGAATGTGATAGAATTAACTTTATCACAAATAATTGACAACGGAAAAATTAGTATTGACGAAGAAGAAGAAGATTATGAGATATTCTATGACAATAGGACCTATAGGAGAAGATTATTTTTATACGTAATAGAAGAGGACTGTGAAGATAAGGAGAAATTATCTGCAGTAGAAGAAACTATTAGAAAGATTAGGGACTGTAAAATAAATACAGGAGCGGTACCAAAACAGAGCAAGAGTGTGCAAAGTGAGAATAGTGATATCCCAATTCAAAAGACATTAAGAAGTGTGCCTTTAAATCGTATTAGGGATGATATCCTTATCCCCAGTACCATGCCTGTACAAATGAATTTAGAGTTGCTATGCAAACTCATTACACCTTTTGATAGTGATCCTAATAAGATCCATCAATTTCTAACTAACGTAGATAATGCGATGTCGCTAGCTACTATCGAACAGCAGAGATATCTGTTCCCGTTTATAAAAAGTAAAATATCGGGAAATACAGAAACTCTGCTCATGAATAAAAAATTAAACTCATGGATAGAATTGAAGGCTGAATTGAACAGAATGTTCAAAGAGAAATATTCTCCAATGCAATTGCATCTGGAAATGACTCGTCTTCAGCAAGGTAAAACAGAAACCGTTTTACAATACATTCAAAAGGTTGAAACCTTACAAAGACGAAGGATTCAAGATATTTACTTGAACAATGAAAGCAATAGTTTGTTTGAAGGACAATTATTCATGATTGAGAAAGATATTCTCAATGCTTTTATAAACGGTCTAAAAGAGGAAATTGGTACTTTTGTAAATAGTCAAAGACCATCGACCTTAGCGGAAGCCTCCTCATTGGCGATTCAAGAAGAATCAAGGCTGATAGGAAAAAGGGCAACATATAATTATTGCAATCAGGACTATACGTCGAAAAACCTAATCAAAATCCATCATAATGCAATAAAATGTTACAATTGCAATAAATTGGGGCACATGAGTAAAGATTGCAGGGCTCCTAGAAAAGAATTCAATAAGAACAATTATGGGAAAGTAAACAATAACAATAATACATATGGCAATAATAGGCAGTTAAACCATAACAATAATACATATGGCAATAATAGGCAGTTTAATAATAACAATAATAATAATCAAATAAATAAGGAAGAAGAGAAAAAGAACGTAACAAATAAACGCGTAAATTTTCGGCACAAGGAACAATAGATGAGGGTATTGTTCCCAATGTCTTCGAAAGCCCTCATGTGATTTTAAAATACAGCAACAAGGAATTTAAGTTTTTAGTAGATACCGGAGCATTCATTAGTCTCATAAAGACTAAATGCGTATTTGAAGAAGATGTAAATTCCCTCGACAGAACAAATTTTGTAGGTATAGGAAAATCAAATAGATGTAGTGTTGGTAGCACCAACCTAACTTTAGAATACGACGATGAAAATCGTGATACGTTTCTTATCGACATATTCTTCCATGTCGTAACGGACGACGTTATAGGACATTATGACGGAATACTTGGAATAGATTTTCTTAAAGAATCCGAATTATGCATAAATTTGAAACAAGAAGTTATGTATAATGACAGAATAATTATTAAATTAAAATTTAACAATGGAAATTCTAATCCTGATATGGAATCATTTCCAATTGCGAAAAAACGGTTAGAAAACTCAAGAAAGTTTGAGGAAATATGGAGTCAAGTGAGGATAGAACATCTAAAGGATAAAGAACAGTTAGACTCACTGAAAGAAATAATAAAAACTTACGAAGATATTTTTAGCCTAGAAAACGAAAGTTTATCCGAAACGAATGTTATCAAACATAGTATTCGTACTGTTAGCGATATTCCAATTAATACGAAAACATATAGGTATCCTAAAGTACATGAAGCAGAAGTTGATAAACAAATCAAGAAACTCTTGAACGATAATGTGATAAGGCATAGTATATCACCTTGGTCAAGTCCATTATGGGTGGTTCCCAAGAAACTAGATGCGAGCGGTATTCCTAAGTGGCGGATGGTTATAGATTTTCGTAAACTTAACGAAATCACTGTGACAGATAATTATCCGATCCCAAATATACAGGAAATTTTGGATAAGTTAGGCAATGCAAAGTTTTTCACAACATTAGATTTAAAGTCTGGGTTTCATCAGATTCCCCTTGATGACGAAAGTATAGAAAAAACTGCATTCTCTACACCGTACGGACATTTCGAATTTCTTCGAATGCCATTCGGTCTCAAAAATGCTCCAGCCTGTTTTCAAAGGTTGATGAACAACGTACTTGACGGGTTACAAGGTAGAGACTGTTTTGTTTATATGGACGATATTGTCGTCTTTGGAGAAACAGTAGAACAACATGCCGACAGGTTGAAAAGAGTATTTGACAGATTAAAGCAAAGCAATTTGAAGATTCAGATTGATAAAACTGAATTCTTTAAACAAAAGGTTGACTATTTAGGTTATACTATCACTAGTAACGGGGTAGCACCGAATTTAAATAAGGTTGAAGCTATAAATAACTTACAAAACCCTAAAAACCCTAAAGGAATAAAATCATTTATGGGTATGATAGGCTATTATAGAAAGTTTATCAAGGGATTCAGTACAATAGCGTCCCCGCTATATAAATTGTTAAAAAAAAATTCAACTTGGCAATGGAAAAAAGATCAACAGATTGCATTCGATAAACTAAAAAACGAATTGAAGAATTTTACAATGCTTCAATATCCAGATTTTAAAAAGCCTTTCATTGTGACTACAGACGCCAGCAATAATGGCATAGGAGCAGTATTGTCTCAAGAAAAAGATGGTAAAGACTTACCGACTCATTTCATAAGCAGAACTTTGAATAATGCAGAAAGTAGATATAGTACTACCGAAAAAGAATGCTTAGCTATTTTATGGGCAGTTCAGCATTTCAGGCCTTACTTATACGGTAAAAAGTTCATAATTAAAACAGACCATAGGCCTCTAACTTGGCTGTTCAATGTTAAAGATCCAGGTTCTCGTCTGATTAGATGGCGATTGAAATTAGAAGAGTATGAGTATGAGATAAAATATAAGAAAGGTGTAGATAACGTAGTAGCTGACGAATTAAGTAGGAACGTATACCCTATAGAAGCACACAATGTTGACACAGAAGTTCAAAGAAATATAAAAGATATATTTGGTAATGATTTCTATGATGAAGAAGAGAATATAGCTCTGTTAAAAAAGATCTATGCACAAGTCACAATATTAAAAATACGACTAGGAATGAAGTCGACATCGAAGAAGTTTCAGAAAATGAAAGCGAAACTGATATTGAAGTTATAAATAATAAAGATGAACAGCAACAGATTATCAAAGAGAATCATGATGGTTTGATTGGTGGTCATGGAGGACAAAAGGCAACGATTTCTAGAATTAGAGAAAAATATTATTGGAAGGGATTAAATAGCGACTTAGTATATTATCCGCTAGAATGTGGAGCGTTTATTGCACCATCATTGCGGGTGGCTTTTTAATGTGTTTCTATCGTTTGTTTACCACTATGGGTTTATCTACATTGCTACATTGTCTTTGTTTATCAAAGTCAAAAGTGTTGACGTGATATAAAAATTGATCTGGTATATTGTTACCATGCGTATGCATAACATGTTCAGTCAATCGTGGGGTGGGCCAGCTCTCTGAGATAAACATCATCTCTTTTCTCCAATCAAACCCAACAGGATAGCCAAGTTATGTACTACCGGATTTTGAATAGCATAACTCGGGCCCAGCGGATTTTGTATTTTTTAACGGTTTTGGTTACTTCGGTGTTTACAGGCATGTAAAAATATTGTAACCCAGTCCAGAGCTTATGGCAAATTCCATACCCACCGTTGAGCTAATGCGGAAGGTAGATCATACCTGAGCGTTAAGCGTCAGGACACCCCTTCTATCAGTCTGCCCGGACTGACCATAAGGTGCCTGTGGCCTGGGGTCATATGGGTAGAGAGTTCGGTAGGTGAGTGTTTTCGTTGCTGGTAGCGACCATCGAGAGAGAGAGAGAGAGAGAGAGATGAACGATCTACGAAAAGTTTAGGTGTTTATTTTTCCCAGTAGTGGCCCGTCTTGGATGTAAGCGGGTGTTACGGGTAGCGCCTTTCTAGGATCACCTCGAGTTTTTGTTTGACGTATTGCAGCTATCAAATCTTTTAATTTCTTTTCCCCATCTTTCCCAACTGTTGATCGTGGTCGTTCGGTAACGTTCGTTACAGGACATCCACAGCATGACCAATATCTCTCGTCAACTCATAATCAAATCGAAGGACCAACAATCCAGCCAGCAACAAAATACCACAATGTACATATCTTCACAGCACACAAACAGCAATTAGATAAGGGTGCCAGATACCCACATAACTGTGGGGTAAATCACCGTCTGACAGAGCGCATATTGCCGTCGCGCCACTAAAATAACAAACATCTAATCGTCTCGCTGATATGGGACCGATTCATTGAGTTGAATCATCATCCACTTGTCGTGGACTTGGAAACCGGATACCTCGCGCCGAAACTAATGGCTTATTTATATGGAGAATGAATACTGCCGCGACAATGGCAGTGGGCCCATAAGCAACTAACACAGTGAGGAAGATAAGGAATGGAGCTACGTTTGGCATAGTTGATACAGACGGTTGGATCTCAAAGGCCTGGGCATGGTATTGCCACACACATTGTGAGTGTGGAATTTCCGCTGACTCGGCAGCTTAGGCACTGGCTGGGACTGATGGCCAGACTATGGTGAATGGATTCAGTACTGAGAAAAGACACACTAAAATTAAATATCAATTTGTCTTTTCTTTGTTGCGGAAATTCGCTTGGTGCAATTCTACTTAAAAAAAAAGTCAGAAGAACTATACTACCCGAACAATTGGATTACTTTATACCAGATTACTCAATCATCAGAAAGAAATTTGAGAACTCTTACGAGGGGGCAAATATACTACTAGACTACTGGCCTACTGGCGAACGTATACGTTTAAATATGAAACAGATATCTCTACACAGATCTCTCTGGCAATACTATGACTCCATCATGACTTCCGAGTATTAATTTTGCGTTTGGTAAATATGCTTTTAAAAAAATAACTTTACTTTCTTTGTACCTATCCCCGTAAGGGTTTTTATACCAATATTCCACGAAAACTTATTTTCCAAGATTGGAACTGTTTTTTAGATCATTGTTCTGTGACCGACTGTGACAACATTTTTAAAATATATTAAAGTCTACCTACATAAAGTTTTGTATTATAATAATTTGCAAGAGTATTACCTAAAACAATTCCACTTACCAAAAATTCTCTTCTAACAATTGTAACACTTTAGGCAATTATTCAAACGATTCTCTTCGTTACTAGTTATAAACGTCTATGGATGCGGCAGCATGCAAATGTTGAATTCCAAAGTGAGCATCAATCAGACTTCTGTTGTTTTGTTTTTTATTCTCAAGTGTCCAGCTGGAATTTTCCATTCAACAGTAAGTACGTCGCAATTTTCAACGACTCCGTATGCACATTTTTAGGTTGGTTTATGATGAAATTGAACGTCGAGTTTTTAGTTAACCCAAATTTTGAGGCAGGTCTTCGTTAAATTATACGTTCTCTAATCGACATTTTTGATTTCTTGAAATTATCAATAAAAGTTTCGCAGCTAGCTCCTTAAGACTTGACAGTTTAGCAAATGATTTAATTGGAAGAACTATGGCTCCCTGTGAAAAACCTCTTGAAGATGATGTTGATTAGATTTTCCAGTCCATGGCTTCGTTTTTAAGTGCACCTTGGGGTTACCGACATGCAGAAATTCAGTTTCAACATTCATTGTCGGTGAAATTAATTCAAGTTCCTCTAGAGACATTTTGAATACTTTTATCTCAATAGCAGACAGTAGGAGAGCTGTGAACTCTGTTTTTTTTAAAGCTTTGTAAGTATTCGACATTTTTCCATATTGCATCGAATGTTGATTGAAGTAGGATATTCAAAAATATTGTCATCATATTGTCTGTCATTTAATTTATCCACGAATATGTCACTCTATTCTAAAAGGTATTGAGTAACAAGATAAATAATTGTCAGCGTAGTCAACGAACTCTGAATGTATTCTGATGTTTGCATATCTTTTTCGCATCATGTTGTATGTGTAATTCGTTTTTTTGGATATTTTGTATTTTTATACCGCTCGTAAGGATGATAGTCGAGTACCTGTAAATAAAAAGAAAATTAAAATTAATGATAGTTTAAGACAGAGAGACATAATAAGCTCTCCCAAGTCGACAGCGACAATTTCGACTTTGAATGCGACACAAAATTCGCGAGTCTATCCTCACCGAAGCGCCAGTTAATGACTTGCGAATAATACATAAATGTATATACCTAATTAGGTATGCGTATGGCTATGAATGTACATATGTACTTGCAAAAATACATGTAGAAGCACTCCTTCGTTTCGAAATAACGTACATATGTAGTATGTACGTACATACGACACCGTATCTACCTTTTTTTTTCGAAGTACAGCTGTTTTCAGTTTTATTATTATGTATAAAACCTGTGTCGGCTTTTTGCCGTAATTCAGCCAGATTCGAATGTTTACAAAATCAACGAATTATCTTACTACGTAAAAGATGTTTACATATTAGATATTTATTATACGTATACGGTATGTATTCCTATTACTAATTTAAATACAATAACATACTAAATAATAATTGTATTTGATTTATCGTACTCACCAGTTGATTAAGTACAGAAAAAATATATAGTATTGTTATGTACACATTTCACTGATTACATAGATAAACGGACATTTTTTTGATGGTATTTTTATGTGATTTAGTTTGTTATTGTTTCCTAAAATAAAATTTGTGTAATAATGCGATTTCGATGCAACACAGCCGGTATAGCCAACGACAAAAAACAGAATGGTTTAATTTTCAAAGATGGCTGATTTTATTGGCACTATGCAAAAAAGAGACAACACGGGAGCTAATCGAGGAAGGTGTGTTCCGTAAAACCCAACGGTCGCAATTTTGTCTAAATGAGTTTCTTTTTTACAGTATGGTTCACTTGTTTAGACGCACAAGTTTATTTCTTGTTTTTGTTTTAAGTGGAACAAAGAGAAAAAAAACTTATTTGGCAGGAAGGTATGTATATTCATACAACATAAAAAAAACATAATTTCAAACTTTATGATACCATCCAAAAACGTATGCATTTTTTTGGTTCACTTAAATAGACGCACTTGTAAAAAAGTCGAAAAACACCAAATTTGTTTGCGATGTTTTTATTTATTTTTTATTTTAATCAATTTTATGTTAATTTAATAATGTGTGATGTGTGATGCCACCATTAGATATACCTACATAATCTCAAAAACTGTATTCTTTAAAGAGCTATATGACATTTTAAGGTTATTCAAGGATATATTCCCTCAAGAAGTTTTAATCACCGCAATCGGCTTTTGATTGTGTTGATGCTGATTGTTGCCTCAATAAATTTTACGAAGACAAGATTTTCAATAACATTAGAGTCAGGCGAATGTGGCGGATAGTGCAATATTTTAATATTTTTACTGGCAATCCATTCTTTAATGTAATGGAAAACGTTTTGTGTCCTCAATGGATAAAGTGACCATCAGAACTGGAAGAAAATATTACAAAGAGTTAGTTTTTCCAAAAAACTTAAGATACCCGGCGGTAAGTGACAGCTTAACAATTGTATGTAAGTACCTACATAGATAGTTTTTCCAATTGCAAAGTTTTTATAAATAACCAATCTGTAAATACTTTTTTCCACGCCATGGTTTTTTTATGGGCGGCCCATTCTCATTCAGAATTTTGGTTAAGTTTTCCCATCTTTTTTTTTTGTTCTTTCTCTTCCCTGAGATCTGTCTGTCGAATTTTTGGCCATGCAGGGGTACAACAGTTTTTGCTGCG